>JBAMBA010000112.1:157500-1460000 GCA_037043685.1 Drosophila hawaiiensis | reverse complement strand
TCTTCAGCCTCTTCTTCTGCTGCTGTAAGTAAGTTGTAGGTGCAGAAATGCACATGGCAGATCCATTGAACATCCATCACAGCAATATTAAAAAGTGAACTAGAACTTATTGCCTGACATACCCAGTCCAAGCCCAGCCGAAACCCAAACCCAAGCCAAGGCTCCCCTTTTTTTTTTCATTTATTTTTGAAGATGAAAAAATCACTGAAAAGTGTATGCAGAATTTGTCCCATTTTTGGTTGTTGTTTTTTTTTTTTTTGTTATCGATAACTGTCCTCGTCGATACATATCGATAGCAATATAAATGACAATTTTAATGAGAGAGCCCTTTGCAATTATTATATTGATACATTGTTGATAAAGTGCAATAATCTCATCAAGATTCTCAGATTGATTCAAGCACTTTGGAGCAGTTTATATATATATATATATACAGTATGCAAATGAAAAAAGTGCTCTTCAAAGCATGCTTACATTCGAAAGCAGAGTTTGCAGCAACAAAAACTAGCAAAATATATTTTGGAAATTGGTTGCAGGGTATCTTGTAGCCGTTAAGCGCACTTTTATCGTGTTGTTGTTGTGTTTTTCTTCTCTATTTTCCTTTTTGGCGCCTTCCTAACTCGCTGCCAAAGTCCCTTCCCCCACACACGCCCCTCATCTACCCGCTCAGCACAAGGCAAAGATGTTATAGAAATTTTTTAAACATGTTTCAACTACGCATTCGCCCCTTCTGCTTCCTGCCCCTCGCCCGCTCGGCCCCGCCCCTGTCCCTATGGTTGACGTCGTATTTGAGTAACTCTATTCATCATTTTGCGCGCTTCTTTAGCGTCGTCCTTGTCTCCTCCTCCTCCTCCCCCATCTGCTCTCCTCTCATCGTCTTGTTCTCGTCGTCGTCGCCGTCGTCGTCGTTTTCAGCTAACCAACAGAAGCAGCAGCAGCAGCACAAGCAGAAGCAAAAAAGAAGAAAATCAGCCAGAAGTGAAAACTGCTTACAAGGATTTCACTCTGCATCTGCTCCCCACCTCCCGACCTCCCCCCCCCCCACCCATACCCCTGCCACCCGCTTTGAATGGTGCTCGCACTGGTTTTTTAATATGTACTTACTAAAAAGCGCACACACTCCAACACACACACACACACAAACACACATGTAGGCATGTGTACACAGACACATTTATACGTCTTTGTACATGCATGTATATATATATATATACGAGTATATATGTTATATGTGTAGATGTTAAAGGAGGGGGCATGCTTTGTATAAGTATAAAATTCTAAAAAGAAGTATTAATCCTTAGCTTAAACATTTGCCAACCGCAGCAAGCTACACACACACACACACACACACACACACACACACACATACACACAGAGACAAACACACACACCGAGAGCTAGAGGAGACTGGTGCGCCATTTTGCTGCTCTGTGTGGCATACAACGCTGCAAAGTGTTGCCTTATAAGTCGCCGTCTACACTAAAATGTCCCTTTTTTATTGTATATGAATTGTATTATTATTATTAACATTATTATTAAGAAAGAGGCTTAGAATACCCAACGGTCCATTGACAGGACACTGTAGACTAAGAAGTCACCTAACCAAACTGGGCATTTATAGCAACGAACTCTGCATGTGCTGTGAAGGCGAGGAAGAATCCTCAATGCACATCCCTGGCAGAGTGTGTTGCCTTAACCAGGAAAAGGTGCAGCATCCTAGGGATGCAGAGACATAGAAGCCCTCAACCCAACAAAGATGCTACAAATTTGTGCTGGATCTGGGCTTGATGGAGGAGCTATAGGCTCAGCAGGGGCACAATGGATCTTGAATAGATCATATTATAATAATAATAATAACATTAAACATTATTATCCCTTTTGAATGGTATCTATGCATTCTAATTATTGAGTATTTGAGTAAGAAAAGTTAGAAACAACAATAGTTCAAGCAGAGAACGTTGGGTTCCACAAGTGTGACTAGACTTAAGAGCAGAAGAAGAACGGGAATCGGCAGCAGCAGCAGTGCTGACTTCATATATGTATTTGAGCATGTGTAAGCACTCACACACACACACACACACACACACACACACACACACACACACACACACACACACACACACACACACACACACACAGATGTGAGAGACAACTAATCGTTTCTTCGCAGATTCGTCCGTTCGCCCAATCTGAATCCCGCTTACAGTCTCAGTCTGAGTCGCAGTTGCCGCTTCTAATCCGCCCAAGGAACGTCGATCCCGAAATGTGTTGACAACAACAACAACAACAACAACTTAAATTCTGTTCTTAAGCGGCAGAATACGAGTAAGAAGAAGAAACAGCAGCAGCAACAGCAGCAGCAGTGCTGACTTCGTACTTACTTTTGGCTTCGTATCGCTTTTATTCAAATTCATAATCGCAAAATTTATATATTTTACTTATGCTCAAAGGACGCGTGTGTGTGTGTGTGTGAGTGGTAGGGGGCATAAGGACTAGTGGTTGGCTTTGTGCTGAGCCTACAATGGGGGCCACCCATTCGATATCGCCCCGATACCGCCTTCGCCCGCCTGTTCTCAAACGCCTTCGCTTCATACGGAGCATCATCCATCCTCAGAGCAGCCAGCACATCCTTAGTCCTTATGCCATACCATACCATACCATACCATACCATTCCATTCTATGCCGACCCGTTGTCGACGTCTTCTTTCGTCCCGTCTCGGTCTGTGGGCCTAACCCCAACCCCAGCCCCAACCCCGCCCCCTTGCTGTAATCGGAAACTTTCCTCTTTCTTAACATTTTTCATCTTTTTTTCTTCTTTTTTTTTTGCTTTCATTTTGCTTGTGCCAAAAATACAAAAAGTACACTGGCGGGGGGTTGGTGAAGGTAGGCGAGGGGGCAGGGGGCGGAGGGGGGGACAAAAGCGCTGAGAATGGAATGAATGAATAATAAAAGCGAAGCACTCGATGGCGTAGAATTTGAATAGAAGCTTAGTTTTTCGCTTATACAACAAAAACTTTCTTTTTTTCGGGGTTGTTTCCAATTTTTTTCTACTTTGCTCGCGACGTCGATGGCAACTGCAAACGGCGAAGCTGTGCGACGGGCGGGCAAGTGGGGAGGGGAGGGCGGGTGGCGGCGCGACGCTGGTGTTTGCGGGTGTGTGTGTGAGTGTGTGTGTGTATTTAAGTTGCACAGTCAGAAAAGGGCAAGGAAAGCGTTTTTACAAAACGACACACACACATAGAAACAACACACACACACACACACATACAGTAAGCAAGCAAGCAAGCAGGCGAGCGAGAGCGAGAGAGATAGATAGATGGATAGATAGAGATGGGGGGAGAGAGAAGAGAGAGAGAGAGAGAGAGAGAGAGAGAGATAGACGCATAGTAGACGCAGACGCAAGACGGCTGAAGAAAAACTGAAAAGTTTATAATTACTTATTTTTTGATGAATTGGGTAAATATTAAAAAAGAAAAAGAAAACCGAATCGGGGCTGTGGCAGGGACACGGGGTGCGGCAGGCACGGGTGCGGGTGCGGGTGCGGGTGGTGGCAAGCAACGGTAATAGAACTGAAGCGCTAACTGGGCACGGCAAGGGGGCGGCTTGGGACCAAAACTTGAAGCGCCAGCAGCAGCAGCGGCAGCGGCAACAACAGCCAAAAAGGTACAGCGCGCGAGCTTAAAAAGAAATACGACTACATTAAAAATTATCGATCGATTTTGTTTTTCTTCTTTTTTTTTATTTTTTATTATTTGCCAGTCCCCGTTGCTGCCACTGTTGTTGTTGTTGCTGTTGTTGTTGGTTGAAAATTACAAGCAAGGCAAACTAAATGGGGAAAGAACAAGCAGCCGCTTATTCTACTTAGTTGCTGCAACCATTGTTGTTGCTCCTGTTGTTCTTGTTGTTCTTGTTGTTGTTGTTGTTCCTGTTGCTGTCGTAATGGCCATTAGAGTTATGTCAGCTTATGGATTGTCTGTCAACGGTAAAGCTTAACTAGTCCCAGCAGCAGCAGCAACAAAGTGTAACCAGTGGCCAGTCAGTCAGTCAGTCAGTCACTGTGGCACTGCCGCATTGGGTTGGTTGGATGGGATGGGAATGGGGCTGTGGCAGTAATGCCTGCTGCTTCGGAAGTTTTGCACTTCAGCATAAATAATTGGCCGGATTTTGAAAATCGTCCTGGCAACTAGCAAAACTTTCTTGTTTTTCGTAATCATTTCGAAATATACAAATGAAAACTTATGTTTTTTTCTACATATTTCTTAATAATCGAAGATATTTGTAAAATGTTGAAATTTCTAAGTTCTGTAAATAGTAATTTTCACTCAGTCAACCCAACAATATCGGAAACTATAGCATATATAGCTCGGTCGGTATTTTACACATGCAAACACACAAAATACAAACAGTTTCGATTCTGATTCGAATTTCGAATTTGACAAGCTGGTTTGCCGATAATACTACTATCAGAGAGTTGGGCGGCGGCTGCTGGGCGTGGCTAAAATTTTAACTTAATTTGAGCAATTAATTTTGTTAAATATGTAATTAAATTGTGCAAGGAAGTGTTCACGACAACATCATCAGCAACAACAAGAACAACAACAGCAGCAACAACAACAACAACAACAGCAACAACAACAACAACAAGCAGCAACAACAACTGCAACAGCAACAACAACAACAACAGCAACAACAAATTGAAAGTTGTCGCAACGTCGACAGACATCCTTATTAAGTTTAATTGAATTTGTCGTTTGTTTTTTTGCATTGCGCATGTTGCATGTTGCATGCTTCATGTTTTGCCTGTGTGCCCTTCGTTTTTCTTTTTTTTTATATTCATTTTGTTAATCAAATAAACTCTAAATAATCAAAGAGCGCAAAATAAGAAGTTTTTCAGCCAGAGCAACCAAGTCTTACCCCTTACTTAGAAGCCGCCAAAAACAGTCAGTGCACCCTTCTGCACCTTCTACCATTTATTTCTATATTATGTTATGTGGCAGCAACTGAAGTCACCCGACGAGGCAACGCGACGCCAACGAGCGATGCCAAAGGAAATGCGCTTTATGAATTTTATTAAAAGGAAATTCCAAACTCAACGCCCCCCCTGTGCCTGTCTGTGTTGAGATTAGTCTTCAGCGAGCTGTTGCAATAGGAGCAAGTGTTGCAAGCACTGCAATCGCAAATAACTTCAAATTAGATAGAGTCGCTGGCTTTGCTGTCCTTTTTTTATAGAGGGCATAATCATTCTTTCGTACAGCTTGTAATACAGGGGGGCGCCTCTGATCCCATAAGGTTAATAAATATATACGAAGTCTATGTGATATCAGACAGTCTTGCAGCAATGCTTAAAGCAACAACAATGGCACACAACTGTCAACCTTGACTACAGCACTCTAGCACACTCAGATAGATCGTAGTTGGCCGAATCGAATCACTATCGCAAATAGCTGCCATGGCAACAATCTGTCGAAAGATGAGTTCTTGCAACAATCGATTGAAAGCCGAGTTCTTGCATAAATAATGAATTTGTTTAACGAATTGCGCTAGGTAAACTTATTCGAAATGCATTTTATTATTATGCATCTGCATGTCCACATCGGACTGATATATCTTATTAGATGTCGACTGACGTACAGCTGTTCTGTGGCCTTAACTGGTTGGTCATTACAACTCAAAGTTGGCTTTATTGGCCAACAAGCAACGAGCCTAATCTAAGCTAACCAAAATCGTTGGCACTTAGACTCCGCTCGAACAGGGTATCTCATCTTCGTTCTCACTACTCTTTTTTTGTGTCTTGTTTTTCGCTGTTAATCGCTGTGTCACTTTGTCGCGTGGTCGCTTTGTCGCCTTGTGTTTACTGGGCCGTTTATCGCTCTGTTTGTCATTTAGCCTGCTCTGAGTTGTGCTTATCGTGAAACCGGGCTTATCAATGCCAAATATATGAAGAGGCAGGCCAGCCAGGCAGCCAGGCAGCCAGCCACATCACGAGGCAAGAGGCGGAACAAACAGAGACCGTTAAGAGGCCGGCGATCGTGACTCATACTCATGCTCACATTCCCATCGACAGTGGTGCAGTGCTCTTCCCCTCCTCTCCTCTCTCTCTCTCTCACTCTCTCTCTCTCTCACTCTCTCGCTCCCTCTGTGTCGACATAGACAGTAACAACAATCATTCCGGCTGTATACAATATCCCAGCCACTAAGCAGCATTGCCTGCCCCATCAAAGCAAAGCCTCTCCAGTGCCCCATTGTCGAATGCAAAACTTTGCCAACTAACTGCCAAATATAAATATACACACACTAGTAGTAAGTGTAGAATTGCCCTCCGTCCCCTCCATCCCCCCCTCCACTCTCTATTTACACACTTTCAAATACTGCCAAGGGGCGGCTCATCAGCCATTGCCATTTCCATCGCCATCGCCATCGCCATTTCTCTTTGCTTTTGCCTTTGCCCGCAGCTTTCTTAGCGCCGGGAAAATCTGCGGAATTTATAAAATTTTCATAGTTACAACTTTCTTTATGCTGTGCGCGGGAGGTGTGTGGGGGAGGGGGCGGGGGTTGGTTTGTAGGAGCTGCCGTTAACTTAATGTGCACTAGAGTCGCAGCTAGAAAACCGAAACCCAAAACCAACCAGCCCAGCTCAGCCAGCCAACCAGCCCTCAATCCCTCATACCTCCCATAACACACCCCCCCCCCCCCCCCCTCCCCCACCGCTCTACATCTCCACATCTGCCCCAACAAATGGCCGCTTCTATTTTGCAGTTTAGTTTCAAATACATTGCTGCTGTTGCTGCTTATGTTGCTGCCACTTCTGCCACTGCTGCTGTTGTTGCTGCAATCTTTTTTGGCAATATTTTTTGCGTGCTGCTTCTGCTATACACAAGACTCTCCATTATTATTATTATTATTATTCTTTTTTGCTCCTTTTTTTTTGTGTGTGCTGTTGTTGTGCAACTGGGATTAAAAGAGAGGGAGCTAGCGAGAGGGGGGAGGGAGACAGACACATACATATAGCTCGAGACCAAGACAGAGAGAGAGAGAGAGCTGAGAGAGAGAGAGAGGGAGACAGAGAAAAGCGAGTGAGTGAGGGAGATAGAGAATAGCGTAATAAAAGGCTGCTGTCTTCATGTTGTTGTTGCTGTTGTTGTGGTTGTAGTTGTTGTTGCTGTTGTAGTTACTATGAAGCAACTCTCGGCTCGACGCGAACCCAGCGAAACAAAAAACCAGCAACAAACCAGTGAAGCCCCAACGTTAAACCCCAGCCTCCCCACATCCCCCGTCCCCCAATCCCCCAACCCCCTGCTCAAAACACAGCTCCTTACGCCTGCCGCTGCTTGGCAAACAGACGCAAACTTTTCAGCGCTCTAACAGTTTCTCCTATACCTAAAATATACCGTCAATGGGTGGGGTGGGTGTGCTGAGGGGGGTAAACGGCAACCGAGAATGAAAAGGAAAACCCAAAGAAAATGTACGCGCGCGAGAAATGTTAAAAAATATTTTTATAGCTACGCGAACGTTAGAATAGTGTTTGCGTTCAAGCTGTGTCTGTGTATACACATACACATACACATACACATACACATACATACACATACATATATATATATATATATATATATATATACATATACATATATATATTCATACATTAAATGTGTGTGTGTGTGTGTGTGCGACTGCTTCTGCTTCTGCTGCTGCTGCTGCCAAAGTTTGAAGGTCGACAGCGCCAGCAGCGACGTCAACGTCTTCTTCTTCTTCTTATTCTGGTGCTGCTGCTGCTGCTGATGCTGCTGATGCCGATGCTGCTGCCAAAGTTGTTGTTGTTAGTCAAATGGGGTGTTGATTGAACGGTTGGTTGCCCGCCCACCCGCGTCTTGTGAACAACCCCCCCATCCACGCGCCCCCGCTCCCGCTCCCCCTCGAACCGTACTGTTTTTTGTACGTTGTATTGCGCTTAGACACAAATTTTACAATCCACCCACACAAAAATCCTGCAGCAGCCCCGAAAAAAGGCAGCTATTGGCATAAGCAAAACAGGCTAGGAGACGAGAGAGGGGTGTGGCGTTGGGGGTGGGGCAGGGCACAACAAGGTAGTTGAAGAAAAAGTCAGAGCTGGATGGTTATGGTGGTGGGGCAGAGGGGGGAGGGATATAGGGGATTGGGAGCAAGTTGGCAAAAGTATTACTTGAGCATGTATAGAAAGATTGGCAACTAACGTTGAACAGCGGCAGAGAAACAGAACCTTTCTCCTGGTAGGGGATTGGCAGAGATAGCGGGCGGCTTCTGCACTTAACGTAGTCAGCCGCACCACCCCCACCCCCACCCTGTACCATCTACCCTAGCCAGCCCACCCCCCTAGTGCTGCTCCTCCGCTCCTGGTGCCGTTGTCGCTGGCGCAGTTAGCAAGCTGTGTGCACTAAATAAATTGTAATACAAAGTTTCGCTGAATTATTATGTATTCAAATCGATATCAGGCCGAGAGTTCGAGTTATGTTTGTGTGTGTGTGTGTGTGTGTGTGTATGAGTTGATGTAGTGCGATTTCTTTGCTTGCCTCAGTTCTTGCGTACAGTTGTGCGTGGTGCGCATAGTTGTGAGCTGAGCGGGAACGGGAACGGGAGCGTGAACCAAGGGTTGACCTGACCTGACCTGACCTCACCTGACCCGACCCGGCTTGGCCATAGAAAAAAAGTTTGTAGGCTGCTCGTTTGACTTGTTCTATTGTTGTCTGTCTGCCTGTCCATCTGCCTGCCCGCCTGCCTTATATTTGATGAGTGCCACTTGCAGCTGCCGCATCATGTGAGCCAACATTTAATGAGCTGATCAACATTTGCACGATGATCAGCGGGGTCAACGATAACGATTAAAATGGTTATCGCATAACGCTGCGGCACAACGTCAACTAAGAAACATCAACTCGGGTCAACTGTGCAGCGAGGTTATTCCCTGCCACTGACTAAGCCCAAATATCTTTATCTTGCTACATATACACATATATTATATAATATACCATATAATTTAACAAGAACTTGCGAGCAGAAAGCAGAAAACAAAGCGAAGAAAACATAACCTTCAAAATCTCAATCTAAAGCTGTGTATCTTGGCATCTAAATAGTTAAATATCTATTGTTTAGTATTAATGTAAAGTTGCATTAGTCGTTAAATCAGCTTTTGAGCATGATTGAAATGATAGCAACACAGTTCTTCTTCTTGAATTGTTACCTTTTCAACAAATTATTTTCTAACGAAAATGACAGTCCAAACATCCGTTTGCAATTTGGGAATAATAATGGCGATCTTACATAGATTAGTTAGTCTCAGTCGCAAATTAGAATTAGTCTTTGCTGGGCTTTATAATGACAGTTCAGTTGGTTGTTGCGTGCGTTAAATAAATATATATATTATATATACGAGTATACATATATTTATTTGTTAGCTGCACTGCGGTAGTCGTGCCACATCGCGTATACTTGATACGAATTCTCATGCACCAACAATTTATGGCAGTTTGTTCGTTCAGTGTTTATTAGTATTTTGTTGATGTTTCTCTGTTTCTGTTTCTGTTTCTGCTGTTGCCGATGCCGTTGCTGTTGCTGTTGCTGTTGCCGTTGGCATGTGGCACACACGAATTTAGAAAACCCATCCTTAGACCAGAAGCAAAGGCCTCAAAGAGCTTCATCAAAGCACGGGTGAGCGAAGTTAAGTGGCGAATAGTTTTGGGCTTAGGGCCGAGATAGAGGCAGAGGCATCTGCATCACACACACACACACACACACACACACAGAGAGAGCGAAACAAACGAGGGTCCGGCTGCAAAAGCTCATTTAGTTATTTTCACCGAAATTTACAGTATTTCTATTTATTTTTTGCACAAAAATACATTTTGTTTTTATACCTTGAACCCATTAAAAATTGATAAAAAGGGTATGCTGAAGTTGTGCCAAAGTATCTGCGATCGATATATTTATATATATATATATATATGAACAAGCGCATATCAGAGATATTTTTGAATATATATTTTTATTTTTATTTTATTAAAATTTATCATATTTACTATATTTATTATATCTACTGTATTTATTTTATATCTAATAACTTGCAATAAACTTTTCAAAGGCAGTTTCTTTGCAAATGGTCCTGGCTGGAGGATAAGTCAGGGTATGTTGTCGTCGAGTTCTCACTCGACTCAGTCAACATTCTTACTTGTCTTCTCTATTTTTTTATTTTTTTTTATTGCACTCGCCTGCCTGCTTGCCACAGAGTCAGCGGCAGAGTCAGAGACAGGGTCATAGCCATAGTCATAGTCATAGTTCTAGAGTTCTTCTGCCTGTCTCATCCTTCCACAGAGCAGAGAAAAAAAAAATGAAATGGGGCCTCGGGCTTGGCAAAGGATGGTGTGGACAGTCAGACCGCCCGTCGGTAGCATTTTAAATATAATTATAATATAATTTGGAACGGTATTTTTTCGCGTTTCTGCTGCCACATTATGTGTGCGCGCTCATCTGTGTGTGTTGTGTGTGTGTTTGTTTCGGTATTAGCAGCACTTTGCTGATAAGAGGGTGAAGGAGAGGTAGCAGAGCCTCTCCGTGAGGGGGGGGGGGGGGGGGGGGGGGGGGGGGGGGAGGCATCACTGCATTGTTAATGCAATTTCGCTTTGCTGCCGCGTTTTTGTTATGCTTTCGTATTAAAATAATTATACAATTTTTTTGTTTTGTTTATTTTACATTATTTTTTTTTGTTTTTGTTTTTTTTTTTGGTTTTTTGTATTTGGGGCCATTTTATGCATGTGTAGGAATACTTCTAGCCGGCACTGTAAATATGGTTTTTGCTTTTGTTTTGCATGTGTGTAAACTGTAAATTGTAAAAGTCAGTTTTGATACTTTTTTGCCATTGCCATTGTTGGCGCTTCTTCTTCCTATTTTGCTACTTTTTTTTAAACGAATTCTAGCATGTAATTTCGTAGAAAGTTTAGTAAGTGCTATAAATAAATTCAAATGGAAATGCAAAATGCGAAATGCGAAATGCGAAATGCAAAATGGGAAAAATGCAAAGAGGAAAAATTTGTGAAAATGTGTGGCATACAACACACACTTGCACACTTATACAGCACATGTTATATGCCTCATTGCACTAATCCCCCTGCCAAAAAAAAAAATATATATATATATATATATATATATATTCTCTCATTCTCATACACACACACACACAGAGCCGATTGCAGTGGCATTCTCAATCATTCTCAATTCGTTGCACAAGCCCGTGCAATCCAAAGTTTTTCAATAAGCTGGGAGTCAATCGAGTCGTCGGCACACAGAACCCTATAATGTAAATATTCAACAAACATATATCGATAATGCATATATCTAGTTCCACAAATAGCTGCACAAGTTTTTTAATAACACAGCCAGCACAATAATCAGGCGCTTGTGGTGCTGCGGTGCAAGGCGAGGCACGGCAACATTTCAACAGCAAGTTTATTTTTACACCTCATGCAACTTCAGTTTCAGGCGACTCAAATAACCAACGCGGCGAATGCGTAATAATAATGACAGCTGACCAGACTGACTGCCAGGCTGTCAGGCTGCCAGACTGCCCGACTGTTGCCTGGCTGACAGGCTGATATCCTGCAACAGGTAGCTTGCGAATGCTTCGTTCTATGTGTGTGTGTGTGGGTGTGGGTGTGGGTGTGGGTGTGGGTGTGCTGGGTGTTTTGGCTACTTGTCTTGTGGATTTTCCACGTTTCGCTACGCCTTGTTGCGCCTGTCGCCGTGGTGGCACGGCAAGATTCTCGATGGCAACCAGCTGCAGACAGCCGTGACCTTCGTTGGACAATGCGAAACTGTGCCACATGCCTCGCAGTGAGCCGGCAGTTGGCTGTCGTCTGGCAGCAGTGGGGGAGTGGAGTGGGGTGTTTGGGGTGGTAGAAAACGACCAAAAGCAATTCACAGTTCGCAACTGGCAACTGGCAACTGGCAACTGGCAACTCACAAGGCAAGGCAGAACCTTGCCGTGGAGTTTTCAAACAAATAAAGAATCGAAGGAGTATTCGCCAACAAACAGGCAAACATTGCCACACACACACACACACACACACACAGCGAGCAATTTTCAGTGTTCAATGTGTTCCTCCTTTTCACTGTCCGCTCTCCCTCTTTCTCTCTCTCTCTCTCTCTCTCTCTCCCATTCTTTTGCCATTGAAAATTAAAATGCCGGCTGCCCATTCCAAGTTGAAGTGTTTGTCGCTTTTTGCTGCCGCGGACTTTTAACTTCCGGCTTCAGTCTGCGGTCTCTCTCTCTCTCTCTCTCTGTCTCTCTTTCTCTCTCTCTCCCTCTCTCTGTTTTTCTCTCTCTCTCACGCTTTCACGCTGTCGCTATGGCTGTCTCTGTCTGCTCAGCTGTGGCATGTTGGCCTTGTCGACAGCCGACAGCCGACAGCCGGCAACCGACAACTGTCTTGACCTTGCAGCTGGCCTCTAACTGGCAGACTGAGCGTCTACCTGTCTGCCAATCTTACGCGTGCTCCTGCTCCGGCTGCTCCTGCATGTGTGTGTGTGTGTGTATGTGTCTGTGTGTGTCTGTTTGTAATGATAATCCGCATAAAATTACAAGCAAAGCGCAGACGACAAACGCCCACACACACACACACACACACACACACAAACACATACACACACACAAGGCGACACAAGGCGAACCAAAAGTAAGGCCAAGGTCATTCTCATGCCCCACACTCGCATCCACATCCACATCCACATCCACAACGACACACACACACACGCCAATTGGCCAAGCAAGTAAAGTCGTCGGCGCGTGGCTCACTTTCACTCGCATAGCCCGAAAAAAGCCAAGCAACTCATTCCCCATTTGCCGCTCCCCCGCCACACACTCTGCAGAACACACTCATCCACAGCCAGACAGGCAGCTAGCCAAACGAACGTCCTAAGGTCCTTAGCAGCAGCATATGTGTGTGTGTGTGTGAGTGTGTGTGAGTGTGTGTTTGTGTGTGAGAGTGTGTCAACCAGTCAAGAGCATATGTGAATTCGAAGCGACGCCCAAAAACATTTCCTGCCCATGTCCTCCTCGTAGTCCTGGCGACTGTCTTTCTCTGTATGTCTATGTGTGTGCTTGTATGCGTGTGTGTGTGTGTGTATATGTGTGAGTTCTTAAGTTTTTATGGCTTGCTGACTACTACTTCCGGTTCGGGGTCGGTCTCCGGGCTTGGGGTTGGGGGTGTTGGTGTTGGGGTTGGGGTTGGGGTTGTGGGTCTGAGTCTGGGTCTGGGTCTGGCTCTGGCTCTGAAGCCGGTTCTGTCAGGCAAGGCAATGAATATATTAACACACTGCCACACACTGCCACACACACACACACACACACACACACGCGACTTGCCGCCCACAACACCAGACAATGTCTTATTGTGCCAGTGTGTGCCAGTGTGCGTGTGTGTGCGAGAGTGAGTGCGAGTGTGTGTGTGTGTGTGTGTGTATGCGAGTCCTTGACGTCCGGCGTTAAATATACACAGTGAGACAGTGAAACTGGCCGTGTCCGTGACTCCGTCGTCTGTGTGCCACCAATGTGTTTGCCCTGCGCTCTTCTGCCAAGTTGCCATTGTTGCGCCTTAGGGCGTCCTCACGCAACAAGTTGACAGCCACACACAAACACACACACACACACAGACACACACAGACAGACAGACAGGCAGACAGACAGACAGAGAGAGACAGAGAGAGAGAGAGAGAGAGAGAGACACCAGCACACCCAAATCAACAAATTATCACACACTGCCAACAGACGTCGTGTCTGTCTCTCTGTATGTCTTCATCTCCATCTCCGTCTGCGTCTCCATCTCTATATCCATTTCCAAAGCCCATACAAATCTCCGACTACCCCCTCCGTCCCGCCTTAGCCTCTAGCTATGGTTTCTATGGACATCTCTTCCATTCTATGCGTCGTCTGAGTGTTTGGCTTGTGTTTAGTGCTAGTTGAGTTCGATAATATGGAAATTTCTTTTTTTTTATGATTTTCTAACCCGAATCCAGCAAAGCAGATAACTTGCCACTGCAGCCAATTGTGCGTGTGTGTGTATGTGTGTGTGTGTGAGTGTGCATGTGCCAATAAGGAAAATCCTTACACAAACTTACCGTTATTGTTGACAAGCAAACAAAACGACAAACATAAACGGCAAATCGAGAAATGTAAGCGAAAATATATGGAAAAGCTGTCCGTTACAGTCCGAGAAGCCCGAGAATCCCGGACCCGGACCCGGACCCGGACCCGGACCTGCCCTCACTTACACACTTACACACATGCTCATCATGTTCATGTGTAACACACACATAGAGGGAGAGAGCGACCCTTGACCCTTGCGAGCAGGGCGGGCAAAAGGGGGACAGACAGACGGACAGACAGACAGACAGACAGACAGACGGACAGACCGTAAGACTCATGAGCGCTATCACTTACTTATGTCATGTCAGACAGGTTTGCGACCGTGGAAGGGTTGTCGGATTGTCGGCTTGGCGGATTGGTGGATTGGCGGACGATTGTCTGTCACTCTGTCGGTTGGTTGGCGCTACGTCCGCGTCTGGGCCGTGTCTCGTTAAGTGTTTTGCCAAAAGATTTGATGCACGCTTTGAGGTTGAGGTTGAGTTTTGTTGGGTTGGGGTCAGGCTTAGGGTTAGGGTTACAGCTCAGTGTGTGTGTGTGTGTGTGTGTCTTTGTGATTTGGGATGAGAGATGTGAAGTTGTGCGGAGTTAAGGGATGAGGCTATTCACACGGCCGACTGCTGCCAACACCAGCCAGTTGTTGTTGTTGTTGCTCGATTGCTTCATTTGCATTTGCCAGCAATGGGACATGTTTTAATCGACGCACACACACACACGCACACATATGGGCGAGCAGGGGAGGACAGGGCAAGGCAGGGTAGGGGCGGTTTTAGTGGTCAGGGCAAGAGGACACCCCATTTGGATTTGGCATTTATTTCTTGCTGTTGTTGTTGCCGTTGATAATGCCTTTTAAATTGCTGCCTATTTTGCCGCATTTGAGGCGATCGCTTTTGGGACAAAAAAAGTCGACTGGACAGGGTCACGAACTCTGAGGTCAATGGGCCTGTTTAAGTTAATGTGTGTGTGTTGTGTAGTAGTGGTTTTTGATTTTTGACCTGTGGCAAGGGTTCAAGGGTTTACATGACCGCCTCCCCATCCCCCACCCCACAACCACAGTGTTTTTTTGGTTTAGATCTAAGCTAAGCAATCGCAAAAGAACAAAAACTATGCAACTAGACAACCCCCTTTGGCAGCACTCGCTTTAGGGTTGACAAGTCAAGGGAGTTAATTAATAGCTTGTTGAACTTTGAACTCAACCAGTCAGTGGACAGTGGACTGTGGAGAGTGGCCAGTGGACAATGGACAATGGCCAGTGGTAATGTGAGTAGCTCCTGAATCTGCGGCAAGCAAGATCCGTGTGGAATCTTCAGCATTTTTAGTCGGCAATGGCTAATTAGTGACGACCATTCAGAATATATTTTGTCTATATATGAATGCCATGGGGAGTGGCAGAAGCTGTGCAGAGCGTGATGCGGCTGATGATGAGGGGGATGACGTACTCAACGCTCAATTTAAAAGAAAAAGTTTTAAATTAATTATTAGAAAAAGCATCAGCTGCGGTGCGGTGTAGAGCTCCCAAGAAAGGGTAGCGTCCCCGAGGTTTTCATGCCACATTCAGTCACACACACACACAACCATCGTGTGTGTGTGTGTGTCACCTCCCTGGGCAATTTCCGTTGCCAAATTGAAAAATTGCGCTCGCGCAAAAGTTTCGTTGCCTTGATTTGGCCCCCCTCAAAGAACACATACCAACTCCAGGTGGGAGAAAGGGAAAGGGGAGTTGGTTGCGAGCACTAGTTAAGCGGCGAGGTACGGCGTTTTTACTTTTCATACGCTTATTACATCATTCCACAATGTTCAATGTACAGTGTACAATGTACAATGTACAACGACGTACATATGCGGCATTTAAGGAAAAACTGAAGCTGAAGCTGAAGCTGAAACACGAAACAGAAATTCGGGTTCCATGGTTTCTGTTTCGGTTTCGAATTCCGGATACGGGTAACGGGTAAGGGGTAAGGGGTAAGGGGTACATAGGGGTGGGGGTACAAGTGCGGGTATTACGCACTTTTGGAACTCTCCTGTGTGTGTGTGTGTGTGTGTGTGTACACTCGCACACACCCACGCATTCAAACAAACTTACGCAACAAAAAGCGAGTAAAACGCTAATGAAAATTAAAATGAAAAATTGCAAACGACGTGTGGTAGACGAGAGACGAGACACAACGCCCAGGGGGAGATGGGGGAAGTGGTGGTGGCAGCACTGGAGCTGCGGTATTAGTAGCAAGAAGAAAGGGGCTTCTCCACACACACACACACACACATAGTCACAGGCATACGCACATATATTAGATAATGTGTGTTGTGTGTGCGTCTTTGTCTACCGCCTGCCCTACCACACCCCATCCGACCCCCTCCCCCGCCCCCCACCGCACGCATGTCTCCACTGACAGCGCAACACAGAAAAAAAAAACAAAAAATAAAATACAACAAAATTTTCCGTTTTTACTTTGCGCTTTGGGGGCTGACACAGTTGCCGGGACGGGAACGGGAACGGGAACGGGGACAGTGGCTGAGTCTGGGGGCTGGGGACAGGGTGCGGTTATATGAATGAAGAAAGTGCGAGCGGGGGTGGGCTGGGTGTAGGTGTGTGTGTGTGTGTGTGTGTGTGTGTGTGTAGCAATGGAAGGCATGGGCGAAACGTCAAAGCCAATGCCAAGCTCGCGTCTGCCATTAGCATACACTACTCACATTTTATAATGCGTTTTTCTGTGCGAGTCTCTCTCTCTCGCTCGCTCTCACTCACTCTGTGTGTGTGTGTGTGTGTGTGTGTGTGTGTGTGTGTGCTCATTTCATTACAACAAAAGCGCTGGATACTTGTAATTTATATATTTATGTACTAACACACACACACACACACTTATGTACACAGCATGTTTAGGTGTGCGTGTGTGTTTGTGTTTGCGTATGTGTGTGTGCGTCAGGCTAAACTACCCTTTTGCCTAATTTTTAATCTCAAGCATTGCGAAAGCAGCGCTGCCTCGCGACTCAACTCAACTCCGCTCAGCTCAACTCAGCTCAGCTCAGCTCAGCCCACGTTTATGTCTACAACTACGTCTACGTCTACGTCTGTGGCCATCGAAACAGATAGACGTTTAGTCAATCCATTCCAGTGTGGAGGGGCGTGGTGCGTGGGGGCTGCCACACGCATGGCATGGCATGGCTGGCCATTCGCTTTGGGCATTAGTTTAAGCTAGATGGACTTAACCCAAGCTTCCACCAAATCGCACTTGCATATTGAAGCTAGTTGCGCTTGTTGTTGTTGTTGCTGTTTCTATTTTACACACATACATATACAATTAAAAATGTAAATCAGTCGCCGCCATGCTTGCGATGTACCCTCACCATCCCCCTTCCCAGCCCCTTCACCCCCTACGCGCCCTTTCATATCTCGTCTCTTGGTTTTTTAATTTTTCTTTTTTTGTTTTTGTTTTGCGCTACTCTTCGGCAGCGGAGTCGTCGCTTCAGTTTTGTTGGGTGGCTTAGTGTGTGTGTGTGTGTGAGTTGGGGGGGAGGTGGGTGGTGTGTGTGGTATGGTTAGGCTTCGCCTGCTGCCTGCTGCCTGTTAGCGCAAAATGTTATTTATTTAAAAAAAAAAAGAAGCACGCCTACACGTCTGCTGGCATGTGTGTGTGTGTGTGTGTGTGTGTAAATACCATACATGCTCATATTATGTATTTATTTATTTCACGAGTGCGCCGAGAAAAATACAACAACAAAAAAAGTACAAATCCGACAACGATGCGGCAGCTCAAAGCAACTACAACAACAACAAGTAGGCGAATAAGAAGAAGAGGAATAACAAGAAAAGAAATGGCAACAGTGAAATTCAAAGGTTACATGCAAGCACACACACACACACACACAAACACACACACATCGGAACGTATGTGGCAGCCGCCAAAAACGTCGATCTTCTCGCCTAGAAATGTATGCATGTCTGCATGTGTGTGTGTGCGAGTGTGTGCGTGTGTGTGTGTATGTGTGTGTGTGTGTGTGTGTGTATGTGTATGTGTGTGTATGTGTGTGTGTGTGTCTGTGTGTAGAGTAAAGATTTGTAGCACATTTTAAAGTGTTTAGCCAAGCAATCGTTTGCCCATTTTTCTCTCATAAAACTAGACTATGAAATACAGTGTTTGCTCGATACGACGAACTGCAACTAGAATCGTTGTTCGACAATTGCCTTTGATCTCAGTTGATAACCGCCAAGGTTGGAGCAAGGAGGGTGCAGCTGCCACACGCCCCCTTCCCCAACTTATAACTCAATTTGATGTGGGCAAAAATTAGTTTAGCTTAAAGCGCATGAAAAAAAACTACAATTTGCCTAATCTACAACACACACTCCCTCCCCTCCCACTCCCCTCCCCCACCATCAAGGAAGCTGGTTTTGCTTTGAAATTAGCTTACTTAGTTTAAGCAAAGCAGCTTTGTCTTTGTCTCTGCCTGCTTCATTTTATACAGTTTAAGATAAAACATATTTCATAAAAGCAATATACAAAAAAAATACAATTATGATTTAGAGCAAATTAAGAATATATATTTATGTAGATGGGATAGTTATGAATTATATATATTTATATATATATATATATACGTGTCTGTGTGTGTGTGTATCTTTTTGCATATTGTTGTAAGTAGATTTTGTGTTGTTGCCGCTTCTTCTGATCCACGCCGAGGGTGGCAGCTGTGAGCTGTCTGTATAGGCACTTAAACACAGTTTCAAACACACACACACACTCACACACACACACAGTCTACCACTGGCAGTGGCAGTGGCAGTTAGAGCCAGGGCTTACAGACACAAACAGGGCCCTACATAAATACATATTTATTGTTGGTACAAGCAATTTAGCGAAAAGAAATCCAAATTATATCATAACTTTGTGTAGTGCGCCATCTGGGGTTTAGTTGCCAGCGCCTGCTTTTGCCGTCGCCGTCGCCGTCGTCGTCGTCGTCGTCGTCGTCGTTGCTGCCTACGCCTACAACAATGGGGCCCATCGGCCCAGGCTGGCTGGCTGGCTGGCTGGCAGGCAACTAGGCACACGGCACAAGCACAGACACCAGGCGTTTGAGGGGTATGAGGGAGGGGGCTGGGGGAGGGGGTAGCGGTGATGAGGCGCGATGGCAATAATTCTATGCTGCCACCAACATAGCCACGTTAAAGATGTTGCCACACATTTTTGTGCCGTTTTCTGTGCTGTGCTGCGCTGTGCTGTGTTCTGCTCTGTTTTGTTTTGTTTTGCTTTGGTTTTTTCTTTTTATTTTCTTCTCATTTTTTTGTTGTTGTTTTTTTTTTGTTTTTTGCTCGTGTTCCTTTGGCGTTTTTTATTTAGCTGCCTCCTCGGGCGCTGCGCGTAACAATGAAAACAATTACAACAACAATTGCGAATAAGCATGCAAAACGCAAGTAGAAGATGAAGTAGCCGCACCAGCGAGAGAGACAGAGGTGAGGAGAGGAGAGGAGTGGTGAGGAGAGAGAGAGAGAGAGAGACAAAGAGGCAGCGGCAGCGGCAGCATCCAGAGAAAAGCTTCGAGCCAGCAGCTTGAGTTGAGTCGGAGTCGGAGCCACAGTCAAAACCAGCTGCGACGGCAGCCGCCGAGAGAATGAGAAAATGAGAATGAGAATGAGAATGAGAACGAGAATGAAATGTTTTCTAATAAATTTTGCTTTATGTGCGCGGAGCAGTGCGGAGCTGAAGGGCGACAGGCGGCGGGTGGTGGGTGGCAGGCGACGGCAAACGGCCGGGAGTAGAAAAGGGAATAAATAAAAATAAAGTTTTATATTCATGTACGTATACACACACACACACACACACACACATGCCGCAAGGGCCGCAACACTTGCCACCCAATTGCCATTAATATGGCGGCTGACTAACAATCGTTTGTGTGTGTATGTGTGTGTGTGTGTGTGTGTGTGTGGCTGTGTGTGTGTGGCTGTGTGTGCGTCTCTAATGCCAACTTGCAATTTATTTTAACTTTGCCGCGAACTTTAGAGGCAACCGAACCCCTCCCTCCCCACGTCTCACCTCACCTCACAGAAAAGAAAAGCAACAAAAAAACAGAGAAAACAGAAAAAAACTGAAAAAACCCACACAGCAAAGAAAAACAAAGAAGAAGCAAGAAAAAAACTTTTTCGCCATTTTGTTTCTTTTCTTTACTATTTCAGCTACATTTTTTTCAATTTCTCTTCTTTTTTTTTGTTTTTTCTTTTTTTTTTTGCTTGTTATTCACCGACTTTCTGGCTTGGGTGTTTTATACTTACTTACTTACTATGATGTTGCTCTGTTTTCTGCTGTGTTTGATTCTGTTTTGCTCTGCTTTTTGTTGTTGTTTTATTTTGTATTTTTTGTATATTTTTTGTATATTTTTACAGTTGTGCTTTGTTAATTTTAAAACGCATTTCACGTGGGCCGCCTTGACTTACATACATATTTCAAGGAAGCCCAAAAGAAGATCCTTTTGGACGCCAAATTCCTCTCGACAAAGGTAAAAGGATTCCTCTATTTTCGTTTCGTTTCGTTTCGTTTCGTTTCATTTCGCTTCATTTCGCTTCGCTTATCATATTATATATGTGGTTGTGCCGTGCATTTTATTCCCATCTATATTTTAATACTCAAATATTTGGCAAATGCCACAGGCAGGCCCAGGTCCGCGTCCAGATCTCCCTAATCCTGTGTGTCCCAAACGCTAGTAAACCAACCAATGCCACTAAAATGCACATGCTGAGGATGCTGACCTCATATCACATAAAAACCAAGCACATCAAAGGTGCTGGAGGGGGGGTGGACGGGGGGAGGTGGTTCATTCATACTTGCAACGACATCGTAAAGAAAATAGACCTGCTTGCAGCAGACAGTCGTCGCAGACATTTCATAATTTTCATATTAGCTGCAATAAAAAGAGTTTCAGTCCGGCAGCACTAAGCTAAGATGGAAGGAGACAGGGGACAGGGGTAGGGTATGCTGTGGTTAGGGGTTAGGGGTCAGGGGTTGCTTTGGCATTGGAGGCAGCCACAAAGCAGAATAACAAAAATCGAAGCGTGCACAGGTCATTAAAGTGAACGAATCGGGTTGGGAGAACTAACACAATTGTAAGTGTGTGTGTCTGTGTGTGTGTGTGTGTGTGCATCTTCCTAATCAACCCTTTTACGAACCCTAAAAACGAACGGAAAAATTGTAAGGCAACAACAACAACTATAACTGAGCATAACAATAAAATGTAAAATTAGAAGCGGCGGCAGCGCTGCCAGCAGCCGTTGTTAGGGGCAGTTTTTATGCTGGCCGCCGCGTCGCGGCCGACTTCAATTACAACAACTACATAAGTATGGCAAAAAAATAAAAAATCCCAAAATAAACCCCAACCAAAGGAAACCAAGCCAAACCAAACAGAAGAGAACAGCACAGAACGGACCAGAACAGACCAGAACAACCTGAGCATCGCATCCATCGATGAAACGGAATCAGGCAATGAACAAGAATCGTAGCACAACATTAGGCGGGCAGGGTCATGTCAGCCAACTGTGTGTGTGTGTGTGTGTGTGTGTGTGTGTGTGTGCGACCAAATACAAAACACAGACCAAAGGGGCCTTAAAAAACTACTTTAAGCGCATGATCAGCGGTATTTTTGGTTTGGCCCAGCCACTAACTTGCAGCAAGCAACACACAGGCGGCATTCAATACACACACACACACACACACACACACACACAGAGAGACACGCACACACGCACAGCTTCCGCGGCATCATTAAGGGTAGTTTCCAGCATCGTAAAAATATAGAGAAATAAAATTGAAAAAAAAGCAGCAATAATAACAACAGCAACAACAACAGGAGCAATAATAAGGTCGGAATACGACGACGACGAAGATGATGACGACGACGATAAAGAGAAGGACGAGAAGTAGCAGGACCAGGACGAAGACGAGGACGAGGACGAGGACGAGAAAAGACGACTACAAAACACACTGTGAAAACAAAAAGCGTAATAAATAAAATGTATCAATATAGAAATTTTTGGATAGAAAATTGGCGGCAGCGCTGCCAACGGAACGGAATTGCTGCTCGCTGGGCCATCGGAATTACATCGAACCAAATCGAACCAAGTCGAAACGAATCGATGCCAACCAGCAAGCAGCAACTGGAATAGATATCGAAATAGAAACCGAAATAGAAATAGAAATAGCAACTAAGCTGGAGCGTTAACCAACTACAATTTTAGAGCCGCGTGCCACCCACAGCCACACACAGCAAGTTGCCAGCCAGCCAGCCAGCCAGCCAGCCAGCCAGCCAGCCAGCCAGCCACTCTCTGTGCTGACCTCCTACCTCTTAAATATTAAACCTCCCCCACCCTTCTGCCCACCCCCTGTGGCTGCCTTGAAATCAATGAGCGGCATTTCAACCGCGACAGCGACTGAGGCAGCGACAGCGACGGCAACTGCGACAGCGACTGAGACGGAGACGGCGACGGAGACGGAGACTGCGAACGAGTACGAGTCGAGTCGAGTGGCGAAGTGAAATCTCTGTTATTAAGTACTAGTTGAACTGACGCTTTCGAGTACATATCGATAGTATCGAGTACCGGGCATATATAGTTTGGGGCATAGTTAGGCCGTCCTTTCTTGCCACACACACACACACACACACATACATATATATATATATATATATTGATATGTATATATAGAAATATATATATGTTGCAGGCACAGCCGAAATCAAACGATTAATGTGCCTGCTGCCCAGGCAGGCCCACAACCCTTGCGCCGCGCCTACGCAACGCAGTTTGCCGCGTCGTGTCGTCTTCGTCGGCCTCCCGCTTGCCACTTGCCACTTGCCACTTACCACTTACCCCTTACCCAGCCATACTTCTGGATGCCCTTCATCCTTGTCCGCGTCCTCGACATCGTCGTCGACTTTGACGTCGTCGGCTGCTCTGGTGAGCGTCTTCTCAACTTTCCTTTGCCATTCCCATTCCCATGCCCATTCCCATTCGCACTGCCAACTCCCAACTCCCACCCCCATCCCCTTACCGTTTCAGTTTCCCTTTCCCTTTCCCTTTTGCTCTTGTCCTACCACCTACCACCTACCTCCCGCCCTCCTCTGCCCAGATTCCCTTTCCTATTACAGACACCCACTCCCTCGCCCGGCTTCATCATTCTTACAGCAGCCATTAAGTTTTCTCGCTGTAATAAAAAATTTTCCTTTTTTGCCGCGCATCACAGAGCGTTTATGTATGTATATGAGTGTGTGTGTGTGTGTGTGTATATGTATGTGTGTGTATGTGCGTGTGTACCTTTGTGTATGTGTAGATACTAAATTTTCTAGTTTTTTTTTTTATTTCCCTTTTTACTCTATGCTTTGCCTTGCCTTGGCATTAGTGTTTATTTTTTTGAAAAGAAGATTTATGTAAAACGTTCGGGGAGTAAGTGGCAGAGCAGCAACGTGGCAGCTTGGCAGCTTGGCAGCGCGGCAAAGCAGCAGCCAGCAGCGGCGTCAACGTCAATGTCGATGTCGACGCCGACGTCGACAGCGCTAGCAAAATAGTCGCAGATGCTGTTGCTGTAAGTTTCACGGAGTCAAAAAACAAAACTGCCGAAAAACCAAACGCACCACCACCTCCTCCGCCTCCCCCTCCGCCTCCGCCACTCACCATGCTTCGCTCTTCGCCTACCTCAACCTCTGGCTGCCCTCACCCTTCACCTCCGCCCCTCAACTACCGGCAGACGCGGCCACCACAAGACGGTGGCTGTGTTGCCTCTGGAGCCGCTGCGCTTGACTGCGAATGCGACCGGACTGGCAACTGAAACGGCATTGGGAACGTGCTGGGGTAAGACATTCGTTTGCCTGGGGTGGCTTGCCCCATCCACCCACCTCCACCCACCCCAACCTCACCTTCTTCTTGCTGTGGTCCTACTTTCCGCGTCGCGGCATGTTCAAGTTTTGGCAAGTTTTATGTTTAGATTTCTAAGTCGCTTGCCAACAACGGCAAGACGGATTTTCAACTATAAAATATACAGATACATATATAATGTATATACGTACATATATATATATATATACATATATACATATCTATATCTATATATATAAGTATTCATTTTTTTTTTTGCTTTTCCGCTTTTCCACTTTGCCATCTCCAACCGAGGCAACGTTCGCTAATGCGAATAGTAGCTACAGACACCGAATATTACACTTTATTGTCCTGGCCTGCCTGACTAGCGTACCCAGAGTACCCAGAGTACCCAGTACCCAGTACCCAGTAGCCAGTAGCCAGAGTACCCGGCTCAAGTCTGAAGGTCTGAGGCAAATGGGGACAGCAGCAAAGGAGAGCGATTCGTGCTCAGCACGCACTGATTAGGAATCACCTAAGAAATGAGTTGAAAGAAATGTGAAATGAACTCAAGTGGGAAGTTGGAAGCTATCCTAAAATCAATTCAAGTCACTCATTTTTTACTGATATCTTTTACTCAAATTTTAATTAAGAAAGTCGACCGACTTTTGATAATCTACTTTTCAGAATCTGATCAGAATCGCGTTTCGAAACTTTGAACATCATTTTGTTCTAGAAGTCAAGTTGAAAATCAGATCACCGTTGGGCAATTTGATTAACTTAAATTTGAGTGCAGTGTTAATCTGGATATTGATGTCGATTATGGCACAAATGCATTTTTCTGATATTTAGTGACATTTAATTTTGATGGGGAGTGGGCGAGTTTTGTGCTTTGTGTGCGAGCGACCTTGAGTTGAGGGTTCATTGGACACGTTGCAGTGCGTGCAGTTGTTGACCAACTGACAACAGTCGATTTACGCAAGTGTCAACACCAGCGGCTGCTGAAGGAGGCCTGGGTAAAAACGGTTGGCTGGCTGGCTATGCACAAAAACAAAAACAAAAAAAACAAAAACCAAGCAGCAAGGAAAACCCACAAACGAAAACATTGTAAAGACAATGGGAAACCAGCACACATTCAATATTTGTACAACAAGGCAAATGTGGCATTTTTTGGCCATTGTTTTTAACCATGTTGTTCAGTTAAAGCTCGTGCCCGGTTAGCCGGGCCGATTATTGAATCAGCTGCTGTTTACAAGATCAAACCAACGATCAATGACTGCATCAGTTGGCCAGCTTTAGCTATAGCTACATACATATATGGCTATCATCAGCACTGTAACACCGTCTCACCGGTGGGCCACAAGTCTCAGCCACGTGCCGCAAGCCTGCATGCATACCTATCTATGAGTGTAAACAAACAAACAAACAAACATCCAAACAAACAACACACAAAACAACAATAACATCTAGCTGAAAATCGAAGTGAAAGAAACTTTTCTTTTTTGCCCAGACACACACGCACACACGCACACACACAGTCTCAGTCGTTGGTGGCTGCCGCATTTTGTCTCTGAACTATGTGCAACACTAATAACACCAGCAGCAGCAGCAGCAGCAGCAGCAACAACAACAATACAAGAAAAATGCCACAAAACGTGCTTCTAAGTTATTTTTCATTTGCCCCATGCAGAGAGGGAGACCAACCGAGAGAGAGAGAGAGAGAGAGACTGTGATGGAGCCAGAGTTAGAGGCGAAGGCATACACATACATACATATATACATATATATATACACACACACACACACACACACACACACAGGCATAGGCAGAGCATCCCAAGCCACCTGCCATAGTTGCTGTTGCTGTTGCTGTTGCTGTTGCTCTTGTGTCATCCATACACCCTTCCAGCTATCCCAGACACACACACACACACACACACACACACACACAGACAACACAACAAAAGAACGGCGAGTAGTTAGGTAACAGTAACGGTAACGGCAACGGTAAGGGCAAAGGCAGGCATTTTAAGATTTATGTCGGTGATTATTTCTAAGTTTTTGTGCGCTTAGCAATGCGCCAACTCCGACTCCGACTACGACTACGACTCTGACTACGGTTCCGTCTCCGTCTCCGTCTCCGTCACCCAGTCCTTCTCCGGCCCGGGATTTGGGTTTGCGTGGTCAAAGCCAGCATAAGAAAGGTATCATTGTAAATGGCACGTAGCACTGCCAAAATAGTGACCCTAAATGCCTAGGCCAGTGCCAGTACCAGTGCCAGTGCCCCCTCCCTTTGCGCCTTTGACGATTTGCCCCTTTGCTATGTGCAATGTACGTGCCGTTGGCCGGACAACATAACTAATACGCCGTATTGTTGTTTACTCGCTTATCGCACTCGCCAAACCCACTCGCTGCACTCTCGCTGCAAGCTCAACCAAACACGCGAAGAAGGCAATCTAATGAATAAGATTCTCAACGGTTGGTTATTAAACGATAACTTCATGCTGCAAGTGTCTACGTTATACATGCAACGAGTAGTTACAATGGAATTAACAGCAGCATTGGCATTAGTCACAGGAGATGAGCCGAACGAGAGAGTCGAGCTCGTGAAGATCCTCGAGAAATCGTCAAAGTCCCGAGTACCAAAAGCTGTAAAGTTGACGGTGCGTCGAGGAAACAAGTCGTTCTCTTAGTCGAACATTACATTCACTTATATATATACCTATAACTATCATATTAATAATAAACAAGACATAATCAGTCAAAAAAGTTGTCGCGTCAAGTGAAACTCACGTTCTGATTCAGAAAGTATATTTCTAAAAAACAGGGTTTTTCTTTTCTCAATTCCAGGGAACATTTTGCCAAAAAATAGGAAAAAATATATATAGTTTCCAGGAAGTTCTTATATATATATATATATGTTCTTTATATATATATGCACACATAAATATATTATATTATTATTATTAAATATTAGCTCATTAGTTTTCACGGGGAATTTGAGCGCGGAACCCTTTCGAGGAATTTTTTCTAAGAATCAGGATTTGCATTTCTATACTTTTTAGTATTGTTCTATATTTTCTATTATTAGGAAATCTTTAAAAAGAAATTGAGAAACAAATGCCTCTCTTATGTCTAAGAATGAGGAAAACCTTCAGTTTTGTGGCCGCGATTATTTAATACTCAGGTCGATTCTTATGCTGGGTGTAGGTGACTAAGTAAGCTAGTAGGTAAGTAGGTGGTTGCAATTGCAGTTGCTTTTGCATCGGCTGCTTTGTTGTTGCATTAGTAGTAGTTGTAGTAGCCACAGTAGCTGCAAGTAGAGTCAAGCAATGCCAAGCAAATGTATCCAGATGTATTTAATTTTTTACTTCTTTGCGGTCCTGTGTTCCTCTCTCTCTCTCTCTCTCTCCCACCTACCCCCGCCCACTTACCGTTAACCTAACTGCTCTCCCTTTCTTTGTGTCCGCCATTGTTGGTGGTTCTCATGATTTGGCTCGCCGTCGTCGTCATCTCTTCGTTTTTTGTTATCACAATACGACTATTTTCTTATTTGCTGTTCTTGTTGTTATTATTATTATGACCGTGCTTGTTATTCTTGTTACTGTTGTTGTTGTTGTTGTTGTTACATTTAAAATGTTTTATTTGGCCATTTGTATGTTTTATGGGAGCCCTGTCGTTACTGCTACCTTCCAAATCGACCCATGCCTTATGCCCCATGTCCAATGCCAAATGCTCAATGCTCAATGCTCAATGCTCAACTGCCTAGTGCCTAGTGCCTTCTTCTGTCCGTCTTTGTGCAGAGTTCAAGCTATTCACATACACATACATGGCAGCACACATATATACACATGTATAGGTACTTGTGTATGTATGTACGTATCTATGTGCAGGTATGCCCATTTACTACACACACGCACACAAGTATCGGATGCCAAATTATATCAAGCAGCGGAATTGTAATGGTTTGTAGAGTTACTCTCGAACTCAACAGAATTTTTGCACTATATCATACCTGCTATAGAAACAATCGAATCGGGCGAAAGTTTAAAGTTGAGTTAAACTTGAGATGGGCATTGAAATATTTGTGACATTTTGTCAGAAAAAAATCGTCGCTATTCATTTTAGAAAATTAAAATTAATTTCTAAACATAAAAAACACAATTCTTCCTAATCAGAAACGCTTGTTTCCAATTTTTCAGAAAAGAGGGTCTCGGACTCGGTCGCCGACAAATTGTAAGTTTTTCATGTCAAATTATGTACATTTGTAAGCTATTTAAGTCGATTTAAGTTTATATTTTTATATTTTTTTTCTATTTTATTTTACAAAAATGTAGTCTGTAATTAAGAAAGTCGAATCTGTAGTTTTCGAAATATATATTCTGAACACTAATGTGATTTACGCCTGGCAACCGAAAGTGTGCCGAGTTTCGCCAATTTCAAGGCCATTTTTTTGTGTGTATATATTGTAATCGTTGGTTGAACCGACTGAAAGGTTATAAGACATTAATTCGATAAGGAACAAATAATAAAATCAACTTTAATTTTGAAAGCGTTCCTTCTTGGTTATCTCTATTACAAAAAGACTTATCTCGAAGTCTACTCTGTATTGAAATGGCAGCAATTAAAAATTGATTTCAAAAATGTTGCGAATGAGTAATGATCTGCACAACATTCCGATAATCTATTAGTAATGACAATAACAGAGATAACCCAACTATAAACTGTAAGCAACTATTTTCTCTCTCTCTCTCTCTCTCTCTCTCTCTCTCTCTATGTGTCTCCACTGTTTGTCTTTCTCTATGCTCTCACTCGAAACTTGAGCTTGAGATTGTAGGCGATATATGTATGCAATATATATATATGTATGAATATTTTGATTCATTGATCAGCTAACACAGTTTACCCGCATGTTTTAGTATTATTATATATTTTTATTTTATTTTATTTTTTTTTGATGCTCCCCTGCTTGTTGTTAGCAGACAACTTTCGCTTTTACTCGGCTGCTCTCCCCACACCGGCAAACTAATCGCGATTGCTTCTTAAAAGGAGCAGCAGTCGACGATACACAAACAACAATGCATAACAGAGGCACACACGCACACACACACACACACACACACACACACGCACACACACACTCTCCATCACACACACGCACAGACGAATTCTAAATTAAAAGTAATATTAAGTATGTTATGTTCGAGTGGGGGGTGGGTGGATGGAGGGGTGTCAGCGAGGGGTGAGTTGGGGCATACCGCGGCGAATATCCACCCTGGTGCCCAACCGCCACGAGCTGACGACATTGAAATGAGAATTTTTAAATATAAAAGGATGCCATACACACACACACACACACACGCATGCACACCCCTGCGCCCCCAACTACCTGACATCTACTAACAACAACAACAACAACAACGTGAACATCAACTAATACCCAAGCCTGTTGTTTGTTGTTGGCTGTGAGCTGTGTACTGTGTGTGTGTCTACGTCTACGTCGACAGCGAGACTCTGACGCTGTCGTCGACGCCGACGTCGTCGTCAACGCCGGCATCTCCTCAGCAGCCAGCAAGCAATGCAAAAGAAATATTGCAACCCTCGGCGCAGGGTTGTGTGTGCTTTTATTTTCTAAACTTACTGAAGTTGTTTTGGGATTTTTTCATTTTTTCAGTTTTTCAGTTTTTTTTCTTTGTGTTGTTTTTTTTTTTCTGCTTTACTTCTCTGTGAATGCTTTTATTTGTATGTATTATGGAGTACCCGTGCCTGGAGTGGCCGGTGTGAGTTTCATCTACTACTCGTATTCAATTCACAGCAACTCTCTGTGCCAACTAGCCACTACACTGCTACAAATCAGTCGAGTAGTGCTGCTCACAACAACAACAACAGCAGCAACATCGGACCAAGTAAGAATGCTGCACTGTCATATACCCTGTAATCAGTTGTTTAATACATGTTCTACCTTCCCTTTGATAGTTGTTACCAATGAGTAGCAATATTAGAATACTTTTTGGACTCAAACTTGCATGTTTCCAATATATATATATATATATATATATATTAATTGCAAGGATCTGTCTCTGATGAAACGAAATAAAACAGACCTCCTCGGGGTAAACGACCCATCAGCTTACATTCCAAAGAAGTCTCATATAGACAAACCGACATGGCATGGCTAGATAAACTCTGCTGTTGTTGCTGATCACGAATATATATATATATATATACAACTTTACAGTTTTTGACGACTTCTTATCGAGAATCTTCTCAAACTTGCCTCTCTCGCTCAGCTCTTCTTCTATGACTAATGCCAATGCTGCTGTTAGATCTGTTAACCAGCGTTGCCACCTGACAGCACCGTAATCCCACTGTGTCTACTCATTATATATATATATATATATTTATATATATATATTATAGTTTCGAAGATGTTTCCTTCTGCATGTTGCATAGTTTTGCACAGCAAATTTCCAACTCAAATACAATCGCAGCAACGACAAATCATAAGTGCAGCATACATGCACACATACATGCATACATATACATGTGAAGCAAAATTAATTTCAGTGTATGCTTTGTTTGCTCTGCTATGTTGCCATGTGTAGCTTCTGTGCTGCTGTGCTTCTGTCGTTTTCATTTTCGTTTTCGTTGTCATTGCGTCTGAAAAGCACCTTTTTTCCACTACAATTCCGCTTATCCGCCTCCCTGCCTCTGCCTCAGCCTCTGCCTCTGTAACAGACGGCAACACACACACACACACACACACACAGACAGTTTTACAAGCAGCCAGCATAAAACATAATATGTATGAGATTTTTTTAACTACGAACACGTAGTTAAAAAAAATAAAAATGAAAAACGAAAAAAAATTGAGAGCTGCAAACGAAGATGAAGATTCTGGCAATGGAGCTGAGCAGCGGGTAGGGGTGGAGGGGTGTGTTGTGGGCGCGCTGCCTACCTAGAAGAAGCGCAACTGCGGCAGCAACAGCGGCATCGACGCCAGCGTCACCGTGAGCTAAAATTGAAAAAATACAACTACAACGCACGACGACGTCTGCCTCAGCCTCAGCTTCAGCTAGAGCTTCAGATACAGCCGCTGCCACCGCCACAGCCAAGTCGCAACTACACAGACACAGACACACACACACACACACACACATCGGCACAGACACGCACTGTCGCACACACACACACACACACACACACATCACTCACGTGCATATATAAACCACCCTTGAAAAAATTTCGCGCAGCAAAATCTAAAGCAAAATTTTGCTGGGGACAACAAGAGGCCCGAAGTGAAAAAGTATAGAAAGAAATGGTGAAATAAAAACCTTGTTTCCGCGCAAGTTACAACAGCCAGCCGCCCCCCCATCCCCCGCCAGACCCCCTTTACAGCTGACTAAAAAGCTAAGCACACACACACACTTACACACACACACACACACATACACACACACTATTTCGCGCAGGGGTTACGAGTGCGAGTACGAGTGCGAGTACGAGTGCGAGTACGAGCACATGGCTGTTGCATGCCGCATCCACCTTGAAGAGAAAGTACGATATTTGCTAGCAATAAAAGTAGTAATCAGTCGCGGTGCCTCAGAACGGGTATACAATGAGACTGAGAATGGGAACACCCACACACACACACACACACACACACACACACACAGAGAACAGCAAACGAATCGCCGATGTTGCTCTGTCGACATTGCCGAGTTAGAAAGAGATGAGCATTAGAAGCAGCAACAGCATCAACAACAACAACAACAACAGCAGCAACAGCAGCAGCAGCAGCAGCAGCAGCAGTGGTAGGGAAGTTGGGTGGGCGGCGGGTCTAAGGGGTTCGTACTACGCAGGGGGAGGTGGCGGTTGGAGGGGGTTGGGTTGGGCGTACCAACTGCGCCGCGTAACGAGAACTTTTCATTTTATGTAATTTCAGTTCGCTTTTTTCCGGCGCTGCTGCTGCTGCCTTCGTTTTTTTTTTTTACTTTTCTTTTTTTGTGCCTTGCTCATTTTTCTATAACATTCGAATTTTTAAGTGAGTGTCGTCCTCGTCGTCGTCGTCGTCGACGTCGACGTCAGCATCCGCGTCGTTGTAGTCGTTGTAGTCGTTGTCACGCATGCCACTGCTTTGGCGCTGCTTTACTTTTTTACTTTACTTTCCGTTACTTGGGCTTACCCCATTTTTGCCCCTAGCGGGCTGCAATGCTTTTTGCTAACTAAGACATTCGCAGCCAGTGCTTTAGTTCGCTGACGCTGACGTTAACGCTGGCGCTGGCAGCGCTGCTCAGCTCTGCTCTGCTCTGCTCTGCTCTGCTGGCAGTTTTTGTGTGTTGAAATTACGAAAGCGACATTAATTTTTTAGAATTACGCTTATGCGTGGCAAAGCAGTTAGCCCTGGCAAGGGGGCCTGGGCGGGGGGGTAGCGAAGCGTACCAGCAACGGCAGAGACAGCAAAACTTTCACTAGCAACAGCAAAGAGAGAGACTGGGAGGCTGGGAGGCTGGGAGGCTGAGCATGAGTGGGGCATGTGGCATGGGGAATGGTTGATGGGGCTGGGGGCGACAGTCAAAGTAGGAGTCGCAGCGCAGGAGGCAGCTGAGCTTGTAATGGGTAGTAAACGCGCATGTATGTAGTTATATTATTTTTTACGAGCGCGATATGTTGTGTAAAATAGCATTCTGCCACACTCAACACACACCACTTACCACCTACCACCTACCCCAGCTGCACACACACACAAACACGCACGCACACAGACTCATTCACATACACCTTACATACACAAGTTGAGCGGAGGCTGCAACTTTTTTCACTTTATGCTCAGGTGTGGGTGATATGTTGGGTTAAGGTTTCTGGAGCTTGGGGTTTGGGGGCTAAGGGTTAATGCCTGTCTCTTTATTTCTCTAAAACCCGGGCTAAGAGTTAAGAGAACCGATGGACAACTGCCTAACTGCCTAATTGCACACCTTTCTATACCTTACCACTCTCTAGCAAAATTCCACCTCCCGCTTGAAGGAACTAATATCCTAACTAAGGAGTCACCGGGCTAATACCTCTATCTCATTATAAACAGTTTGGTTATTGCTGTTTTGTTCATTTTTGGTTGCAACAATGTTGATGTTATTGACGAGCATCGATAGTTAATGAGCTGAAACATTATCATACGACCATGAAACCTAAGACTCAATCCGACAATGATGTTATTTGATGGGCTTATGGATGAGGCTATTATCATCAGTTTTGCACATATCAAACAATATTTGTGCATTTCACTTAATTTATGGCTCTCTCTCTCTACACACACACACACACACACACACAACCAAACACACACACAACCAAACACACACAGTCGGCAATCGACAATCGAAATGGAATTTTTGTGTGAATAAATAAGTAGAAGCCCCATGAATAATAGCGAAAAATATTTGACGTCACATGCTTTTTATATTGTAATTATAATGGCAAACTTTTTTACTAGCAATATTTGGACACACACACACACACACTCACACACACTCGCGCAGCCCGATAAAATGTATATTTGCCTATGTAATGGTTTTTTATTGCTAAAGAATGGCCACAAAAAAAATATATAAAAATATATAAAAATAATAAAAATGAATGAAAAAATCGCACACACACACACACACACACACACACACAAAAAAACATTGAAAAATATTTGTGAGCTTGGGGTTGGCAAATTTATTGATGAAGCGAAAAAACGCAGCCAAATGAAATGTTAATTTTACACACACACACACACACACACACACACACACACAGACAATCTTTGTGTGGCAGCTGACACTGCCAACAGCAAACAATGGCAATCACAATGACTGACCGATCCTGCCCCAGTCCCTTGACACAGGCCCCCCTCCCCACCCCCTCGTTCCAACAGCCAAAATGTATATCATGCTGCCAAATCGTCATAAGAGCAACATGACTCGACATCAACATCGACATCGCCATCACCAACGCCATCGCCATCGGAATCGAAATTGCTCCCCACCTCTGCTGCTCCACTGCCCTGCCCTGCCCTGCCCTGCCCTGCCTCCTATCTTATTGTTGGCAGTGAGGCCCAGAGATGTATATTGTATAATTCAACTGTTTGCCACATTGTTGCATACGTTGTTTTTTGTTCCTTCTTCTGTTGCTTCTTCTCCCATTAACTGTGTGTGTGTGTGTGTGTCGCTGCTTGCATTTGTCTAATAATGGCGTATTCTAAAGTCAATATAATCAACTCTGAAGAGAAAGAGAGATACAGCGAGAGAGAGAGAGGAGAGAGAGTAGCATTGTCATACGAATTTCTTAAGTCAAACCTGGAAATCATTGACCAAAACTTGCACACTCTTCAGCTACGAGTAATCAAAAGTTGTCCAAGGCAATTGCAAGCCCCGAAATGTCTTTGATCTTAACCATTGCTGTTCGTATATTTGAAAGTAAAAAGATCTATTCAAAAATTTGGAATGTCGGAAAAATGGAATGTCGAAAGCGAGAATATACAACTTGTACTAACTCAAAAAAAAAAAAAAACACATAGCTTTGACACACACACACAGACAGACACACTGAGTGAAGGAATGAGCGCACACACATATTTACCAAAATATACACACATGCATGTGTGTGTGTGTGTGTGTGTGTGTGTGTGCGTAACACACACATACATACATACATTCATGCTTACGACCCCAGCGACATGCTAAAAATTTGTATAGAAAATTAGTTAAAAAATTACTCCGCAGACACGCGCACACACACACACACACACAGAACACACACATAGAACACACAATTTACATGAGCGCCATTTAGGCGGAAGGGGGCCTATATGCATGCTGTGTGTGTGTGTGTGTGTGAATACCAACACACACAGAGCGACACACACATTTGGCATTAGTGGGCGGTGTTAGAAATGCGTGGATCCTTGCTTCTTTTTTCCCCATTGTAAACGACGACATTACTACCTTCACACACACACTCGCACACACACACTCGCTACTTCTACTTGGTGTTTTTTTTTTTTAAAGCACACACGCGCATTTCACATGTGCCGAATGGCGCGAGCTGAAAGTTTGTCATAAAGCACCCCATTAAAAAAGAGGCGCACAGCGCGGCAAAGTTCTGCAGTGGACTGAGGCACAACAGTCTCTGTGTGTGTGTGTGTTGCTTGCGGTGGGGTTACCAAGCTGGGCGGCGCACGTGCCAAAACGAGACAGAAAGAAAGCACCCACGAAAATTAAACATAAATGCGAATTAGAAAAACTTTTGCTACACATACAAGAGAGAAAAATAAAACATAAAAAAGAAGTAAATTAATTGCTGCGCTGCTGACTGCGCTGCTGACTGCGCTGCTGACTGCGCTGCTGACTGCGCTGCTGTTGCTGTTGCTGGTGCTGGTGCTGCTGCCGACAAGCAGCGCAAGTTGCCACAAGCGAGCAGTTCAACAAAGCCTGCAAGTTGATCAAATGATTCAGCGATCGATCGAGCAAAAGCTCTCGCTTTGATATCCTAGCAGAAACATCGCTTCGAGCCCATTAGCTATATATATTCTCAATCCCAATCAGCAGCACTATATAGCCATGTCCATCTGTCTGTGTGTCTGTCTCTGTCTGCCTGTTTGTTTGTTTCGAAATCGTTGACTAGTTTTACACATGTTAAACTACTCCTAACTATATATATATATATATATGTATAATATGCTATATCATTCAGCTTCAATGGCAAGAATCGGTCGAAAATTGATTTCTTTTTATGCAAAGCATATGCGCATAAAACCCACTAGAGATCAGTATTATAATGCCATAAATCCAACATTTGGACAGCAAATATATATATAGATATATCTGTACATACATATATATATATCCATATATATATATATAGTTTGCATCCATATGAGCCCTATAAGTACAAGTGAGGATCAATTTGGTAAAGTGTCTTTTCTTGCTTCGATTTTTTTGGTATTTGCTGCCGCTGCTGCTGCCGCTGCTGCTTTTGTTACTGCCACATTTACCGCCTCACATCTCGCTTGCAGTTGTTTTTGGCAATTAACCAAGAGTGGTGGCGCTGCTGTCGTTAGCTGCGTCGCCGTCGCCGTCGCCGTCGCCGTTGCCGTACTCGTTGTTGTCGACGCTAAGGCCCCTCCCCCACACCCACCCAAATTACCCACTTCCCACTACGAAAATAAAAAAAGGTACACACAACACACACACACACAACATGTACGCACAGTTGTTGTGCTTGGGGTATTGAAATGGTTTTGGAGGTCGGGGGTTGGGGGATTGGTGGAGCTAACCGCCGTCAACTGCGTCGCACTCCACATTTTTAAATATTTTTAACTGCTGCGCATCGTTTCATGGGTGGGTTTGGGATGGCGCCTGATGTGGAGTTAGGGTTGATATTCGTTTGGCGCTTTTCTCTGTTTGGTTAATATTTTGGCTCGTTTATAGGCTATGCGTGCGAGTGAGCATGTCTGTGTCTGTGTGTGTGTGTGTGTGTGTACGCTAGTGTTTGTCTGTGGGGTATGCAGATATGTGTGTGTGTACATAAATGTACACACACACACACACACACACACACACATATGCAGATAGGTGTAGGCTGTTCTTTGCTCACACTCACGAGCCCCGCCTCCATACCCAGCGCCCCTCAGCTCATCACCCATCGGCAAGCCCAGAGACATGTGCGTAATATATTAACCGAAAACAACGCAATATAAAAAAAGTAGGTGGAGCTGTAAAACGCGCACTGCTGACACTTTTGGCTTACTCTTTGCCGTGTCCAACTTCCCCAATTGCCCCATTATCCCGCTGCGCCAACACTCCTCTCCTCTCTCTATATATATATATATATATTTATATATATGTGTGTGTATATGCGTATATATATAATTGAATTTTCAATTGACTGTCTCTATACATATTGCACTATTTCTTGTTTGCTTTTCCTCATTTCCCTGGCAATTCATAATTAATAATCGATTGGAACACTTACCAATCCCAGCAGCAGAAAAAACGCTCAACGAACTGCAAATTGACAGAAACGAGAAAAATTAGTTGCCATTTATAAATAAAGCAAATAATAATAATATTAATAATAATAAAAAAATAAAAATAAATCATCATGGAACTCATTAATTTGGTGGAATCAAAATGCCAAATGCATACAAATTTAAATGACATGCAACAACCAGCCAGCCAGACTTGGTGCATACAGTGCTGGCCACCGAAATAGCACCACTTTCGATTCGTTGCCTTAAAAGCAAAGAGTTCATTTTTCATATTTTCTGTGTGTTGGACAATTTTTGACTTGAAAAGTGCTGAAAATTGATTAGGTTCTGGGTATATTGATATGGGCTTTGTTTAGTCATTGTTTTTCAAGGGGGGACGATACATTGGCTAGAAACAGTTATGTTTCGACATACTTACAAAAACAAAAGAAATCTGAATTTTATAAAATGTTTCTTCGTTTTCTACAAAGCCTTTTGTTTTTTGCCTCTTTTTTCAGAAACATATTTCGTAAAAATATAAATATTAATAGATTTAATAGAAACGCTGATTGCTGGCAAAAATCATTTATGAAACTAAGAAAAATGTGATCAATTTAGCTCTCTCGACTGCTGCTATTGTTTGAGCTTAACTGCTCTGTGATATGAAAACAAAAAAAAAAAAACAAAAAAAAAAAAATAAATAAATAAACACAGCCTGGAAATTAGATATTTTCATTCAACATTTTAGAAAAATGTGCCATGGAATTAAGAAAAGAAAAAGGCTGGGTCTTAGAAATATACTTTCTGAATATTCTGCTGTGAGCTAATATCCAAAAATTCAGGCTGCACTTCAACTCTATCGTTTTATCAAATTACTATTGGAAATCCAAAAAACAAATCTTGAAACCAGAAATATTCAGGCTTATATTTGTTGAGGAGTCTTTTATTATTATTTTATTTTTTTTTAAGGGAAAGAAATACTCTTACAACGAGAGACTTTAAAGTTATAAATGTTTTTGGAACGGTTGCCAGCCGCCCCGCCTCCGACCCACTTGAGGCATGCTTGGTTCCTTGTGCCACAATGGTTAGTTCTCCTTCCAACAAACTCCTGTTGAACCCTATGGATTAGGAATGCATGTGGACTCATGTCATTGTCCAAATATTTGTCAACGCTTCAGATCTGCATTTTAAATGATAAACATTAGCAAAAGGCTTACTTGGATGGTTGAAAGTAGAAAGAAATTAAATAGATGGCTATAGAGGGATAGAATTAGGACCGCCCGATCTTAAGTCTCAATTGGACGACTTGCCACATACGCACACACATGTATGCCACGCACACGACACAAAACGGGGCACACACCACCCACCCCTAAGGAAACACGCCCACCACTACACACATGCAAAAGCTATTCCTATTGGCTAATTACTACGAGCTGGAAAATTACACGCAGCGAATAATCTACATAAGATGTACATACATCAATGCCATGCTTATGAGTATGCGCGCCTGAGTAGATGTGTGCGCGTGTGTGTGTGTGTGTGTGTGTAATTTAAATAAAAAAAAACAAAAACAAAAAAAACACACACACACACACTTGAGCTGCGCTGTCTAAGAAAATATGCTGAAAGTTTTCCCCAGCAGGAAGAAGAGCTGCAGCAAACGAAGCAAAGTAAAAGTAAAACAAACTCAAAATCAGGGCGCCTACCGCCTACCCTAAGCACATGTGTGTGTGTGTGTATGTGTATGTGTATGTGTGTAGTTGACTGGCAGGGGTAGGGGCAGCTGTGTGCCGAGTAAATCAAAATTATGTGCACCGACACACACACACACACACACACATGTTAAACACTACTCACATGTGTGTGTATATATCGCTGTGTGGGTTTAACTGACTTCTAAGATTTTTTATTCAAGACAACAACAAGAAGAACCAACAGCAATAACCACTAACAAACTACAAGTATTTACGCGCCACATGCAGCTAAAATAATTTGTCGCATTTGCCAGTCCTGCCTGTCTTCCAACATGAGCAACATCTCCCCGCACCACACCACACACAGCCCACAAGCCCCAACCCTATCCCGATCCCTAACCTCAGTTTGACGGCGCTGCGTTTGTGTCTAGTGCGTCTGCAGAGTGTGCTTAAGAAAACTACAAGCAAGACATCAACATCTACAACTACAACAGCAACAGCAACAGCAACAGCAACAACTACAACAACCAAGCGACGCGACGTCGATTGTATTACACTGTCTTTTGGCCTTGCTGTGCTAGCCACACACCCAACCACCCATCCATCCACCCACCCACCCACACACACACACAGACGTTGGGCAAAGGCGCGTGCTCTGCCGAAAAGAAAGATGTAAAAGAATAAAATAAAATAAAAAAAAAGAAGAAAAAAATTTGGCGCACTTGTTGGCATCTGAAAGTCGCCGCGCCGTCTAAGAGCACAGCCAAAGAGAGCGGAATCCACGCCAAAGAGACAGAAAGAGACAGAGACAGAGAGAGAGAGAGAGAGAGAGAGAAGCAGAACGAGAGAGAGAGAGAGAGAGAGAGAGAGAGAGAAGGAAGAGAGAGAGAGAGAGAGGGAGAGAGGGAGGGAAAGTGGAAGGCACTGTGAAGAACATGGCATACTTTGGGAGGACAGCAGCGCTGCGTGGCGCTACTGGTGGGTACTTTACTTGATGATTATGGCGACGATAATGATGATTGGAATGGCTTTGATGGCGTTGAAAATGAAGATTGCGTGTAGTAGATTTCTTTGTGCTTTTCTGCTCTGTCGACCCGACACTGCCCGATGTGTGCTCTGTGTCTGTGTGTGTGCTGTGTGTGTGTGCGTGTCCTGCTTTCGTTCGACTATTTTCTGTTGCTTCATTTTATGTGTGTTTGAATGGGGGAGTTAGGTTAAGGTAATGCTTACAACTACACACTATCAACATTTGATTTTATTACGCTCATTTGTATGCTGGCATACGCATGTATTGATGGCGCCCAACGTGTGCCCAAATATTGCGTGTGTGTGTGTGTGTGTGTGTGTGGTTGATTGTGTGTGGCTGTGTGTGTCCGCCTGGTCAATTTGGTGGCCATAACCACTAAACTAAATTATAAGAATAGATCTAAAAGCAAGCAAGAGAATTGGCGCCGTCTTCAAACTTTGACCTCAGACTTGAGGCAGGCATATTGACAGAGAGGGAGAGAGTGAGAGTGAGAGAGAGAGAGAGAGAGAGAGAGAGGCGGCGGCGGCATGCTGGTATCGCAGCCAACGCTGACGTTGTGTGCTTTGACGTCGACGTTGCCAGCCACCGTGGCCATGAAGGCCACACGGCGACTTTTGCCGGCTGGCTGAGCTAATTTTTTTTTTTTTGCTTGCCACGACTCGGCCCAGTAGCCAAAACGATAGGTGGGGGGAGGCGTTGGTGGCACAGACCAGGACAATAAGCAAGACCCAGACCAAGACCAAGAGCAAGACCAAAAGACCAAAAGACCAGGGGCAAAGCAAATCGGCCAGCTTCTTTGAGCAGTTAGTAACTGTTAAGACGTCGTGGTCGTCTCGTCGTCGTCATTCTCGCTTCATTTGTGGGTTGCCTTTCGCATCGCATCGCATCGCATCGTTCTTCGTTTTGCTTCTCGTTCAGTTTCCTCTTCTGTTTGTGTTTCGACGTTTTTTCTTCTTTTTTTTTGTTGGTATTTTGCCGGCTTGCCTCAGCCGTTTTGCCGGCTACTACAAGGTGGCAGCAGCAACAATAACAGTTAGTTGGCTCGGACAGTTGGACAGCTGTCGGACGGAGCCAGGACGTGTTGCTTGTGCTTGTGCTTGTAACTGTAACTGGGACGCTGTGAATCTGTATCTGAATGTGAATCAGAATCTGAATATAAATGAACGAATGTTAATGTTAAATTGAATGTGAATGTGAATGTGAATGTGGCTGCTCTGATTTGTGCGCTGTTTGATGTTCGTTATCTTAACAACATTGACTGCCACCTATCGAATATATATATATATAAACAAATATATATATATATATATATACATATAGCCTAGAGTTAGTCGCTCTATTCGAGCGACAGCTAAGGAGCGACAGGGACAACAAGAACAACAACAGCCCTTCAACAATAACAACAAATTAAAATTAAAATTTCGAAAGAGGAAAAAAAAGTGTGAATATAAATTCACACACACACACACACACACACACGCACAGAACTCAATGGTTTTTTCGGCTGGATATTTTTGTGCGTCGCCCCGTCGATTTCCCCTTTTCGACGCCAGTGGGTGGCAGCTGAAAACCACCCAACCACCCACCCAGTCAACTCCCCATACTTGCTGCACATAGTTGTATTTTGGTTTTTTATTTTTTGCCCTTTACAATTTGTTGTTGTGTGTATTTTTTTTTTAATTTCGTGCCGTCGCACGGGGGTTGTTTGTGTGTGTGTGTGTGTGTGTGTGTGTGGCAGCGAAGCTGGCGTCGCAGCAGCAGCGAACGCAGCATGCAGCGGGGTTGGTTATGGGATTCTTTTTTGCTCACACACATGCAAACACTCGCACACACTCGCACACACACACACACACACATGCGCGCTCACTCTTTTTTAAAATATTTTTTTTGTTTATTTTGTTTCAACGTGTTGTTGCTGCTGCTTTTGGTTTTAGCATTTTTCGTTTTTATTTTTTTGTTTTGTTTGCGATTTTCCTTTTGCCAACGTCGCCGCTGCCGCCGTCGCTGCTGCCGTCGCAGTCGCAGCCTTTTTTTAACGCCACACGCAGAAACACAAAAAACAAAAAAAGAAGAAAAATAAAGCTAGTTGTTGTGCCGGGCCGGGCCGGGCCGGGCCGAGCGAGCAGCGAGGAGGGCGGCTGCTGCGCTATGACTATTCCACATGACGTAGGCCGCGAACAGCCGGCCAGGGTGGGAAGGTGTGTGTGTGTGTGTGTGTGTGTGCGGTAGGCGGAAGGGTAGAACACGTCTATATAGCCAGCTAGCCAGGCAGCAGGCAGCAGCAGCCAGGCGGCATGGAAATGAATAATGAGAGTGTTTAGTCCTCGTGTGTAGTTTAGCGGGTGATTTCGATGGCATCGCAGCCAGCAGCAGTCAGCAGCGGACAATTAAAGCGTTCTTTTTTTTGTTGTTTGTTTATTCCTTTGGTTTTTTAGTAGTTCAGCTCAGCTTGCTTTAGTAGTTAAAATACCGGCCGCCGTCGCAGTCGCAGTCGCAGTCAGACAGTAGCTAAATAGTAAGCAGCAGCCAGCAGCAGCCAGCAGCAGCCAGCAGCAGCCAGCAGCAGCAAGGCGACGGTTTCAAATCATAGCATAACATTTGGCGCACTCATTAGCGGAGCCAGACGCCGATGCGTACCCCAACACACACCCCCTCCCTCCCTCACCCCCCTACAGCCGGCCACTGTCTCTGCATCTGTGAGTGTCTCTCTGTGTGTGTGTGTGTGTGTCTATGTGCGTATGTAATGGCTTCAATTGTGTGCTAAATTTTCTATTTCATTGTCGCGCGTCCGCCGAACGACGCCGACAGCGAACTGCGTTAGCCGCCGCAGCATCAGGAGTAGCGGTCGCAGCAGCAGCAGCAGCAGCAGCAACAGCAGCAGCAGCACTAGCAGCAGCAGCAGAGCAATCGCGTCGTCTTCTGGCTTCGTGCGACGAAGGCTTTTGGCTTCGTGTCGGCTTCGTGCGTTCGCTTGGCCCTTAAGCTCCGGGCAAAGCCGACCGACGATAACAACGAGGACGTCGACGAGGACGTGGACGAGGACGAGGGCCGAGCGCGACTCTTTAGCCGCTGTCGCAGCGCTGCCGCATCGCTGCTGCTGCTGCTGTTGCTGCTGTTGCTGCTGTTGCTGCTGTTGCTGCTGCTGCTGCTGCTGCCGGCTCGTCCTGTGGCTGGCTGCCTTGGCGTGCGTTACTTGGCTCACTTCAATTGAGTTCCGTTTTTAAAAATAACGTTAGTTGCTGTTTGTTGCTCGTTACGTGCGCGTGTTGCGACGCGCAACTGAAAACAACCAACAGTCAAGTCAAGTCAAGCCAAACCAAAAACACAAACAGAAAACAGAAAACAGAAAGCAGAAAATAGAAAACACAACCAGATAAAAAACAAACAACAAACAACAAGAAACATAAAATAAAACGCAAAAAGTTGAGCACATTTTCCACACGAAAAAAGAAGAGAAAAGAGAAAACCAACCAGAGAAAAGCAAAAAAGCATCTGCTTTTCATATTCGAAGAAAACAAATCAAATCATTGAAATTAGTGTAAAGCGAACAATTTTCGTTGTTGAACTTTGTTTTTTGTGCCGACCCCAAGAATCAATCGAGAATTCAAAAATAGTTTTTTTCCCGTTCGTTATATTTTTTTTCAAGTGCGAATACAAATAAAGAGAACACACAGAGAATTTGGCAAAAATCAAATAAAAGCAAAAACCAACGCGAGCCACAAAAGTGCAATAATCAAAATAATAATACCATTAATAATAATACCAATAATAATAATCATTGAAACGAACAACAACGAGAAGAATTCACCTGCTGAGATTCAGTGTTGTGATTGAGTGTGCCGCAAATAGTGTGTGTGTGTGGCAAGCCAATACGCGAAAACCCAAACTCCAAGTCTCTCCTCCACACACACACAAATACACACACACACACACACACTCTCAAGCGAAAGCGTAAGCGAAAGCGAAAGTGAACGCTGCTGCAACAGAGGCCAAGGCGACGACAAACAGAAGAAGCAGCAGCAGCAGCAGCAGCAGCAGCAACAACAACAGCAGCAGCAGCAGCAGCAGGCTAAACGAAAACAAACAAAGTGCAATCCATAACAGAAACTAGAGACGAGAGCAGCTGGAGCAGCTGGAGCAGGAGGAGTCGGAGGAGTCGGAGGAGTAGAGTAGAGTCGCCTTCTTCTTCCATCTGAAACATGTAAGTGTGCCAGAATCAGTGCAACCTCAGCACAAATATCACAACTCTAAGCACGAATTTGATCGTCAACTGATCAGCTTCTATCGAACCTAATGCCAAAGTGTCTCGAGAACGAGTCGAGGGTGTTCGAAAAGTGTTCACTTAGTATGGCTCACTGCAGGCCATCATCATTTCTTCAGCCTGCCAATAATAATTTTACTGTGGCTTCGATTTAATTGTTTCAAGTGTTTCTAAATGCTCGTAGACAAGTAACGAGTAGAGTTTTCAGCCCTGAATTCCGCACAAGCCTTCCAACATTAGTTATTATTCAATTCAACTAAAGTTTTCCTGTGCAAAATGCACCCATTTATTATTCATTATTCAGATCAATCAAATTGAACTCTTCACACTCTTTCAGTAGAGAAAACTAGTGTTGCTCTACTAACAAAATAAGTAGTAGTAAATATATATATATATATATATATTATTGTATATATTATTTTGAGTATTCACAAGTTATCGTGCCTATTTTGTTGCCCCTGAGTATGCATTTATATCCCAGTGTCTATTCAATCATCAAACGAATTCCAATTCTGATACATAAAGTATAAAAATTCCCGTAAAAATAATGGTATTCTATTCCAAACTTTCTACCTTGATTTTTTGCTGGTATCAAGAAAAACAATTAGAGAGATTCCAGTTGCAAGATGCTCTGGCAAGGAGCCTTCTTGCATTCAACAAAAATGTATAAAATTATCAAAATCGATCAAATATATCATATAGTCTGGTCGGATTGTTTTTTCTTCAATTTTATAATGAAATTGTTATTTCTTATCGAATCCTGATCCCATGAATAACAGATTGGTGAATAATAATATTAATAGAATAATAATAATAAATTGGAATAATGAAGTTGTGTAAAAGGCAGAGAAGGAATCATCTACAAATCCATAAGCTTTATATATATGTATATATTTATATATATATGTGCATATTCTTGATCAGCATTAGTAGCCGACTCGATCTGGCCTTGTCAAACAAACGAATCTCAGAGACTATAAGAGACTTAGGGACATACAATCGGGAATATATATTTTATATATTTTGTATACCAGTTGGAGCACACACAAAGGCACTCAGTAACGGAATCGCCTATAAAATGGTGATCCGTTACGATATGTTTTGGTTCGAATCCGTGTTTTTTTATCGCTCAAATAATATCAGTGCCAGTATTTTTTAGCTCCTACAAATATATATTAGATTTAGTTTGTGATTCCGAAGACGATTTCTGCATTTCTGCACTCGGTTTGTTGCCCAACACTGGAATATTTCAAGTCGGTTGTTTGGAAAAATATAGAATAAATAAATTGTAGTTCCAATTTTGAATATTGAGAGCATATTGTGAACTCCTTTCTGTCTTTGTCTACAATGAATGAATCTTACACAAATATAGAAAATATGGAAATGAATAATAATGGATAATTCAGATATGCACATAATGTGCAAATAGAAACAGACAGAAAATACGGGCCAAACGGTTAAGCGGTTAGGCGGGTAAACGGGTAAACGGGTAAATCGCCGATCGCATCTCGCAGCGCGTAATTAGTCACGAGGCAAATAGACGCAAGCTGAGTGCATTGAATGCCCTGTCAGTGACTGAGTGAGTGCGTGAGTGAGTGAATGAGTGAGTGACTGAGTGAGTGTGTGAATGAGTGCAGAGAATTTTCTCTCATTCAGGAACGTAAATGTTGGCAGGCAAAACGGCAAATGTCGTTGAACTTTTTCGGGCTTTTTACTTTGGCTTTGTTTTCACAGCGTGTATCACACGCCTGACTGTATCCGTGTGTGTGTGTGTGTGTGGGGTGTGTGTGTGTGGGTGTCTACTGTAGACAACAAGAACAACATCTAACGATCTGAACAGATGCCATTATTGATATTACACAAGTATTAAGCGCACCTAAGCCAGACACAAAGAAACACACACACACAGCGAGCAGAGAGAGAGAGAGAGAGAGAGAGAGAGAGAGAGACAGAGAGCGAGAGAGAGAGGGAAGAGAGAGAGAAATGCAAGTGTGACTGAGAGAGAGAGAGAGAGAGAGGGAGAGAGCGGGCGCAAGCTAAAACATATTACGTATACGCCGCATTTAGCGTCGGCTTTTTTTTTGTTGTTTTGTTGTTTGCCTTTTTAGCAAGCGGCGCAGCGGTCAATGGACGTCGCCTTTATTAGGCCTTCAGCTGCGTGTGTGTGTGTGTGTGTGTGTGTGTGTCTCGGTGTCGGTAACCGAATGCAATCGACAACAATTAGAACAAACACAGCAAAGCAGAGCAGAACGGAGCAGATCGGAGCAGAGCAGAGCGAGTTCATTGCGATCGCATTGTGATCATTGGGTTTGCTTTTGCTTTTGGCTTTTGTTGTCGCTGAGTCGTTGTCATATTCCATATTCTTTTTTTATTTGTTAATCGAGGTCGGCCAAGGGGTTCAAACGTCAATTGTAATAGCAAAAACAATCAGAGAAATATGTAATATAAAAAAAGGGAATGAATAAATGCAACCAAAACTCTGTTGCATGTTGCTCTTGAACAAAATGCAACCGAAATGCATACAAATTTTCTATGTGTGTTGCAAAAGTGTCGAGTGAGGCGCAATCAGTGACGAGATCTCCAAGACCAAAAAAAAAAAAAAACCCAGTCAAACACAAAAGGTCAAAACAAGTGCCAAAAAGAGCCATGGCAAATAAATGAATAACAAAAAAAATGTAAGCCAAAATAAAAACAGCAGAAAAATGCGTATTCTGAAAAAATGGGCAACACACAAGTGCGAGACAAGCACAATTAAAAAATGAAGACAACAAGTAAGAAAAAATGAGTTCAGCAAACAGACGACAGACAGCCGACGACAGACGACAGACGGCGGACGGCGGACGACAGACGACAGACAATGCAACATCGGGACAGCCTCAGTTGCAACGAGCCGCAAAAACCAAAATGCAAAATGCAAAAATACAAAAAAATAAAATCAGCATAAACTGAAACCAAAACAATTGCTGATTGCCATTTGCAACAAGTTCCTGCCAGCTGCGTCTCAGGGCCACACACACACACACACACACACACATGTACAATGGGGCGGGGCAAAGACGCATTCAGTGAATCTTCTTTTTTTAGGCCTGGAATTAGGTTATGAAATAGCTATATAAGTATGTGTATGTCATATTTAACACACATATGTATGTATGTGTGCACAACCAATCGGGTAACGGGCAACATACACACACACACACACACACACACATATATATATATATAGATATATATATATATCGGAAAACAGGCCAAAGCATTTCTGGTTGGGGCTTTGTAAAATGCGCACACAAAATGTGGGCTACAACTTTCAATTGGCGACGATTTTTTAACAAGCGACAACAAACAACGGCATTCCCAACAACAGCAACAACAACAATACAAAAAAGCAAAACAAAAAAAACAACGGGGAAAAAACGAAACGAAAAACGAAAACGAAGCTGATAAACGGTTTGATATGCCCGTTGATCGTTGTACAAGTACACACACGCACACACACACACACGTATATATATATGTGCATATGTATATATGTACATGCATATTCCATATTCCATATTCCATATTCCATATATTCCCTACATGCATGCAGCACATTTGGCGTTTATGGGGCGCTGCTGCACACAGACCAATACAGTGAAAGTCTTGCTGCGTGCTGCGCTGCAAGTGCGCCAAGTTGTTGTTGTTGTTGCTACAGATCTGCAGTGAACTCAATTCGCAGCGCAGCGCAGCAGCAAACAGTTTTAGCTGCCAGCAAATAATTGTCAACAAGGCACAACAAATTTGTATATATATATACAGTTATATATATATATATATATGTATATATATGATTTATATATGTGTGTGTGCAATCGCGCTGCATTTCTTAGCCCCTTTTACCCAATTTGTGGCCTGGAAAAGGAGAAGAAAAGCAGAAGAAAAGCAGAAGAAGACGAAGACAAGCAAAATCAGCTATTTATGTGCATCTATTTTATGAATATTTCATTTCGTTTCATTTCATTCCATTCCATTCCATTTCGTTGCGTGGTTTGCTCTTTCACTGCGTATGTCATAAGAAAGAAAGAAAATATAATGACAAGCGGTGCAAGAGTCGCAAAAATGTTTTTTCGGCGACTGCGCTGCCCGCTGCTGTAACGACTGCAACGACAGCGGCACCAGCAGCACCAGCAGCGAGTAGCAGCAATCGGGGCGTCGACGCTGATCGTCGGTTTGTGTGCGCTTCGTGTATGGCTTCGTGGCTGACGACGCTGACTTTGACTTTGATGTTGACGTTGACGTTAACGCTGGCAGCGCAAGCCCAAAAAATGAAGGAAATACACATGTATGCGTGTGCATTGTGTGTATCTGTGTGAGTGTGTAAAAAACGATGTATTTAATATCAGAAAAGAAAAAAAAGAGCAAACACAGGCGATGCACACACACACACACACACACACAGGGTATTCTCTGATTCAATTGGGCAGCACACACACACACACACACACACACACACACACACACACATAGCGAACAGCAGCAGTAGCAGCGGCAGCGGCAAGCAGCAGCAGCGGCAGCAGCAGCAGCAGCAGCAATATCAGCATTTAACTGCATTTTTTCGGAACTCAGTTGAGCTTTTTAATTCGATCGGTTCAGTTACTAAAGTTAGTTCAGCCAAAACGCACAATTTTCAATTTTCAATTACAAATTCAACCAAATCGAATTCCACTGTTAGCAACTGATGCAACTGCTGCACACAGATACTGATACAGATACAGATACAGTTACAGTTACAGTTACGGATGCGGATGCGGATGTGGCACAGCTATAGAGACAACGTGTGCGTCAAGAGTGCAACAACAACAACAACAACTAACAACTTCCAACACAAACAACAACAACAGCAAACACAAGTGCAAGGATCATTATTTATTTTCTATTTTTTTAGTTGTTTTTAGTTTAAGAAAGAAAAAACAGACAAAAAAGAACAAAAACAATTTGCCAAATTTGTGTCCAAGTTGAGGACATTTGAGAACTGCTGAAAAGGACAGCGAAGAGAAAAGCAAAAAAAAAAAGCAGAAAGAAACAAGAATTTTTTAAGAGTGAAAAACTGAAAGAAAAAAATTTACAACAAAAAAAAGCGGCAGAAATTTCAAAATCGCAAATGTCGCGCCATGTGAAAAAATTAATTTGTTGACGACTGCAACAACAACAACAACAACTGCAACTGCAACTGCAGCAGCAACAGAGACAGCAGCTCCAACTTCAGCTGCAGCTTCACAGGTACGTTCCAATCCCATGCCACAAGGGTAGCCACAAAATTGGGGAATTTGCTCGAAACTTGCAGTTGCTGCTTGCACCCGCCGCTGCCCCGTTTCAAGGAAGTGTGTTGCCTGCTGCATTCACACACACACGCGCACACACACATGGATATTTCACATAATCGGTCTGCAGGTTACAGTCCCCCCCGCGCTCCCCACCACCAACCATATAGCAGGACATTTGACTCATGCAATGCGGGAGAGCAAGTTTGTATAAAGAAAGGCAAAAAAAAGATATATATGCACAGGGCAAGCAGTGAGCGAGGGAGAATGAAATAGGGCGAAGGATAGAGAAAGAAAGACAGAAAGAGAGAGAGAGAGAGAGGGAGAGAGAGCGAGACAGTGTTGCAATGCATTCGCGATCATGCTGCGTTTACCTTTCCGAGAGAGAAAGAGAGAGAGCGAGAGAGAGCGTTTTTGCTGCTGCTCTCTGCATAGGCTCTCCTCGCACTCTCTCCCCCCCTCTCTCTCTCTCTCTCGCTCCCTATCTTTCAACTTGAACTTCAGTTTTAAATTTTGCTCTCTCAAGTTTTGCAGTGCATGTCTGTGTGTGTGTGTGTGTGTGCTTGTGAGCGTAAACTTAAAATTTGCCCTTCTCGTGCGCTCTTCGTCCCAGTTCCAGTTCCAGTTCCAGTGCCAGTTTCACTTCCAGTCGCAGTAACAGTAACCACTCACAACAACAACAACAACAACAACAAGAGCAGTCGCAGTTTCGCAGTTGCAGTCCCAGTTCCAGCGCTTTGATCATTAGCACTTTTTGAGTCACCGTTGCCCTTCGCTGCCAATGGCGACATTCGCCAATTTTACTGCTCCTCTATGCATGTGTATATATATATGTATATATGTATTTATATATATTTATGTGTGTGTGTGTATTTAGTAGAAGATCGTTTCTCAAGCGCACACATTTTGGGCAAAGCGCCGCCAAAAGCAGACTGAGTGCAAGTTACAGGGGAAAGGGGGGTCGAGGTCGATCTGCAGGAAGTCGTTGCCGAACGCGCACATAGTAGCCCAGCAACAACAACAATATCACCATTGCCATTGCCATCGTCGTTCGTCTCGTCGTTGGTCGTCGTTTCTGTTCGTGTTTTGTATTCGTGTTGTTTTCGTTTCTTGCCTTTCGTCGTTGCCTTTGTTGCCTTTCGCTGCTGCTGCTTTTGCTGCTTCTGCTGCTGGCGCGCCGAACGCGTAGGATCTTTTTTGTGCAGTGGCTTTGGCAGGCTTTTTGCATTATTGGCCGCAGTGCAGTTTAGTATTCAGCGTCGCATCGAACATACGTCGTCGTGCGGCAGGCAGCTCAAAGCGCAGCAGCAGCAGCAGCAACGAATGCAGCAGCAGAGCACCAGCACCATCAGTAGCAGCAGCAGCGTTCTTTGAGTTAATCAAAGTCCCCAAATTAATAATTACAAACAAACAAACAAACAAGCAACAAAAAAAAAGGACGCTGATATTCGGTTTGTTTTTTTGTGCCTTTCATTTCGTCGCGTTTTCTAACAGTTTTAATTCTTGCTTTTTTGTTTTTTTTTTATATTGTTGTTTTCATAGTGTTTTTATTTTTGTTTTATTTTGTTTGTTGTCGTAATACGCAATACATATATATGCAACACACTCAGGACTCTTCATTAAGTCAGTAGCACATCAAATCCGATCAAATATTAATATAATAATAATAATAATAATAATAATAATAATAATAATAATAATAATAGTAATAGTATAAGGAAAAGACCGTTAAGCACGGCTCAGGCTCAAAGAAACCGCTCAGATTTCTCTCAGGAAGTGGACACACTTGAATTTACCGTTCAAGCGAACAGGTAAGCGACTCCAACTAAGCTAAGAGTCAACACCCACACACACAGACACCCACACAGACCCCCACACAGACACAGATAGATGATGCTACTTTCGTTTTTCAATGCACTGCAGAAAAAAATAGAGAAATGGGCAACGGAAAATTGCGTATGCCATAAATGACGTCAAAAGTTCGACGGGGGGAAGAGATAAAAACACAGAGAGAGAGAGAGAGAGAGAGAGATGAGAGGACCACTCGTCCGTCTACTGCATATATACATATATATATGTGTGTATGTATGTGTGTATGTGTGTGTGTCTGTGTGTGTATTTGTGCTTAGTTGCGGCGACCGAGACCCCAAAGCCCGAGACCCTGAATGCAACTAGCAGCAGCCACAGACCGGTATGCACACACACACACACACACACACTCACACACACACACACACTCATACACACACAGTTTGCACAAAGGCATACGCACTTACACACACACACACACGCACACCGACACTCACAATCATACATACACATGCACATGCACACAGAGGTGACGTAATGGCAACTACTCCACTAACACATTTTTCTACATTCCTGCAACACATGCCCCACACATACACACACACACTCACACACACACACGCATACACACACACACACACACACACTGCAACACTAAACCTCACCCCAGCACTCCCCTCCCTCCCTACACCCAGTCGTCTATTCGCCACAGCCGCGACGAAGTCGTGCAGACGAGAAAAACTGAATGAAAATTGCAGCCAAGCATGCCTAGCATAAAGAGTAAAAAAAAAAAGAAAAAAAAATAACTAGGAGACAGCGGAACAGCAGAGAGAACCAGACGCAGACAGACACACACACACACACAGACACACACACACACATACACAGACAGACAGCACACAGCAGTCTGCTTGGTGTAGGATGCTAGGCAAATGGCTGCTGCTGCTGCTGCTGCGTAGAGGGCACTAGAAAGACTGACTGAAAGCCAGACGTATGTGTGTGTGTGTGTGTGTGTGTGTGCAAGTGCCCGACATTCAAGGTTGACGGCGCACAACTTGTTTTCTTGTTATTGTTGTTGCTGTTATTGTTATGGTTTTTTTTTCATGTCTGTGGCTGAGTCTGTGTGTGTGTGTGTTTGTGTGTGCGCGTCTGTATTGGTTGTGCTTGCTGTAGTTTCAGTTACAACAAAGCAAAAGCCAAAAGGCAAAAGCCAAACTCAAACGCAATATGCACAGCAGCAACAGCAGCAACAGCAGCGATTTCCAGGAATACTACACTAAGCATACACACACACACACGCATGCATATGCATGCATGCTTGCATATGCGGAGGAGAGCAAAAGCGAAAAGAAAGAAGAAAGAAAAAATGTAACAGTAAAACTGAAGCCACAACTCGCAGTAGCGGAAGCCTTACGTAGGGCTTCGACGCAGCAGCGCTGCCAGCGCAATTGAGCTGTTATTTACAGTTAATCAAAATGACAGAAGTCGGTCGCCATTCCTCTTTCCTCCCTCAATCGCTCACGCTCTCTCTCTCTATCTCTTTCTCTCTCTCTGCCTCACTCTGTCTTCTTTTATGTGTATGTGTGTGTGTGTGTAATTAGATGTGAGCGCCCTTTTGGCAAAGCCGTCAACACTTCCGCTGGCCTTGAGCGACAATAAACAATAATCAACTAACATAAACTGCCTTCAATTGAAGGGCAGCCAGAGACGTAAAGCTTTGCTTCTGTCTGCAGACGGATGACTCAGCAATATGTCCATCCATACATACATACATTTATATATGCATAAATATATATATATATATATATATATTTGTATATATGCATGTGTGAGGAGTAGCTCTAGCAAATTCTACGCACCCGTTGCGAGGCGAGGCAGGCATCGATGATGATGACGCTGCCATTCAAACTGCTCCAAGGCCGGCCATGTGAGTGAAAAAAAAAACAAAAAACAACAAAAAAGAAGACAAAAAGTGCAACAAAAACAGAGAAGAGAAAACAGCAAATACAAAAAAAATAAATAAAACAGAGTAGCAAAAGGAAAAGATAGACAAGTGCGTGGGTCTCGCTCGCCTCATTCTCGGAAACGGTTACTCCAAGGCCACATTGCAAAGCAACAACTGCAACTGCTGCGCTCCAACAACAACAACCACAACCACATACTTCGCATAGGCCACTAAATGCAGCTAAAGGCGTTGCCTTAGTCGTCGTCGAGATAAGCAGCCAGGCAGGCAACCAGGCTGGCGAGCCAAGCAAACTAAAGAAAAGCAAAGTAAAACTGCGCCCGATAATTCAACACACGACTCTTTGCCTATCTGCCTCTCGCTCTCTATCTGTTTCCCTTCCTCGCCTCTGGCTCGCCTCGCATTTTATCATTTTTCTTCTGTATGCTCAATCCTGACCCCAACTGCAATGCCAACACTATAGCAGCAGCGAGACAGAGACAGCGACTGTTGCACTTTTGTCTCTTTTGCCTTTGTTTTTTTCTTCTTTCTTTTTTTTTAGTATTATTCTTAGTCTGCGCTCAGTCAGTCAGTCAGTTGGTCATTGGTGTCATGTGCATAGCTCACGCTCTGCCATCTCTCCCCTCTTTTCCCTATCTCCACTCTTCACTCTCCTCTTTCTTCTGCTTCTGCTTAGGCTTCGGCTTTTGCCGAAGGGCTTTTTGCCTCAGTTTCGACTTCGGCTTCTTTTCTTTTCCTTGGCTGGCTGGCCTAGTCTGGCCAGGTTTGCCTCCGCCAGTCTTGCCTGTGTCTCTGTGTCTCTGTCTCAGTTTACATTACACTCGTCGCTTGTGTTGGCAACGCTGACACTGACCGTGGCTAATTCAGACCCCTCCCCTCCCTTCCATCCCCTTCGCCAACCCTCCACCTCTTCATAGCCAAGAGCCACATGTCTTGTAATATGAGCTGCAAGTCGCATTGTTAACGGTAAATGCTTTCTCGTGGTGAACATGTGGCGTATACGTAACACATGCGTATGCAAAGGACAGACAGATAGACAGACAGACAGTAACAGTCGGTCAGTTTGTCAGTCTGTCAGTCATCGATTAGCAGTCAGCAAATCAAATGATCATTGAACCCGTTCCTACTCAACAATGCATTCACATTGCCAGCATTATCGCCGACCTGTGATCTCACTATCTCTCTCTCTCTCTTTCTCCCTCACTCAGTAACTCTCTCTCTCTCTCCCTCAGTCTCTCACTCTCTCGCTCGCTCAGCATCAACGATCAGTCAGAGTAACGGCATTTGGCGCACGCAAAGTTGCCAGCCCCAAAAAAAAAAAATATAAAAAAATACGCAACCCAGAATAAGTCACATGGCATTCAACCTGGCCGAATTTATATGCACAAATATGTATATGCATGCATATAATATATATATATACATATATATATATATATATTAGCTATAGCTTTAGCTATAACTACAGCTACACACATATATATGTATATATTATATATAGACAGAAAGAGAGAGTGCGATATAGCGAACCGGTCATAGTCACCGTTTATGCCCCGTTCCCCTTCTCTTTACACTCCTTAGCGCACACACACACACATATACACACACACACACACAAGACGATCGCTGTCGCCGTTGACGCTGCCGTCGCTGTCGAAGCGATTCATTTCCATTTTCCAGAGCCGTGTACGAGCGCATACATTTGTGCTCAACACATTTTTATCTAATAACCTTGTGCAGTGTTATTAAACCCAAAAGTTTCTTCACCTCGCCGGCAAAGCGGCAGCAGAAGCGCAACAGCGGCAGCGACAGCGCAGCGCTGTTGCGTCGACCGACCAGCTTGTGATGAGAAATGCTAATACGCGTAACGCTCTGCTCTGCTCTGCTCTCTGTTCGTATGCAAGCCGAAGCGCGTATGTGTGTCGTGCGCACACACACAAACACACACAGTGTGCAAATATTCAACGACAACGCACAAAGCTTAAAAAATAGCTTGCTCACAAATACAGATGCAGCTGCGAATGCAAACGAACAGCAACAATTTTGGGGGGTGGATGGGGGGCAATCTTCACTTGGGTCCTACTCTTAATAGGCCTTCTCCCCCCGCCCCCAACACACACACCTTCACCTCCCTCCACTTGGCTGTTGTGTATGTGTGTCAATTGAATACAATTCTTGCAGTGAGTAGGAGTTGGCTTATTTGTGCATACATATGTATGTATGTATATGTATATGTATATGTACACATGCTCGACTTCACACAATTGGCGTCCGCTGTGTAAATTGCAAAAGCAAACAAGCAAATTGCATGTAATACGAATTAAATTGTGCATAAGTGTGTAAGTATGTATATATGTAAGTGCATACATGTATGCATACATATGTATATGCCTACATAAATACATACGTACATACACACTCAAGGATTGAGCGAACGAAATATAGAAAGGGAGAGAGCGAGAGCGGAGTAATGCGCAGCTAACTTTTGTCTTAGCTTTTGCTCACACACACATATATATATATATATATATATACACTGTATTTTTTTGTAATTTTTTTTTTATGTGGCTGCTTTGCAAAGCATTGCGTTGTAGGCTTTTGTCCATGCAAGCAAATTGTACATGCATTTGTGCATGTGTATTTGTGTGTGTGTGTGTGTACTTGTATAATATTTTTTGTTGAAGTGAAATCTTTTGCCAGCTTTGCATTATTACTTTTGAAAGTGCTTTGTTGCGTTTTGTAAAATGAACTGCAAAGCGCTGCGCCAACTACTCGACGAATTTTCTTTTTATTTAGTTTCTTTTTTTGTGTAGCAGCAGTCCTTTAATTCTGCATTAGTTAGTTTTTAAAAACACACACACAAACCATACAAAGAGCGCATACAAAAGCGAGAGCGCAAGAAGAGAGAGCGTAAAGAGAGAGCGCAAAGAGAGAGAGAGAGAGAGAGAGAGAGAGTTGAATGTGATCAGCCCACAGGCCCTCAGGCCAACCACAATCATGCACAATCATGCATATCAACGCAGCAGACGTCACGACGCGTCCGCAAAAAAAAGGTGAATGCACGCAGGCGGCAAATAAGTTAAGCAATAAAAAAAAGAAAAATAATTTTAAAAAATATGCACAGAAGCTGATTATTGTCTAGAGTACACACTATCAACGCATTTGATGCCATGCTCTATTCAACTTCTACACAAACTACGAATAAATACAGTTACCAAAAAAAGCTCACCCCAATCGCATTTGTGCCGTTGACTTCAATTGTGTCATGTTTGCTGGCGCATTCGCACACACTTGTGCAATTTACAGTTCAATGATCATTAGAGCCTCACATGGCAGGCCAATAACTGATTACCAGCCGCAGTCGGCGGTTATCAAGTGCGTCTGACTGCGACAACAATTGAGCTTTCGTTGTTGTTGTTGTTGTTGTTGTTGCTTTGTTACACTTTTCATGCAGAGCGTAGAGAATGGTCAGGGCGGGTACGGGGGCGCGGTTTGTGATGGGGGCTGCTCTGAATGCGCTCTGACGTTGGAGAACGGAGCCGTTGAACGGGTGAGCGAAACTGGCGCGAGTTCAAAGCCCTCCTCACATCGTAAACGAATGACGACTGGCGACTGCGACGGCGACGGCGACTGGCGACTTTGAGGAAAATTACAGCGCACAAATCACTTCCCCTTCCCATATTTGAATTGCATTGTGTGATAGAAACACACATATTATGCATATAATTTATGTATATATATATATATATATATAATTACATATATACATCACACACATACACTATGTACATCAAGCGTACATTGAACTTTGACTAATTTCTGCGACAGATGAAAAAATACAAAAAAAGATTGCATTTTGCAGCACTGCATGCAACACATACACACAGACACAGACACAGACACAGAGATAGATGCAGATACTCTGAAAACTATTCCGTAAACGAAACTAACGACAACCAAAGCCAAACGCGTCGCACTCTCAACTAAACGTTGCTGGAAAATGCTCGCCTCGATCTAGCGCTCTAGCAAAAACTATTTTGCGCTCAAGAGCAACAGCAGCAGCCACTCAGTTGTGGGGAAAAAAAAAGTACAAAATAAAAAAAAACTTACATTGCTAGTTTGGTTTTTCTGTGAGGTTGCTGAGCGCGGCGCTAGATAAGCAAAAGCAGCCAAAGCACTCAAATAGAAACCGAAAACTACAAAAACTAGTTGAGCGAGACTAGAGTGGGGATGGCTGGGGGAGCTTTCGAGTGAAAGCTGCACAACTAGTGATCTAAAGTTCAGTCAACGACGCAAACATGCTTCAATGCAGTTATGCACACACATACACGCATGCATATGTATATGAATGACGTGCACCTATGCAAAAATACACATGTGTATAGATATATATATATATATATGTTTGTGTGTATGGGCAATCTGTTTCTAGCGTTCGCTCTCGCTTGCTTTATACATATATGGGTGTGTGTGTGTGTGTGTGTGCGATGGTGATTGAGTTTTTTTGTTGTGTGTTTTTTTTCGACTTTGGCACGCTGCTGGCAATTGTGAGGTAAACGACCGAATGTCCGACAGACTGATGACTAGGTTAAGGTGAAGGTCAAATTAGCGAAAAATGCTAAAAACAACAAACGGCGCTGCCAAAGCTGACGGCGCAGTCGCAGCGGACTAACAATAGAAATCAACTTTGTCAGCGTTAAAGCGAACGAACAAAATACCAGCAGCAGCAGCAGCAGCAGCAGCAACAATAACAAAATCAACAACAACAACGACGAAAAGCGACTTATCCACTCAGTTCTTCAAAAAGCAAAAAAGAAGAGGAAATTGAAGCGTAGACAAAAAAAAAGCAAAAAGCACGCAGGAGTAAACGACATACACACACACACACATGTATGTATGTATAGGAAGTTATTTGGCTGTCAGACAAAAAGCGGACAAAACTAAAGACAGACAGAGGGACAAGCAGTTGTAGTTGTCTTTTATTTTTGTATTTTCTTTTATTTTCTTTCTGTCTGGAAGTGTACCGCAGCCGGCTCCTCGCCCCAGTGCCAGACTCCTCAGACCCCGTCATAGAACAGTCCCCACAGTCTGAGCTCATCCACGCAGCCAGTTCCCAATTCCAATTCTAATTTTTGCGTGGTGTTTCGCTACATGTTTGCCTGTGCATGTGTGTGTGTGTGTGTGTGTGTGTGTCTGGTCGAAAGATAGACAACGCCAACAAAGGAAACAAACAAACACACACTCAGAAACACACACATACAGTGAAAACGTGCAGACGCGCAGAAAGCTTCTGCGCCTGCGTCTCTTGCTATTTCAGCGTCGACTGTTTGAAAGTGTTTGCTTGAACGCCACGCGCTCACACGCCATGTGCTCTCTTTCTCACTCGTGCACTCTCTCTCGCGCTACCTACTAACGAACACACACACATGCACACATGCACAAGCAGACAGGGCAACAATAGCGCGAGAAGCTTTTTTCTGCAATCTAACGCGCATCGGTCTCTCTCGCTCTCTCTCTCTCTCACACATTCGCACACATTGTCTCTATGGCAGCAGCAGCAGCAGCAGCAGACTAAGCAGCGACTGAGACAGCAGCAGAGCCAATGGCAGTGGCAGAAGCAGAGGCGCAACAGACGTTGAACGCAAGACCTTGAACTTGGACTCAGTTTACGAGTTGAAAAATTGGGTTTTGTTTTGAATTGTTTGCATGTCGCGTTGTTGTTGTTGGTGTTCTTGTTGCTGCTTTTGTTGTTGTTGTGCTGGCAGCTTGCTGCTATCACTGTCGCTTACTCCCCTCCTCCCTCAACACACACACATAGGCATACACACATGCGTATATCGATTCATAGACGGTTTTCTTGGTTGAGGTTTTTAATTATACTCGTATTTAATCACTCTAATCGAACAATTCGAACACTGATCAGCAGCCACACAAACAAAATCCCTCTATTCATTTATTTATATGCAGCTTCAAGGCACTTGAAATATGTAGTTAAAAATAAATATGCAAAATTTTATAGTTAATTAGTTAGAAATATCTTTAAAAATAAATACGCTACATTCGATTGAAAAATGAAAGCAAATAATACTTAGAATAAGCATTCATTAGAACTTGGCATAGCCATCAAATTTATTAAGAACAATACATTTTTATATTCTTTATTTTTATATTCATTTCTATGAAATGATGCGTGGACATTTACAAAAAATGGACAAACACTAAATATGATGCGTGGTTATATATATATATATATATTATATATATTATTTGGCATATAATTGTATTTGAAAACATTCCCACTTGAAAAACCAAACAGTTTCTTAAATCTTTTCTTCATATTGAATATTTTAAGAAGAATGCTTCGAAAAGCAGCGCCACTATTATGTTGCCCGCAACTGTATGCTGTATCTATCCATATTTGTATTTATTTATTTTTTACAGCTTATCTGCAAAAGCAAAAGCAAAGCAAAACGATTGCTAAAATGCAACAAACTCGTTTTCGCTGCACCTTTTGCTCTAACTGTATGCGTGTGTGTATGTGTGTATGTGTGGGGCATCCCTAGCCACGTTTCTAGTTGCTGTTGCTGCTGTTATTCCCATGCCGGCATCTGTCTAGCCTTTGTCTAGCTTACCATTCACCAAAAACACACATTCGCCTCGCACACACATACACATACATACGTTTGCAGACAGAGCTTTCCCACTCCACATTGTATTTGTAATGGTCGTCGTCGTCGTCGTCGTCATCGGCATCGTAGCAATCGTCGTCGTCGTCGTCGTCTCTCGTTCTAGTTTTTACATAAAACTTTCGCTTTCACTTCTGTGGCTCGGTGAATGTGTGTGTGTGTGTGTGCATGTGTGCGTGAGTATGCTGCCTGTCTGTCAGTATGTCTCTGTCTCTGTGTGTGTGTGTGTGTGTGTGTGTGTTTTTCTGTTTGAGTGCGGACGTTAGATTTTACATTTGACCGGCATTATGTGAATGGCAATGGCAATGGCAATGGAGAAATGTGTAGATGGGAGGGGGATAGGGGACAGACCCAACTGTAAGCTGTATGAGCTGTAGGCACACACAGGGTGTCTCCTGCCACAACATGTCGGCAACAAGTGGCGATGTGTTTGTGTTTGTGACTGTAACTGTAACTGTAACTGGAATGTGGGGGCTGACTACTGACTGCCGACTGCTGACTACTGACCTTGTGCAATGAAGGCTCTGTGTGAACAAGTAAAGCTCTGCTTTTAATTCCCTCTCACCCCCCACCACCCACCCCCACTGACCACGCTTTTGCTCATTCTGACTCTGCTTATTATCTGCGGGCAAAGTGGAAGTCGCGTTGCCAAGCAAAAGCCAACTGATAGAGAACTACAACTAGAAGAGAGTTTGAGGCCCGCTCTCTCTCTCTCTCTCTTTGTCACTCTCTCTCTCTCTCTCTCTCTCTCTCTTTCTTTCTGTGTATGGGTGTGTTAGTGTGTGTGTGTGTGTGTGTGGAGATATACAGAACTAACGCAGTTAAAGCTAACCTTGAAAATAGCAAACGCCGCACACATGGCGAGCAGCAGGCCGAAGACCGACAGCATGAAGCGATAGTGGTGAATATAGGATAGATGCTCGACTGGCGGACACCCTGCTTTTGCATATATGCATAATCTATTCAAATTAGTGCTGGTATTTATATATGTTCTAATGGCGAGAGAGTTGCCAACAAGTTTATAGCTACTACAAATTAAATGCGCTCAAAATAATAATAATCGCGGTGCTTTATAAAGCGATTATTCCAAAGAATGGTGATAAAATCGAGACCTTTTCAACAACAACAACAACAACAACGAATGCGAATGACTTACTAGGAAAACAATTAAATTAAGCATAGTAGTTCTTCGAAATGTTGATTAGGTGATAAAGCTTTTATAGGTATATATAATTTTAAAATCTTTTTAAATCTTAATATTTAATGACGTTCAGTATACATAAAAATTGCGACATTTTTAAAATTATATTTTAACCATTTTTGTTGGTTTGTTAGCATTTTCCAACACACATTTGTGCGACCCTCTTCTTTTCACATACATATCATTGAACAACATGAATGCATATTGTATAGTATACACACACACATATATATATATATATATATATATATATATATCATTAAGATGATAAAAATTTAGTTTCGGTTTCTAACTGAACAAACTACTTGTCTATCTAATCTCATTTGTTTGGCGTTGCTGCTTTTTATATATTTTTAAGCAGCACAGCGCATTCAACCAAATAATTGCTTTATTAATACACACACACACACACACACACACACACACGCACAAGAACAGACAGAATTGCAAAAAATGAGGGAAAAAAACTGCAATGCCAAAAAAGCGCGCAGAGGAAAAAAAAAAACACTTTTCTAGAACTATTTTAAAAGCTGTTCGCTCGCAAGCAGCAGCAGCAGCAGCGGCGGAAGCAGCGTCGTCCACGTCCGCCCGCTCTTTCTCGCTCCAACGCACGTCCCAGTCGGTGCTCGCGAGTGTGTGGCGAAATGCGCCAAACAAAATTTAATAATAATACAACAAGAACAGCAACAACAAATACAGCGCAAAAAATGTAGTATTTAGCCTTGAAAGTTCGTAAACACTACGAATTGCGAATGCGAGCGAAGATCTTTTATTTTATTTCATTTCATTTCATTATTTATATTTTTTTTAACTTTTTTTTCGTGCACAAAAAGTCACATCAGAAATGAAAATAACGCTCAAATACATTTCGAATTGGAACGAAACAAAACAACTTGATCAAAGAATTCGAAGCACAAAGCGAACACTCAACAACAGTAACGAACGCTCCCACTTTACGACGCATAAGCCTAGATTCGAAATTCACTCTTCTCGATTCTCGATAATGTAAAAGCATTGTGTGTGGATCGTAGCCCACAAATGAAATCCAAACTCCCTTGCATTCCATACACACACACGCACATGCATACACATGCATACACATGCATACACATGCATACACATGCATACACATGCATAAATTGGCTGCATTTTCATAGCATTACTCGGCGAATCTGAGCCGAAATTTAAGACAAGCCAAAATGGTGATATTTTTGTTTATTGTGTGTTCTATATTCCAATATTCTATAACGGGGCAGCTGCAGGGCGTCGGTCACGGTCACACGCTGCCTCCCTCCCCCACCAGCTACCTGCCTTACTCCGTACCTCCCATCTATACATCCATGCCTAAGTATGCATTAGAAACTTGAGCTTTTCCCACCGACATCGACGGGTTTCGACTTCGACTGAATTTGCGGATGCTTTCGCTGCAATTGCAACTGTAATGCGATAGCTTTTAAGAGAGGAGAGGGGTAGAAGGGGCAGGCAGAGAGAGAGAGAGAGGCGCTAGGTGGAAGTTGCCTGCTGTTCGTGTAATGGTAATTAAAGGCGATTCTTACATATGCATTACGTTGCGCTGCGCTGCGTTGCGTTGCGTTGCGTTGCGTTACGTTACGTTACGTTATGTTATGTTACGCTACGTTATGTTTGTATGCAAGTTGTAAGTCTGTCTGTCTTGCTATTCTCTATGTTTATACATATGCATAAGTATGTGTGTATATATGTATCACTGTCCATCCACTTTTGTCATTATTAGTCAGCGTCTGCGTCTGCGTCTGCGTCAGCGCCGCTGCTTCTGCTGCTGCTGCTATTGCTGCTGCTTCGTCGTTAGCAGCGGAGTTTTGTTCTATGCACAAAAGTCACACACATCTCTGTTGCTGTATATGCAAGTACGAGCGTGCGAGTGAGCGAGAGAGTGTGGGAGAGAGGGAGAGAGGGAGAGAGGGAGACAGACGAAAGAGAGGGCGAGAGATCGAGAGTCAGAAATTTATTACTGGACTGTGCCAAAAACTTTATTTGGCACTGCTGCTGTTGCTGCTGCTGCTACTGCTTCTATGTGTGTGTGTGTGTGTGCTGCAGCGCCAGTCTCCGTGTGTGTGTGTGTGTGTCTACGTTCGGTCTGGTCCGTCAGTTTGGTGGTGGGAATCGAAAGCACACATTCTAATGCTCAAGTTCAGGTTCAATTCACTCTGCTCCCACACACACACACACACACACACAGACACACACGCACACAGATCGTATATATGTATTTAGTTCGTTCCTTTACCTGACGATCCTAGCTGGGGGCTTGGGGCTTGGGGCTGAGATCGGACGAATGAGGGGAATGGAGGACTGGCCAGAACAGTAACAGACGATGACGACTCAACGGAGCGTGCGCACGTCTGTTGTCCCGCTCGCTCTCTCCCTCTCCCTCTCCCTCGCGCTCTCTCTCTCTCTCTGCCGCTCTCTCACACACACACACACACTCACACATCCAAATGCTGCTGTTGCCAAAATTTCGGTGAATAGTTTAGTGCTTTGTGTGTGTGTGTGTGTGTGTGCTTTCGACAATGCGCTTTTTTGTTGTTGTTTTTTTGTGTGAGTGCTATCGCTGCCGCTGTCGTTGCTGCTGCTGCTGCTGCGCGACGTCGACGCTGCTGTCGCTGCTTGCCTGCCTGCCTGCGGCAGTCGAGCACTCTCTTCTTCTTTAGCACGGCACGAATTCAGTTGAGTTTCTACGCTTGCAATCATCAAACGCAACGAAAACAATAAAAAAAAAACACACACAAAAAAGCCAAAAAACCAACAAAAACAAGAAAAAATATAAACGCTGGCTGGCCGCCGACTGCTGCTGCTCCCAGGTCCCGTTCTCAGCGTGTTCTCAGTCCGTGCTGTGTGTAGTCATAGTTAGTCAGTGACAGTCAGAGCTTCATGCTGCTCGCGAGCAGCTCAGAGCCAAAGCAAATTCAAATTGCAAGCAGCGATCGCAACAATGCAACAGCAGCAGCCTTAAATGCCACACTTCATCACACACACATAACTGTCTCCAATACAAATGCATACATGCTACATGCTGCATGCCACATGTTACATGCTACATGCTACAGACATACCTCAATATAGTGTACAGAGCACACATGTAGTTAAATAGTTTATAAGTGCGTCTTTGGTCGGTCGTTCGGTTCGGTTCGGTTTCGGTTTCGGTGCGCGGTTCGGTAATTGATTATTAGAATAGTGTGTGTGCGTGTGTGTGTGTGTGTGTTATTATTATTATTATTATTAGTTTTTTTTTTTGTTGTTTTTTTTTGTTGTTTTTTTGCGCGTTCAGTGCCAAAAGTTATTTGCATTTAATGTCTAAGCCAAGATCTCAACATCTAAGCGAATAGCATTTCTTAAATTACCATATTACGTATACGCAAGCAAAATTTCTACCTCAACAACAACAACAACAACAATCCCAAACCCCAAACCAAAGCAAACAAAAGAACAGAACAACAATAAACACACCAATAATACAACAACGACAACAACAACAACAGTCAGCAGCAGCAGCAGACGCAGCAGCAACAGAAAAAAAAATGTTTGCTAAACGAAATTTGCACAAATTTGCCAACGACGAGCCAACGAATTATTGCACACATAATAATCTATTTCTGTTGGCATATTCGCAACAATGCTGAACTATTAGAGATCCCCACAAACAATACAAACAAACACGCAACTAACAAGTCGGATGCCAAGCTGAGCGCACCAAAAAAAAAATATATATATATACATATATATATAAAAAAACACAGAAGGTATGCTAAAGTGTGATTTGTGCTGTGCTTAAACACATCCATCGAATAGAGCACAATACATACATACACACATACATATACACATATATATTGCCATTTGATTATACACACACACAGACACAGACATGCGTCGTTCTATTCATAGAAGAGCTAAAAAGTGCAGCGCACTCATTCGCTCGCCTTGACTTATCTGATAGTTTTCACTTTCAATGTCATCGCCAGTGAACTGAACACGCGCGTGTGTGTGCATGTGTGTGTGTGCGTGCATGTGTGTGCGTGTGTGTGAGAGTGAGTGAGTAGGCAAAGCTTCAGTTCACCATTAGCCTATCGCCCACTTGTTGTCCGCCTCGACGAATAGCGCGGCCAAAGAGTGCGGGCGTAAAAAGAACAGTTCTCTATTTTTTCACCTTATATGTATGCATGTATATTTATCATATGTGTGTAACTAATTTATACCAACTATTTTCTTAATCTGATTGGATTGCAACAAATGTTGGACCATTTTGCATTTAATACACCCAAATATATGTGTCATTTAATTTATATACATTATTCAGTATTCAGTTGACGTTAGTTCAATAAATAGATAAATCAAGTAATGTTAACAAGGATACAATAATGCGTTACAATAATAATATAATTATTAGTAATAATGCTGACACGATTAACATGCACTTTTATTTGGCCAACAAGTATCTAAATCAAAAAGCGAAAACGAGCCCAAAAGAAAGCACAATAAAAAACAAAGAAAAAAAATGCAAAAATTGTGCCGTTACAAGTGTTTCAGTTATTTTGCGATGCGTTTGCTGTTTTCACTTGGTTCTCTTGATCGCGCTGACTGTTTTGCACTCGTTATATTTTCGAACGCATGCAAAACAAAACATACAAAATTAATTTTGCACTCGTTTTATTTGTATCTTGTCTGTTCGTGACTTATTCTTCTTCGTCTACTTTTTCTTCTTATTTTTTTCGTTTTGCTGCTGATAGTTTTTGCATTTCATTCCAATTTCGTTGTCTGCGTGTGATGTCTGTGTGTGTGTGTGTGTGTGTGTGTGTGTGTTGTGTGACATAGAAATTGTCGCCGTGGTTGATATAATTTAAAATGCATTTGTTAACAATTTTTGAACATTTTGCATTGTTGCAATGTTGCAGCAAGCAGCGCAAATTCAAAACAATCAACATTTTTAGCAATCGCAGCAGAAAAAGCACAGAAAAAAAAAATAAAAAGAAAAAATTGCCCCCCAAATTAATTCGCAAACAGACATACAGTTATACACACACACACACACACACACACACATGTGCATATGCATATGCATATGCATATGTATGTGTGGTTGGATTAATGAAAAACAGAAAAAGAACTTGAAAAAATACAGTTTCAGCGATCAAACAAGTTAAACGAGTTCGAATACTATAATTAACTTGAGCATTGTCTCCGCCGTGTCAGCTATTTTACGAATGGTTTGTTTACACACCAATTGTAAATGTGATTTGAATCTAAATAGTCTTTCCAAGATGCGTAATACACACACCATATTTAAATATATACATCTTAGTAAATGAATGCGCCTTTAAACAAAAAATGGGTTCTAATTGTATGCACATAAGTGTTACAGCTTTCCTTCCAATCAAACTAATTGCTCTCTCTCTCTCTCTCTCTCTCCACTCTCTCTGTTTTCTCTTTTATTGCAGTTCATTAAATAAGTCAACTGATCAACTTAGCACAATTTACGCAGCATTTGCGAACGCAGCGCATAACGCATAACGGACTTGTGTGCGTGTGCGGGTGTGTGTGTGTGCGTGCGTGTGTGTGCGTGTGCATGCGTACGTGCGTGCGTGCGTGTGTGTGTGTGTGCGTATGTGAAGAACTAACGCAACAGGAGTAAGAAGAAGAAGAACAGGAAGAGGAAGAGGAAGAGGACAAGGAACATTTAATTCCCCCGGTGCAATAAAAAGCCGCCAAAATACGCAAAAAGGTGACTACAAAAAGGCCAGCGTTGTTCCTACTGTTGACGACGACGACAACAACAACAGCAACAACAGCAACAGCAGCAACAACAACAACAACAACAACAACAACATCAGCAACAACACCATCAATAACAACGCTAGGCAGCTGAAAACAGCAACAACAACAACAACAATTGAGCTGCATAACACTTACCAACAAGAAGAACAAGAAGAAGACCAAGAACAAGTCAACATGGATGAAACACAGCATTTCTGTTTGAGGTGGAACAACTACCAGAGCAGCATCACATCAGCGTTCGAGAATCTTCGCGATGACGAGGACTTTGTCGATGTGACGCTCGCCTGCGAGGGTCGCAGCATAAAGGCGCATCGCGTCGTGCTCTCCGCATGCAGCCCCTACTTCCGCGATCTTCTCAAGGTAAGTGCAACCAAACCGGATTCATTTCATTTCTTTCTTAGTTTCTTAGCATAGAAATTGTTCATTTTCGCTTTTCAGTTCTACAGTTACTGTTCTAATATATTGTTAGCAGAAGTGGGCGCGAGCGAAAGCACACACACACACACAAAAGCTTTGCACGAAAGCTAAAGCACAGTCTACAGATAAATAGTTATCGATCATCAAAAACTCATGCAATGTTAACTCACTGTTAATCCTGTGCGGATTCTGTGAACAGTAATGAGCTTTGATATATTTTGAAGGCTATCGGTTATCGGCAAGCCACCAGAACGCGGCAACTGGCATCCAAATGGAAATAGTAAATCGCGAATGAAAAATGAGTTTAATCATGAAGAAAAAAGCGTGCTTAAATTTATACGTAAAATGATTGCATGTAAAAGTGGGCTTAAGGGTTAAAAGTGTGGCTTGGCTGCCACTGCTGCTGCACCAAAAGATCACAAACAGTATTTTCTCTTTCCTGCTTTGCTTTTATTTATTTATTAACGCAACTCTGACCTACATAATTATAGCAGAGAGAGACAGACAGAGAGAGAGAGAGAGAGAGTGAGAGAGAAAAGAAACGCAAGCAACACATGTGCATCAGCTGCCAGTTGCGACGGAGCGAGATTGCTTTGCTTTGCGTTAAGTGCATCCTGTTTGTCATGCACACACACACACACACACACACACGCACATGTACAGCTGTATGCGTGTGTGTGTGTAGCATGTATGTATAGCAGTAAGCATACGCAGCGTTGGTCTGGTCTCTGTCCAGTGCCACAGGAGACAAGCAGCAAATTCCAAAATGAGGCAAACAACGGCTGTCGTCAGTTGTGCGGCACAGTTTAAATGGCAGCCTAATTAATAAAATGATGATGCCACACGCATGCAAACAACAAGCACAAATATATATTTAAATGTGGTTACTATTGGCAAATGCATGCATGCAACAGCAACAGCAACAGCAACAAAATGTTGCAAGTTTTGCAGCGACGTGGAAACGTCTCGTGCTCTTGGTGTAAACAGTTAAGGCAAAGTTTGTTTTCTTTTTTTTTTAGCTGTTGTTTGGGTAAATAATACTTATTTTTGTGCTTTTAGCTAAAATATTACGGCAAGAATGAGTAAAATGTGCAAAATGAGCGAAAATGGGTAAAAATGGGTAAAATGGGTAAAAATGGGTAAAATGGGTTCCCGTTGTGTGGTGGCCCAGGTTGCGTTTGCCTTCCTTTTTGCATTTTAATTTATTTAGTTGCGCACGACGGCAACAACAGCAACAACAGCAACAACGAGAACAACTAACTATAACAGTAACAAAAGCCAAACAGACGACAACACGCCAAATGTCGACAACTAGTATGAGAAGCAAAGAAAAACAAGAACAGAAGAAGAAGAAGAAGAAGAAGCAGCAGCAGCAACAGCAGCAACAGCAGCAGAAGAAGAAGAAAACTTTGTGCATAGAGGTACAGTCAGAGAACAAAACGGGACAAAACGGGACAAAACGGGACAAAGCGGGACAAAGCGAAACAAAACGGCACAGAAACGGTTGAAATGGTTGAAACGGTTATCAGCTTTGCACCGTTTACCGGCCAGTCTCAGTTTCAGTTCCAATTCCACTGTCTCTCTTCGAATTTGAATGGTTTGCAGCAGCAGCAGCAACGGCAGCAGCAGCAACAGCATTGAGTGACTTGTCAATCACTGCTGAGACTGGACCAATACCAATTGCCCCACCCTCCCCACCCACCCCTGTTACGAGAGTTATGCTAATCACGTCAGCAAGTCGCAGGTGAAGTTGCAGCCCCCAAAAAGGCAACTTTAACTTTGGGCTACAAAGAAAGGGGCAAAGTGGCAGTTGGGGCAGTTTGGGGGCAGCCTGTGCCGTCTCGTACTTTGCAGGCTTTCTTTTTTCTTTTTTCTCTTTTTTTTTGTGTTATTTTATTTTTATTATGACATTAAAATTATGGGAGTCGTCGGCTCATCGTCGTTTGCCAGGCCCCAAACCAAAACTTGGGCCGCTTGTGCCTGCATTGAAAATATTTGCACGCAATTGCGGTTTTTAGCGGGCCTCGTCGAGTCTTGACTTGGCCACTGCCTATCCCACTGCCCCCGCCCCACCGCGCCCTTCGGCAGCAGCTCCAAAACTTTGCCATTTGCATTGTTTGAGCTGTCATTGGCGTCACTGGTGACGACGACGACGACGACGACGACGACGACGACGACGATAGCAGGCCAGGGTTGGGTTAGCGGATTGGTTAGTGGATTGATTAGTGGTTGTAGTTAGTGGGATGCCGTCCCCCATTGCTGTATCCATAGCCGTAGCCGTAGCCGTAGCCGTTGACGTTTACGTTTACGTTACGGTTGTAGTTGCCGTAGTTGCTTTTGCCATTGCCATTGCAGCAGAAATTATATAAATTACAAACTTCTCAGTTCTTAGTTTTGTTTGCTCTATGTGTGTCTCTGTGTGTGTGTGTGTGTGTGTGTGTGTTGGCTGTAAATATTTTCTCTCGACGTGATTTGTTAACATGATAGAAAACTTCATTTTGTAAATTATAGACGCAAACAGACAGGAAAAATAAAGAAGCAAAACAACAACAGCAACAATTTAATGCAGCAACTTTGTAAGCCAAATGCAGAGCAAAAGAATGTGTGTGTGTGAGGGAGACAGAGAGAGAGAGAGAGAGAGGAGAGGGAGATAGAGGGAGAGGGTGCATATTCATTGGGGCCATTTGGTGGCATTGAGGTCGCTAATGGTTGCAATACTTACTGCTGACAATATATCAACATTGCGGGGCGAAGCTGGGGCCGACATTGCGTATACGACACCGATTGCAACACTGGAGACTGGGGACTGGAGACCGGGCTCCACCTACAGGCCAAGCTGCGTCACTTTTACAAGCTGTGTCCAGCCAATAAATTCGCAAACTTTCAGCCAAATGTTGTTAGGCAAATGTTGCAAAGAGGCAACAGCAGCAGGCTATGGTAATGAAGACCCCAAATGAAGACCCCAAACAAATGGCAGACAGAACAGCAAGTCGACATTTAATTTGTTAAAAAGGCCAACTAAATGCTGAGCAAAAAAAAAAAAAAAAAAGAAAAAAAGAACGAGAACTTTGCGACTGCAACAATAACAGCCGTTGCGGGGCAAGGGAGCACAACAACAACAAAAAAGAAAGAAGAAAAAATGCTAAAATAATTATATACGAAGAAAATTAGTACGAGTATACAAAACTTTGTTGGCAGTGCAACAATACGCGAGTCGTCGGCCAGAAGTTTGTAAATTCAATTTGAAATACATACAACAACAACAATGACACAAACAGGCATGCAACCTAGAGTCCATGCCAGCAGTGGCAGTGCCAGTGGCAGGGTGTGTGGCAGTTACTGCTGCTGAGTCCGCTTTGGCGACACTTTGCTGCTGCTGCTTTGCTTGATCTTGCTGTGCCTGTGCCTGGCTTCTTGTTGTGCCTAGGCATAAATATTTAATTAACTGCAGCGCATTATTTTAATTAGGTGTAAAACTGCAAAACACACAGCCAGAAAAAACAAAATGAAGTATCAACAACTGCCAACTGGCAACGGGCAACTGGCAACTGGCAACTGGCAACTGGCAGCAGACAGCAGACAGACACTGGCCACTGGTCACTGCTGGCAGTTGGCAGTTGGCAGTTGGCAGTTGTTGGCGGGGCGAGAGTTAAGCGCTGCTAAAAGCATTTTGGCTTTTGTTCAACTTGAACTGTAACGGCAACTTGCAACTGCAACTGCAACAGTGTCTGTGACAAGCAGCGTTGGATCTGGCGCCTACACGCCTACTTAGCAGCTGCATGCAAAAAAAAAAGAAAGAAGAAAAACCATTTGCAATTCACAATAGCCCCATTCACGATGCACGGCTACTTAGCGAGACTTGAGCACTTGTGACCAGATGCAAATAATACATTCGCAATTCACAATAGCCAATTTACATTCACAATTTACACGTCGAACAGTTGCTAAAAAAAACATTTGCAATTCACAATAGTAAAAAAAAAAACAAAATTAAAATATACAAAATAATTCGCAATCTATTCAAGAAACTTTCTCAAAATCGTTGGCAATTCTTGAATGCTTTTCTTTTTGCCTTGTTATTAATTAAATGAACAATCATGTTAAATATACAAACTGTAAATGTTTCTGTATATATATAGATATATATATATATATATATAATCAAATCTTATAACACGATAAATGCATAGAAAAAGTGCACAGATTCCAGTTTCCAGTTTCCTTTTTATGCCTGTTTTTTCGTTTCTTAGTCGACGTCTTCTTCTTTCTATACTTGCTCAAATCTTAATAACTGTTAAATTGCTGAAATCGATTCACACACAGTGAAAGTGCACAGATTCCACATATTCCAATTTCCTTTTTATGCGCAATTTTCGCGCTTTGCCTGCCGCCAGCTTCTCCATTTTTTAGTCGACGTCTGCTGCTTCTTCGTCTTCATGTTCGTCTCCGTTTTCTGCATCTGCTTCTGCTTCTGTTTCAGTTTCAGTTCCTGTTTCTCTTTTCGGTCTGCTGCTGTTGCTGCTGCTGCTGCTGCTTTGGCTGGCGATCACTTGATCACTGTCGTCTTGACCTCAATTTCACAATCTGCCGCTGCTTACACACTTTATATATATATATATATATATATGTATATATACGTGTATACATATGTATGCATAGGTTGAGTGTGCAAATAAATTGCGAATGCAAGTAAATAAGGCAAAGCGACAAGTAAACTGTAAACTGCCTGTCTGATTCGCTCTGATCGGGATACACACAAACACACGCACACGCACACACACACACACACACACATGGAATGACGGCTGAGAGGCTGTGACGGCAACTGTAACTGCAAATATGATGGAAGGGGGAGAGATGGACGGGGGAGGGGGATGCACTGTGCGCAATCGAAATAATAACAAAGACGCCGTGACTTGACCCAATTTCTACGCCCTTTGTTGAGTGTTGCCACTTGATGATAAAGTGAAATTCACACACACACAGACACACACACACAGACACACACATAGAGACAGACATGTTAACTAGTCATAAAAGTGGAGACTGTAGAAAGACTGCAAATGGCAAATTGCAAATTGCAAACTGTAGACTGAGACTGAGACACTGTAGACACTGTAGACTGTAGTCTGCAGACTGCAGACTGCTGGCGGAGACTGTAGTCTGCACACATATTGGGCACAGTGAGAAGTCGCCTGGCGTCTGCTCGTCGGGGGACGGGGGAAGGGGGGAAATGGGGTCAACAGTGTGCAAACATTGCTGAAAATAAGCAGATAAATGTGCATTCAGATTGGAGATATATATTGGAGGCATTTACACAATATGCGCATTATACATACGCATACACTCGGAGAAAATAGGCTAACACTCGCCTCTCATTGTACAGCAAGCGATATCCAATTTATAATTTAACATTTGTATTGTATTGATTTATAAAATTAATTTAGAAAAACTTGTGATTTACAAAATGGATTTTTTTTCCATTGATTTGAGTGAAATGATTTTTTCTTCTTTTTTATATGCATTTTTGCATTATAATTTCTGCTTTTTTTGAGAAATACTCTGCTACAATCGAGAAACATATTGCTGAGAACTAGAAAAAAAGCTTTACTAATTTTTAGACGTTTTTAAAACTCTTCAGCTTTGAATCTTTTCTATATATAGAGTTAATAAGCAGCACTTGCACTTGGTTATATATCATATATACCACATATATATATATCACATCGCTATATATAGTTATAGCTTACTTCACACGTATGCTGCAAGTATTTATTTATTTATATATATATTTTTTTCTTTGGATCTTTGCAGAGCACACCCTGCAAACATCCCGTCATACTGCTGCAAGATGTTAACTTTATGGATCTGCACTCGCTGGTCGAATTCATCTACCACGGCGAGGTCAACGTGCACCAGAAGTCGTTGCAGTCCTTCTTGAAGACAGCCGAAGTGCTGCGCGTCTCGGGTCTCACACAGCAGCAGGCCGAGGATACGCACAGCGTAAGTGGCAACTATTTAACTGTTAGCTTAATCCACAAGAGTCCAATTACAATGCTGCACACCTTACAGCACCTGGCACAGATACAGAATCTGGCCAATGCCGGCGTTCGCACGCCCCTCAACACACACACGCATCATGGGGCGCTGCACGATGATGGGGCTGCCACATTGTTCAGCAGTCGCCAGACGGGCGGCGCTGCCTCACCGCCGCCGCCGCCGCCGCCCCAAATGCCGCATCTAAATAATCATCTGTTGAAGCGCATGGCAATGATGCACCGCAGCAGCGCCGCTGCCGCCGCATCCGTCGTCGAGGAGACATCGCATGCGCTGAAGCGTCTGCGCTGCGCCGACAACGGTCTGCCCAACAACAGTAACAATAACAGCCCAGATTTGCAGCTGCATGCGCGCAGCGTGTCGCCCCAACTGACGCCGGCCGACTTCAGTACGATCAAGCACCACAACAACAACAATACGCCGCCCCTCAAGGACGACAAACGTGAGTAGAGCGCCCCGATCTCCCCCAATCTCCGAGAGAGAGAGAGAGAGAGTCAATGTATCAATATCTGTGTCTCTTTTTTGGCATGCAGGCAATGGACCCACTGGCAACGGCAATGCTGGCAACGCTGGCAACAACAATTCGGGCAACAACAATAACAACAACAGCAACAACAACAACACAAATGGCAGCGGCAACGGCAACGGCATCTCGATCAGCGACAAATTGGGCAGCCTCAACTCATCGCCAATGGCTCGAGGCGTCGACGATGTCAAATCGGAGCCAATGGAGCTGGTCTGCTCCAATAATAATGCCAATAGCAATGTGAATGATGAGCACAGCAACGATTCAACTGGCGAGCACGATGCCAACCGTTCCAGCAGCGGCGATGGCGGCAAGGGCTCCTTGAGGTATGTTCAATGCTGCAAATTTGCAACTGCAACTGCAACTGCAACTGCAACTGCAACTGCAAACTACAACTGGAAACTAATCAATTCGTTGTGCTGCAGCTCGGGCAATGATGATGAGATCGGCGATAATCTGGCCGCCCACCATGCCGCACAGCCGTTCATCATGTCGCCAGCTGACAACAAACTGTTTCCCGGTGCCGCATTCAACTTTCCGATGGGCAATCTCGATCACTCAGCCTTGCTTGGTGCGTACACAAATCCCAAATGCACACACACACACAGATATCACAGATATTTTATATATATATACATATATATCTAACGCAATATACATTTTTGTATCTTTCGTTTCGTCCTTCTTTGAACAAACAAACAAACAAACAAACAAACAACAAATGCAGGTCTCAATCCACAACTTCAACAATCTGGCGAACTCGCTGCCTCTCCACAAGGTGAGTCCGAACATTTCTCTATTTACTCTATTGTTTCGCTCTATTTGCGCTCAAAAGCTCATTATTACATTTTTTACATCAAATGCAAATACCAAAAAAAAAAAAAAAAAAAAAAAAAAAAAAACAATTTCTTAAAAAGCAAAACAATACCCAATAAATTAATTACCAATGAGAAAAAAAAAAGAAGTTCTAGAAATCCAAGTATTTTAACGTTGAAGAAATGTGTCTGTATCATTTGTTTTACTTGAAAAAAAAAATAATAATAATAATAATAAATAAACATACTTACATATGTACGTACATACATGCATATAAATCGGCTATATATATGTGTGTTGATTACAATTTCATTTAACTTTTGATTTATTTTACCTACACGAATATTTTTGATTTGATTTCATTCGATAATTTTTGTCAGTCATTTTCAATTTGATTTTGAAAGTAAACCAAGATACTAAACGTCTAACCAAAGGTGGTCTGCCGCCAGTCAGACTGTCAGACTGTAGTAGTGCTACAGGGTATTTCGCATAATACTCACATAACAATAACAATCGAATCTATCGAATATATCGAATACCAGTCATCGACTCGGGGCCACCTTTGCTGTTGGACCAATTAGCATTGCAAACACACGTAAAATCCAACAAAACAAAAACATTTAAACACTGAAATATAATAGATATTTTTCAGTTTTCCAATTTGTTAGTTTTTTTCATATATATATTTTTTTTTCGTAAACGTTTTTTTTCTGTACATATTTTTTTTTTTTTTTTTGCATCTTCAAGTCTAACAAAAGTATATAAATAAATTTCTTTCTTGTTTGATTGTTTCGATGGTAAATGTTTTCATTTATATTTCCGTCACTCGTAAAGACAACTAGTAAAATGAAAATGAAAATGAGAATGAAAATTAAAAAGGAAATGCAATAGCCAAAGAACAACCAGCTATAGAAAGCAGTTAGCCGTAATAATCATATGTATAACAAACCGCCACATTCTGATGTTGATGAAGATTTCGATGAAGATATCTTGCATATATACAAAAAAAAAAAAAAAAGAGAAGAAAAGAAAAACGAAGAAGAAGAAAAATTAACAAAAAGCAAAGAAAAGAAATCAAAATTGAAATCGAATCATAATCATAATCCAAACATTAAACAGCAAACACTAGCAAACCAACCAACCAACCAACCAACCAACCAACCAACCAACCAATTGGCCATTCCAGATTACTTAAACTCCTGCAATTCTCCCACAACATCTACCAGAATCTGTGTGTGTGTGTGTTAGTCTGTGTGTGTGTGTGTGTGTGTGTGATGACATAAAACTAATGAACTCCGCCGCTGACAGCTTGGCGGCAGCAGTGTTTAGCAAAAATGCACTGTTTTTGAATATGTGGCAAACATTTTAATTGCCGCTGTTATCCTGCGGTTAGGCCACAACAATTTGCCACTAGCCTTGCCCCCCCGCCCCCCGCCCCGCTCCTGCCCCTGCCACGTACATACATCACTATCTAGCCGTATGCACAACTAAAACCAGTTTGGAAAAAGCTTTGCGGCTTTGCGGCCTGCCACCGCCCCCGCCCCCGCCCCGCCCATCTAAAACATTATTATGCGTAGTTAATGGGGTATGTACACACATACATACATATGTATGTATAGTACATATGTACATCTACATCGGGGATGTAGATAATTAACGCCTGGGGGCAAGCAGCGGATTTTGGGTTTGGATTTAGCCTAATTAGAATTATGATGTTGTTGTGAATGGAAAGTGTCTCTCTCTTTGTAGTTTTGCGGAGGGCTTTTCTTGATTGACTTTGGTTTGGCTCAGTGTTTGCTGCTTAATTGTTGTTGCGCCCAGCTTTTTTTGCGAGAAGTGCTTAACAAATTTATTTCCATTTGTTTTTTTTTTATTTTTTCGTGTTTAAGTTTTTGAGCTCATTTGGCTTACTTCATGTTCGCACACATGTCAAATCAGATACGTCTATATCCGTCATATATATGCCACATTCGATTCTTGCTCGCTCGCTCGCTCGCTCTCTCTCTCTCTCTCACTCTCTCCTTCTCTCTATATCTCTCTCTCTCTCTCTGTCTCTCTCTCATTTACACACCCAATCGTTATCTCTTTCTGTCATACACGAAACTTAGAAAGTTTAGAATGTTTCAACAGAGAATAGACTCGAATGCAGCCAAATCCAGTTAAGAATCAAAGTTAACAAAGTTTTAAAAGAAATCTTCAGCAGCAGCAAGTGTTTCACATATATATCCATATATATCTATATATATATATATGTGTTTTTCGTATATATTTTTGTTTCCTTAACATTTGTTATTCGTTATTCGCCAACCACTTTTCCGTTTTCCATTTCCATTTACGCTTTTCGTTTTAGTTTCGTTTATTTGTGTGCTAATTCTGTATTCGTATTTAAAACCGTTACCAAAATGTTATTACCTGCATTCTATACATACATACATACATACCTAAATAGTTACATCAATTATCAATGCCTACATATTTGTGCTCATTTATACATCAAATCCAATTCATTAGTTCTTTGTCTTTTGTCTTTTGTTTTTTTCGTTTGTTTTGTTTTTTGTTTTTCGGTTCATGTTGGCCATTTCTGTTTCCGTTTCCGTTACTGTTAACTGTTAACTGTTACTGTTATTGTGAAGGCTCAAATGTTGTAACTCTCAGGAACAGCAGACTCTGAGAGACTGTTCCCATGTTCATTTTACCCACTTCCATCATCATCATATCAAACAACATCGCAATTTTTAAGGAGCAAAAGCAGCTTTTTACTTTCAATGAAATGTTTTCCATATTTTGTTGTTTGTTGCTTCAGTTTGGTTTATTATGTTAACAGCAACTATTGTTTAGTATCAACAACAACAACAACAATAACAACAGCAACAACAACAGCAACAACAACAGCAACCACAACACAGGAACAACAACAATAACAATTACATTTTGCAAAACCATTATTTGTTGTAATTTTTTTGTTGTTTTGGTAAAATGCAATGCATTATATAAGATCGATCGAATATATACTTATATATATATTATGTATTGAATTTTCATTTACTTTGTACGTCGTCGTGCTTGTGTCTAAAACTAAGTATACCAATTCTCCAAGCCAAATTTTACCCGCCCCCACCGCCGCCCGCTTCCCACAATCCAAAGCCCTACCCCTGCCCCACCCACGCCAACCACCCCTCCACTCAATGACCATAAACAGCAAAAGCAAAAGAAAAGCTTCACGTATACGTATTTGCATTGAAACAAATTTAAACTAAAACTAAAACAAAAAAAAAAAAACAAAAAAAAAATAAAATACGAAAAAAAAAACAAATTATAAAACATAAATTGCAACTTTATTTGTTAATGTGTCTTTCGTTGAATTGTTTTCAATTAATTCCGACTTCTTTTCGCATTCGTTCCTCTGCAACCGAATAACCAACAAAAAATATATGGCATCAAAATTACAAAATTACAAAATTACAAAATTATCGAGACAATGTTTTCGACTACGAAACAAGAGCTAAACGCATATCATTTTTATTTGCACATCAATCAAACAGCATAAGAAACAAAAACACACACACACACGCACACACACACACCTATACATATACATATATATATATATCTATATATATCTATATGCATAAATGTATACCTTCTTGAAAAAGTGCAATGAATTTTCTCCTCTTACAAAATTGTCGTATGTATCCCAAGCCTCTGCTCCGTTCCGCCCCGCCCTGCATATACACATATATATATATATATATATATATATATATATATATGTGCATATGTACAATCAATATATACATACATATATATGTATATCGATATTTGGCCCCACATTTTTGTCGTGGTCTCCCCACACAAAAGAGCACACAAAGATTTGAACCTAAGACCTGGCAACTACTACGAATACAGCAACGAGGGGGTTGGGTGTTGGGGGAGGGGGAAGGGGGGAATGGGGGGTGGGTTGAGCCCAATCGGGTGGTTGACTAATCGGTTAATCGGTTAATCGGTTATTTGTTTAATTGTATAATTGGCAAATCGAATGTGAACATATGCATAGAATCGAAACGAAACGAAATGAAATGAAACGAAATGAAATGAAGAAGAAAACTGCACAGCAATTGGCATTTGTATACATATGTGGCACTTACTTGCGAACTAAATTCCAATTCCAGTCAGTTCAGGCGATCGTTGAAAATGTTGTACATATGTACCTACCGTACGTACTATGTTGTACATATGTACCTACCGTACGTACTATGTGTGTACATATGTACCTACTCTACGTACTACTATGTGTACCTACTGTGCGTAGTACTGTGTGTACCTACTGTGCGTAGTACTGTGTGTACCTACTGTACATAGTATGTGTACAGATGTACCTACTGTACGTACTAAGTGTACATATGTACCTACTCTACGTACTACGTAGTACTGTGTGTACCTACTGTGCGTAGTACTGTGTGTACCTACTGTGCGTAGTACTGTGTGTACCTACTGTGCGTAGTGCTGTGTGTACCTACTGTGCGTACTACTGTGTACATATGTACCTACTGTACCTACTACGTATGTACCTACGGTAGGTACTACTGTGTGTACCTACTGTTCGTACTACTGTGTACATTTGTCGTCTGTGTGTATGTATAAGGGAAGCCTATACTTTCACATACATTAATATACGCATACGCCCACACACACACACACACACACACACACATACATATACCCGAAACGCATACACGGAAAGCAGGTGAAAAATTATATAAAACTCTATAAAGCAGACAACAACAGCAATAACTCAAAACACATGCACACAATGGTCTTGGTCCCCCCAAATAAACAACAACAAATAAAGCCCACACACACACACACACACACAAGCACACACACAAACACAGCCACTGGTCAAACGAAAAGTGTTCTCCAATGTGTACCGTGTACCGTTTATTAGCGATTGCGAGTCAGCCCATTCAATCTGAAACAATTACAAAATCTGAAAACACCCAAAAAAAGCCACAAGCAAAAGCAAAAACAGAAACAAAAACAAAAAAAACAAAAAAAAACAAAAAAAAAACAAAAAACAAAAAAAAAAACAAAAAAAAAACAATGCATAAAATGCAAGCGAGCATTTTTTGATTGGTGCTAAACGAGGCGCTCGAGATCACTACTAATCCATATACATTCGCATATATCCCAGTCACACACACACACACATACATTACAAACATACACGCATACATACATACACGCATACATACATACATACATACATACATATATATATATGTATATATATATATATATATATACGCATACAATCTGTAGCAGCTGAAAACTAACTTCAATGATAACTAACGCTATATGTACCTATTTACTTTCCAATTAAATACTAACCGTTTAAATACAACAACTACTCTCCAATTACCAACGAAATTAGCTGATTAGAGAAGAACAAGCAATGAATGAAAACACACACATACAAATAAAATACATAATACATAAGAGATGAGATCCGTTCAACAATTACACAAATACAAAATACAAAATACAAAATACAATTACAACTATTAGTAATAATTACAATTAGTGAACTCATGTTAAATGCGCTTTACAAAACAGCCCGAAATACATTTAAGAAATTACTTACAGTTACACACACACACACACACACACACACACGCACGCATATACTCTAAATTACACTTGAAAAAAAAATACAAAACACAAAGATACAAAACCAATTACCAAATACAATAAGCAATAAGCAATCAATTAGCAAAGTAAAACAGTCGAAAGCTTCACGTATTTAATTGATGGAAATTTATCGCTTTGAATTACGCCCCCTCTATAGATATATCTATATATATATAGAGAGAGATGTATGTACATTTGTCGCTACATTTTCCTATAATTTATAAAACACACATGCACAAACATAAACATAAACATAAACATGAAAAACATAAACATAAACATGAAAAACATAAACACAAACACAAAAAGAAAACAACAAAAACAGCTTAGAACTTAATTTAATTTCGTTTGCAAACCGAAATTGACTAATTTTAAGTTGATTAATTGGTGCCCAAGTTAAGCAAGACTGTAAAATATTATTCAAGTTAAGTTTAAGCACACCCACATTGGCCAAATCAATACCACCAATAATTGATGATAATAATTGACTGTACCCTGTACCCTGTACCCAACCAATCGAACAATCGAATTGCACAGCATTCACAGCCAGTATGCGTACATCACTCAGTTGTGTACATCATCATCATCATCATCAGCATCATCAGCATCATCTTCCTCATCATCGATAAACCGAAAAAGACATCATTTGAAGTATGACAAATCGAATCAAAACTTTTCTTCATTGAAAACATGAAAACAGCATTTAAATTTGAGAATCCAAAAAAAAAAATAAAAAAAATTCGCAACTGTTTTCATCATTTTTAGTTCGTTTTCCAAAATTGATGTTTGCTGTGCAATTATAATAAGTAAAAAAGAAATCCATTTGTATTATGTCTAAGTCAGAACGAATTCGAATAATTTTATATATATGATGATACACCTAATTATAACCAACAAGAGAAAACCAACACACAACAACTCTTCCCATAATCAAAGTCCACAACAAACCCCAACCCCCGCCACCTCAACACACACACACACACACACACACAAACCGACTCGAAAAAAGAACAAGCTAATTAAAATCAGAAACATTTTGACATCAATGTAAACAAATTTTGATGCACAAAGTAATTTAATTGAAATAAAATTGCTAACCTAAAACTCGACGTAAAAATAAAAAGAAAAAGAAAAAGAAAAAAAAAAGGAAACAAAGCAATTTGGGAATGGTTTATTTTTAGTCCTTTATTTAAGTGACACACACACACACAGCCCCACACACACACGCACACTCGAAGTACATATATGTTTATGTATGTATATGTATATATATACACACACGCAACAACAACAACAAAAACAACAACAGCAACAACAGCAACCACAGCAACAACAGCAACAACAAGAACAAATCCAGCTGCAAGAATGAAGCTAAGAATTATTATGGTGATGGTGTTTAACACAAACACACACACACACACACAGCTACACACACACACACACACAAACAAGCAAACACACAGACACAGACCAACAAACAAACAAACAAACAAACAAACAACACTGAAAACAAGGCTCTGTTCCTTTTACGTTTGATTTCCTATTCCTCCTTTCTGTATATTGCCACACACTCCGCACACTCCACAACGGTAACGAGTACAACAATAACAACCCACAAACAACGATAATACAAAACAATACAATATTAATCCCAACAGTAACAACAAAACAAAAGAAAGCTAAATTACAAAAAAAAAAGAAAAAACGCAAAATACAACAAATTGAAAAAAAAAAAAAACTGCGAATTCGAATTGTTTTCAAGGCGAAATGCACTTGCGACTGCGACTGCAGTTCAAAGTTCGAAGATATATACATATAGATACATATATTTATATATATTTATATATAGAAGATAGCTTCGATCTGCAGCCAGCATTAGATCAGTTGTCGAATCAGCTATTGAAATATGTCGACTCTCAAACAATCAAATCAAAAAAGAAATTAAATCTTTTCACTTCTAGTTAGCCAACAACAAGAGCAACAAGAACAATTTATTCCTTCATAGAACACCCCTCGATTTGTCCATTGATTTATCCGCTGATCTGGCGTATAAGTTCGGGCCGAGTACCTTAACTTTAACCCCCCCAAAATCATCTACTGCAATATACAGCAAACCACAGCCAACCACAGCAAACAGCAAACAGCAAACAAAAATATATAAATCAAAATTACAAAGCGTACACCATTGTTTGTTACAATTGTACAATACAAAATACAAAATACAAAATACAAAATATCAAATAAATCCAAAGTTAAATTGAAAGTTTTAATCAAAACAGAAACGTTAGAGTATATATATATAGTAATATATATTTAATTAAAGGAAACAAAAACAAAAAAAAAAACTATAAAAAAAAACAGAAACAAAAATTTTTATATATTTGATGAAAAAAATGCTTGCGAAATATTAATGATAATTTTCCAAATAAAACCCACAACTAAAAAAAAAGACATATATATATATATATATATACAAATATATATATAAAAAAGAAACACCAACCAAAATTCGAAATAAAAACCAAAAAAAAAAACAAATTAAACTCGTTGTCCTTGGGCTAATGCGACGTTTTCTGACTTTCTTCCCTAATTGTCGTCAGGTCAACTGACGACAAATGCTACAACTTCTACAACAACAACAACAAACAACAACAACAACAACAACAACAAATGCAACATGTTAAACAACAACAACTTCTACCTGTCACACTCTGAACAAACAAACAACAATAACTCCACAACAACAATAACAACCACATCAACAACAAATCAAAAAACAACGCCAATGACAACAACAACAACAACTACTACAACAACAACAGCCATCACAAACGCCTCTGGCATCTGTGGGCTTAATCTCTCCACATTCGCAGCCAATTGCAACAACAATGTGAACAATACGAGCAACACTGGCAACAATGGCAGCGGCAGCAACGGAGGCATACTCACAACAGCCGGCGGAGTTTCCATACTGCCACAGCAGCAACAGCAACAGCAGCAGCAGCAGCAGCAGCAGCAGCAGCAGCACCAGCAGCAGCAGCACCAACAGCAGCAGCAACAGCAGCAGCATCAACAACAGCAGCAGCAGCAACAGCAGCAACAGCAACAGCAACAGCAGCAGCAACATCAGCTGAGCAATGCAGGCAGCGGCAACCAAGGAACGAACGGTATTCTCGGCTGCAGTCCGACAACAGCTGGCAATGCACCGACAACGGCACAGCAGCAAATGTTTGCCGCCGTTATGGCCAATATGGCGGCCACGGCCAATGCGACAGCATCGACGAGTGGCAGCGCAAACAGTTCGCTGAACAACTCAACGCTGAATACATCGTCCGGCGGCAGTTTGAATGCGTCGAGTGGCGGCGACGATTTCCGTTGCAATCCGTGCAACAAGAATCTTAGCTCGCTGACGCGCCTCAAGCGGCACATACAAAATGTGCACATGCGGCCCACCAAGGAGCCGGTGTGCAACATATGCAAGCGTGTCTATAGCTCGTTGAACAGCTTGCGCAACCACAAGAGCATCTACCATCGCAATCTCAAGCAGCCCAAGCAGGAGCCGAATGCCCAGGCCCAGGCGGCCAATAGCTATTACCATCAGCAATTGAACCATCATCCGTCCTCATAGGGTTTCATGTACTTTGACTATCATTTGGCCAATGTCAACTTTTGAGCTAAGAAAAAGATAACATTTTTGCAACTGCAACTGCATCCCGCATCCGGCATTAGCATTAGCATTAGCATTAGCATCCAGCATCAGCAACTGCATCCCGCATCTCCGGCAACAGTATCAGCATCCGGCATCAGCATTCAGCATCAGCATCCAGCATCAGCATCTGCATCTGCATCTAGTTGCTAGTGCTAATCGACTTAGCCAATAAATGTTAGAGGAAACCTTTGTTAAGTTTGTGAATTATATGCAAATGTGCGAAACACTTGCAACAATATGAGTAACTGTAATATTAATTGATTCTTTGGCCTAAGCTACAGTTCTACTTACACACACACACAATGTATATATATATATATACATGTATATATATATATACAAACACTGACACTCTTACGAGACACACACAAAGACACACACCAACATACATCATACATCATACAAAATGGAGAGAATAACGACAACATACAAACAAACATACATACATAGATGATGTACATGTGTGTACGAGTACATCAGAAATATATGTGCTGAGCAGGAATATCCACAATCTAGGCTAGAAAACACTTAGTTGCCTTTTATACTTTAAGCAAATGCAAATGAGAAACACGGAAAAACACACACACAGAAAGCAATTCGAGCTGGGAAGCAACAGGTGCTCTGAGCTATGCTCCAGTTATCATTTTCGACACACACGCACATACACACACATACATACATACTTACTATTCATAAATATATATATACATATACATATACATATATATATATATATATATTTCCATTTGTCTATGCCACTATCTGATCTGGCAAGTTTGTTAAGAGAAATTCATTTTTTGGGGAAGGGGGGCAATGCTACGGAGAGAGGGGGTATATCCGGTATATATAGGGATATCTAGGATAATGTACAATTCAAGTTTTTATTCCTCTTGTTTCACAATGATTTTTTTTTGTTTTTTTTTTCGACTAATATTCGATTAATAAATCGATCGTAGACAGTAAATGAGAAAAGAAAAATTACAAAGGTGCCGGTAGTGAATTCTTCAAATGGCTTTAATAAAATAAAATTTAAACAATATACAAACTAAGTAAATACAGATATATATATATATATATATGTATATACATATATCAGTACATATATATATATATATATATAACATATATTGGTATAGGTAGGCCTAGCGCAAATCAATCAGTTGTGCAAATTGTAGCCTTTAAAGCTTTTTATACAACATTAAGAGTAAGCTAATGATTTTTTATACATACATTCATACACAGTATAGAGTATAGTAATATAGTGACGACATTCATGCCTATAATATATATATATAATGTGGAAGTGACCGACCGAACGACCGACCAATTGCGAAGTTATCAATATTTATATGAATGCAACATAAATGATTATTTCATAATAATAATTAGGCTTAGTCTAAGAGACCAGGAGAGGAGTGCATCCCACTTACAGAACACACACACACACACACACACACACACACACACACATGCATATTTTATAGTTCTACTAAATAGAAAAGTATAAATAGCCATCTGGCATATTAATAATTATTACATGCAAGTTTATTGTATACATTTGTTAACATCTAGATTATTACTGGTTCTTTTTTTTTTACAATTTTTTGTAATAGTCTTAAGCGATGATATATATATAGATATATATATATATATACATATATATATATATTATAAATGTTGTAGATACATACATGCAAAATGTTAACCGGATACTTTATGAGTGCACCTGTGTTCGTTAGTTCATAGTGATAAGTAAGAGCAAAATATATATACATATATATATATATATATATATATATATATATATAAATCTGCATAAGTACATGCACAAGACATCCAAGACATCCAAAAACCGATGTATGCAAAATGCAAAATATGCAAAATATGCAACGGATGGCGATGGAGTTGAATGCGTGTAAGAAAGCAATGGCAGTAACAGTAATTATTGGAGTAATTTGATTTAAACATGTCATAATAATAAAAACATACACATAAAACGAAAATATTTCATTTATCAGCTACTACTACTACTACCACTACAACTACTAAATGCACTTGTTCAACAAGTAAGCAACTCTTGTCTGCATGCCAATTAATGATCGAGGCGATCTATACGATCTATATGATCTATACGATCTGTACGATGTTGGGCCAGTTGATAATTAGGTGGCCGGTCAATGAAGCAATCACTCGATCACTCAATCAATCAATCAATCAATCAATCTATCTATCCAAGAAACCCATCATCAAACGTCATCAGTTTTAAATCAGCATCAATCATTACACAAGAACACAATCAAACACACACACACACACACATACTCAACCATCCCCACACACACACTCACACACACTCACACACACACACACTATATAAATCTCTCTCATTATCTATGTATATCTCTAACATGCCGGACAATATATGAAACTTATTTTTAGAGCGCAATTCTTTCATACTTTTTTGTGTTTGTGCACAAAACATTTAAAACACTCTTTTTTTTGTTGTTTTTTCTTTGTTTTCTCACTGAATTGTTATTTTTTTTTTGTTTTCATTTGTTTTGTGTGCAGAAATTAAAGTTTGTGTTTATGTTAAGCCGAAGAGCTGCTTAAAGAACAAAAATAAAAGCAGCTTCTGCAGCACATTCTACTTATTATAATACATAATACCCATAAAAAAAACATATGCAAGGAATGCAAATTAGATGAAGAGTCAAAATGCGCATCAAATTATTTTATTTAAGTATCCCTGCTTACAACCAACTGAGCAACAATTAATCATACTTATAATACTACCTACAAAGGAACGCAAAATTCCATTTTAAACCATATCCCAATCCCAAATTCCTCCCCCCACCCCCCAAAAGTGTGTTTAGTATTCAGATAAATAGTATCTGGTACTTAATAACCAGTAACCAGCTAACCAGCTAACCAGCTGTTCCCGTGCCCGCTCCTGTCACCACCACCACCACCACAACCAACAACACCACCACCAATAATACTACCACAATCACTACTACAACAATCAACAGTTGCCAACGGGCAGTAGTTGCCCTTGCCTGCGAAATGTTAAGTATCAATCCAAATCAAGCCTTCACAAACCATTCAGCACACACACTCACATACCTACACACACACAAACACACACACACAGCACCTGTTTTATAAAGTCCCCCCTGAACCACAATCCCCACCATGCAACCAAACTTTTTGTATAATGCGAACATCTAACTGTGTGTTTACCCAGCCCATAGCCTCCCTGCCCTGCCCTGCCATGCCCAGTGACCAAGCCCGGAACTCCCAACGCCCCGCCATGCCCCACCATGCCCCCACCATGCCTTCAAAAGCACATTTGAAAAATGGTATATTTGGTTCTTTTTCAAAAAAAAAAACAAAAAAAAAAAATACCCCAACCCAAACCAACCAACTAAACATTGAACCAACCGCATCATTCAGGCAAAGGTGCTGCGTTTGAGTTTGAAAAAAAGAGACACTAGTGACAACAGCAAAAAAAAATATAGTCGGTACTTGCAACAAAATGTCAAGTAATCAAAATAATAAGCACAAAAAAAAAAATAAATAAAATAAAAAAATAAAAACGAAAATGAAAATAATACGAAAAACATTTTACAACAAATCAATCAGGCCAAACATGTTTCAAAATTTTGCAAAAACAACAAGACAAATTGGTTTTAAAAACTATCCACGAAATTTCCCAACAACAACAACAAAAAAAAACGAAAAATTCCACAAAACATATTCGTTTTGTGCTATTGGCATAGCCAACACCGTCAAAACAAAAAAAAAGGTTACAGAATACAGAATTTCGAATGTATCTCTGCTGTACACATTTTTATGATGAGTTCGAGTTCGAACTGGCTCGCAAACTTATTGCAGCCCTGTGGTATGCCACACATTTCCCACGCATCCACAAGGCACCTGCAACTGCATCTACCGCAAAAATCGAACAGCGACCGAACGACTTTAAAACGTCGTCCAAAATGAATTACCAAAGACAAAAACAAAAAAAAAAAAAAAAAGAAAAAACCAATCAAGAAAAAATATAAGAACAAAATCATATTTTTCTTAAAGAAGAACTCTACTCAAAATTGCACAAGTTTGTCCAATTTGAACAAAACTTGTGCAGTTTCATCAGCCGCAAGTTAACAAGCAGCAGCAAAAAGAAAAAAAAAAGAAAGAAAAACAAAAAAAGAAAAACAAAAAAGAATACAGAAACAGAAACAGAAACCAAAACCAAGTTTGATTAATATTTTTATTAACATATGTTTTTGCGAAACGCGACACTGCGAAAAAACAATGATTGCAAAATTTGCCAATTACTCAAATTCGACCAAATTAAACCAAAAGCGTTTTATCTAATTTGATCATGATTTTTATTGAACAAAAATGCAAATGAAACAGAAACAGAAACAGAAACAAGCGATTTTTTGAATTTCAAAAAACCATATATATCCCAAAATATTAGCAAAATCAGCAAAAAAAAAGTTTACATTGATTTGAGCCTGGATTTGTTAGTGTAATAATGTAAAGTAAATAATACAAAAAATACGAACAACGAAAACTACAAATACAAAAAACAACAACAACAAACAGACAACACACGACAAACACAACACAGACACGCGCACACACGCACACACACATAGGCATTGACACATACACACAGACACACACCAACACACAGCACACACACTGATCCTGAGAACAACTTACACTGAACATGAAAATACGCACTAACCACGAACAAAACAAAACAAAACAAAAACATAACAAACAAACAATGAAACAATAAAATACAAAAGCAAAAACTAAACATAAACATAAACAACAACAACAACAACAACAGCAACAACAGCAACAAAAACAACAACAGTAAAAAAAAAACAAAAAACAAACAAAGTCAAATATACCGAAAAGTCACTATTGTCTCTTTTTTCTTCTCTTCCTATATGACGTATAGGTGGCAGCACCAGCCTACTCAGCGGCGTCATAGTGCCCGGTGGTAGTGACAACCCTAGTAATAGTAGTAGCAACAACCAACAACAACAACAACAACAACAAGTAGAACAACAACAACAACAACAGCCAACATCACAACACCACCTCCAACAACTCCAACTCCAACAACAACATCATTCCACACTACATAACCCACAACAACAACAACAACAACAACAACAACAACAACTGCACCAAGAACGCGAACGCGAACGAGAACGAGAACGGAGCAGTGTTGCCAGCAGCAAGCCGAACAATGATCTACACCACAGCAGCAGCGAGCGGAGTTTGTCCCGCTCCTCGCAGTGTGCCGGCGACACAATGCCGTTGCACAGCGGCAGCGCCACCCCCTCCCCCTCCCCGACGGCAAGTGCGAGTGCCGCTTACCACAAGCGCGAGCGCGAACGCGAACGCGAGCGAGAGCGAGAGCGGGAGCGTGAAATGGAAGCAACACAGGGAGCGGGCGGACAGTCGCCGTCATCGCATCATGCGCATCCGGGTCCGCCGCCGCACTTTGGCCAGCATCCGTTGTCGATGCTGTCGGGGCATCATCAGCATCCGATGCACTCGCATCATGAGCTCTCCTCGGTGGCAGCGGCCGCTCATCATGCGCACGCATTGGCCCGTGCCGCTTCGCCGCTGGAGCGCCACCATCTGTTGCATCAGCATCATCGGCGCGCCTCGCTCTCGCCGTCGTCGGCGGCTAGCGGCGGCGGTGGCCGTGGCGGATCCGCGGCTAATGCGGCCAACAATATGCTGTCGTCGTCGCGGGCGAATGATGTGGCACAGGCGAATCGATTGCTGTTGCCGCTGCCACTGAACGCGTGTCATCGCTGTGACGTCTGCGGCAAGCTGCTGAGCACGAAGCTAACGCTGAAGCGCCACAAGGAGCAACAGCATCTGCAGCCGCTGAACAATGCTGTGTGCAATCTGTGCCACAAGGTCTTCCGCACACTGAACTCGCTGAACAACCACAAGAGCATCTACCATCGACGCCAGAAGAATCATCATTCGTATTTCCATCACAGCACCGGGGTCGTCGGACAGGCGGGCAGCCCGGGCAGCCGGCTGCATCAGTCGCTCAGTTCGCTGACCGCTGCGGCGGCTGCCAACAGTACCGTTGGCGGCGGCGGTGCCGGTGGCAATGCTGTGGCCGCTGCCGCGGCAGCCGCTGCGGCCGCTGCTGAGCTGCTGTTGTCGCCCATTGTGGGCGCCGCAGCGGTTGCCGGCGGAACGGCAAGCTCGACGCTGCAATTGGCGGCGGCCCATCAGCAGCAACAGCACCAGCAGCAGCAGCAGCAGCAGCAGCAACAGCAACAACAGTCGTCGCCCAACATGGTCAAGCCGTGTATAGACTTCTTATAAGATCAGCATCAACTATTGCAGCAGCTGTTCCATGTTGCGCTCAACAACTCGGCGGCAGCAGCAGCGGCGGCGGCAGCAACAGCGGCGACCAGTGGTGCCTCACCGGCAGGTGGACCAGTTCCTGGCAGCGGCGATTTTGGGGGTTCCGTGGTTGGCGGCACACAGACGGTCGATCTCACACAAATGGATCAGGGTGGCGGTGTCTATGCGGCCGCAGCAGCAGCGGCGGCAGCAGCTGCCGCCGAGGGAGTGGCAGACTTGCGGGCACTTCATCTACACCAGCAGCATCACGGCCATCTGCCCCATTTAACAGCACACGCACATCCCCATTCCCACACCCATACCCACCCCCACCCCCATGCCCATGCCCACCAGCACCAGCACACAGCACACAGCAGTCACAGTCACAATCACAGTCATGGTCACAATCACAGTCATGGTCACACCCATCCCCATCATCATCCCTATGAACGTATGAATTTATTAGACCAATAAGTCGATCGCTGAAATGTATGCTACACTATTACTATTATATATGGCGACCTCTTGAATATTAAGTTATACACACACACACACACACACACACACACACACTCACACTCACATGCGCGAAAAGAAAGAAAGAAAGAAAGAGAGGGCTGCATCGACAGACATGCATTACAAATGATATATATAGAAATGACCTAGAAGAAGGAACATAATCTTGTAGGGTTTGAGAAGCGACGGCGAGGGATTAACCAGCACGCAGCGAGCAGATAAGCTAGTACTAAATGATGTATATGCACAGACATGCATACATCAATACTTACATGCATAGACACATATATGACTATACTATACTAAATACATACATACATACTCGTATGCACTTTGGATCTCAATCTAGCGAAAACTGCATTAAATGTTTCGGCAAACAACATCAAATTAAATGAAAAACAAAAAACAAAAAACAAAAAAAAAAAACAAAAAACGAAATACTACAAAATGAAGATAAACAATGTTTAGGCAAATGAAAAGAAAAACTGTGATTTTTTACAAACTTGATTATAAAACAAGCAAAACAAAAATGCAAAAATGCAACAAAAAAAAAACAAAAAACAAAAAAAAAAACAAAACAAAAAAATTCAAAAATCTTTTATGAGGATGCATTCATACATAAGAAACAAACAAACATACAAACATACATACATACATACATACATACGTACATACATACATACATACATACATACATACGTACATACATGCATCATACAGTTAGAATGCGCATAGAACTGGGCAGGTTTGTTTGTTTGTTTGTTTTTTTTTATTTTTAACAAAATCGGCAAAGCCAAAATGCAAATTGTGTGCTTTTGATGAAAGTGTAAACGAAGTCAAGAATCAAGAAAAGACCTGTGAAAATTCGACCCAACCGAGCGAAGCAACGTAAAGCAACGCATAAAAGACTGTTAGACCAAAACAAACAAACAGACTCACACACACACACACACACACACACACATACTCACACACATACATACACCCCTATAAAAATTATATTTACCTATTGAGTATTACACACACACACACACACACACACAGAGAACGAACAAACATTTATAGATTGGGCAGATGAATGAATTCAGTGCGAGCAACTATTTTCAGATTAGTCAAGGACTTGCAACTGCATTCGCACACACACACACACACACTCACACACAGACACACACAGACAGACACACACACACACTCAATCCATATCCAGCTGTCATCCAAGTTGGTCGAAACTTGGATAATATATACTTGTATAGATATTTGTATACAGCGAACTGAATATGGATCATTTTGCAATACGCAGCCTTTGTATTCCTACATACATTCATACATACATACATATGTACTGAATCCTTATTTACTGTTACACTTTCCGTTTGACAATACGGCCAGTTGACCGGCGCAACATGCAACATGCAACGTGCAACATGCAACACATACAACTAACATTCAATGTACAACAACCAATACCAATGCGTATGCTCGCTTTTTTTAAAAAAAAGAAAAGAAAAAACAAAAAACTTAAGTAGGGTATTTTTTTTTTTTTTTGAAAGGAAAAGCATATGTACATTTAGCCAGTAAGTATTCATTTTTGATGAGGAGGAGGAGGAGCAGCAGGATCTTTGTAAAAAAAATACCACTTTTAGCAGTGTAAAATCTAAGCAAACGAATACCTACGTGTGAGTGTTTTTTTTATAGATGTAATAATAAGTACGGTATATGTATCTATGCAATAGAAATATAAATAATAATGTTTGTTTAGTCAAGGATATACATATGCATATACACAGAATACATACAGTATATGTATTTATATATAACTCTGACTTAACACAACGGCGGTATCCATAAATACCATAAATCAATTTTGAAATAATCAAATCAATTGAATTTAACCTCTCTCTCTCTCTCTCAACCTGTAACCATAACTATATATATATATATATATATATATATATATATATATAAATACCTACAATGCATAGACATATTCCACAAAAAAACATATGCTGATGTAGATCCACATGTATATATATATATATATATGTGTGCACCCAAATCTGTATCTGTATCTAAATCTGAACAGTCGAAGACAAATTTTTGTAAAATGATGTACATTTCTATTGTACATACGATTCGTAAAAGTCGACAAAAACTATTTGCAAGGATGAGTAAAAATTGTACGTTACTTTCCTTCCACACACACACAACTGCAACTGCAACTGCAACAGCAACTGCAACTGCAACAGCAACTGCAACTGCAACTGATTATCCTACGGTTGTCAACTGAATATTGAACATTGAGAAATTGAAAAAATCATACAACAAATTGCGCATTGAACAATTTTACAAATTGTATGTTGGTTATTTTGACCAGATTGCCCCACATAGCTGGACAACTGGCAACGTTTGTTTGTTTTTGTTTTTTCTTTTTTTTAAATATATGTTGAAAACGAAAAGGACAAGGACTGATAGTTTTTAGGCACAGCAAATTACAAAAAATATTGAAAATTTTCTATCTGTCGAGCGAGCTGTACTCGTCATATAAACACATCTGTAAGATTTGATTTGATTTCTGGGGAGCCAGCGACTATTTGAAGAACTGAAGAAAGCAAAGCAATTAAATTGTTTTAACTGGGTTTTTTGTTTTTTTGTTTTTTTTTTTTTGTAAATGTATAGTCAATCCCTACATTAACCAATTGGCATGTATTTTGTTAAGTGAACAAATTGGAACTTGTAACGTATAATCAAAATTTTGAATAAGCGCAGTATTTAAGAGTTTATTTGCATTACATTGATTTTCAAGACTGAACTTTTGAAGTATCCTTAAAAAACAAAAAAAAAAGGGCAATTGAGCGGCATTATTGTTAAGCGTGCAATTTCGAAATAGGAGTCGACGACCAGCGCACCGAAGAAGCGCAAATACTTTTACATAATTTAAATACATATATATATATATACATATAAATATATAGATACATAAATATATACATAAATATATATATATATATATTTATTTATTTATATGTGTGTGTGTGCAAATGATTGTTAAATGAAGTTTACCACTTAGCAGTGGAATTTAATTTTTATGCATTTATAAAGTCGTACATACATACATATTTACATACGTGTATATATATATATATATATAGATATATATATGCGAATGAGAAGGTACTCGCTAAGCAAGTGGAGTTAATAATTTTTTTTTTTTGGCACAACGAAAAGTCTGAAAATCTTTTTGATTTATGTATACCCAACTGATGTTTATACTATTATTATATTAATATTATAATTTTTTTTGATACCAAATTTGTTTGACGTGTGTTTTTAGACTTTATAAATAAGTACATAAGCGATATGAAGGTGCGTTTCTAACGTCATCATACCCAATAATCCCATACTCATTAATTCATGTTTAGATGTTGTTCGATTGCACAGCAATCTGAGCATAAATAGATGACTGATGGCTCAACCAGTATAGCCTTATCAGAAAACTAATTATTTTTCTGGAATTGTGTCATTGTGTCATACATACATACCTACACACCTACATACATACCTACACACATACATACATACAATTTTAAATGAATTATTTTTTTTAATTAGCAAATGCGATACGCACACACACACACACACAGAAACAAACAAACACACTCATATACACAGCTCAATTAAAATTAACAAAATAAGTGTAAATACTTAATCGAGATATACACATCTAATCCCAAAACTAGATATTGAACGCCATGTTTATACAAATAAGACAATGCGAAAATATGAATTTTATTACAAATCTAAGTAAAATGTATACCGGAAGTTGCTGCTTTGGCTACTTTGGCCACTTGCTAAACTTGCTAAACGGTAAATACATACTTACATACATAGTACGTGTAAATGCGAGCAGAATAATGCAGAATAATAAATAATTGTGTACATACATACATACATACATGCATACAAATACATACAAGCATACATAGTTATATGTATATGCACAATGCTCTCCATTTTAAATGTTGTTTAACTATTATTAAAGCAATCAATCTTGTCTAATCCAATAATAGAAGAGAAGAAGAAGAAGTTGATGATAAAATCCGGATAAATTTAAATATATGTGTATTATTATTATTATTATTTGTGTTGATGAACACAAAGTGCAGCAACCAGATTAACCAGGTTACTCCAAAAATATATAAATCAATATTCAATTTGAGCTAATCCAAAAAATAGCCAAAACCACACCAAAACCAATTAAGCGTATTATCATATTAATTACTCGTAAATTCGATGGCAACTGCAACTGCAACAGAACTCGACACGACAGCATTCACAGTAACAGTAACTCAGTAACAGTAACAGTAACAGCAACAGCAACAGCAACAGCAACACAGTAACAGAAATAGTCAACTTAACATTTACATTGACACTAACAGCAACGGAAACAGTAACACAGAAACAGAAACGGAAACGGTAAACAAAACAAAACAAAACAAAAAAGAAAAAGCAAATTAAATAGCGATGTTCGTTATTTGAAAGAAAAAAAAATTACTGTGGCTATTTATGTTTTTGAACTATGCCAACAAGTAAATACTTCAAATACAAACCACTTTCCAAAGTCCTACTCAAATGAAACAATATAAGTAAATACATATATATTATTCAATGAAACATTAGCTCCAAGCCGCACTCTACCATATTGCTTACAATATTATTATAATTACAATACGATAACAAACAAAACACAACAGTAACAGTAACAGTAACAGTAACAGTAACAGTAACAGTAATAGTGACAGTAACGGTAACAGTAACAGTAATAGTAATAATAACAGTAACTAACTAACTACTTGGGTGTTAGCAATAAGCCAATCCGAAATATATCTTACCATTTGAGTGTAAACATTATATACTACATACTACATGCATAAACAGTAAACAGTAAACAGTAAAAACAGTAAACGGTAAACAGCAAACAGTAAAAAAAAAGTAAACAGTAAAAAGTAAAATCTGAAACCAAAATGGCATTTCGAGTGAGTAGCGAGAGCAACACAGCCATAGCCAATGATTATTACTTGAGTACAGTGAACCCTTTTTAACCGACAACTGACTACTCCAAATACAGCTCAACTCAGACACTTGAATTTAAAGACTGGCAACTGTTTTTTGCCAATTTTTTTCGGTGTTTTTTTCTATTTTTTTGTTTGTTTGTGATTTATGTGCGTAAGCTTCACTGTACACACTTACTTCGATTAACCGAACTGCAGTCCAAAATAATAATATCAAATACAATTGCCAGTACAATAATATGAATCTTGCTAGCTCATTCAATTGCTCAAAGAAATCAAAGACCATTGCTACAATATGCAAACATGCACTTATGTAACACATAGTTATATTTATAAAAATAAAGTAAACAATACAATATCAATAATATCTAATAATTTTCTTTATCCTTATGATACTTGAAACAAAACTAGTGATTTGAATCATCGTTTTTAATCAATGCTCTCGTATCACTTTCATCTCGAACTACACTAAACAACAACAACAAATACAACAACAACAACAAATACAACAAGAACAAGAACAACAACAACAAGAACAAGAACAAGAACCACAGCAAACAACAAAAACCTCTTAAGTTGTATCTATTATAGTTTAAACATCAATAACTAAGCAGGTTTTTTTTTTTTTTTTTTTTTTTTTTTGTAACTTCTTGTATATAATGGAGAAAATATGTTCAATAAAGTCATTTAGTAAATGAAAATCGTAATCCACGAGCAAAAATATAATACTTAAACTAAGAAATATACGTACATCAAATTGCATGTAAATGTCAACTAGACAAACTTAAGAAAAGAAAGAAAAAAACAGAAAAAACAACAAAAAAAAGAATAACAAAAGAAAAAAAAATACAAAAGAAACCAAACTGAATACTACAAAATCCTTTATTTCATAAAATCGAAAAGAAAAACAAAAATCAAGCATAAAGTTTATAATGGTGAAGAACACAAGAACACAAAACGAACACAAGCATTCATATATAATACAAAGGAAATCAAATATTTTCTTAAATAAAAGCAAAACAAACATTGTGTTATTATTTAAATAAAACTAATGTATATAAATGAAGATGTTATGCGTGCTTAGATTAATTGCATTCAATTGTTTTTTTTTCTTCTGCGAGTTTTCGTGTTTTTGTTGAGTTTTTGCTCTGACCTTAGTACGGGGGCTGACCACCAAGGATCTGTCTCTGAGACTCGTCAAATGAAATGTTAATCAATGAATCACGCAACTAACCACAAGGTGCACAAGGGTTCAAAGGTTATTTCTCAATTTACAGCTCTCTCAGTTGTTGGATATGTAAGTAAGAACTCGTAATCGCACTTACACAATCATACCAACACTTGCCAGAGTCCTACTAGGTTATAGAGAGGTTATTCGATGTATTCACTTGTGCCACATTCAGTCACCTCACTTCACTTATCTGCTGTACATGCCTCTGCCAAGGCGTGTGCCTCTGATGTGTGTATTGGTGTGTAATCTTGCGATTGCCACAGCGTTCAATGTGCAACGTGCAACGTGTTTTTTCTCCTTTCGTTATTAACCCGACTTAGTCCCATTGCTGGGCTGGGCCCATTGTGTGTGTTGCGTTTAAAGTGAGTTAACCTGGATACGGATTAGCTATATATATTAATATATATATATATATGTATAAGTATGTTAAACATACTAATTGATACACAGTCTCGTATTGCTCTCTGCACCATATTACTATGCAGAGGACATATACAACAAGAACAATTACTGACTCGGGTTACAAACATAATCGTACAAGTACAAGTACTATATACAAAATGCACTAACCGTCACACACTTGCCACTTATGTATCTATATCTGTATCTGTATCTGTATCTGTATCTGTACCTGTATCTGTATCTGTTTATGTCTACTTTTCATCTATGTTTTTTGTCACAGTTTTATTGCCGCTGTTGTGTCAACACTTGTCCAAGTGATCGGTGTGCAGAGCCCAACAACATTCATGCACTGAAAAAGAAAATAGTCGAAAAACCAACTCCTCCATTTGATCAATTTATCTTGCTCAATTTCGTTTCGATCTTTCTCGCAATCTGACATTTCTTTCTACTACTACTACCATTACAACTACAACTACAACAACAACAACTATTATATATGTGCAAAGAAAAAAACACACACACTCCATCCATCACACCCATTATGACACAATGCCACAACCACATGCCACATGCCACATGCCACCCACACACAGCGCGCCTGCTAATCGATAGCGCAAGAGTTTAATATGCAACTAAATGTTCACATCGTGCTAAATGAATTTGATGCATAGCTGCCGCTCTAATCATCTTTAAGGTACAATCACCGTTATCTTATATCGATTATATTTTAATTTGTTATCTGTGTTATCTGTGCCATATTTTTTACAGTTTCTTTTTACATATTAATTGCCAAATATAATTGAAGCTATAATTTTTGAATTGTTTACTGCAATTAAAGCCATACACTGGGAAATAATAATACCTTTATACACAACAAATATCAATATATCTATATATATATCTATATATATATATATGTATAAATAATACGCACATAAATATATATATATATATATATATATATGTATATATATGTGTGGATATGTGCGCCACATATATATTCCACAATCATATACACTTTCACACATGAGCCTATTTTATATATCTTACTAATTAATAAGTCTAAGCAACAAAAAAAAAAAAAAAAGAAGCGAAAATTACCAAATCTCTGGTAAAGAATATCAACTAAAAAGCCAACTAAATGAAACGCCAATACCTAAATGAAATATCAAGCAAATACCAATTACCAAAAATTATACCCAATATAACCACCAACCAACCATCAAACTCCACAACTCCAAATTTACAGGAAATTCACCCAAGAAACTGTTCTCATGCCAACTCTGCGGTAAGCTTCTCTGCTCGAAAGCCTCACTTAAGCGACACATTGCCGACAAACATGCCGTACGACAAGAGGAATACCGTTGTGTCATCTGCGAGCGTGTCTATTGCTCGCGCAACTCGCTAATGACGCACATTTACACCTATCACAAGTCCCGACCTGGCGAAATGGAGATGAAAGACATTAAGCTATTTAACCAATTCAATTCGACAATCTGAGAATTAACGCCCTTGTCTGGGCCAACTCTGGTCCAGACTCCCAAAAAGGCCATCACAAAGAATCAAATCAAATATCAACAGTATAACAAACAACAAGCAACAAATTCGAATGCGAACGCGATCGCGAATAGCAACAATTACAATATGCAAATGCATAATAGCGATCTGAATCAAATGAGTAGTAATAATAGCACTGCTGCTGAGTTAGAGTTAGATTATTTGCCACACACTGCTACTACTACTACAGCTGCTAGTGCTCAACAGGGGCGGCCGGCGACGCCAGTGCTGCAAAGCGAACGCGAACAGTATCCACTTTTAATACACGAAAGACAGATTATGACATTATACGATTACTATTTGCATAAAGCGACTAACGGCAACAGCAACGTTTACAGCAACTAAACTAGACAACTAATTAATTAAACGACTCGAAACTTAACTTAAACTTAAAGCAATGCCATTCTGTAGTGATACATACTTTTACACAATAACAACTAAATTAGAAACAAAAAAAAAATCAAAAAACAAACAACAAAAAAATGGGAAAAGAACAATCTTTATTAACATACTTACATTTACACACACAACAACAAACAACAAATACATACAAATATTTACCAACGCGTATACATAAATATTATAAAGAAAAACGAGAAAAACGAGAAAAACGAAAAGGAAAAGCAGAAAAACAGAAGGAAAAAAAAAGACATTAGGCTCTAAGTTATGCATAGTAAACACCTTTAGAAGAACTCTTTTTTAACAACGCAACGTACGTAAATACATACATACATACATACATACAAACATACATAGATACATGCATACATACATACATAGATACATACATACATAGATACATAGATAGAAGAGTAGGTATTATGTATTTATTTACATGAAAGTTGACCCAACGCAACGCTGACTTGCTGACATCTTACGACTCATGCTTATGGACCATTTACACACACTTACACATACTTATATACATAAGTGCATATACATATATACATTGATCAACTAACTAATGCAACTGTATATGTGCAACTGTAACTGTTTATACTCTGTGGCCTTCTTTATACCTCATACAACGTACTCGTAGTCAATTTTAAAATTGTTGTTTATGGTTTTTTGAATGATTGATTTTTGATTTTTGATTATTGATTTTTGATTATTGATTTTTGATTTTTTTTGATTTGATTTTTGAATTCTATATGACGAATGCGCAAGCGGACGTTGCACAAGTTGCCTTTCTAAATGCTTACAAACAAAAACTTACTCGATTGACTTCCTTGATTGACTTTGACTATATACAACAAACAAACATTCGCTCAACTTTTAGATGTAGATAAATCGCTATTTAAAATACATACATACACACATACATGCATACACATTTATATATATGTGTGTGTGTGTGTGTGTGTGTGATTAATAAAAGACAAATATGATGATAACAAATTATAGTTATAAAAACGAATTGCCAATTGCCGGTCAACTTGTGCTAGGTGTAAGATAAGTGCTGTCACCGCAACGACAAGAACAACAACAACAAGAACAACAACAAGAACAACAACAACAACAACAACAAGCCGCACATAATACACAATTTGCCGATTGGAGCAAGAGAAAGAAACAGCCAAAACACCCCCAGTTTAACCCAAAATGCCAAAATGGAGAGATCTGAGCTGAAATCACTTGACTTCAAGCCAAAACCAACAAACCGTCACAGCCACAACTTTAACTGGTTACTCAATATCCAACTACCTGGGTATCCAACCGCTACCCGGTACCCGTTAGTCAGTTCAAGTACAAGTTCACGCGCTTGCCAAAGGTTAGCCCAACACATCTTAAACTACATTGGTAGCAAAAAAAAACAAAAAAAAAAAAAAAAAAAACTAAGCAAAATACATTTTAAACTGAGAAGATACGTAGTTAGTACATATACAACATGCTCTGTCTCTGTCATGACCACGCCTTAATGCATACCCTCTTCTCAAGCTCTCTGCCTACCCCCACCCACCCCTCCCCCAGCTCTCTAACACACTCTCTCTCTCTCTCTCTATAGCTCTCTCTCTATCTGTATACATAAATAAATATATATATTTATATATATCTCACTCCCTCTCTCCCTCTCTCTCTCTCTCTGTCTCTGTCTCCGTCTGTCTGTCTTTCTCACACACACAAATACACACGCAAACTTTGCTATCCTAAAACTTAGCTGTTGCCCAGTCTATCTTCATATATAGTCAGTATGAAAAGTGTTTCTACTAAACCCTGTTTCTGTCGCAAAAACTTTCACTATACACAATATATGAACATATATATATATATATCATATTATCTATCCAACAGTTGAACTAGTCGCCTAAAATACTCTCTAAATGCATTAAGGAGAACGAACGTTCATCGAACCATTTTCCGTTCGATATCAGTAATACTGTAAAAAGTAATTAAACAATTAGTTAAAGCAACTTAATATTTGCAGCTTGTTGGCAAAACACTTCTGATACTTCTCACTCTTGCTCTCTCTCTCTCTCTCTCACTATATCTCTCTACTCTCCTCTCCTCCCCCTTTCCTCCCTCTCTCTCTCTCTTTCTCCTTCTCTCTCTCTCTCTCTCGCTCTGTCTTTCACTAACCATAAATACGTCTTAGTATGTATTATAAAGATCCTTTGCTTGCTCACGCGCTACAAATGTCTCTCTTGCTCCTGCTGTAGCTATACATACATAAATACATACATAAATACATACATACATAGATTACTTTCATGTATAAAGAACGTATTGGACCTGTAAAGTATCTCACATCAATTGCGTCACTATCGCCGTTCAGGAAGTCTCTTTGCAACCTACGCACTTTCTACATAGAACTGCTTCTTTCACATCTGTATTACCTGATCTGATCGCTATTGCTACACACATATATACCCATTGCTATATATATATGTATGCTCAATATGCGATTCAGGCATCGTATTGTACATTCATAGTATTTACTATATGAATGCGCTTGTTTCTGCTGCCACCCAATTTGATGCTCATTCCATAGTTACTATTAACTATAACTATTTGAACTGTATAAGCCACATTTCGCCTATCCTCTCAGTCTTTACCCCTCTATACACCACCAGCCGTACTCTGTCTCTCTCTCTCAATCTCTCTCTCTCTCTCTGTCTCTCTCTCTCCATACTCGTAATGTGTATTATAATTAATGCTTAGGTAATAGCTATTATCTTGCAGAGCTAACATAACAGTACACAATGAAATGATGTACATATGTATATTGGAGTATAGTTTATACATATACATATGTTTTATAAATGAAATAACAATAGCTGCAATTAATAATAATAAAACACACACACACAACAAATAGTAGTTATTATTCCAAATACTTATGTAGCGAGCACAAACATCGAGTCCTCAATTGAATCGAACCAACTTCGGCGACTTTCCGTTTGACTCGTTCATATGTATAATATCTAATTCATTATCACTAACATTGTGTAAAGCTTCAATTCCATCATACAACATTTCACATACATACATACATACGTACATGCATACATACATACATACGTACATACATACATACATTCATACATATGTAATATTCCATAATTGGCTAAGCCAGACAAACTATCAAAGCTATGCATATATCTCTTACTAATACTCAATCCTAACGGTGCCTCGCGATGCCTGTCAATTAACTCTAGTCATATTATCAGCACCCCTCCCCCTTTCCCCTCCACTGTGCCCCGCCCCGTATCACTACTTGTACACAACACACACACACACACCTTTCACTTGCATATGTATGGAGCTGTTCGCCATGTGTGTGTGTGTCTATGTGTGTGTGTGTGTGTGTGTAAGTACTCGATCACCACCACCAACTTCTCACTTTGATCACTCTTCCGCTTCCGCTTTCGCTTTCGTTTCCGGTTGCTGTCGCCGCGTTGGGCTCTTGCTCTGCCTTCAACTATGCACTCGACTTATGATGTACCTTGTATCTTGACAGCCTCTCAACGTTGCGTCTCCCTACTCGTATTGTCATATTTCTCCTCTCCTCTCCTCTCACTCTCTCTCTCTCTCTCTCTCTCTCTTTCTCTCTCTCTCTTTCTCTCTATATATATATATATATATATATAAATATATATATATGTCTCTCTGTCTGTCTCTCTGTCTGTCACTCTCTGAACGCCCAACGCTCCCGCTTTGAGTCAACTGTACAAATAAGTCAATAACAAAAAGAAAACAAAGATCAATATAACAGCATATATAACAATAAAAGCCGAAAGCATAAAATTATATAACCAATTACTACCCTACATAAGTGCTTGTATACTTCATTTTCCTTTGTTGGTAAGTTTGCGTCATTAAACTAAGACCGATAAACCGATAAATACTCTCATCAAACCCTGTGCTTATACTACTTGCCACACACCATCACAAACTATTCAACATATTCAACTAGTTGTGTGCCTGTCCAACCAGGCCAAGCTGCTGCTTAGCTAGCAGGATATAACAACAACAGCATTCTCTCAGTATTATTCTTTGTTACTTTGTTACTTACTAATTTGATTTGATCATCCGATCACCATCATCGAGCAGCTAATGTTTCGGTTCTTAGTTCCATTTCTTTAATAATACTCATTATTTTTTCACGCTTTCATTTCGTTACTAAAAAGAAACTAAACTCGCAAAAAACGACACACATGAAATAAATTGACAATTTCCGTTCGTTTCGTTGCTTTTACTATATACTTTCGATATCTCGATAACTTGATAACTTGCTTTTTGCTTTTTGCTTTTGCTTAAGATCGACTTTGCTTCCTACCTAACTATATATATTTACCATATATATATATGTATATATATAGTAAGTAGTCTGTGTCTATGTCTACGCATGTGCACGTAGTGCTTGGCTTGTCCTTACTGACATATCTATATATAGTAGATACACACACAAACACACACACACACACGTACATAAATACATGCATATATATATAGATATACATATATATATATATATATATATTAAGTATTTGTAGCTTTGCATGCTTGTCAATTGTATAAATTGCACGCTTTTACTTGTTGTATATAATTTATATATGTAGTCTTATTTCAATTTCGTGTATGAACCTTATTCACACATCTATGTACATATGTGCAGTGTATTTTAGCAAAAACTATAAAAGAACATTTCGAAAACTTATATATATTCAAATGCCACACAACTGCTAGGGTCAAGCCAGTGTCAAATGACACGTATCAATCAAATGTGCAAATACAAATACAACTACTCTGTATCTGTATCTGTATCTAATTCGGCTCTCCATTTTGACACTGGCCAAGCCTAGCAATGTGGCCTAGCTAATGTATGTATATCTTTAGATAAGTACGTATACAGTTTTCCAGCCAAAAGCTAATGCATATACTATGTATAATACATATACTCATTTAAAAGCTATGCTAAGAAACAACTTACTATCGTGCCCATATATAACTGTAACTGTTGTACAAAAGTCAAACTATCAAACGGTCCAAATTTAAGTTTATCTTATGCATTTCTTATAAATACTACAACTCTGAGAAGAATACTCGTACATTAAAAGTCTCGTTTTCCGGTTCTTGAGTATGTAAAACATACTGATTACACGCATTTACCTATATTTCTTTATAAATAGTAACCTATTTAACGCTTTACATACTATCTTGCTAAACAAACGATAAACAAAAAAAAAAAAAAAATCAATTGAATCTAGGAGAAATAATCAAAAATTCCAACTATTATATTTTGAACATTTTCCTATCCCTATAAAACACATTAAAAATCCACCTCGTATTTTCACCTTTTAACTTTGCACTTTTAGTTTCATTTTCTCAACATCAACCTCAAGCAAAAATAACAAAACAGAAACAGCAAAAAAAAAAAAATGAAAAAATTCTGTTTTTCTCAAGCAAAAAAAAAAAAAAACTATTCATAAATTAAATCTCTAAAAACAAAAAGAAAAATAGAAGAAAAAAAACGCTCTCCACATGCCTCGACTAATATATACCATTTCTCTCCTTATGAAGGACCGCTCAATATAAAACGCTCCGCAGCTACCTCGCCAACCAGTTCTACCTCATCGCCGCCGTCACCGCCCACCGCGATGACCTCGCCGAATTATTCGCTGAACGGCAATTTGGCCGCTGCCGTCTACCACCTGCAGACATCGCCACCACGACCAGGGAGCGTGGGCAGCAGTGGCAGCGGTGCGAACAATCTGTGCTCCGCATCCGCTAACGGCACCAGCAACGGGATTAGCACGGGCAATACCAGCGCCAGTGTTAATTTGGCGGCATCGATTGCCTCGGCATCGCCACAGTCTGGCAATGGCAACGTTGGCGTCGTTCCTGTACCACAGATGCCACTGCGCATGCCACCGCCGACCAGCGGTGGGATCAACGAGCCCCAGGAGTGTCCCTATTGCCGGCGCATTCTCCTGCTACTACTCACTGAAGCGACCTTTCAGGACAAGCACGAGCAGTCCGATACGCTGTATGTCTGCGAATTCTGCCACAGACGGTATCGCACCAAGAACTCGCTGACAACGCACAGAGCCTGCAGCATCGCGGATCGAACGGGATGCTGAAGCGACTGCTGAAGACATCGGCCATCAAGCACGGCCTGGTCGGGCATCATGCGCATCCGCACCACCATGCCCTGCCACACTCGCGCACCAGCCTGTTCGACTTCAAAAGTGAGCTGGGACAGCCGCCGCCGGGCATACAATAGGATTTACGATGGAATGCAATTTTTTAGAGAATTAGAATTTCTGTGGCAAATGCCTTACACACCAGCTACAAATACTTTGCCCGTGATTATTATTATTATTTTCTTCTTTTTTTTGTAATTTTGTGAGCGACACTCTCGCCATAGGTTCTCTGAAGACCTATTACAGTCCGTGCTCACAGTTAGTTATTAGCTTGATATATATATATACACATATATATTGATACAATGTATGTTTTTTTTTTTTTTTAATTGATTTAGGGTTTGTAATTTAGTTTGCCGTCACGTCAACTGATTGGTTTCGCATCTATAAATTAGTTGTGTGCTGCTCTCCAACTACTTAGTAGTTGAAGCATCGCTGACATCGTTGCTTCATGTGCAATAACTCAAGAGATAATTTGCAAGCGCATGTTATATTATGTAAATAAGCCTGGATACATGCCCATAAAAATTACAAATTACAAATAATAACAACAAAAAGAAAAACACTGTATGTAGTATATAAATATATGCATACTTATATACTTGTATACTTAATTTGAAGCCACTTATTAGCATTAGTGATTCATGATTAACGACATTAATTTACTTTTAACCGTTTTCGCAACAACAATAAAGGGAAGAGAGTGAAGGACTAAAAAACCAGGCTAAGATCTAGGCAAGCTATCAGGTGGGCAAACGGGCAGCAACCTGGGAGCCTACAGAGGAGCGCAAATTAAGCGAACAATTTTCAGAAAAAAAAACAACAAAAAAACAAAAACAAATACGCACAATTAATAACGGGACATATCAAGGCGTATACGCAACATTCTCGCACACGAGAATCAAGAAATTTAAGCCAAATATATAACTAAAAAAAAAAAGAAAAGAAATTAAACGAAAAAAAAAACAGTTAAAAGCGCCCTCTTTACGCTCCTGGATGCCCTGCAGTTTGAAATGCCCGCTCTGCCAATCATTGCACTGGAAATATTCTTGTTGTTTTTTTGTTAGCTTAGTTTAGTTATAACTTTTGCCTATAGTTTCAACAAAATTCTCTAAAAGTCATATTCCAAATACAAAAAACCAAGAACAACCATATGGCGTCAAGCTGCAAATAAATGCATTTTTTTATAATATATTTCAAACTAGTTGTAAGACAAAAGTAAATGTATTAAAACTAAATTAATATATATGTATATATATGCATATATATATATATATATATATATATATATATATATGTGTGTGTGTGTATATATATACAACTAACACAGGAATGTTATAAGTATGATAAACACGAAAGTAGAGAGAAAATGATGTAACAAACACAAAGTAAAACGTTATCAGGGATAATATATCAAGTATATAGCGTTAAGTCTTTTTTTTTACATATACATTTAAGGCGAATAAAGCATCAGAAATGGAAAATTCAATTTTGAACACGATATGTATTTACATATATGTGCATATTTACATACATACATAAATGAAAGAAAAACTAAAATGTATAGCATATTTACATTCATTTATATATATATATATATATAAATATATGTGTATATATATATATATATTTGTAACATACATACATATGTATGTATGAAAGTAATCAAACACTACACAATCTATTTATACAAGCCGAAGACATTTTTGCAAAACAAAACGAAAGAAAAGAAAAAAAACAAACACAAACAAAAATGCAACAAACAAAAACCGCAAAGTAACTCAGTGATTTTTCTACCAGTGAAGTACAAATATTCAGAAATTAAAAACAAAAAAAAAAACAAAAACAAAAATAATAATGCCAACGTAAATTATTAAAAAAAAAACAAAACAAACAAAAAAAAACAAAAACAAATACAAATCAGTTTGTTAAAAGCAAAGCCAGCAGCTAACAGCAAGGCGAAGTTTTTGTTTGGCGGCCAAAAAAGTATCTTTGAAGAAGAACAAACAAGGAATGTAAATCTATATGTACTATTGATTCGAAGGCCTCATATTGTATGTAGAGAATATAAAAACGCAAAACACAAATATATCAACAATTTACATTTTACATTTACAACATATGTATGTCTATGTATGTATATGAAACATACATATTTTTATAACACGAAACAAACAAACAAATAAGGACAGATGAATCAAAACAAAACAAAGCAAACAAAAAACGCAGCATCGACAAAATATATATGAACTGCCTAATGCAAAGGAAATACTGTACAAAAATTGTCCAACTGTTATTTGCACATATCCGTGAAATGTCTCAGGAATTTCTTACATAAAATACAATTTTAAAAATACTGTAAGCTCAAAACATACATGTAGGAACCTAGTTCTACTTACATATACATATATATATATATATGTATTTATATATATATATATATATCTATCAAATGAAACAATAACCGCAAAAAACGCATGAAATGAAAAAGATTCAAATCTATTCGTCGATTTTTATGTATACCTCATATCGAGATCGATCTTTGGCCAAAAAGAATTGTAATTGTTTAATTCAAGACATTTTCCACAAAAACGGGATACAAATTTTCGGTGTGTTTCTGTGGCATGCAAATGTGCCAAAGCTGAAGGAAAGCGAAAAACCAATTTTGTCAGACAATATCAATGATTTGTATTAGAAGGGGGCTGATTGTGGCTTCCTTGCTGATGCTGATGCTGATGCTGATGCCACAAAAGTGTACATTCAAATTATCAATTCGCAAAATTGATAGATATGCATATTTATAAATGACTTCTTCATATTTTTTTTTTTTTTTTTTTGCAATCAGATGAAAGAAAGGTCGTCCTCCACGTGTATGTATGTAATTCACAGCGAAAACAGTGAAACAATATTTAGCTACTGCTTTAGCATCGTTCAAATAAATATTCCATCCAATGTACCCGCATACATATGTATGTATAGATGTACATACATACAGACAGATACATACAAACAAACAATATAAGCATACAATTACAAATACAAATACAACTACAATTACAATTACAAATACAATTACAATTACAATTACAATTACAAATACAATTACAACGCAATCAGTGTCTGTTGAGCCTTGGACTAAAGGGGAATAGCAAAACCATATACTACGACTACCTCTGGTGTGAGCGGTTTTATAGTTTTAAATAATTTATTGAATCTAACAAATATTGTTGCATGGTCTGGAAGAGCAAAAAAATCATTTGTAGCCCTACTCAAGAATATACATATTCAGATATTTAGTACATAAGAACATGCATACAATACATACATACTTACATACATAAGTAGGTATCTCTCTATTTCTCTCTTTACTTTCTCTCTCTCTCTCTCTCTCTCTCTCTCTCTGGGCTTGCCAAAGTCTATTAATAACTGTTTGGTAATTTTCACCGTTTTAAGTTTAAGGTGTTCGCATTTTAAACAAATTTATTAAAATTGTTTTTAAGCTCTTTAAAATATAACAACAAATAAACATATTTCCGACCCCGTTTAATTTAAAAAAAAAAAAAAAAAATACAAACATTTTTTACTTGTATGTAGTTTTTTAGCTGAGTTCTTTAAACTTGTCGTCTTTCAAAAGTGCGAAACGAAAAATAATGCAAATGAAAAACAAACTGTGATCTACAAAATCTTTGTGTAAAGTGAAAAGTGAACACTTTAGTTTTCTTTGTACAAAATTCATTTTTTGGCTGTTTAATTTTATTTATGTATATTTAACAAATTTATTTACTATGCAAAATTGTTGTTTACGTACTCTTTATTATTGTGAATGCAAAACAAAGCAAACTTTTGTATTATTTTTTGTGAAATTTTTTTCTATTTACATACACTTATGTTCTCATTAATATACATGAATAGATTGTTTAGTTTTAATAAAAATTATTCAAAATTATCCTTTTTGGAATTTGTAAAAAAAAAATAAAACATTTTTCTCAATCAAAACACAAAACACAACAGTTGGCTCGAAAAAACACACACACACAAACACTTTTTCTCGATATAAGCTTAGTTCATTTGAAGTCACACTTTTTATAATATTTTTTGAGTGCACTAAATGCAAGCTTATATTTAACCGCTCAAAACAAAAAAAAAAAGAACAGGAAATTGTGCAGACTTGTTGCAATCTTGAACATTAGTACAGACATACACATCTAGATTCAGTTTCAGATCAGGAATTACAGGCAGACCTACACCTAAAGCAAAACAGGAGAAGAGCAGAAATCTCAGCAGGGATCCAGCTAATAGAAAACCACAAAAGGGCTTATAAGTAATGTTAGGAGTAAGTAGCATCGGCCATCGGATGGACAGGAAGTCGTTCAAACTATATATTTAATATTCACCATTATCGATGTAGTGAATAGCTTAATCTTTATATGTAATTATGTACACTTGCGTAAATATATACATACATATGTATGCACGAGTTAATTTACCTAGAGATATATATCCTTTAAAATGGATATGGAATGCATATATGCATACATACATGTATTCATTCTACGTATATATTTATCAAAAGCATAGCCCGCATCATAAGGGCTTAAGTTGGGGCCATAAATACATACATACTGAATACTGAATACTTAATTAGCCAACGAACCTTATGCTATATACAACAAAGCCAATGCTATATATATACGAGAACAACTCTCTTAAAATTCCAATTCCCAGACACTAAGTAACGAGTGAGCCGTTGTATCTGTTTTTATTTTAACGACCCCCCCACTACACACATAGTACTAAAATGTATATTGCAAAAATCTTCAAAATTCCACATGACCGTAAAATAAATGTTGAAAATGCAACGCATATCAAATAAACAAAAAAAAAAAAAACAAGTTAATTTATCACACATGAGACAACATTTAGATAATTGAAAATTATTAGTCCAAATTATATATATTATTATATAAAAAAAAAACAAAAACAAAAACAAAAAAAACCAAATAAATTTGAAACTATGCTGTTCATTGATTTAAATTTAACTTTCGGTATTTAAAAACAAAAATCTGTGATTACCTACAAAATTTAAAGATTAAAGAAAATTTAATGTATAGCACAAAAATGGCGATTACGATATTTATACTTAATAGCGGCAACCATATAACAATTTTTAAATCAAATCTGTCATGAACTTCTTTTGATTTGACCTAATTGTATTGCATAAGCAAAAGAATGAAAAAGCGAAAAAAGAAAGAAAGGAAACACGATTTCTGATTGAAGTACATCATATATACATACATACATATGTACATATGAATGTTTGTACATATACATAAATATTTGTATATGCTGTTAAATGTTTTTACTATGCAGTTGCATTTCTCAAGACTTTTGGCTTCATTAAAGATACAATTTTTGCAATAGTAAAACTGCGACATACAAATGTACATGTTTTTCTCCTTTTCCTTTTTTTTTAATAACCCTCACATTTTAGCGCATGTCCCGCAATATATTTTACTGCAAATTAGTTTTAAAATCAAATACATAAATATATAAATATATATATATATATATTTTTTTTTTAGATTTTACTAGGATAATTTAACTGTATCTTCGAACACTTTAAAAGTCCGAATTTATCGAGAAAAAAATTATATAAAAACGAAAAAAAGGCATTACACAACAATTAGCAAAAAAAAACACAAAAAATTGCACACAGAAAAAAGAACAGAGAAATTAATTGCGTATGCATATACATACATACATTCAAACAATATTAATTGTAAATTTTTTTATTATCAATATATGTATGTAACCCAAGAAGCTGAGGAACTCGATAAAGAATGCAAGATGCTCCCTGGCTAAAGCATTGTCAAAGTCGAAGTAGTCGAAATCAAAACTACAAAGTTATGAGCTAGGCAGTCGAAGTCGACAAGTTTGAGTACATATATATATATATACATATATGTATATATGTACTGATGTCTATATCTATTAAATATAGCAGAGAAAAAAACACAAACGAGGAATTATGTATGTTGAAGTATACTAACCACATTTGAATTATTGAAAAACCTTAATGAGCAGCAAATGCGCAAAAATGAATATACATATACCTTCACATATGTATGTATATGTATATATATATTTATATATGTATATATATATGTATATGTTATATACATATATGTACATATATATGTAATAATATAACATACTACAATTACATGTATACAGAGAAAAACACAAATTATAAATAAAAGTTCAAAAAATCTCATACGTCTTTTGTGTATTTTACTGTCTTTACGCAATATCCGAAGGAGAACCAGATATTGGTCCCAGATGTTGGACATCAGTTAAATAAGGTGCGAAAACAACGAAGAATGGCTACCATAAAAATATATAAATTTAAACATTTTAGATGTAGAGTTCACTTGAGTAAATTTCGCACGGCAATTCTGGGGACACTCAATTGTTCAATAAAAACTAGTTTAAGAAAGCCCAAAAGGTAAGTGCATACATTTTGGAATTAGTAGTAATCTAGAGGACAAACTGGGACACGACTAAAAAATGAATCAGCTTTCAAAAATTGAAAATATGAAAATTTAAAGTATTGTTCTATTTCATTAAATCTTATAAAATTGAGTTATCGAACTTTCTACTAAAGTGCTCTCTATCGGCAGTGTGCAAAACTATTTTTGGCGACATATCTCTACTCTTAGAAACAATAAATTCATAGAATCCACATTCACTATTGTTCAAAGTGGAATGAGTTCGAATTAAAGGCCGAAAACAGTAAAAAACTAAAAATAAAATTACTTATTCGTATTGAACACACAGGCCACAAAGGTTACACCATCGATATCAGCAGCGCTCTCTACCGACAAAATACACAACTAACGTAGTGGAATGCGGAATGAATTACCTTTCACACTTCAGCTATTCACAGTCCAATGACTATCATATATGTTTACGAATCTATGTTTATAACTGTTCAAAAATAAATACAAACCGATTTAGTCTATGCATGTATACATAGGTACATTTCTTGCTATATAAATAAGCCTTCCTTTAATTATTGATTATTGATTCGATTATCATATTTAGTAGCAAAATTCATTTATGAATAAACGATACTGCACAAACTTTTAGAAGAAAAAATTTATCATAACTTTTATTTAAATAAAATATTATTTTTATTAGTGACAGTTGGCAGCACATATGATCGATAGTGAATATTGTTCCGATGTTATCGCACCAGATTTGAAACAATGTTATCGATAATCGTATTTTGGCAGTCTTTCGATCTGCATTCATAAATCAAAAGTCTGAATGGAATTCTTAACTGCGAAGCAGTATTTGAGAAAATACTGCAGCTCGCAGCGGATCAAAACGGACATAGGACCCCTTGACAAATTCTTGCGAGGTGGCATCCGAACCGGAAAGGTTTACGAGTTTGTGGGCAAACCAGGCACCGGCGGCACTCAGCTGTGGCAAGTAGCATGAATCCGTTCTTAATTCCACATACATAAAAGCTAACTAACCAACTGAACCGAACTGAACTGAACCCATATTGTAGTATGAAGCTCTGTCTAAATGTTCAAATACCTAAATACGCTCGTGGTTTGGCAGGCAGGCTTTATATTTGGACACTCGAATGGCTTCAATCCGGATGCACTAAGAAGTTGGTCATATTAATATAACATATGATAAATATATACTTATATATATATATGTACATATAATTGCATGCATGCAGATCTGGCCGAAGACCTTGCGATGCGTCTGGATCGCCGATGGCAGATGGAATCAACTCCCAGCGCATCGGATTTGTTGAGGAACGTGCATTACTTGGAGTGCCGCAATGCTGCTCAGCTTGTGGCGGGCATATTGAATTGCCACAAGTACCTCGAAGAAGATCCAAATGCAAGCAAAACTGCAACTACACGCAATGCGGCTGACTAAACCAAATCTTGATTCACCTTGCAGATAAAACTGATTGTCGTCGACTCCATATCGTTTGCAATACGAATGCTGGACAACGTCTCTGAGCGGACGGAGCTGCTGATGGAACTCCACGATTACATGCGTAATTTGCAAACTAATCATGATGTGGCGGTGAGCGGTGTTATTATTTCAACACGTATTCAGTATATATTTATCAATAATATTATGTATTACACTGCAGTTCGTCTTGACCAACGATCTGGGATGTCGTCGGCACAGGCGTCGTTTTAGATCAGAGGCCGTTCTGGGTCAGAAGCATGCGCATTTTATCCACAAGCGGATTTGGTTTACGGAAACCGAGTGTTTTGTGGGCAAAACGCAGAAAGCGAAAAGATTGCTTTGCAAATTGTCCGAGTAGATGTGTGATCATGTTTATAATAATATATTTAGCTCATAAATATCAGAAATATGAAGAAAAAAATTAAGCAATATTTATATATGTTAACAATAAGTTTGTTTATATTACAAATTACTTTCAAAACCGTCGCTTTTGACATGAATCTGTACGAAGAAAAATACTGCGAAGCTTTTGGTAATTATTCATTATAATTTTGGTATTTTGAGTTATCTAGCATTGGTCACACTGCGCTGGGCGTTTATTGGAAAATAACAAGTAACCGAAAGCCGAAGATTAAAAAAAGACCCCATTGTTAAGCATTCTGTTTAATCCAGCTGCACTACATCAATATGGCAAACGCGAAGATGTCGCAGCCAAAATTCCTGCCTCGTATCGAGAACAGTTCCGCAGCCAGCACAAACACTCACGTCGCCCCCGCCGGCGGTAATCCCTTCGAGACAGATGATGACGAGATATTCAGCAATCACAAGATGACCGTCAACCTGCCGAGCGACTGCGGCGGGGAACTGGTGCACTTGAGCGTGTCAAGAAATTGGATGTTCTATCTGCTGGCGGCTACACAAGGCCGATTAATCCTTTTTCGGTATTTTCTGCCTCGCCCGAATTCACAGCCAGCCCGTGAGCTAAGCCCTTTCATTTGTTGCCGATTACGTGTCGATTAATTAAATAATTGTAATTTGCTTACAGAAATTGCGCTAGAGAAATATTTGACTGGCTATAAAATAACAAATATTTTTCTGGACACAACGGGTCATCACCTGATCATATCTCTAGTGCCCAAATCACTCGGAGTCTCGCCGGACTTTCTCTACATACACAGCACGGAGACGTCCCGAGTACAATTGAAAGTGCGTCGCATCGAAAAGCTAAAGGACCATGAGATTACATCGGTCGCCTTCAACACTTACCACGGCACGGATACAACAACGGGCTCCATACTGCTGGGCACAAGTCGTGGTCTTATCTTTGAGACAGAGCTGGGACCCACAACTGACACATATCGCAAAAAGCTGTACGATCTTGGCCAGGGTCTCGCCAAATATCCGATAAATGGGCTGGAGGTGCTGCGAGTGCCGAACAGCAATCGATGGATAGTTGTTGCGACGACACCCAATTGTATTTACTCATTTGAGGAGACACTGAGGCCAGAGGAACGTTCACTGCAGCCCATATTTGCCAGCTATGTGAATGGCGAACGGCAGCCGTACTGTGAGAAACAGAAGACAGATTTGGGTTACTCCCTGATACGATTCTTTGCCCCGCCCAACAGTAAATATCCCAAACAATGGGCTTGGCTCTGCGGCGCTGGCATCCGGATTGGGGAGGTGGGTGTGTGTGTGTGTGGAGCGGCGCAGTAATTGATTGTTAATTTGTTTTGTGATTTTAGCTATCAATTGATTCGAGCAGCACCGTCACGCTGCTGGGGGACACGCTGATCAATCTGGATTTTGAGAAAGCGATGCATTTGTCGTACGAAGAGCGTCGCATAAGTGTGCCCAAGACATTCGTTTTGACGGAATATCATGCTGTGCTGCTCTACATGGATCACATAAGGGCCATCTGCCTGCTCAATCAGGAGTTGGTCTACCACGAAGTATTCGATGAAGTCCGAGTCGGTAGACTATTGAATATGGAGCGCGATGCGGTAACTGGCATAATTTATGTTTACACCGACAAATCGGTGTTCACCCTACAAATTTCACGCGAGGAGCGCAACATTTGGCGCATCTACTTAAATAGTGGCCAATACGAGCTGGCCACGGCTCATGCGGCCGAAGTCCCCGAGAACCTGCAATTGGTGTTGGCCGAACGTGCCGAGGCAGCGTTCAAGGAAGGCGCCTACGAAGTGGCAGCCAATTATTATGCCGAAACCGATAAGACGTTCGAAACGGTGTGCCTTAAATTCATGGATTTGCCGGATAAGCGTCCGATTGTTAACTATGTGAAGAAGCGACTAAATCGACTAACCACGAGTGTGAATGCAACGGACGAGAGTCAAGCGGATGCCATAAAGGCGTTAGTCATTTGGCTTATAGATCTCTATCTGACACAGATTAACACGCCCGGCCAAGACGAAGCGTGGCGCCACGAATGGCAAACGGAATACGATGAGTTTATGCGGGAAGAGCCCGTCTTGTTATGCACCAGTAAGAATCGGACGGCGGTGCGCCAGCTGATTGCCGAGCATGCGGATCCACATAGTCTGGCGCAATTCGCAATTTCGATAAACGACTACGACGAGGTGATCGGACAGCAGCTGAAGTCCGATTGCTTTGCGGAGGCACTGCAAACGCTGTGCAGGCAACGTGATCTTCAGCTCTACTACAAATATGCACCGCAACTGATGGTGCGACTGCCGAGGCAAACGATCGACGCTCTGATTGCGCTAGATGCCAAGCTGGATATTGAGAAAATTGTGCCCACTCTGGTTGTAATCGATACGCAGGAGCAGCGGGAGCATGTTATACGCTATCTCCGATTTGCCGTCCTCACACTGAACACTTCAAACAATGCCATACATAACTTTCTCCTGCAACTGTACGCTCAGCACGAACCGAAGCTGCTGATGGAGTATCTGTATCTGCAGGGGCAGGACGAGTCCCTGGTCCATTACGATATCCATTTTGCACTAAAGGTCTGCACCGAACTGGGCATTAAGGAGGCCTGCGTCTTTCTACAATGCATGCTGTGCATGTGGACAACTGCCGTCGATTTGGCCCTTGAGTTCGATATGAAATTGGCCAAAAAAACGGCATTAATACCCAAGGACAATGAGACGCGACGTAAATTGTGGCTTCGCATTGGTGAATACTCATTGCACAGTACAGTTTTTGCTCGCAAAATGTTGCCTGTAATTTCAGTGTACCGATTTGCAAGTGATCACTGTACCCCATGATTTATTTATTTATTTATCTATGTAAATCTTGTAGCCTACCATGAAATTAAGGGCACGAACGATGTGAAGAAGGCACTCAGTCTGTTAAAGGATTGCGACTATCTATTGCAAATTGAGGATCTGCTGCCATTCTTTTCAGATTTCGAGAAAATCGATAATTTCAAAGAGGCTATCTGTGATGCTCTGAAAGTAGGTTTTGACTGATTAAGATCATTATTATTTAATTGCAACTATTTTTAACTTGACACAGGACTACAACCAGCGGATACAGGAGCTGCAAAGAGAAATGTGTGAATCCAAAGAGCAGTCGGAACGCGTCTGTAAGGAGCTGCGCCAACTGAAGGCGCACAGTATTCGGATGGAGGCGCAGGATGTGTGCGATGTTTGCGATCTCATTCTGCTGGTGAAGCCGTTCTTTGTGTTTATATGTGGACATAAGTTCCACAGCGATTGCCTCGATAAGCAAGTGGCACCAATGCTTGGCAAGGAGCGCAGTCGTCGACTTAGCCTGCTTAAGCAACAAATGGAAACGATAATGGCACAAACAGTTGGCACCGCCAATCATACACCGGATCAGCAGAAGAAACGCATCGAACTGAAAACGGAAATCGAAGAAATACTTGCCGCCGATTGCCTCTACTGTGGCCTGCTGATCGAGACAATTGATCAACCCCTTGTCGAGAATTGGGATCAAGTGAACCTTGGCTGGGAATAGCAGAGGCCGCATTGCTTATAATTACATATTGTGGCAGTCAAAACTAAAATATATTTCTCTCTGTTAAAAACGTCGGCTAACTTTTCTTTATTCACGGCTCGCCTCCTCTTCTTCAACCAGTAGCCTGCTACAATATGTAGATGTATATGTATTTGTTTATGTAGATCTAAGGCATTTATTAATAAATGTATATATCATATATAGCTAACTCACACATTCACACCCCATACCCGCCAGGCTAGACAATCAGTCAACAATTTGCATGCGCAGCTCGTTGCTAACGAACGACATAATTGCGTTGAGTATGGCCTGTTGTATGGATGCATTTTTTGCTATCAGCGGCAGAAGCAGTACCACGTCTGTGGGATGAATCTCAGCGATTGCATTTTTGACATGCTGCACCAGCCTTTCGCGTTGGCTATCGGTCAAATCGTTCAATATGACATCGCCAAGGGGCTTAAACGTTCCTGTTAACACAAGTAAAGAAAATTTATAAATGCGTCATTAATTGGAGCAGCGCTCCAAACGAACAGAACACTACACACCACTGGTCATTTTATAGGCCGCAATGCCGCCAGCGGCACCACCAACGGCCAAGCCAACGGGGCCCATCAGCATGCCACCAGCAAAGCAGCAAGCGGCACAGATCGCTGTTCCCTTGCCCGACTGTTTCATGGCAACTTGAACATTCCTTTCGTTAGCTATTATTGCAATAGCTTCCATAAGCTCGCGAGTATTAATTGGCATCTTGATTGTACTGTAACTTTTCTGCGAATTTAAAATAATGCTATATTCTTTTTAATGTGAAATAATATTGTTTGTGATTAATAGGAACCAGGTAGTGGTTGTGGTCGCCTAGGGATTTCTTAAGTCTTTGTTACTATTGCAATATACTTCATTCAACAACAAACAACTCTTGTCGTGTCATGGTACAAAGAACATTTATACTACGTTTCCGGAATGCAAAGAAAGAGACCAAAATATGATTGCATTAAACACTCAGATGTTATCTTGACCTTGCACCTGTTATCAGTTTAACTCCCCTTGTGTGTGAACAGAACAGATATAAACAACAAAAATTACCGACAATATACCAAAATCTTGTGCGTTTCCGTATTTTTAGTTATTTTTGGTATTTTCTTTTTAATAGTCTTTTTTAAGCAAAAAAAAGTTATCGATAATGAAAAACCCCCCCACATTTTTAAAAACGGAATTGTGGTGGTCAGTTTTGACTGCAAAACTCAAATCCGCACTGTTAACGCACCGTTAACCTATGTGGGTTTGTGAACAGCTGTTCGAGTTTCGCCGGTGGCAGCCAAAAGAACATAATTGTTACATTCTGATGGTGGTTATCGGTAAACCACCCAAAAATGAGTCGGGCGCCTGCTTCTCTCCTACGCTTCATCCTCCTTTTCCAATATGATGGAGCGGCAAGTGTATTTCTCGTTTTATTTAACATTTTAATTTATGTTCATATTACTATAATACTATAATTCTTGTGAGAATGATTTCCTAATTTAAAATCACCAAATGCGATCTTTTTGAATTTTCAGCTAAATGCTTGGCTCTTAGGTAAGAGTTTATTGCTACAGGTTACCTGCAAATCAGTTACACATCAGGGAAAATGACATACGATTCAAATTTCACAGAGGATGACAAACTATATGTTAATAAAGATTTATTTGTCATCACAATCAAATAGAATTTATTTTTAAAATGTCTTCTGCCTTTTTTATAATTTGAACCAATTCTTGTGGCCCACTAGTGCCGTCCTCGTCGATCTATTCGATTTTTAAATGATCGATAGTTAACAGTACTGGATAATTGCGCTGTACCAGCTGTTTATCGGCATTGTTAAGAAAATTTGGGCACACTGGTTGTCAACAATGTGACATCTCTATGAATTGAACGTGAAAGCCACAATCAACAAAAACAGTTCGTCGGTGGCGCAAACTAAATACATATATGATCACCAGTCGCGGTGATCTTTCAATGCAAAGCCCCGCTTTCCAACTGGATAAAAGCAACGATGTCGATGCCAGCGTGGAAACACCGCTAAGCGATGGGACTGGTCAGAGTAACACTGGCAACAGCAACACAAACAGCAATAGCAATAGTAATCACCACAATGGCAATCACTACAATCACAATCACAATTGCAAACACAATACTATCAACGAGACAGCGTTGTGGTCAAGATCGCACGATATGCAGGCATCAAAACCCGTGCTGCGCAATATAAACACTGATATGACCAAAGGGATACAACGGAAATCGCATCAGGGCAAGAGTAAGTGCACCCCAAAAAACACGTTATTCTATTCAAAATCAAAACTATCTGCAATCCCACAGTGCAATTCACGGCCGGCGATCGCGATGCCAAACAGCAGTTGGCCAACGATGATCTGCGCATGTCGAAGATAATGCGACGACTGCACAACGATCGAGCCCAGCTGCCGCATTGGAATTGTGTAGCAAATTGGAAATGGCTGTGCGTACGCCGGTTAACATGGGTTATTTGACACGATCTTTCGATGTGATCCTCGATGGAATGTTGGCGCTATTTAAACAATGCCCCCCCTTGGTGGTCGAGGAGTGCTGTAAGACGCTCGGTTTGATTGGCTACATAAATCGCATGTCGTATCCCATCTACGAAGAGTTTATTGTGAAGAACTATCGCACAAATAAAAAAATGCAAAAGTATTTAATTGTCGCGCTACGCACGACCCTGAGGTAAGTGTGTGTGTATTATGTTGTGTTATGTGTGTGTGTTGACCACATTATTTTCTCGTAGCTGCGATCACAACAAATGCGATCTACACATTTATGCAGACAAGATAATGCATCTGCTGAAGGACTTCCTGGAAGCAGCGGATAACCCGGACAATTTTATTGCGATTAGCGAGTGTATTGTACAATTCTCGCACAATTATCGCGATGCCTTCGAGTGCCATTTTACAAATGTGGTGGACATCATAATTGGCTGGCAGCTGGAGATTGGCCAGCCCAAACAGCTGAAAGCCCATTGTGCTTATGTGCTGGAACAGCTAACGCCGTACTTTAGCAATCAGTTGAACTTCAGCTATGGCCTGCTCCATCAGTTTATCGAGGATATCCAAACGGAGCTTGACGGCGAACGGATCGGTGCTTTCGTCGGTGCCTTTAATACCCTACTCAAGTGCCTGACCCGCATGCGAATAACATGCGAGTCGATTGTCTACCTTGCCCTCTCGCATCTGACCAAAATGCTGCCCGATGTGCTGATGCAGCTGCATCACGACAATAACAATGACAACAACAACAAAGTTGGAGACGACGCCGACGACACAAACAACTCAAACAACGATGCCTTAATCAACATAAATGAGCTCTTCTGCATTTGCCTGCTGAATGGCTACAGTGAACCGGATGTAGCCACATTAAATCAACTGCTCCACTTGCAGTTCGTACATATAACAAAACTGCGACAATCTCAACAGCTGAGCTGCATGTATTTATTATTGTGCACGGTGCGCAAACTTCGTGCACGCTTACCCAACACACTCGTCCAACTGATCTTTCAATCGAAGTCCCCATTTCTTGCGGAGATTCGTGTGCGAAGCGAGCATGCGGCATATAAGCTACTGTTGCGCTGCTGCCAGGAGACGTTGCTCATCCGGAATGTGCCGCTGCTGCAGCTAGCATACAAACAACTCGTCGAGGACATTGACAATTGTATGAGCCGCATTGCAGATGCCCCAATGGAGACAAATGCGAGTGCATTGCTCACCTTCCAATTGGCCGCATTGGCATCGCTGGCCAAGCAAACCGCATCCATTATTGGCATGTACGCCTGCAAGCCATCCATATTACAGCTGCTGATTGGCAATTGTCGCGCCGAGGAGCTGAACATCTGGTCGAAGCATTCGTCCAGCCATCAGGCAATAATTGCTCTACTCATCGTCCACTGCCAGGCGAATCATAATTTTCGCAAAAATTCAAGTTTATTGCGCGATGGCAACGACAACATCACATCGCAGCCGACGGCGCACAGTTTTGGGCACATACTCAAGTTTCTGGCCCACTGTCTGTCCAAGCAGGCGGCGACACAACTATCGCCCCTGAATCTGCAACAGCTGCTCAACTGGACAAGCTCACTGCTCGCCGAGTGTGCCACGCATTCAACGATGCTGCTGCAGCACGAGGACTTCCGCACAATATGCGATTGCATTGCCAGCGTAACGCCCAAATATGCGCCCATGGAGAGTGGCCAATGTATGCTGGCCGTGCTTGGCTATGCCTGCAGCAATCTCAGCCGGCAACTGCTCGAATTGTATCGCGATACGGCGTTACAGCAACTGAAATCGTTGTGCAGCAGCAGCATCCATTCGATCTATGCCCAGATCTATGCCCAATTGCCGTTACATTTGACAATTGTTAAACGGTGTGCCATCGGCATTGGCTGCAGCACGCATGTCAGCATCTGGCAACAGCGTTTGAGCCAATGCAGCGCCGTACGCGATAATGTCTTTCGCGATTTTGTGGAACGTCTGCAGACGCCGGAGGAGCAACCGTTGCCCGTTGACGGCTGCCTGCGTGCGCTTTTCGTGCGCAGCTGTCAGGTGAATGTGCTCGATGAACGCCAGGAGAAATTGACACAGTGTACGCGTCGCTGTCAGCGTTTGGCCAGCGCCTGGCTGCAACATGAGGCGGCACGCTATTGTGTCGATCAGAAGTTGCGTACCACGCTCGGCAAGCCGCAGGACACGTTTCTGGCCATCGAGGCGATTGTGATGCGCTATGCTCGATTGCTCAACGGCTGTGCCAAGGATGCGGAGCGTCAGACCTTCGATGAGATGTCGCTGCAACAGCTGTGCAATACGCATGCCAATCTCAGCATGCTGCTGGGCTTCCTCGATGCGCTCGAGAAGCACATCTACAATGCCGCCGAGGGCAGTGCGTTCGCATTGCGTGCCTCGAGAAGCCAGTGAGTGCATTCTTCGCCTCAACAATCCCACATGCCAGTCCTGGTTCAATCGCATACGCATCGGTGTCGTCATCATTGCCATGCACTGCCAGCAACCAGAGCTGGCCATACGCTATGCCCAGGTGAGAATGCCTCCAATAGTACACATTAGTACACTCAGTAAAACATTTATAGACCAACATTTTAGTGAATCGCCATACTTTTGAAAGTAAATTTGCTTAATTTGATTGTTGTGGCTTTCTAAAAATCCGCTGTTGGCTTTGCCCTTGATTTCAAGTTGGATTGTTCTAATCTTTATTAAAAATATGTCTTATTTGCAGAGTGTTGTTTTCATGTGTGCAACATTGAAGAATTCTTGTATTAGCGCTTTGTTGCTTATATAAAACATTTTACATTGTTTATAAATTTATCGCTGGGCAGACAACAACTGAACCACAACTTTTTTGGAATAAGCCTTATTAAATTCAAAAATTGGTCTTGTTCTTCTTAAAAAACAGAAATTTTATAATTTTTATTATGATTTTATTCTGCATTATACATCTATATAATTTTATTATATCTATATAATAAGCCGATTTTTCGTTATTTCTCTCTCTCTTCTTTCGCAGGAAATATTGCAGTCGCCAAAGGCACAGGACTGCTCATTGCACATCCAGGCGATAGTTTATTTGGCCTGGGCGCACATCCATTGCGGTGAATCGGATGCGTTACGTGGCCTGCACGTCTGGGCGCGCTCAAAGAGCGAGAAGAGCTATCAGTGGCTGTTGCATGCATCTGATCAGGCTGCCGGTCGCAGGGATCAGGCATTGGCCGGCTATCGCAGTGTGCTCGACGATGAGCAGCAGGCCGCCGAGCTGGAGCCGCATACACGTCAATTTGTGCTCTCGCAATTGATTGAGTGTCTGCACAGCACCGGTCAATGGGCGCAATCCGTTAACTTGAAGTTGCAATTGAAACGCAACGAGGAGCATGCTGCAATTTTCAATCCATTTCTGCAGAGGAGCAGCGTGCAACTGAGCGCCATGGAGTCCCTGTTGTCCAAATATGATGGCGAGTTGAGATCGGATGAACTAAATGCAGCACTGCACAATCTTAGCATTTGGCCCACTGGCAGCGAACTAGCTGCCAATCAGCAAAATCAGCCAGCCAGCTTTGCGGCCAGCTATGTGCACGACAAACTGGAGGAGGCTGTGCTGCGTCAGACGCTCGAACCGCACGAGATGTTCGAGCAGCAGTCACTGCTGGACACGAATTGGCGCGAATCTTTGCTCAACACCAGCTACGAACAAGGCCACTGGCAGCAGTTGACGCTGCTGCAGCACATTGTTGCCCAACGGCCGGAGCACGAGCATCTGACACTGCTGCCACTGGATCGAGAGGATGCGCTGCAACAGAGTTGCATAACGAGCAGTCTGCTATTGCGTTGCATGGCCTGGACACAGCTGTTGCGTCGCAATTGTGTACGAGACACCGAGGGCACATTGCATGTGGACACAGCGATGTTGGCACGCGAGGAGGGCAATCATTTGACCAGTCAAGCAATATTGCAACAATACTTTGGCGAACCACTGACCCAAATCGCCGGCCAATTGCTGCGGCAACCGTTGGACACAACCGATGATCAGTTGCTGCGCGGCTACAGCGAGATGGCCAAGTGTTTGCATCAATCACAACAGCAGCCACAGCTGCACTGCACCGAACTCAGCTCCATCAACATATGCGCCGCACTCTGCCTCAATATCCAGAAACAGCAGCAGGAGCAGCAGCAGCAGGTGGGTGCTGAGCTACTGTTGACTCTATCAGATTGGATAAGTGCGCGCAGCTGCAGTGGCTTGGCCACAAATATGTCGGCCACGTTGCAACAGCTCTTGGACCAGCTGCCCGAGTGTCCATTAACTAGCAACAGCAACAGCAGCAGCAACAGTAGCAACAGCAACAGCAGCAGCAGCATCCTACAGCCACATGGCGAACGTGTTGTGGCACGGCTAATCTATGCCAGTTTGCAGCAGCGGCCCGATAACGAGGAAGCATTGATTGCGTATGGCAATTGGTGCTATCGCTGGGGCAAAAAGATTGTCGACAACGGTTGCATCTTGAGTCCAGTGGACATCAATGCCATTAGTCGCGAACTGGGCGGCGGAACTGATGCGCTCGACAACGATGCGCTGCAGGAGCTGATGCAGGCGCTGCGCATGGAATCGCCGCCGGGCAGCAGCTGCGAGGAGACGGACCTGCAAACGGATGCACAATGTGAGCAGCGACTGCGTCGCCTTGAATTGCTCGCACATCGGCCGCCGAGCACACTGGACATGATCGTGCGCATCTGGCGGCGTGCGATGGCCCAAACATTTGATTACTACAAGGCGGCGGCACACTCATACTTTCACTATCTCAGCTTGAAGGGATCGGGAACGCAGCAATCTCGTTTCCATGTCGACGATAGCAATATGGTGACAACCACATTGCGATTGCTACGGCTGATTGTGAAGCATGCGAGCGGTTTGCAGGATGTACTCGAGCAGGGACTGAAGACGACACCGATTGGACCCTGGAAGGTGATCATACCACAGCTCTTCAGTCGCCTCAATCATCATGAGCCGTATGTGAGGCAGAGTGTTTGTGCCCTGCTCTGCCGCCTGGCGGAGAGTCGTCCGCAGTTGGTCACCTTTCCCGCTGTCGTCGGCGCCAATCGTGAGCTGCAGGCCACGCCTTTAATCAGTTCTAGTACCAGCACCGGAAACGGCAGCGGCAGCAGCTCACCAGCAACTGAGAGCAGCTATGCCAGCCTGTTGAGTGCCCTGACCAAACAATCGCCCGAGGTGGTGCAGCATGTCCAGCTGCTGGTGAAGGAGCTGCGTCGCGTCTGCCTGCTTTGGGATGAGTATTGGATCCACTCATTGGCGCACATCTACAACAGCTATGTGGGTCGCGTCCATAGCATGGCCAGTGAGTTTAAGCCGGATGATCGGGAGGGCAAACAGAATCGTTTCGACAGCTGGCGTCCGCAGTTGCTGCAAGATCTGGAGGCGTTGATAGGCTTTACGGCACGGGAGCCGGAGACGAGCTATGAGCGCAATTTCAAGCGACGTTTCGATGCGCCCATCAAGCGCACACTGGACGCACTGCGTCATCAACCGTATCCGGAGGCATGGGACAAACTGAAACAGCTTTATCACATCCTCCAATCGAACATGTTGCGCGGCACAAGCAGCACCCTCAAAATGCGTTGCATTAGTCCAGTGCTGTGTGAGATTGGACGCATGTCCATCTCCATGCCAGGCCTGGATGCACAGGATGAGCTGCAGCCGATCGTTATTGATCATGTGGAGAGTACTGTATGCATTCTGCCCACCAAAACGAAACCCAAAAAGGTCGCCTTCTATGGTAGCAATGGACAAAAGTATACGTTCCTCTTCAAGGGACTGGAGGATCTGCATTTAGATGAGCGCATCATGCAATTTTTATCCATCTCGAATGCAGTTATGGCCAGCAAGAATGATACACCGAACAGTTGCTATCGTGCGCATCACTACTCTGTTATTCCACTGGGTCCCCAATCGGGTCTAATCAGTTGGGTTGATGGGGTGACGCCGCTGTTTGCGCTCTACAAGAAGTGGCAACAACGCCAGCCGGATGCCGAGGCATCTGCCTCGTCGCGCCGCCTCACCGATCTCTTTTACAGCAAACTATCGCCGCTGCTGGCCAAGCACAACATGCTCGTGACTGATCCCCGGCGCCAGTGGCCCCTGTCCGTTTTGCGTCAGGTGCTCAACGAACTGATGCAGGAGACGCCCAACGATCTGCTCGCCAGGGAGCTGTGGTGTCAGGCCGGCTGTGCGGCCGAATGGCGTCAATCGGTTCGTCGCTATACCAGCTGCATGGCCGTCATGTCTGTCATTGGCTATGTAATCGGGCTGGGCGATCGCCATCTGGACAATGTGCTCATCAATTTGAGAAGCGGCGATATCGTACACATCGACTATAATGTCTGCTTTGAAAAGGGTCGCACCTTGCGCATACCGGAACGTGTGCCCTTCCGCCTTACCCAGAACATGGTGCATGCCTTGGGCATAACGGGCATCGAGGTGAGTTCCTCAAACTCATTTTCATCCATTCATCAGACTATTAACCTTTGGATATTTTATAGAATTTGAGAAACAGTCAATCACAACTGGTTACTAATGCTCTTTGTGTTCGGCGGTGGCTTACACTTTACACTCAATCATATTTTGTTACGTACTCTAGGAATTCTTGGGTAACCCTGCGATTCGTACTCTAGGAATTTGGGGCGTGCCTTTGGACTCCTCTTTTTTTGGGAATTCTTGGTGAACCTTTGGATTTCAACTGTAGGCAGAAACCCAAGAAACCCTACAATTTCGGCTCTAAAAATGTTCTAACCTGGCCAAAGTTGAAAGATTATATCGAACCCGAATATAAACTAGGCTAAAATCGGCCGAGCTGAGGGTTCGAGCAACAAATTTATATTTGTATGCAACTACGATATGGATGAGATGTATTTGAAATGATTTGATTATGCTATCCCCTGTTCCGATTCGAAATTTGATGCTTTACTTGTGATATGCTTCCATGGTTTCCTATTTTATGAATGTTCGTATTTCTTAGCGAACGAGTTTTCAACAGTTCTACATTACTTTCGTCTATTATTTTGTCACCCGAATTCTAGAGATCTATATGAGATATTACAAATAGAGAAAGAGAGAGAAAGATACTCTAAAGCTTTTCTTAAGCTCGTTACAGCGAGAGAAAGAGAGAGAGAGAGAGAGATAGATTATTCTATTTGAAATATTGGCTCTTAAACCTCACCATAGTTTGGATATTTTATCATATCGCTTAACGACAGAGCTATCAGCCATTTAAAACGACTGGCAAATTTTGGACTTATTTTAAGTTGGAATTTCTTCGCAGGTTTTTGTTTTTTTTTTTTTTACCAGCTCTACTTGAACTTAGAACAGCCTTTGTTTTTGATTGATTGATTTATTAATGCTTGTTATGGCGCTTCTGTGCACTGAGTTGAGGGTTGTGTTTGTGGCGTGGTAGGTTTGCTGTTGGATGTGTGGCTGGTATTGCTTTTACTGTTGCTATTGCTGCTGCAGTCACAGTTGCTATCGATGCGCTGCTTGACGCTGTCGGAGGGTAAGTGCAGCTCCAGATCGTTGTCATCGATGCGACAACAGCTGGCGGACTTGCAGCACAGCGTTTGGGCAAAGGCACGTCGGAAGCCGGCGTTCTTCCATGAGTAGATGATGGGATTGAGGGCCGAGTTGGCCATCGCCAGCGAGAAGGTCGTCTTATAGATCATCGAGCTGCTCCGACAAACGCTTAAGAGTTGCGCAATCGCGACACAGAAATATGGCAGCCAGCAGAGCGTAAAGCAGCCCATGATGAAGACAACGATCTGAACACTCTTCCAATCTGGATGCAGTATGCTATGGCTACGATGCGTATTGTAGACGACAGATTGACGGAGTCGCTTCGCCTGTTTGGAGGCCTCGCGCATGATGCGCCAGTAGAAGACCAGCATACAGATCCAGATGATAACGAATCCGGGCGTTATGATGCCAGCCACATACCAGGGCATCAGCACTTCATCAAATTCGCAGCCCTGCGTCTCGGACCATTTGTTCCAGAAAATGGGTATGAGTGCCACCAAGCCGCCCACACACCAGTTGCACGTGATGATTATGTAGGCCATCCGACGTGTCATATAGCTAAAACGAAAAAACCATCAAGATTAAAGATTTAAATAGGTGTGGAATGTAATGAAGGTAATGGAGAAAAGGTCTAGCTTCACTTTAATCCTTAGTCGCACAACAGTTTCGCATAGGATTAAAGATAATGTTTAATTCTTGTGCATTGTTTTGATTTATCCCAAAACCAACTTGGATTGGAAACTAACTTGAGTCACAATCGAATTTGTTAGAAATTGTAGGTTAAAGCGTATTTCTCTTGATATTTATATCCTCACATAAAACACTTCACCTTTTGTTAGATTGCTTCTATGGCAGCTATATAATATATGGCATTCCCAAGTCGATCATTTTTGTGTACAAATGTAAGTAGCTCAATCACACGCATAATTCGCAAGTTTTTCCCGAATAGTTTTGGTAAGCAAGGAAGTTTTTCATTATATATTTGATGTAGTAGTCCGATATCAAAGATTTATTATTAGAATGCAAACACATAATTAGTGAGTTTAGGCGGTAAACGGTGGGCGTGGTCGTGGTCGTGGTCGTGGTCGGATTAGATTAGCACTTACCGTCTGTAGTGCAGGGCGTACATAACTGCAATATAACGATCCACGGCGATGGAGATCAGCGTCAATATGGACACGCAGCAGGCGCAGATGAAGAGGAAGAAGCGGAACAAACAAAGGCCACGCAATCGTCCCAAATCGTGGCCGATGCCCATATAAAATGCAACGTGATAGGGCAAAGCGATACCCACAATAAAATCGGAGACGGCCAACGAAAGGATGAACAGATTCGATATGACCGAGCGTAGGTTGCGGCAAGTACGCACCGCAACAATTGTGAGAACATTGCCAACCAGAATGGCAACAAAAATGATCGCATTTATGGTCAACCAGAGCGCCAGGATCGTATTAAATGGCTGCTGCTCCCTCTGAAGAAGATCCTCGATCGATGTGGGATTAATGATTGGTAGTAGGGTATCGCTATCATCGTGGCTGATCGCCCAGTTGTCGCCCATCCAACTGTTTAGCAGCTGGCTATTGCTCTCCGTTGGTGAAGATTCCAGTTGCATTTCCTTGTTGGTGGCCATGACGCAAAACGACGATGACGACGACCAACACGACGTTTAATGGGAATCTCCCACAAACACACACACACACACACGGTGACAAAGCGCAACTATGATACGCACTGTGTGCCAGTGTTTAGCAATCTGGTCGATAGTCTGCTTCACATGGGGCAAAGGACTTGGTTAAGCTGCTGCTCCACCGCTCGACTGCTGCTGCTGCTGCTGCTGCTGATGGCAGTTCGTGGGTGTCGTTTGTTTACGTTTCGGTTTTGCACCAACTGATAACTGACAGCGACCAGTGACAGATCCAGCGTGAGAAACACAATCCGTTGATAAGCTTTGAGAACCCACCCAACCATATTGGGCGGCCTGCTGCTTGCACTCGGAAAAAAAAAATCAAAAGTTCTTCTTGCTTTTTTTTTGGAAATAATTTCTATAAACAAGAAAACATTTTTCTTAAAATTAGCAAGGCTTAGCAGGCCAAATATGGTGTTTTTGTTTTTTAATTTCTTGTTAAATGGAAATAATATAAAATATTTCTAAAAAGTAGAGTTTTTACAGCTTGACCAATGCAAATAAGGTGAGGAGCAACTCCTGGCAGCAAAAGTATGGCGAATCTTTATAATTCACTGCAATATTTTTTTGAGTGTGCCCCACAATTAAATGAGGTTCTCTGCAAAAAAAAAAGAAGACAGAAATCCTCAGCGTTGCCCGATGGATTTGTGTAGCGTATTTTGTAGTTTCCACCTGGCTGGCATTTGATGTATATTAACCGGTGGGGTAAATGATTACCAGCTATCTAATGGGTTCGCCTGCAACTGGCACATTTCTCTATCTACAGGTATTTCGTGAACGTATTTTTAGCACTTCAGTGTTAACCCTAGCTGAGCTGTCAGGCCTACTGCCAGCTTATATTTAACAAGTGATATGATTTCTATATTTACAATTGGCCCACAAAATTGTTTCGGACACTTCCTTGTTAAAGTTCATATCATGAATTTTAAAGCCAGCTCAACTTTTATTTATACATATTAGTGACCAGAAGACAAAACATTTGTAATAAATCCCTTTCTATCAAATTTTGACCATTGATCAACTATTATGGTAACTAAATCATTTTCATATTGCGAAATGTACTGTGTATTTCACAGTCTCCAATACTATTGGCTATTGCTTTAAGTGGAACTTGTCTTATAGTAAACATGTTCAGGCACCTTTAGATCTAGTATCTTTGGCCAAGATGGGTTCTATAAGCAGTAACAACAATTTGTCGAAAGAAGATGTTGTGAAGAGTCCCAATTGTATCGTCAGTGACAGAGAAATGTTCCAATGTTGACAGGGAATTTTCCTAATTGTCCTAACCCCGACGGAGACATGAGTAATACATGAATAAATTTATATATGCCACATTAATAAACACCAAATAACAACAATCAAAACAAGTACAAACGACGCACAAGCTGCAAAGTTGTTTCTCAATAAAACAAATGCAACAATCGCCAATTGTCCACAGTGATTGTGCGTATTTGGAATAAAGGTTGAAATCTTTTACATATATATATTATATATATGCCTAGTATATCATAAAATCAGCAGTTCGAATAGTCCATATAAAAATGTTTGGTTTGTGTCGCTTTACGACTGCGACGGCTGTCGAATGTATCTTCCCCATCTGTGTGTATATATATATACGATTTGTATCTATTTGATAGGCGTGACGATAAACGCGATTTGTGCGAGCATTATTTACGAGTGTGGATACGAATCGTATCTGTTTATGATCTCCCCATAACATATAATATTGTGATTGCATCTATTTTTATCTATTCGTTTTCTCATATTGTTATTGCTGTTTTTTTTTTTTTTTGCTATCTTGCAGGGCTCGTTTCGTCTGGGCTGCGAGTATGTCCTTAAGGTGATGCGCAAAGAGCGGGAAACATTGCTCACCCTGCTCGAAGCGTTCGTCTACGATCCTCTGGTCGATTGGACGATCAACGATGATGCAGCGGCTCTGCGACGTGCCGTCAATGCCAAGCCCTCGTCGACCGCTTCCAATGAGATGAAATGCCTGAAGAAGGACAAGTCGAAGAACAAGTTGCACGATTGGGATGCCAAACGGCGGCACTATGTCGGCAAGCTGAACCAGTGCCAAAAGTTTTGGAGCTCGGCCAAGTGAGTAATATCGATTAGGGAAGTCCTTTCTTAGCGCACTTATCTATCATGATTTTCTGAACTTATACAACTAAACTTAATTCAGTCAGAGCGGAGAATATGGCATATTCATTATCCACACTTAAATGCAAATTTCCATACATTTTGCTTGCTGAGGCACATTTCATCATTTTGTATAGAGATATTTGGAAATATTTGTATGTATTGCAGATCATGGAGTAGCCTTTTATAAATCCGACTTGTAGAGGAAATAGTAATAAGTAATAATAGTAACAGTTTAGTTTAGTGTCGGGCTCCATGTTAAGTGCTTGTTTTGTTTTTATTACTATATTTACTCCAATATATATTTCAAATCCCGTCGGGATTCGTATAAGGAGACGGACTCCCATTCGTCCATTTAGTCAGCTGTTGCTCTACATATGCAAACAGATAAAAAAATCATTTCAGCTTGCAAATTTAAAACAACTATAATGAATGTAAAAACAAGTTGAAGAGTATAATCAAATTGAGAATACAAAATTTAACTTTTATTTTCGCTATTTATTTTTAAATAAAAAGTAATCGTTAAGTGGGCATTTTTCTAAATAAAAATCAGAAGGAATTTAATTAACATTTTCAATTGGAATTAATTAAAATCACTACGTTTTTCGGGCATATCTAAATGTAATTAAATTTCAATAATTTCTTGCACATTTTTTTCCGCTTTTTTCTCTTATAAGAATTGCAAGCAATGCTGAACACAGATCAATGTAGAGTTGAAATTAAAAATAATGACATAGCTTAACTTGACTTAACTTGCTTTACAGACTGAAAATGCTGCCGCAGCTGGCGGAAATGGTGGTCGAGATTGGGAAGCTGCAGCAGATGCAGGCGCAGCGTCTCAGCGCCGACCAGGAGCTGGTCAATCTGAACAAGCGTTCGGCTCTGATAGCCGAAATCAATTCACTTGGCACGGCGATCGAGAGTCACAGTTTCAATACGGCCTCGTCACGCTATGCCGTCAAGCGTCACCACGAGGAAATGCTGGCCGAACAGACTGTCCAGTGTCGCGCGGACTACGAACGGGTGCAGTGCCTCCTGGCCAGCTATAATCAATGCCTGCAACAGTCGCAGCTCATCAAGTTCAGTGCGTATCTCGTTCACTTAAAATTGGTGGCCGACAACTGGAACACCAATTACGACCAGCTACAAGAACAGGTGCATGGCCATCTGCCCGGCGACATTTTGGAGGAGTTAAATAGCACACGCCGCCGGCTGGGCAAGCTCTCCGTCCGTCTGAGCGATCTGGGGCTACAGTGTGTGGAGCATATGCTGCAATATGCATCGATTATGTTTTACTATCCGATGCAGGCGAATCGCAAGAATAAGTATGTGCGATTCCGCGACACGTATGCACAGCATCTGCGCCATATGGCAGACAGCAGTTGTGGCAGCGTCTGTAGCAATAGCAATGGCAGTGCCCCCAGTCCGATGTGCCACATCAATGTCGGCGAACAACTGAGGATTGTTGAAACACTGGAAACGGTTTGGGTGCAACTCACCTGTCAGCTGTATGAGTTGCAGCTCCAAGTCAGCAATGTAGCGAAAGAACCGCAATCGCAACCGCAATCCTTAGACACGATCCAAGAGAGTAACTTCAGCCAGATGCTGCACAATGCGGCACTCATTCACACGATGGACGAGGCAACTGCTGCCTTTACCAACTATGAGCAATCCGCTTTGGCTGCACACGACACCAAATTGACGCAACAACAATTGCAGTTCATAAAACATGTGCGCACCATGTGCCGCAAACTTGCCGGGATTCCGTGCACTCCGTCCAGTCCGAGCAGGCCAGAGAGCAGCTGAGCGAACTTGACACGGCGCTCGACTCACTGATTAAGTTGCAGTCCTTCTTCAAGGAGGAATTGCCCGTGAGCATCTTTCGCCTGCTGCTGCTCGGTCCGAATTTGGATGATTTGACAGCGCTGCTGCAGCTGAGCAGCAAAGCGTTCAGTGAACGATATTCGCAGGCACTGTCACAACACGAAGAGCAGGAGGAGCACCACCACCTGCCGGAGGAGAAATCATCAATTCCACTGCCCACTGTCAGCGATGAGTTTATGCTCTGTCTACAGTCGGGACACGAACAGTTCGAGAAGCTCGCCAAGGCACTGGAACGAATTGAACGCACCATTAAATTGATAATCGATGATATTCCGGATGATCAGACTCAGCAATATATGGTGAGCTATTTGGCGTCCCACTGAGAGTCCCACTGACAGTTTGAAAAGTAATAGAAGTTAACCAGAGCTTTGCTCCATCTTTCAGTCTTTCAGTTAAAGGGAACAAACACTAAAGTGATAAGCAGCAGGCAGAGAGAGAGAGAGAGAGAGGGAAACATGTAGATCAAAAGATTTCAAGATGGATCCCCAGATAGGCGCTTGTCAGCAAGGGAGGGGATGTATTGGAGAATTCCGATATATATCTGTAAGAAAAAGGATACCCCAGGAATCCAAATCTTCTCCCAAGTATTGAAACAACTTTACAGAGAATCCGACAAACCTAATTTAGGTCCTCGTTTTTATCTGAATAACTGAAAAAACCAAATCGCATTTGAAGATAAGTTTGATGAAGAAGAAGAAGAAGAAGATTGTAATTTCTGCAGATATAAGGTTTCCAACATACCAAAATCTTTTGTAAATTCACCTCAGAGTCTGATTAAAGATATATTTATATATTTTGTTAGACACCCACTACTGATATGGACAATTGTCCCAAAAACAAAAAAATGTGACTTTCAAAAATATCAAGATTGTGGTTTAGTCTAGATAAGGATTTGAGTACTAGAAATGGAAAATGAATTCAGTGTCTAAAAAGTTAAGGGAGTTTGATGATTACAAAGGGTGCCTACGAAAGAGAAAGAGAAGGAGAGAAGGAGAGAAAGATAGAGAAAGCAGAGAACAAGTTGAAAAGAGTGAAGAACACAAATAATAATTTCTAACTGATCTTTGGTGATTTGATCGGATTGTCTCCCGGATCTAATGAACAACATAAAAATCATTCTTTGTGTATTGTTATAAAGTTCTCTTCTCCTTAAACATACTGCATTCCTCTCTCTGATCCGTTGCAGGAACTGAGCATATTGAAGAACGCGAGCAGAGAGCATCTAAGTGGCGGCGTTTTCTTTGAGCTGGTGCTGCAAACGCTGCGCTCCAGCCAGAGCTACAATATCGGGCTGATGGGTGGCCCCGTGCACAACTTTATGCATCGTTTGCAACAGGATTATATTGTGGGTCTGGTGCCGCTGTTGTCCTATGCATTCTATACGAGTTGCGGTACACGTTGCCACGAGTTGGCCGCGCTCTCCGATTGTCCGACGCAATTGCTGCAACTGTGTGATGGCTTCTTTGCAACTCTCCAAGCGAAGGCAACGTTGCTACAGCAAAAGCACGATATATCGCAGCTCAGTCAACAGATCGAGACACTGTCGCTAATTGCATCGGCCCATTATTGGGCCTATGGCGAACTGCTCGATTACGAGCTATCTTCCCCACACATCATAAGTCGGCAGACGTTGTGCAAAGCTATCTACGAAAATTGGCAGACACTCGACGAGAGCTCAGCGGTCATGGAGCAGCTGGTTCATCAACTGAACTCACGGCTGGAACAACTGCGGGGCCATCGCAGCAATTGGAATCGCAATCACATCGATAGTCTGCTGCGCATTGATGAGCGGCTGCATAAAAGGACCCTCAATCACTTGGACATGATTGGTGATGTTAGCAATTGCGCCAGCGCCCTCTGCAGCATCGAGCAAATGGGGCCAGTGGTCAGGAATCGCAACAGCAACAACAACAGTTGCCCGAGCACATGGAATCCTGGCTGCAATGCTATGCCCAGTGGCAGGAGAGCAATGCACGGATCAGTGCTGTGGAGCAGGCCGTTGTGCAGCTCCTCGATCCCGAGGGTGGCCTCGATCAGTGCTGGTTAACGAATGTCCAAGGACTGCTCGAGGATTACACGTGCAAGGTACAGCGCGAGATATCGACGCTCGAGTCCGAGCAGCAGACGCGTCACGCATTCATTTGCACCCTTCTCAAGGATATTCTGGTACGCAACAATTCCTTGAGTACATTACAGAAACTGGCACTCTTTGTGGACTCTACGAGATCTTACCAACTTGGGCAAAGGGACCCTGCTCATTCAATCAGTTCAATAACTTACCGCTACCGATCTTTGTGGATCAATCATCAATCATCAATAATTAATATTTATTATAATTTGTATTTAACTATGCCATTAATCTCAAATCTACATTGTTGCAGAGTCAGCAGGAGCATATGCCACGCATTTATATGAGGAACATGTGCACCGAGCTCGAGGATCAGACGAGTGGTTCGGGCAAATTGATTCCGCTAGATGTGCAGCTGCTGTGCGGTCATGTGCGCGACTCCCAGCGCACATTGTTGAACTTCTTCCAGCTGTTGGTGGAGCTGCGCAAGGATCTAAGCGGCGATCGCCATGCTATGCAACCAAGCACGCTAGCCAGTTGGCAACAGCAGCTGTTGCTTATCCAGGAGATGATCAACCACGATGTCGATGACTTCTTCAAGAGCATCGATGAGTTCCTGCAGCATGCTGCCGATGGCGATTCGCTGCCATATGAAACATTTACGCATAACAAGGGTAAACCGCTAAATTTCGATTGTTCCACATATTCACTGGAAGCTCATCCATACTTTTCAATTTGCAGGTGCTCCAAATTTGCACGAGCAGAAGAGAAATGCGTACGGGGTATCCGTGTGGAAGAAGATACGCATGAAACTGGAGGGACGCGACCCGGATAGCAATCAACGGAGCACCATTGCAGAGCAGGTGGACTATGTGATACGCGAGGCATCCAATCCGGATAATCTGGCCATATTATACGAGGGCTGGACGCCGTGGGTATAACGGTCACCGAGCCGGATATTGCGATAACTAATTGCATAAATTGCAAAACAAGACATTACGTATGTTTTCGAGGCTGACTACAGTGGAACTCGATTTGACTGGACGCTGCGAAGTGGTCTGCCTGTAGCTGCCTATATATGTGCGCATATATAGACGTTCAGGTTGGGGTCATCTGTCGCTTTACTAGCGCTATGCCCCTCTCCCACCAACTTCCTCTTCCACCAAACCAACAACAAAAAAAAACAGAAAAACCACCAATGCTCGAAAAGTAAAAAGTCGACTACAATCAATGAATTGAAAATTGAAAGACACAAAGACAATATCGTTTCGGTTGCTTTCGTCCATATTGCGGCCACCCCTCCGCCACAAATTATGCAAAGCGGGGGAGGGATGGAGGTAGGAGTAGGAGACCAAAACTCGAACTCTGGACGCACGACAAACAGTAAAAAGCAAATCGCCAGGCCTTGGAAATATTTCAGAAATTTTAATTAATTTTTAGCATACAAACCCCTTTTTTAGTTTATAAAGAAAAAAACTTTATAATTTCAGATCCGAGGAAAGAGAAGGAGAAAAATAACCTAATTTTATATGTCTACTTAATTTTAAGCACAAAATTTTTTCTTAATTTAGAGTTTAATCATTTAAACCAAACTTATTCTATACCCATCTAATTAATCAATATTCACACGCATCCATTTGACAGGTGCAATCAAATTGGAATATGTTACATAATTAATTTGTTAATTTACAGCCTTTATCTTTCGTTAATTGATTTTTGCGCTGATTAATGATTAATACTAAATGCCTAAAGATTACGAAAAATGCATGATAAATAAATGTGTTTCAATCAGTTCCATTTCGGATGAGTATATCAACTAATTAAGCAATTACACAACTTGTACAAGGATTCACAAATCAAGCTACAAATAAAACAAAAACTTCGTGTACCAAAAACGATATTTCCATTTATCTGACGAGCTATGGGGTGTTGTATGCTTGCGGTATGGGTTGCCATGCATGTGTACCAAAAATGGTACCAATTTGGTTGATGTATTGGCTAAATTATTATAGAGTAAAAACTGCTGCATACTTGGAGGCGAGCCATGAGCAATTTTGTATCTGCAGGCCAAAAACTATCTGTTTACAGTCACACAAATGGCCAAGTTGCGCCGGATTTTCCAATTTTTATCATTCCTTTTTTACCTACCCCTGTATAATTTTGCAGCAATTTTTTTTGTCGAGTTCTGGAGATCAAATTTGTATGTCCTTTAAATATCCTTAAGTCATTGCAGATTTCTGAATAACATGGTGAGTTGAAATCGCTAGGACCTCCTCCACCGAACCGCATTCAAGGATTAAACACTTAATAAGCAAAATTTAAATGACAATATTATCAATTTATGTATTTATATATAATCACTCATTTATTTTCTAATTTCATTTTTTTTGCTTCAATTTTCTTTCTTTCGTCAGTTTTTTTTTTGTCATTTTACTTGGTAATTTTTCGTTTATCAATTAAGTTTATTTTGTTTTCGCTTTTGGTTAGGGTGTAAAAAGTTTGAAATGTTCTTAATAGGATCAAGACATACTTATTACAAGCTAATGCATTTTTATATATGTATATTTGTTTTTAGGTATTTGTTGCAAATTACATTTAACGTTCATTTTCTGTTTTTGGGTTTTCGCTTACAATTCTGTTTTGTTGTCGTATTTTGTTATTAATTTATTTCATTTTTGGGTACATACTCTCAATGTATTTTACAAACAATTACAAGTATAAATCAAAATTCCAGCTGTGGGTAAAAATTGTTTTTCTTATTCTTTTCAACTATTTATTTGTGTGTGTGTGTGGAAAATCAGTTGCATTTTGTGTTAACGTTAATGTTGATTTGAGGCTTACGCTGAATGCTATAGTTATACAATATTATGGTTATATATGTACATTATATTTAAGTATACATACGTGTATATATTTATGCATGTAAATATATATACTTATACATATACATATATCATTTACAAAAACTACTCATCGCTTATCGCTGCAACTGCCGCTAAGGAAAATTGTTATTACTTTACAAATATTAACAAAATCATATTTAAAAAATAAACCATAAAATTATACAATAGTTTTACATATAAATTATATGCGTGTATTTACGGCACAGCACGTAATTTGCATACGTGTTACGGATTGTGAATGCGGCTTTGTTTATTGGATCCTTATGTCTAGGACAGGAACTCCATTTAGCCAGTTTTGAAACTTGAAATACATTTAAACATTTAAATTGCCTTAAGCATTCGTTTGACCAGAATTTTCACATGACAGATGGTCCAATATTTGCAATATTTTCGCATATTAGTTTTGTTTTTTTTTTCGTTCTTTTTTTTAAATTAACAATACAAACAGATACAATTTGTGTGGTATAACAAAAAAGTGGTTTGTGTGTGATAAAAGTAATCATATATAAATAGCAATAACTAATTTATGACGTTGGATAAACACAAGGATTTGCAAAAATAATTAATGATTTTTTTGTTTATTTTGTTTTTGGTTGCTTTGCTTTTGCTCTCTAATTAAGCATAATTATTTATAGTGTGTTTGTGGGTGTGTTGTGGGTGTTTTGTTGTATACTTTATGTTTAGTTGCTTGTTTTTGTGTTTATCCTATGTTTAGTTTGTTGTTTAAAATAATAAATACATACATATACATTACAATTACAATTACATCCATAGTACAAAATATAAAATTTAACATCACATTGGTTGACATTCTTTTGTTGGTTGGTTGGTTGCTTCGCTTACATGCATTTCACATCATCATCATTCTCATCATAGTCCCATCATTACGATCACCATTCATCATTCATCATACATCACACATCAATCATCATATTTTTTGTTTGCTTCGTTACATATTTGTGGGTTGGTTGGTTTCGTTTACTTTTGTCCTTTGTTTGTTTCTTACTAACATTTTAGCATTTTAAATTGATTTGCTTGCATTTGATTTGTGTTGTTTTTTATACATTTTTTTTTTGTTGATTTTTTCTTTTTTCTTTGTGTTTTTTGCATAAACAGTCGGTCGGTAGGTCAAAATGATCGATCGATCGGTCGATCGAAACTCTGCTCCTCTGTAGTAGCCTCTCCTCTCCAATCGTTGCTTCTTAAATCCATTTCACTGCGCTTCTTTTTCTTCTTTCTTCTCCAACAACTGCCCAGCTCATTCTCTCTCGGTGTGTATTATGTTTGGCCTTTGCTTTCCAGCCTGGGAAAATAAATGGAACACTTTAATTATAAATACAGTTCAAAACAAATATATAGACATTAAGACATTAAGTGACCGTAATATTTAAATATAAGATCCTATGCAATTTTTGTTGAAAAAACTCGAATTTCACTAAATTGATCTCTTAAATTGAGTAATATTTTGAATAACAAAAAATTCTTTTAGGAGCCACAACTCAAAATTTGCTGGATTATTAAAACTGACTTGAAAAACTGCCTCTTAGTTGTAATTAATAAATAAATTAATATTTCACTAACATATTTGTAATTTTCTATTTGGAAAGCAATCCTCAACGAGTGATTTAAAGCCATCATCTCTTTAGTAATTGAAATGTCAAAATTTTGACAAGTACTACTGCAGATATATAGATACATAGATGATGTATCCATTCATACATATATACATATATGTACACACATGCATACATTCAGTCATATATGTACACATATGTATACAAATGGCATCTGCTAAGTCGTCTATCATCCAGATTTATGGCAATCGCTTTACGCACAGCCCACTCAGACGTTAAACGACTTAACGAGCTCTGTAATACAAATAAAAATACAATGCATTAAAGGCGTATACATGCATGTACATAGGCTTATGTATGTCACATGCCAACGCATACACAACAAGGTACTTTAGTGACAGATTCTATATGCATACGAATCTAACAAGAGAACCTGAGTATATATATACACACACACATATAGGTGCATGTTTGTGATATATATATATGTATTATTCCTTTATGTCTTACCTAGATTATTACTAATCTCCTGGATGCTCGGGACATGAGCGATTCACCTCAAACCAACGATCAATGCAGCTGCAATGGTTAAAGATTTAGTAAATGTGTAAAGCTGTAGGATGATAGATTAAATTTTGTATACCCTTTGTGGTAGATGCATAGACATGGCAACCGAGCAATTGTATCACCTGGACTCAGATCTTCAAGGCATATGACGCACTCGCCCTTGGCATCGGATAATGTATCCTCTGTGAACACACAACACAATGTAAATAATTGGCATTAAAGTAAACTATAAACGCTTCGAATGCATCATTCTCCAGCTCTTGCTCACCGTTATATGAGAGTCGTGGTTTTGTTAGGCACATAACTAAATGGCATTCAATATCGTCGGGCAAGACGAACTTATTGCACACGGGACACTTGATGCCTGCAATCAGAGTTTAAGCTGAATTAATGTTTATATTCTACTCAATATAATATTTAGATATTTTATTGCATGGAAATCGGAACTAGTTGTTTATAGGTTTTCAGTTTGAGAGTAACGAATTTGATCTATAGATATCTAGAGTTCAAATTATGCAAACCAAATAGAATAGAATTTGTTAACTAAACACAATTTCCATCTAGATTGGTTGGTTGGCTGTAATTACAGACGATTTTGAATCTTCCAATTTGCTGGCAATCTCTTGTTGTATGTTGCTTACCATTGAAGGACCAAATATGCGATGGAAGCGATGTCGCTGTATAGACACGTCCAATGCCATTCGTTGACGTTGCGGATGCGGCCAAAGCGATGCTCTCAACAATATTGGCGCCCGTCATTGACATGTCCTGCGGAAGGGCGCAAAAGTTAATGAATGGGCATGGAATCAAAAACATATATATATATATTTACATATATATATAAATATATATGAATACGGGTGTGTACATACATAGGTATGCAGTGGGAGAGGGGTGGGACTTGTCCTTACACGTATTGAGTCACCCAGAGCACGACGCTGTTGCATATAGTTTTGTGCGGCAATGGATGAGCTATTATTGTTGGCTGCCGCTTGATAACTATTATTGCTATTTGTTGAATTCGCTGACACAGAGACGGAGACGGCGGGATGTGGTTGTTGTTGCTGCTGCTGTTGTTGTTGCTGTTGTTGCTGCTGCTGTTGTTGTTGTTGTATGTCCGGCACGGAGCTTAAGCTGCGCGCACGCTGCCGATCGATGGAAGTTGAGTTGTTCGGCTGATGCTGATGATGATGATGATGATAGACCTGCAGTCCCGGCAATTGGCGCAGCAAATTGAAGCCCTGCCCGGTAGCATCGTTGCCACGCCCACCCACGTTGGGGGGCGAGGTGTCCGATGTTGCCGTTGCGCCCGTTGAGCTACTGGAGAATGTTCGGGAGCGTGGGCTCTGCTGGCCGCTGGTCGCTGGTGTGCTTGCCTTTTGACCCATAGGAGGAGTTTTCTAACGCTTAACGCCTGGCCCCGGCCCCTGCTCCTGCCCCGTTGCCTCCTCCCCCCCCACCAGCTGATCGTTCAATATATATTTAGGCTGGCTCTATTTCGATCTCTTTATCACACACTCAAAAGGACTCAATTTTTACACGCGCTCTTTTCTCTCTCTCTCTCTCCCGCTCTCTTTATAGCTTGCTTGCACTCTTTTGAAGTGTTCTTTGTTTGCTCCTTCGTACTTTGTGTGTATGAGAGTGTGTGTGTGTGTGTTTGTGTGTGTGTGTGTGTGTAGATGCGTTCACATTTAAGGAAACAAAACAAATGACAGCAGCAGCAGACAACAATAGCAAACAAAGTTGATGATGTTGTGGATCAGGCTGGATGGGAGGGTAAGGGAATTGGATGATTGGTTGGTTGGTGGGGAGGAATGATTCGGCAACGGCGTTGATAAATGCGGTGTACAGATAATAAGTGTTACAGTGTTTGTGCGCCTGATGACGATAATGATTGCGATGATGATGATGATGCTTGTATGCACACACACACCGATAGAGAGAGAGACTGTGCGTATGTTGCTCTTGGAGCGTGTGTGTATGCGTGCGCGTGTGTGTGTGCGCGTGTGTGTGAGTGCGGGTGCCAAAATTACGAAGCGCAGGGGGAGAGGGCGTTAATCGTACCGTCGGTCGTCGGTGTCAGTGTTGGTGTTGGTTTTTGTCGGTTAGTCGGTGCGTAGTTGATTATTATTATTATTGTTGCCGTTGAATGCCCAAATAGTTGTGTATTGTAACTTTGCTTAATCCGCTTGATTACCACTAGTAATTTAAATTACTGTTTCCGTTTTCTTTTATTTTATTTTTAACATCTCCGTTTTCGTTTTATGTGTACTCTTTGCTTTGCTTTTGACCACCACAATTTATTGGCCGACCACCACACAACTTAATCGCAACGACTGGTGTTGCAAAATGCCATAGCGCACACACAATTGCTGACATCAGTGAACACACTCACACACACACATAATCGATACTAATTATCTATCGAATCAAATCGATAATGAAGATTCTTATTGATATTAAACGATAGTAAACTTTTCTGTTACATTTTTATTAACAGTTTCCATTTGATTTCATAAGTTTGAGCAAGAAAGCGATTTGCCAATTCCAAGCCATAACATAATCGATAGAGTCTATCGAAATATCGGAACAACCTGCATAGATGGTGCCAGCCCAGCTACGCGAAGCAATAGATATATGTAATTATGTGTTTGCATTTGTAAAATTGGACTTGCTACCCAAATCACATATGTGCATCGATTAATGTGCCACTAAGCTGAGATCAGAGGCAGCATGAGTTGGTTTGAAAAGGCCAAAACCGCACTAATTGAGGCGCTCGATATACAGGATGATGACAACAAGGCAACGGACAACGTTGTCAGCACTGCTGACGATGCCGCCTCCACGCCCGGTGCCATAGCTGCTGCAGCAGCAGCAGCAGCAACAAAAGCAACAACAACAACGAATGCATCAGAATTGACAACGTCAGCGATAGAGGGCGCCACGTTCTACGACAATCCGCATGCGAACAGAAATGGTCACAATTCCACCCAGAGCTAGTGATGCCTCCACAGTGTCTGCTTCAGTTTCAGTTTTGGGAGCAGGAGCAGTCGCAGGAGTCGCCCCATCAAATCTCTATGCGAAACGTCAGTCGGCCACATCGGATTCGGTTGATTTGTTGTCTTCGCCATCGCCCACGTCGCCAAGTGGCTGTTTGCGCAACTCGGATTCCTCTTCTTTGGAGCTAATTACAGCGCCAACAACGACCGCTAGTGAAATGGAAATGCAAATGTCACCGGATACGGAAGCATCGTTGCCCGACAGCATTGTCATCATAGCCAGTAATGAAACCTCGGACAATGCCGATGGCGACGATGATGATGACGATGATGATGATGGGCAAGCGTTGAATATGGAGCAGGATGATCATTCCTTACACCTAAATGGTAAGCGATATCCTTTTCTCCATTGTTATTTGTCATTCTCAATTCGTTTCGTTGCAGATTCAACAAAGACGATGAAAGCTTTGGTATTTAGTGAGACCCAGGCGGCTGCCAGTGTGACAGGAGCGGGAGGGACTGGAGCGGATTCGGATTCGACACAAAGCTTTGAAGATATTCAAATGCAGCTGAGCCACCATCACCATCACAAGAGTCACCACAAATCGGGTGCTGGCAACAAAACGGAAATGGCCGATCAGAGCTACTCCTCGACGTCCTCGGACATTGAGATCATTTCTAATCCGAATGGTGATTCCAGCACGAATAGCACCACGACCCGAACCAGTCCGCAAAAATTCAAGGAACTGAAGCTGAGCAATCAGCAGCAGCAGCAGCAACAACAACAACAGCAGCAACACCAACATCAACACCAGCATGGCCTCAAGCCGAAGGGTCATCATCGTGAGCCGTCGGAGATATCGCTGCTCTCCGAGGATTCGCAAGCGGAGCTGGACAAGCTTGTGAATCGCATCAGTGAATTGAATCAGGTGATTGAGGCACGCGAACAGAGACTCCTACAGTCGGAGCGTCAAAATGCTGAGCTCCTGGAGCGGAATCAACAGTTGTCCGCTCAAGTAGAGGCGGCCAAGAATAGCGCCGATAGCAGCGAGGCAAATGAGGCAGTGCAGCGTCTCTCGGCGCTGGAGAAAAAGTTTCAGGGCAGCATTAGGGAGCGGGAGGCATTGCGCATACAAATCAAGAGCCTCAAGGATGAGCTGCTCAATAAAATACCCAAGGATGAGCTAACTGAATGCAATGAGATGATCCAAGCCCTGCAGTCGGAGGGCGAGAAACTCTCCAAGGAGATACTACAACAGTCGAACATCATCAAGAAATTGCGGGCCAAAGAGAAAACGTCGGATACGCTCCTCAAGAAGAACGGCGAGCAGATCTCGGTGCTCTCCAGCGAATCGGAGCGCCTAAAGAAGTCCCTCGCCGCCAAAGAGGAAATGGAGCGCACCCAAGTTGAGCCGTGTGCCGGATGACCAATGAGAAGCGTCGTGTCGACGAGGAGAACGCCGAGAGTCGCAGTCGGATCGAGGATCTGCAATCGAAGCTGGCCGCCCTGCAAACCAGTTTCGATGGCATCAAAATTGAACTGCAACAGCGGCAGCGACACGAACAGCATCAGATGCTTGCCGAGAATCAGGAGTATGTGCAGCAGCTAAACGATATGCGCGAGAAGCTACGCCTCACCGCGCACAACATGGTCAAGCGGGAGCAGCAGTTGCGCGAGGAGAATCGCGATCTGTTAAGACGCCTTGAGGCAGCCGAATCGCGGGCGGAGTGCAGCACCCAGGAGCTGAGTATGTCCACGACGCCGCTGATCCGTCAAATCGATGCGTTGCAAAAGACGCTCAATCAGCGCAACGCCAGCTGGGTCAAGGAAGAGCAGCAGCTGCTCCAGAAAGTGGAGGATTCACAGGCCCAACTGCGTTCGCTGCAGCAGCTTGAATCCGTGCAACATGAGAAACAGGAGCTGCTGCGCACGTTAGTGATCTGCTCGAGAAGAAGCTGGCCAATGCCTTGATGCGGGTGCAGAGCGCCAAAATAACGTTGCAACAACGGGAACTAGATGCCAGTCTCAGGGATAACGATTACAAGAGGTACAACTTATATATATATATATATATATATATATATATATAAATGTGTAATAAAATCTGTGCAATGTTTTTCGCAGCCAAGTTGTCTCGCTGCAGGAGCAGCTGCAGCAGCGTCAAGACAAACTGGAGCCATTGATAGAACAGTGCCAGCAGCTGGAGGCGGAGCTGCGCAAATTGCACGCATTCCAACGCACGAGAAGAAGCAGCAGCAGCGAGCTCACCGTCGAGGCAGTCAATGCCGGCAACGACCTCTCCGACGGCTCTCGTTGCCCAGCCAAGCAACAGTTGGAGCATCTCGCCGCCGCTCAGTCTGGCCGATGATAGCGTCTCCAATGAGGATGCACTCGGTGGCATCATTGATTGGCAAGGCGTAAGCACATCATTCTCTTCTTTAATATCTTAATCTCATCTGATACCCTCAACTGAATCCATTGAAAATCCGATATATAATATATGATATGTATATCTGCCACGTAGATATGGGAAAGATTTAACAACCACTAAAACTATTTGAAAATACTTTCAAAGAAAATATGTTTCAAAGTCACCCAAATCCAGTTGAAAGGAAGTTGCGTATACTTGAACCCCCTTGCAAGGCTCAGTTATCTACAATTGTATCTGAACAAAGATAATGCAAATGCTGAAAATGGAATGCGCCCGAACTGAACTTTATTAAGTCTTTTTACAATTTTTCCAACACCATAAGATGTAATATATATTCTATCATATTTACAATGTGAACTCAGTTAGTTATATAGCTGCCATAGTTTCTTACATACTCAAACATACTTCAGAATGTGTGTTATAATGATACTCAAATTTGCACAAAGGATTATTGACATCGGACTACTATATATCATATAGTTGTCATAGAGTTCGAGATTGATGGACTGACCAGAATTTTAGTTTGAACTTGAGCTTAAAACATGACAAGACAAAAACAGACAACGAGCAGAATGATTTTACTTAAATTACAGTGACTAATGTCAACAGGATGATTGTGGTCTGTCTACTTACTTGGTTTGGGTTTTATGTTCGACTTAGAATACTGGTTCGCTTATCAATATAATCGCTTGATAAGTTTAGACACCACAAACTGAGTGTGTACATATCGGAAGTCATAGGTGATTTCAGTTTTTTTCAATTGGAATTTAATAGTGTCTGTCGCATTGCAGGATGACTTGGAGTGTGCATCAAATAGCGGTCGGCAACCGACGGGCCTCATACAGGGTGTGCACTTGAGTTTTATGGCCGGGAATACGACAACGCTGGAGCATTTGCAGGCGCTGCTGAAGCAGCGTGATGGCGAACTGACGCATCTACAGTGGGAACTGTCGCGTCTGCAGGCGGACGCGGCGTCCTCGATAGCCAGATATCCAATTTGACAATGGAAATGGAGATGGTAAGCGAAAGCGAAAGCATTACAATCCACCAAAACGCCTTCGAATCGCTAACATATTCTTGCAGTTGAAGGAGAAAGTGCAATTATATGAGGCGATGGAGAAGAGCTTTGAGGATCTGCAACATCGCTATGATGCACTGCTGCAAATGTATGGCGAGAAGGTGGAGCGCACCGAGGAGCTGGAGCTTGATCTTGTCGAGCTCAAGCAGGCGTACAAAATTCAAATTGACGAGTTGCTCGCTGCACCGCCTCGAATCTGCAGCGGACGCCGAAGCACATGATTCTCGTCGTCCCTGGACTGCTGGAGACGCACCTAACAGCCAGATGCGGTCTCTTCCTGCTCCACTTAATCCAATCAATTCCAATTAACTGCAATGTATTATGCTTTCTAATGTCGTCAGGAACCATTACTCAATGGTCCCATCCACCCCTCCACCAGTACCATTTGTCTATTTTACCAGGCACCATATATATCTATGTGTAATCGTCATATAAATTAATATAAAAGTAAATATAATTTGCGTGTTAAACAATTTCTAGTTATATTATGAATATGGATCGATTGTGATAATTTTTATTTATACTTATGCATATAAATTAAACAAAAAAAGAAAACAAAGCACTTTTTTCGATACAGAGAGGTAGTTCAGTGAAACGAAAAAGCAACTCATTTATGACTAAATCTTAAATAGTATATAGTAAACAGCCCATTTGATCTATCAATAAAACAATATAACAAGTGATAGATGATACTAAATATAAATATACTAATATATATCTGTATATATATATGTATGTTTAAAAAACAGTCAGATGACAAAATTATTAATTGTAAATCGAACCAATTTGTTTTTTTTTGGTTTTTAAATAAAGAATTTTTGCAAAACTCACAATTAAGTAGTAATATGAATATTTCTTCACTTCTTTTCGTCAGTTCGCATTTAAATGCCTTGCATTTAAAACTCTTATTTTTCTGTTAAATACTTTGGAAAATAGAATTTTTGGCATAAGTCCATAGTGTGGGTAAATTGTACGAATTGGAGTCGTAATCATTTAAAATTGTTATTTGATAAACATTGATTTTACTTTTTGGAATTGTGGAATTGGGGAATACCTTTGGATTACCATCGCTTGGCAGCTAATCTTTTTAGTCTTGGTCTTGGCGATTTCTGAGAATACTGTTTGCCGCTTCGGCTAAAGGAAACACGGGCTTGCCCAGGGTTGCGGGAGTGCGGGGCATATAGCCGCAGCTATTCTTCAGATCGTCGGTGTTGAGGGAGAAGATCATGAGGCCACCCACATTCAGAGATTTCACATAGTTGGCCTTGCACGAAATGCTCGTCTTGCTCTCATATGATATCCATTCCTGCAACTCGCTCAGATACGGCGAGCAGGTGTCCTTGTCGTATGTGTAGATGGGGGCGAGGAAATTATTGGCGCACTCACAAGTCTGCGAGAGTGTGGTGAAGCCCAATTGTCCGCATTTACCAAATCCAGATGCAGGTGCTCCAATCCGCACATTAAACGGATTCACAAGCCTATCAAGAAATCGAATCGACCAGTTAAAACTAGCCACGTTTTTAGGTGCACCCCAAATGCTTACGTGAAGGAATGGCCGTATGTGGGCAAGCCGATGACCAAACGACGCGGCTCCAGTCCATTGCTGAGCCACCAGTGAGCAGTGTAGTTGATGTTGAAAGTGCCCATGATGGAGCGCTCGCTTTGGCGGGCATACAGCGGAGCATTCAAGCCCGTAAATGGTGTATCCTCGCGATAGAAATGGAAATCATATGCCATCAGATTCACATAGTCCACATACAGATTGATCTCGCGTATGTTATAGGCAAAGAATGCGATTCCCTCGGGCGCCGCAACGGCCAGGCTGAGCAGATTGTCTGTGCGTTGCTCGCGACGCCATTCGAGCCGTATCTCGTGGAGCAGCTGAGCGAAATGCATCCGCTCATTGTCGTAGGCACGCGGAAACTCCCAATCCAGATCGATGCCATCCAATTGCGGATATTGATGCATAACTGATTTTAGGGAGCGTAAGAATATCTTGCGATGTGTATGATTCATCACAGTTTCGGCAAACTGATGGCCACTATCGGAGCCACCAATCCACAGCAGCAGCTTCACCTGCGGATGCGCACTGCGAAATAGACGGGTCTCATTCTGAAGCACCTGCTTCAGGCGCGGCGACAATTGGAGCGTTCCATTTAGCAAACCCACAATGCCAATGTTAATGTGGGTGCACAAAGTGCCGGGCACATCCAGCAGACGCAGCTTATCGAGACTGGATGCACCATAATAGCAAACAAAGCGTTGTTTGTCTGCCTCTTGTTGCTGTTGATGCACCCCATTTGGATTGGCAATGAGTAAACAAAGGGGTATCAAGGTGACGCAAATAAATACAATGAATGCGAATAGCAGGATATAACGGATCACAAGGTCATGCCTTTGGCGTATGTCCTCACTGCTCCTGTTCTCAATTTGATCCTGTAGTTGAGTGTAGTTAACCATTGTTATTGTTATTGTTTTCTTTCTTGCTTCTCTATTTGCTTAGTGCTGTTTTGCGCTGTTTGCTCACAATGTAAATAAACATCGATAGATTGCGAAATTCCATCGATAGGCAGCAAGTGGGCGATAGGTAATTGCGGTTGCAACCCTGTTCGCATGTGCATATGCGTATTTGGGTAAAATAGATTTCGGTCGCTTGTGCTGCAATTTCGTATGCCCAATATCGGCAAATCAAATAGTGATAAAATGCCACTGTTGCGCATTAACAGTAAATAGTTGCTGCGGCCGATCAATAAAACAAGTTAACATTGCTGTGCGTGAGTGTCAGCGTTTACTATTTGTATAATTTGCTCATTGTTTTCATGTGTGTGTGTGTGTGTGCGTATTAGTGTGTGTTTGTGTGCCTGCTCGAGTCGATGTGTGTGTGTGTGTTGGTGTTGTTTTCGTTGTTGTCGCCTCGTTTGCGGTGCAAAACAAAACACACCCAAATGACTGGCCAAGGCATATATATATATATATATATGTGTGTGTACATGTGTGCATCTGTATGTGTGTACGGGTATCAAAGTGTTTGCAACGGTTATTAAAAAAAAACAACATTCTAAATGCAAAATATATATATGTATGTAGAGAGTGTCGTCACAAACCGGCGAAGTGTCCAAATTGCGTAAAGTTTTGTCTGTTTTAATCAACTTTTTGTGTGTTTTGTTTTCGTGTCTTCCGTTTTATTTTTCTTATTCTCTTAGTTTGGCATATTTACGCCCATTTGCATATATGCACAATCTTTATGTATGCATCCATATGTTTATGCATGTGTTTGTGCGTGTGTTGAGTGACTCACTTGATAAATGTTAACCTGCCCACATATTAACAACAATTGCCGGTTCGACTTTTTTATTTTATGCTGTATGTTTGTGTGTATATATGCACTGTAGTTATTATAACTTGTGGTCAAAGTGAAAAGTATAGACTACACAAGCAGAACAAGTTGAGTTTATTTTAATTTTCGATATTCTGTCTTTGACCGTTGAAGCAATCGGTAAATATCGATTTACAATGCCATCTTTCAATTATGTATCTAGAAGATTACATATTCTGAACATTTCGATAATTTAGATCTCAGAAAGTATCGATATTAAATATGCCGTTTTATTTTCTGAAGATCATCAAAGCTGAGGCTAAAGTTTATTTCACAGTTTCAATAGTTTGCCTTATTGACAAATATAGATAAAGATCGATTTGATTTGAATGGTTAGTTTACCGTTATGAAACAATTCCAAGACCAACACCTAATTTAAAATTGAGTCGCTTTCAATCAGATTTTTGATCACAACGTTCTCGTTCTCTGTATATATCTTTTATCTTTTATTATTAATATTATTATGGTTATTATTGCAGGTTCAGAGCGAAGACAGCTCACAAGTTAGCTACATGAGAACCATGACAAAAGACTACGACTATCTGCTAAAGGTGCTTCTTGTTGGGGATAGCGATGTGGGTAAACACGAAATACTCTCCAATCTGGAGGATCCGTCCACAGAGAATCCCTTCTGCAGCGGCAATGGTAAGTTACAAAAGCACACATATTATGATCCATAATAAATCGTATTATTTAATTGCTGTGAGCATAGATTGCACTTCGCACATATTGCAAACGGTTGCGTATAAGACGACAACCATATTGCTGGAGGGGAAGCGTGTCAAACTACAGATCTGGGATACATCCGGCCAAGGACGCTTCTGCACCATAATACGCTCCTATTCTCGGGGTGCTCAGGGTATTATATTAGTCTATGATATAACAAACAAATGGAGCTTCGACGGCATCGATCGCTGGCTCAAGGAAGTCGAAGAGGTAAGAGGTCCAACAAATTCGATATACATCTAATCTGAATCAGTAATCCAATTGTTTGCAATGTTTGCAGCATGCACCTGGCATACCCAAAGTGCTCGTCGGCAATCGTCTCCATTTGGCGTACAAGCGTCAGGTGGCCGCCAAACAGGCGGAGACGTATGCGTCTCGCAACAATATGTCCTGCTTTGAAATATCGCCACTCTGCGATTTCAACATACGCGAATCGTTTTGTGAACTGGCCCGCATGGCGCTGCATCGCAATGGCATGGAGCACATTTGGCGCAGCAACAAGGGTAACATAATGCAGCCTCTATATATGAATAATCACTATATATATATATATATATATGTATGTGTGTGTGTGTCTATATTCACAGTGTTGTCGCTGCAGGAGCTCTGCTGTCGAACGATTGTGCGTCGCACGAGCGTTTATGCTATTGATTCGTTGCACCTGCCGCCTTCCGTTAAATCGACACTCAAATCGTATGCGATGACAACGACACAATGCTACAATTCGCTAACGCAAAACTCAAAGAGCCGGAATCGCTGCAAGACGCCAACGAGCAACAGTCGCAACAGTTGTGCGATCGCGTGATTGCCGGCCAGTAGGCGGTCTCGGTCCCGGTCCCGGTCCCGGAGCTGCAGCTGGAGCCTGACCTGGAGCTGCCTACGCAACAGCAGCGCAATTGCGCGTAAAACCAACAACCTACTTTACTTACTATAGCTAAGCTTAAAAGAACACACACACACACAAACACACACACAAAAACACACACACTACATTAACAAATGCGTGAGCATTTTCTTCAATACGAAATTACAATTTTGTCATCAGCATTAATATTTATTAACGTATGAGAGCGATGATTATATTTTTACATCCTATACACATAAACTACTTATAAAAGAAAAGAGTAAAACTGTTATACATATATATATCTATATATATTTATATATATGTGTATATCTATATTTTTTTATTCTTTATCAACTATCACTAAATTTAATATCGCATAACTATAATGTTGTTAATATATTATTATTACATTTGTTTAATTTTAATATCTAATGCGCTGGATATACATATACATATGGATATACATATATATATATATATCAACTGATACAAGGTATTCCTTTTTTTTTACTCTCTTTTTATTATTAATTTTCCATTTTGTTAACACATCAATTAAAATATTCTTAGAAATGTATGTAATTAAAAAAAGGCGTCGGAAAAAACAATTTGATACGATGATGATAATAATAATGAAGATACTGATGATGATGATGATGATAAACATGAAACACAACAAAAACATATCGCTATCTTTGTCTCTTGCTTGCATTCTGTCTCATTCTATTTCAGTGCAACTCTTGAAACAAAGTGAAAGTTCGAAACGTGGCCAAATCATGTCAATTGCTTATGTTTCGCGTGTGTATTTACTCATAGATTTCCTGTCGATTTCCTTGGCCAGGATATATAGTAATTTTTGGTTTGTTGATCCAAAAAATTCGTTTATCTAATGGAAAACTTAAATGTTGCTCAAAATTGTAGATCAGGATTAAGCGCCATGTCCATTTGACTGTTCGTCTGTATCAACGAACGGATCGCAGCGAGAGACAAATTGGGAGCATAAGTTCTCGTATACCAGCTCTACAACACACACAATCACATACCTTAGAAACGGTTTCGATCATAAGAATGTTCCGATATGGTAGTTATAATATGGGTTAGGGGTTCCGGTATTTGGCCTTTACAACTACTTAAAATATGGACTGCTAAACTGGTTTTCACATCCTAAACTAATATGATCACTTCTTATCTGGAATGCTTTCAGCTAATGATGTATACATTTACATGATATACATTTTAGCGAGCAGCAGTACTATTATTTTGTCCGCAACTGTATGCATATATATCAAATTTGACACACGTGCATCTGTAAATACAGGAGTAATTCTACTCTAATTGAAGGACTTCTTTTGATATCTGGATAATTGGCAGAAAGCTCTGCTAAATTGGTAGTGGTTGAATATAAATAATATATTACATGTATAACATGATATACATATATATATATATATATATATATATATATATATATATATATATATAGAATTGATACAGCTTTGCAAAATTTGCATATTTGCAAATACTAAATCAATAACGAATATGATTTTGAAGCATTCAATAACTTTCTTATGCTTTTCAGCATTTTGGATGACAATAAAAAATGAACTTTAAATGAATTTTATACCTATTAGCGTAAATACAACGATTTGACTAACGAGTATTTAAACAATAGACAAAAACTAGCATATTTAAAATATAATTTTCAAAGAGACACCAATTTGAAGCTAAAAACAGTACGTAAGCAACTTTCTAAGAACAGCATAACTAAATAATAAATAATAATTAAATGCTCATCCGAAAACCTTGTAAGCCAATTTTCCAACAAAATGCATGACTAATTAATAACAAAGATATCAAAAAAAAAGACTCACATTTCATGTCTCATAAATGAGAATGTAAAAAAAAACAAAGTTGAAGTTGATGAATTAAACAAAAAAAGCGCTTAGTATATAGTTTTAGCTGCTAGTTTTAGCTCATTTGAAGCTTGGCATTATTAGCCATTTATTTATAACTCAACAGCTGATCCACATCATATGTCCAAACAGCGGAATTTTTTGTGTAACAGTTTTGCTAATTGATCTCGCTGTTTGAAAACCCCATTTTGATTTGTGTTACGTCTTACTAAGCTTTTCTCTCTAAGTCTCAAAGCAAGGGCAAAAAGCATACATAATTTCGTCTTATAATGACTATTAAAAATTCGCAACAAAATTTTATACACCGAAACCCGCATTGACCAATTCACATTTGACATGATTTCCATTTGCGCGCAGAAGTAAATAATTTGATCTCAAAGTCAATAATAAAATAAGCCAATAGCAATAAAAATGAAACATAAAAAAAAACCAATAAGCCGCTGTCAAAAACTAACAAAGTTGGTTTGTAGTTTGTTGTTGTTGCTTGAATTTGCAGTGAAACTTCATCAAAACCAATCTGATGACTTTTATCTAGAAAAAGGCATCAAACAGAAGCTTTAAGTGAGTCCAAATTTACGCAATGCAGTTTATGCTTAAAAGTTTATCAATGCTTTTAACACATGTGTGTTTTATCTGCATACAGATTTAGTGGGGATCATTAGAAAGTGATGGATTTTGGAGTAAAATGCTGTCGAGGTCGCAGTAATGACACGACCTACCTTCGCTAATCGCACCGCTTTGCCTACGCCTTTGCTCATGGGCGTGGCCAAAACTGAGCGAGAAGGGATCGTACTACCATGCGATCAAGAATATATATATATATATATACACATTATATAGAATTGTTCATAAAACCTTTGCACCCTTTTTTTCCATCACAAAGGGTTACATGAAAACACACAACGACAATTAAAGAACCCACTCTGACTACGCCCATGGCTGCCCATATGTTGATTGATATATCTACACTCAGAAAAAAAACAATCGCCTTGAAATTTACAAAATCACCAAGAATAACTTACTTTAATATTCAGCAAGTATATTTCGATCGGTCTTGCTAGAACCAGGCTTCTCCTTTTGACTTGTTCGAAATGTATTTCTCAATAATTGGAAACCCCGATTCCGATTTCTTTTCAGAGCGTGTACACATATATTTATATATTTTTGGAAATACTGCCGTTGCTCTCAACGGGTTTGTTTAGCGTATCATTTGAATATTTTAGCAATTTACAGCCGGTCCCATAACAAATTCAATTTGGGGGCCCGCGCATCTATGACGAAAGCAAAAACCAAAATAAAACCGACAAAATAAAAATCAACTAAAATCACGCTTAGGGCGAATGGCGACGCATTGGGCAAGACGAGACGAGACGAGACGAGACAAGACAAGATGAGACAAAACAGGGCAACTCATCACTTAACTTAGTTGGAGCAGAAGCATCGCATCGCATCGCATCGCATCGCATCGGCTTTTTGGTTGGTATAAAAGCGAGTAGCTTTGTGGTGCTAATCATCAGTTGCATTCTTCAGCTAGGTGAAGTTCCACCGATCTCGTATCCCAAGCAAGAAACTTCCAGCAATGAAGGTAAGCGTCCAAGAGGATAACATTTCACTGGACTCCCATTTAATCAACTTCAAACGTTGCTGTTGCAGATCTTCGTGTGTTTGTTTGCCGCACTTGTTGCCACCAGCTCCGCTGGTTTCATTGGCGGTGGCGGTGGCGGCGGTGGGGGCGGTTACAATTATGGCATTGGCGGCGGCGGCGGTGGAGGCGGTGGAGGCGGTTACAATTATGGCATTGGCGGCGGCGGCGGCGGTGGTGGCGGACACGCTGAGGTGCGCACAGTTCAAGTGATTCATGAGGGTGGCGGCATTGGTGGTGGCTATGGACATGGCGGACATGGCGGACATGGCGGTCATGGCGGACATGGCGGTCATGATGTGAAGATCGTAAAGGTCATTCACCAGGAAGCAGCGCCTGTCTATCAAGACCATGGCGCTCATCATCATCAAGAGGAGGTGAAGATCGTCAAGGTCATCCACGAAGAAGCCCCCGCAATCGGTCATCAGTCATTTGGTGGCGGCGGTCATCACGAGGTCAAGACCATTAAGGTCATTCATGAGGAGGCGCCAGTGGTGCATCATCAAGGCCACTCGCATGGTGGTCAACAGGATGTCAAGATTGTGAAGGTTATCCATGAGGATGGCGGCTATTCGGGTGGTGGTGGTGGATTCGTACATGGAGGCGGACACCAGGACCACCAGATCATCAAGGTGATCCACCAGGATGGTGGTTATGCTTTGGGCGGCGGTGGCTATACCGGTGGACACGCTGTGAGTCATGCTCACCACGAGCAGGTGAACACCATCAACGTTATTCACGAGGAGATCGCACAAGCGCCCATTGCCGTTCACAATGACTACTTGCCACCAGTGGTGTCGGCTCCCCAGCACAGCTACCTGCCCCCGGTGACTGTCTAGACTGTCTAGTAATCCCCCACAACTGTGCTCCAGTTGTTCTGTGATTCGAACTGTGTCATAATTGTGACCTCCGTTGTTAAATAGTTTTAGTAATCCCCCCTCCTCCTCCACACACAGCCTGTCCTTCTTTTTTTTATTATTTTTTTCTTGCATCCATTAGCTCGCTAAGATAAACATTTGTTTTTTTTTGTGTTGAAAATAACATACGAAATACATTTACGAAATATGAAAAGCATTCATTGATTAATCAGAGAGTTTAGCTAATAACAAATATCAATTTATAGTCTTTGGAACTGTTTATGGCAAAATGGGAAGAAGAAAGTTGTATTGAGCTCACACAAATAGTCTAGCCCTAAAATGGAAATGGCATAGAATTTCAAATCGATGTATGGGTTAAGTGCTTCTTTTTATCTGATGCTAACTGTCAAACTCATCCTGTTTGCGTCTTATTAACGCTGCCAATATTTCATGATTTGTATCATTGAGTCATCAATGTTTATCTGTTTATATACATATAATTAACCAATTAGGTGTGGATGGCTGCCACGATACGATAAACTTCTAAATATGAATATGGTCAGAAATGGGCCGTTGAAACCGTCAAGTGGCCAACTGGCATTTCGACGTGAGGTTCACTGGACCAAGTCCCAAGTGAAAATGTCAACTATTGTGTTGTCCAGTATCCAGTTTTTTGTCTTTACGGTTGAGTGTTCAGTGATCAGCGATCAGTAGTCGCTTTCCATTTCACAATTGGCGACTTGCATAACCTATTGTTATGTGGAACAACATACAACATACAACATTCAACATTCAACATTTGGCATTCAACATTTCATTCAGTCATTTTCATGCAAATGAGGCCCATGGAGTCGACTTCATGTGACACACTAACAAAACAATAAGAAGCGAGAGTGACCCACTCCACTAGCACTCAGCAGGTTCAACCCCAGCTACACTCGGAGAAAAAGAAATTAATAATAGATATTGAAGCATGCTCAGAATAAATATTTCATGCATTTTTCTAAACAGTTAATTGAATATTCTGCAAGGCTATGCATATTTATACCCCTCAGATATATATATATATATATATTCCTAGTCTGTCTGCCTGTATGAACAAGCCGATCTCAGATTCTTTAAGAGCGAGAGACTTCAAATTTGGAATAGAAGTTCTCGTATACCACACTCCGATCAAGTTTATTTAATTTTTTTGATAACCTGCGAATGTCGATAAAAGTGGATTTCTAATTGCAATAATAGACACTATTGTGAGGATCAATCATTCCCATTGATATATTATAAGCACTGACTATAATTTCCATTAAAATTTGATAAAAATACAGATTTTGTTAACCAAAATGTATTTTCATGTTGAGCAAATCTAAAGTGGCTCCCAGAAAATACTAGAATTGGCCTACAACGGTCAATCGTTAAAAAGAAAAATAAAATCTATTTCAGAACAATAATATATTCGAAGAAATTGCAGTCGCTTAAATATGAATATTATCTGGTGATTTATTTTGGAAAAAGTGTTCATGGAATATCTGACAAGGAAGGCAATTTACTACTTAATACATTGTATATTTATTTTTTTGAGTGTACATCGTCAGCCGGATCGGGAGTGTTGTGTACGGTAGCCAAGCAATATTATTATTATGACCGGAATAATGACCCCAGCTCAGTCAGCTGCGGACCAGTTTTGAAAGCAAAAACAACAACAAAAGCAGCGCCACGCGAACATTAACAAGAATTATTCTTGTAAAATGTAGCATAAATCATTTATTAAGTCAACACGCACACAGACACACACACACACACACATACACATTTTAATAAATTTGTGTGTAGGCCATAAAAGTGATGGAAGAACTGAAATGAAATGTTGCCGACAACCAAACAACTGACAACTAACTAACAACCTTACTAGCAACAACAGTCAACAACAACAACAATCAACAACAATCAGCTCGTCGGTTATGTTTTATTTTCATTTTAAAGCTCAAGGCATTTAATGCACAGTGGTGCAATTCTTTGCAAATTAAGAGACGCAAAAAAAAGTATCTTTATTTGCTAGTGTCAAAATGAAATAAATCTAGGGCCTGGTTCCGTTTCCGTTTACGGGTTCCGGTTCTGGTCCGTAAGGTGTACAAAGTTTTTGTGAAGATGATACTTTTTTTTTGCTAGTTTATTTCAATATATTTTTCAATTATATCTCCTGACAAAGAATTAAAGCGGAAACTGGAATCGTTAACCGCTTAAAACTCGAAGCCAGAACCAGAACCAGAAGCAGAACCGTAATTCGATGCGGTAAAACAAGCGCTTTATGTATACACTGTAATTAACCGGTAGCTAATAAAGCTTGTCATTTTAACCATACCACTTAAGCACTCTGACCCACTGTGCCAACTGAGGCCGCTGTCCACTTTGTCCATTTTCGAAAAGCGCGCGTCGGAATTTTCTCTAATTAATTCATTTGTTGGTTTCTGTGTGTGTGAGTGTGTGTGTGAGTGTGTGTGTGAGTGTGTGTGTGTATGTATGAGTGTGTGACTTTGGGGTCTGTGGCGCAGTGCGTCGCTTGGCCAAAGTCAGTTGGTGCAATACTCGGCCTACAATGAAGCTGTTTAGCTCCATAAGCTCCTCTAAAGAACAAAAAAAATACAAAATTCATAATTATTTTCCATATGATTTTTTTTACGGTGCCACTCAAAATTGTTATTGGAAGAAGCAAAGGATTTATAACGGAATATTTCCATTTGATGTATACAAATATAAGAATAGTTGCAAAAAAGAAAGATAGAAAACCCGTTGAGTGTTGAGAACATGTGCGAACTCAAATTGTGTTGCCATGAAACTGTATTTACCAACACTGCTGTTGCTGCTGCTGCTCATCTGCTGCAGCTTGAATTGTGCGGTGTCTCTGCGGCACAACTTAATCAAAGTGCGGGCGACCGGCTTTTTACCGTTTGAATCGGATTTGGTGCTGCCGCTCGGCATTCTGCGTCAGCTGGAGGCACAGGAGCGCAGCTCACGGGTATTTCCAGCACATGCGAGGCCGTTGCGCTGGAGGACCAAGACTCAGCCCCGGCTCAAGGGCTAGCAAGGTCAGGTGCGCCTGGAGCGTGCCCATGCGAACTCGAATGCGGATCCGAGCATGCAAATGTACAATCTGATCGATGACGATGGCGAACTGCTGCTCAATATGCGCGTCCACCATCACAATCAGAACAGCCTGGACAGATCCGCATCCTGGCATCCATCAAAGTGGCGACCCACCACTAGCTCACCGCTGGCGATAGCTTCGTCCTCGCCGCGACCGCTGCCGCTGCATCAGTATCTCAATGAGAATCAGACGCATCTTGGCGGTCGTAAAGATTGGATCTACAAGTGAAATCCGATGCGAGTTGGCACATCTTTAATTTAAATCTATATTCAACACACATATTTGTTACGCACACCAGCACACACACACACACACAGACACACATACAACAAATACATTATACTGAAAACAAGTGAAAAACATGCTCGACTTCATAGATACATTTGTGGTTATTTCTTGGACATAAGAATGGTGTATAAAAACGAGTTTCTATGCTGAAAATCGAGATTGGACTTAGACTACAAAAATGATTTATAGTGGGTATATAAAGAGGATCTTGTTTTCGCATTGGAAGCCAGTTACTTGATGTTTTACAAATTGTTTTTTTTATTTGTTTACTTTATCAGTTTTTGAGATTTTATCAAGAAAGTAATGTATTTTTGAAAATCACGATCCAACCTGTGCAAGTCACATATTTTATACCCTAGCAGAGGGAAATCGGAGTTCAAAATAGTAAATTATGAGTGAGATGTGCTTGCTCTATAGGAACGAACGAAAGTAATTTAACCAAAGCTTAGATGGCTTTGTGTGAGTGTGAAAAATGTAATCGAGAGAAAATTCGAAATAATGCATTCATCTCTATTAGTTGTTTCCCTTGCCTCTACTTTCGGTGAAGCACAATCATCATCAATCAAAAACACAGCCCAAAGAAATACGAGAAAAAGAGAAAATATTTTACATTTTATTTAAAGTAGAGTTTGAGTAATTGGAGAGTGCTCATTTTGGCATGCAGTTGGAGAGTGCGCAGTTGGAGAGGATCGCAACAACAAATACATACAATTTATTATGCATTTGCGCAGATTAATAACAATAATATCAGCAGCTAGGCAATTACACGATGCTTCTATCATTGCATACTCTGCCGTTCACATCCGGTTCATTAAATTTGAGTAATATTATTACGCATTTCAATTTTTATTGTTTAACTTATTAGACTTTAAGGCCATGCTTCGCTCTCGCTCGCTCCTAGGCTGTTCTCAGCACTTGCCGTGTCCTTTATTATGTCTATTCGCTGTAATGCGAATGTAAGAGAGACATCGAAACTTGACAAATTCGACAACAACAGACATAAGCAAGCATTGTGTTGTTGTTGTTATTGTTTTTGTCTTTGTCTTTATATGGCTGTTGGCGATGGACAAACAATATGCAGTTAAGTATGTTACCGTTGCTTTACTTGTTTTTTTTTTGGTTTTTATTGAGCTCACTTGATGGGATTTTTTCATTATTCAATTTCAATCAGTTATATTTTGAATTTGTAATTTGATTTGATTGTTTTTATACATGAGACGTTGGCATTGAGCTTCTCTCTCTCTTCTCTCTCTCTCTCTCTCTCTCTCTCTCTCTCTCTCTCTCTCTCTCTCTCTCTCTCTTCTCTTTTAATAGTTTTTCTTTTTTATTTCGTTGATTAATTACCATGATTGAAATTGAATTCTTAGTTTTAGGGACATATATCTTGTAAAGGAATAATTTGTCTAGCGCAAAATCCGAAGTTCTCATTTCATTTTAATATTTTTGTATATTTTTATTTTTGGCATTATTCATATAAGTAGTACAATTGAGTACTTACGTAGACTTTGGCATGGAGCTTTTAAGACTAAATTGCAAAAAAGAATATATATATATATCGATTATTGTAAGAAGTATGTAATATATAGTATATACAGATATGTACTTAGACGTATGATTTGTTTATCACTAACTGACTAGCATAAGCATGTAATTTAAAAAGACGAAAAGTGATTTCAAAAACCACTCCTGTAGTTGTGATTCCTGCATTACATTACGATTAAACGACACGAAATCAGATTTAGCTCTGTTTTCTACTCGGCGAGAAATATGCAGATTGATACATTTACGTAAACCTAGGTATTTTATCAAGTATTTAGATGCATATTGGGCGATAAACATTTTAATACACTTAGACAAAATATATAATAGGTATATATATATCTATATAGATATACATACATATACAAATACTGTTGCTCTAATAAGTAATTGGGGCATGTGTTACAATTATGTGTATATTGTAATATAATATGTATAGAAATATGCTAATTATATATGGTATATGTCCAGCACATTGCCTAAGGAGCACATCAACGTACTTGATATATATATATATATATAAGTATATGTGAATCTAGTCCAGGGTGATGTGCGGATTTGTATAGGTAAAGCCATGAAACTGTTTCTGGTCCATAGATGCGAGTATCTCCTTATCGATGGGGGTCAAACGAACCCTTTCCCTGGTGAAGACTCGATCGAAATATTGCGTATCCAGCGGATGTTTCTATGGATATATTCATCAGTCAGTTGAGCATATGGTCTCGATGTGTAGATTTATGTATATATCTTTTATTAATCTTACCACTTGTGGCTTGAATGGCGGCTCAATTTGCCGTTTCTCCAGCAGATTCCACTCGATGGGCCTGAAGAATAAATGATCGGCTATATCACCAGCTGGACTGTATTGGGATCCAATACGTTTCGTATAATCCTTTTCCAGGAGCTGGGATAAAATAAGCAAAATTAGTCATACATTTGTTATATAATTTAATATTCCAATATTCCAAACAGTAAGAGAGCTAAAACTAGAGGTAAGTCAAAGATCTAGCATTAATTGCATAATATGAATTTGGGAGACTTACGCCTCTGAGGATGCCGGTTGCCTCGGCTGATATGTAGACAGGGAACCATGGAATTTCATTGCATATGGACCAGAAGAGCTCGTCCTCATCGCAGCCGCTGAATGGGGATTGACCGATGAGCATTTCGTAGAGCAGCACACCAAATGACCACCAATCGACATTCTGATTGTACTTTTCACCCTGCCCAACACAAATTGCCACATTATTGTCATTAACTCAGTTAGAACAAGAGGTGATCATTATATCGTTTGAGGATTACCTTGATGATTTCGGGCGCCATGTAATCGGGTGTGCCGCAAAAACTGTCGGCCGTCTTATCCAAATATATTTGCAATTTGCACATACCAAAATCGGCAATACGCACATGGCCCTCATAGTCCAGCAAGACGTTATCCAATTTGAGATCCCTTCGCAAGTATTCCAATTAGTAAATTTGATTCTCTCACACTCTTCGTGTCGCCCTCGCAAACACACTCACCTGTATATAATGCCCTTTTTGTGTAGAAATTTGAGACCCGATATGATCTCCGCACCATAGAAACGGGCACGCTCCTCCGAGAAACGACCACTCTCTTGTATATGGAACATGAGATCTCCGCCATTTAGATACTCCATCACAAAGAACAAGTGACTCTGCAAAAGGTCAACAGCAAATTGGTTGCAGATAGTTGAGCATTAGAACCCGTAACAGCTACCTATATATGTTGATACTGTTAATGGATCGATTGTTGAAATGAATGCTACCTTTTGTAAGCATACGTGCCAGAACCGGAACCGGAACTAACATTCGTTCCGGTTTCACACGCTGTTGACGCTCCTCAACTTTCTATATATTATTATACATTCATAATTTAGTAAAAGCTAAATTAATTTTCACATATTAGTTTTGGCTCATTTGCATTATATTCGAATCTTTGTGATTATCTAACCGAAATATCTATAATTCAACTTATTCAATACAACATGCTATTTTCGCTGAGTGTAGCTAGGGTGAGCGCATCATAACAACTTTAGAGCGAGACAGAGGGAGAGAGAGAGATAGAGGGAGAGAGGGAGAGCGAGAGAGAGTCCCCCAAAAGAAATGGGCGTGTATCCTCCTCAAAGTCATAAATAATTAAAATACCTTCTAATCGGTGTCAATGCAAGCAACGAAAACTACATTTTTTTTTGCATTTTGTTTTCGGTTTTTTTGTTGGTTTTTTTTTTGTTTTTTTGTTTAGAGAACATTTGTCGAACGCGCTGTTTGCCGGACTTGCGTGCCAAATTACCGTTGTTCTCGAGCGGTGGCGATCTGTCGAGTACTTGCCAGATCATGTCGTGTGCCCCAATCGATGGTCAGAATATAGAATAGAAACACACACACACACACATAACACGCACTGAGAGCCACAATAAATAGTGCTCTAATAATAGGTTGTTTTACCTTTACGCTATTTATTTTTGTATCTTTCGGATGCGTTGCGGGTGTTACCTATATATGCTCTCTTTCTGTCTCTCTCTCTCTCTCTCTCTCTCTCTCTTTCTCTCTCTCTGTGTGTGTGCCGACCTTGTCTTTTTTGGATGAATAACTCACCTCGGTTTGAAATGTACAAAATAGATGACATAGATATGGATGCTTGGTGCCCAATGCCAAAACTTTGCGCTCAATTAACGTGGAGTCAACATCATCGTCCTCGAGCACCACATCCTTTTTCAGGCACTTGATCGCATAGTAGTATGTGGTATCCCGCAGCTCAGCCAGCAGCACCTACATAGATACATACATACACACATAATTACAAATATGGTTAAGTTTGATGAGGTTTGCTTACCTTGCCAAAGCTGCCCTTTCCAAGTACGGCCAGAAAATGAAAATCATCTACCGAATAGTTCTTAAATCTAGGTATTACTGTTGCTGGCGCAGTGAAACGTCCGGATTTTTGGAATTGTGAATATGTATATGAAGTTTCTGTGTATGTTCCAAAAGTAGCCAAAGATACACAAAGATGGTGCGCAAGGAAAGTGAAATTGTGCATATTGAGAGAAGTAAAGATTAGGTTCAGTTAGTGAATAGCATAAGAATAGTAATATAAATATTAATAGAAGAGATTTGTCGTCGATAGTCCAAAGTTCGGTTGTCGTTGGTCATTTGAGTTTTTAGCTTACATTTTATACACAGAGAAAAACAAAACAGTCACAAATATCTTAAATCAAGAATCGATATTGTCTTCTACTCAATTCTCTTTTTGATTACAGATGTGTTAGCTTGATTTGCCATCAGTTTTTTCTCTCTGTGTATGTGAAAGAGTGTGTTATATGTTATATATAGGTGCCATACCATCTTGTTCATCGTTGGCCTCTATCTTGTAGGCAGGATTCGAGCTGGGCGGTGTACTAGGCGAGTCTCTAGCCTCTTGGGCACCTGGTTTTAATTGGGGAGTAGATTAAACTTCACGCTTCATAACAAACATCCCAACAATATACACAGACGTGCCCACCAATTATTTATGTGTGTATGTATGTGTGTTCAGGGACTTTTACTCCTTATCAAAGTGAAGGTATTTAGCTAAGCTGATAGGCTTTCGTATCTATATTTATCTCATCTTTGGTATATTTTCAGAAGTTAAATTAATCGACAGATTTTTGTAAGGAAATGGAACACTGTTGTCTATCTATTAACAATATGTTGTTGTTTTTTTTTATCGATAAGCTAATATATATAGATACATAAATACATGACTTTATTGTATTCTACGTCGGATTCCAATCCGGAGCAAATAATAATAATAAGCCTATAAATATATATGGGATGTTAGCTCTAGTTACTGAGATCTATAGAACAAATACTTATACATATTTGTATGAAGAATTTAAATACTTATTCGTTTTCTTTAAAATTGTAAGAATATTAATTGTGTTCTATACGAATTGCTCAGACTTGTTATTAAAACAAACGATAAACGAGATTATCTAATCTATTTTTATAGTTCAGATGGTATTTAACGTATATCGTGAATTTTATAGAAGACATACATTCTTGATCAGCATCATTAGCCGAGCCGATTTCCGACACTATATCATGTAGCTCCCATAGGAACAATCGACTGAAAAACTTCTTGATTAACAAGGTTTCCTGATAAAGATCAACAGCTCTGCTGGAGAAATACTTAGAAAATCTTTCCAATTATTTTCTTATTTATTCTAATTTATAGTTTGCGCTAATCTTTCTATATTACACACAGAGTCATCCACACACACACACATACACAGTCAATTGGCTGGCAGCCTCAATTATGAAATCAAAATGTCAGCCATATTTAAGCGCCATTATTTATGGATGCTTCTTTTCTTTTCTTTTCATTTCGTTTCGTTTCTTTTAATTTTCTGTGTTGGTTTTTTGCGCTGCCTCCATTTTGTTTTTTGAGGGAGTGGTTTTCGTATACATATATTGTTTAAAGGGTTCCTCTATCTTTTCTGCGTTTGTGTATTTTACCTCGCTTTACGTGGTTGAGCGCCTCGACGATGAGTTTCTGATTGACGCCGCATAAATTGGCCGTGAGCCGTTCGCATTTCTTGTGACAGTTCACGTCACATTCTATATATTTATATATACGTATAAACATATACATATATTTATATATATTCGTGATTTTGTGTGTGGGTCGCGCAAATGTTGGGATTAATTAAAACAAATGGTTATTAATATGTATTTGAATTGTGAGCATGTCGAAACAGGCCATATAGATCAGAGATACATCTATAAACATGCATATATATTGGGTGTTTACTCTAAACGTTTTTCTTTGCAGCTGCGTAGCGATTTATTGGTTGCACGTTTCACATATTCATTCAGAAAAAAAGAACAGAAGAAAGAGTATAAAAATGTTGGCGAAGAACTAGCTTGGAATTATTTTTGGTACACTTGATTCAGGATTAAAACTATCTTGAGTTAAGTTCGGTACAATTGATTCTACATTAAAATAATATTTTGGTTGGGTTTAATTAATTCCAGTTGAAATCCGTTGCATTTCACATATTTCTTAAGAGCTTGACTTAAGTCAGATATTAAGTTTTCATTTGAAGAAACCAAGTTCTTCAATCAATTTAGGTTTAAGTTAAACAATGCTTGACTCAAGAATTTTTGATTTCTAAGAATTGAAATTGAATAACTAAACATTCTCAATTAAAGCCCAGTTCATTTATTCAAGTATTTCGAGAATCGTTTTTCATTTGGTGTGTGTATTAAAAATCGTTTTGGCCAATTTTGCACGTTCTGAGTTTGAAACAATTAAAAAACGGGAATAACCAAAAACAACTCGTGTATACAAATTTGATGTTACTTTCCGTAGAAAATACAACCTCAATGTATACACCCACCCACACACCCATACAAACAAACGAAATCTTAAACGCACATCCGTTTTGGCCGTTACCCAAAGGCTGTGTAAGGTGGGTAGCCGAAAATGAGGATGATTGGTGTGTTTGGTTCGTTTAATGTAAATTTAATAAGCTGCAACTATTTGCAAGCAATCACAAAATGAAATGTTCTTGTGGAATTGCAACAATTTGCGACACACGAAATTGTAAGCAAATATCACGCATACGCAGCGTGTTACAACTACACATACGATAAAGGAACAAAAAAAGAGACAGGGAGGGAAAGAGAGAGAGAGAGAGAGAGAGAGAGAGATAGATAGAAAGAGAGAGAGACAGAGGGAGTGAAATGAGTGAAGAGAAAAAACTTTAATCATTAATAAAAACCAGAAAACTATCTAGCAGGAGATTTGCGTGAATAATTTTGAATTTAAAAACATGATTTGCTTAAAACTTTTAGCATTCAAATCAATTTTTTTTTCATCACAAATAATATTATGTACAATCAACAAAGAAGAGTGCTCCCATCGAGGCATTCATTCATATATCACACATTAAATCTCTCATGGACATAATTCAATCACATATCTCCAAACATCGCCCATCTAAGTTTATTTACTAAAATCGTATCTTAAACAAATTTAGTTAAATAAACTTTACTACAACTGTTCATAGATGACTTTAAAACAGTTGCTTTATTTTGCATATACATTGATAAAGTGTCTATATTTGATTAATACTATGTCTTAAATCCGATTGTCAAACTGGAACTTCAAAGGCCAATCTACCGATTGAAATTAAAAACCGGAACCGACATTCAATAAAATTTAACTGCCAATTGCCGCAACCGATATTATCAGGTCATTTGTCGATTGCACACATATATATACATATAACGATATAGCGCTCATATCTGTAATTATATACTATCAGCAAGATTTCAGACTAACAATTTGACTTAATCAACTTAGCAATTCATTGCTTGCTTAAAGTGAAGAAGAGTATTGAAAACACATCCTTGAGTTATTTTCTCGCTTTGTGTTTATAGCTATGCACATATTCATCAATATATTTGTAGTATCTAGTATAGCATAGCAAATAGTTAGAAAGTGTTCGATTGTGTTTACAAATTTTTGCAGGGGCCATTAAAATTTATATTCAACTTTTACTTTCATTGGTTGTTTTATAAAATACGCAAATAATCAAGAAGACGAAGAAACTATACACTTTTGTTTTAGTTGGTTTGTATACAGACTGAATCGAGGATCTCACAAAATACATAAATATTTTAAATGTTTTTTGTGTGTTTTCGAGCAAAAAATTATTTGCCGAGCATGAGGTTTTCAGTTTCAAATATAGAAAAAAAAAACAAAAAACCAACAAAACAAGCAATAAGATGAAAGGCGCAGAAAGAAAAAAATAGAAGGAAAGACAAAGCCAAACACGACGCGATGACCTAAACAATTTTGTATACAATTGGCTAAAAGTAAAATGCCAAATTGTCTCAATCTAAATTATATCTGTATCTGAAACTGTCTCTGTATCTGCATCGACTTGCTCTTTACTACCACTTCTTGCTAGCACATTCTCACCGCGTCGTGTACTTGTCAGTTAACTTTAAAGTTAATGCCCAAAATGGTTAACAAATTATATAAAGCACTAAATGAAACAACAATTGTTAACATATTGCACAGATTGCAGACTTCTGTTATCTAATATGCAATTGATAAACGCAAATTTGTCTTGCCTAATCCATCTTAATGAAAGTATTATAATTGATTGGTAATATGTTTGGAAGACAATATATTTGTAATGGTGTGCTGAAGATTAATGATAGTTTTTAAGAAAAATATTAATTTTGGTTACATAAGAATTGATTGATTTTAGTTTCCTTAAAAAACATTGATTTTGGTTTCCTTAGTAAGAAAACTGATTTTCGTTAACTTGGTAAAAATATTTATTTTAGTTTGCTACAAGAAGATTTGAGTTTTTTTTTTATTAAAAAGATTGATTTTAGTTTGCTTATAAAGAAGATTCATTTCACTCAATATTGACTGAATACGATTTGAACTGAAGACCTCCTGTTATTTATTTGCAGTCATCTTTGTCCATTTGTTCACAGATTCACCAAACATGTTTAACAAGTCAAAATTGAAAATTTTGTTTTCTTTTTCTATTTTTTATTTTATTTTTTTTGTGTATTTTGCGTTGTTTTGAGTTTGGTAGTCTAAAAGGTATTCTGTATATACGCAAATTCAAATTTATAGCATGTTTATTTGTTTTTCAACTAAATATTCCGACACTCTCGCACTCTCTCTCTCTCTCTCTCTCACACTCACCTCTCTCTCTCTCTCTCTCTATCTGTGTGTGTGTGTGTTGAGTTGAAAGCAAGAGCATTGCAGGTGGATAAGGAGGAGGTGGTGGAGGTGGCGATGTGTTAGTGTCTAAGTAAATGGCCGGAATGTTCGAACGAAAACGGCAAAAACAACAACCACAGCCACAACCACAATTTTGTTGTTGTTGTTGTATTTAACTGCGGCACGTGCGGCACCGCTCAAATGACCAACGGACCCACCATCAGTCAATGCATATATGTGTATGTATATGTATTGTACTGTACTATCTGTCCCACTGTACTGTACAGTCTTGTACTGTCTGTCTAGACGTCCACACAGTAAGAAATTTTGGGTTGCACTCGCACATAATTTATATTAATTCGAAGGGTGTCGAAATCGGAATCGGCACTGAATGTTTTCCGATTGAGATACTTTACAAATGCAGCCCGTTAATTCGAAATCAGTCAAGATTTCCGATTCGATTTAACCAAAATTTGTTACAGTGTAATTACAAGTCGATATGTGTCTGGTCTCTGGTCTCTGGGGTATTCAATGCTGCCGATTTGAACAACTCGCTTACCTAACATCTTTTTGGGACTGGAGGGTGCTGTGCCGCCCTCGAAGCCGGAATCATTGCTGCACGTGCTCATCCGGATGATCGATGGCGAACTGGAGACGGAAGTACTGCCGGTGGCCGATGCACACGCGGAACTATTACTATTACTGTTCGCTGCCTGTGCAGCATTGCCATTGCCAATCTTTGGGGGTATTCCTGATGCTGCTGCTGCTGCTGTTGCTGTTGCTGCTGGCGCTGTTCTTGTTGTTTCCTCATCGAATTCCTCGGATGTGGTGCTGTTGCTGCTGCTGCTCCTCGCATCGCTGTCATCTTCATCGCTGTCATCGTCCAATGAGTTGCCGGGTGTTGCCTCGCTGCCCTCCTCGCTGCTCTCATCGTCCGTATTCTCATCGGAGTAGACGATCTTCTCACGTTTCCATAGGGACGTGGTGTTGCCACCAGTGGATATCGTGGCGCCTCCTCCTTCACATAGCACTTGCTGGTCGGATCAATTTTGATTTTCTTTTGTGGATCGAATCGTGCCGGTCCGGCATCTTTTGCCTTCTGCTTTTTCTTCTCCTTGCGCTGTTTCTTCTTCATGCTGGCACTCAAATTGGCACTGGAATAATCGTCGTCCGAACTGTCGTCCTCGTCGTCGCTATCACTATTGCTATTCTCCGCGGACGATGGTATATAATCGTCTAGCTCGGCGTCAACGTCCCGCAGACACTGTGCCAAATTCGATACTGTTGCAAACTTTGATAAATTATTGCCGACGCCTTCGCCGCAGCTGTTGATGCTGCTGTTGCGCTCATCGTCGACAGCAGCAGCAGCAGCAGCAACAGTAGCAGAAGCATCAGCACCAGTCGCCACAGATTGTTGCTGTGTCGTCTGATCGTCGCCAGTTGTTGTTGCTTTTGCTGTTGCTGTTGGTGTTTGTGTTGTAGGCGTTGTCGTTGTGGTAGCTGTTGCTACTGTTGCTGCTGTTGCAGCTGCAGTTGTTGATGACGCATTTGTGGCCAGTGTTGCTGCTGCTTTGGTGGCGGCCAGCGTTATAAATTGATCGGCATTGATTGGGGTCACATTGCTGTCTGTTGTGATTGCTGTTGCTGCTGCGACTGCTCCTGCTGCTGCTGCTGCGATTGCGACTGCTGCTGTGGGAGTCGCTGTGACTTTCTTTTTGGCTGTTTTGCCAGCACTTTTTGGCTTTGTTGTTTTCGGTGATTGCACCTTTGACTTTGGCTCAACTATTTCCGACAATTTCGTTTTAGTTTCCGTTTGCTGCTTCAATGCTGTTGTTGTTTTTATTATTGTTGCTGCGTCTAGTGGTTGCTGCTGCTGCTGCTGCTGCTGTTGTTCTTGTTGTCGCTCAATATTATGCGTTGTTTTATTTATTTTCGCTGCCGCTGCTGCTGCCACTGCTGCTACTGCCTGTTGTTGTTCAGGTGACTTGGCTGCTTGCCCGGCATTTATTTTTGGCGCTGTTGCTGTCGTAGTTTTTGCTATTGTTTTTGCTGTTGTTTCTGCTGTTGCCGCCGCATTTTCGATCAGTTTTGATTTGACTGTTGTAGCTGCTGCTGTTGTTGTTGCTGTTGTTGTTAATGCCGTTGTCATGACTACAGCGCTATTGTTGGCGTTGCCAGATTGATTAGCCATCGCCGCACCAGCAAGTGTTGCCGTTGGCTTAGCATTGGTTGTCTTTGCAACAGTTGTTGGCACTTTTTCGATTGCCATTGGCTTCGGTGTTGCTGGCGCAGCTGTTGCTGCTTCGCTTTTCTTTGAAATGGCTGCTGTTGCTGTTGGTGATTTGGGTGTTGCTGGTGTGGATTTTGGTGAGGTTAATGTTGTTTTAGCCTCCGTTTTGCTTGCTGCTGCTATTGGTAGCTTTGGTGTTGCTGGAGTAGATTTTGGTGATGTTTTCTCAATAGTTGTTGGTGTTGCAGGTTCAGTTTTGTCTGTTGCTTTTGCCGTGACAGCAATAGTTGCTGTTGATGTTGTCATTTTGGTTGTGCTTGGTGTCGACTGTTTTGTGCTGATCACAGCTGCAGCTGTTGCTACTTCGGTTTTGGTAGCTGCTGTCGCGCTAAGGGCAATAGTTGCTGTTGACTTTAACGTTGCTGCTACTGGCAGCTTGGGTGTTGCTAGTGGGGATTTCGGAGTTGTTGGTTCTGATTTGGCTAAGATTGCTGTTGTGGCTGCTGTTGGCTTGGGTGTTGCCGGCGTGGATTTTGGTGAACTTATACGAGTTGCAGCTGTTGCTGTTGTTGTCGTTGCCTTTGATGTTGCGTTTAGCTTGGGTGTTGTTGGCGTGGATTTTGGAGCAGCATTTTCTGGTTCTGTTTTTGTTGTTGGTACCGTTGACTTTGGTGTTGTTGCTGCTGCCTTGGTGGCTGTTGCTACTTCAGCCTTATTTGTTGTTGCTGCTGGTTGCTGCAGTTCAATAACAATTTGCGACTTCAGCAGGGGTGTTGCTGGTGTTGGTGTTGCTGGAGTTGGTGTTGCTGGAGTTGGTGTTGCCGGTGTTGCAGCTGCTTCCTCTTGCGTTGCTTCCAGCTGACGTTCGCTAAGCACCTTCTTGCGGTTTGTCATGTAGAGCGTCTCCCGCGAGCTGATCTGTGACCAGAAATCCTCACCACTCTCCGACTTTTGCAATGCTTTGCGTATTGGTTTGGGCGTGGCAACGCCCTCTGTCTTAGTGGGTGTGGCTGCTGCTGTAGCTGCTGGTGTTGCTGGTGGTGGTGGTGCTGCTGCTGTCTGATTCTGCCGAATCGCTGCCTCGTCGAAGGTGAATATTTGTGCAACACTCACGTGTTGTTGTTGGGGCGCCTTCTGCTCTTGCAGCTGCTGTTGCTGTTGCTCCTTGACCTTTTTGAGCGGCGATGTCTTTGCCTTGGGCGCTGCCTTCATAAAACCCTCGGGCAGCGCCTTATCCCCTTCAGCATTCGTCAGCTTTTTCTTGGGCAGCTTGAATATCTTGTGTATCTGGTGATGCTCCTCCACGGACTCCACATTAGCTGTAAACTTTCGCTTGGGACTGTTGCTGCCGCTGCTGTTGCTGTTGCTGCTGTTGCAGTTGCCCGTTGCTGCTGTTGGCGCCTCCTCCAGCTCCAGGACGCTGGGCATATACTGTGTGCTAGGTGCATTTTCCACCTCCACCACAGCGGTGATTTTGTGACGTAACTTTTTGCTCTTCTTCTTCTGTTGTGGTTGCTGGGATGTCGAGGATTGGGACTCGTCTGCAGTGGTGCTGTTTGTGCTATCGTGACTGCTACGTCGCTCCAAGTGTATCAATTGGAAGGTGCCCGAGTTTGATTTCTGCAGCTTGTTAAGCAGCTCCTGTTCCTGCTCCTGAATGATCGAGGCGCGCCTTCTCAACTCGCCGGCATTCAAATCATCATCGATCTTGTCTGAGGAGATGTCCTCGCAGATGTCATGAAATGTGGGGCACTGCACCAGGCTCAAGCGTCGTATGCTTTCGGTTATTTGTGCTTGCTCCTCCTCATGCTCCTGCTGTGCCTGCTCCTCAAGTTCTGATTCCTCCGAGCTGCTGCTCTTAGCTGCCGGCAATTGCTGTTGCTGCTGTTGTTGCTGTTGCTGTTGCTGTTGTTGTTGCAGTTGTGGTTTCTCTAGTTGTGTTTGCTGCTGCTGCTGCTGCTGCTGTTTTTGTCTTGGCATTGCTGTTGTTTCCTCTTCCTTCTCATCGCGTATGTAGAAGCGTTCGCGCAACAATTCGCCAGGTGTCTTCTTATTGCTGATGGTGGGAAAGGCGGCAAGCTCCTCTGCCAATTTCTGTCGCCAACTCAAACTGGGTTCGGTGGCCGGCGGCAAATCGCGAAATTGATGCTCCTCCAGTTGCCGTTGTTGTCGCTGCTGCTCTTTGCTTGCCACTGTTGTTTTTGTTTGATTCTGCTGATCTGGTCGCTCCTTGCTGCGTCTGCGTATGGTGGATAAGCGGACCACCGCCCGATTACGGCGTATGGTGGAGCGACGTGGTTGCTGCTGCTGCTGCTGCGTTGATTGTTGTTCTTGCTGCTGCTGCTGCTGTTGTTGCTGGCTCTGCTCCTGCTGTGGCTTTGACTGTTGCTCCTGTTGCTCTTTTTGCTCTTTCTCCTGTTCGCGTTTACGCTCGACAGAGTCCGAACGTCGATATCTAGCCGAGCTCACATCAATATCCGCCGTATTTATAGCTATTGGTCGGGCAGGAATATAACGACTGTGGCTGCTGTGGCTGGTGTGGTTGTTGCTATTGCCGCTGCCATAGCTGGACACATATTTGGGCGATTGAATGCGCGTTAGGGGCATCAGACTGCTATGGCCACTATGGCGACCCGTCAGAGCTGACGTCTCCGTAATTGTTGTCAATTTGGGCTGATAACGTGACGATAAACCCAATATGCTGCTGCTCGAGTTGACGCCGCTGCTGCCGCTGCCGATGGTGCTGCTGGCGTAGCTGCTGGGTGTAGTGCGAGTGGTGGGCAGCAGCGGCACCATATAGCTGCCTGGATAGGCACGATTATAGCTGGACGTATAGCTGCTGGTGGGAATGCTGCTGCTGCTGCTGCTGCCCAGCCCGGAGCTATAGTATGGCGAATATAGCTGACTGCTGCCGCCGCTATAATAATAATTACTCGAATCCGAATACAGCGGCATTTTTTTTGGCTTTGTTCGCTCAACACTCGCCAAACACCAAAAAACAAAACAAAAAATCACAATTGTTCACAATAATTTTGCACAACTTTTCCTTGGATTCGGTTTTGAAATTGCGTTAGTTCTCGTTGTATAAACTGCGTTTGTTTGTGTGCGAAAACAAGTGTCTATATTTATATGCCCAGTGCTGTTGGCAATTAGCTTGTTACCTATACTCAATATTACAAAGACACTTTACTATCTCTGCACTTCTAGCTTATAGTTTTCGTCTCAATAATTCAAACATTATTTTTCGAATTTTTGTGCCAAAATCGAGAAAGTTTTGCGGCGGCTTTGAATATTTCACAGCTTAACGCTTGCATGATTTCAAGCACATATATATATACTTTCTATATATATATATTTTAACATATATATATAAATATTAATTATGCAATATTTTTGTTTTTCGTTTTCGTTTTTATTTCTTTTTTCTTAATATTTATTTTCGAATTGCTGTCAAAACGTTGCCAAAAACTGAACAACATTAATTATCTCAAAATGGACGTTAATTGCCAGTGATTGAAGGGCTAATGGTGAACTGAATTAGTTTTGAAATTGAATTGAATTGAATTTATATCCCAATTGCAGTTTTAAGGGTTTTTTTGTACTGGAAATATATTCAAAATACATTTTTATTCAAATTAAAGTTTAATTAAAGTGAAGTTCCAAAACTTGTGCTTTAAGTTTTCATTATTATTTTGTTCGAAATATTGAGTTTTTTTGATTGGAACTTAAGAGCTGCACTGAGAAGAAAAAGAAGAAAATCAAGTTTGGAATACGTGTGTTGAAAGTAATCATATTTCGGAGCTTTGTAGCACTTTAAGCTTTAAGTGAAATCCAGCTGAACTTAGAGGAAGCTCCTAGCTCGAAGTTACGTAAAAATGGAAAAAAATCAAAACAGGGATTTGTTTGCTGAGGGAATAGGCTTCCGGCTTAAGAAAGTTGAAGACGCTTCGAGTTAAGCCAAGTTCTGATCTATCGATAGATTGTACTAGCGAAGTTCCTGCGAATTTAAATGGAAAATTAAAAAAACTTAATCCGTTGGCTATTTTTTGTTAATATTTCCCTTGAAATAATTCGGACACATTTAGATGTATATTAGCTCAGAACACATGCGGCATATAGAAATAGACTAAGTTTCATATAGTATATATATATTTTGTATGACGTAAGATCACGAGTCGATGGGAAACGTTCTTCTTGTTGTTGTTATTGTTGTTGTTGTAGATATTTGTTATTGTTGTTGTTTTTTCCTATTGTTGTTGCTAACCTGTCTGGTGAATTTTTGTCGTTGACGCATCAAGAATTTGACTTGCCAAATTTTCAATTTATATATATTTATATATTTGTATAATTATTTGTTAAACTTTATTATGAACCGGCGAGTTACTTTTCAAAAGTGCAAAGATTGAAAAGAAAATTAAAAAAATTCCAAGTACCAGACACTTTCCTTTCAACGAGCCGAACGCATTAACGGAAACTACTGAAATGTGAAAAGACAGCGCGAAATATGTTCAAGCATTGGAGCTGTTCCTGATCTCACACACACATCCATACATCCATACACACACACACACCCAAACACACAGCAAGCAGAGCAAGATAGAGAGAGAGAGTGAGAGAATGAGAGAAAGAGAAAGAGAAAGAGAGAGAGAGAGAGAGTCACTTCAGAGACTATGAGCCAACTTCGATATTATTGATGCTGTCGATGTGACTGTGAATGTGACTGTGAATGTTGTTGCTGTGTGCGTGTTGAGGAGGCCAAAAGCAGACCCCAGACGAACAGTAGCAACAACAACAACAATAGCAACAGCAATAGGCTGACTGGCAGATCTTTGAATTTACCGCTCTCAGTCAAAGTTGTTCATATATATATATATATACTGAGATTTCGAAATATACCAAAAAACATACAAACACAATAATCGACCACACAATCATAAATTAAATGTCCACAGATGAGCGCGAGAAAATTCTGTGTGTGTTGTTTTTTTTTTTTGGTTTTTCGAATTTCGAACACATCAAAATTGAGTTTAGAAATATATACATTTGGCAAGTGTCTTCCTCTTCTTATTCTGCTTAAACATTTTTCTTTGTTTTTTGTTTTTGCAAATTCGAAAGTAAAAGCCAAGCAGCTGACAGCGAGAAAGAGAGAGAGATAGAGATATACATAGAGAGAGCGAGTGGGGAAGAGTGGGAGCGAATAAGAGAGCAACGATCTGTAGACAATCTAAAGGTGCTGTCAAAATGGTAAATCGCTTCGAAAACGTTTTTCAGCACAATTATGATGAACTCACAGATCCGAGTGAATCTTACGATATCGAATATGTGCAAAAATTTCCATAGAAACCAACCAAATAAAACTGGGATAGAAAAATATCTAAAATACTCTACAGATTTACTAATCGAGTAGAGATTTATATTTTGTCAATTATTCATTTTTTTGGGTTTACAATTTTCAAAAAAGCAAAAAAATGCATAAGTTGATCAGTAAATAAGTTAAGATGAGAAATATCGAGTCGTTTTCAATGGAATCCTTCTAAATGACCGTTATATATAGTATAAAGTTCGAATTGGTCAATGATTTGTACAAAAATACATTATTTAATAAAATAAACCACCAGCTCTGTGTGCTGTACGCATTAAAAAAGCCCACACCTGTTCTACATATATCTGAATTGTGTTTGCCATGTCTCTCAATCTATTTTGTGTGTTCAGTACTCATAATAACAACAAATACAATTTGTAGGCAATAATATATATAATAATACGTATAAATATTTGGACACATCTCTGGCACGTGTGAACTTAAACCTAATGAAAGCTTTGCAGATGCACATCGAGTCTTATTATAAATCCAATTTAGCTCTTGTCAAAATATTCATACACCGTGCAAAGGTTTCTAGCTGCATAAGCAAACAAATCACATTAGTGTTAAGGGATATATAAATAAATATATATATATAAGTATATATATATATAAATATATATGCATATTTAGCAGTTTAATAATGCTTAATTTGGAAACTGATTGATTCGTACACCTGCTAGCAGAAATGTTTTTCGCTATTGCAATTTTTCTTATTGGGATAGCAGAGTTCTTGTTTTTATACCCTAAACCAATTGAGAATGTCGAAATGGGCTATACTGTTTGCTGTGCTTGAGTATGTAACGGGCATAAAGTGTATATATACATTCATGATCAGCATCACTAGCCGAGTTGATTGGGCCAAGGTCAGAGAAAATAATCTTTAGCTAGAAGCTTTTCGCGTATTTTTAACTTTCACGTTATCGATAAAAATCGAGAAATAAAAGCCACAATTTTAAAGGTAAGTGTTTCTAATCGGGTTTGTGCTTACCTTGACATATTATTGACATTTATATTTTATTTGTGATATGGCGGAACATGGGAGAAATACTTCGATTGATGTTTGTGGGATAGATCATTTCTTGGATTCGATCTTCATCTGCTAGTCGAGCTGTGTTGAGTAGAGCACTCTTACTTGTCTTTTTTCTTACACACATCAACCCCCTCCCGCATTCACAATTGCCAGCCAAGGGAGGGAAATAACAAATGGCAGAAAACCAACAATTTGCCACACGACGCTGACAGCGACGGGGTTGCTTTTCGGTTCCGCAAAATGCATTTATAGCCGGCAACACAGCACAGTGGCACAGTGGAGAAAGAGGGGTGCCATGGGTGATTGGGGGGACGAAGGGGGTTGTCCACTGAAAGCGCCAAACAACAACTAGAAATAGAACTGAACTGCAAGACACAACGAGTACCCGCTCGGCACACAGTACTTAATCTTTAGCGATTTATAGCCAGGCCAACAGACTTTCCATTATTTTTGTAACATTTTACTTGTCGTATAATTCACTCTTTGTATTTTTAGTATTTTCGCTGTAGTATTTTTATATACACTGCCTGCCTGCCTGCCTGCCTGCATTCCTTGCGTGTCATCTTGTACAAAAAAAAAAGAACATACAAAAACACAAAACCAAATTTATATAGTAAATAAAATAGACAAGATTTGTGTCTTGTGTGTTCTAGGTAGCCATACTAATTTTTGAGTTCATTTTGGCAACTAACTTCATAATTTTGTTGGATGGATATTTATTTTATTGATTTCGAAAATGATAAAGAGACTTTTCACTGCTTACGCTTAATTCATTCAACCTAAAGCGGATTTAATTGAAGGCAAAACAAATCGTTCTGCTAATACAAAAATGATGCTGATGATGTTTGCTCTTCATGTTATATTATCGATTTTAAATTAGTAAAACGTACAGGGTATTTATTAGTCGTGCATGCCCACAGTCACATGCCCATACTACATGCTAATCTGTATCTGTTATTTTTGTATCTTCTCCGCTTATTCGCAAAGGCGCAATAAATTGATTTCTAATACCGTACTACGAGTCTGTCCCGCCTGTCTTCATCAATATCAGCTGTATATATACATGTATATATATATATATATATATATATCGCTCTTGGTTGACTCTAGCAATAGTCGGATTTCAGCCAAACTAATCAATGCTGCTTATCTACAGATACAGAAAGCAAATCAACTAATCTCAATTTCGATCTGAGAATTTTAATTACTAAAATCGATTATTATGAACATCTTTGACAATTTGATATATGGTTTATTCCTTATCAAGTAAGAGTGCTTCAGCCGAGAGACAGAGAGACCAAGATACCCTTTACCCAAGTCTTTACTATACATCAATGTACGATTTTCTTAACCATTTTTGTGTCTCTGTGCATTGAGAGAGACGACTTCAACCACGTCAAACATGTATATTCGTGATCAGAAATACTAGTCCAGTCAATATAGCCATGTTCGTGTATACATCTATATACCTAACTATGACTGACTGAGTAAGTCAGGCTTTTTGCTAGCAAGTACATAAGTCGGAGCTGAATAGATCGGATCACTATATCATATAACTGCCATAGAAAGAATGATGCAGAACTCTTTTTTTGATATATTGAATATAAAAAAATTCAACTTACGCAACACGCATATTATTTTGCTTTCCAGATTTGAACCAAAAAATATTTAAGATCAGACTTCTATATCAAATAGAGGCCATAGCTTAACTATAACGGGAAACTTAGATGTCGGCAGTTTGACTCCTGTCTGCAAGGGTATCTGAACTTCGGCTTGGCTATGTTAGCCGTTCTTTCGTGATTTCTATATTGCTGGTCAATATTACTTCGAGGTTTTGATGCGAGGTCAATGGAACTTAGCAGGATTTTTGATTTCTGAATCCTAATAATATTGTATTATGATATTTTTTTGTATCTTAATCATTGCTATATGCTTAGTATTATAAGACATTATCTAGTTCTTTCACTTACAGGATATCTGCTCGGCAAGAGGCTTGAAATGTTGCATGCTTGTTAAATTTATTTATTATTTGTGATTTTTATTGCGCTACTAAATTATATATATATATATATATATATATATATATATACCTGTTGTGCCACGTACTCAGTATAGCTGCATGTAAAAATGCTCGGTATTCAAATTTATATGGCGTTCAAAAATACGAAATGTGATAAATATAAAAATGAAACGATGGCATCGTTTTTGTATTTTTTTTGTGCTTTATTATTATTACCTGCACATTTTTAATTCATGTTGTGCAAAATTTAATTGCTGCTTTAAGGCCTGGCGAGTGAGGAATATATAGCTGTCTATATATATATATATTGAGAGAGCGAGAGAGAGAGAGAGATGCATGTACTAAAGATAGACAAGGCTGGAGTTTATCTCAGCTAAATGCACTCTCATTCTCTGCCTCTGCATCCGTCTCTGTCTCTGTCTCTGTTGTTCTCCCCTGTGTTGATCAAGTGTCATTGCACAAAAAAGTGCGAAAAGAATTGTGTTTATATTTGCGCACACGTATGTATATATATATATATATATATATATATATGCCTGTCATATCGGTTGGCGTTACGTTTGCCGTAAGAACATGTCATCTGCATTGCCGAGCGATTAAAATAAATGTGCTCGAAACTGTAACAACAGGAAGACATCGCAACCAAAATGCGCAAACCAAACGAGAAAAATATAAAAGGCAAATTGCACAAGGCTGTCAAAGGTTGGCCCGAAAACAAATGACGGCATTTAAAATACGAACGGTATATTTATCAATATAAAAGAGCAGCCAATTAAATCTGTTCCACGTCAAATGATAAGCCATTTAATTAATAGCGATTTTCATCTTGACAAATCTAAATCGAAAATTGATAGAGTTATGCTAAGGTTAAATTGAAAAGTCTCTATCATTATATATAAATCAAATTGTGGTTATGTTTTGCTCAATGTGTCAAATCGAATCGGATTGCGGTTCCGGTTCCGGTTCCGGATCCGGTACGTAAAGTGTAAAGGTTTTGAATTGATTTGCAATTACTTTTCGCTACTTGGTTCCGTTATTCAAGTAATGATATTGAGAACTGTGACTGGTGCTTATTAAAATGTTTAATCCCACTCAACATAGAACAATACTATATTCAAAGTTGGAAACGCAATTCTGACCCGATATTCAGAAGTGTTAGTAGAAGGAGTCAACACTTTGAAAGTTGAAACTCGACTCGGTCTGAATCTTCATGTTAAATTGAACCGATTATGTAAGACAATACAAGTTTGATCATTATGTGGCTTCTAGAAAAATACAGCATTCATTTTTGGAAAAACAAAAACGGCAGTTTAATTTCAAAGTGTCAGGTAAGACTCTCTTTCTTTACTTGGTTTAAATTGATTGATAATCACATTTTGATGTGAGTAAGGGTATGTAATCCTCGGTACTCCTTAATATTAAAGACGTTTTATAGTTGGTAAGATGAAAAGAAAAAGGAAATTTCTGTTAAGGTTGTGTGTAAGGCTCATCTCAAATGAAGCTCAATGCTTACGCATTTCATATCATATCATGTGCCACGAGTTTTCCCAGTTTTTACATTTAAGCGTTATTATTATACTACTTCGATTATTCCCCCCTTTGCACTTTTGACCGTTACATTTGCAATGGACACATTTCCCGACCAGAAGCTGGCCAAGCTTTTGGGTTGTTGCTTTGGCTAATATGAGAAGCTTTTATGCAGCTTTTGCGGCTGGCGCCATCTACCAAAAACACAACCAATAAATCGCAATTGCAGAAGAAAGCTACTGAGACAGGTGGTTGATGGTTTGAAGGGGGGGTGGGTGAAGTGGGTGGGGATGGCGGTTGGGTGTTGTGACTTGGTGCAGCACTTACCTTCGCACTTGAGACCCTGAATGAAAAGCCACCCATCAGCGACCCACAATGATCACAAAACGTGGGCGACATAAAAATGTGCGGCTTGAAGCGATGTGGCATATCAATCTTGAAGCGTTCGCGCAGCAGCTGAAACATAGATTAGATTAGTGTCGAGTCGATTCGGTAAGTAAGGGGTATTCCCCTATTTGTGATTATGGGCGGGGCAACACCTACAATTGTGCTGGCAGAGTTGAAAACGGAACCGGAACACTTTCCAAGCAGCTTTTCATGACATCTTTTGTGTACGACCGTCTGGCAAACTGTACACATGATATAGCGAGAGATAGAGAGAGAGAGAGAGAGAGAGAGAGAGAGAGAGAGAGAGAGAGTAGTTGTTGCCTGGCTGTCAGAGTTGTCATCATACTCACTTATGCACTGATAGCCCTGCTTGCCAAAGCCCCACAAAAACAAATTGCAAAATGCACAAAATGTGGGCGTGCGAAAGAACTTGGCCACAAAGCGATGTCCATTGATGTCGTGGGTTCTACACAAAAATAAATAAATAATTAACAAAACTTTAATTACAAGCAGTTTTAGATGTTAAAGTATAAAATACATAACACACTTTACTCACTTTTGATGTTTGATGGCGCCACGTCGATTTGTGATGCTGCGGGGTCGGGTGCGTCTGTCCACATAGCCACTGCTGACACCACCGGCACTCTCCCTATCTCGATCACGATCTCTATCCCGATCTCGATCTCGATCTCTATCCCGATCTCTGTCTCGATCTCTGTCCCGGCTATAGGCATCCTCCTTGGAGTGCTGGCGTGGTAGCTCAAAGGAATGCTGCTTCCCATAGTGATAATGGCTGTTGTAGTGATCATCACAGTCACGTTCCCGTTCACGGTCACGATCACGTCGCGTACCGCTGGCACTGGTGCCGCTAATCCCGCTGCCACTGCCGGCGCCGCTGCTGCTGGAGGAGCTCTGCTTGTAGCGTACCTGAAGCAGAAGAAATCCATTTGATAGGAAACTCATGAAATGAGAATGGAATTCACAGTTTGTATTTGTAATTTGGTTGAAAAACAAAAATAAATATGTACCTGTATATTTCCATATACCAATGCTATTTGAGCTGATCGATATTTGCTGATTTTTTTGCACTCAATAAATTTGTATAGTTATTTAATTATTATAAAATAAAAAAAATAAGAAAATATACGCACTCTCATCTCTGCCAAATGTGAAAGGCGTAAAACCACTACAGCGTTATATTTTGTATCAACTGACTCTGGAGATTCCCTGCTGTTAAGTTTAATTTGATTGCTGTTCTTTTGTTTTATTCCAATCGAAAGTACAGCGATTAAATGCCTATAAAAATAACAAACACACCTTTCATAGTGTAAGATTTAGGCTTTGTTATAGTTTCAATTTTCAACTTTCTATACTCTGAAACCATTCACAATGTGTAAAGGGGTATAATGAAGCTGTGTAAAAGTATGCACCAGATAAAAGATCCATCTCGAACTTTTAACTCATATATATATATATGCTTGATATATATGAACAACCATATCTCAGAGACTATAAGTGCTAGATATTTGAATTTTAAATATATGTTCCTATCTACCATAGGCAGATCAACCTAATTTTCATTTTTCTTTTTTGTGAGTTTCGATAAAAATCGATTACCGATAAAAAAGGAGATTTTTGTATAGTGCCCACTAGTCCTCTATGTATTTAACCGCTTGGTTCAGGGTATCTGCTAGTCGAACTCTTTCGACTAAAGCATTCGAAATTGTTTTTTGTTTTTAAAGATGAAAGAAAAAAACAAACAAAATTCAAACTTGAATTGAGAATTGTGGAATGCCGATTGATTCCAATTGTATTGAGTTACGAAAGTAGAGATATAGTTTTGGATTATTGTTAGCTAAGGCACTCTCGTCGCATAGTTTTATATACATACATATGTATATATTTTTCTTTTAGCTTTTTTCTGGCTTGTTTTCACTTACATCATGGGCCAGGTGACGTGAGGAGGAGCCGGCTCCAGAGCTGCGTGGTCGCTGGCTGCTGCTGCCGCTGGAGCTGGTTGCCTTCTGCTTGCGCACTTGGGCCCGGGTGAACATCATTTTGGCAACAGCAACAACAACAACAACAACAACACCAAGAACAACAGCAGCAACAACAACACCAAGAACAACAGCAACAAATGCTCAACACGATTTGCCTCGCAAACGGTAGCTGGATGGATATGTATTCTGGCTCTTTGGTTCACCGATTCCGATTCCGATGCCGATGTTGATCTCAATTCCGTATGCGATACTCTCCAATATGGTTGCTCACTGCTCGAGAGTTTAGGGGATTGGGAGGGGTGGGGGGTGTGGCGGGCGTGCGGCTGCTGGTTCTGTTTTGTGTTATGTGTTTAACGATACGAAAGGCGTATTTCTTATAAGTATTTATATTAAATAAGCTTTTTCAGTTTTGTTGCTGCTATTGTTGCTATTGTTGTTATTGCCGTGTTGGCATTTTTGTTCGGCTGCAAAAAGTGACTTTAAGGCCCTGTTGATGGACATCTGAAAACGAGAAAAAAACCACCAACAATTATAAATAAGTAATTGAACAACAACACAGAAACTTAAACACCCTCACTACCACAATGTACATTCAATGTGCGGATCATAGTAAAAATCTGAAAATGTCTTTACGTATATATGTATATATATATATATATATATCCTATATACTCGTTCTTTGTGTATCTTTCTTAAATTGCCACTGTCCACTGTCTTGGGTATTTCATATTTCAACTCCATAAATGAAATAACCCAAGCAATATTTTGCTTCGGCTCATTCGGCCTACAATTAGCAAGCGCATCAGCCGCATTCTCATCTGATTAATAATATTTGTTTAATTTTAGAATATATGTATATATATACAAGTATATATTGAACCACATTTATTGATGACATTGCTGACGAGTATCAACTAAAGTTTATTTTGTTTTTATTTTTGAATTTGCTTCATTAAAACAAGCAAGACTGCTCGGATTGAGAGAGCTCGACTAGGAGATACCCAGCACCCAGCTGTTAAACATATATCGAGTCGATTAAGGCAGAGCCCTTAAGCAGCTAGTAAGTTAAGTTAAATTGTTTTCAATTGAGGGCTGGAGAGAAGATGCTTCATCAATAATATGGGAAGGCATATTCGATGTGCAATTGAATTCTAAATCTTAAATCTTATTGGTAATCGATTTTTATCGATATTCGCGATATGTTGGGAGTTTGCAACAATTTGTAGCTAACTTGACGAGAACTTGTATTCCAAAATTGAAATCTCTGCTCCTATAGTGTCTGGGACTAGTCCACACAGATAGACAGACAAACATGGCTAAAGCGACTTGTCTGCTGATGCCTATATATATATATACATATATAGTTATATACTTTTTATAGTGTATATCTTATATAGCAAGTTACAACTGGATATAATGGAATTCAAACTTGTGGATTTGATGGCTCAAATTAATGGATTTCCTGTGGGTACGAGTATGTTCAATTATCACGTAGTATTTGTTTTTCTTATGGATCGCGAATGGTGGATCGTGCCTGGCAAGGAAATAGTCAATCGTCAAAGTATGTATATATCTATCTATATATACATACATATATATATATGTGTGTGATCTTTACATTCACATAGTAATGGACCACTTTGTCATGCATTAAAATTTTTTGAAAATTCGTTGAGTGCAAAATATGCTAAATGATGAACTGACAAATGAGTGAGATTGATATAGATGTATATCGCTGACTGATACGTACATATATCTTGTATTTACTTGATCGGGATTGGATGCAAACAGCTCTTCATATTGTTAGTGGATCAATTTTTCAAGTTGTAAACAATTGACTCATTTGTTGTTTTTGAGTACATGTATCAAATTCTCAATGCTCGGCGCTTCAATGTTTATGTTGTCGATTTGGATTCCGATTCTGATTAAATGCTCTTGGTTGTCCATTTTTTTAAAGGGGAAGTTCATTTGAGAAATTGCAAAGGAAATAACAAATGCCAAAAAAAAGACAACAACTACAGAAAAACAGAAACCAATTTGAGATGCGATATTTGACGGCATTTTGTTTTGTTTGAATGCTCGTATTTAAATATGTACATGATATGTGTGTGTGTGTATATATTTCTACAATACGTATTTGAACGCTTAAGGTTTGAAGGGCACACCCACACACACACACACACCCACACACACCCACACACACACTTGTACTCTTATTGTGGAGTGTGCGTGTTTTTAGGGAATCCACCAGCGTGATTTTGGGCTTATGAGTCGTCGTTGTTTAAAAATATAATCACTTTTTTTCATTTTTATATTTTACTGCCACCAAAAATAAGTTTTCGATTCATTTCAAATTCGTTTGTTGCTGTTATTGTTGTTGTTTTTTGTTAATGTTATTATAAATAGAATTAAGTGGCGATTTGTGCGAGATTGCGTGCCAATTGATTGCCGGATATGATTAAAAAAAAAATGATTCCAAAACCAAATTGGCCAGAAAGGTGAAAATAAATAAGAATTTTGGCAGAGGTTAAGGTGTAAACATGTTACAGTCACTTTTGAGTTGCGAAATTGTTCCTAGAAGATATTCTTGAATACATTTTCAAAGCCAAATTCCGAATCTTGAAGAATCGCGAATGGAATTCTTTCACCATTTCAGATCTAAAATCTCAAATATTGATTTAGGAGTTGCTCATTTTAACATTCATCTAAGAATATATTCCTGGCTAATGATTTATGTCGACCTGTTGATTTGATGCTGTTTTTTTTTTGTTTCTCTGTATATATTGGAATATTTAAAGAGCTCAATATCTTTCTTAGTATATTTATAAAAAAATGGCGATTAAGAAAACACTTTTAATTTTAATAAGCAGAACTGGGCAAGATTCAACTTATTTGTTTATTATTAGATTTTCGATCAAGTTCTATTTGATTATATCTAAGCCTTTATGGATTTATATTATTAATTTACCAGGGTAGCAAACCGAATCGTATTTCGGCTAATTATTAAATGAATTGGTTCCTAATTGTTGTTCGGTATTCGGTCCCGTTAATTATATTGATTGCAGAAACTGGTTCTCAAAAATGTATAATTTTATGTTCCGTTCGGCTTTAAGTATGATTTTTTTTCTGTGATTAAAGTCGAACTTTTCTGACTTAAATAAGCATACGTCACAAAAATAAATTAAGTTTTTGCTTGGACAACTTGTTTGATTTCGAAATTGTGAGAAATTCGATTTTAAAATATACTTAAAGCAAAAATTTGATTTGTGGCCGAGGTTTAGTGAATTATATTTATTATTATTATTTTTAATTGTAGTGAAAGTTTTAAGCTGATTAAACAGACGCTTTCAATTTCTCCCAGCAAACAAATCCAGACGGAATTCGAAATATATATATATATATATATATAGCCTGGAAAAACATATTTTTTATTTATTAAGAGAGGGCAGCAAACAAAAGCAAGATATTCATATACGTAATAGGTTCTAGTTACGGGTAAACATTTAATTTCAAATCGATTTTATTCCAGCAGAGCTTTGAGATATTTGAGTGATTGTGATTGTTTTTTTTTTTTTTTTAAATATATGCACTACTTGTAGAGTCAGCGTGTGTCTGCAGCGGAATGTGTCAACTTCACAAGCGAGTCGATTTATTTTGTGGTTAACTGTTTTAGATATAAACGGACTGAGACTGGTTTGAGATTCGGATTGGAAATGGAATTGGGTTGAGGACTGCTTTGGCTTGGTGTGGCGGCAAACTTGGATGGCGATATCGAACGCTGGCTACTATTATAAACACATTCCACATTGCTACAAAGCACGCACACACACAAAGAGAGGGAGAGAGAGAGAGAGAGAGAGAGAGAGGAGGGAGAGAGAGACACACATACGCAATAATAAATATTTGGTAGTGGGAAATGCTTTTGTTTTAATGCCCCGCAAAACACAGCGCAAATTGACTGGATGATTGTGTGGCCGTTGAGGCGGCTCTGTCAGTCATTTAAATGTATGTGTCTGTCTGTACACACACACATGCATGTGCGCCCATATGTGTATGTACAGATACAGATATATGTGTGTGACGTCATAAGAGCCTCGAAATGTGCTTCAATTGGAGGCTTCACTTCACAAAAAAAGACACCTGCACTTTTACTTTTATATTTGTGGTATTTATTTTATTTGTTTTTTATTTTTTTTTTGCTTACTTTTTGCTTAGCATGCTTCAATCCGTACACTTATTAACAAACAAAAAAAATAAAAAAAAAAAGAAAATGAAAATAGGAGCACAGAAAACAAAAGAAAAAAAGAAAAACACATGAACACTTTTCACTTTGCTCCGCTAAAAGGCACTCGGCGATTTGTGTTTGCCACAATTTTGTGTTTTGTGATTTGTCATTTGTTTGCTGTGCATGCAAAGTTGAGTTTTCGAGCATTTGCTATATTTCATTTTTCATTTTTAATTTTTAATTTTTCAATTTTAATTTTTCTTTTTTTCGTTTTTCATTTGCCATTTTGCAATTTACATTTGGCATCTAGCTTTTCCCGTATGCCAAACAAACAAGAACGAAACGAGCGCGCGAACGAATATGAAAAACCAGAAGAAAATTGACCGAATATTATGATCAGTGGCAAGTTGATGAAAATGCAAGGCAGGCAAATCTTCCGCTCGGTTTTGTGGCTGCTGCGTCGATCTCGGCACGGAATGGAACAGAAAACAGAAACAAACAAACAAAAAAAAAACAGAACAGAATACAGAAATCCGTTTGCTGAAAGTGATATATACCTGAGCACACAGTCAGTATCTGCTGTGTGTGTGTGTGTGTGTGTGTGTGTCTGTCTGCCTATAAGCGTTTCACTCTCTCTTCTCTCTTGGCGAGTGCAAGAGAGCTTTTGTCGATCGTTTTGACAGAGTTATGGTCGGCAGATGGATCATGTGCTCATTGAATTAATCTGTTATTATATGTACGCAATATTCGAGTATATAGAATAGCAATAGAGAGGGAGAGAAAGAGAGAGACGGAGAGAGAGAGAGAGAGAGAGCGAGAGAGAGACGGAGAGAGAGAGCGAGAGTGAGAGTGAAGAGAGAGCGCGCGCAGAGAGTTTGAGAATTCACTTTCTTCTGCGGCTCTTTTCAAAGTCCTTCGATTTTTTTCACACTTCTAAAACCATTTTTAATCCTTTAATTGGAAAATTTTAAATTATAGCCATAAAACCTTAAGCAACTTAATTTACTTATTCCTTTAAAGCTTCGTTATATATTAAGGCATATTTGTTTTACTATAGTCATACTTGAAATACTTTAACCTAACTCTTAAAAACTTAATTTATTATATATATACTTGAAAGCAATACACAAATAATATGAAAAAGAGGCATCTATGATTTGTCTGATAGCCTTGAAGCATTGTTTGAATTTATGGAACACATATGATTCTAATATATACAAATGTATTTCTTATATGTAGGTAGAGCATCTGTGAGTCGTTGATGTCGCACCCACATCTACTTATAGCTTTTATAGGCACGCGTCTTTGCATTTCTCTAAATATTTCTTTGGGTATTTTTAAATCCGAGAGCAGGAGCGTACGTGAATGAGATAGAGTGCGAGAGCGAGAGAGAGAGAGAGAGAGAGAAGCACATACACACCCACACAAATACACACCCACACACATACACACCCACATCCACACACACACACACATACATTTGTTAATACGGCCTTTTGCACGGGCGTATTTTAAAGAGCAGCTATTTATTTGATTATTTTTCATTTGCATATGCATTTTTTGTAGTAATCGCAGCGCTGCTCACTGGAAGCAGACTACTTGTATCCAATGTTGCACTGCTCAAGATTATCGAACTGCTGTGAAGTTGTCCTGGAGCTCAGCGAATCATTCCTCCCCTTGGCTGCCTCAATATCTCACCATCCTCGTCTCTAAGCCGTTCACAGGGCGTATGGTCCAAACGGTTGCCCATGTTGTACTGCAACTGCAACTGTTGCCGTAACTGTGGCATTGCCAGCATTGGAAGAGTTGTTGCTATCGGATCGATAGCCCAATGAGTGTCATCAATATCGATTAATCGCAATTAAAATATAGTTAAGCATATGCTCAAAAAATTGCCATAAAGAGATAATTATTCTGAAAACTTGTTACACTTTCTGCTCTTTTCAAATTATTGATTTTTATTATATTTCGATTTTTAAAAAATCGAGTCCGGCATTGTATATATTTAATAAATTTATTCCACATATCGGAAATAGATAAATAATATTTATTGAGGTCACATAACTAACAGCGACATTATCTTACTGTCTTAAAAAATGGAGGTGCATGAAAAGGTTTTCAATAGAATATAATTTTGTGCGATGATTGAACGTTAATTTTGTGGGGCAAGCAACGGCTTGAGTGAGAAATCCAAATCTCAATTCAAATATCAATTATCAATTGCCAAAGCGACTGTTTATAGAATTGAACAACGTGTGAAATCGGAGTGGAGAACAGAAATCTTGGCTTGGTAAACAAGCGACGGCCAATTTAAGGTAGTCAATAAATGCGATTCCAGCCAGACAGACGTGACAATATTTTTTCTATTTAAATTATACATATTTTTTTTTAATGGAAATGTTTCCGCAATTGGCCGAAAGACGTCTGAGAAAGGAGCTGTGTGAACTGTATCGACTGCGGCCGCGCAACTGTTGGGCCTGGCCCCTACGCGGAGATCTGATGCTCTGGGAGGCATCCATATCGGGTGTGAGAAATACACCGTACTACATGGGCATATTTATGCTGCGTCTCAAATTCAATCGAAGTTATCCATTTATAGCGCCACGCGTGAACTTCACGACGCGAATCTATCATTGCAATGTGGACTACGACGGCTACATCTGTTGGGATCTGTTGTCCAGCAGGTGGTCACCGATAATCAATGTGGCAACCATACTGCATGCCATTTGCGCCCTGATGCGCAAACCCAATGTCGATGATCCCTGCGACGAGGTCATGGCCGCACTCTATCGAGACAATCCGGATGAGTACAACAGCAATGCCATCGACTGGACCCTCAAATATGCAGTTGTCCCAAATGTGCCCTTGTCACCAATTCAGACGTTGACAATTGAGGAGATCGATGAAAGTATCGACGACGACGACGACGATGATGATGATGATGGCGACGAGAATTATGAGGATGAGGATGAGACTGACACGACTAATGAAATTACAGATGTTTCCGATTTGACAGAAGATTCTGGGGAGACAGACATTGTGGATGAGAATGAAGAGTTTTCCTAATTGCCTGCTCAAATGCAACATAATTTTAAGCCCTTTTCATCTGATCATTTATATTCAACTGAAATACAGCATGCATATATTTAATAACCAATAGAGTCGTAATTAAGCCCATATGTTTTATATATATACATCAGTCAGTTCAGTGCCTGATCTATCAGCGTCATAAATCTGTGGAAGTCTAGGTTCTGGCTTACATTACAGGCTCTTCAGTTTTTATTTTTAAAATTTTATATATAAAAAAATATATATTCTAGATCAGCCGAGTCAATATAGCGATATATATATCTATCCTTTTATTTATGTAACTATTTGAGCCTAGTCAGTCGGTGGCCAAAGATTGTTGTTCTTTGTTTGTTTGGCTAAAGGTTTTTCAGTAGGATTCATCGACATTATTATTCGAAATGGATTCATTTATGAGGCCAGACAATAACTATTATTGGCTGAAGGGCACAGTTCGAATACCCTTTCAGACATATCATCTATGGTAGTCGATAATATCTGGCTGAGCGCCCGCTTCCCAACGATAGGCGAATAATATTTTATCAGTGTATATGATATGAAAAGAAAGGAACATAAATATGTATGGCATTGGTAAGGGTCGAAATTGTGTTTGAGAATTCATTTTGAAAGTTAGTCAACTACAAATTGTTTCTCGTTTTGGCTTGTTTCTCGCTGGTTGTTGCCAATTTGCATCTGGTCAGCTTCCTTTTGCAGTTAAGGAAAATTGGCTCCTGTTGTGATTTCAATCCTTAAGATACATTTCTACGTATTCCTTTGCTCAGACACCGTCGCGTGCTTTGTGCTTATAACCAAGCTTCTATCCATTTCTGTATGCACATAACTGTAACTGTGTGTGTGTGTGTGTTGTGTGTAACTGGACATTGCATGTGGACTCTATCAATTGAAGTGCTTGCTGGGAACCGAATGTTATGCGGCCATCTGTTGGCTTTGAACATCGCATGCAGCTCGCAATGGACTCGGACTCGGACTCGGACTTGGATTTGGGTTCGAATTTCGAATCGAATTCGTGTTGCTATTGTGGCACATTGGTGCGTGCAACTGTTATATGCACTTGTGCCACATGCGCTTTTGTATTCCTGCTGCACTCCTCGGCCACATAACAAATGCTGTAATCAGTCATTATCACATACAGTTTTGGGACCAGCCCCCATTCATTATTACAAACACAAAGCTAAGGACATATGAGTCGCAAAAAAACATTGAAATTAAATGATTACATTTTGTGCTCAACAAGTCAGAATGCTGTAATCGAGTGAGTTCGACTACGATATACCCTAAGCTCAGCTGTTATATATATTCTGATTTTATTGCCAAAATGCCCTTTTGTCTCTGGGATCCGTGAGCTTATACAGATGGACAGGCGGACTGACATGGCTATATCGCCTTGGCACAAAACTATATTTCGTTTGTACCCATTTTCAATGGGCTCAGGATATAAGAAGTGATCAGATATGAATAACATGCACTGCTTTATGAATCCTTTAATTCAGAGATTATTGAATATATAAATGAATTGAAAAGGAGCCGCTGCTTATGTTTATATAATTTCTCCAATTGTGATAAATGCAATTTGACGCAATACTCAAAGATTTCTTATCTTTAAGCTTAAAGCTCAAGCGTTGGAGCGTTGGACACTCGACTTGGCTTAAGTTTCTGCAATTCGAGTTGGAGAAGCTCGACTGTATTCAGAGTTAAATATTTAAAAGAAAACAAATCCGAATACACATCAGTATTATCCAGAGAGAGCTCAACTTTGAGATACCCTGCAACCAGCTGCTAAATCCATATTTAATTTGCTAATTGTAATTTGGTCTCTTGTCTAAGAAACAAATTGTTTTCTAATGATATTTTTTTATAGATGATTAATTATATGTAAATATATATATATATATCTTTTTTTTGGCATAAATAGATACTATTATTTCTAAACATCTGAAAAAAGTTCTAGTTTTCTACTTTTCGCATAATTTCACAATACAGTTTTCTAGTTTGAATGGGTTCAGCTTTTTAAAATATAGTCAGCAATGTGCAATTAAGTTATTTTTCACATGAGTAGATATTTAAATATAATTCAAATATTTGATTGTTAACAAGCTGAAGATTATGGTTACTTTTTATGTGTATAGCAAAGCAACCCATCACCATAATATAAATATGCACGTGGGCAGGAGAGAAGGGGGCAGCTGGATTTCTCGTTGAGTATCAAGTGGCTCTGGGGCTGGTATCTGGTATCTGAACTTTGTGTGATATTTACAACATATGAATAGCCATTATCAGGTGCCAGCTTGCGTTGTTTACACATACAATGAACTACAAATTCCACTCATGGCCAATGTGGCTGGGCTTATGGCTTGTGATGTGGAGGGTCAAGAACTTTGCGTGTCCAGACTGGATGGCACAAGGCTGAGCAAAACGGGACAAGTAAGGACATGGACACTAACACGGACACGGACAAGACACTAAAAGGGGTTGGTGGTGGGATTGGTTAGGGTTGTGCCGAGTAGGACTACTGAATACTGGGCTACTGCTGGCTTCACGTCGTACAATCAATTGCTATTAGTTTTCATTACAGTCAAATTACCATAAAATCACATAGACCGTTAGTTGAGTTGAGTTCGTGCCATTGTTGCCATTTGTCGTTGTCGTGGCTAGGGGTGCAGGTTGCAGGGTTGCCACCTGCCTGCCACCGGCCTGACCACAATGCCTTGCCTTGCCTTGCCTTACCTTACCGCCTACCCCTACCATCTACCACGCAACTCAAGACACTTTTTCGATATTCATAGAATAATTACACTTTATCAAGGCGCAGCGCAGTTCATGAATTAACACTAACATTTGGGCAGGGGTTGGAAGGTTTAGTTGCTGCCTTCGATTGGATAGTTTCCCTCAGCGCTGTCCTTGGTGACGGTGACTGGCAAATTAGTCAAGTTTGTTACGTTTATGTGAGGGAATTACCGTAATTAGAATATATTGAGCAATAAAAGTGATTTTTATTATTCGAACGCACAACGTGCGCTGAACTGAGATGATGGCGATGGCGATGGCGATGGCGATGGTGATGGTGATGGTGATGGTGACACAATGGACTAAGGACTACAACTATGCTGGACACCACCCACACATAGGTGAAACAATTGGAATAACTGTAAGAGTGACCTCTTGTGGAAATTCTGGGCCTTTGTGGCAATTTTTTGTGGCTTCTTTTTTTCTGCTCCTGTCCAGCTAGCTATTAAATGGCTGCAGTTCTCAATTTTCTCATTGCTGCAATCGTTAAAGGGCGAAACAAAGACAGAGACAGAGACAGAGAGAGAGAGAAAGAGAGAGGGAGAGAGAGAGAGGAGAGAGAGAGAGAGAGGGAGAGACTGAGATAGAATTTGAGCTGCCTGGCCGGCTGTCTCTTTCAGTTGGAAATATGCAGCAGCTGTTGGCTTTTGTGCGGATTATGTTCAAATTGCACAAAATGTTGCTAAATTTGTAATTACTATTATTGTACAAAGAAAGTTTCAGTTGCATGGCTTTTGCTCTGTTGCCAATCAGTCAATTCGTTTAAGCCAACCTTTCGTTCAGGTCGCCTCAAGTTTTGTGTTTCTAGTCGACCCACAAGGAACTTTGACCCCTTCACTGCACAATTAACAATTCAATTCGGGTCATCTGTGAAATCGTTCCTACAATTCTCTCTTCACTCAATTACATTTTGCACTTTTAACATATTTTTTATGTTACTTCACAGTTGCAGAGATTCACTCAGGTCTGAGCGTTTTTTACTTACCCTGATTCCACTATCAACATTTCCTACTTTCTTTAATGTCAACAAAATGTAAATTTTGTTAAAAAAAAAAAAAACAATGGGGATTATGGATGCATACTAAGAGATTGCTGTCTTTATTGAGATCCGAGATGAGGGGAAATTTTGCAATGTACTTCAACTTCAGAAATCTTTAAGTCGTGTACAATTTTGCAATTAGTGTGGCACCGGATATTACAGTTAATGTTGCAACTGGCGTGTGTGTGTTTGTGGCAACAATGTCATTGTGCCACAAACAGCACTCAACAGCTGCCTATAAGCAAAGTGTGTGGCACTTCATAAAGACTGTGCCCAAAATTAACTTTGACACACACACACACACACACTCCCCCCAGTGGCCCAGGGTGTGCGTGTGTGTGTGTGTGTGTGTTTTTGCGAGTGTGGGTGCCATAAAAACGCAGCTCATTGGCTCCTAAACATACCGTTTATGACCACACACAGATAGAAGCTGAGATAGCAGCGGAATGGGCACTGCTCTTACACTCGAAAAAAAAAAAAAATAGAAATGCCATAGAAAAGAAAGCAAAGAAAGCAATCATATTTTCAGATTAAAGTGATTAAATAAAAAGAAAAACACAAATAAAGTTCCTAGATGCTAGGCTAGAAAGTGCATTGTAGATTTAAGCATGAAATTTAATAGACATAAAAAAAAACAGGCAAAAAACAAGTGTGAAAATTCTAAAAAATCTACGTAAGAACTATTTTCTTTGGCACGCTGATTAAATATATTAATAAGCTGGCAAAACGAAATCTAAATATCACTATTAGCTTAAAAAGCTATAAGATAGAGTAGACTGACGTTGATGATTAGTTGCCCCAATGTGTGAAACCTGGAACCTCATGCAGCAAATCATCTTTCAACCGATTGTGTCTATGACTATGTGATATAGTAGTACGATCCTTCAAACTCTGAAATGTGTGTCACTTGCAGCAATCTTCACGCTGAGTTAGTTGGATTGACATGGCTATATCCACTCAACTAGTGTTGCTGTTCTAGGGCTCGGAGACGCTTTCTTCACAACATTTATTTACACTTTTCAGATATATATATATATATATATATTTTCGTATTATTTTGTTTTTCAGAGTGTAGGCAAGACAGTAAAAGGAATTGTGTCGAAGCTGTCATAAGCGCTGACCATAACGTTGCATTGTGTGCGATTATATATGTGTGTGTGTGTGTGTGTGTGTGTGTGCGAGAGTGTGTGTGTGTGTGAAGTTGACTGCCAAGAAGCGAATGTCAATAGCCAAAAGCAGCTGTCAAAACACAGACGCTGTTAATGTAATTTGACAATGAACGGAACTGAACCGAACCGTTGAGACCAAACCGAGCCAGCCGTACCGAACCGCATCGAGGAACCGTACGCAACACCATTTGCCGGATACAGTTATATGGTTCTCAGTGGCTGCACGGGTCTCACTCTGTCGACCTATGCAACTTAATCGATTGGCATTGTGGCATTTTCTAGGTAATCGACTTTGATGGCCAGCAGAGACACAGTACATGAACTTAATGAGTTGCCACACACACACACGCACACACACACACACTCAAACACATACACATACACATACACCCCTCTCGACAAGCCCATAAATCGCTGCTGGTCGTTTATGAAAACATTCGCCGGGTCCGTTAAGTTCGAATATGCATTAAACTTGGGCACTTTGGGCCTGTCATTTGGTCATGTTTTGTTCTATTTGGTTTTCGCCGGCGTGGAAAAAGCTTATAAAAAATATATATGCATGTATATGTTGATATATAAATAGAGCCGCGCTTTCATAATCCCTGTCCTAACGGCCTTAATGTGTGTGCACTTAAATCTATAATATAAGAATGCATAAAATACTGCATGGCATAAATTATGAGTTGGGGCCGTATTTAGGCTGGACCTGCTTTGCAAACTCGCAATGAGCTTTCTGGCATACAAAAGTGCAATACAGTAGCTGGTGAGAGAATACGAGAGCTTTTAGCCCTTTATTGTCAGCTTTAAATTGTTTTAAAATAAGAAAAATGACTTCATTTACTGATCAAGTTCGAAGCTGTTGATCTTTTAAGCTTTTAAGCTGCTCAATACCATCAAGCAGAAGAGCTCTTTATCCTGAAAAAGGCTGACTGATATGAAAAGGCTAATAAATAGATGTATGCACTTTCAGGCATAGATCATAGAGAGTTTTTGGCTTATTATTGAACATCAGTAAATCTATCAGCTTCAAATTGCTTTAAGACATAGCGAAAGCTTCAATCTAGGTCAAAGCTTTAACCTGATCAGTAAATGCGCTTTAAAGCTTCTTAGCTAACTCATAACAATAATAATATGGCAAGCTTTCAGGATTTCAGTGCAGTAGCTGACGAGAAAGAGCTTTTATTGAGCACAGTCAAAATTATTAAGCTTAAAATTGATCAGGAGTGAAGCATAAGAGCAGAAGCTAGCTTGAAAAAGGCAAACTAATTGCAATACGCAAATGTGTGTGGGTTTTTGGTTCAACCTAAAAGCAAGCATGGCAGAATTGCATTAAATTAATGTTATGTAAGCGAAAATTGCGTTTTACAAATCCAATAATCTGGTGGTGCCTTAGCACCCGTTAAATGAGTGCCGCACAAATGGTCAAATGGTGCGAAATGGGGGAGAAATGGCCACATTAAATTACAAGCCAACCGAATAACGTTGCCAATGAAGACAGCCAAGAGAGAACCGGTCCAAGAGAAACCTCAGCAGCAACAGCAACAGCAGCAGCAGCTGCTGGTCAACATTCTTTTGATAAAGAGGCGAACTGAAACCCTGGATGCAGTGGCTCCAGTTGCAGTTGCTTTGACAGCCATTCATTTTCACTGGCCAGTTTCCGTTTGCGGTTGGAGTGGGATGGGAGTGGGAGGGTTTAGGATGTCGGGTGTATAGTTTCGGGTCTAGGGTGTTGTGGCAATGGTATAAAAACTTAGCAAGCAGGCGAAATAGATAAACTGGCGCCACATGCTTCGCAATTTGACTCTATTGCAGCACATCAGTTTTCAATGGCAAGGTGTCAAGCACAAACACAAGCACAACACTCACACACACACACACACTCGAAACACACATGCATGCATGTGTTGTACATGCCACAGACAAGCGTTTCAGATTTACAAAACATTATATTCATTGAGGGCAAGCGTTGTTCAAGTCGCCGCTCAGATTCGCCAAGTATTCATGTTCTAGATTTGGGTTTAGTGCACTCAGAAAAATAGATGTGCACTTTTTGTATATATATCTGTGTGTGTGCACGTGCTGTATAACTGGATAAGTATTCACATGCCATTTTCTGCCTTTTGGTCGCAATGGTTCTTAATGAAACTTTTACAGATGATTTGTAGTCTTCTTGTAGTCATTATGGCTATCGCCAATCGATTTATATCAAGATGCGTGAAGCACGAGTAGTTATCGATAGAATGATCTGGATCTGAAATTATAAGTCTCTGCAACAGTTCAATGCATTAATGAGAGAGAGAGGAGAGAGAGAGCGAACGAGCTTTTATTATTAAGTATCCGCCGTGGAAATCAGAGCTTAGATTCATAAGCTTGGCAGCTGTGATATCGATGTTATCGATATGAAATAAGTTCGATTTGCGAGTGGTCCTCGATAACTTATGCTCCAAATTTGTAGTCTCTAGTTCTAATATTTGAGAAAGATTGGCTATAATGCTGATCAAGAATATATTTATTCTATTCAATCGCGTTGCTATCTTCTGCCTGTCGCATACCTTTGCATAACTTCAGTATACCCTTTCTACCAAATACAGGGTTGCTGGAAACCAATTCACTTAGAAGAAGTATATATTTTTCCGAGTGTGTAAAATGGCGTTTAATTTTGGGTTGAACGGTTGACGTTGGGGTTTGGGTTGCAACATCTATGTTTTGCGGTGGCCAACGGGGACGACTGTTGATGCCCCACTGCTGCTGTCCAAGCAGTTGCTGGTTGCTGGTTGCTGGTTGCTGTTGCAATTGCAGAGCACGTCCATCAGTGGCCCATTGTCTGTGTCGCGCATACATAATGAAGTGAACCCGAAGTGCAGCTGCCTGCTGCCTGCTGCCTGCTACATGCTACATGCTACATTCTGCCTTCTACATACAGTCTACTACATGCTGCATGCCCCCCTAGTCCTATTGCTATTGCAGTTGTCTGTCGCCTCACCTGCCTAATGATGATGATGACGATGATGATGATGTTGATGTCAAGCATAATGAAGCTACTGTTGCTGTCATTTTACGGGGTGGTGATTGGCTGACTGTTTGCTAACACTGAAGCTGGGGCGATTGTGGGGCGGGGCAACTGTGGGGTCAATTGTGAGGCAGGTGGGAAAGCTACTGTTACTGGTTACTGGCATTGAAAGAAACGCAATTAGCACTTCGATTGTGTTCAGTTGACGCGATTTGCATCAAATTAATGTCTTCATCAAGGGGCAAACAGAGCAGCAGAGAAATTCGAAATTCGACTAAACAAGCAACAAATATCGACAAAGGTCAGAAACAAATCAACAGTCGCCAACAGGACAACAATCCACATCCACTTGTTGTTCAACATTTAATATTCACTTCACATCACTGACTCGACTAATCGAGTGAAGTTCATCAATTGTCCATATGCATATATATATATACATATATTTATTTACTAACGAGTTGGGTTCAAAGCAGCTTAAGAAAATGCTTCAGAGCTAATTATTATTATTAAAAATACTATTAATATTTACTCAACGATTGCTATCTGACGGAATAGTAATAGCAGCTCTGGTGGCAACCTTTGTAGCAGTTCTGGTTACGAGTAGCCAAAGATCATAACAAAAATGAGATTGCTATAGCAGTAGCTTAAGCTATATAGTTGGGCTCATTCTGCTCCCGATCTTTCAGCTATTGCCACAAAAACTGGCAAAACGATAAGCTGGAAAGGAGTGTCGCATATCCAAGTCGAGTTCTCTCCACTGAGAGAGTTCTCTGAGTTGGTTCTGCCGACAAGTGTACCTGTAAAGTGAGTAATTTTCTCACCATTTGGCAACTGCAAGCCAAGTAGGCTTTGCCAAACCTAAATTAAACTTAGCTCCCACATTATATAGAGCAAAAAAGTAAGTATTTAAATCAGCTCGTAAAACTCGTAAGACAGAATAAAATTGAAATGGGAAGTGAACCCAAATACTTTTCAGAGACATCTTTCCACTACGAAGGCGATGTGAAACAAGTGATTTATGCCAATTAAGCCATTGGGAGAATGGATGGAGAGGAGAGTCGACTCTCAAGGAGCACTATTATTGCAAACCCAACGGTAAATAGAATCATTCATCTGGCTATCCAGGCCGTCAAGAGAGACTGCGTGCGACCCTTGGAAGCGGATCACTATGAAATTTGCATGTGCAGTGAGATGGGTCCTGAACCCAGGCACCTCGATAAGATGATTGCCGATGCCTATTTGAAGAAGGTCAGCTAAACTTGAGCCACTCAACTGAAAAGAGTTTTCATTCATTTTTCATTCAATTTGTATTCGTTTTTTGTTTTCCTACACTTTTTACATTTGATACACAAGCGAATAAAAAGCGTAAATGGCTCGAATAGAAAACAAGGCAAAAAGCAGGGAGCAAACAAGTGAGAATGCGCTAGTCAAAAGTGCCCGACGAGGAGATGCCCTGGGCTATGGTGCGACAGGAATAGCATGATAGCTGGATAGGGTTAAGTTTTTGGCAGATCCTTTTTTTGTTTTGCCTGTCTGATATGAGAATTTGTTTTGGAATATCGCTTGGGTATTTCCTATCTGATAACATTTGTTGATTAAGCAGGTCTTCAATAATAAGTCAATAAATATTATATTATTATATATCAATAATAAGTCGAGGTATATTAGTTTGAAGAGAAATAGGTAGATAATTCTTTGTAATCGGAATTGCAAATCTAACTAAATTTCTAAATTTCGCTACTTATTCAATTTTTGTGAGAAGAACGATTTATTATTTTGGGCTAAGTAGGTTATCCTTTACTAGTATTCCGGGGTCTTAACTATGGGGCAAAGCTTGATAAACCTATGCTCCAAATTTGAAATAGAGTCTTCTCTTAAGAATATATATTTTTGTTGGGTCGGAGACGGCAACATTCGTTGCCCGTTACATACTCTTGCACAATTTCATTATACCCTTTGCAGGCATTTTGAATGGGCTCGAGGTACAAAAACAGAGAGCAGAAAGCAGAGACATTTGCAGCACTTTGTGGCTAAGCTGCTTTCCTTCTCGCTTGCGCAGAGTGCGATAAGCCGACACGATAAATTCTCGCTATTCGTTTCGCTTCCTTGCATAATTACAAGCACACACACACACACACACAGACACACTTTGCTTTCTCTTTCTCTCTCTCTCTCTCTCTCGCTCTCTCTCTCTCGCTCTGTTTGAACTATTACAGCGATCTGTTGCTTCTGATTTGAAACATTGTTTTCAAAGCAGAGCCAAGAAACAGCCTGGGCACTAATCAAGCGTAAAGTTTCACAATGCAGCAGCTGCATTGTCATTATTTTGATTGGGCTGGTGGCGCAGCAGCAGGACCAAGACGAGCTGGAGGGGGAGAATTGTGTGTGCGACGAAGACGGCACTCTCGTCTTGCTCCTGGTCCTCTGCTGCATCTGCCTTGTGCCGTTTGCCGATGTGTCAAGTGGCACTTGTGGCGTCGTCGCTTGACCACCGACACTGAATGTGGCGGGAGCCGGTGGATGTTGGGTTGGTTGGCAGCCGCTTTAACGGTATACCTGGACGCCGCTATTCTGCTAGTCTGCTGCTTGTGCTCATTGCTGTCTGCCGGCATCCTTTATTTATTTATTTTCTTGCCTGTGCTTTGGTTTTTGGCGTGGCGTTGTTTTCTTTTCTGTGTTTCGTTTTTTTTTGTTGTTGTTGTTTTTATTCTTTTATTTCATTTGCCTTCAATGCAATTATACTGGATAAATATCTTCTTCCGTTTTAGCTGTAATTACAAAAGTTTAATTGAGTTTTCTCGGCTCGTTGTGTTCGTTTCTTTTTCCTAACTTCTCATTTCTCCCTTTTCGCAGCTCATACTTCGACTTCTTTGTTGTTCTGCCTTGTTTTTGTCCTGTTCTCGGCGCTAGCTGTCGTTGCGGCTGGCTAGAAGTTTATCCAGCATTCTCTCTGTAGAAGTCGTCCTGGCCTTGTATCGCCCTCTCCCCCTGTCCCCCTTTCCCACTGTACCTTTGTCGCCTTGTCCCTCTGTCCCTCTGTCGCCCTGTCTTTCTGTCGCCCTGTCCTTCTGTCACCCTGTCCTTCTCTCGGCGTTGCCACCGTGGCTGCCGTTGACGTCTTTCTTTTTTTCATCTCTGAAACTGTGTCTCCCGACTCCCATCCCTACACTCAGCAAAAAATATAATTATATAATGATTTAAGTAAGAAAAAATCGAATATAAAAATGCTCTGCAACACAAATAAAGGTCAAACCCTGAAAATGATGCTTATTTTTTCAACATTTTACAAAAGATCGAGCATGGAATTGAGTGAAGAAAGACCCCGAAACACTACATCAAATTTTGATCATGTTTAAGGCTTGATTTGAAAATGCCTTCCAACGAAAATGAATGCATTTTTGTACTCCTTGCTTTGAGGACCAAATTGTAAGCGAAACTTTGCTTCAGCGAGTTGTATTTCTCTGAGTGTGTATACGTAATATTGTTGATGTTGCAAAAAGAGTTGTTTTCAGCCTGCCAGGCCTGTCTATCTAGCGCCACGTGATTGTTTTTTCGCCACAATAAGAATGCGACAGCAGCAGCAGCAGCAGCAGCAGCAGCAACAGGGGCAGTGGCAGTGGGAGAGTGAAAGGGGAGGGAGAGGGAGACACATAGATAGACAGGAGCAGACAGCAGGCTGAGCCTGCGGCTGAGTGATTTCTTCTTTTTCTGCCACTGCTTCTTCTTCTTCTTCTTCTTCCAGGACATCATCCAAGGACAGCGATACGAGCTTAATGAAAAGTGATTAAAACTGAGACTCGCCTGCATTTCAAACTTGACTTTAAGGCGCCAAGCAGAAGCGGAATGCTGGTTGGGCAGGGGGGTAAAAACCAATTTATATATAATAAATAGCGAAAGTGTTGAGTAACGCCTCAGAAATCAAGGCATCTGACAGTCATAGAGTGTGTGTGAGAGAGAGAGAGAGAGAGAGAGGGAGCAGTGCAGAAGATCCAGTTGGTTAATTTATTCATTGCAAATTTACATGCTCATGTTTGCAAATTTAAAAACTGCACACACGCTCACTTAATAGAGAAAGAGAGAGAGAGAGAGAGAGAGAGAGAGGGGGCGAGAGAGAGAGAGAGAGAGAGAGGAGACAGAGAGACACAGAGAGAGAGAGAGAGGCAGATAGATACAGACGAGTGCTGGAGTTCGTTCGAGCGAGTTTATTCAAAGCAGACTCTTCGAGTAATATGTAAATCGGATTGCCAGTGAGAAAGTGGAGTTTACTCAGAGTCAGCAAGGCTTCGCCCCACAGCCAGCTTCTACAGCCACCCAACCCCCCTCTTCCACATCACTACTACCTCTGCTGCAACTGCAGTAACCCCCCTCCTCCAACTCCTCCCCCTCCCACCCACTCATAGACATTCGCATTTCGCATCAGCGCCTCCGTATGGCATGCGGCGTTCGGTTATTTTCCTATGGGAAAAAACCACTTGGCGCTTCCCCAATATTTACATATCATAGTTGGTTCCACAAATGAGTTGCCAACACACACACACACACGCACACAGAGATACGGCATGAGGGGTGTATGTCAGAGTACGTGAGTGCCAAGTGCAATGCAACGCACTGAATTAAACACCACAGCCTATTCTCTACTCATGGTTCCAGAAAATATGTTAAACGAATGAAAAAAATTATATCCAAGTCAAACTGTCGACATCTAAGTTTCATTATAAATGTAAATGCCACACGTTTAATCCTACGGTAAGTAATCAATTTTTGACCATTTTTTGTAAGCATCACAAAACTCGTGCCAAGCGAGTTTAGTCTGGATATCTAGATAACCAAAAAAATATTTCATACAGGAGCCAGCGAATAACATAAATGAAATATAAAAAGTGGTCACCAAATAATAAATATATATAATGAAATATAGAATATAATAATAATATAATATATCATGACTCCAAATGATTGGAAATATCTTTTTCAAAAAGCAAAATCTTTTTAGGAGTTTTAGATATGGATAACTGTAGTTTATTTGTCTCACTTGTTTTACTAAAAACATTCCATTGAATTTCGCGTAACAGAAAGTGTCCAGTTCAAAATTCAAAATAGTTTGAAACTTTGATACCTAATCTTGTGATTGATTCCAGTCTTTTATCTGTTTTGAATTTCATCCTCCATGTTACGCAAATAAAATACTATTGATTGAACCGATGTCAAAGTTTGCAATTGATTGATCCGATATGAAAATGTATAACTATTTTGAAATTTTGATGAGGCATTCGATGGAATGTTTCCAAAGACAGGCCATTAATCAAATTGTGTAACCTGCCAGTTGAGTTCAGAGAAAAAGTATTTATATCCCTGTTACACGATTTCCATGAAAACTGCTACGTCAAGCACGAACAGTTGCTTCAATCATGGCTAAGCTTGACAAGCCTGTCCACATGTTGCAGCAACCCTCTTTAGCTGGTGGCCAATTTGGGGGGTGGGCATTGAATAAAAAACAGTTTTAACAAATGTAATAATATGGCAAATTATTTACGCCTGAGTAATCAAATATTTATGATGAAGAACGAACAGCAGCCAAGAAAAGTAAACCCAAGCAACCCCATAAGACATAACTACAACAACTACAAGCACACCCACACACACACACACACACACACACACACACGGACACACGCACACCCAAAGAGACACTGAGGATGACGTTTGTCAAAACAAATCCGTAAGAGATTACATTAAAAGGCGCATTTGGACAGCTTCATCGCAAAATAGAATAGGTGTATTTCTTTGCTGACATGCTCACATGGATAAGGATATATATAAATATATAAATATGTATATATATACTTTTACATACTTATAGATATCAAGTGCATGCGAATATGAATATCCCCAATGGATTTAGTGGATGCCAGTCTGTACCCAACTCAAACTCAAATTCAAACTCAAACCCAGTCCTTAAGTCCTTCTATCGTTGTTTCTTTAGCAACGCCTTCTTTCACTTGCTTCCCCATTTTTTTTTTTTTTGGGAATGTAGATGATGGAAAGTTCTATAATATGAACTGACAGTAGTTTTCATAACGAATTCATGTAAGTTTTTTGTTTTTCTTCAATATTTGTTTAGATCTGAGTTGCGACCTTCCATAAATCATCACAGTTGTCTGCCAGTGTTTGATTTAATTTCTTATTACTTTTATTAAATGTACATATTTTCCTATATATATATATATATATATTATTGATGTGCAAGTGCAGAATGTGAATTTTAGCAATGTATTGGGGAATCTGGCTATAACTTGTTGTAAGGAGCAAGTTTATCTATTAGCTGAATTAATTTCCAATCTCGAACTTCTAACTAAAGTTTCTGAAAGCCTATTACCTAATCTATATATGTATATATATTTTATATTTTTTATTTATTTATTTTCTCTTTCTCAGCTTGAACCGTATTCAAGTGCTTCTTAACTTCTGGCAGAAAAAAAGAAGAAAACCAGCTGGGAAAAGACGTCAAGTACAGTGCTTCATTTCAATTTGAAATTAGCATAACTGCATATTAAATGTTCAGTCACACATATATATATATATAGATAGAGAGAGAGAGAAAGAGAGAGGGAGAGGGTGATAGAGGTGGAAATTCATCGGTTATCGTTGCGTAGATAAGTTCACCTTTGAGTAAATTTGTCTGTCGATTTGTTTTCTGCTGTGGAAATGTAAGCAAATGTTTGTAAGCCGACAAAGCAGCTTACTTGATTTACGTTTAGTTGTTGTGGTTTTTGTTGGCCATATTGCTGTCCTTGTTTTTGTTGTTGCTCTTGTTGTTGTTGTTGGGAGCATCTTGAGCAGACATTTCAACTGACAATTTGAAGGACTGGACGCGCTGTGTCCTTTGTTATGCAAAATGCAGGCAGGCAGGCAGGCAGCACGTCCTTTTCACTCCCTACCACTTTCTCTCCTCTCCCTCTCTCTCTCTCTCTCTCTCTCTCTCTCTCTCTCTCTCGCACACACTCGGTGCGCTTGCGATTTTCAATGCGATTTTGATTCTAATTCTCTGACCTTTGTCCATGGCAACAGTGGGCACTCTATAAATTGTATAACTATTTTCAATAACAGAGCACACACAACATAGAAGAGTACGCTCCACAGTTGAGGAGTCTTCACTCTCTCTCCTCTCTCCCTCTCACTCACTCTGTTTGGCTCTATCTCTTGCACGCTTACTTGATTATTTGCCTGTATAGCATGACATCGACCAAGATGAACTGTTGCCCCAATCTATGGTTTGAGTCAGTGGGTTCGAGGGGTGTCGACGGGCGGCTGAGAGTGGTCACAGGTGCTGCTGCTGCTGCTGCTGCTGCTGGTGCTGTTCATGTTGCCAGCTCTTGTTCTTGTTCTTCTTCTTGTGTGCTGCTTGCCTGACCATTTTTGGCACTGGCTTATGCCTTGGCCAGCGCGCTCTCGACTTTCGGCAACTTCTTGAAAGTACTTTTTGTGGGTGGGAAGTGGGCTATATATATACATGTATTTATGTATATATGTATATGAATATTATTTCTTTTTTGTCTTTTAGTAATTTAGCATATTTCTGAATCATTTTGTGGTTATTGCTGTTGTTGTCGTCGTCGTCGTCGTCGCTGCTGTGTTTCAAGTTTTGCTTTACCGTTTGCGGTTTGCAAATGCAAATTGCTTACCTTGCATATCCCTTATACCCTTTTGTTGTTGCTTTATCTTTTTTCTATTCTATTCTTTCTGCTTTTGGTTGGGGCACGAAGGTAACAGATGCTGGCTGCCTGGCTGCTTAGCTGGTTGGCTGGCTGACTGGCTGATGTTGCTGAAGTGCGACCAGCCGCGCTGATAGTGTTATTATTTGTATGCGCACACAATGTTTACCAGAAACTCATCGCTTTCAGTTTAGACTTAAGAGATTGGCAGAGCATCAGTTAGCTATTAGATAAGCTTACCTAATAGTTTCCCTTACGTAATTGAATATAGTATTTAGTCAGAATACCAACAGAGAGAGAGAGAGAGAGAGTCTAGCGACTGATTCTTAAATATTTGGAAAGTACATGAAGTTCTTGCTTCTACAATCAGCTAAGTTCATGTGGAATGTCTTTTGCACGCCAAATTCATGTGAAGCTTTTCAGCAAATTAAAATTCGATTGTTTCACAACTGTCTGAATGCAAATTGAAAACTTTTGGGCTCTTGCAATTACAGACATCTTCTAAAAGGTAAATTCAATAGGCTAGAGCGAGAGAGAAAGGGTGTTCCTCGCTCTAACTAAGTCTCTATAAGATTGTGTGTGTGTCCCTTCTCCTGATTTGCATATATAAATAACTGTAGTTTCCTTATAGCCACAGCTAATTACTGTTTGTTTCCTTGATAGTAATAGGAACCCTTCCGATAAGCTCTTACCATTATGATGATATTATTTATTTTATTTATCGAACATATATATTCATTAATCATTGAATCAACAGTCTATCAAGTTGTTGTTGCCCAGTCACACTGTGCACAGTGTGGCAAGCATCATTTGGTTAGGTCTTTGGCCCCCAGCCCCAGCGCTAGTCCTTTGACAATATTTCAATGCCTCAATGCTTCAATGCTCAGGCGACCGTCAAAATAAATAGTGCGAATGGAGTGCGTAGCAGGGCGACTCCTGCTCCTGGATCCTGGCTAGAGTCCTGCTCAGAGTCCTCTGGTGGCTGCTGCTGCTGCTGCTGATGTTTATGTTGTCTCATGGTCGTGCGTCCAGATGTTTTGATTCAGTTTTAATTCATTTCAGTCGTCGTCGTCGTCGACGTCGACGGGCGCCACAGTTTGTTATTGTTGCCCGCTTGTCGATTGTCGCTTTGTCGTTGGTCGTTTGTCGCTTTGTTCTTGTTGTTCTTGTTGCTGCTATTAAGAAAAACGCCTCCAAGTATAATCGACTAAACGAGCGAGCAAACGAGAATTGGTTGACGACCCAGCCACCAATACAGTTCTCCCTGCCCCATTGACCCTTCCCCATTACCCATTCCCCATTCCCTATTCCCCCTTCCCTACCCCTACCGCCTGCCCCATCGACATGCAGCCAACCAGCCGGCAATAAAAATATGATTGTATTTTCGCTTGAGTTGTTTTCATTTCTCGATGATGTCGAGGACCGTACTCGGAGCCCGACCGCCAAAGCGACCGCAGTTTTACCCCCCAACATACACACACACACACACACACCCACCCAGTTTCCACTGACTTCCGCCCCAACTCCCAACTCCCATCTCCGTTTTTCTTTTCTTTTCTTTTTTTTTTTCATTTTTGGTCTTGGGCTGTGGCCCTCAGTGCATGGTTAAATCAAGCAAGCGCTCGACCATTGAACCTATACACATCTTATTATAGCCCTGTACAGGAAATGATGATTTTTTCGTCAAGCTTGTGACATCTTGCAGGTAGCGTCTAGAACCCTTGAAAACTATATATTATATTATTAGTCAGCATAACTAGCCGAGTCGGTATTGCCATAGCTCTGTGTTCATCTACCCAACTAACTAGCTAATTATGTGAACTCAGTCAGTATTAAATCAGTCTAAGTGAATCTTGGCGGGTCTTTTTTAACAAGTTCAAATCGGTCTACCATGATATAGCTGTCAGAGGCACTTAGTTTTTGCGATTATTTGCATAAATCTTTTAGATACGCATCAAAAGTCAAGTTGAACTCAGTCAGACTTAAGTAACTATCTGAATGAAACTTTGAATATAGACATTTGATAGTCGGCTGGATCGGTTCAGAACATCATATATGTAGCTGCAATAAGAACTAGGAATATTATTGATATGTCAATATATATTTAGAAAATTAATCGTTGATCAAAAATGAACTTATAACAAATATTATTCTCTATCATATAGCTGTCATAAAGTCAAATTTAAAAAATTTCAGTAAAATAAAGTCACCCTGAGAACGAGAATTTTTTTCTGGTTTTTAGAAATAATTTATAGGTATATGAACAAATTAAATAAATAATAATAATAAGTTCTAAATATACAAATATTTTTGGGAAAAGTTTTATTTTTATAAGTAGCATTATAAAATTAGTAAATTTGCTAATATTGGTGTCTGCTCAGTCGGGAAAGTCGCACACTTTAATAAACTAATATTTAATAATAATATACACAGCAAAGAAAAGTTCTTTATGTGAACATATAAAATTGATATTAGATATAGTTGCTCGATGCATCTAAATTTTACAAAAATCGAGATTGCAATTAAAAAGAGTAAAATCCTGATTTTTAGAAATACACACTGTGAATAATAAGATTAAAATGCTGATTTTCAAGATTTCACGACGATTTTTGTCTGAGTGTAGGAATAATTTCGTGTAAATGGATGGACTTTAAAGGGTAACCCAATTTCGAAGTGCTTTGGTTAGCTGTTTTTACTTGATGTTTTTGCTGCTGCTTGCTGGGATAACAACTGGGGCCTTCGTTTTGTTTGCCGCCCACACACACACACACATTCGCACACACACACACAGAGTGGTTTGGCATGGTATGGAGAAAGGGATTCGAGGGAGGGGGAGAGTTGTACATCCATTTTGAAATCAGTACGGCAACTCGCATATTCGCTACATTACATTCTCCGTTGCCATTAATCGTGGGTCTGCGGCTGCCCAGTTTTTGGCCGGCAGCCGTCTTCTTTGCTGGCTGGCATCTTTAGGCAACCTCCGCTCTCTGCACTGCGTACTCCTCTTTCGACTCTACTCTTTTGTCCGTCTGCTGTTCGTCCTTGTCCTTGTTGAAGTCGACTCTCAAGTCGCCCATATTTACTCGAGTGATGTAATTTTTGAATAGCTTAAGGCATTTCAAAATATTTAGCATGGCAAATCCTTTTTAAACGTTGATTTCGACTGCGCCCAAGGATGTTTTTGGCCATGGCGATTTGCCTCGGACCCGGGCCAGAACCAGAACCAGAACCCATTCAAGTACTTTGCATATGCATATATGTGCGTATTATTGTTATTAATAATAATAAATTAGATGTTGATTTTGAATGAGCTTGCACACGAGCAGCAACTGGGCCGAGATGATTTTGCATTTCATTTGCCACGAACAAAAAACCAAATAAAAAAAAAACAACAAAACAACAAGAAGCTGAAATGCTGTAGTCGAGTGAGCTCGACTATGATATACCCAAAAACCCAACTGTTATATATAATCCAGTTTTTTGCACACCCAAATGTAAGCCTACGTGGAAGTGTTCTCATTTCTCATCGCTGCCATAGACACTGAAGAGTCAACTATATAACTGGATACTTTGAATATAGATTTGTGTGTGTATATATTAGATAAGGTGTTCAAATTGGGACGCTAGAAAATCGGTAACATTGAAGAATGTGAATTGAAAAAAGCGCATATCTTTCACAATTTTAGAGCTGAAGTTACCAACAGAGTTGGTAGAAAATGTATTCCCCTTTAACGGGCATTGACTAGTGTTGGTTAACACACAAGTTTCTCATGCAGGAACTTTAAGCAAAACTCATCTCATTCACATGCTGGCGATTTAAGTTATTTTGGCGTAAATTTGTTTAAATTTAGATTGCTTTGGTGTTTATTCAGAGCGTAATTTGTTTTGAATATATAATGGGATTAGTGATTAATTTGAAAGTCCATTTTTGTTGCAACGTGCAATGCACCATACATGCAGCATGCAACACAAATCCAATTTGATTAGCTGAAAACATTTAAATGAATATTTTAAACAGTTTTCAAAACAATTACGTGTTAATTTCAACTGCAGCACTACTTGAACATATTAGAGAGCTCTTTCTGTTGCATTAACTGACGTTTATCAGCACTGACGACAAACAAACAAACAAACAAACAAACATTCACACACACACACAGTGACAAGTGTGGTAAAGTTGAAACGGATACAGAAATAGAAGTAGAAGTAGAAACAACAACAGCTGCTGTTGCTTCGTGCTGATCATTGTTCGTATTGTTTGTTATTGTTCACTGGTCACAACAACAACACAACAACAACACAACAACAACACAACAACAACAACAACAATGAGACAAACAGTGCGCTAAAACGCAAAAGGCAAATAAAAATCTTGTAATGAAATTTTGTTCGCTGACATTTCGAAAAATTGCTTTTTAACCTTTGTGTGCCTGAACTGAAAGTTGAATCTTGACTTGGACAGAGGAACAGGGGACAGGGGACAGGGGACGAGTGAAGAGGTTGAAGGGAAGCGAGATGAAACTGGAGGTGAAGCTAGAGCTAAAGACAGTTCCAACATGTCACTGACATGCTACACGTGTATCTTCTACTCTTCGACAAACTAAAATTCGTTTTTTGTGCACTCAGAGAAAAGCCTTACTGAGACAGTCTAGGATATATTGTGTGTAAGCTCTAAATAAATGATATGTAAACTCTTTAAAATGTTGGATTTGATTGCTATCGTTTATTCCTTATCGATATACCGCTTAGATAACAAATCTTTTAATTTCGAAAGCAGAAATTTGTCGCAGTGTAGGCGCACAGTGAATGCAAAAGCAAAGTTGTGTGCAGCATAGGAATCTGTAAGCTGAAAACTCTGTGAAATGCTTTCAAGTTTTGGGCATGGCATGCACATGCAGATTATTATTAGGTTGTTGCTGGTTTGCCAGCCCCTCCACTCCCTCAATACAACCCCCTACCCGCCCCCCGCAGTCGCCCAATTTCAGGTGAAACTCCTAAAAACTTTGCCCGTGTCCAGCTGAGCATGGGGTGCTGGCGGAGGGAAGGGGGTGGGGCGGAGGGAAAGGGTGGTTTTGGGTCTTGCCATTTGCCTTGCTATAAGTTTTGTTCTAACAAACCAATTACTCGCACCAATTTCCACACAGGCTGGCTGCCTTCGACTTTCGCCTCGCCTTGCATGATGGAAGAGTTCGACTTTGAGCTGGGCACAAAACGATAAGAATAAGGGGCGTTTCAGTGATGGGATCGGGTTGGGGTTGGGGGAAGGTGGGAAGGTGGGATTGAGGACGTCGCTGACGCTGTAGGAAAATACAAATACGACTTTCAGTTACTTTTTCATTATTTTTGCCAAGGAGTTTGTCCTTTTGCTTGTGTGACACACTCGGCGAAAAGACACTTCACTCTCACATGTCTCCGTATCTCAGGAACAGCCCCCTCAATCCCCGCATCCTTTGACAACCCTACACCTTACTCTTTTGATACCCTGTAGCCATTACATAGTAAGTGTGTGTGTGTGCGTATTATGAAAATAATGCATCGAAAAATATGTTTTTCTTTGAGCAGAAAATTGTTGAGCTTCATCGTATTTTTTCTTCTTAAATTCTTAAGAGTTCTTATGAGATTTATATTGTATTTATGTCGGAGAAAGTCTCCATAAATCATCCGAGTTCTTCTTCTTAATTTCTGAGCTTCCTCTGATCTTATTATTTTATTATTTTCAAAATGTTCTCCTGAATAAAGATTAAAGTCGCCACTAATCGAAGTGAGTCGGTTATTATATCTATCCACAAAGTAGGCTAGTTTTCTCAAGACAGAAGTATAACAAAATTAAAATAGAATCTTGATGAAGTGTCGTTGCAGCTTGACCACTTCTTGTTGGTCATTAAAAAGTACAGGGTATCTCTTTGGCCGAGCACTCTAGGCCACATCACCCTATGCTCTATGTGTGTGTTGGTGTGTGTATTTTAATGTTCAAAACATTGGCAGATGTCGCCGCACTAGCAAAAGTTACGAAGAGAACTGCGGCAGGAAGGGGGCAGGGTGCAGGTCGCAGGGTGCAGGATGAGGCAGGACGAGGCAGGACGAGGCAGGATGAGGCAGGACGAGGCAGGACGAGGCAGGACGAGACAGGAAGCGGGCAGGCAGCAAGTGTGGCGGTCGCATCCGGATCTGGATGGCGTGTGTACACATGCCGAGACAAGGACAAGACACGGATGGCAGTCAACTTAGCCAACTCAGCCGGCAGCGAAGGCAGCTGACTAAAAATGTAGAAGAAAACAACAACAACAACGAAAAAAGTTGCTACAAGTTTACTTGGTTTCTTTTTCTTCTGTTTTCATTGTCATTTTCTTCTAATTTTTCTTGTTTTTAGTCTTCTCACCTCCTCTCGTCTCGCACCTCCTCCTGCACTTTACACTTTTCACCGCATGTGCCAAGACATGCCTAAATGGGCAGCGGGTAGCAGGGGGCAGCCACTTAAAGCTGGCAATAAATGTAAGAATAGATAAGGCCCAGAAAAAAAAGGTAAAAGCAAAGCATTGCATTCAGCAGCTGCAGTTGCAGCTGATTGCTTTATCTACTCATCGTCATTAATTAATCATTTATATTTACATAAAATAAAATATTTAAAAATATATATGCATGTGTGTGGATGTATGTATGTATGTATGTTATTTTGGCCATTTAAAAATTAATAATAACAATTTGTAAAACTGATATGCAGCTGTAAATAAATTTGTAATATTTAGTTTTTAATATTGACGAGAAGTTAGCACGAACTATTTTTTGGTTTTAATTTGTATACATTTTTTTAGCGTTTTGTTTTTGTTGTTTGGGCTTTTGTTGTTGTCTGGATTAAGCCATATGTGGAACATGTTGTTGCCGTTGTCTGTGTAAATACTTGTGGGTGTGTGTGTGTGTGTGTGCGTTTTTTTGCGACGTAATCTTTGGGCTGCTTTAGCTGTAGCTTAACTTCTTTGCACTTGCACTTGTAGGCAACCCCCTCACCGCCCCCCCTCTGCCCAAACGCTTGCAGCGTAATATGATGAAGGAAGCGCAGGTGAGGAAGCAGAGGAAGCAACAGCCGCGCATGCTGTTGTAAAAAGTTTTTAATTTTTCTTTTCAAACATTTAACTAAAAGAGCAAGTCTTTCTTCAAACGTCAAAAGCCCTGCCAACAAGAACAACAACAACAACAACAACAAAATTATAAAAAGGGTGGGCGAAATTATGCTTTTTGCTTGTTTCTTGCTGCTTGGTTCTTGGTTCTTGGCACTTGCCTCGTGCCTCTTGCACTTTGCCTTATAACTTTTGCCTGGCAAAATATCATACGCATAAAACAACATACGCTGCCACACGACCAAAGAGATCCCCTCCCCCTCCACCCAAAGTCTTGCTTCCCATACAAGACATCATATGATCTGAATGCATTCGCTCTCTCTCTCTCTCTCTCACTCTCTTACTATCTCGCTCAGTATCTCTCTGGTCGTCTCGCTTTGTATTTTACTTTGCTTGTTTCTTCTTTTAATGAAACAGTTGTTGCCTGCGGCATTATTATGATTATTATTATGAGGCATGCAAAAGTTGCAGTTAAAGCGTCGTGTAAAATAATATTTAGATGCCAACTTTTCTGCCCGTTTGTAAACTGCAAACTGCAAACTGTAAACTGTAAACTGTAAACTATAAATTGTAAATTGTAAGCTGCAAACGGCAAACGGCAAACCGGAAACTGGAAACTGTAGTTTCGTTAACCTAAGCCCACAATTTTCCAGTTTAATTAAATTTTTGGTACTGCCAGCCGAGAATCCATGCAGCAGCCAAGAAGACCGCCAAATGCCAGTTTTTGACATTTTGCCATTTTGCCATTCGGCCATTCTGCCAGGCTGTTTGCCAGTCGGCCAGAACAAAATGCATCGCAGCAATGTTGCTTTCAGTTTTTTGGGATGGAAATCCCTTAAATTAATTGAGTCTGGGAAGGCTCAGGGACCTAAGCAGAGCTGAGCTAACAACCGGTTGCCATTCAACTCTTCTGTTCTCTACACTCGCAGAATAAAATAAAAGCACAAAAACTACACAGCTCGACGTGAATCGAAGCCAACTAACAGATACCCTATACTCAACTTATAAAACTTATTTGAAATATATGAGATGAAATTACAGATGCTGGCTCAACCACACTAAACTAGAACAGTCGGATTATTATTAACTCTACCATCGATGTTAAATAGATGCTTCGTCTAGTACTACGTTGTGCTCTATTTTTTTTTTAAGTGTATTGGCTCTTGTTTCCCTCTGTCTCTCTCTGGCGCTCAGTTGACGGCTTTTGTGCCGCATCAGATTAACTGAGAAGCCACAAGTTTCGCTATCTTCTCTCTCTCTCTCTCTCATTCTCCCTATAGTCTTTTGGTCCACACACTGTTGTCGAAATTAACTTGTACCTTTATTATACCCCACCTCACCCCCCTCTCCTGCCGTTTAGGCCCCAACCACTCCTTAGTTAAGATTGTGTGTTCGCATTTGCAGTTGAAGTTGAGGTTGGAGTTGGAGTTGGATTTGCATGTCTATGCCTTCGATTGGGCTGTTCGACATGTGCTGCTCTTCTAATTAGCATTTCATTGTCTTAAGGAGCGATGTGTTTGATTCAATTCGGCTTTGATTAACTTCACGTGATTATAACTTGGCTGTTGCACAGACAAAGGAAACTGAGTGCCACTCACCTGCACCGCTCATCAAATGGCAATCGAGAAGCAAATGCATCTTTCAATATTACATTGATATTGACTTTAACTGCTTCAACTGCCGTCGAGAGCAAATAAACATGTAAGAAACGAATATTACATACCCTCACCGTTTGTTTTCCAAAATTTGAATCAGTCTGCACAAATTGCAATAGACGCAATTTCAAATGAAGTTCGTAAATACAAATTTTTTTTTTGTTCAATTGAATCACAGTCTCTACAACAATGATGATATGATAATGAGACGAAGCATTAGCTGAATAGAATATTAATTTATTCATATTGTACTTGGTTTTAAAATGGTAGACTTGGTCATCCAGTTCGCTTCATATGGTTAAAATATTCCCAGTTTTAGTCTTTTAGTTCCATATTTTGATACACACGCATAATTTGCTCCTTGAGCCTTTCGTAAGGTGTATGGCCGTCATATGGATTAGTGGCAAAGACCAGCGAGAGGTCTAGCAACTCCAATTTGGCATCGCTTACGTCCTCTTCCAAAAGGGTCATCACATGAAAGACTTTAACGCTGTGATCGTCGACGCCCGCTGCTTCAAAGAGCACCTCCAGTTCCGCGAACCACTCCGACAAGGGCTGCTCCATCGGCCTTACTCCACAGAAGTCCAACAGTCGCATCTGCTCAAAGCCCAAGCGACTCGCGTTTGAATTATTGGCAGTCATTCTTAAATCTTCAGAGCACTCTTCCATATTGGCTAATATCAATATAACTTTTTCAAGATATCTGTACTCAATTTCGCCAGCAAAGAGGAATTAATTATCAATGCTTGATGTGAGCAAAGTTTTTCCTAGACTTTTGACAGATTTTAGCCTTTACTTTCAATATTTTTAGAGTTGAGATCGATTTCAAATTACAAAAAGTTTGCAACGAATTTGAGTAAATCATATCATACCAAAGAAATCAAAACAAATAAAAATACATTTATTTATATGTGTATTTGGCAGAGAGTTCGACAAGGCGATGTCCTGAATCCAGGTGTTGAATATATTGAATCGAAGACAGTTTCTATTTGTACATAAACCAATTTTCCCCTTAGCGTATTTTACGTGGGCTTATTATAAATTAATTCGGGGATTATGTCCTTAGAATTGTATCCTTGCTAAACAGGTGCAGATATTGAGAAAATGAAAATAACTTGATTCATTGTATTGTAGTCTCTGAGAAAACGACATTCGTAGAGATATATTATATATATATATATATATATATATATATAAACTTATGATATCTGCTGCTTTTACATACATTTGCCCAACTACATTATACCCTGGGGTAGAAAAGTGATTCTCAAAGCATTTTGGATAAGCATCTTTGTCTGGGCATTTGTGACTGATGCCTGTCCAGGCACATACATATAAACCTATAAGCATATATATGTACATATACACACATACACACACACACACACACACGGGCATATTGGAGTGGCTTTACTGTCTGGCATTATCACTCCAGCTGGATCTGGTGTACCCGCATCTGCTGGGTGCACAAATATTCAAAAGGCGGACATTTTGTTAGAAGAGTTGTTGTTGTTGTTGTTGCTGTTGTTGTTGCTGCTGTTACTGCTGTCAGCAACAGATGCGAGAAGTCCCGTTTTGCGAGCAGAGAGAAAACATAGACAACAGGTCCAGGTTCCAGTGAGAACAATGCCAAAAACTTCCCGTCTCCCAGCTGGCAACGCCCCCCAAACTGTAAGTGATTGCTTCCATCCAGTGGTCAAAGAGATCTCTCTCTGTCTGATTCACTAAACAATTTCTAATTATTTTTTTTTTGCAATTCTCTTTTGAATATTTATATCAAACATTTTTGTTTGGCTTGGTAAAAATGTCAGTTTTAGTCATTTATAATTTTGATTTTGATCTGTACATTTTATATGCACGTCTTATTTGAAATAAATGTAGACTTGAAAGACCCACAAATGTATATAAGCTCTTGCGACATTTCTTGTGACTTTCTTTTGATTATTTATTAACAATATTAGTTATAATTTATAATCATAATGTATAATTCACATACAAATCTTATTTGAAATGAATACAGTCTTGAAAATCCGCTAAAATAATTAGTTCTTCTTCTCTTTCTTCGTCGGTGAGTTAATCAACAGCGATCTACATTGCAAGAAATACTGTTATTCATCTTAATGGGTAGAAAAAAAAACAGAATAAAAAATAGAAGCAAAAAAGATCTAAAATAATTTTCAATTAACTGTCGAATGGCATTTTATTATTTTCTTGCAGTATATTCGGCTGTAAAAGAGGCCTCTAAAAGTGGCGTAAATTAAGTCTGTGCTCCTTCCTCGTGCCAGGGGTGGGTGGTAAGGGCGTGGCCGGGGGGTGTGGATATTGTGCTGGCTTGGCAAGGTCGGCAGTGTGGTCCTTTTATGATGACGTTACGTGAACGGAGGCGCTGCTCTCTGGCTTGAGTGACATGAAACTGTAATGGAATTCAATAAAAGCTGAGAGTGCATAAACCGTTTGACACGCAAAAGGACCAAAGAGAACCGTTTGCTTTTGCATTGTTGTTGCCGTTGGTGTTGTTGTTGTTGTTGTTGTTGTCCAGCCAGAGAGCATTCGCGATGATAGCCATTCGCCTGTCAGTCGCATTTGTTAATTTTGCGACTATCCACAAGGTGAAATATTCGATATATATCAACCAGCTGCAACCTCCCACCTCCCACCTGCCACCTGCCACCTCCAACATTGTCTACAAATGAGTGCACAGCATTCAACACACGCAGCCACAGCACACAGTGCGGCACATTAGCTGTGTGGGTGTGTTTGTGCTCAAGTTGCTTATTTCCATTTTAGCACGAAATTCTTTCAATAATATCTATAAACTAATATCAAGAATCTTAATTAAGCGAACTTAATCTAAGAATATATTGTTTATTGCTCTGTTTACTCTTAAATTGAATTTAGTTAGTCAGCGATTATCAATTGGGCTAAATCAATCAATTGATGTCCTCGCAAATTGTGGCAACACTGAAATCCAATCGGCAGGTGAAGAACCTTGCTATATTTTTTTCTGCTGGTCGAGTACTCACATCACTCACTTGCCTCATGTTCCACTAAGTGTAATCCTCGCCGTGCTCTATGCTGACCGTGCTGGTGTTGGTCGAGGGCTGCCACATGAATGTTGGCTACCCTGCCTGGTACCCTGTTGGCCAAGAGCCACAGTTTAATTAGCTGCTTTGGCTAACGCTCGCATTGTATCTGCCATTTGTGTGTGTAGTCATTGTGGCAACTCTGGCGCTCTGCGGTACCCGGCTAGCAGCTAATCTCGAATGTGTGGCTGCGATTGCCAAATCGTAGGCAGATTTGGCTAAAATCGATACGAAGCAAAGAAAAGCAACATTTGAATTATCATGAAGATATATATATATATAAATATATTTGAATATCATTTTTATATATATAATTAAGAATAGAATTAGCCATTCTTTGGTTTATCAAGAAAGTGTTTTGTCTACTGCTATTTATGATTTTGCATTTGAAAACTATAGTTTTCTGTCTGCCTTTCGTACATATAATATATTATATTCTGTTCAAATTGGTCAGTGCAAGATGAGTTTTTCATATAAATAATGATATGATATGATATGCATTATATACCCGCTAAATGCCAACATTTTGTACTCTCGTATTCCTTACATTTCGCGAGAGACAAATATACCTCTTGATTTCAATAAATTTACTGTAGTGTTGAATGTACTGACTGTTGTCCCTTATGAGTAACATTGTCAAAACACTTTCCTATTTAAGTCGCAGGTCCTTTGTTTGATAGAGCATTTGCTAGTTGCCCCGTTAAGCTGAGGCCATCACTATAAGCATTATGTTTGTGAATGTGTGTATTTTGGCCGGGACACGCCCTCTACGCCTACGCTGGTACACCTTGGTTGTGGCCCAATCCCTTTTGTCGTTGCTTTTATTGCATTCATTCACTTTGCGACAAAGTGGCCCGCCCAGCGGCCAATGACGTCGCTTGATGGTCCAGCCGGATGTCGATTTCAATAAAGGCGTCGCTGTTAAGCACTATATACGCACAAAATTACACGTACACACACACACACCCACACATACACTATATACACACTGGCACACACATCCTCATCCGTCTGCTGCTAGTGTGGCACTTTAATTAATTTCTTTAAGTTCATTAACGTTTGACTTGTTTAAGCAAGCGAAGATTGCCGATACACCAAATGGGCCGGACTGGACTTGGTTCCATGGATGGATGCCTCACTCGAACTGTCCGGGTCTGTGTCCAGTTTGATGGCATTGTCAGGTTGCCAGTATATTGCTTTTCCGCATTTGCAGCACCTTGTGGCAAGCAGCCCTCTGCTTCTGCTCATCTCACCCAGGCGAGTCGTGTAAAGTGTAAGCAAGTTATTCGTGGCATCTGTTGCACGATTGTTTGCTCGACAATGTGTACTATTCATTTATATACAGTGCCGGGCAAAGAAATATCACTACTTTGGAATATACTCTTGTCTTAGCTCGTGTTGTTTACATACGTCCTACATAGATAAATGTGAAATAGTTTCAATCTGTGTTCATTCAAATACAAATACAACTTTAAGAACTGATTTGAGGACCCTTCTTTTGTCCTCATTGAGATTGAAATAGTTGTAAGACCCCTCAAGAATCGTTAGCAGTCTGTTTGATGCCAAATCAGTGACTAGCAAAGGAGTTAATTTTCCATGGCAAGTTTAGACATTCGAGTCTACTGATGAGGAAACAAAGTGCTCTCAACAAAATTTGATTTGTATCGATATTAGGGCAACGAGAGAAGTTATCGATAAATTAAATTAATTAACTTATGTTAGAAATTATAGTCTCTAAGCCACATAGGGCTGGATCAGATCAACAGCTGATATCGAGCTAGAATCTACAAATATACCTCATCGAATCGGATGTGTCTCTTTCGATCAGCATAACTACAAATAGAGATGAAGGTTATGTTGAATGTCGATGAGGTCAGCATAGCAATGAAACAACTGACAACAATTGACAAATTCCCAACGACAACAGAAACATATTCAATATTAAATTTTCCAAATTTGCTCAACTGTGCCACCGTTGATCTGAGGCATGTCCAACCCATCCAAGTCTGTTGAGGAGCTGACACAGGTGTCAGCTGGCGAGGATGCGCCCTGCACCAGTCGACAGGGCAGAGCCGTCACCCGCCTGGAGCCGAGTTCACCGCTGCCAGCCAGCGAACCCAAGTGCGACGGTCCGGCTGTGCGGATCAGGCGCGAACTGAGCGACATCTCGCAGAATCCGCCGCCGAACTGCAGTGCCGAGATGTATAAGCAGGATCTGTTCCATTGGCGGGCAACGGTGCTGGGTCCCAGCGGCACCGTCTACGAGGGTGGCACATTCAAGCTGGACATTCAGTTTGTGGCTGCGTATCCATTCCGACCGCCACAGATCCGCTTCCTCACGCGCATCTATCACTGCAATGTGGACAGTCGGGGCTGCATTTGCCTGGATGTGCTCAACGAGCGCTGGTCGCCCGTTATGAACATTGCCAAGGTGCTCCTCTCGATCTGGGTGCTGATGGGCGAGTGTAATCCCAATGATCCGCTTGTTCTCGGCATTGCCGAGCAGTACAAAAACAATCGCAATGAGCACGACAAGATTGCACGCTACTGGACAAAACGTTTTGCGATGCCCAACAGCAACGGCAACAGCAACGCCAAGCCAAGCTCCAAGTTTGAATCAGAGAAGAAGGAGAAGCAGGAGAAGAAGCAGGAACAGCAGTCGGAACTGGAGCAACAGTCCGAGCTGGAGCAGCAGCAGCAGCAGTCGGAGAAGGAGCAGCAGTCGGAGCAGCATGAGCAGGCCACAACACCGACAAGCAGCTCAATTGCCATTAATTCAACACACAGTCGCAGCAGTCAACTTTAGACAAACCCCTCCCTCCCCTACCCTCCCCGCCCCCAGCAACACCCTCATTCCCGCCCCGAATCCTCGCCGTGTTGCAAGTGTGGGGCTGGCAATCTTTGCTGGGCGTCAACAATTTGTAAGCGCGCATAAAAAATATGGCTTGCATAATGCGACCGGGCACTTGGAGATGGTCGCCCGTCCAAATACTTTTAGCACGAACTGTGCCCTGTCCTCAACTCAAAATCATGAACTCATCTTTACTTGCATTTTCAACTACTACAAATTGGAATTGTGCTTGCCCATAATGACTTTTGCGTATCGCTTCATTGCAGTTATCCCAATTTGGGCAGCTTGTTTAAAATATATATACATATTTATTGGGTAACAAAGAGTTGTTTTTCATTACACTCATAAGTCCATATCAATTGAATTTTTTTTCAGATGGAACACGTTTGCACGTTTGTGTCACGACACGATCTCCGCTCTGGTTACCTACTGTTCCAGTGCTCCACTGCTCCACAGTTGTCCTCCTCCCGTCGCGCACCCCTTGTCATCCAGCCATGAGTGGCTGAGGGGCTGCTGACGTCGCCAGATAGCTAGCCGGGCCTTTAGTGCGTTCATGTCCATGAATATTCATGAGCTGCCAAAAATGAACCGTGCATAAGGCGACGGTACCAAAAGGTCGTTTCGAAGTGGGTTGTGGGCGGGGTAGAGCTTGAAAAATGAATTGGAACGCGAATGGGTTAAAATACTCGTAGGTGGATGGGATGAGTGGTTGGATGGTTGACTTGGGTGGTTGGCTGGTTGGAGTAAGCAACCAAACAACTGAAGGTGTTGAAAGATATTTGTACTAGTCGTACACAGGCTACAATTTGGCGTCGAGCACCGACTGATGACCGACTATACAATTAAGATTATTAAAATGTGTATCCAACAATTTTGATTCAATCCATTAAATTAAATTGAATTTTCTGTGGGTTAACGTGCCATAAAAATACTTGTGTGGATAAAATCTGTGAGCATGGGCTAAAGATAAATCCTTTCTAGAATCTGTCGTTCTTAATCTTAAACCGAATCCAAGGTCTCTGGGTCCCTTAATCGAAAATGTAGGTTTAAATGTACAAATATTGCAGATGTTATCCATAGTATTTTTCTCGATCAGATTGCGTTTTTCTGGCTTTCTCCAACCCTCGCCATAAATATTATACATTAATTATTATTATTATTAATTTTATGCATTGGCCTAGTTAAATTCATTGTGGTTCTTCTCTGCCTATAGCGACTTCTTGGTCTACAATGTGCTGTCAAGAGGCAGGTGAGTATTTTAAGTCGGATCTTTCTTATGGATACTATTTGCACATATCGCTTTTTAAAATAGCCGCCTAAAAGATATATGGCTTGTCTGAGAGACCTCGTCTGGTGCCTCTGCCCAGCAGACATACATTTTTCAGTATTCAAATTCAAATTGAATTGTTGCTTTTAGCAAAGAGATTCGAAAATTGCTAATTATAGAAAGCGAATCGAAGGCGACGCGACAGGGGAGAGTGGAAAGCTTGGCAATTGGAGGAGGTAACAGATAACAGTAAAATGGTAACAGGACATAGTCATGGACATGTCAGGGAGACTGGGGATGGGGTCTGTGGAGGTTAAAAGGGAATAAAGCAGCAGCAGCCGCAGCAGCAGCAGCAGCAGCAGCGAGAAGATCTAGGAAAGCGACACTCAATTTGCAAAATGCGATAAATTGAATGAAAAGTGTGAAAATGAAGAGGAGTCATCAGCAGCTAGAGTAAGGATAAAGGAAGTGGGCTGTGGTGGGTTGGGGTGGGTTGTGTTGGGTAGTTGCTGTTGCGAGCTTAAGCAGAAGTGAAGCACAAAAATAAAAAATGAAACAGAAAACAGACAACAAAAAAAAATGTAAATGAAAATTCAAGGAAATTTAATAATAAAAACATCAGCATAAAGTAAAACGCATAAAATCCAATGAAATGTAAAAGGCAACCGAACGAGCGCCCGACTGGACACACACACACACACACTGATAGAGAGGGAGAGAGTGAGAGTGAGAGGGAGTAAGAGGGAGTGGGAGAAGGGGAGGGGGTGGGGCGGGGCGGTTCGTGTGTGTAGAAAATAGCATCGCTCTGGCAGTGTCCTGCCCGAGCAGGATATGCTCAATTGAACATGTTGATTGCTGACAGCGCAGACGCCGCCTTACACACCCTCCCCAGCACCTCTTCAAATGGGGAGTCAATTGAAAATCAACTTAGAGCTCGCTTTAATGGAATTAGTTGTACGAAGAAGGACATCATCAGCAGTAGAACAGAACAGAACAGAACAGTGCTGAGCCGAGCTGAGTAACGCGTCCGGGCTTCATCATCAACATCAGTTCCAGTTGCAGAGATGCAAAGAGATATCAGGCGATGTGCCCCACAAAGATCCTGCTTCCTTATGCTTCAGCAAGCAGCAAAGGTGCTACATAAAATACCTATCAACACAAATGGAGACAGACATGGAGACACATACAAACACATGTTCGCAAAAACTATATACACTCAAACAAAAAAAAACGAATTAAAGAAAGTTGAGAATGTACATTTAAATACAATCTTACTTAACTTATGACATTAATGTTCAGTTAACAATAACAATATATTTATTCGTAATGGGAATATGTTAGTTGAGATTGTACTTAAGTCAAGATCTTAATCCAAGCAGCCAAGATCTTAAGTAAAGTTTAGGGATAAGAATCAAGAGCTTAATTTCTCTTGATTTAAGCACAATCTCACTCAACTGATGTTCCTAACTATGAGTTAACATTAACAGTCGAAAATTCCGAAATGGAACAAGTTATGTCCGATTGTACTTAAGTCAATTGCAATTGAACTATGCTTAACAATCTTAGATCGGCTTAAAAATTAGTGCTTCGATTAACAAGTGGAGTCTTTTAAACTTAAATTATGTGAAACAGCAATTTAATTTCTTCAAGTGTAATAGCGTATGTATATGCATATGTGTATATGCATACAAATGTATGTGCAAGTGTACCTGACATGTCCTTTAGGTCAGCTAGAAAAACATTTGAATAGACGCTCCATTGATGCGGATCAGTGTTGAAAAGCGTGCAAATGAAATTAGAGACACCCGGCGACACCCCCACCCACCGTTGCCTTAAAGCGTTACACAGAACCAAGCAAGCCAAAACTAATTTGAAAACCAGTTAGAGAGCTCGAATCGAGAGAGCTTGACTTGGGGATACCATGTACACAGCTGTTAAATATATTACACATACACGCAACTAAAATCATCCAACACTAATCAAATCAGCAGAGCTTATCGATTATATGTTAGAGTATATAAATTATAGAAAGAAATTGATATTCCATATATATATATATATTAAATTAAGTCTCTAGCTGTTAGACAGACAAACAGACAGACAGACAGACGAACACGCCTTTGTCAACTCGACTCTTAATGCTAGTAGAATAATCCAATTACTCAATTCGCGATTGCAACAAAAAGTGTTGCACATCATTAGCAGCAGCTCTGATTGGATGGATGCAAGAGCGTGTTTGAATGCTGAGCATGAATTGAATAAGCATCTGGAGGGCATTCATCATATCATACATAATGCCACTAAGCAGCACTAACTAAAGGCTGGCTTCTTATTTGATCAGAGAATAAGTCTCAGCGAAGGCAAGCGAAATATCGACTTGCGTTCTGCTTAGCCTTGCATATCGTGTTTCCTCTTCTTCTGCTACTTTAGCAACAGCAACAGCATCATCGTCATCGTCATCGTCATCGTTTTTGTCATCGTCATCGTCATCGTCATCGTTGGTTTGCATTTGTTGGACGCGTGTGGTTCCTGAGTTGAGCGCCCTTTGATTTTGCAAGACTCTGTCTTTTGCAGCTTAATTGAATTTAAGTGCGTTTCACAATATGCAATATTGTAAAATGTACATCTCACACACACACACACACACACACACACACACAGAAAGTGCAAAGTACATTTAGCGGCAGAGAAGCAACAGCAGTAGCCTTCATCTCTGCCCCACAGCCCACCCAATTTAACCAACAATCAGACTAGGCAATCTTATAGAGAAAGGGGTACTGGTGTTGGGGTGTGTGTGTGTGTGTGTGTGTGTGTGTGTGTGTGTGTGTATGCGTGACACAAGAGGGCATTACGATGTACACAAATTGACAAACTTAGTTAGGCGAGTGGAGTAGTTTTATTAATTGGCAATGGAGAAGCCATCAAAGGACTGACACACTCGCAAAGTTGCATAAGCCCAAGTTGTGTGTTGTGGCATGAAGGCATGTGTTGAAGTAATGGATAATACATATAACAAATCCATACAGTGGTGCTGCGAAAGATTTCCTAATTGCCACATTTACACCTAATTTCAGTTCGATTTAGCCAAACCAAATAATGTTTTAATAATCTCTTTAATGCCAGCTTGGGCTTAGAGTTCACTGAAGTAAGGAAGAGCAATTGCATCCTATTTATTTGCGCAACGGAATGCTTTGTGAGCCTTGACAGGCAATTATGGATTGGCCAAATATATATATATGTATATGGTTGTTGTCCTTTCGGGGAGGAAACATATTGTCTCTGATTAAGTGAAGTGAAAATGTTGTACTTTTCATGAACAGGAACACAGACTATAACTACATATTATGTTGATTGGTTAATTACATATTTTATTTTTTATTTTTTCTATAAGTGCATATGAAAATATATACATACAAATATGAAAAACTGGGGGCATTTCATATTTTTTGGGCCAAGTGCATGGATAGAGTGCCTGCGTTCTCCGAAGAAGATCAGCAGCAATCTGCGCTTCAATTTTGCTGGGCATGGCCAATAATTGCTGTGTTTTATAAATGATCTAGTTGATCTAGCAACTTTTTTAGCTTGTGGTCTTTAGTGGCATTTCAGCAAAGTGATCATCGAGTGCTCAAGTCAAGGTGTGGAATGAATGTGGGGAGGCCCTTTAAATTTGGGCCATCCTTAGCACTTTGCCCGGTTAAATGATGCTTTCGAAATTTCCTGACCAGTTACGGCACATAAACAAACACTGGACAAACGCTGGACAAACAAACATCTACAACATATACTACAGCGTACAGCTTTCTTGTCCGGCTGGTTGTCTGGCAAATAAAAAGCACTGAGCGAAAATCGATGTGCATAAGAGAGTGGCCAACAAGTGCACCAAAAAACTTGCTGTCGCTATATATACCTATATATTTGGCCAGAACACATTAGGCCACATGGTCTGAATTCTGGGGGGGCTGAATGAGAGCATTCGAGCAGGGCTGAGTCAAAAAAAAAAATGTCACATCGCCAAAAATGGTGACAAGAAAAAGCGAACAAACAAAAGTGTTCAGGTAAAGAGTTACCGACTGGGCATTACTCTGTTGCCATGGATGACAACGCAACCGAAACGGAAAAATTGAAATTCAAAACCGGAACAAAAATAATATTTAATTAGAACTTAATTATATATTACCATTGGGCAACGAATAGCGAATAAAATGTGGAATTAATTTGTAACCATTGCCGGAAGCTGTTCACTTTTCGATTGTCATCCTCTCCTCGTGTGCAATTTTATAAAATATATTTCCCAGATTTCACACTCAGTGACTCTCTTTCTCTCTCTTTCTATCTCCCTCTCTCTCCTTACCTTTCTCTCCCTCTATTTATCGCTCTACAACCGATATTAATGTTAGAAATGTTGGGCATGGTAGAAGCAGGCTCTTTAATTGTTACTTGATTAAGCTAAACGGATGCCAGAAATGACCAAAACTTCTATTCCACATAGAAATCGGATCGGCTTTAACAGGTTAACGGATTAGTGATCTTGGGTGAGAAGTAAGAACATATGGATTTGCTTTTGTCAGAAATATGGTAATCAATGTGTCAGGCTCCATATACGATTTGTAGAGGGTATAAATAATAGAGAAAAAAAAAGAATGTTGTTGCTGGCTTGGGCTACGCTGACCAGGGCAAACACTTGCCACTTGGCACTTGCCACTTTTTGATGTTGTTAGTGGCCATGTCCGAAGTGGAGTGGAGTGGAATAGAGTAGAGTGGAATACTCCGGCTCCGGTTTTAAATGGCCTCCATCCACTGCTATGGTCATTCCTGCAGGTGTCGCGACGGCCGCGCAGACTTGCAAACTATGCACATGGCGGTAAATACTCTGAACGCTACGCGGCCAGTGTCTCCCCCAAGTTCCTCGGCTCCTTCAGCTCCTTTAACTGCTCCGGCTGGCAGTCGCTTAAATTTAATGCCCTCAGGCATTTCATTTTGGCCGACCAGCGATGGAGAAGCGGTTGCCGCTGCAAACATTTCCCAAATGTGACAAACAAAAAAAAAAAAAAAGTAATAGAACAAAAAGCACAAAACAAATGTATTTCAGACACCACGAAGTCAGTATGCCCTTACAGACCGGCGTCAATCGCATTATATCTTTCAAAAAATAATCGACCGATTGAGATTCGAAACTTTATTTTGTTGCTTGGATATTGCTTATAGTCAGACAATATGTACACACTGCTCATGCTCAGAATCTGGCCAATTTACAACTTTGGAAACGACTCGATCTGTTCTACTCTTGCTGTCGGGTTGAGGTATGGATTCTGAATATATTTTAAACGATGCTGATAAGTGAATACTCCAGATTAATATAAGAAGAGAATACAATGGGAGATTGTCCAGCTATTTAAATTTAAATTTCAATTAGCAGAAAAGTGTTCAAAATAATAGGCAACTGAGAGATTAGCTCTGAACTGAACTGAACTGAACTGGAACTGGACTAATAAATTAAGCTAATACTCGTATGTGTGTAGAGTTTAGACAAAATGACAATACCCATTGCAAGAGTATAAATGGCGTGGAGTAAACGATGCGATACATGAAATTTGCTGGCAACGAACAACGGGCAATGAGCCTCAGCCTACCAACGGTAAAAAAGTATCTCTAACAAAAACAACAACACAAAGAAAATACCAATGAAAATGGCAATGAAACCGCCGCGTTCGGGATCCATCAGCGTTGTACGTAGTGCATAAGGACACATAAAGATATGTACTTGTTATATGTATGCATGCTTTCCCAACAAGTTTTGGTGTGAGTGAGTGAGGACTCGACTAGCAGATACCCCTTACCCAAGTCTTTACCTATTCATTTCGACAGATAATCCATATCATATTATGCATGCATTACTTATCTTATGAGAGCTAATTTAAAAACAATAAATGCAATTGTTTCTGTAATAAAGATTAAATATCTAATAAAACATACCCTAAACTAGACAGTTTCACTTTGGCATAGGTAAAATATCTTAATTATATCCAAAACGATACTCAAAATGACAAAAACTTGACCGCTTACATAAATTCAACAGCTTGACCAGAGTATCTGCCAGCCGAGCTCTTTCTTAGAACTAGAGCATTCTTACTTTATGCAGATAGCTTACATTGAGTTGAGTTTACATTGCTATCCACCGGACAGACGTCCAGCTATCCACCGGACAGACGTTGTAAATGCATATGTCGATCGCCTACTGACGCTAGTCACGAATATATTCAGTTTTGTGAATCGGTTGTCAATGTGCGACAAACTGGTACTTTACAAATGAAATCACAACAGATCACTGCATTATTTCTTTATTTTTTAATCTATAAAGTACGCTTCCTGTTGCATCAAAATTCGTATTTCTAAAGTGTCGAGTCGAGTTAAGTCCACGATTTTGTATCCACTGGCAGTTGTGAATATTTTTGAATGCAGTTCGCTAATCCCAACGATTGCATTTCTCATTGAATATGATGGGATACCCACTGCTGGCATTATCCCTGTGGCATCTGGCTTTTGATCGTGTCCGTCTACCGCTTGCCGGATTAGCCTGATTGCGATGGTAATTAATCGAGAGCATCTCCCAGTCATAGATCTGGTTCATTTTGCATTGAAGCCTAATGGTGAGCTGTCGGAACATATTGCGAACCATTTTATAATCGGGTTCCGCGTCGAAGGCCAACTGGTAGCAATAGTTTAGGTACATAACAAATTCGCTGGGTAGTCCCTGGCAAAGGACCTCGTTGCTAATGCTCTGCTTCATCTCGTAGATGCGCTCGTATTTCTGGTGCTTCGTCGATGCTCTGATACCCTGCCAGGGCAATTTGCCGTGCAGAAAATAGATGAGCATATAGCCCATCGAGATGAGATCATCGCGACGCGACTGCTCCAGACCCACATGTGAATTGATGGACGTAAAGCGAGCCGTACCGGTGAGGGTGCGATCCTCGCGGTAGGGTATATGGGTACTGGTAATGGGATCCCAGCACTTCTTCGACAGACCAAAATCGATCAGATGCAGTCGCTTGCAGCTGAGATTGCGTCCAATCAAAATGTTTCTAGGCTTAATGTCCTGATGAACAAAGCCCCTGCTGTGCACCTGCTCCAGCCGCTGCACCATCTCATCGGCCAGCATTAACACCGTCTTCATTGTAAACTGCCGGCTGCACAGCTCGAACAGATGGTCCAGCGATGGACCCAGCAACTCCATGACTAAGGCTCTATATTCAGCCCGCTCGCAAAAATAATGGATTTGCGGCAATCCCAGTGCCGGACGGATTGCCTTATACACTCGGTATTCGTAGGCGAGCTGTTTATGCGGTGCATCAGCTCTCTCCATTTTGATGGCCACGTCTTCGCCGTTGTATAGGGATGTGGCCAAATAGATGTCTCCGAAGGAGCCGCTGTCAAACTGGCCATGCACCGTGTAATCCCCCACAAGAAACTTGGGCGCTTCACTCTCACGGAACAATTCCATGTCTAAGCTAAAACAATAAATTTGAATATAATTATGAGTAACAATTAATACAATTAATGCTACCAAATCTCCATGACAGGAAACGCATTTCAAAACCAAGTGATAATATTGAAATACCTTGAGTGGGTTATTTAAAAGTTAACCACCCTCCTATGTCTACAATAAGTCTGTGCGTCCAGCGCCCAGCGGCGAGGGTCCTCCTTGCTTGAAGTCTCCCCAAGATGCCAATGAATTGCCGTCCAAGTTTTAGTAAGATATTTAAACGCATAACTGGTGAGTTTGAATTGGATAAATATGTAAGCAAAAAAGTTGTTCCTACCAGTGCTCATATCTAGTCCACTTTTGCTATGATAGATCGAAAAGACAGATTCATTAGCATAGCTTTAGGGGAGGCATTTAATATAAAAGTCTACTTCCAAAAATCGACCTCCTTAGAAAAATGATTACAAAAATACAATTTCCTAACTTCGAACTGGTTGTCCAAATAATCGGACAAATATATATCTGAGTGCAGGAGGAGATTAAGTACGCCTGCTATCGAAAATACATTTCTAGAATATTTGAAAGGTGTTTTAAAATGCTATACATTTTTGGCCTGCATAGCTTCGTAATTCGTTTTCTTATTGTTAATCAATAATAGCAAATTTTATTTTTACAAATTGTTTCTTACTTGTAATGAGTGCATTTGCCTTACCTGAATTCTTTTGTAAATATACTCAAGCCTCTCCAGCATTATACTCACGTATTAAATCATTCACTTGCCAGATCCAGTGGCACAATCACAATGACTGTGAATGCACCAAACGGAGCCAATTTGTAGTCGCAATAATAATTATCATATAAGTGCAATAATAAAATGGGAATAAGGAGAAAATAAAAGAAAAAATATATAATAACATTGAGCCATCTAAGCAAATAATAAATCGAATCAAGAAAATTCTCCATTAAGTTTTACAATGATTCTCAGGACTCTCAGGTGCTGTCTGCTTGTTTCTTTTTTCTTCTGTGCTCAGAGCACATCATTTCACACGGAAATCAAAGACGCTTCCTTATTTTTCTTAAGTTTAAATTGCAGGATATTACTTTGTGGTTGGAGCGTGAGTGGTTTCACTTGTCCAACAGTAGACAGTCCCCTTTCCCAGCCCCATCCTCTTCCCCTTCTCCCACCGTCTCCTGCCCCTCTAGCTGGGCTCAGCTTCAATGATTTTTTATCGTCCTCGCTGCAATTTCTAATATTAAACTCAAAGCAGGTAGCCTCTGCTCCTCTGCTCCTCTTCCCACCCCCACTCTCACTCTCCCTGTCCCTATACCTTACCCTTGTCTCCCTATCTCTGTCTCTCTTGAAGCGCGGATGTTGAGCAGCGAAATCCTAACTGCTACTTATCGAGTCGCGTCCCCCTCCCTGCCTACCTGCCTGCCCTCGTCCAACACTCATTTTGAATACCCTGTTTGCCTGAATAGTGACGCCAAAGGGCAACATAGAATTATATATATTCTTTATACATATTATATATTAAGCATGAATTCCGTTTTTCATTTTAAACGGATTATAAACCATTGAAATCGTGGAAAGGTCATGATCAAATTTGCTTGGCTTATGAAAATCGGTTCTGTTTTGATAAAAGTTATTGCATCAGAAAATGTGCACCAAAATGTATCAAAATAGAATATGTATTTGTATAACTACAGGGTATCTGGATCGTCGTGCTGTCGATGCTCTCCCGAAGGGTGCCACTTTTGACTTGTTTCCTTCTTTCGCTTCTGCTGAACATTTTCATTTTCATTTTGGCGTCGTTGCCACGGAAATTCATCAAAATCATATAAACTCGTTCGCCTTGAAAGATAGCGCAGCTACCCAGCTACCCAGCTCCGCTCTCCCCTGTCCCCTGTCCCCTGTCCACCGTCTTGTTAGCCTTGTCCCCTTGGTGGCCTTTAACCGGCTGCTGCGCGGTTTATCATTCGAGAGTTACAGTAAAAACTTTTGACGGACCATCTGCATGTTTTCTTATACGGCAACCGTCGAATGTTGTTGGTTGTTGTTGCTGCCAGTGGCACTCGAGCAATATTTGATTTGCTTCTTTGATGCCATTAGTTTTTTGTTGTACTTTATTATTTATTTTTGTCCCGAGAGAGAGCCTCTTGGCCTGTGCCTCTTTGGCTTCTGCTTACTCTCAGTCGCATTGCTGGTGCGGTGCCTGTTGCCGGAATCCCGCTTTCCGGCAAATCGAGCACTTGTACATAAACTTTGGTAAATGAAATTATACAATGTTATATATTTTTATTTGTTTTTATTTTTTGCTCATCTTGATTTGGTTTTATTTTGCTTTTTGCCATCGAGTTGTTCGGCTGCTTGCTTTTCTTCTTTTTGCGTCTTTCTGGTCGTCGTCCACTTGGCAGCTGAAGCAGATAATGCGTTTTGCGACTGTTGCATTTCCGTGCCGAAGCTTCTGGCCAGGTGCTTAGAAACCATTCGAGTAATCAAAGCTTTGCTGGAATGCGCTTAAGCAATCAGTGGCAAAGAACCCCCTCACATACACCCATCCTTTGCACACCCCACCCTCAAACAAGCTACCCCACGGCAATTCCAGCAATTCCTCATTCCATATTAAGAAGAGACAGACAGCGAGAGAGAGAGAGAGAGAGAGAGAGAGAGAGAGAGAGAGAGAGAGAGACAGCTATTCCATTTATTTTTTTGCATTCAGTCAGTACCAAAAAGTACAAATTAAGGTCATTCATTTTGTTAACTAAATATTATTTATTTAATCGTGACCCTTTCGCTATAATCTAAATATGTGTTTAGTTAGTTCCAGGTCGCTTAAATGAGTTGTTAAGTCACAATTTCATTATTTAATTTTTCTTTTCACTGAATGTAACTCACACACATTGCCAATGAGTACTGAACTCTTTCTCAGACACTTTATGTACCCCGAGCAATTAGTTAAGCACCTGACAACAGATTCAACAGTTTCAGTGCCTCTTGGAACTAAAGTGCTTTACGTGAGTGTGTGTGTGTGTGCTGGAAGGTGTACGTGTGTTGGTGTGTAAAGTAAATCAACAGAACCCAAAACACAAACAGCAACAATAACAAATATAAGCATCCACAAATGAAAAATGCTTCTACTCTGTGCACAAATGTTCTACACAAACCTGTACACACACACGCACACGCACACATACAGAAAAACACACACACACATAGAAACACACACACGCACAGACACACAGAGATGTAACGCAATCTCAGTTGCATTTTAATTACCGAATCAAAAATCACAGAAGCGGAAATACTTATGAATTTCTTATGAGGCTGCAAAACGAAGAAAGTGCCGACGCCTCGTCGACAGTCCCTTGAACATCAACAGGATGGCTAAGCAGCCAACCAAAAGTTGACTAAAAGCGACACTGAGACACCCTACATATAAGCAAAATGAATCGAGGCCGAAGTATTCTTATTCATGATTAGCAAATCAACAATCGAGTCAACCGTGTTCGTCTGTCTGAATGTATGAACACAGTGATCTCTGACACTATAACGATATCTAGAGACTACAAATTTGGAGAATAAGTGCTTGTATTTTTTCATTGTGGCATTACATTTCTCTGTTTCGGAAATATCGATAAGAATCGATTTCCGATAGTCATTTTAAAGATAAGTATGTGAGAGAGGGAGTTTTCACATGTGGAATGTTTCCAGTTCTAGTTTATCAGACGCAAGCTAAATAATTTACCGATATTTCCCCCCGTTTTTATACATCGATAAATATCGATGGTAATTATGAATATATATCCTTTTCAAAACAGAATGTGTATGCCTTAACATATTGTTGATAAACTCTGGTTGAATTATACCTCAGCTGGCATGCAGATGAATTTCATGCATCATCCTTGGATGATATACCCTTCAAGTGAGCAACAGCAATTACAACTGCTGCTCGGTTGTAATGTGGCTTTAGTTTAGTTTAGTGGCACCCGTGGGCAGCTCGAAGAGTTTGCCAAACACAACTTTAAGCATTTGAATCAACATCTATGTGTGAATAATCATCGAATCGCTGTTGTAGGCTTAAGCATAATTGCGTTTGTAAGAAACAATCGATAACTATTCGATTGTACCTTGGCGCCCAAGAGCAGCAGCAACAATATTTACAATTAAATACATACTCACAACTGCACACACACACACACACACACACACAGACATCATCAACACCGCAAGCAGTCAGACAAATTGGTTTAGCACAAGTGTGTAAATGCAGGTGTGTGTGCGTGTGTGTGTGTGTGTGTCTGAATGCATATGGAATGTCTCGTCGCATGCAGCACACACGCACACACACACATACACACAAGCACAAGCACACAGCAAAATAAGTTCCGTAAGATATTTAATTCAAGTGCGGGCGTCCTTCTGGATACCAAATACGGGTTACGGGATACGGAATACAGAATTTGGAATATTCTGAGGCTCGGGGTTTTGGCCCTTTTATGCCCTGCAAACATGTTCAAGTAGTAAAAGAAAGAAAGGGTATCTTGAGTTAGGTGAATCCTTGTGACAGACGAAAGAAATCTATTATTGAGATATACACATGCGTTTTTTGCTTTTTTAAAGCTTCAATTTTTATATTAACAATATTTTCTTTTTAATATCTTAGTACTAAATGTATTCAAGTAATAGGAAATAATATAAACACGATTTCTATATTGAAACAAGAACTTTAGTTTTTAAATCTTCGACTTTTCTATATTAAAATTGTAAGTTTTCTCTATTTGTGATTAATAACTAATACTTTTCAGTATTCCAATCCGAAATCTATAAATCCATAAATATTCCCATTAAATATTTATCATTTACATTCACATACAATTTGAAGCTCTGTTCTTCTTTTTCTGCATATTATTTATATATTTATATATATATTATATGCAGTCCTGATACGGTTGTTCCTTTTTGGATCTTACCAGAGGCTAGTCGAGAATTGTGAATTGTTTTTATGGTCTCTATCTGTTCTCTATGTGCTGGTAAAAGTCCTTGTCGTTCACCTCTACTTGGCTGCTTCCTTTGAGAACTCATTAGAGGATATCTGCTAGTGGAGCATGCTCGTCTGTTTTTTTTTTTTTATGGATTCAGTTGTATAAGTGCTGTATGTATCTAAGATCCTTATCGTTGTCCTGTTTCGGCTGCTCTCTTTCGTTTTGCGGCTGCCCAACACTAAAAAATGATATACTATCTGGGACCTCGGGAGACTAGCTGCCGCTTCATCTGTCTGGCAGCCGTGAGACGAAGACGCTTCACACTTTGTGGCTAGTCTAGTGGAACTTATTTGGTTTAGTTGAATGCACCCCATTAACATCCACCCCCCGAAACTATACCTACTCCCCTCCTCCTCCCACACACACACATCCTTATCTGTCGACACTCCTTGCAATTTCTTTTCAGCTGCTGTCTAGCTGGATGAGTCGTGGGCTTAACGTGAGTGTGTGTGTGTGAGAGAGAGGGAATGTGTGTGTCTCTGTGTCAGTGTGTGTGCGTGTGTGTGAAGGACTCGCAACTCGACTGTGTTGTCAATTAGCGACCTGCTTTAACATTTCAGCTGAGCCCTAGAAATGTGCAACTGTGCAACAAATATTGAGTAACCTTTTTAATGCTCTCATAAGCTCTCAACCACACACACACACACAAACACACACACACAGACACTGGTAGTCAGACAGATTTTTATTTGAGTGATACAATTTCATGTTTCTTAAATCGACATTTTTGCATACCCTTAAATATTGGTTAATTTGTGTGTTTTTGGAAGAAGACATTGTCATAAAATTTGGAGGTTAGATTGCTGGTGACCTTATTCAAAGATCATCATCAAAGCTTATTCCGACCATGCCCACCAGCAATACCCTTTCGCACACTGCCCGCTCGCCACGCTCACTATCAGAGTATGCCGCAGTCGGTTCTGCCCAATTGCAACATTCTCACTTGTTTTACTATTTTATTTGTATTTTTTTGTGTGGGTCTGAAGATATTGTTGGCTACTTTTTGACTGCTGGTAATTTGTGTGTTGCCAGTTAGAGCGTGGAGTGCCGTAATGTTGCAATGTGTGTTGCATACATTTGTGCTAAACAATTATTTATTTATGAGGTAAACATCATTCAGTTGCACTCGTAGCAGTGGCAGCAGCTTTATGAATATATAAATGCACCGTCCATGCCACATGCCACACGCCACATGCCGCATGATAGCCGTTAGATTGGCCTGGACGGTTGGCTGGCCAAATGACCGTTGCAAATTTGATTGCATTTACATATGCAGATGCAGATACATTTACAGATGACGCAACGGACAATGGACAAGGGACAAGGGCGAAGGGGGCATGGGGCATGGGGCATGGGGCGTGGAGGCGTGGGCATGGGAGTGGCAGTTAGTCACAATATACAACATTAAGCACACAACATGCAGGTTGGAGTTCAGAGCTTTGCGTTTGTAATTGCAACAAAGCCAGGATGATTTTTGCTTACACATCGGCTTAACATCGAAAATGAGTTGTGAGTTGCATCCCCGAACTGTGGCTCAATTGCTGTTGTTTAAGTACTTAACAAATAAGCCCTTCATCCATGACCCCCCTGACCCCCCACCGCTCGTCCTGACACTCTCCGAATACATGTGCCAGAGTAGTGTGTGAAATTCGCTCATTAACTTAACCTGACAAACTGAACAAGCGAGACGACAACGTAATTCAAGCAACTTAATTCTTAATCGCTTTTCCAGCATTTCAAACTAAATGGAAAATAATTGTATATTTCTGGACTTATTTACTTAACTGTCAGTCTCTAGTATTTAGTTATAACAGACTCCGATAGATAGATAGACGGACAGGTTAAATTAACTAGGCTGGTGATGGTTATCAAGAATATATTTATATACTCAACGGGATCGCAGCTATCTTTTTAAAAATGCGTTAAGAATGAACAACTCTTTATTTGTTTTTGTTTTTTTTTCTCAGTTAGCTTAATATGCTAAAGAAAAAAGCCAGCAGTCTTAGTTTTTCAAATCCATATCTTCATATACACTCAGCATTTGCTCCTTGAGCGTTTCGTAGGATGAACGGCCGTTGTCAGGATTATCAGCAAAGATCAGCGAGAAATCGAGCAGCTCCAATTTGGCGTCACTTATCTCCGCTTCCAATATGGTCATTAAATGATAGACTTTCACGCTGTGATCGACGACGCCCGCCGAAGAATAGAGAATCTCCTGTTCCACAAACCACAACCACAAAGGCTGCCGAATCGGATGTGCTTTCAACCGTGCCAACTGCTCAAAGTGCCTTTTACTCGCCTCTGATTTATAGCTGGACATTCTGAAATCTAGAAAGCACTCTTCGCCTGGATGCAATTACAATATTTTAATCAGATTATTCTATTTATCAGTTCTCTTTAATTCCTTCGTATATTTGGCGGCAATTGACTTTTTTGCCTATTTCGTCAGCAATTAGGAATGTGCACTTATTTATCCAAGCAATGACAACTAGATGTGATTTTTGACAGTTTCTTGCCCGACTTTTATTTTCATTAGTATATTAATATCAAAAACATACATCGATATCGCTTGGGGCAACGTTTAGTTTTCAAAAATAATTCAATTCCAGTTAAGACAGATATCGATGTTTTCTATTAATTCGAATTAAATGACAAATAGCAAAGAATTGACAATGGTTTTGGCCATATCAAAGAGTTCAGTTAACATGAGAGTTTATATATATATGGCTACAATCAGCTAAACAATACAAAATATAATACATTATATAAAGTACAGGTACCAATTTGGTGAGTCGTATGGCAGTATTAAACAGAGCTTTAAGAAATACCAATAATATATTTGGAGAGTATCTGAGCTAATCAAATTATGATATGCAGCAAATGTTTTCAATATTTGGATTGCACCCATTTGGGCAACATTTTTGGGATATTCAACTTAAGTTCCACTTAGGGTTTTCCCATCCGATTCTGATTCCGATTCTGCTGATGCTGCAGGGGAGGGGAAGGTAAGGAGGGCGTGAACAGTTGGGGTATTTTCGTTTTGGTTGCCCCCACAGAATACCACTAAAACGGGCAAGCAGGCTGTTGATACAGCCTCAAGCCGAGTACTTTGTGGATGCTCCAAAAATACAAGAATAAAAAAAACTACACAAGAACAAGAACAACAACAACAAGCGTTCTTCCATGTGGGGCATGTTCTGTATGTTGTTGTTACAAAAAAAAAAAAAACCCAAAAAGACAGAAAAATAACCGAAAAAATTTCATTTATTATTAAAATCACTTTCGTTCCAATGAGGATTCCAAATGCCATATCGTTTCGTTTCTTTTTATTGGTATGCGTATGTCTCTCTCTCTCTCTCTCTCTCTTTCTCTCTATCTATCTCTCTCTCTCTTGCTCTGTGTGTGTGTGTTTTTGTTGCCGCTTGTGTGGCGTCGCAAAATCCTGACCGGAATTGTCTTCAACTAGCGTAGACTTTACTTTATTCCTACACAGCGACAAAAAATTCAAAAGCAAATAAACCAAAATGTTGTCATTGAAATTCGGCATGTAAGTTCTTCAAATCAAGTTTATTTTATTTCATCGATAGCTCGGCAGTTATCATTAAAATCCTCAATCTTAAATATATGTTTTTCCAATTGAGTTTGTTTACACCTCAAAGCGGGAGAATATTGTGTATTAACAATAACATAATTACAGGGTATCTCCAAGTCGAGCTCTCTTTCGATTAGCCTAGATTCTTGCGTGCATTGTGCAATCTCTGCTCGCTTTTCTCACTGTGTAGCCGTATTGCTTCATGCTCTGTTCGTCATCAGTTGTTGAGTTCCTCCTCCGGCCACTCCTTTGATTCCATTATTTGTTGTTGTTATCGTTGTTGTTGTTGTTGCTGTTGTTGCTGTTGTTGTTGGATTAACAAGTGTCATATGTGGCTGCCTCGCCTCGTCTTGTGGTAATGGGAACAGCTCTCGACGCTTTGCGCTCCACTGACTTAGTGTCTTGGCCAAACCCTAGCCTCAGCCTGCAGCTCATTCACTTGCTCCTTCTAATAGTCCTTGTGTCTACCTGTACCCCCCACGCACACATACACACACATCTACACAGCTACACACCTACACATACACACAAGCACATATTCTGCACATTTAAGTCAAGTGTGCTTTGGAGATTTTGTAGCCGCTTTAAAAACGTTTTCACACACCCAACTTCACCACCCACTCAGCCGTTATCCTTCAACCTGCTTGTGTGTGTGTGTGTGTGTGTGTATCCCATATCCTGTGTCCTGTGTGTCCACGGGGCGTGTTGCGTGTTGCTCTTTCAGTTTTTGGGCTGAGCAAATGTCAACGAAAGTGCAAATAAAATCTAATGTTGAAATCATTGCAAAAGTTGCCCTTTCCTCACACACATTTGGAGAGGTGTGTGTGTGCGTGTGTTTGTGTGTGTGTGTGTACATGTGTGCTTAATGTCCTTGTCATTTGGTTTGTCGCACCCGCGTGAATTTGTTTTTATATCAACATTGCATTTTATTGGTCGGTCGGCAACGCATCTTAATTTTTTTCTTTTTACCTCAACGCTCGCAGCAGCAATTTGAACAACTACGCAAGAAAACAGAAAGTGAGAACGTTGCAATCGGGCAAAGCCGACGGCGGCATACTCTGTTCGCAGTCTGGAAATTTATTGACATTGAATAGATTTGAAGACTCTAGCTTTGAAATGAAGGCAGATATAAGGTTTTTATCGACTTGCACTTATCGATGTTATCGATATCTCTTAACACTTCGCACAAGGATGAGTAAGTTCAAGTTTCTACGGACGGCATAAGCCAATATGCTCTTCTAGTTTCGGTATTAAAGTATAATTATCGTTAGACTTGAGTCACAATTTTGTGGGTGCCTGTCAAATTTGTACAAGCAATTGAGCAAGTTGTCATCTGGTTTTCAAAAACCAGCAGTTATTTTAACTACCTTTCACATGGATTCGACAAGGAAATAGTTCTGGTCAATGGTGAATTTCAAAACATGATTTAAAATTGTCCCAATGAAAAAGAAAAATGCATTTGAAGAGGCACCATAGCGCAAAAAGAGTTTTCGAAATATTTCAAATGGGCATTTAAAAAGAAACTTCCCAAGTTGGTTAAGCTTAAAGAAACTAATTGGGTCGATTTATTGTGATCTCACACAAACAAAACCCCAATTTAATGTGGCTTTTAATTCAACTCGAAAGCGTTGCAAAAACTTTTCGAAAACATTCGAAAAAATATGCATGGTCCGAAAACAAAGGAGGAAATATGCGACAAGTTGTACGCAAATCTGTCCCATTTATTGGGCTTGGCTTATTGTGATGGGCGAGGGCATGCCCCCCATTTCGAATATGAAATGAACTTGAATGGCAATTGGTTGCACTTGCCGCCTTACAACCGAATGCTGAATGCTGAATATTGAATATCGAATATTGAATATGATGCGATTGCTTGAGCATGCTTATAAATAATTGAACACCTAAAAACACACACCCCAAAACAGCAGCAGCTGTAATAATAAGCGCATCTTGTGTAATTGCCCACCGTCCACATATCCACATCCCTATCCACGTCCATATCCATATCCATATCTATATCTATATCCATATACATATCCACATCGATGCCAAGATTTGCGCCAACACAATCCAAAAGGAACAGATTTAATAAAGCGCCAGCAAAGAGCACAAAAAAAGTATCGTCTAAATTCAGAAATTCATTGCTACCTGGATGATTATCCAAGCAGGGAAGGGAATAAGCAGCCAGCCCAATGCAGGAGCGCCATTCTCAGCGCCACAGATGCTCCCGTGTACTACACGAGCACGAGACTCACGATACCAACAAAAGTGTTATGTATATATATATATAGAACTTATAAATATATTTAAATTGTAAAAAGAAGTCACCAAATAATTAACAACAACAAAAATATAAGTAGTTTGGAGAGTTAGGCATCCATAATAGATAATGCCTATTTTGTTCAATTCACAATAAATAATGCAAAAATGGAAAAGAAAAAAAAAATGTAGCTGAAACATTAATTAAATCGTAAGATATTTTTCATATTTGTAATAAGTAAATAAACTCAGTCATAAAATCAGTGCGATTTGTTTCAAATATTAAAATCTAGATAACTGCTAAATGGTAATTGACAAAGTTGTGTTTATTAAAAGGAATATGCAGAGTTCGTGGAAACTGGAAATAGTTTCCCATTTGATCAACATTTAACTGTGTTTTACAACACACCTACAACCATTTGGATAACAAATAATCAACATTGAAATATTATATCGTTGGAGGAATTGGTAAAATTTCGATGTTGGCTGTTTAACTCCGGTCGTTCTTACTTTACTTTTCCATTGACTCCTTCACCATATTAGACTTTCGCATTCAGCACACTCATCTCTAGTTGGAAAAATGAAGGGAAGGCATCGTTTCAGTTCCTCAGTTCCTGTGTCTCCCGTCTCCAACATTGGTTAGTTCCTTGCCTGCTCTGCCCTGCCCTGCCCTGCCCTGCCCTTTGCTGGCTGCACCCATGTTTTATTCAGTGAAGCCGCTTCGGTTATTGTATGTATGTGTGTATATATTATATACATTTATATATATGTATATATATATATAATATATATAAACTATATACACACATATATAAATCGGTGGCGGTGCCGCAAATAGTTTCATTTTGTAGTCATTGTATTTTCTCCGACTCAGCACAAAGCCAACCAAAATTGGCATAAATATTTGAACACCTATTTCGCTGGCTGCTTGCGCCCTTGTTCCCTCTTCTGCAGCACCCTCAACCCCCAACCCACCTCCAACTCCCACTCCAAACTCCCCCTGCTGTCTTACAGCATAAATACAGCAATTGGGTATACAGATATTTTTGTGTCCTTTTTCTTTATTTCTTGGGAATTCGAATCAATAAAAATAAATTCGCTTGCATTGATTCATTTTGTTGCTATATTCCATTAATATATCTGTCTCTCTCTTTCTCAATATCAGCTTAAATTAAATATGAGTTGCTTAGCTTTATTAAATAAAAAGTCAAATATATTTGACATCAATAATAAATCGGATTGTTTATCGCTTTCTGCATTTGCCCTTAGCAAACCTCTTCACATCTTAGCTCTGATAATCATAAGATAAGATTTGATTCCAGTTCATGTTGTGTTGCATTTGCTGTGACCTGCAAGAAATATTATATCTAGAATAAATATACTATAAATACTCAAGTTGGGCAAGCTAATTGAACTCTTTTTTTCAATTCTTTGTTATTTGTTACTAAAAATAAAAACATTCGAATTGATAGAAAACAGAGATAGTTTTAACTAAAATTTAATTATTGTTGAAAGTCGAATTGCTATTGATGAATCTGAGCTAAAATACTAAAACTGAACTGAAAGACTGAGCTGCCTTCTTCATTTTTCATTCATTAACTTCTGATTGTGGATTCTCATCGACATATCCTTATCAAATCTCTTGCAGGTCTACAGATCGACAATATTAGGCATATTTGTTCTAGAACTCCAAATTCTTAATTAAAAATATTTACCAGACTACAATATTGGTAGCTTTTCAGTCCCATTTTACTTTTACAACTTGGTGGTACTTTTGTGTTATGCATAGTACAATTGAATTTGAGACTCAATTGCTTGATTCTGGCCGAGATTTATTAGGATTATCTACTGAATATTTATGCCTGGTGTAGTACATACATTTGAATTTTATATGCTTTTGTTGCCTCATCCAAACAATTAATCATTTTGGAGTCGTGGCTTATCAAATTTCTCAGGCTGTGCGCATATTTCAAAAACTAATTGGCGCTTCGCAATTATTCTACTCGAGAAAACTAATCTCAGACTTGCGTAATGAATTTGTGGCATTCTCATTGTCATTGTTGTTGTTTTTGTTTTTGTTGTCTTGTTGTTGTTGTTGTACGCGATACGCTTAAAAATTAATAGCTAACCTCAAAGAGCAGCAAACGAGAGCCAAAAATTCATAATTATACTTTGTAGAAGTGCAACCACTGCGGTGACTGGTAGCCCTTCCTGGTGGCTGGCAAAAGCAAAAGGGTTGAGGGGGCTGAGAGGGCTGAGGGGGCTGAGTGGGGTAAATATACGTGATATACGGCTCATCGACGAAGGCTCTTTTAGGTTTAGGGTTTCGGTCTCGGCCATAACTCATAAACATAAATTTAAATTAGCAAACAAGCGAAAGCGTACAATATCGTTTATTTTTCCAGAGCAGCAGAGAGCAGGGCTTATAGTTCACAGCCAAGCCGGGCGATAATTCATTGGAGTAATCTTCAGTCATGGCCCAAGTCGATGACATTGAGCAGAATATATATATACCGAATCGGAAATGTTTGCCGTTAAAAAGATACTCCCACAAGCCATCTTTTTAGAGCACGGCGAATCTACAAGCTTGTCTTAAAGATCCCACATATATTGAATGGACTACACTCAGCAAAATCGCAAAAAATCGCACTGAATTTAAGAAAAACGAACTGAAAGTTAGACATATTTGCTTGTTTTTGAAGATAATACAAAATATAACGAAAAATGTCTATGAATTAGAGATGATTGCCCTAAATCGACAATCATAAAAATATGGTGTTTATCTTGTTTTTAGAAGTATTCTCTGAAGTAGAAATGCAAATCCTGGCTCTGAGTAATTATTAAAGTTAAGCTGTTCTCTACCTGAGACCAGAAATAATCAGCCATAATAGATCCAAGTGTTCGTAGTGGTCTCATCCAGATGAAAGCAAAGTTGATTTCGGAACAAAGGCATTCAAATCATTATTATTTTATATGCAAGTCCCCAATCGACGTGATAAGCTTTAAGCTTTCCAATTTTTAATTGAAAACTCACTTTATTTAATTCTTAACTACTTACAGCTAATTGATTTAAGTGAAATATGCAAGAAGAAATCATAAAAAAAAGCAACAACAAAAAGGAGCTAGTGAAACTTGACTTTTACCTTGAAGTAGATTTGAAATTTCGCTTGAACTTTTTGCAATGGTCGAGCATCATAAAAGAAAGTGAAAAGGTTGCCTTGAATACAAAAAAAAATAATGAATGGAAATAAACAAGCTGATAAGTTTGTATTCGCCAGCTGACACTAACCTCAAATGTGTGTGATTGTGATTGTGATTGTGACTGTGATTGTGACTGTGACTGTGATAATAAAGGACAACCGCAGAGCTAAGCGTCTGATAAGAGTTCGGGATGCAGCAGCTCAAACTCAGCTCATACTCGGCTCAAAACTGAAATGGAACCAACATCGAAAATGGGACCACAATTGAATGATGACAATGGGAATGGGTATGGCGATGTCGATGTCGATGGGGATGGGAATGGAGAGTGCTTTGATGTGGCTGCGATTCTCAAAATGGTCAACTTTTTGTTTTGCAGCGAGCGAAGGGGCAGGTGGAAAGTACTGTCTCCTTATTATAAGCCCATAAGCCTCATTAATGCATAGACATGCGCTGGCCAAAAAGGTTTTCACCATCTATAAAAAAACAACAAAAAAAAAAACAAAAAAACCAACTCAAAGTTAAAGATAGATGATGATGGGAAGATGGGAAGGGTTATCCGAGGTGTAACTCACAGCTCACAGCTGAAGTCGAGTTCTTTTTTCTTTTGTTTTGTGTGCGTTTTGGCGGTCAAGAGCTTTAATTAAAACAAAACAAGAGAAAGCTAACAGGAGACTGAAAGGGAACGACACTTGAATACACTGTCAGGCAGTTAAATTTGGCATGAAGCTGAATACTGAGCAAGGCAAAGGCAAACAGTCGATCAGATGAACGACACTTGAATATTCTTACCAACTTTCACACGAAGTTAAGTGTTGGACAGGAGAAGCTACTACGACAGTTGACCGTTTAGCAGGACTTCTCCTCAACTTCCTGTTCAAATTAACTTAAACTTATATTTGGCATATAGGATATTTGAACTGCGTATATATGTTTCACTATTGGGTTATCTTTTGCACTTTTGCACTTGAAGAGTGCCAACTCTTGGCTTCAAATTAAAGCTTAAGCGGGTTCTCTTTTATAGACTACAAATATATAGATATAAACGAGCTTAAAGAATCAGATAGGATTCGTTGGAGTATCTGCTAGTTGGCCAAGTAGCCAAGGAACTCCTCTCACACGTCTAAGGGTAGTCGAATGGAGCAGTTTGAGAGAAGTAAATAATGCATGCGATGTGTACGAAAAAGGAAAGCCAAAAAAGTGAAATGAAGAAGTAGCAGGTGGGGCGGAAGAGGGGAACGGGCAACGGGGAACGTACACAAATGAAGTGAAGACCACTGCGGAGTGAGGAGGAAGCGTTGGTCTGGTTGGTCTTGCTGGTCCTGCTGGTCCTGTTGGTGTCGTCATAAGGACCGACAAGAAATTGAGACGCTTTCAGCTGCTACTAAACTAAATGTGCGGCAAATGTGAGGGTCAACAAATTATCAAAAACACAAAAGAAACAAAGAGAGAATAAGCTAGAATGCTCGACTAGAGGATACCCTAAACACGGCTGTTAAATGCCTAATATACTTGGCTGATAATAGTTTGTAAACTTGTTGCTTAGTTACCAACAGCTGTGCTTCTTATTCTATCTACTCTCGATTTTTACAGTTAATTATTGATATATCTGGGTGTATCATATATCCAATTGGAAGGCTTTATCTTTCGAAACTCACCTATTCCGATACTCTCGAAATGGGTGCTGCTCTCGATAAAATTAAATAAAATTTATCACTAACAGACAAGAACTTATATTCCAAATTGGAACTCTCTAGCTGCTATAGTCTCTGATCAAGAATATATATATATATAGCATGGGGCTGTTAGTTACTTTAAAACAGCTTTATCCCGTTTTTATGGTATCAGAGTAAAGAGAAGCTAAAAAGGGCAATAAGAAAAAGCAGCAGCAAAACAAGTGCTATGAAAAAAATAACAAAAATAATAAAAAAAATTAAGTTTGGGGTGGGGGTAGCCATCTCTGAACGTAGGTCAGACATTTATGTAGCTAAATACAACAGGAAAAAACAAACAGACAAACAAACAGAAGTTGTAGTTGCAGAAGAAGAAGCAGAACAAAACAACAACAATACAAAACAGCAATAATAATAGAATGAGAAACGGAAACGGAAACGAACGCAAAAACACAAACACCAACAAAGACTGGCCTACAAAAATGGCCGAAATGAAAAGCGAGGCAAGAACAACAACAGCGAAAACAGCAACAAAAGAAGAAGCCAATTGCCGGCAAAACTGTTGTAATTGTCGCGTCTTCGGTTTATTATTGGATGCCTTTACAGTTACAAATTGAGCCGACGCAAACAGGACTCAGATGAAATGAAATTGGGCAACATTAACTAACCAGTCAACCAGCCAACCAGCTGGTAACCAGTCTAAATAAGCCAGGTTAAGCACTGCACAAGCGGAGACATCAACTAATCCGAGTCGAAGTCGAGGCTTATTTATGTCCATGGCGTTGCCACATTGTCAGCGGACTACTCAGTTGAAAATGAAGTCAGCTAAATGTGTGCGAATGCTCTTTGATAATAGGCATCCTCCAAGCCTCTTATCTCAGTCCAAGGGGCCGTGGCGTTGCCAGACTGCCAGCGTATGCTAAGGGGTTTCTTAAAATGACAGAGAGAGAATGCTGTCATCATCTGATCCCAGGTTCAATCAAAGCGTTGCCACATCGTCAGCTAATGGGAAGTGAACTAACCAACAGCTGACAAGTGGTCTGAATAAGAAATAATACCAGTCCAATCATAAGCATTGATCAAAGCGTTGCCAGATCGTCAACTAAAAATGCTAGAGAGAGAGAGATAGAGAAGGATGTAATCCCAGTCCAAGCCCAAGACTATTATTGCCCAAAACGTTGCTTTTAATGGCAAAAAGGGAGATTTTTATAAATGTAGTTTAATAAATATTATTATCTTAGATTAAGCCGAAATTCAGTCGATCGGATCAGAGGACTATATATGTTATATGGCTGGCTTAAGCACATATCTTAATAAAACCCATTCGAGTGTTTTAATGATTCAATGTTTGGTTTGCTTTGAATGATTTATGTGTGTTTGAGCCTGAATCAGCCAAACATCATTGTTCAAACTGGCTTCGATCGCTGATTGATGAACGCAATTGGGCCAAAAGTCAAAGGTTGACCCGGCCTAGACATGGCCAAGAGACCGAGAGGTCAACAGCAGTGCCAGCTAAAAATTAAGTTGTTACTTCAGCTGCTAGCTGCTAGCTGCTACTTTTTATATTATTTTATTTTCTGCTTTTTTTGCGCCTCAACTGATATACATGTCCACTTATACAGACGTACACATCTTTTTTGCGCCGTGTCCGAGGGCCACGGGAAAGGATTGGCCTGGCCCCAGTCGACGGGGGAGCCGGGGAGAATGGGCTGGGTGGTTGAGGATTTGTGTCCTAGTGTTTTTTTTTTGTGGAAAACCTTTTGCCTTTTGCCTTTCATTTTGGTCAACTTGCACTTGACGTCGTCGTCGCTGGCTGAATGGGAGCCAGCATTTTATTTCCTTCTTTTTTGTTGTTGTTGTTGCTGTTGCTGTTTTTGTTGCTTTCTTTTTGTGTGGCTCCTTTTTGTGGCTAAATACAAAGGCGGCTGCTTTTTGTGCCTGTTCCTTGTTATTGTCCTTATTGTTGTTGTTGTTGTTGCTGCTCTAGGCCGCAAGTAGCAAGTAGTCTGTGTCTACGGTATGTGTGTGTGTGCGAGTGTGTGTGTGTGTGCCACCTCTTGGTTGTTAGTTGCATGAATATGAAGTGGTCTTATAATCCACACCAAACAACAAAATGACCCAAGTGCGAAATTAAAAGCCGAAAATGTGCTCTGTGAGAGCAGCTTGTGTGCGTTGGGGGTGGACTAGGTTATGGGCGTGAAGGGGTGTGGGGGGAGGGGGTGGTGGGAACGAAGAACACAACGTGCTGACTGTCAAACGCTCGTTTTGTTGTTGGTGCCATAAAGAAGACGTTACGCCCAGATAGAACACCCCGTCAAGCCTCATACAAATGTGATTTACTAAAACAAAACGTGAACAGTTCTCAATGCTCCCGACTATAATCACCCCCCCCTCCCCACCCCGCCCCATCCACACTGCTATACCCATGAACACCTTTATTTGCAGTTTTTTTTTTTTGGGCTGTCAGATCACAGACACAATTTGGCTCGAGTTCAAAATGATCAGAGATAATTGTATTAAGTTAGCTCTTCCTCTTCAAATGCAAACAGTAGCAATTTTATCTGTTCGCTGTTAACTGTTAACAGTTGTGTATAACAGGTGCTAAAATGTTATTAACATTCAACTCTCACAGCGCTGGCGCACTCAGGCGCATTTAAAGAGCCAAAGAGAGAGAGAGAGAGAGAAAGAGCGCAACAGCGAATGTTAAAGTGGGCTCCTCTTCTTATAATTATGGCGAGGTTCGAAACTTGACTAACACCAATCTCAGGCAAGCAAATCGCATTCAGCATTTCTTATTCACGAAACTTTGTCAAACAGTTTGAAACGGTTCTCTTTAAAGCGAACATTTTTCTCATCTGTAACGCAGCTCTACGTCGTTAGCCATTAAGTCTCTTAAGTCTGTAACGAGACGTACAGCATCAGTTCTTATAAGCATATTTATGGCGTTTATAACAGATTTTTGGGGTTCTATTTATAGCAACTTACAGGCTGCAGCCACAGGTTGGAAAAGTGTCCAGCAAATTATATAAATTACATTTGACTGTGTAGGAAAGAGTCCATTTTATTTGATTAATTGTAGAAACAAGATAAAAGTTAGCTTTAACCTTTTTTAAGCGATTGAATTTCACAGCCGCATAAGGGAATCAACATATTTAAGGACCAATAACCGGAATCGATATTGGTATTAAGAAAATACGTACGAATAGAATAAGGTACCTCTACAGTGGAATACCCCTACAGTAACAGGTACCCCTAATGTAAGAATCCCGGAGTTATCATCCTTACCGGAGGAGGAAAGAGAACTTAAATTGAAAACAAATTTGTATACACATTAAATATGTAGTCCAATGTTGTTGTTTAAACTGAATGGAAGAATAGAGAAGACCCAACAAGACGGTCCAACTCATTCAAAGGAAACTAAAAGAAGGCATCTGAAAGTGAATGAAACTCTATAATAAACAAGTTCCTTAATCTAACTAAACTAAGAAAGTCCAATAGTCACGAGGTGTACAAGAAGACAGACAGTTCACCTGTCGGAAGTCATTTTGGTTACCTGTCAATCATATTCGTATTCGACTAGAACACAGAACAACACAGCAAGCGAGTGGGAGATGCTCTCTCTCTCTCTCCTCTCTCTCTCTCTCTCTCTCTCTCTCTCTCTCTCTCTCTCTCTCTCTCTCTCTCTCTCTCTCCCTCTCTCTCTCTCTCTCTCTCTCTCCCTCTCTTCTCAATCATTCAATCAATCAATCAATAATAATAAACTCCTTTAGGGGAAGATGTCAAAAAAACTAAGTATAGTCAACTTCAACTGAAGAGCATGCAAAATTCTTAAAATATATTCGGAATAGAAGTAGCATAGGAATGGGAATATCTTGGGAATAGAAGTGATAGTGATATATATATATACATATATGTGATTGATTGCACTTATTTCTAGTCAAGGACACAAAGCAAACTTAGCAGATTAAAGTCTCGGAAAAATCATTGGATACCAGGTGTTCGGGGTGACGAGATGGAGGGCATAGTTACCCGATCTTAACCTGATGCAGACTTAAGAAACTTTAATTAAAACAAAACCTAGTCTTATCAATTATTATTTAGCAACCGGGTAAAGTCAAAATAAAAATATGCTCAATTATTTAACTACTATAAACAAATACCAAATTTTAAACAATTTCAAGTCTGCAATTGCTCTTCTTCTTTCTTCAGTTATCGCTAGCAAAACATATTTGTACAAAAAATATTAATTAATTTTAAAATTAATAATAATTATCAATTAATTTTTTAGTTTAACATACAATATGTATTTTTAAGCAATATAATAATACTCAAATATTTTAAATATATATTGAAATACAAATACGAGTATATATTTTATATTATATTTATTATTTTCATTTATTTATTTTGTTTCTCAGCATTTTGCTTTCAATATTGAAACAGAATTTAGTTCACTTTTTAGCTCAACAGTAAAAAAGCTTATTTCTCGTAGTCAACTGATTTTAGATCATGTTAACTAACAGTTCAAATGCATGTTAACTAACAGATGTCGGCTCTGTAGGAATAACAGCGTGGTTGACATTTCCATTTACAGTTGTTTTGGGACAGCAAAAACATCGCAACAATTAAAGCTGCCGAAAAGGGGAATTTGAACAAAATAAGGGATTTATGCGCGGAGCTTTAAGTATCCTACTAAATCCTTGTTTAGCCGATGCAAGCACCTTTCATGCCCTGCACTCATTCAAAATGATTAAATGAATTTGTGCAAAAGTACACAAGAATCAGAATGAAGTAAGGGTATAGCCCTCAAATATATATAAAATATATACTTGGACATATTATTGACTACAGTGTGTAAGTATTTCATTGAGATCGAAAGAACTCAATGCTTTTGCTTCCCATATTGAACAAACTGCTGCTTAATATTTAAGACCTGTGTATAGGGCATCTGCTAGTCGAGCACTCTTCGTCTATATAGATTGGAAATGGCAAATTGCGTATACGACAGAGTGGAGTGGGGCAGGAGTGAGAGATGTGATGTGGTGTGGTGTCTGCTCCAATTTCTCATTTGTTGCTGCTGCTGCAAAGGCCAAGGGCTATCGGACGCATTACAGAAGTGGAGGCAGAGGGCAACAAGGACAACAAGCACCACAAGGACAACTCCATTGTGTATAATAAATTTGCAATTATGATCGGTCGACTGTATTGTGGCTGCAACTGCAGTAAGCAACCCCTTCGTGTGTGTGTGTGTGTGTGGAAATTTATACGCAGAACAAATTGGATTAATTATGAAACCATGAAAATTGGGTTAATACCATTTGGCTTAAATAATTGCTGAGCTATTTGATAGTCAAAACGTGCAATTCGAACTCGATGATTGCGTTGCACACCGTTTTGCCAGTTGTGGCACGTGTGCTGTTTTTCGTTGACATGCGTTAATAAAAACAAATGAGTTTCACTCGGCGATCAGCTGCCATTTAATGTAATTACTACTTAAATACAATTTACAATTTTTGCCTATCCCACATGCCCCATGCCCCCGTTTCCCCATCCACAAAGCAATCAATCCCCACTTTGCTCAACACGCGATTATCTTTGTTTTGATTGCCACAAGTGTCAATTGAATTGCACACGATACACTCCCAACAATGGGGGAAAAAAAGTATATATATATTTATATATTATATTATATAATTCTGAGTAAATAATATGTTTATATAATACGAGAATAATAAATATACACTCGTGGACAGTAAAATTGTGAACTTTTGAAAATACAATTTACAAATCATATCAAAAATATCATCTCTATTTACATATATAATTAAGAGGAACACTTAAATAGTCAAAGTGCCTTGCATGGGTTATCAGCTTAATGGTTAGGATAGCTTAGTGATTATATTATTTATGAGCTATAAATCAATGCAGACATACTTACTTTTTGCAAGTAATTTTAGATTAAATATTTTCCATATGCTTCTAAAGTTGTTGCAGAATTTCCCGTTATTAGAAAAGGGCCTGAAAGTACCAAGCTCATCTCAACAAAATACCCACGATACACCAAATAAGTTCTGCTGGCGCCATCTGCCGTTAACAAACAGCACACATCAAAGCAAAAGCTTTCGATTGCAGTTCGAAATTGAAATTTATAGTTTAACAGTGGGTCAAAGCTTTGCCAAGCTTTGTATTTGTACATTCTACTAATGTTAATGTTTACAGACTGAATGGAAAGAGGAGATTTCATTGATTATAATCTTGGAAGCAGAAGCCAAAATGTTCTTAACTAAAGTAAGTTCAGAAAGTGCAGAATTCACGAACTAAAATCAAGTTTGCATTAAAGCTCGAGAAATGGGCATCTACTAGTTTAGCATATGAAAAAGAAAAAGAAAAATATATAAAAACACGAAATCACAGATAGAATCGTAGACGACGAAGAGCAAGAAGAGCTAATCCAAATTTGGAGTAGAAGTTGATTTCTGATCTGATCTGATCAAGTTGATTTCAGGATTTAATCGATAACTGCAATCGTTTCGTGAATATCGATAATAATTGATTACCGAAAGCAATAAAAGATATAATTTTAAAGAATAAGCATTCCAATATCGTCGTAGTATACATTTAAGGAACTGTTATTGTTAATCACAGGGTGTCTGCTAGTCAAGTCTCTCTCTCTCTCTCTCTCGCCTAGAGCATTGTTACTTGTTTTCTTTTCACATTTGTTCAATAAAGAACTAAAACCAAAAAATGGAAAAATAACACAAGTACAAATAAGTAAATGGATTTCATTAGTTTTGTCGCTTACAAGTCCGTCTGGCCTCTCTTCATACCCCCTCCGCTCCCCATACCCCTTGCCCTACACTGTCCAGCAGCGAGTTGCAATCTTTATTCATGGAGCGTTGTCAACTCAATTATTTGGTTATTAGTTATTTATGATGCCGCTGCCGCCGCCGTTATTCGAGTAAGCCGCTCAATTGGCTACAAGCCAAGTACCAGTCACACCACCCCCACCCCCAGCTCTATACCCACCATCCACCCCCTACAATTTACTACCACCGCCCCACCATATTAGACTCCTCTCTAATTGCACAGCGGGACTGAGTTGGTTGCTTGGTTGGTTTGTTATTATTGTCATTGCTCTAATAATATATATGGTTCTTGGTTTGGCTGTTGCTCAGATATTCAGTTACCCAGTTACTCAGTTGCCCCATTGCTCAGTTGTTCATTTGTTCAATTGTCCCGTTGCTCAGTTGTTCATTTGTTCAATTGTTCAGTTACCCATTCGAACAGGCCTCCAACTGACTGTAATATATCAAATTATCTTCAATTAATGCAACAGCAACCAGCAAAAATATACAAACAAACAAGACAAAACAATACAAACAACTGCCTGAATAATCCGGCGAAATTAGAAAACATTCAACATTCAATAACATAGATCGGCTCGTCCTGGAGTATACTGATGTCATGTCCAATCAGCGCAAGGACGAGGCTCGAAACAACTGCAATCACCTCTGGGCACAAGTCGAGGCTCATCTCGACGATTTCATAAATAAACATCAAATCAAATCAGATAATGCAGACATAGATCAGATTATATTGGATAAAATATTCAGCGAGTTACCCAACGATGCACTTTGAGAGTGAAATGAGTTTGGTCAAGAAGACAGAGCTGGCCGAGAAGGCCAGCCAATTGGCCAAGTAGAAAGAGCTGACCACTGTTGACAAGATTCCTGACGAGTCTCAGCTATATTTTTAACTTGGAATTAAAGTCCCTTAGTGGCCGTATACCGTTATGCTTGTATATTAACTAAATATAGCTGCCAGTTTGTATGAATTTGCAACTTATTTGATGCGCTTGCCATTGGCCGATTTTGGACTGCTCAAATGTGTACAAATTTATTGCTAATGCTTGAAGTGCATAAATAGGTTTTATAAGCTTATATCCTGATATAGCATTAGCAAAACTGCAGGACTTCAAGTGCAGGATTGCGGAAATTAATTTTCAAGCAGCCTCTCTCTCAACTTCAATGAGAGTTAAATGTGCGAGTGTGCAAGTGTGTGTGTGTGTGTGTGCCTGTGTGCGTGTGTAACACCGTGTGTATGTGTGTGTGTGTGACACTGTGTGTGACTCTGTGTGTGTGTGTGTGCATCGGGTTAAGCGGCTTATGATGTTGCTAAGTGACACAAGAGCAAACTAACAAATGCCAAAAATCATAATTAGTTGCATGCCACGAACATTGACCCCACCCCTCCGCCTCCACACACAGAGAAAAACAAATGTGGCATTTGTTTAATCTCAAATGAAGATCGACAAACTCAAATATGAAATGTGTTCTTAAAGAGTAGAATAAAAACGAGCAGCAGTAGAAGAAAGTGGAAACAAACTTAACTTAAATAATATATACTTGCTTGAATCAAGAATATATAAGTCGGCATGATCGAAAATTTCTTTTTGTTTGTCTCAGTGCAGCACTCGCTACTTGCAACAGTGCAGCTTTAGCAGCTACTCTCCCCTCCCACATAAAGTGTTTGTCTGATTTATTCATAAACTAAAATTAAAACTCAAACTATTCCTATTCGAGCACTAAATGGAAGCAAATCAGGTCAAATCGAGCTCATTAAGTAATTATTAAATTGTTAACTGTCGTAAAAATAAAGTCGATAGAACTGAAAACTAGCATGTGGCAACTTCTGTTCAAGTTTTATTGTCAGCGATTATAATAAACGATAGATGACAATACATGGATTGAACATGGGTTGCGAATAGTTGCTCAGAGATATGCAGATGCGTCTCGCTGGGATTATGTTGAGAGACTTGTGGAAGATTGTGGAGTTTGCAATTTTGGATGTTTACCCAATGAAGTTCGTCCCGAAGAGCGGTTGCATGTGGATCAAAGAGAACAGAGAGCTTGCAGCTGCCTCAATAATAACAGATTTGCACATTTCAATCAGAATGTGAAATATGCAATTAATTTTTAGAAGTCAGCTTCTTTAACTTCAGCAAAGCCAGTATATACATATTTTTATTAAAGGAAACCTTTTATATGTATTACTTACAAATTTGGAATGTTAAGTTTCTTTTCAATTTGCAGGTCCTTTGTGGCACAATTGTCCATTTGTGGCACAATTGTGCTGCATTTCTGTATGCCCCGTTATTCATAGTTAAAGGGTATCGGAACGAATCAAAAAAAATTAATCGATAACCTATGCGCATAAAATAAAAGCCATCTGGCAAACTAACTAACGGCTATTGTTCGCCAAATAATTTACATGCACTTCTGCACACACACACACACACACATGCACACACCACAGACATTGGTGAAATTATTGACTGGCCATTTTGAATGCGCCTAAGAACAATGGCTTTAAATTAAAAAGTGAATAAAAGCTGCAAAATACGTGCGTGCACAAATCTCTCTCTCTCTCTCTCTCCCTATCTCTTTCTCTGTCTCTCTCTTGCTCTTTGGGTTATGGCTTATACAATAGCTGGCATTAAACATAATACGTGTAATTATTATTATTATTATTGCCATGTGCCAGTTTCCATACATATTATTGCAGTGGCGTCCTCTAGCGGTTCACTTCGGTACGTGCGCGCAGACGAATCGGATTGGGCTTCGTGATCGTGTTCGCTTCGTATCGTCGAACTAACACGAACAACAGCGAACGCGAGCAAATGTTTCTTTTTTTCTCTTTTCGTTGCGCACAGCGAGCAGCGAGACGTGGCCAACTGGATTGATCAACCAATCACGATACGCGAGCACAAGCCTCTGATCATTTTGAGCCAATGAGCAATCGCAATTTCATTTGTTTATCTTATCTCTGGCCCAATCGTGCGATTATAAGGCCCCCATTTATCGGTTAACCCCTTTTAAACTTTTTTTAGGGACTACGTCACTGGCAACAAGTTGAACTGTTGTCCCTGTTCAGCAGCAGCTCAACAGGCCACAAACCATTGCCAATTTATCGTTGATTGTTAACTATTTATTAACGAATTACTTTATAATAGACATACGCACACGCACACTCACACACACACATGCACATAAATGACACTGGCTGCGTTTCAATTGCATTTGCAAAATGTAATTTTGTCAAAGTTGAATAGGAAATCAATTCACTTCCCTTCGCACAGCGCCTGTTTACATAACCACTGCTCTCGCTGGTTGGGGGAGGGAGGCTGAGGATGGAGGGGGGTGTGAGTTTATTTGTTTGTTTGTTGCCAGCAGCCAGGCAGCCAGGCAGGCAAATCATTAGCGGCGTCTGCTTCTATTGCAGCAGCTTCTGATTGATTTTAATTTGTTGTTCAATTAGTGGCGCTCATTCAATTTCAATTTGCCTGCAATCAGTCAATCAGCCAATCAAAAAACTAAACGAACTTATCACATTTTTTGCTCTGCATATTTGATCAACTTATTTTGATACAACTCCACCCTTTTTTCTCCCTCATAGTTTGGATGAGCATCGCTCAACCAAATATATATACAAATCGTATATATATTTATGCAATTTAAATATGATTTTCAGATTTTCCATCTTTTATGTGCTTATCTTTTATCTCTTTTAAATATTTTGAAATTGTTTGACGAGTCGCATTTATGGATTTGGTTGACATTTGGACTGAAACGGAAATTGATTTTTATCTTTTTCTAATATTTCTATTCAAATATATGCACACATATATGTATATATATATAGATAAACGTATATGAATGGTATACCTGTATTTTTAATTTCTTGTGTAGGCTTTTGGGCTGTAAAAATATGCTTAGACATGGCAGAGACATAAAGGACACTGAGACGCACACTGTGAAGGGAGGGATGGGGGCAGGTGGGTAAGCGAAGGTCCTGCGGCCGCCAACAAGTGCTAGCAAATGTGCCGTGAAGAAACCATTTAGGATTAGTTTAATATGATACAAGGACACACAAAACAAAATGAGAGAGCGAAAGATAGATAGAGAGAGAGAGAGAGAGAGAGGGGCTGAGAGTGGATAAGGCAGCTGGAATACGCAAACAGTACTTAAAAATGGCAAAGCAGCAACAAAATCTTGACTACTTAGACACGCACGCACACACACTAATACACATGCTCACAAGGACATTACTATTAGCAAGCAGGACGAACAACAAAAAAATGTATATATATGTATGTATATATACACATTTATAAGAAAATAGCTCAGGAGAAGAAAAGAAGAGAGAAGAAAAGTTGAGCTGGCATAAGGACACGGACAAGCAAAATATTGGTTAGCTAAGCCCAGAGAGGGGGGCCGGCAAAAAAATAAAAGAAAAAAACAAAATAGAAAAAAATGACAAATTTGCAAATGTTAAGACGAAAAGAAAACATCAACATAAGTTATAGGCTTAGTGCGTAATCGTTTTTCGTACAACGATGCCATCCGGCGAAAGGACGAGCTCTAGCCACTGGACAAGGACGAGGACAGCGGCATCGACATCGACAAGGAGTGAGGCGGAGCGAAAATGTTTGCGACCACAGTAGGGCCACCATCGACGAACCAACAACATGACAAGATGGCAACTGTACACGCTACAATCTATCGAAAAGTTATCGATGCTGTTCAAAATGAAAAGAAAATGTATTGATAAAAAATAACTAAATATTAGAATAAGCTTTGAAGTGTTATGCCCGCTCAAGTACAACCCAACATTAAATCTGCTCAAATCTTTAATCGATAACTTCTAAAAACCTATCGACAATTAAAGAAAATCGAAAGCAGCTGAAACATTGCGTCGGTTGCTAAGCGAGAGCTATCAACAATAAAGCGTAGCAATAGGGATTGGCAAAATATAGTTTCGATAGTTTTTCATTAATTTCAATAAATGTCGCAAATCGATATATCATTACCAAATGATAAGCTTTGCTAAATTTGTTTACTCTCGATCACAAATCAGTCATTATTTGAGCACATACATGTTATCGATAACTCCAGCTAATACTCGATAGTCATTTAAAATCTGAATCGTCTGAAAATAGATTGCATTAGCTGTGATATGCTAATTAAGATATATGGCCACATGTGTCCCACTCTCAGCGGTAGTCGTCTGCATTAATCGAAGTGGCATTTTCGATAACTGGCATCAATTGGCCGATTAATTTAAATACTTATGCAAAATACATAAGGCAGCTACGCCACACAAAGAGCTTATCAAGGCTACTGCTTGACCATTCCTGCTACCCCCCTCCCTCGACACGCCCCTGCCTCGTCCTTGACCCGCAGGGGATTCGGCGTCGCTGTTCAAATTAAAAATGCATAAAAGCAAAAATGTGGAATTATTCTGATAAAATAAACACAGGGAAGAAGCCGCAGCGCAACACTTAACTACGTGAATAATACAAAAAGAGAAAGAGACAGACACTCCGAGAGCGAGAGAGAGAGAGAGAGAGAGAGCGAAGAGAATAGTTTAGGGTGGGGTTTGGGGGCGTGGAGGGATAATAAGAAAAAGAACGTGACATTGGCCTGGCCGCCACTGTGAGAGGAGTCGGTTCTTTGCGGCTGATGATGTGGATAAAATAAACATGGGACATTGGTTTTTCTTTCTCTTCTCTTCTTTTTTCCATTGTGTTTTCCTCTAGGTTGGGGACGGGCAGGGCAGGGGATGAGGATGAGGATGAGGATTGGGATGGGGGATGGACTGTCGGGTGGTATTCAACAAGGACAAGACAGACGAAAGCGTGTTTAAACATTAAAAGGACCATTAGATACGCCTTAAAGTATGCTTCAAGTAGATTATCTTCCATCAGTTTTGTTTGCTTACTTGGAATTGTTTCGCTTCATTTTTCTCGTTTGCAAACACACACACACACACCCACACCCACATCTTTATTTGGCTATGGGTCTATTTTGGCTGTATGTGTGTGTCTGTGTGTGTGTCCTGGCTTTACTTTACTGTGCACTTGGATACAACAAAATTATATTCTAGACGAAAGAAAAAATATGATTTTCGGATTGTTTCTTCTTAATCTAAGACAATTTCAAACATGTTCAACTAATTTTGAATTGAATTGAAACTCAATTATTTGCAGATGCATTTATTCCATTTCATATGAAGTCCTAAAGTGTTTATTTTAACGAATCAAAGACAATTTCGAGCCAAGGCACGAATATCTATTTCTCTTAATTAATCGCCTATTTGTCTGAATTAATGGATTATTAAAAGAACGCTCGCTCTCTCTCTCTCTCTCTCTCTCTCTCTTCAAATTAAGTACTCAAGTATTTATTTGTAGAAGAGAACCGCTTGTTATGAGCACTTTTCACTTGATTCAGTGTTTGCTCTCATTTCCAATTATTTCAAAATAATCGAAAACTAATTGGGAACTCTATTCCACTTCGTTATTGAATTTAGAAATGCCTTTTTCTTCAATTCAATTCGCGGGGATGGTGGAAGGAGTGCGATGGGGGGGAGGAGGTCGGTCGTTATTATAAATTGTGCGCGTGTCCTTGTAAAATAACATCGAGTGAACACCCCTACTCCTGCTCCTGCTCCTCTGCTGTCTTTTGCTGTTGCAAGTTTTGTCCCTGTGTCGCTTCTTAAATTACCAAAAGTGCGCGTTTTGTGGCGTTTATTGCTGCTGCCTCTTGCTCCTTGCCCTTTGCCCCCTGCACCCACTTCACTTGACCTTTGGCCTTTAAGCGAGAGTGACTCAGACAGAGAGAGAGAGAGAGAGAGAGAGAGAGATAATGCATGCGGCTGAACGCCAATTTCAATCGCATCCAAACCAGATCTAAACACACTTTACCAATATCTTAAACTAACTGATGATTTAATACATTATTATTATTATAGTTTTCAACTTGTGGTATTATTCTATATGTTGATTTGTGATCAGTCCTTCAATGCTATTTTCTGGATTGCATTTTTATATATTTTTCGATGTATTGGTTTCAACTTTGAACCATGATAAAGAGGCCCTGATTTCTGGAAATCTGTTCAGTTTGGCAAAGTTATGACCGTCAGTACTTTGGACCGATCCACAATTGATTTTTGGGATAGCTTTTGGACTGCTGTGCAATCTAAGGCAAGTTTTCTGATATAAGATTGTTCAATTTCTAAATCGAAGTCTGCATTTCTGAGCCTAACTTAATGAAATTTGCACAGCAGATCAATAATATGTGTGGCTATATATATAAGAGTGTTACATCTTTGTGTGCCTTAATATAAAATAAATATACAATAACTTTTATGCCACTTTTATGCTTTTGTGCCAATCGATATCTCTTATAATTTTGAGGACAGCTTGCTTTTCTCCACCTTTAAAGCTCGGCGCTCAATGCTGCAGATCCTTATGCTGCGACTGCATTGGAAATATTTATTGAGGAATTGTTGAGTTTAACTAAAACCTGAATGGGTGGCACTCAGAAGATTTGAAAATAGTTTCCATTGTCAGTTGAATGAAATGTTTTATATTTGCCTTGCCTCATCCTTGGTGGCACTTTTGCTTGGACTTGTTGCCAACAACGTTTGTTGGCCTTAGCAATTGATTTAATACTTGTAATGCATGACCAACAGCAGTAACAGTTCTACACCCCCTACCAGAACTACCATTACAGCACATATGTATGTGTGTGTGTGTGTGTGTGTTTGGTGTGTGTGTGAGCCAAGCAGCCAACTGGCCAAGCGGCACGGAGCGCCACTTGAGTTAAGCTGCGCAAACGTTTGCATAATCACGTTCCAATTTAAATTGCTCTATTCGCCACTCTCTCTTCCTCTCCGTCTCCATCTCCATCTCCCTCTCTCCCTCTCTCTCTCTCTCTTTCTGAGGAGGAATGGTGGGTGGCAGGCATCTCTCAAATTGCAGAAACTGGACCATTTTTATTAGCTGTCGAAGCGTTAGCGTAACTGTTAATGCTGTCCACACCATCTGGATTTACCTCCCGCCCCCTCCACTTCTTGCTCCAACTGTGTGTGTGCGTATAAGAGCTGTGCCACAATGTAGTATTTGTTTTTTTTTTTTTGTGTATTTTTGCCGTCGTATACCTCAAAGCTGCATGCACTTCAGTCCAGCCTGGCCTGGCAAGCGAATGCCATTCACATCGAATTCAGTTGATAACTGTTAAGTATCTTCTTTTATACCTTCGCAGAAGGCACTCCAATATTGTGCTGTGCTGTGCAGGACATTGAAGGTGACGTCGACGATTATATAAATTCCATATATATACATATATAAAATATATATATATGTATACGTCGAGTCGAGTTAGCCAGTGTCTGACTATCCATCTATCCAGCTGACTATGTGAACCCAGTCAGTCTTAAAGTAATCTTGATTAAACTTGGCCAGATCGAACGGATAACCAAATCATATAGCTGCCATAGAAGCAATCGGTCTAAAGATGAGTTCTTGTCTGAACAACTTTATTGGTATCAGTGTATAAAAATCCAAGTATTTTATTCATTTAAATATTTATTAATTTTTTTCACAACTTTTTACGCAACAATAAATATATTTATATCCACATATTTAGCTTCTTTGGTAGGGAAAGCATCGATAATGAACTCCTTCAACATAGCAGAGAGAGTATGTTGTAATTATGTATTTTTGAAATTCAGTATGTGTGTATGTTATTTGATGAAACAATTAGCGAAATGAAAATGTGAATTAAGCTGCTTTCAGAGAGCCGCACAGAGAGAGAGAGAGAGAGAGAGAGAGAGAGAGAGAGGAGAGAGAGAGAGAAAGTGCCAAATAGGATAAGGGTTGGGGAATGGGATGCGGCTTAGGCTGGGGATGAGGACGAGGATGTGGCCATTGTTTGCTCCTGCTGATGCTGCTGAAGTGTCCTTTCGCGGCATTCTTAATGAATCTCGACATTTGACTTAAGCAGTCGATGGCTGTCGGGGCAAGGGACAAGGGGCCAATGGGCCAGTAAGAATAACAAGAGCAGAGAAGCTCGATGGGAGGAGGACCTGTCCGATTGCTAAAAGGCTTAAGAGCCAACAATGAGCGCAGTCTGTGTTCGTTGACTTTATACCCTGTAACAATCACTCAATGAAAATGAAAGTAACTGGCAGCGAAAAGACTTTTTGCTGTTAATTTTGAAGAACGACTCGGCTCCCAGCTTTATTGGGTTAGTTTCTGTTAACGATGGCATTGCCAGCTCTGGTCTGGTACTCTGATCTCGACTCAAGAAAGCCCATTTTGGTTTGAGCTTTAAATCTTTAAAGAACAACAATTTACAGATACGTAAATAAGTTTATCTTTCTCAAACAATAGAAGTACTGGATATAGGCTATCTAGTCGTCGGTTACAGCTACTTTCGTTTGCTGCTGTTGTTGTTGTTGTTGTTGTTGCTGGTGCTGTTGTGTGATAGATGCAGGATGCAGGATGCAGGAGTTGGACATGGCAATTGGGATGACGACAGCGAAGGCGATGGCGACGTTGACGGAAATGAAAAGATAATTTACCCGCATGTTCAAACAACAGCGTGGATGCCACTCCCACACACTGGCCAGCGGGTATGTGGCAATCTGGGGGATGGAGGGGGGCTTGATCATCATCGTGCCGCTAATGCTAATCCGGGTTATCTGTCTATCCATCAGCTGGGCATGTTATGATGTATGTAAATGCCGACCCGACTGCGACTGCGACTGCTGGTGCTGGTTGTGCTTGCTACTGCTCCTGCAGCTCCTGCTGCCAATGATGATAATCGCACTCCACACTATCTCAAACTCCAACTCCAACTCGAATTCCAACTTTAGTTCCAGCAGTAGCTCCATCTCCAGTTTCGGACCCGATTGCGACTCCTGTTTGGACGCTGTCCGTCTTGTCATTTGTGTTTTTGCCGCCGACAGAGACGATGCTGGCAAACATTTAGTCTGTCTGCGACACACACACAACAACCACACTCAGCACACACACGCACACACACGCACACACATATACACCCAGAGAGACGCACAAATTTATCGTTCTTAAACATCTGAGCATGAATGAATGACTCGTGTGCCGGGCCAACGACTGGAACTCTGGCATGGAAATGGGAAAGGGGAAATGGGTATGGAAATGCAATCGGTACAGTAAACACCAGCGTGATAAGTACGTATCTAAGATCAGGGAAAGGTAGCAGCAGTTCATTCAAATTCCAAAATTTCGTTTCAATTATATTACAGCAACAAAAGGCGTCTCTATTTTCAATATTTAATATTTCACAACATTTGCTTATTGTGGATAGCAATTCGTCTGTGGCTGAAAATAGCTCCACAACTTCAAAACTGCTCAAGTCTTTTTCGCACAAGCTTTTTCTCTTGTACAGATTGCACCAAAGAATTAAATCAACTTCGGCATCTGTTGGAAATGCTCCGAGTTTTTATGTAGAGCTCTTCCATAAAGCACTTAACTACATGCAATGACATGACAAAAATTATGGATTTGTTATTAATTACATAAATACACAAATAATTTATGAACATTAATTTATTTTAAATTATAATAAATGTTTTTTGACATGACTTGCTAAGAAAACTAGCAAAAAAATAAATCTCTTACACTAATAAGATGTTGTAAAAGAGTTATTGGCAGCGGTTCCACTGTACTACCATATACATTTAATGGAAACTAATTTCATAGACATCAAATCATGCTGTCAACCTGAATCGTACTTCAGTTTTGCTTCCGCTAATAGTTATCAATTTGTTCAACCGTATTCAACATCCAACTAGAATTTCTAATTGTAGCACAATGTTCATTAGGGAGGTATCACTGTATTGGTTACGGGAATGCCACGCTGACTGTGGGCTCGAAACGGGACGTTCTGGATATATATTTGAATGCCAAGTTGCCAGTTGTCACAAAGTGAGTGAAATATAGCCGAAATGTCAAATGTCAGCGAAAGACATTATTACTGGCTAGTTGATCCGTCGTCGTCGTCGTTGTACTCCTCCCACTCCAACTACCCATCATCATCATCTTCATCATCACCATCATCATCATTATCATTGCTGTTGTTGTTGGCCTGCTTCCTTGTACTTTGGCTCATCCTCGTCCTTCCCCTGACTACGCATTGTCGTTGTCTGCTGCCACAGATAATCGATAGCCACACACACTGTGTATATACATATATATATATATATGTGTGTGTGTGTGGAGTCTGCCAAATGAGAGACCATGTCAGCTCATCAGCCACCACACCGCCTTCATCGTCATCATCATCATTATCATCATCATTCCATGCTTCACTTTAAAATCTTCAATTTTGCAGCTTTCAATTTTATCCATCAGGCACAAATTTTAATGCAAATAATAGTATTACTATTACGCCCTTCGAAATTAGTTTAAAATTAAATTGAGTTTCAATTTCAATCTATAATTTGGACAATGTTGTCAAACGGCTCGATTAACTACAATTTATATTTTTGTGATTTAAAAGTCGCATTTGCATTTCAATTTTTTAGAAATTTGCCAATTGTTGCCAATAAACTAAATAAAAAGAAAATAAAGTGCGGCTTGTTTTGTACATTTATATAAAAAAAATATATATATATATATATATATCCTTCTTTTTTAGAAAATAAGGTGTTCAATCGGTGTACCTTGATTATGACTACATTTCGATGAAACAATCAGTATTAACTATATATTCTCGATCAGCATTAGCAGTCGAGTTGATTGTTACAAATTGGTTAACTTATAGGTAATCTCTACTACCCTACAGATATAAAAATCCTTTTAAATATGCTTTTTGAAAGCTCTGAAAAATCATACATCATTCTATAAAATCGGTCCAAATCGATTACTGATTGCAATTAAATTGACAATATATTTATAATAAATAATGTAGATACCTGAATTTTATATTGATCAAGTGTTAAATGGCGAAAGAAAAATAACACACACACACAGACTTTATGTAGGAAAACGATAACTTTCGATAACACTGCTGCTGCTATCGATACGCCTTAATACCAGGTGAGAATGCTGCCTGATGAGCTACCCAAAATTCAATCGGCACCCAACCCAGCCACGCCGCCAAGCTCATCACTTAATTTCCAGTGATAAAGTACCGAATATGAACGTGACAAAAGTTGCTGATGACAAAGGCAGCAACAACAATGCGAAGTGCAATTGCAGCAGAGATGAGTGATTGGGGCAGGGGCAGGAGCATAAGTTGTTGCAGGGGGGGCAGGGGATTGGTTGACTGGTTGGTTTGTTAGACGAGCCGCACAACAAACAGCAAAATAGAAATGACTTTAATAGCTCATCAATGATTCAAGCGGAAATCCGGTCTGTCCAAGTGCAGTCAGTTTATTGGATACCGGAAAGGCATTACCGTTCATTCCTTGCTCGTTGTCCTCGGCACAGGACGGGCCTGTCATCATCCCCCTCCCCTGCCCCCAACCCCTGTTCCCAGTCCCACTTCCTCCTGCGTCGCTCAATTGCTCCTCGTTGTTGTTGTTGCTGCTGCTGCTTATTTGTTTGATTGGACTGCCTGACTGCAGCTGCTGTATTGGTGTGTGTGTGTGTGTGTATTTGTGTGTGTTGGTGCGTCTGCTTAGCTGAACTGATTTTCACGCTGCACCTCCAAAAAAAATGTGTGTGCAACACAATTTGCATATTGTTTTGTCATACGTCTACACCCTGCCAGAGACAACCATGGGCTAAATTGACACATTTTCTATCAAAAATATATAAATCAGCCAGTCGACTATTTTCAATTTTTTCTATGTTTCTATATATATATCCAACAATAATAATAATAACAACGTCAAAAATGACTCAAATTGAATTCAAAGCACACATTTACTGAGATTTAGTGTGTCTCTTCACATTAAAAGAAAACATCATCGGCATCGGAATACGATTACATATATAATTTATAGTAGCTATTGTAGGAACAATTGTTCGATATTTGGAAACTTATTGTGAACTTTAGATAGTTGAACTTGTACAAGGCCTGCAAGGTTTGGTTCATTTTCAAAGATGACATTTTCTTTGTCTTTCAACTGCGAACAAAATGTTTGTTTTGAGCTCTTATTTCCATGGTGCAATCAGGTTCAGCATATCAGCATATGCATCCTATTCAATGATTGTATAAGGTATGTGTTTGTGTATGTGTGTGTATTTTTTGGAAGTCAACTCACACATACAAACACACACACACACACACACCTGAGCAGAGATGGGCAGAGCATTTGTCCGACAGCCCTTCGCACCTGTATTTTGAATCTGAATCGTTCTCGCCCGGTGCATCTTCCTCTCTCTCTCTCTCTCTCTACCTTTCCTCTCTCTCTCTCTCTCTCTGCCTTTCTCTCTCTGTTGTTGTTCGGTCCACTGGCAGGATTGGTTTTATCTGGCTGGTGTGTGTTGTTTGCACATATATGCATCTGCATTATTATCATCATTATAGATGGCACACGGCCAGTGGCTATGTGACAGTAGCCGCTTAGCTTTTGTATCTCATTTATTATGCAAATCGGAGCGAGACACCAAAAGGGGAGCAGAGCGTACTGATGGAGTTGGGAGAGGGAGGGGTTGGAAAGGGTATTGGAGCTGGTAGATTGTGGCATGCGGCGAATTGCCTTTAATACGGCGCACCTGCAGAATGGTCAACAAGTGCAGCAGCTACAAAAATCTGAACTCAGCCCCATCCTCGACCTCTTCTTCGAACCTAATCTCATTTTCATTGGCGATTCCCATTCCCGATTCTCATCATCACAATTCGACATTCTCTGCATTGGCATCGTCGATTACTCCATCTTATATTATTTATCTTCTTATACAGCACTTGCAGTTTTTCAAAATATCCCCAGACAAAGTGTGATTTGGCAAATGCAAATGCAAAGTATGATGTCAAGCTTTTGAGAAGAAAGACTAACAATTTTAGAAAATGTACTTTACATTTCAAACTAAATCATTCAACATTCAAGAATAAATTTATAAAATATCTGTGGGCTTTATGAAGGCAGCAACTTTGAAATTAATTTTGGTTAATATTTGGAGTCATATTAAAACTAATATAAACTCTAATATTTATCAAGTATAGTTGAAAGGGTTATTAGTTTATTATGGCCGAAGGTTTAAGTGATGTTAGGCTAAACTTTGGCGGAGTCTGATCATCCAAAAGAAAAGAAGAAATGAAGCAAATGGTAAATACAAATAAGCCAACGACTGGCCAACAACCAACAATGAGGAAGATCGCCGGGGGTTGCCACGCCTTCGGCAGCATTTACACCTCATAATCTGAAAATATGTATGTATGTAAATATAAATATATACATATAGACAGAGGGAGAGAGAGAGAGGGAGAGAGTGAGAAAATTGACGCTTGGCAATAATCGAAAGCAAATACAAAGTTTTCAATTTTCAATGTTAATCAATTACGTGATTTAATTGAAAACGCCAAAGTCAATAAAAAGGAAAATAAAATAAAAATAAATAAATATAAGCCCATAAGCATTCAATATATGCAAACAAATATATGCATATTTTTTTATTCATATTGCTTATCTATCAATTTCAAATGTCCCGACTTCTGTTTGTTTTCAATATGAAGCGGAAAAATCAAAGAGAGCGAGGAAAAATTGGAACTGTGGCTCCCAGTTATTTGTTTTCACTTCTTTTTGGTTCATTTTTTGCTTTGTTTGTCAGCGAATTGTTTTTCAATTAATAGCAAGACTCAAGAATTAAAATCCGATTGCAATAACCATTTGCGGAGTGTTTACTTATAGAAGGCACTGTACATAGAAAGAAGAAAATAATAGGGAATAGAAATGTAATTTGAAATGGAGTTGGTAAATGAGGAAGGCTTCTCGACATATCTGGGGAAATGCATGAGTACAAAATAATCAACAAGTCAGCGGTTTTGAGGAGTACCTCGTTCAATTTATTTATTGAATAGACTTAAGCACAAGTCTTTTGGCTTATAGCAAAATCATTTTGCAAAAATGCCAAATTTTTTCATAATCTCAGACTCATTATTTCTCTAACTGAGTGAGTTGCAGTCTGTTTACTACCAGGCAAGCTTCTAGCATGTGTTCTGGGGTCTCGTCCCTCTCAAGACAGCAAGCAAAGACCAGTCGAGCAACTCCATTTTAGCATCGCCTACCTCCTTCTCCAATATGGTCATTAGATGAAAGACCTTGACCACTACTCTCTAGATAACTTGCAGTTTCTCGAAGGGCTGCTTCATTGGATCTACTCCAATTACTTTGACATTTTCGTCGATTTCACCAACAATGAATAATTATTTATCCAAGCCATGCCAACTTGATGCGAACAAATTTTTCACTTGAAATTTGATAGTTACTTGGCTTACTTTTATTTATTTTTAAGGGGCCAATTTGTATGCACAGATTCAGATATCGATTGGGGTAAAATTCAATTTCCGACAATAATCAAGATGCCGTTAAAACTATTTCATTTTTGTTTTGTTTTTAAGCTTTTCGAATGTTTTCGGTTAAGCGACAAATAACAAAGAGTTCAATTAGCTTGGTCAACATGTATATATATAAACCTGTTTGTGTGGATATAAGCATATGTTGTTAAGTGGTTCCACTCAGCTAACAAATAAGACTACTGTAGTCGAGAGAGCTCGACTACAAGATGCCCTGAACTCACCTCCTGATTTTAGTTTGTTCCGCAGGAAAGGATGTTTTGGCAAACAGGTTGGCTGTTTGTGATTAAATTTGGAAGGCTTTGTCTTAACTATTGTGTATTTTAATGCTATCGGACACCTATCGATATGTATCGATTTGCGCAAAATGGGGGAGTTATCGATAAAATGCAATACACTTGATCTGCATGTGGTATTCGAGAAATTGTATTCCAAATTTGTTGTCTCTTGCTCTGAGATGTGTTAGTTCATATAAACAGACAGAGAGATGTTGATGTTGATGCTGATCAAGAATATATAAACCTTTTGGGGTCGAAGATGCATTATACAGATATAGATATGTATAAATGTATATATATATATCAGCTCTAAAGTATGCCAAGGAATCGAAAATGCAGCAGCTGCAAATATGTATATATGTATAGCATATATACATATATATATATATATATAGATATATACAATCATATATATGTATGGACACGAACAAAAACAGACCTTTTGCTGCAATGAGGCTGTGTGAATTGTTTCGACAATGGGGAAACAATAAGAAATAAGAACTCGCATCCGAAGGTAGCCAAGGAATGCACAGCAATCCCGGCTCTGTATGTGTTTGTGTGTGGGTGTGTGTGTGTGTGTCAAAACAAATTTCATTTCACATTCAATTAAATTAATTTTAACACCATTTGCAGGCGGCAGGACAGCAGCAGCAGGAAGATGCCAATGCCAATGATTACAAAGCAGGATGCAAGGAGTTGGAATTGAGAGTTGGACGTTGAAGTTGAGGTTGAAAGAGAGGAAGAGAGAGTGTGTGTGTGTGTGTGTGGGTATGTGTGTATGTGTGTATGATGTGTGTGTGTGTGTATGTCCTGCTGTCGCTGTTGGTCTGTGTGTTGGGAACGCAAGTGCCGCATGCCTTTGCCACGTTCTCCACATTTCTTCACTTAAGCATTAACGGTTTTATCTTTGCCTTGTCCAACCCCACTTCTATATATATATATATAATATATATATATTGGTCGATCGAGTGCGGAATTGAAACTGCGTTGAGTTGCGAGCAAATTCGAATAGCGAGTTAATATAATTACAGAAATAAAGTCTGGAATTTTAATTAAAACACAACTTCATTTACAGCCGCAGACGACAATATGACGCCGAGCAAATAGTCAACTGTAGATTCGAGGAGTGGCCAGTGTGTGTGTGTGTGTGTGTGTGGCAGGTGTAGCCGCAGTCCAAGCACAAACTTTTCAACGACTGTCATTTCAACTAGAAAATTTCGCTAATGAAATTCGAACAATGACATCGACTTGGATACCAATTGTTGAAGGGTATACATAATAATATATATATCATATAAATATAAGCTTAAGTCCTCACAATCTGAATGATCCCAAATCAATAGAAGAAGCAGTGGAATGTATAGGGGCTTATCGAATATATACACAATGCACGTAATATATGAATGCAGTTACTGCGGAGTAACAGTTGTCCAGGTGCAGCATCTTATGCTGCATCAGGATTATCATTATGATACTACTCAGAGGCAACCAAGATACTCATCTCCAGCATGTCTTGGAGTCCAGTTGATGATTGCATTGTTCCTCAGCAGCTGACGATTGTTCTCCTAATCAGCAGCATTTTTTGCGAGTGTACTCGCTGTCTCTGTCTCTCTTTCTATCTCTATCTCAATCTGTATCTCTATCTCTGTCTATGTGTGTGCTGACAGCAATTTGCGTATCAATATGGGCACATAATGCTTCGAGAATGATTTCCAAAATTTGCATTTAAATTAAAAATTATATTTGCAACACAAACAGACGCTCAGTGGAAAAGGAAGGGGGTGTATTTGGTGTGTGCAGTGGGGGTGGGTAACTTAGGGCTGCCAGTCCCAACTATGAAACATAGAAAAAGTAAAACAGCAGCAACAACCAAAAATACAACAACAACAACACACGACAACATCAAAAAATGCAAATTTTGCAAATTTTAGGCACAAATTTAGCCATTAGTTGTTGAACAAAAATGCGTTGCGCATACGCAACGTGCGCCCAGAACCAACACACCTTTCCACTCACACCCCCAAATTGTGGTGTGCATAAGTCAGCTGGCAAACATCAAGTCCCCTTCCCCTTCCCACCCCCCACTCCCCCTCCTCCATTCCAACCAAATTTGTGGCAGAACCTGCTGGCTGCAACGCTTGCCACAGCTGCGGCTTTTGTAGCTTCTGTTTTTGACTGATTCTGATGACGCAACAAGGTGCTGCAACTACAACACTGTTCCTCAGCTGAGGCAGTGCCAGTGGCAGTTGCAGTAGACCAGTTGCATAATATGGAAATGCGGCAATGAGACCAGAGCAAATGAGCCTATGATATAATCAGACCGGTCCAGGGTATCTCCCAGTCGAGGCTGTCTCATACGCCAAGTGCATTCAATATTTGTTCAGTCCACATTTCCTTTTGACCACAAAACACTCCTTCTCTAACTATGCCCACAATATGAATAATAAGGTGAAAACAACAATTTTAAATATGTATATATATATGTGTATATATTGTATGTAGATCCGATCTGTATATATATGTTAAATGAAAATGAATTTCAGATTAATTTGTGTTTAATCTCTCAACGATCAAATAGTGAATTAGTTCTTAATTCTTCGCAGTACAAATGTATTATTTTATTACAAATTGATTCATTTAGATTACAAAGTATTACTTTAATATTTCGCAGTCAGTTATGTCCGTCAGGACCAAGGCAAATGTGTACCAAATTAAGCTCCTAGGCAGGACAAGCATAATTCAAGATAGTCTTAGATATGTAAGATAAATAATAAATCATAACAATAAACCTGCCGAAGCATTTGGTGAGCAGTCTGTGTTCAAACCACGTCGTCGCTTTTCTGTTTCTACTTTCAGCTTGTGTACGTTGAGTTTTGCTGCTCTTCCCCCTCTCTCTCTCTCTTTCTCGTCTCTCTGTCTCTTTCTCTATCCCTCTCTCTCTCTCTTTCTCTGTCTCAGAACTTAAGGTGAGTATGTTTGTGCTGTGCAGTTGGCGAATGGTAGACATTCAGCTTGTGCATTTCTCACGAAATGATTAATATATAATAATATTAATATAAATATATATATATGTATATATATATATACATGTATATATATATACATTTATATGGTCTGTAACTTACTTGTGGAATATGTGCTTGCTGCAGCATAGCTTCCATTGCTAGAGTGGACACATTGTTTATTCGAGCATTGTCCATTTGCTAAGGCAGCCCGACCAGAATTCGAGATAACACGTTGTCTAATTAAATTAAATTAAATTAAATGAGTGAAGCTCGAAATTAACATACTGTGTATATATTGATGGATGAATGAATGGATGCCGCCAAATTGCAAATACAAAATATATCGATGTTTTGATTATCGCAGCAGCAGCAATGGCCGAGCAATATATCTATTGCATGTGTGTCTTTGTGTATGTGTGTGTGTGTGAGTGTGTGCGTGTGTACATGTACAAGAAAATTTATTTGATTTGAATGCGGGGCATTAGATTTGACCCAACGGGACCGAATTATGAACGCCAAGGGGACGCTGTATTCTTATACCGCAGCGCTTCCTTTCTATCCTTGAGGATAACCGTAATACATTGCGTATACGCCATGCGAGAGCGCTTGGCATGCATTCCATGTGAGAGCAGAAGACACATCTGCATATGCACTACTCTGCTCCCCAGCAGTCGTCAGTGCTGTCAACACTCTACGCCAGATCGTATCATAAGTTACAGACCATAATAATAATATATATATATATATACATATATATATATACTTATATATATATACATATATATATATACTATATATATATATATATATACTTATATTATATCATAGGCTCATTTGCTCTGGTCTCATTGCCACATTTCCATATTATGCAACTGGTCTACTGCAACTGCCACTGGCACTGCCTCAGCTGAGGAACAGTGTTGTAGTTGCAGCACCTTGTTGCGTCATCAGAATCAGTCAAAAACAGAAGCTACAAAAGCCGCAGCTGTGGCAAGCGTTGCAGCCAGCAGGCTCTGCAACAAATTTGGTTGGAATGGAGGAGGGGGAGTGGGGGGTGGGAAGGGGAAGGGGACTTGATGTTTGCCAGCTGACTTATGCACACCACAATTTGGGGGTGTGAGTGGAAAGGTGTGTTGGTTCTGGGCGCACGTTGCGTATGCGCAACGCATTTTTGTTCAACAACTAATGGCTAAATTTGTGCCTAAAATTTGCAAAATTTGCATTTTTTGATGTTGTCGTTGTTGTTGTTGTTGTTGTATTTTTGGTTGTTGCTGCTGTTTTACTTTTTCTATGTTTCATAGTTGGGACTGGCAGCCCTAAGTTACCCACCCCCACTGCACACACCAAATACACCCCCTTCCTTTTCCACTGAGCGTCTGTTTGTGTTGCAAATATAATTTTTAATTTAAATGCAAATTTTGGAAATCATTCTCGAAGCATTATGTGCCCATATTGATACGCAAATTGCTGTCAGCACACACATAGACAGAGATAGAGATACAGATTGAGATAGAGATAGAAAGAGAGACAGAGACAGCGAGTACACTCGCAAAAAATGCTGCTGATTAGAAGAACAATCGTCAGCTGCTGAGGAACAATGCAATCATCAACTGGACTCCAAGGCATGCTGGAGATGATTGTCCCGAGAGTACCCTTGTTGCTCACGAGATGCTCTTTTAAGTTGAGATCATCATGATGCTGAGGATCTACGTTAAGTTTCAAGAGTTCCTTCGGAAAACAAGTGGACGAAAACATCTCCAACCCCGATAGCAATGAAAGACACATTTTTTTAACTCTAAAAGTTGCATTAGGATCGGATAAGCCACACAGACTTCTTGTTAACAATAAAGTATTTTTTTATTGAGCAGACTACTGTCAACTTTTTTGTGATTTTATTTTCGATGCTTTTTTCTTTTAAATAATAGTTAGTTGCGGCAAATTCAAATCAGCTTTGGAATTGTTGTTAAGATTTATAAGAAAGATTAAGCAAATATCAGTTGTAGCTTGCTGTCTCACACATTGCGTACATATATCATTTTGCTTTCTTAAAGTGTAGATATGGACATACACACACAAACACATACACACACACACACACACAGATTTAATAACGCATACGCATCAGTCAACCGCTGGAACAGGCCGCAGCCAACAGTTTCAGCTGTATTCTGGCCTGGCTCTGACGCAGGACACGTCGACGTGTATGTGTGTGTGTGTGTGTGTGTGACCGCTGTAGCCACTGAAAGCTGACAACATCAGCGAAGCCAAACACCAAAAACCCTCACACTAACACCCACTAGAAAACACACACACAAAAACACACTAAAACTGGTGTGTATTGATTTTTGAAGAATTTGTTAGTTGCAAGCTTTCTGTATTTCCATCTCTTTCTATTTGACTTTATCTCTATCTATCCAAATGACCGACCTCGAATGCCTGTTTTTAATGTTTATTGGCGGTGGCAGCGCGACGACAACAACCACCAACAACAACCAACAACAACGACAACAACGACAACAACGACCAACAGCAGCAACAACAACTACAAAATTGCAAACGCAGATAACAAGAACAAAATGCGCATCCCAGGGGAGAACAGTGTGTGTAAACCGGCGAAGGTGTCACTCTGTTACCAGAGTACGCATTACTATGCATACTCCATTCCTCCCTCCCCGCTTCACCCCTAGCTAAGCATCATCCCTTTTAGGAAAGCTGAACCCTTCTGTTTCTCCTCAGTCAATCAACTTACCGCTGCAGGCATTCAAGTGTGAAATACATATGCAATGATTGATATATACATATATAAATATATATTAAATTATAAAAATAATATCTAAATATATATATATACGTAAATGTTGCAATGTATATATATTTAAAATGTAGCATGCCGAAACTCAGTTCCAAACAATCTCTTGCAAATTTCATATTGCTATTGATTTGCATTATTTCTGTTTTCGATCAAAATTATTTTCATATTAAATAACCATCAGAATTATCTAAAATCAGGGAAATACTGAAATAAATGTGTTCGATTGAAATAAGGTGCTTTGTACGTATTTTAATTCAATGATGCATTATGGCACAAGTGGCAAAGACCTCGAATCTCATAATGGCGAAAAAACAGTTGAAGGAAAAGAAATGTGGACAATTTTGATAAATATGTATGCCAAATTTTGTTTTCAGTTTTGTATTATTTATCTGTCAATAGATGTATGCGTGCACAGAGTGCCGAGAGGCGAACATGTGCTTCAATCGATCAATCAATATCAATCAGAGTATCGCCTAGTTGAGTTTTCGCTTGTTTCTGTCTGTCCACTTTGTGCAGTCAATGCACCCATGACGCCTGCACTTTCGCTAAGTGCTGACCCGCAGGCATACCACACCCCACTCAACCCCTACCCCCTTCCACCTGCCATAGTCGCATAGCCTGGGGGAAGATGTCAGGGTTGGACAGTCATTAAAAATCATTTCACAAGTCGTCAAATGCGATTATGAACTCATTTCACTATTTTGCTCATGAACTACTTTGATGTTTAATTTGCAATTTAATTTGAATGTGCATGGATGGCTGGCACTGTCTATCAGCACCTAACCCCTCGCCAAGCTTCAGCTCCGCCAACTGTTAGAGCAGACCCACACAGAACACCCGCTGTGGCAACTGTTGCTGAAGTCCACCTGGGCGTATGAGCAATTTCAAAACGGGGTACAAAATACTTTGGCGATAATTTTATTATTTTTAGTGTTGTTGTTGTTGTTGTTGATTTTGTTGATGCTGTTAGTGTTTTTGCCGCTGATGTTGATGCTGATGCTATTAGTCGGTTGCCAGCTGCCCATTAACGTCCATTTAGTCAGGCGCCACGCATTTCTAACCTGATAACATTTTCTAATTGCTGCCAGTTGTATAAGGGAGTGAGTTAGTGGGCGTGGGTAATGAAGAAGGCGTGTGTTTAGATAGTAACATTGTGTAACATTCATTCCAACTGACAAGTTGACCTGTAGTGGAGGGGGTGTGGCGGGGGCGGGAATTGCTGGTGAGTTCGTTTGAGATCGACCTTTGGCAGCCTTTGTCGCTGCTGCTGCTGCTGCTGCTGCTGCTTTTGCTGTTGTTTTCATAGATTTTTGCCCACTTGGGTGTGAGTGTGGGAGTGGCAGCAATTAGTGCATCAGCATGCAAAACCTTTCGATCTCAGCTGGCAGCTCGTTTCTACACCCCTTCTTCAGTACTACTGTCTCCCTTGGACACTTATCACACACAACTCACAACCGACAAACGACGCCATTTATGAATATATTTTAAAATTCATAGCATTCAGCAGCCGTTGTTGTTGTTGTTGCTGCTGTTGTTATACTCTGTTCCCAGAGGTTTAACAGGTATATGCAATATGGATCTTCTGTGTAAGGCTCCGCCAGTTCAGTTCAAAATTGAAATTTGATTTCATATGATATATAAAATGATGTTGATGATTGTCATAATGTGAAGATCCTGATAAAACTCATAACTAGTGAGTTCGGTATGCATGGCTTGGTAAACAAAAGATTTGTTATATAATCACGCAATTTTTCTAAAGTTTACCGTTCTCTTATACAAGAGAGTTTGGTAAAAAACAGAGTATGATATAGTCGCATATTTGTTTGCTTGATATTATATTGAAATCTAGACGCAAATTAAATTGTCCCGACCCGACTCTGCTAAAGGAGTGGAACAGAGGAGAGTGGAATGGAGGAAGAATGAAGGGATCAGGGAACAGGGAAAGCAACCTGAGGAACCTCTTGCGTTGCCTGAGACACTTTAATGGACATGAAAGACCAAAGTTCAGCGTGGATACTCGGGTACATGTTGCAATGTGCCCAGCCACAGAGCTAATAGAGAACTACGGAGCACGGGCGGAGCAAAGGGGGAAAGGAGCTTAATATCTATTTTTTGAGATTAAACTGACTTAAAATATATAATATGATAATATTCAGTGATTAAATAGAGCATAAACTTAGAGGTCAAGAATATATCTATAAGAATCTATTAGATATTATCCCAATAGGGAAGACAATGATTAAATACGGCTCAAGTGGGTGGATGGGACTTACTTCACTCGGTAAGCTGTCCAAACCTGCTCGAATTATTAATTTTATCATTAATATCGATATCAGTGTCGATGGTTATCCACCTTCAGCAAGCAGTACCAGCATCTCTAGAGCAACGAATGCTCATACGTATAATGAATCTTTTATTTATATAATATACAAAATAGTTATGCTGAAGGCATGCTGCAATTTCCTTCTATGTTCCCCCTTTGTGGAGAGCGCCCATGTGATGTGGCAAGTGTGTGCGATACATGCGACCTGGGGGCCATTGTCAGCAGTGTCTAACCAACTTGAAGTGCACACTGAAAGGCACAAAGAATGCGCCCTAAGACGAGCCCCAGTGCCAGAGCTCGAGCTGGAGTGGGTGGGAGCTGGAGTCAGCTCAGAGCACACAGTTCACAGTTTAGGGAGAGCTCGCAGCGGTTCCTATTCCACATATTTCACCTTTTGAACTGAAGGCTGGAGTTTGGATGCAAGTCGAAAATGGCGACACGCGTTGCCAGGACAGGATACGACAGGGCAGGTTACAACAGGAACAGGACAGGAGGTGCTGTTTGGGTCACGTGCCAAACGGCAGCTTCTTTGGGGAGCTCCTTGGGCTAACAAGCTTGAGGCGTTTTACAGGTTCGAGCTGAAAGGGGGTTGAGGGGGTGGGGGATGTGGGTCCACAGAGATGGCGCGTTAATGTTTCTTTTACGTGAGTGGTCGTCCCTCCCCTCGCCCGCCCCCTACTACTTCCTTGTCTGCTACTGTTGTTGTGTAATGTAAGTTAATAGCCATTGTTGTGCCCCATGCTTCCTTTGCTCCCCTTGCCTGCCTTGCTTCCCTTGCTGTGCTTCTGCAACAAAGAAAAAAAGGTAGTAACGGCAGCTTTATTGATAATTATTGTGCCATGCTTCTTACATTTTTATACCCTGTATATTCATTAAAAATGACTTAAAATGGGGTATGAGAAATTAAAGGCAGCTGGAAGAAGTATACAGAATTCTTCATAGGTACAAGTATTTATATTAGTATATATATATTTAAGTTCTTGTACATAAGTCAGAAAATTTTATGTACCGACTTCTGTTTAGCATATCTCAATTTTTGCATACTGTCTGAGAAACTAGATCGCATTGAAATTGAAAAAATTACTTTAAATTTAAATTCGTTCTGAAATGTTGGAAAAATGTCTAGTTTTTAAAAATAGTTTCTAAGTAGACGTAAAAAACTGTTTACAATTGGGAAGACCTTGTTCCATTTTTGTAATATATTTTCTATTTTTAAGAAACAAATTTCTAAAAACTACTTGTAATAATCGGCCTTATTACAGGGTATCAGCATAGTCGGTCACTATCCATTCCGCAGCACACTCATTTGCTCATGTTTTTGTTATTGTTGCTGTTGCTCCATGCATAAATTTAATTTGCTTAATTAATTAAGAAGAAGAAGTAGCAGCAGCAGTAGCACCAGGCCAAGAGGCGGCACTTAAATAGTTGGCCAAGGGGCGCTGGATGGGGGTGTTAGAGGTTGGTGGTGGGGGATGGGTGTTTGGGTCAAGAAGCCATGCACTAATTGAAAATAAAGACCAATTTTTTAATTAAACTTTAAATTAATTTATAGAAGTGCCCCTGCTTGAGAACCTCCCCCATACCCCCCACAAACCAACGGGAGCATGAACTTTGACCCGCAGAGCGGTCACTCAGCTTGAAGATCAAAGCGTATCCCAAAATTAAAATAACCCCAAGTGATAAAACAATAGCAGACAAATTAGAATGTTTCACTTAAGAGAGAGACAGAGAGAGATAGAGGTCGACTAGCAGATACCCTGTTAAATACAAAATGCATTTGCTGATGGATCCTAATGAAATTTGTACAGTTGATTGATAATATGTCCGGGTATGTTATATATATATATATATATCAATTGGAAGGCAACATCTTTACAATTGTGGTTTATAATGCAGATATATAAAATGAAATAGATTTGATATGCGTCACAATTTGTGACCCGCCCGCTTGAATTTCGAGCCAGAATTGCACTTGGAATTTTAAATATAGTATTTATTGACGTAGCCAGCTTTTCCTTCAGCATGTTCCATTCTTTTCCATAACTTCATGATACCCTTTCTAGCTGTTTTTCAAAACTGCGAATTGCAAATGGAGCCGCAGGCCTCCGTTCTAGCTTTAAATTTCGGGCGACCATGGGCGGTTGGCCAGTGGGCATAGGCGTGTGGGTAGCAGTGGGCGTGGTTGCTGCACAGAATCAACATTACACTAATGCTCAATTAATGCGACTCTGCACGTTTGCATTTTCTAATACACACACACACACACACATACGCACAAATGGACACAGACAAAGCGTGCATAGCTGAAATTTATTTCTCGAAAAATTACGCAATATTTGCACTATGTTACATAACCCCATTACTATAACCCCAAAACTATAACCAATGCACATCGAATAAAATGGCTGCAAACAACGACAGGGAAGGACCAGAGAGGACAGGAAAAGGATAGAGCGAGATGGGACATGACTGTTAGTGCTATGTGTATATCGTCCAAATGTAAAAATACCTTTCAATATTATCAAGCTGCTCCAAATTTGCATGCACTTGCTACACTAAGCGAAATTGTGATACGATTTCGAAGTAAAAATTGTATGAAAGTGCAAGCAAAACTATCCAAGAATTATGGACGGGATATAAAACACCAATGCTTCAATGCGAATCCAATGGAATTAGTACTTCAGTCACTACTTGACACACAACTGCATCCTTGTGGCAAGGGGCGAGTGCTGCACTGGGAAAAACAAAAAGAAATCATCGATCATCGGTTCTTGATTTAAGTACAAATCAAACAATGCAGTCTTAAGCCAAGTATATGTTATTTAAATGAAGTTTGTTTCCTCTTTCTTCCACCATTGCTCATTTTTATTCTTCTTGAGATGGTTGATCTTCATGTGAGATTAAATAGTGGAATTAAATGTGCCAGCTAGCAGCCTATATTCGAAATTTTTGCTTTGAGCTGCAGTTGCTTTTCTCTGTGTGGTGGGGGAGCCGTGGCATGCAACTAATTATGATTTTTGGCATTTGTTAGTTTGCTCTTGTGTCACTTAGCAACATCATAAGCCGCTTAACCCGTTGTACATACACACACACTCAGTGTTACACACACACCCACACCTTAAATCTCATTGAAGTTTGGAGAACCTGCTTCAAAATGAATTTCCGCAATCATGCACTGGAAATGCAGTGGTTTTTCTTAATGCTTTTGTTACATGATAGAATTTATTCGATTTCTTTCTTGAGTAAATTGCATTTCTTTAATGGTCTTGTCCACACACTGATTGAATAACACTTTAAATATTGTCCGAAAACAAATTTTTCGTTTGAGCAATTTTATTTTACATATGTCTATGCTGTTTTTTTGAGTCGATAAATCTGACAGCTTGATACGTGTCGTTAACTGACTGATAATAACTCGCGAAGTAGTATTTACTATTGGGAAGTGCATTGTTGAAGTGCCAAAGAAAATAGTCTCTTTGGTGAACAACACTTGATTGCATTTGCAGCACACCTTTCGAGCTGTCAGCAGAAAATGACTGCATGACTATCTATTGAAGAGGAAGTTCTCGCAAGCTCGCAAATATATCACATTTTATAAAACATTTTTAAATTGAAATTTTCTTGAAGTGGGTTTTCGCTAGCAGGAGTGAGTACAAACAATTGCAAAACTAGTTCGAAATCCGGAAATCATTTTTAATTTGTTTTATACCAATCCATTGAAGAAGATACCTCCCACCCAAATGGCTTATATATAGACTTGATTAGCCAAATCTGACTACTTTATCATATAGCTGGCATTGGAACACTATAAACAGCAATATGAATAATATTTCATTTAATTTTTTACTATCAGTCATCAACATCGGTCGTCTATGTAATATAGCTTTAAAGGAACAATCGGTCGATTCTTAAATTTATTATTAAAGTAAGTTTTCAGCAGTATGACCCGGTCTGGAATACGGAATGGAATCATAGTTTCTTATTATCTTAATTCGTTACAGCACTTGAATACAGCATTATTTAATTTAAACACTGATAATTGAATTCAAAGCGTAGCACATAGAAATTATTTGCTAATTGATTGCAAGCAAATTAGGAAATGTTTGTTAACGCTTTGATTAACTTGTGTTCAAGTTGTATGCATTCCTTTGAACTGCATATATATATATGTGTATGTGTATGTGTATGTGTATGTGTATGTGTATGTGTATATGTATATGTACATGTATATGGTATATTTATGTATAAATATGTATTTACAAAGTAAATAGGCAAGTGCAATGTTCAATTATCACCTCATTAGCTGCTGCATTCGTCTGCAAACTGTTTTGACTAATTGACAAAAGTAGCTGTTGAGGGTACCAACGAAAACACAAACTCAAACTCAAACTCCAACCCAAGGCCCGACCCCCAATCAAGGACACAATCCAAGCAGCCCAAAAAACCACAGCCACAACACCACTTGAAGCACTTTGCTTGTTGTTGTTGGTGTTGTTTGTCGTTGTTGCTGCTAAGGCAAAAACTCACACTTGCCCAATAGAGGACAGCTGGAGAGAGTAAATGGTGGGTGTGTGTGTGTGTGTGTGTGTGGGGGGGGGGGGGGGGCTGTTGGGGTTGGGTATTGTATAAAACTGTGTGCAAAGGTTGGAAACAAAAAATATTAATTAAATTAAAACCACAAAACCAAGCCCGCAAATATCCGCACACAAAACGTTGTAATCACGATTTATGCTGAGTTGGTTATTTACACTTTGCACTTAATGTACACACACGCACACGCACACACACACACACACCCTCTCACACACACACATACACACACAGATCAACATTTGGAATGCATGTTGCACACGTTGCGCGGCGCTTTTTGCATGTTTAGCACAAAATAATATGCAAATTATGCAATTATTTTAGCTATGTGCTTCTGAGTGTGTGCGTGCGTGTCTGTGTGTGCGTGTGTGTGTGTATGTGTGTGTATGTGGGTGGGTGTGCATTCGTATGCATTCACTCCATCACTGTGATATACCCTGTAGAGAGTATATCCACGCATGTGTGCAGTATTCACACGCATTCATATATAACAGGCAGAGATATAGACACATATCGGAACCCATCAAGTCTGTAAATGTATCTTCTAGATGAGCAACAGATACAGATATAGATACAGGCACCGGTATAGGTACAGATACAGATAAATTTATATATATAGGCAAATCATTGAAACTATTCTTTAAATAATTTAATCGATTTGACTTTCATAAAATCGATTATTCAATAGTGACTAGAGCTAAATAAATAATTGCTGGTTAGGTTATGGTAAGTGGTATCAACTAGTCGACTAACAAGAGCACTCTGCTTTTTATTTTTTTACTCCAAGTGGTTGTGTGTGTGTGTGTGTGTGTGTGTGTGTAGCAGGTGCAACGTGACCAACACAGTGGACAACAGCAGCAGCCGCAGCAACAGCAGAAACAGCAGGCAGGCACTTTGCCTGATTGCTCCCGTCTGCTGAACGTCGGAATCCCGACTCTAATCGCTTTGCATGGCAAGGGACTGGCAGGAGGAGCAGGAGAAGGAGCAGAAAAAGTCGGCTTTGGTCTTAAGCGGTCCTGATTTCTGCCAGATCATTTGCCAACTTTCCTAGCCAGCCAGCCAGCCAGTCAGCTAGCCAACTTGCTCGCTGTTATGCCTGTCCTTTCCTGTCCTGACTCATCCCGCCCTGTCCTATCAGCCTGTCCTGCTAGACAACCGCACTCATTTCCTTTTGTGCTGCTGCTGCTGCTGCTGCTGTTTGGCACTGCACATTGTTTCTTTGGACTTTGTCTGCAGCATCAGTGCGAGAGCTCTGCATCAAGCTCAGTGCGGAGTCCTAAGTCCTGAGTCCTTAGACCTCAGACCTCAGAGCTCGTCGTCCTTGTTTGTTGTCGCTATGCCTCAAAATTTATGACAACATTTGGCCAAAACATATGTTGGCAACGTAGCAGCAACGCAGTAGAAACAGCGCCAGCAACATTAGCAGCAATTGCTGTCAGACTTCTTCCCTTCCCACTCCACCATGTCGCTCTTTTCCCTGTTGCTCGCGTGATCAAGGCTTTTCTCAATTCTTCGCATTACATTTTGTAGGTATTTATTCTATTTATGTACCTAGCTATGTGAACTCAGTCAGCTTTAAAGCTATCATCATTAAACTTGGTACGTAATCATCTTTTTCCTTGCATATGGACTATTTGTCGGAGACAAATGGATTGGGTCACTATATCATATATCACTATGTCATAGCTGCTATAGAAACAACATACTCAAACCAATCTTATCCAATATGCATGTTATTATATTCCTAATATCTTGACATAAAATGAACAACATCGGATTACTATATTAAATTTTTATTTTAATTTTAATTTCAAATTCGATATCCGATTTTCGACTCGATTAAATATGTATATTCTCGATTATCATCGCTAGCAGAGTTTGAACTAAACTGAGCTTTGCTTAAAACCATTCTTGATATACAAGTCGCTTTCCCTGATTTAATACAATTATCCAAATATTAAGTTCAAACTGAAATAATTTGATAAATATTTGGGCAAAATTTAATTTTCTCTTAAAATAATTTTGTTAAGCGAGAAGAGTTTTAAATATATTTGTTACAAACAAAAAGTGGAATATTGACTTCGCAGCAAGACGAATATAATATAATAAAAATTGATTTATCAACAGATTAAATCCGTATTAAAAAGGGTATCTAAACTTCACACATACTAGCAGTGCCTATATACATATATGTAGATATACATATATATACATATGGACTTGTAAGTGTGCACTATGTATTTTAATGCCTGACTTCTGCTGTCAGCTCAACTTTATGTATGTATGAATTTGCAAGGACTGCTCGAGTAGAAATTCATGTTATATGAAAGCACTTTATAAGTTGTCAAAGTAGGCGTTTTTCCTTTCCCTTGCCTGCCCATTAACACATCATAAAAACAGGCGTTGCCGACGCAATTCATTTATTAAGAGCCACGCCTCCACCCCATCTGAATAGCTAATGAGTAAAACAACTTGTCGGCGGAGGCAGGGAAGCGGGGTTGATGAAAAAGTGATTTGTCCAGTTTCGCAAAAATTATTTATTGACTTTCATATGCAATTTGGCAGACCAAATGGAGAGAGAGAGAGAGTGTGTGTGTCGTGTGTCGCTTGAATTATGCAAAGTGACCCCCTGCCACTTCCTTCTGGCCACTGTTAACCCTGCCGCACATGCGTTAGGCCTTGCTTCATAACAAAGTCACTTGTCAAAAGCAGAAAGAAAAACGAGGCAAAACACAAATTAAAAGCTCCAACAACAAGCAGAAACAGAGCCAAGCACTTAACGCCAAAAAATATGGATAATGTCATTTTTTTCTTTCTCCCTATTGAACAGCAAATCGAAATTGAGGCCCTAACACAAACCACCCCACTCCATTCACCTCCTGTCAGGCCACCCTTCTGATGATGCTTCCTGATGTGATTATGATAAAATATTCTCGAGCAGTTTTTATGATTTATGACTTTGAATATGGCTAACAAAACGCCAGTCGACTTGTATTGACGAAGCATTCCCCATCTCCCAGCCCCCACCACCAAGTGGTGTATGTGTGTGGGTGTGTGTGTGTGTGTGTGTGGTGTAGGTGTGGGTGGATTGAGGGTGGATTGTACACAATAAGCACTCGAGTACGTCTGCATAATTTATCCATGTTTGCCCGCGTCGCGGATTGGCAAAGTTTTTTATGTGCCACCAACTGGACCAACATCACCTGACCAAAAGGCAGGGGGGATATGAATGGGGTGGGGAAGGGGATGGGAAACGGAGTTCGCAATGTCTGGGGTGCAAGTCAGGTCTGGTTGCCACACTTCGCGCTTAATTTGCCCCATTGTCAGAAGCTCCAGTTGCGTGAATGAACTTGAATTGCTATTGGCTGACCTTAAATGGTGGGTGGTGGTGTGTGTTGGGGGGAAGGGTGTGGGGTGTGGTGCGATGGTGGTGCATCTTTAATTTTCATAATTTAACAAAACATTCGAAGTAGACATTTTAGCAGCGACACGCCCAGGACTCAGAAAAGGTTTCGCTGCCAGCACATTTTAGCCACGGGCCTTTTTATGGAATTTAGATTGAGTTTGGGTTTGGGTTTGGGTTTGGTTTTGGGTTTCATCGTGGTTAAGTTCAAGTTAGAGATCCGGGTTCCGGGCTCCGCCTTAATTCGTTTCACCTGCTGCAGGCATAACGTATTTCGACCGGCATACATTGCATAATCCGCGGCTTATCTGCTTTCATACACAAATGATTATTGATGATGGCGTTTGGAGAGAGACCCGAGCTAAGCCGGGTTAAGCTCAACTGAGTTGAAAACGAGTGCTCAATGAGTGTTTGCCAGAGTGTCAATTAATTCATATATAGTGGTTCGAAAGCGTTTGTGAATCTCATCCAAATAATAATATGACTTAAGTTAATCCACTCAGCAGAAATATCGTACCTAAAACAAAAATCGATCTGAAAATTAGCAAATGTTTCTGGTTTTTAAAAATAATTTCCAAAAATTCTAAAATTTGAATAACGTTTTTTCTATTTTCTATAAATGTTTTTCATTATTTAGAAATGAATTTATAAAATTACTTGTCAACTCTGTGTAGTCCACTTTTTCAAATTAAGTTATATAAATTTATCAACTATCTAAAATGATTGGGCATATCTGAAATATCAAGATTTCAAAGTATAATAATAAAATTAGTAACATACAGGCAAGTAAAAAACAACAAACTGAAAATAAATAATTTTTTTAAAGCTTTTCGTCTCCGGTGCAATTAAAAAAAGACAACTGAACATTCTTTCAGTGTGTTTCCTTCAAAATATATAAGCGCCTGCTTAAAAATATTTATTTAATAATTGATTAAGATTGCTGGCATATTTCTCAAGTTGGCCATCAACTGTTGCAAGTTCTCAGTTTACTGCAATGGCATTCGAGTCATCATTTTTAGCCACATTCTTGACTTCGTCAGAATGGCTGAAGACAATTTGTTATTTCACACTGCACAAATAATAAACATTTTTATTCACAAATTTTTTTGTGTCTAAATTGCTGTGGCATTTAAATATGATTTACATTATAATGCAATTCTTTTGCAATTTAACTGCTGGCTTATGCAGCAAATATTTCACACATTTTAAACACACACACACAGATCTACACTTGTGGATGGGTGTCTAGACACACTTCATTTTGGGCCCAGGCAGCAATGTGAGTCTCTGTCCGTTGGTCAACACTGCCTGCTGCATAAGTTTTTGTCGGATGGTGGCTAAGTGTGCGACGGCAGGGGGAAAGTGGGGTTGCAGGAGGTCAGGGGTTAAATGCTGAGTGCTGATAAAGCCCGGCCGGCCGACCAAAAAGTCTTCATATTGAACGAGTGGCGAACTTTGGTGGTTTTCGTTCGTTTTGCGTGGGCTTGCTGCCACTGCTGATGTTCAACATGATGAAGCATCACTTACCACAAAAAGAACATATATACACCCGCACACCCACACACACACACAGACACACACACAAACGAGTGTGTGTTGCTTGAATTTAGCTTATTTTGATGAATCCAATGGTCACGCACAGACGAGACGAGAGAATTCCCGACTTGCGTTCCTGTCTGCCCAACCAAGTACAAATGGGACATATGCAATGTAATCTAATGAATTTGATGATCTATTGTAACACACACACACACACGCACACACGCACACAGTGTGGGTGAGAGTGGGTTGCTTGATGAGCGAGTAGAAAGCTATTAGGGGTTAGGCCTTCTGTGCAGTTAAAGGCTTTTTAAAGCCAACTTGCTGCCTACTTTGTATGCGTGACTGATACACAACCTAGACTCACTGCGTGCGTATGTGTGTGTGTGCCTATACCCTGTATCTATTACAAATTTGCAAAGAGATGCACCCTTGAAGTGTAACAGGTAGAGGCAGTCTACAAGTATACATCAAATAATACTACAAACAGTACTTCATTTTATTGCAGTATTTGTATTTGAAAAAAAAAATTGCCTTGAAATTTAAAAAATTACCAATTACCAGGAGCTCACTTTATTATTATATTTGGGAAATTTAATCAGTCATTTCAATTCTTAATTCCATTGCTGATTTTTGAAATAAGATGTCAAATTTCATTGGGTGTTTTTCATATGCCTACACACACAATTCTTCCAATTGCTTTTTGTTATCTACCTTTAAGATGTCTGATTTCCTAAAAATCTATTTCTTAACAGAAAATATTACAAAGTAATAGACAAAAACTTGTAATTTTAATAACTTACTTTTTGTCTATTTATAAATTATTTTTGAAAACGAGAATATTTTTCTAGTTTTCAGAGCGTTTTTAATGTAGATTTTATAAATTTGTGGTAACGTTTTTTTTATAAGAATTGTTCCTTTCATTTGTAATGCTTATAAGTGGGCAGATCAATTTTAATCTACTCAACTAACTTGGCTGAAATAATGAGCAGGGTATCTCTTAGTCTTGCATCAGCTTGTACTTTCAATTCAGGTTGTTGTTGTTGTTGTTGGTCCCATTGCCTCTCCCTTTACCCGTTAACTCAATTCTGCCCACGCCCACCTCCCCCCCATCCAGCTTCCTTCGCCCATGTGCACATCTTTAGCTTCTATCTGTCTGTAAGGCTTCCTTCCGGCCTGGGCAGACCAGACCCGAAACGAACAAACGAACGTGTGACTATGCGTGAGACCCACTCTCTTCACCGCTCCCCGCCCCCTTCTCGTCTCTCTCTGCACCTAACTCTCCCCCGCTGTCTCGCATACCCCTCTTCTGCGCTCGGCAGTCGTTCTGTGATATTTTGGAATGCGGCGACAGATATGCATATGTGAAGAGACTTTAACAATGCATGTGTTAGTCTGTGTGTGTGTGTGTGTGTGGGTGTGTGGATGTGTGCCCATTCATTCATTTCATTTGAAAAGTCTCCCTTTTGCAGGGGGGGTGTTGGGGCGGCATATTCAATTTAGCAACAGAGAAGAGATGACAAAACGATTGCTTTCGACTGCTTGTCATATAGATGATGAATTGTTCCTGTTCCTGCTACTGCTGCTGATTCTGCTGCCAGCGAACGACGACCCACCGGCCAACACATAGCATCGACACATCCCCCTCCTCTCCCCTCGCCTACCCACCCCGTCTCCCCCATATCCCTTGTTTTCTCCGCACTTTGAGTCACCAAAAACTTCCGTTAATCCAAAGAGCCACCCAACCGCCAAGCAGGCATTGTTTTTGCTGCTGCTGTTGCTTCGGATCTGGCTGTTGCATATTTATGCCTACTTCTGTGTGTGCGTCTGTGTGTGCGACAAACTTAAAGCGGAAATTAAATTTGGGGCAATCAAGCTGATGGAGTCTAGCTCCAACATTCGAAAGTGAAAAGTAACTTTCTTTTAATCAGTCGGGCAACGGAAAGCAACACTATTCAATTTTCTACTGCAAAGTGTGAAACCTTTAAGGATACGACGCACAACTGCATTTTGGAATTAATGTAAGAGTAGTCAGTTCGACTTGCAAATACCCTGTATGAAAGTCTTGAGCTGAATATGCAAGCCTCAACAATTAATAGGCTTATCTAGTCAAATACAAACAAAGCAAACGCAAATTTAGTCTATATATATATATATATATATAGATATGGTGAAGTATAGTGGAAAGTGCATTCAAGCTATGCGATTGACTAATTCAAAAGTGCCTGCAGTGAGTGCACTTTCGCACTCAAATTGCGCATTTGCACTCAAAAAGGCGTCGAACTCCAACAATCTTCGAGCGCTGCTCTAAAGAGGCATGATGAGTGCGTTGGTGTGGGAGCGTGGAGTGGGGAGACGGGAGAGGGGTAGGCAAATCAATTAGTTCGATGCATGCAAAAGCGCAAGTTGGCATTATTTGGCGCACTTCCGTTTCCGCTGCATTGCCAGCGTTGCCAACAAACAAAACTAATTACAAGCATTTTCATTAACGCCTACAACTTTTGCCTTCCCTCACTTTTGCAATTCGATGATGCCCAAAGCACAATGGCTAAATTCTATGTAGGTGTGAATGCGGGGTGTGTGTGTGTGTGTTAGGCAACTACTTAAAAGTCGATGCGCCAAGAAGGCAAAAACAAGGCTAAAACACTTTTGCAGTCTCTCGCTCTCAAGTGACAACAGCGGCGGCGTCTAAGGACTAGGTACAACTGGGAGCGGTGAACGGTTGGCGGGGACTGTGGGCTGTGGGCTGTGTGCTTATGGGGTTTATCTAACCCTCTCCTCTGCCCAGTCCCTGGCCATCGATAGACGACAAAGTTCCGTGACGCTGTTGCAAACTTCACCGCCAATGCGGCGCCGCTTCAATCTGTGCCGTCGTCAACAACAAAAAAATAAGAGAGCATCACCTCTCTGTGGCAAGCCGAATTTCAAATACTCTCACATATCCAATCAATATTTAATTTAAAATTTTAAATATCAAGCAATTGTTTCGATTGACACCGTCCGTAATAAAACTCGTAACAATTGACTTTGATTCGAAAAACTTGCCAAGCACAAAAGTTGCTTAAGCAAAAACTTATCTTTCGACAGATCGTTTCTATATGATATAGTTGTCAGATCCTGTCATCTGAGACACATGTAGTACCTCGGGTAGTATATTCCTTAGTAGAAAAGCTAGTTTTCCAATTGTTGGAATACATTTACATTCGTGCACAGGAGAAGACTAAGTACTACAGCAACCCACAGAAGACCCAATTGCAAGAGGTGGTACTTGAAAAATCGTTAAACTTGAACTGCTCAAATAAGGGAATTTTCTCATTCACATAAGCTCTGGAAGGGTATACCAATATATAAATTTTCCTTAATTTGTACTTTTCTTACTTTTTTTTGTGATGCGCAAACTAAAACCCAAAACAGACCAAAGCGCCCAAGCAGGGCCTTTGGGACTGGCACAGAGAGAGAGACGGGGGAGGACAGTGGGCTCGAGTGGCGAGTGGCGAGTGAATTGTCTAATTACAGCTGCCAGTTGCAAGGCTTTTTCTAATTGTTGTTGCTGTTGTAGTTGTTGTAGTTGTTGTTTTTGTTACCGTTGTCAGCGACAGGAACAGGACGTCTTTTGTTGCCGTCGCCTTCTGCTTCTGCTTCTTCGTCGTGGGCCAAAGTCGAAAACATCTTAAGCACATTTTTAATTAATTTAAATGCGTTAAGTTGCTTGTCACTTCATTTGGCGATGTCCTTAACATGCCCATACACCTACACTTACACACACACACACACACACTTACACTACGCTCACCAATACTCGCTCATACACTCAGTGAATAAATCGCCCTGAAATATATTATATGTCGACATACTTTTGGCGCAGCTAAATCAGCTCTTCTTTTTATTCTGAATGAATGCAAAGTTTTGTCCTTCCAAAACACAGCGTTTTTCCTATCTTCTTCTTTTCTGAAGACTTTCAGTGGACATAGGATGATATATGTATGTTATTTACTGATATATGCAATAACGAAAACAGCTGAAAGCGTCGTCTAGATTTGCTGCAAGCTAGTTGCCAAACAATTCACCTATCATTGGGAAGATGTGGTAAAATGCCATATGATCAGAATGTGAACTATTCAGAATCGGCAGCAAAAGTTGATAAAATGATGTATATAGTGTTTATTGCGGTAAAGTGAAGAAATAAAAAGATGTTTTCAAAATTGAGTGTACACAAAAAAACCTGGCAAAAAAGAAAACTGTTGCCTAAAAATAGAAGTGGTATATTCAACAAGATAATTCTTCATCTGTCTTTATACAAATACATATTTAATAATATTTTTTTGTATTGTTTTTGTGTGCTTAATTTGAAAAACAACATCAGCAATTGTAGATGATCTTGTTATAGGTAACAACTCAGCTGGCTCAATCCGAATTAAAGGTCTTTAAGAGGCATGGAAAGGGATGCGGAAGTGGGATGCTCATTCAGTTCTTGTTTGCAGCACTTGCCTCACATTACCACATATCGCAACTTACAGCTGAGTCGACTCCAACCAACGGGTTCTGTTGACCTGGCCTGTGAAATGGCCAAATAGTCTATTATGGCCGACAGACAACTGCCTACAAATTGTGCAACTTAATTAAAGAAACGCTGTTAAGCTTTGCCATTGAGCGCGATTCGCCGACGGATGGTCGGCTATCCACGCCCACATCAGTCACATATGTACACAAACACACAGACCCACACACACACACACACACACACACGCAGACACACATACATGTGTGTGAGGCATGCCCGCGAGATGGGCGATCGAAATCGGAATCTGAATCTGAATCACATTCAACGTTATTCGCGCTCTCGCATGCGATGGGTGGGATGGGGTCTGGTATCCTGGGTAATCCAAAAGAGCCTTTTTGCATTATAATGCAATTCAATGGAACCAACTCCAGTGACAAGGACAACTCCACACCACGGCTCCATAGTTTTGACCATGTCTGCGGCTGCACTTCCACTCACTCTCTCCAAAAAAAGGGGGACATTTTCGAGCTGAAGAACAAAACAAGTACAAAATGGGGGCTGAGCAAAGATTGCTCGACTGTGCGATACTCTCTTAAGTTAAATGTTAGTCAGAGTTCGAAATATTGTATTCTTGGAATTCACAACTTGTATGTGGAATGTGAAATAATCAATGTTGAATCCGAAGCCACAACTCAAACTGGAAAAAGAAAAGTAAAATGAAACGAACAAAAACGAACAAAATTCGAATTTAGCTATAGATAAGAAATGAAGAAAATCCAAACTAAAATGTAGATATCAGCAGATTAATTCCGATCTAGATAACCATTGTTTCTCCTTTATAATTTGGATAGGTATTTGGCTGGTTCCACTTTAATCATCAACTTTCAAAACCATACTACGCACCTTTTTCCCAATTCTTTGGTTAGAGGGTATATGAAATCAAAAAAAAACAATGTTAAAAAATGAGAGCGAGACAAAATTGAAATCCTATCTGCGCAAAAAGTAAAAACTGTTTGTGTGCTGCTTTTAATTGAAAACGCAAATTGGTCATCAATTAATTTGACTTATATTGTAGACAGACATAGCTGGCCAAACCTCCAGCTCACCCCTAAATTTGTGTCAGTCGCCACGCCAATTTCCAATTTCCACCAGTTGGAAATTTATCAGTTGTGTTAAGCGAAAAACCAAACTGAAACCAGTTTCAGATAGTTGCATGCTGTGTCCCATTGAAGCTTAAAAAAATCATCAAATAATCTATATTTATTTATATATATATATATATGTAGGAAGACTCCAGTTAAACGATATTTTGCCAAGATATATTTTCTGGAGACGATTGCGAGACTCAATCTGCCTACGATGAACTAGAACATATATATTCCGCATTTGAGTATTTCAACTCTTATAAAAACTCTCGGAAAACTAGCACTGAAATAATGTAATAATATAATGTCTTTCATAAAACCAGGATTTTGCTCGTCCCAAGTCCAGGTTGGATTTTTGTAAAAAATGAAGAATATGTACGCAATGAGATCATACACTTATTTTAGAGAAGAACTTGAATCTGAATTGGCATTATTTCTACTTGTATTGGATGATAATCGAAATACTGAACCCGAAGAGACATCACTTGTATGAATATACTCAACAGCTATAATCAAATATGCACCTATTGATAACAATCCGAATTGCAGAGACTCTTAGCTAAATTTGCTTGAGCGTTCTTTTGTGCTTGGTGGCTTTCAAGTGGAAGCTGCATAAACTGAAAATGAGAAGGCAGCCAAGGATAAGGAATATATCATTATATATATAGTTAATCCAAAGACTTTTCCCGTTGCAAAGGAAGCAACCAAAAGAGTACAACAAAAATCGCGCACAAATTTTTGTCATCATAGTTGCTCGTGGGTGGTTGGGACTCACAAGTGACTTACCCCAGGCAGCCAGACAGCCAACAAACCTCTCCCTCCGCCGCCAATGACCACGCCCACATCATGGCATAAATAAAAATTTTGTTTGGCAATATGCGCGTCGCGTATTTTGTTGCAAAAGTCTTGCATTAATCTAAATATTTGCATGCTTACGACGCCTGAATGGGGACTCGGGCTAAGGGCTAAGGATGCAAGTGGTAGGGGATGGTCGGGGGAAGGTTTGGTAGTAATAGGAACTGTACTGATGCTTTACGGCTCTTGGCGTGGGTGTGGATCCAAGTCCGGGTGTTTTTTGCCAGCATTTTGGACTTTGCCCATTTATTTATTTTCATCGTCGACGCCAAATTGTCAACGACTTTCAAATGGGAGCGGGGGATTGGGGAGTGGGGGAGTTGTTGGTTGTTTGTAATGGGGTAAACTGTTACTGCATTTTCGTATTCGGCAAAACTCGCATTTGAAATGCATTTCGCATGCAACATTTCCATTTCCATTGCAAATGCAGGCAAAGACAAAGACAAAGGCTGAAACAGCAGAGCCAAAATAATAATAATCATCATCATCGCCATTGCCACCACCATCACAATCATCACCATCATCACCATCATCATCATCATCGGGGGCAGGAGCAGGAGCAGGAGCTGAGGGAGTTGTTGCTTTATTTATGTTTATTTTCGCCATTTCCCTCTTTTTTTGGTCGTCTTTTGTTTATTATTACTTTTATTGCCGTTGCGTTTTAAGTAATCAAAATCGTTTAAGCGAATTCGCAGAATTTGCATTCTGTGGCCAAGTTTTAGGCAGGCGGCGACAATGGCCGCCACTTGCAACTTGCCTGCATGTTTAGCTCATTTGCCAAAGAGGACGGGCGCACAAATTGTATTTTCTGCTTTCAAATAAGATGCTAAGTCATCCATTTAAGAATGGCAATGAGACTGAAAATGAGAAATAAAAAGCAGACAACATTTTTGATTTAAGATTATTTGTTTTACAACAAAACTCACTTCATCGCAGTGCATATATATTTATATATAAATTAGATATTAAATATAAATTATTTTAATGTTATTCACTCTGCATAAGGCTTCCATCGCAATAAGTTCTGTCACAACATTTTTGTAGGTCTGTCTTTCATTTCTTGAGCAACCATAAAAAGTTGCTATAATTCAGTTGATTGGGTTTGTGACTGGGCTATTCGTTCCCTGTCAGTGAGATACCCTATCAATTACCACAAATAACAAAGGGAATGGGGAAAGTATATTGCGAAAGAGAGGGTAGTTGGCAGGGGGAGTGGTGGTGGTGGTAATTTGCTATCGTGTGTGTTGCATGCGATAATAATAAACGCAATAATGATTCATTTATTGTCATAGCTGAAATCAAATAAATTTTGCGCACGCACAACAAAAAACAAATATATAAATATATTTTATATATATTTTATGTGCATAAATAAATGGAATACATATCAAAATATTTCTTAATAATTGTTGCAGCAACATTTTTGATTTAACCTAGGGGCAATCAGAAACTCAAAAATAAATGGAAATCTGGGAAAATTGAAAATGGGCTCGGTGAGCTGAAAAAATATGTGAATATTATGCGATTTGATTCGATAAATAAATATATTTATATATTGCATATTGTATATTTTTGCATTGACAGCTGTGCAACTAGCAACGAATTTAAGAATATATTCCAAACTTGACCAGCAAAAAAAAACTTCCCTGAGTTGGCGTCACCACCAACAACAACAACAACAACCAAAAATCATTTTTGTATTTTGTGAAAAGTCATAAGCCATAATATTTCAACTTCCTGTGTGGAACTACAAAAATAGTTTTTTCGACAAAGCATGTTCAACTATTTGGCAGCTGTGCTTCGTTGTTAGATGTCCAAATCTTGAACAAGTTTGTCTCAGTGTATTTACAAATATTTATTTTATACATTTCAATTTTTTCCTGAGTGTAGCTAATGACATTAAGGTAATGTCTCCCCAAAGGCCCTTCAAACTTCTGATACGCCTGTGTAAGAGCTATCAAACATGGATGCGTATACAACTATTACAAGTTGCGACAGCCAACTTGGCTGAATTTCACACACAAACACACAGAGAAATAGAGAGAGAGAGAGAGAGAGAGAGAGAGATAGGTAGAGATGCCGATAAACTCGAATTGCACTTGAAACGCAATTACGGAGCTCGCAACTGCAAAATGCAAATGCAAATGCAAATACCTGACAAAGCCAATGCAGATGCAGAAACAGAGGCCGCAGTCGAAGTCAAAGCGCTGTTTATATGTCTGAACGCCTGTTTAAGTACCCTCTATCTGTGTGTGTGTGTGTGGCACATTGCGTATAAGTAATATGCATGAATGCCAATTACATATGGTCTCCATAATATCCGTAATGCTCTGCAGCTCCGGCCACTTCTTGTCGTCGTCATCTTGTTAAGTAAATTCTAAACATAGTTGCCATCAAATACATCCAGCACCCATCTGACCCAAGTATGTCTGTGTGTGTGCGTACCTGTGGGTAGGTGTGTGTGTGTGTGTGTGTGTCCACTCACTTATGTAATTAAGTGTCTTGTTAAAACGGAAATGGAATTCGGTTTTGCCTTTAATTTACATTAATTGACGATGCATTTATGCCATGCGAGCACATTGGGGTGCTGCCTGGGAACCATACAAACGCCGCAACCCCATCCCTATTGAAAACCCCGACTCCTTTTGCTAACAACCCTAATTGCGTACACTTGCCAAAAAGTAGACCCTAGAAGGTCGAACTTGTAGGTGTAGTTTAGATGTTACATGATGCCGTACTGAAAGGCTCTAAAATATTATTTCGTCAGAGATACCAAAAATAACGACGAATTTCAATAGTCGAGTTTTGAAATTGAAAATATTTCGTATGTTTTTAAATGGTATCTGCTTCAAAGCCTTGACTATTTTATCTGAGTGTATAACCTTTTTACAAGCTACTTGTTGGTATTTATTGTTTAACATTAATGTCTGTCCTGGGCACACAGACACACTGCCTTTAAAAAATGCATGACATGGGCACTCGACAGACACAGAGAGAGAGAGAGAGAGGGAGAGAGAAGGATAGAGAGAAGGAGCGAAAGTTATTTAGTGAATGGGGGAAAAAGAAGGATAGAGAGTTGCATACAGTTACTGGAACTTGGCTTTAATCGCTGGGCATTAGGCCGCATGCAATATGCAAGGCAGTAGACAACTACAGGGACAATCAAAGCAGTTTGGTAGAGACGGGGATCTGCGAGTGAAGGGGTGGGGGAGAGGGGAGGGGAGGGGTGGGGGCTTGGACTTTATGTAACCCGGTTATGCAGTGACCCATTTGCCGCCTGGCTACCAAAATGCCAATGGGCCAAGCGGGCATTATTAATGGCACTCGGAGTGCACTTAGTTGTGGCAACAAGCATTGATTTATTCATTTGCCGCACATGCAACATTCACCTTTCAAAATTCCGCATTCAGAATTTAACTATTGCAATTATTATTCTAATACAAAACTCCATCAGTTATGCACTATCTCTTTCTCTCTAACTCTCTCTCTCTCTCTCTTTCTCACTCTATATATATATATACATATATCGATATCAGTCGCAGAGTTCGCACGACTCAAATAAAATTCTGATTAACGCAGCAATCGGTGATAAATACATTCTAAAACTATATTTCTCCAATCTGGAAACTAGCTACAACAAGTCAATTATAAAAAATTTTAATTTAGTTTTTTTTTGCGATCAAAACTCTAGATCAAAACTCTAGCTCAAGAAAAAATACCCCATTAATAAAGGATATTATTTGTGTTAAAAATAAAGCAAAACTATCAAAATGGTGGCAACAAACATTAAAGAGGGCACAGCAAATGGGGCAGCCACAACAGGTATACCGATACTGAGCTCTACTTGGATGCGAGTTGCAGCTACTGGCCGTTTGACAAGATCGACAATGAGCAATTCAAACCATGTCGCCGATGCTGCGAACAGTAAGCTTAAGTTGAAAGCACCTCCACTAATCCTCCTGTCACCACACTACATCCAATCCAACGTACAGTTGCAGCAGCCACAGCAGCCGATGGGAAAAAGCAGGGCAACGGTGGCAACACGCGATGCACCCACTGAATGATGAATTCAAATCCATTAGTTTAGTTCAATTTGTTTTTAAGTTTAGTTCAATTTGTTATCTATTTACATTTGTTGTAGTTTCGTTGTTCGTTTCATTTCTTTGTGTGAAGAGCTGAAAAGTGACTTGGCAAAATAAAGCTTTGTTTGTGTACTTCAAGTGCTTCAAGTGTGGCCAGATTCTGAGCATGACCAGTGTGAACATACCGGGTGCATGCAAGCGTTGTGCAACACCCCACACGTACATCACACACATACATACATTTAGAAAGCTGAACCGATAAACAGTCGAGAGCCATAAATATACCAAAATCAACATAGTTCCGCTGCCAACCGGGTCATTAGCACTAACACGACTGGTGCACACAAACATGTGTGGGAGAGAGTCAGAGAGCGAGAGAGTGAGATAGTGAGAGAGGTAGATTGGGTAACAGGTAACAGGTATACGGTAACCGGTACCCGGTACCCGGTAACAGGTAACGGTAATTGAAACAAAAGTTGAAGCTAAAGAAGCAGCAGCCAACATACGCTGCTGCGGTGCCTTAAAAACCCATTTCCAACTGTTGACACGCGTCGCGTCGTGCCGCGACCTGTAACCCCTCAAGCACACCCCCTGCCACCCTGCCCCCGTACTCGCACACCCACACTGCATGCCGTGAGGGAAAATCACGCGAACGCATGCGAAGTAAACAACGTGAAATGAAAGTCATGCGTCGCATTTTAAAACGCGCCGCTGAATGTCTCCCAGGACGTGCTCCCCGTTGGCTAGAAATCCACCTCCCCGCCACCCTTTCCATTCTCTACTCCATACGCCCCGCTCAAATCCCCAGCCAGTTCACCCAAGCTCTTCGCTCACGGTAAGAGATGCGCATAATTTAAAATACAAATTTGCCTCCCGCCAGATGAGCATAGAGCTTCTCCTCTGTGTGTGCGGGGAGTGCAATGCATTTGTAAATATGCCTCATTATTGTGCAAGCTGTTCGTCCCTCGTTCCATCCGCAACCCATCCCCCTGTTGTCACCCAACATTTGTCACGTCGCATGTTTTGGAGCTCTCGTGCAGCGTCAAACGGAAATGGCAACAAAGTACAAAACAATTTAATAAATGCCGGAATCACGTGAAGGTGTTAAGCAAAACATTTGTGGCAATGACCAAACTGAGTGAATCCGACAGACGAATCACCCCGTAAATTGAAAAACTCAGTAACACCCACACACACAAACACACACACTTAGATGCACATGCACACACCTACATGCTCATATCTGACTCTGACAAGCGCACAACTGTACCCCAAGTGCAACAGTCAAAACCAAAACTACCTCTTCAGATAGCTCAGAGTAAACAAGATATAATGCTGTAGTCGAGACAGGTCGACTAGTAGATACTCTATAATCAGCTGTAGCCTTGCTAAGTTTATTTAAAATTATACAAAGTTTGTTCATTCCAATCCCATCTGGATGAAATATTTACAGTTGATCAATAAAATGTAAAAATGTGAAATATACCAATTGGAAGGCTATTCCTTTAAGCTGTGCATTTTCTTCCTATCGGATATCGATTGGTATCGATATTCGCGTAACAGGAAACAAATGTCATCATAAAGCTAGACTACCCTCTACAAGGGTATACAAACTTATTTATTTGAATAGTTTGTTAACTAATTGTCGCATATATTTTGAAATTTCTTGCGTGTTTACGCTTAAATGCAATAAATTTAATGTTACAGCCAGTAATTTTATGGAAAATGCCCCCCTTAATTACAAATATTCCTCTCAGCAAATAATAACAAGAAATTAGGGAAAGATTTACAAGCTTAGTGTGTGTGTAGAAACACACACACATGGTTAAATTCATTTTTTGTAGGGTATTTAAATAATTTATTTTCAAAAATTGAACGGAAGCCTAATTTATTATATGCATTTATTCATTCATTCAGTCATTCATTCATTCAATCGCTTTAATAACTGTCAATATGGTGTCGGTGTCGGGGTCGGGGTCGACGTCAACGTTGCAACTGCTGCAGCTGTGCCTGTTAATAATGAACGAGCTGCAACGAGTTGGCGTATTAAATGCGAAGCTGACCTCAACAACAACAGCAAATAAAAGTAAAGCCTGGCAATGTCAATTGCTGCTGCTGCTGCTGCTGCTGCTGATCTTGCGCCCATTTCCACTTCGACTACCCCAATCCCCAATTCCCAATCTCCAATCCGAATACCAGCTCGCATTGCAGTTCGGCTTGAGCGGCCTTTGAAAAGGACTCTGGAGGCAGGACACACTGGCAAAAGGCCATTCGACACTACTCCGCTTCAGTTGTTTTCTTTTGTGTGTGTGTGTATACCCTGTATACATCAAACTGAAGTGAAAGTTAGCAAGATGCATACTCTGCTCTGATCTCTGAGTCTATAATAACCATCTAGGATAACTAATGAAACAGATATACAGACTTAAAATCATTAATACCAAAAGTCAGAGAATATATTCGATTGGCTGAGTTCGTTTTTATCTAGATTGTAGAATAGACAAACTTCAACTAAAGTTTATTCTGTTCCAAAAGCTTCCAATCTTGAAGAAAAAATCCTTGATTTCAGACTATAGAAGGGATGTAATTGAAATTTCATCATATTTCTACATGATATTGACTGATTTTGTTGGATAAAACTGAAAATAATCGAATGTCAAACACAAAAATGATTTCGAATTATTTTTTGGTGAATTTTCTTCTTTTTTTTTATGCGGTATCTGTTAGTCGCTTGCATCCGACCATAAACATGTGTGGCTGTTGTATTCCTTTTTTCTGTTGCATTCTTTTTACATGGCCAGTGATTCGGATTCGGATTCAGAATCAGATTCGCATATTCGCATTCGGTCAGCGTCGCTGACATCAATTTGTAATTTCAATTAAAAATTTAAACTGGAAAAAAGCGCAAGAGGAGCAAATACTGAATTCTGAATTCATTCCATTCAATTCCATTGCAGCTGCCATTTAACATTCGACCAAAGAATGATCCGCCACCTGACTAACCCACATTGCCACAGCTACTATGTGTGTATTTCCTCTCCTCCCTCTCCCACATCGATATAACGTATGCGACATGTGGAACTTAAAGCAATTTCCTTCTTCGAATTGCTTTGCCATAGACACATACATGTATATTGATGTATTCAATGTGGGCTAAGAACAGTTCTCAATTTAAAAAAAAGACTTAAGAATATGAATATATAAAGTTAAAGTTACAAATGACATGATAAGAAATTAAAGGTGAATATATAAATATATTTCTAAATGAATACTCGTATATAAATATATCAAAAAGTTCGGAAGATTAAGTATTAAAATTATATATTTATGTGTTGATCAACTATCGACAAATATCGATGGCCAAATGCTTGAAATTGTCGACAATAATTGAATGCTTTAAGTGAATGTGCTTTGTAGATCAGAAAATATTCACATTCAGTTTGCCACATGAAAGCATTGACTTGAGCAAGAGGGGACTGGTATGATGATAGGGAAGTGAAGGGAAGGGGACAGGGGAGGAGAGTGGAGGAGCGGAGCAAAGAGGTGTGGGGCCAATCTCGTTGCACGGTGCTACAGAATGGTTCCTGCTGCTGTTTCCGCTTTTTACCCGAGCCTCTCCATTAGACATGAAAGTGTCAACTTCCGCGTTATTGCACAGACACACACACACACACACGCACACACACACACAGCGACAGGCACTCGGCTGCGTGTTGTTGTCGTCGCTGGTTAAAAGCATGTCAAAATCGTACACATACTCAAAAGTGTGCAGAGAGAAGCACAGCGAGAAGAGCGTGGAAGGAAGAGCGAAGCGAGAAGCCTGCGAGAATGCGTTATTGAATGATTGAGAAATTAATACACGCACACACACACACACACATGCAGATATCGACCACACACCCACTTACACACACACACACAATCGAGCGAGGCAGTAGAGTGTATGCCAGGCGGGATGGGGAAGTGTGGTGGGTGTTGGGCGGCAATGTGAAATTATTCCATTTCACTTTACAACTGAATGCAAATTACATGCTGTAATTTCCTGCAAGAAAGCAAGAAATGAAGCGAAATGAATGTGCCACACACGCACACACACACACACATGCTGCAAATGTATTTGAGCCAAGCGGAAATAAAAATAAATTCGAAAAGTTAATATTAAATGTGCTACATTGGAAACATATTGTGTATGTGCGAGCGCATCGCTGCCTCTCTCCGTCTCTCTCCGTCTATCTTCCTCTCTCTCTCTCTCTCTCACTCTTTCGCTGTCTCTCTCTCTCTCTCTCTCTCTCTCTGTCTATGTGTGTCCCTTCTGTTGCTCTTTCGCTTTCCCTATCTCTCTTTCTCTTTGTCTCTCTGCCTGTCAGTCGCGTCTCGCGCTTCGCTGGCGCTGATTTTCCACATGCCTAGCAGACAACAAGGCAAGCCCGTGCACCCTTCCCCTCCCTCCCTCACACACACACACTACACACACACACACACACACACTCACACACACACACACACACAACTACGGCCTATCAGCCCCTACATACACACACCCTCCACCCTCCCGCCGCCACCCCTTCGATCCACTGGCCGTAAACAATTGCGCATTTTCAGCGCCGTTTGCTTACGTTTTTTACTCTACTTTTTTGCGTTGCGCTCATTTTTTGTACATTTTTTATATGGCGCATTTTCAATGGATTTTTTTTTGTATTTTTGTATTTATTGCATTTTTTTTATTATTATTTTTTTTATCGCTTTCTTTTTAATTTGCGCGCCATTTTTTGCACGCTTGCAGTTAATTTTTTATTGTTATTATTTTCATTGTGGCAGCAGCAGCAGCAGCAATAGCAATGCAACTGCAACAGCAACAGCAGCAGTTGCCTCTTGGTCAATGCCCGGTTTTTTTTAGTCAACGCGCAAAATATGCTTAAATATTTTAAATTTAATCACACGCTTCGCTGGCCTCAGCAAATACGTCAATGCATATGCAAACAAATAATCCGCCATGGAGACGGAGGGGTTGAATGGGGAATAAGGGTTGCGGATTGCTGGCGCATATGTCAAACCCATACGCAACCTCTAACCGAAGGGCACAGTTCACAGTTCACAATTTGCTCTAACTCTTCCGCTTCTCTTTCTCTTTCTCTACCTCTCTGTCTCTGCCTCTGTCTCTGTCTCTGACTTTACATTTTGTGGTAAGCAAATCAAAGGCAATAATTTTGATTGTACGTTTAAATAGGCCCGCACCCAAACTACTTCCAACTTTCCATTCATCTGTTGAAAGTCCATTTTCCAGCCGATTTCTAAAACACTTTTCATTGAAAGAATTTCTTTTTTCATCAAGGGTTTGTAATCTTCAGTATGGCTAAGATGGCAGTTTTTTTTTTACCTCTTTTTTATGAATATTTGTTTTGGACGTTATGCATTTTAGATTTTATTATTTTTTGACTTGTTTACTTTTTGATTTTTATTTTAATATTTTTATTTCTTTCATATTTTTCGAATCAGCTTTGAAATTTAAGCTGCAGTTTCAGTTCTATTTCAAATATCCATTACAGTCGTCCAACAATCACTGAGGAGTGTCAAGTGGTAATGTGGCAATGTGGCAACATGGCAACTTGGCAACGTGGCATATGGCAAGTGGCAATGTTTTCATGATGCCAGCGACGCGTCGTTCATTAAACCCCGAACACTGCAACTACCAATAAAACCGACAAGTTTCAGTTACATTTACAGTTGATGCAATTTCTAGCTATATTTACAGTGGGTGTATTTACATGCTTGTGTGTGTGTGTGTGTGTGTGGATATGTGTGTGGGTGTGCACATGGTATTTTATACAGGCAAATGCCTCCGGAGCCATTTGACTCCGATTTCGGTTTGTGGCCCAAATGAAATTTATATGACCAAACATAATGAACTTGAAGCACATTGAACGTTGAACGTTGCACGTTGCACGTTATATGTTATACGTTGCACGAAGCCGATTGTCAACTGCCTCTAAGAGCGCTGGATCTATTCCCCCCTCTCTGACTCTCTCTCTCTCTCTCTCTCTCTCGCTGTCGGTTTTACACTGAGCGAACAATTTGGTGAGCTTGGATGAAATATATTTCAGTTGTTTTTATGCCCTGAACTAATAGCTAATGGCTAAGAAGGGTGTAATAAAATTGTGCAAAAGACAGAAGGCAGCATCTGCGATATATATATATATTCTTGATCAACCGTGTCTATACTTCTTGTACTCAGGAACATTCAATTTAAGATATAAGTTCTCATATACCAAAGGCAGATTAAGTTAATTTCATTTTCCCGATAAATATACCGGTTTTGTGAATATCGATTCGAATTCTAATAATAATACTCAATTGCGATGTTATAGTCTTGCAGCTGATATATATTTTTTGCCAGACAACTGCAAGATTCAGACTTCATTCATCACATCAGATAGCCTTTAGCCTATTTAAAATGTGCGTTTTGTTCAGTGTACGCATTCAAATTCACTTGAGCTGCTACACAGCTTAGATATAGAGATATGTGCAGGTTGTGGGGTGGGTGAGGATGTGAGTGTGAGTGTGTGTGTGTGTGTGTGTGTGTGTGTGTGTGCGTGCGTGTAGCAGTAGAAAGGATTGTTGTAAGTTCTTAGTCCTTTTGCCTCGCATACGCTTTGGTCATTGCTTGAAATTGGTGTCGCCAATGCATTTGCTAACACATCAACTAAAGTGCCCAAAGCCTGGCAAAGTCTGTGCTCCTATCTCGCACCCCCACGCTACCCCTGAGTGTATGTGTGTGTAAGTGTGTGGTGGTGCAAGGGAAAACAGCATGAAAATCATATTATAAATAAATTATGCAATTATAATTACACAAGAAAACTACTTGGGGCGCAACAACTAACAGACACACACACACGTAGATACACTAAATGCCAGCAGCTATGTGTGCATGTATATATATATATATATATATATATATGTGTGTGTGTGTCTGTAAAGTCCTAGCGGATGCTGCTTCAGTAATGTTGCTGGAAAAATGCTCCAAGTTGTCATGTCAGGCAAGTATTTGGCTCTCCCTCGCTCGATGCTCATTCTCTCTTTCTCTCTCTCTCCCTCTCTCTCTCTCTCTCTTTTTGTTTCTGTGTGAGTACACAGCTGTCCTCGCCTCGGTTCGTGTGTGTTCCGCCGTTCCGGGCCCTGTGCCTGTCATTGTCCCTATCCCTGTTCCCCTCCAGCCTCAGTCAAACAAATAGCACAAGTGCAGGAAAATAATTACATTTTACGTGTTCCTATTAATCTTGCTGAGTTTTTAGTTTTAGTTTTAAGTTTTAGTTGTTGCCGCACTAATTCACTTTTTCTTCCTCTGCACTCTCTTTTGTCTTCACTTTACACACACACACACACCCCACACAGTCTACACACACCACACACACACTCTCTTTTCCTGGCCCATCTCCGCCTCAAATTCAATTTACTTGTTTCAGTTTGGTTTTCGACTTTTCCAGTTTATGCCGGAACTGGCCAAACCAATTTCTTTCTATTTTCTCTTTCTTTAACTTTTAAATGAAAGAATATAAAGAAATTAATGCCAAATTGATAAAGTTATTAATGTTTAATACTTATGCAGAAGAACTAAAGTATTCTCTATCTATCGTTTAATATAACCGCTTTCACTTAATTGCATCAAAAGTTGCCTTTTGTTTCTGTTTCTGTTGCTTGTTGCAATTCTAATTCTATTACTTTGTGGTCATTCTTTGAGCTGCTTTGTGTTCTATTTAGTTCTCGAATAGAAATAGTTTAGTTCGAGTTTATTGAGAGTACTCGACACAAATAAAACTTACCGACACTTCATTTGCCCAGCAGTGGAATGTGGGTATGTGAAGGATATGTAGCTGCTGTAGTTGTTAAGGCAAGTGGAGAGTGCTGCACTGAGAAAAAAAGGCCCCCATCAAGCATACATACTGTTCTAAATTCAAGTAGAAAACATATCAGAAGAGAACAGTGCTACCATTATCCTAAGTGATCAGCATTTATTTTATTACATTAAGTTCGTTCATTCTAGAAATCAAGTATGTTTTCGTCTTTAAGAATAGAATTCATATTTTGAGATTGTTCATCTTGATTCTTTTTAGACTGAAATATTCTTTAGTCTAGATTCAAATGTTTTCTATTGAGCTGCATTTGTTTTTCTCCATATGGATGGGTTGCGCGGCATGCAACTAAATATGATTTTGGTATTTGGTAGCTTGCTCTTGTGTCACTTAGCAGCATCATAATCCGCTTAGCCCGCAGCACTCACACAATGTTACACACACACACACACACACACACACATACACACACACATACACACACACACATTCAATAGCACACTTAACTCTCATTAAAGTTGAGAGAACCTGCTTCAAAATTAATTTCCATAATATGGTACTTGAAATTCAATTTTGTATCATATGTTTTTTGTTTATTTTTTATTATATATATATATATATATATATTATTATTATTCTTATTATTATTATAATTGTTATTATTATTATTATATATACCCTGATACAGAAAGCTATATGTACCCACTTAAGGAATATATTTATTTATCAGCTTCCCTTAACAAGCTCCAATTTCCAAGTTCAAAGTTCCATCTTCTGATTGGACAATTCTCTGACTTTCTCGACCACCTCTGTCTTCTTGGCCAAACTCATTTCATTCTCATAGTCACTATACATTCGAGCGATATATTCTTCTTTACGTGTATTCATTGCAGCAACAGACGATGGGTCACCGCGTAGTGCCATTCTGATGGAAGGATCATCGTTTGGTAACTCGCTGAATATTTTATCCAGTATAATCAGATCTATGTCTGCATCATCTGATTCTATTTGATGTTTATTCTTGAACCAATTCTTGAAATCGTTGATCAAATAATCATGATGTGGTTCTTCTGGAGTCTTGAGATGAGCCTCGGCTTGTGCCCCGATGTCATTGCATTTGTTTCGAGCCTCGTCCTTGCGGTGATTGGACATGACATCAGTATTCTCCAGGACGAGCTGATCTACATTATGTGGAATGTTGTCTAATTTCGCCGGATTATTCAGGCAGTTGTTGCATTTGCGCCGATTCAGTTCCTGGCCGTCAAAATGTTCCGGCGGAAAGGCATAATTGCAGTTAATGCAGTGCAGCAAATAACGATAGTTGGCAAGGCCAACAACCTTTAACTGGGGAGTAGCACCTATTGGATTTGCCATTTTCAATTCAATATATGTTCTCGGACAATCCGTTCGCTCTCCTCGCGGTTTTCTTTAATTTCCAAAACAACTTATTTCTCGAAAAAATTGTCCACGTCTGACAATAAATTTCAATAAGTAAAAATGTTGACAGGTGTCGATAACTTCCTGATGATTATTGATGAAATAGTATTTTTTAAATTTGAAGTGCAGAGTTGATTGCACAGAAAGTTGTTTCTTAGTTGATAAACACTCAAAACTCACTTTACAGCACATCTTTTGAGCTGCGCAATTTTTAAATATTCTGGAAGTAGATTTTCGCGAGCAGGAGTAATAAGTCTCCTCCCGCATTCAGATACAAATCAATTTTAATTTTTTGTCTTCCCATTCAGAGGCATTGAAGGAGTTACTAGGCGAGTCAATATGGCCATATCCTTGTGTCTGTCTCTCTGTTGGTTTGCAGCTGTTTTCTTAGCTTTTTAACTTTGAAATTGTTCGCTTCTTTTTTGAATTTTTATCGTACTTGAAGTTAAGTGTTCGTTAATAATATATCGCGTGATTCTTTCACATAATTGGTTGCTAGACTCCTTCATCCAATGTGCTCAGGTCATAAATTTATTCTCTGAGTGCATATGCTGAGCTTGATGAACTCCCAACGCCAGCAACAGTTTCTCCAGGTTTGCAGCCCTTTCGCAATGAGTCTTGTGCCTTGTGCCTTTTGTCCATTGCTGGCGCCGCTCAATTCAAATGAATCCCCGTTTGGCATCCACTTGACAATGGACACCACACACACACACACACACACATACACATACAAACGCACACAGAAGTTACTCTGTGAGAGCTATCTTGCTGTGTGTGCGAGTCAGTGAACTTAATTTGGTCACACACAATTGATTCTTTTTACGGGCATACACTCCCATACACACACACACACACACACACATTTAGCTGTTATTGTTGTGCCAGGGAGCAGGTCTTGCAGGTCCTGCAGGAGCAGTTTCTGCAGCACAGCAGGTGCTGAGTTGATGCCACGTCGCCGCCGACGTTTTTGTTACCTCTTGTGCAAAAGCTCGTTTTGTAATTTGTGGCTGCAACAATGCAATTAAGTTGACATTAAGTGAAGTTCAGCTCCACTCAACCTCAACCCCCACCGACTACCCCCTGCAGCAGCAACTTTGGCTTCATTTCCATTTCCAGCTTCCAGTGTAACATTTCATAAGCTCAGCCGCCGCAGATCCCTCCCAAATTCTGCCCCTCAGACTGAATTTTGCTGTAAGAACTTTGGCATGAATGCAGATTTTATATATATATATATATATTGCAACATCAAATCTGAGCTACGAGTTATGTTAAAGGAAAAGAAATAAATAAATATATATGGGAGGGCATTTGTAATTCAAAAATTACTATTTACTTTGGGGCGATCAGTTATTTATTATTATTGCTTAATTCTATTAGTCGGTTAACCATGCTTAACAATTTTTGCATAACTATACGTCAGCATGTGTAGGGTATCTTCTAGGTGATCAAACTCGACTCTCAAGCGTTCTTACTTGTTTTCGAGTGTGTATTGCAATGATAATGACATCAAAGAGGTCAACTCGATGAGCTGCACTTACATTTTGCATTTGGCATTTGGCTGCTATCCATTTTTAAATCAATTGCTCTTAAATCAAGCAAAACTGAGACGTACTAGAGAGAGAGAAAGAGAGCATCTTGAATGAACCATCAATTGAGTAGTGCTTAAAGATGGGACAAAGTAAAGGAGAACTGCATCCAACAGTGTGGTTAACAACACTTCATTTATACCACTTCTTGGTGCATATTGTGGATAAGCGTTTGGTATTTTGCAGCTTGGGTGAGGTTAGGACTGACTCACACACACACACATTCAAGCATTGTTTACGGCCCATTGTGCCACAATGAAAACTAATTTGTCCCTTTGCCACGGAGGGTGGTGAATGGGATGAAAGATGAAGAGTGCCATTCATTTGGTCAAAGATTGGCATCTAAGCGATTTCGATTGTATTCCATTTCAGCTATCATATTGTGCTTACCCCTGCCAGGCAGCGTGTCTGTCGGCCTGTGTGTGTGTCTGGCTCATCTGAAAGAATATGTATTTCATCAATAGCTTCTCTGCTAATATCGATAACTTAAGCACTCTAATGTTAATAATACGAGCGATAAAATGATAAGTTAGGACTTGGGTGCTGGGTATTTCCTGGGAGATCTGTCTCGACTCGATCGTTCGTATGCTTTGGAGGAGCTGCTTAAAACTTTGAATGCTTGAAGTTTCATAGAAAGACAAGTATTAATAATATTGGAAAAGTAAAATAGTAATAATAAAAATATCAAAATAATTATATTTATTGAGAGAGAATAGTAATAAAATATAAACAAAAATAATGATAATAATAATTATAATAAATAGTAAATAATAAATTATAAATGTTAGCCTGATTTCGACTATTGTCGCGCTTCATGTTCTCGTTTTCAAACATTCTGCAACATACTTGACGAATGTTCAATGCTCAGAATATTCTTCCATATGGAAATATGTACACTTTAATTTTTAGAGAATTTAAGAAACGTTGACAACGGAATCAGTCTATAATACACAATGGGAAAGGTGAACTAGATTTCTTGAAGGTGAATTGTTACCTTTTATAAATACAATTATATACGAGTATAGCATATACTGATTTGTCTTCTTCTTGCCATGCTATAGTGCTATAGGAATTTGCACAACTTAACTCCGAGCACGATTGGTAATTGTACTTTACAGAGTTGATTTAGTTATTTGGTGAATTTCGTATGCATTCCCATAAGGAGTTTTGAGTTCGGTGGCATTTTCAAGTGTTTTGAGGTTCGGTGAATGCATTTGTTGTAATATCCCACCCCCTCCACTCCCATACACCCGCATTTTTTTGGTGATACAATGGCATCCGGTTTCTTGGGCATTTTGCTAATGACCAAGTAGCCAACCGTTCCGCGCACTTCCTCTCCGTTCAGCTGCGCACTCTCTCTCTCGCTCTCGCTCTCCCTCTCTGTCTTTAAACTTATTCAAGTTGTGTGTGGGGCTTGGCTCAAAAACATTCCGTTCCATTCCGGGCATATTCTGACACAAAGATAATGCTGTGGATGGCAAAAAAAGAGTCTGAATTGTTAACCATACGCATACACATGTGACTGAGGAGGGGAGGAGGAGGGGAGGGGGTTACGTTTCTTGGCATGTAACACAAGCTATGCATGTGGGCGCCTCTGTGCCTGGGCCTCTTGTATGCCTTTGGCTTTTGCGGGAAGTGGCTGGCTGTGCTGAGGAAGGGGCGTGGCAGGGGCAGAGGCGTAGGCATGTGACAAAAGCAGCTGCCTTTTGTTTGAATAGCGCGCCCTTGGCCCCACTTACCGCACCACACCCCCAACCCGCCCCCGCCCCCCGGCCCCGGTCTCAGTGTGTGTGCGTGTGTGTGAGCTCAAGCATTCAAATAATTAAACTCATCAAGTTGCCTTATAAGCATTACTGCTACCCTCTTCTGCCTCCTCCAGCCTCCTCCACCACCTGACGTTTCTTCGCTTAGTCTAATCTTCTTTGTTTTCTTTTGCGGCACACAAAAGCCTAGCGAGGAGCAACGAGCACCGAGCACCGTGCAATGAGCACACTCAGAAAAACAAATGGCATCGAGTACTTATAATTTTCTTACAATCAATGATCAAATTAATGATGCCTCATCATCAAATACAATTTAAATCAGATATCCATAATTATAGGATATTCAAGCAAGAGAGAAAACATCACAGATTACATAAATTTAGTTAAGGCCGGAATCCATCTCCGCTTTAAGTTTTTTTTTTTGATAATTTCTCCAAGTGTAACGAGAGTCGAGTGCCGAGCGGCGACCTGTCCTCGAGTGCGGCGGCGACCACATCAACGTGCCCCGCAGATCCTGCCTCTGTGTGCGTGAGTGTGTGTGTGTGTGTGTGGGCACACATAATCCTTGATCTTTTGTTAGTTGTTTGCTCAACTTTTGCTGCTGTTTGTTTGTTTGTCAGTTTTGTCAGCGACAGAGGCACCATCGTCTGCCCTTGTGTTATCTATGCCTTGCCTACCCATCCCCCTCCCCTCACCACCCCCTTCCCTCTCCTTTTCCAATCTCCTGCCCTTTCATTCTCTTACGCTCTCTAAATTATTAATTAAAGTATTTAACAAATATGCAAAAGTTTGCCCAGAGCACCGGCAGCAGCAGCCACATCACATCAAATTCCCTTAGCCTTAAGCGCCCCCGGCGCTTGCTCCGTTTCCTCATCCTTCTCCTGATATTTCTTTAATCCCACAACGCCTTGCTCCTTGACGTCCTTGTGTCACGCCTACTCGGCGAGCGCCTTTGTGTTGCGCCCTCAGCCAGTTCATTCAGCAAGCAAATTGTCGACTAGTTAATAATGTGGCCAGCTCGCACACACACACACACGCCAGCACACACACACACAGACACACACACACATACTCTGTCATTGTTGACTCTGCATCTTTTTGATGTTTCATTGCCGCATCAAAGGCAAATTTGGCAAATAGTTTTGACTTGGCGCTGAGCGCTGAGAGTCCTTCCCTCGGACAGTCAACTGCAGACTGCACTCAGAAAAAACGAACTAAATTTTAGAAAATGGCTTTAAAATGCAAATCGCCTGAATTAATCAAATATTTAACTCACTTGAATGCTCTGTTTAAGTTAAGAGTTGAGAGTTGTTGTCTGCCTTAGAATACGAATATGAATTTATAAGCTTTGTACAATGTTTCTATATGTGAAATAAAGAAAGGAAACTAATGTGTGGACCCCAATTACGACAACTTTCTAAAATTCTGATTGATTTTCCAGGGTTTGTTCATTTTTTTTATTCTCTTATTTTTTAGTGTATGTTCTTTCCACCTTCCACCTTCATGCACATGTTGTAACTGATATTCAGACATTAAACTCGTAGTTGCTCAACATTTTGTGGGTTTGGGTATAATACATTTTTGAGTGGTCTACGTTTAATTGCCAATAGAGTGGACAACTAGTCGTTGGCAGTGATTTTAACGAACATTTTCACATTCGAATTGAAGAAGAGAAGAAGAGAATTGAAAAGAGAATCTATTTTTGCTAGGATCATCCAAGTGAAGAGAATGTTTTGTGCATGTTTTGTGAATTGAAAATGGTTATGCGGATGAGCAATTTGTTTATCTATGAAAACTGTTTCTTCGTTTTGTAGGCGTGGTTATAGGTTAATACGTTATATGTTGTTTCAGAGGTTAAATATACCATCCGATATATTCCTTTTTAAATTCTTAGAGAAAATCCTTCGGACCAATTATAAGCCGTTTCCTTCAAACAATAACTGCTCAAACAGCAATTGGGAGGCTTACGATAAGGACTTGATAAGTTGAAGGATAAATGCACGCTGTGTATTGGAAATTAATTGCGCGAAAACAAAGCTTAATAAAGCTGCTCTCAAGTGCCCTGAGGGCAAGTCCTTGCCAAAATCATAGAAAGAACACACTTTTAAGGACGGCTGCTTAACGCACAAATAAAAAGGCGGAGACCATCGATTCTCATACAAAAGATGCGCTTTAAGGACTGCCTGACTGTGCTGCTGCTCCCGTGCCTGATGAAGCTGTCGTCCTTTGTCTGCATAAGTCGCCAAAGTGCTTAAGTCACAGCACGGAAGCCGGGAGGCGGGGCTGTGGGTAGCCCGCTATCTGCAGGTGCAGCTTCTGCTGCTGTTACATTTTCTTCTCTGTTCTTTTTTTTATTTTTCTTTAAATGGGTTTGGGTTCGTCACTTGGCTTGCAAGTTACTTAGCAGCTGCGACTTAACACTGCCCTTTGCCCCAACTCTCCAGCACCTCCACATCCACCTCCACCTACCCCTCGACCTCGACGATTGGCCAACATGTCCTGGCAGCTTATAGCATGGAAATCCTTTTTGCGTAAATCCTCAACTACATTTGACCGCATCCACGCACATTTACGTAAGCTGATTACGCGCGAGTGTTGCTCGCTGTCCACTGCCCGCTGTCCGATGTCCGATGTGCACTGCCCATTAGCACTTACTGTATGAACGCGTGTCCTGCTGCATACTGCTCACTGACCTGTGCTGATCTTCCATATATCGATATATGTACGCTAAACCACTTGGCCGTGCTTTAAAAGTCGAGCTGTGCTCATTAGACACATATACACACACCCATGAATATACACACGTATATACACTCAGAAAAAAATCACCTTTTTGCACCAAATTTGGTACCTTATTATTCAGAGAGTATATTTCCAAAAACCCAGACTTTTTCTTTTCTTAATTTCAGGGTACATTTGCCGAAAATGTAATTTTTGTGTTTTATTTTCATTTCATATGTACCACAAAAGCAACTCGAAAATTAGCTATCTCATTACTTATATTTATTATTTATTCAATGTAATTCAAAAATACTTACCATTTTAAACGAAACCCTTGATTTGAGAGTAGAATGATATCACACTCAGATAATCTAAGCCAGACGAGAGCTGAACTGTAAAATGAAAGCTGAGCCAATAAATTTCATTGTTTCTGATTTGTTTCTTCTAAAAATGGGGGCTTGCAATTTTACTTTTTAAAAATATTTTCTATTATTACTATATTTGTGGAGAATCGAAAAATGCCATTCTTTTTGGATTTTAGATTAATTGCAGTCCTTTCTATTTGTAAGAAAATTGTTTTCTTGTTGTTAGAAATTATTTCTAAAAACGAGAAAAACTTTGTAATCTTAAGGGAGATTTTCATTATATGGCTATTTTCCAAGGGCGATTTTTCTGCGATTTTTTTTCTGAGTGCATATACATATGTATTTATGTCTCTACCTGCTGCTCATAAATATTTGTACAGGCGCCCAAACAAAATGGCAGCTTTGGAATGTCAAGTGCATGCGCATACTTTGAATTACATACATGTAACAACAACAACAGCAATAAGAATAACAACGAACAGCAACAAGGCAAATGGTTTTCTTAGTAGTGCCAGATTTCCATATGCCCTGTATAACCAGCTTGAAAAGTCACATTAACAAATACTAACAACGAATGTGGATACTTTTCCATCTTTATGAATTATATAATGTGTGTACAAGTACATCTCAAAATGCAGCACTTTCCATTTCTTCCCAACTTGATGAAGTGCATTTTAACCATTTTATCCAAAGGGAAGATCGAGCGGATGAAGTGTTTTTCATCCATATGAGGAATGCCCAGAATGGATTCGTTTGAGATCAGATAAATGGGCTTAGAATGATTTTAATATGGATATGCTAGCTGTGGCCAAGGGCTCTATGTCATAAGTCCAGATGGATTTTATAATGATGTTGTAATATGGAAGTTTATATCATAAATACGGATGAGATTTTATGCCAAGTAATTTATATTTTTGATAAAAACTTGTAATATCTTTTTATTTCGTTTTTTATCGTATATGGAATCAATGGTCAGAACTCCCTTTATTAAGGCTCTACTCTACATCTAAAAATATCCATTAGATGTATTTTGTTACAACTGCATATGTTAAAAGACAGTCCTATTTTGTGATGCTAGTTCTGTGAGTGTGCTTTTCAAACTGATCATACTATTTTCACTTATACATATATATTTCATGTATCTGAGACGACATCTTCTGCATATGAAAAGTTCCCCATGTATACAGGGTATATTGAAAGGTGCGGGGTTTGCTGGTTAAGGTGCAGATTGCATTTTTAACATATTCACGCATGGTTGAGGCTTGGGATGGGGATGGGGTCCTGGCGATTTTTTCTGTTTTTTTTTTTTTTTTGGTGGTGGTTAGGCTTGGTGGTTTTGCCATTGCGGCTGCTGTCAAAAAAATGTAAACGTTGCCAGCTTCTGGCACTTAAACAAAACGAGAGACGCCTGCAATGATGACTATGATGATGATGTTGGCAAATGACGAGATGAAATGAGACGAGAGGCCGAGAATGTGGTGGATGTTACAAATGTTAAGGATAATGATGATGGCAGCACAGAGAAAGAAAAATCATGGATGCTTCAAACAAATGTTGAGAATCTTGTTTTAAGCACAATAATAATAATAAAAACAATAATAATTTTACAATAAATAAATGGAATGTGGTCTTATTAATGAGGATAAAAAGGAGAAAAGCAACTATAAAGCTCAAAATCAAACTCATGCCAAGAATAGATTCAATTTATAAGCTTGTTTGGCAGATCTGTTGACTTTTAATACGTTTTATGCTTGAATATAGAATAAATTTGCTTGACTTTTGATAGTTTATCTTTTTCTCTCTGTGTGTGTGTCGGTGTCAGAGTGTGTGTGTCAGTGTGTGTGTGTGTGTGCTCTTTAATTCAAATGCAAAGAGCAGAGCGAACAACCTCGACCCGCAGTCGCGCATCTTCAAACCAACTTATGACGTTGGTTAGGGGCTTGAGGAGGGAAAGGATGAAGGTGGTTGGGAGTGGTTGGGGGTGGGTATAACCCCTTCAGTTTTTGGCGAGTGCTCAACGCTTCATGATAAATAATGCAGCTGCAACTGCATCGGCTGCTGCTCTTCTTCTATTCTCATTTCTTCTACATGCATTTTTTGTTGTTATTTTGAACAGCAGTTTTCTTCAGCTGTCGCTGTCAGTCGGCTCAAAGTTACCTGAAAGCCAGCTACACCTCCCCCATCCTTCCGCCAGCCACCCTCCCCCATTTGAGGGGCGCCTCTGTTGACACATAGTTTGTAGTTGGCAAACAGCAACAACGCAGCAGCTGAAGATGCTTTGCATAAATTTGAATATTTAACAATAAAAGCAACAACAATGACAGAAAGACAGAGACAAGTAGATAAAGAAAGAGAAAGACAGGGACAGACTGGCTGCCTGTAACATGGAGTATACACTAAGAGAAACAAAGTTCAGCAATCTATTCTTTTCTAACTTGTTTAGTATACATTTTTCATCAAAATAACTTGCCATTCATAATTTGTCGAATCTTACTTTGTCATATTTTTGTTCATACTCGTAAATAAATGAAGATACTTAATGAAATCGTATCTAAATACACCTCTCTATTGTCTGTTAGACCTGTGGAGAACTATTGATTTCAGTACAAGGACCCATATCTGTTTGGTATGATTACTTAGAACTCTTGATTCCTTCTATGATACCTGTCTTTTAATTCATAGATGACACAATAAATCTTGAATGCAGCTCGATTGTTATTCATCTGTAATGATTTGGTACGCAAGTATGCAACAACGTTCTGTGCTTGAGGTAATTTAAGCCGATAGAAATATTAGAATCTGTTTTGTTGCCCTCTTTGCTATTTATTTGCAATTACTTAACCGTATTTTTCCGAGGCAAGATATACTTACATTTCTGTATATTTACCATATAGGATATATAGTTAAGATTCCTGTGGAAGTGTTTTAGAAAATAAAACGCAAAAGACATTGTTTGACATTTAGCTTTATATTCATTTATTTATTTATTTTTAATTAATTCATTAGTTTTTATTTATTCTTAGACCCTTGATATCCTCAGAAGTGTGTGTGGTTTATTTTATAATTCAACTTAATACGCTTAAAATATTTATTAAATATTACATATACATATATAATCGTTATTATTATCATAATTATTATTATTATAATTAATATTATGTGTGTGTATTATTATTTCCGCTTGCTGTAATATAATGCCATATATAATTGTTCCTTTTTTGTTTATCGATATACACGTATGTATGTATATATATATATATATATATATATATATATATATATATATATATATTTATATGCTTAGTTTTAAATCGTCTGCTGTGCCACATTTGGCTGTGAATTTTGTCCTCTTTTACTTTGCAGTTGCAGTTGCAGTCGGTCTTCCTCTTCAATCGCGATCTACACATTTATTTAGCTCGTTTCAGCGTTCTTGGGGTACAGGAAGTTTTCACTAGGTTTACAAAAAAAAATTGTATATTTTGTTTTATATTTTACGTTACGTTAGTAGAATTTGTCCTACAGTATTTTTTGTTTTTTTCTTTTTTTTTTTGGTTTTGCTTTTAATGGTATTTACTATTTTTGTGAAATACATAGTTGATATACACTACAAACTTTAAGTTTTCTTCTTTTTTTGTGTGAAAGTGGTATTTTTTTTTTTTTTTTTTGTCTAATAAATATAATTCTTTTCTGTTTTTTGTTTTTCAATAATAATAACTGTTTGTTTTTTTTTAATATTTCTGTCGCTTCTGCTGCTGTCTTTACTTTATTTTGTATTTAGTTATTTTTCATTATTATATCTCATAAATTCTTGTTGTTGCTAAATTTTGTTTTGTTTTTCTTCTTCTTGTTGTTGTTGTAGTGCTGTGAGTGTATGTATGTGTTTGGATGTGTCTGTTTGTGGCAGTGTATGAGTGTTTGTGGCAGTGTATGTGTGTTTTGTTTGTCCCTTTCTGGATTGTTGTATTTCTGTGTGCAAAACGTTTAAATGTTAATTTTTATCTCAATTGTTTCCCTGTTTCTTTATTTGCTAAGTATTTTTGTTTTGTTTTCCATTTCTGCTTGACTTTTGCCTTCTTTATTTAACGGCGCTCTAACATTAATATACTAAAATACCATTTTTATTTACATATAAATATTTTTTTTGTTTTGTTTTTTTATTCGTTCTTTAAGCCATTTTATACTTTGCTTTAAGTTTTTGGGTTTATTTTTCTTTTCTTGTTTTTGTATTGAGTGTGCAATTTTGCATTAGTTCATTTTTTTTTGGCTTCATATATTTGTTTTGTTTTTTTTTTTTTAGTATTTTGATGCTTTTGAAGCAATTTTTGTAATGTTCTTAGCTTTCTGCCATTTTAGTTTTTTGTTTTTTTTTATGCTTGCCAAATTCTAATAGGTAACTGACTCCTGCTCTTTATTTTGTTTGTCAAATTGTTTTTGGTTTGCCAATTAACAAAAGAGAACGGAAAGAACCGAAACTCAAAGTACAGTACACACACCAAATACATTCCAGTTAAGTACCAATTGCACATTGTATGCATATTATACTTTGTCTTATCCACATACATATATATGTATAGTTATCTTTTTCTTTACATTTACATTTAAATATTTTTAGGCGCGAGCGACAAGAAAAGCCACAGAAAAAACATTAAAAAAAAAAACAAATTGTTTTCAATGCATGGTGCTATATATACTTGTATGCGTTATACAACACTAGTTTGCCATAGTATTTTAGTTTAGCCTTCTGAAGTATTTACACAAATATTAGCTCCTCTCTTCCCTTATCCATGTTGTTGTTGTTGTTGTCATTTGCTCAATCGCTGACACTTTGAGGGGACTGTACCTAAGACTAATTAGCTGAAGCTTTTGATATTAACGCTATGTGAGTTATCTATGACTATGTCTATGTCTATGCATGTATGTGTGTGTGAGAAGCACACACACACACGACCCCAACACATACGATACGTGCACACACATATATATATATATATGTATATATATCTATGTATTTGTATCTAGCTAGCAGTTGCTTAGGTCGGGTGCGGTGTTTGCCAAGTTCTATTATTATTAAAAACTAAACGTGTTATCGCCTATCGTCTATCGCCTATCGCCTATCGTTACCGTTACCGTTATTAATAGTATTACGCCAATTGCCCAATTGTTTGATTTTGTTTAGTTTTATTTGCTGCCTCCGGCTTCCTCCTTTTTTGGTTTGGCCACTTTATGAATTTGCAAAAATTAAAAATAAAAAAATGTCATTACACTTTCTTGGCTTTTGCAACTAATTCAGCAATATTTTTTAAATTTTAGGCCAAATCTACTACTTTTCCCGCTTCGCTTAAGCACTAGGAGACGAAAAAAAAAATATCTAAGTATTTAATATACACATATATATTTTTACAATCGTTTATTTCTAAGTAGTTTTTGCTTGCAATAAATTCGATAAGCACCAATTCATCAACAAAAAAGTTACTGGGGGAAAAAAAAAACAAAAAAGGAAAATGCAACCAAAATTAAAGTGTTTTTGTGTTTTTTTTTTTTTGTTTTCAAGTTTTGCTCGAGCTTTTTTGTTGTTGGACGGAAATAATGAATTGGCTGCATTAGATTAGAAATGAATCTAATCACGATCTGAAATTTTGCCTGGTATTTCCCTTATTCCAGAGTGGTTTTTCTTGCTGTTATTGTTGGAGCTGTTCAATTTGTTAATACTGCTTTTAATTCTTGTTGTGTTTGTTTTCATTTCAAGCTTTATTTATTTATATATTTCTCATTTCTTTTTGCTCATTTTTTGGGTATTTACGCGCAAAACTTACAAATAATAACAAAAACATTTTACATCATATCATATTTGTAGTTGTATGCTAAAAGTAAGTGTAAGGTTTGATAAAAAAATGTGTATGCATATGTCTAACTTTATAATCATTATATATTTATAATTAAATATTTAATACTCCTTCCTAAAATAAATTAATTAAAATCATAACTTAATTTATAAGCATAAAAAATGAAATTAATTGTTGTAATAGCTAAATTTGGAGTTTATAAATTATGTTGAATGTTTTGTTGTTGTTTTCTTTTTCTTTTTAACAATTTTGATTGGCCTGTTTTATTTGCGGCGTCGTTTTACAGTTAGAATTACAGTTATATTTATAGTTTATGGCGCATATTGTTTTTTTTTAATATTTTATTTTTGTTTCTTGTTTTGTTAAAGTTAGATATATTTGTGTTTTGCGTTTCAAGTATACATTTAATGTTGGCTATATAGCATGTGAGCATGTGTAGCTGCCTCGCTCTATCTCTCTCTCTCTCTCTCTCTCTCTTAACTATTTTCTATCTCTTTTCTTTTTGCCATGCTCTGCGCTTGGTCTAAACTTGGCATAAATTAGCTTCAGCTGCGACGACGCCTAAAACTATGCTTGCACATTATATTTTATATACATTTAATAATGGGATCTCGATTTATACTATATATACATATACATATATATATATACATATATATACATATAGTATTGGTTTTTCTTTCCAGTTGCCTGATTTGTGACTAATAACGGGACACGGAGAATTTTAGCAGCCTGGTCGCCCTATGCTATATATTATTATTACTTTTTGTGGGGCTGCCCTCAACTTCAGCTACATTTATGTATATATGAGTGTGTGTTTGTGAGTTGTTTGATTTTGTTTAAACTATGCCAGTCTCAAAAAGCTCGAGTACCACGATTAAATAATCAAAAAAAAAAAAAAAAATCTTGTTAATCTTTTTTTAATTATTTTTTATTATTATTTTTTTTATCTCATATTGGGCATATGCCCATCTATATCATCTAATGCTGCTTTCTTCTCTAGCCATCTAACCGTTTATTGTTTGTGTGTATGTATATGCATGTATATATATATATATATATATATATGTATATATATATATACATGTATATATATATATATATATATATATTGTGTATTTGGTTTGCGCGCATAGTTTTAGCTTTCGGGCTTCTCCACATATATCTAACGTATAACTACCGTATGTGTGTTAGTATATAAATGTATATACATATAGATATCTGTATATATAGCATATCTATATACTCACTTTACGCACACAAACACACATATACATATATATGTATATATATATATATATATATATATATATATATATATATATATATATATGGTATAGCTCTAATTATTTATTAATAATATTATTTTGTATGCTTTATCGGATTTATCTTTAATTTTTTATGCATTCGCTTGTCGCATTTCTAATGTCTAACGATTAATAAAAAAAAAAATTGTTTATAGCTTATAAATAAATTGAGTAACATATTTTGTTCTTATTCTTGTTTTTTGTTTATGTTTTTTGTTTTTTTTTTTGTTGTAGGCTTATTCATTTAGTATTTAGTACAGTTGCGCCTTCCTTTCTTCTATCAATCCTCTGCTCTTCTCTCTCTCTCTCTCTCTCTCTTTCTCTGTCTGCATCTTTCTCTATTTTTGTGGCTATAATACTCGTAATTATGATAATTATAAATATTTAATTATATTTAGTGGGGACTTTTGTTGCATGTTTTATTTTGTTTTGTTTTATTTTGTTTTGTTTAATTTTTGGATACTACGACGAGAAGCTAACAGGCGACCGGTCCCGGTTCCGATTCCGCCGTATCATCGTGCTCATCCGATGACCAGCTGAGACTGCGCCGTCGCCTTCGCTGGGCATTGGGCAACACACCCGCCGCACCGCCGGTGGCGCCCTTCTTCTTCACGAACTTGATGTTGTAGGGATCCTCGGCCAGCTCCGGATAGAGGCCGACATCGTGTATGTACTCACCCTCATAGTTGTTGGCGTAGCTCTGCTTGAGGATCTCATCGCTCTCCTGCTGCGTCCACTCCAGAACGGTGGTCAATCCACTGCGCAGCGCCTCCTTCTCCCGGTGCCAGGCCTTGCGCACCGCCGTCAGCTTGGCGTGGTGCATCAGACGCTGTTGCTCCTTCGCAACGGTGGTGCCGTATCGCAGATTGATGATCGCATGCGCACCATGTATTTCACATCCAGATAATTGCCGTTGCCATTGGAGCCAGCTGCACCACTATTGGCAGCAGCACTACTGCTGCCACCACCACCACCACTACCACCTCCAGCACCAGCAGCACCCGCACCTGGTGTGGTCTCGCGTGTGATCTCATGGAAGGTGGTGTTCACCTGGCCCTGGAGTCGCTTCAACTGCTGTCGATCCTCGCTGGCACGCCACGCATCCTCCTTGACAAAAAAGAACGAGTCCTGCTGGGCATTGTGCACCACAAACGTGAAGGGCAGCAGCTTGGAGCGATTAAATACGCTCGTATAGACATCCCGATAGATGGCATTCGCTGCCGGCACACTGGAAACAATTGCCTGACCGTCAGCGGTCCGCGATACGACAATGCCCTTGCCAAACGGTGGTTCCGTATCGGAGCCAATCGAACGTGGCGATGGATCCATCACATCGCGCATGAGCGCTGAACGCGGCGGAGCCGCTAGCTGTTCAAAATCGGACATCCTGCGCACATTGAGATGGGCAAGGAAGCCGCTCTCCACCGCCATTGTGGGTATATTATCGAAGGGTCGTCGCATATTCAATGCAATTGGATTTGTGGGTGGACGACCCCAGAGTGCCGGTGGTTGCCACAGATCCTTGGCCAGCTGGGGCATTAGATTGCCTACATTGTAGCCGAGTGTGCGCATCCAGCTGGCAAAATCGGCGGGATAATGACGCTCCTGTCCGACATTGATCGGATCATTGCCATTGAAGCGATACAAATGCAAGCGGGTGGGTGTTATAATCCGTTCGGCGACCCGTTGCCAGTCGGGTGACATCCATTGGCCAATCAGTGGATCATAGACACGCCCATCGCCCATATGGACGAGCGTTGTTACCTGATCCAAAATGCCGCCACAGAAATCGATGGGTAGATACAGATATGGATTCGAATCGTATACGATATGTCCAAACGGTGAACGCATTATCTCCCTAATTCCCTCGCCATACTGATTGAACAGCATTAGGGGCGTGCCACTCTGGTCTGTGGCCACATAATACTTGTGCCTGTACACCTGAGCATAGATCAAGTGGCCGACATCGTCGTATGTCAACGACATCAGTTTGCCGTCGCGTGGCGAGTAGATCTGGGATACCTCGTAGGGTCGCTGCTGGTTTGTGTAGAAGAACTGTGTCACATTGCCAAAGTTATCCTTGCGTGTCGTTAGGCGCTTTAAATGATCATAGTAGTATTTCACATCGAATCGACCACGTTTTGAGGCGCGCACCAACAGACCCTGGGTATTGTAGTGGAAACGCTCCTCTCGCGCATTCTGCGCAACCAAACCGCGAGCATCGTACTTGTACTGGCCCTCACCGAACTTGACAATCCGATCCTGGGCATTGTACTCCATCGGTATGGTGTTGCCGCGATATGTCAACGACAACAGATTGCCATTGTCATCGTAACGGAAGCCCCACGGCTCCTGGGCCTCGACACCGACCAGCTGACCATCGCAGTCCCACGTGTAGTTCTTCACATTCGTATAGCTATTGACGGCCATGTTGCGCGTATAGGTGCGGGTCTGTGAGATTCGACCGTGGACCCCGTACGAGAACTCCATGCGAAAGACCTCCAGCCGGTGGATGGCCAGCGCCATGCGTTGAGTTTGGAACCGACCGTCGACGGTGCGTGTGAAGCCAGCGGTACCGTCGTGCAGTTGGGTCTGATTGAGGGACGGTCGCGTGAACTTGAACTGACCGATCAGACTGGGCTGGCCGGTGCGTCTATCGTAGGCGTACGCCTGGCTGGGCAGATTCTGGCCACCGATGCGACCCTGAAGGGCAATCACACGCAGCTGGTTGTCGTACTCGTAGCTAAATTTGGCATTACTCAGACCGGTCTTGGCCACATAATCGATGCGTTCTTCGGTGAGCAAGCCGGCTGCATACTCAAAGTCCCAGCGGTATTCCAGTTCGCGTTCCGCATGCGATACGGTGCTGGGCATACCGGTTGCATCATTATACTGGAACTCGCTGCGACCATCGCCGTGCACCACCTCCGTCAGCTGACCGGCGGCATTGTAGCGATAAACGATCCGAGCCCCATCTCCCGGCAGGATGGTCTGCAGGAGAGCACCAGCATGACTGTAGTGCTGCAGATAGGCGCGTGTGCTACCCGGTGGCGTGTAGGTGCAACGTATGAACCCAATCGATGTCTGCATGCTGAAGCTGTGTCGAGTGCCCGATGGCAATACCACGTGTCGCAGGCCACCAGCATCATCGTACTGCAGCACAAACTTGCGCTGGCTGGCCAAACCGATCTCGGAGACGAGATTCCAGTCGTTGTACACAAACGAAATGATGCCATCCTGCTGGGAGGTGATCTCCGAGAGCAGGCCATGACGATCATAGCTGTACTTGAGCTCAGCGGGACCCCAAGCCCAGCCTTCGACGCGATTGAAGCGATCGTAGGTGATGTTGACGGGATAACCATTTGCCGGATAATACGATTTGGGTAGCCCACTCTGATCGTAGGCAACAATCAAAATTGGGGTACGCTGTGCATCGTAGAAGGTCTCACGATTGGTGAACTGATCGAACTCCACGCCAATCACCCGCGAATGGTTAACCCAAATCTCGCGATTCAGCGTCTGCTGTGGATTCCGGACATCGCCCACCAGATTGTACACCGAGTACATCGAGTTGGTTAGGCCGTCGCCCATTGTGACGCTCTGATGCGACCACATCGCGAGCATCTCGGCCTCGACGGGTAGGGCGGCTTCCAGCAAGGGATGACGGGCGACAGCGGATGCCTCGACAACAACCCCATTGGCACCGTGAATCACCAGCGTATTGTTTGCCTTCAGTTCGGCATCGGCGTGTGCTCGACCCCGCTTCAGGAATGTGGAACGAACGCCCCCCAAAACGAGCAGCTCATTGGCATTGCCATCGGAGCCGGTGTAGCGTTCCCGGGAGAACAGTGACTCGACCGAGGCGTGCACGTATACTGTGAGTCCCTTGTTGTCCGCCAGTTGGGATGTGATCCGTACAATCTCGCCACTGGGCAATATCATGCCGGTGACACGTCCAAATTCGTCATACTGATAGATATACGTCTCGCCACCCGACGAACGGGAGTTCAACAGACCCGTATTGCTATCGTAATCGAGCTCAATCTCCTGGCGTCCCTTCTCACTGAGTTTGGTCATGATGCCGATGCCATTGATCTGTATCTCCGACTTGTGATCCTGTGTATTCTCAATGGAGCTAACCACATTGCTATAATCGCGCAGGAACTGTATCTTATTGCCGGACGCATCTGTCACCGTTGACAGTCGTCCGAAACTGGTGTTCTTCGAGTAGAGGAAACTGTAACGTGTTTTACCCGATGTCAGATCCTTGGTGGCCACATGCTGGCCATAACGATTGAACACATAGATCTCACTGGACGGCGGAAAAGGTATATGGAATTCGCCATTCTCATCATGCGACGGCAAATAGTGCTCCAGCGCCAGAACATGCAGTGACCCTGAAATGTACAAAAGCCAAATGAAAAATATGCATATTATTGTTATTACTATTACTACTACTATTATTATTAATATTATTTTCTATTGGGCCAATTTCTGAGCTGTTCCTTCAGCTCTTCCATCAATCCCAATTCTTGCACGAACTCGAGACTCTTTGTCCGGTTTAAGGTTTTTATGTCTTTGTTGAGCTGATCACATTTTTGCCCAGAATAATCCCATTTGCGGATTCCATATAACATATAGCACATTGCATTTATGTTTGTTCAATACCATATATTTATATGATAGTTAATCACTCAATATGCAAGCTATCCCAAATACTTCTTCTTCGATCTTCATGTGTAATTTCTTTGGAGTTGCAGTTGCAATTATTTTTATTTTTGTGACATTAAATTCTGTTGTAAAATACATTTAAATTTTACCTGAGTGCATTTACTTCTTGCTGTTGTCTGTGCATTTACTAGCCTCTCTCCCTCCTCCCTGACACCACCCTTAGCAACTTCCCATCCCCCACCTTTCGCTCTTTTTGATACTTTGCCTGGTCATAAAACGTTTCAAGTTTTAAAATCACTTCATCCAAAAAGACAAAATCAAAAGAGAGTTAGAGAGAGAGAGAGTTAGAGAGAGAGAGAGAGAGAGAGAGAGAGAGAGATAGAAAGAGAGAGAGGGAGGAAGATTTCACTCTTGCTCTGTCTTAAGTTTTTTGTGCAATTTGCTGGTTGTTGTTCAGTGTTGCTGTTGTTTCTGTTCTTGTTGTTGTACTTGTTGTTGTCTGTGTTGCGTTACATTTTAAGTTAGTGTTGGTAAATCGCTTTGGATTTGCATAAATTTGCTTGCTTTTGTCAGCTTTGCATGACAAACACTGACGACAACAGACTGACAGACGAAGACAGTCAGCGGCAGACAGACATGAAGAGAGTGAGAGGGGTGGGTGGGAGAAGGGACAGGGGTACAGGGGTACACTGGGACAGGGGACAGGGGACTGGGGACAGGGGATAGACACTTACTGCATAAAGTAGTTGTCTCTGTTTGGTTGCATTACTGCTGCCGCCTGCAACATGTTGGGGTAAACTTTTTGCCACTCATTGCAGGCAACCAAATGCTTGAATTATTTGAATTTTGATTTACCTTTCTACTATTTACACATGAATATCCAAAATAGTGTACAAAATTTGTTTGTTATATATATTTAAGGTACAAAAAAAAAACAGAATTATCTATAAGATTTCTGGGTGTATTGGAATGTTGAAATTGGTTGTTGGCTGCTGAAATGCAAGTTCTACTTAAATATTGCTTGGTTTTTCTTTTTTTTTTGTTTTTTGTTTTGCGGAACGATGAATTCAAAACACTCATTCAATCGCATTCACATGCAAAATGATTGTCGTCTAGCATTAGACACTCAAATATTGAATACACTCTGTTGTTGTCGTTGTTGTTGTGGTTGCTGTTGTTGTCCTTGTTGTTGTTGTTGTCGGTGTTGATTTGATTGCATTACAGTTCATTTACCCAAGGAGCCAGAAGAAACAGCAGCAGCAGTATCAGCAGCAGTAGCAGCAGCAGTAGCAGCAGCGGCCACAGCAGCTGGCTGAGTAACCATTTATGGGGTCACATTTTGGGACAAGTTCGCTTGCTGTTTGTTGGTTGTGGCCTTAAATGGGGGGCATGGTTATGGGCAGTAGAAGGTTTATAGGACACAGGACACAGGACACGTTGGCACAGCGCCAAATATGCTGTGGCATCAACGATTGAGCGAATTTCAATGCAATGCAATCTGCTCGATTCTAGCGAGGTTGAGGTTCAGAGGGCGTAACCTGCCGCCCCTAGCCTGTGCCCCCGCCCGTGCCCCAGCCCTTGCCCCTGCCCCTGCCCCTGTACCACACCCCCGCTCCACCACTCCTTCTGTGTTTGTATGTAGCGTAATGTAATGTAATGTAATGTAATGGTAATGACCCCATAAAGTGAACAACTTGTTTGTGTCCCTTTGATGCTGTGTGCCAAAAGGGCTGCCTGCCATTTAGTCGCCAACTCCCATTCTCCCCGTCTCCCTCTCTCTATCTCTCTCTGTCTCTCTCACACACTCTATGTGTTTATGTATCGGTTTTAGTGTGGATCTATCGGTCTATCGATTTGTCGATTTGTCGCTGCGTCGTTTCAGCTTCACTGCTGCTAAGCAGTTTTTGTTGCTGAAGCATATGTGGCATGTGCCAAAGCGCACACAAGTGTTGCCAATATTCATTCAAATGGAATTTAAATTCCTTCTTTTTCTCTTGCTACACATCCCCTTGCCCCCAACACCACCACCACCATCTCCACCCTTTTTTCTATGTTTTTGTGGCGCATGTTCAGCATGCATGTGGATGGGTCTTGAGTGAGTGCATGTTCCAGTTATTTAGTTACTCTTTTAGTCAGACCCGATTGAGTGCGCTGTAAAACCTTTACGAACGCACCACAAAGGAAGCCGGACTTGAAGATAGAGAGAGAGAGATAGAAAGATACTTAGCTAGATGATAGTTTGTATTATGAAAGTGTTAATCTTCGATTTGCGCGGCTAAATGACCAAGAATAAATGCGAAAAAACGCAAGACTCAAGTTGCTGCAAGGCACTGGAATGTGGGAGTGGGAGTGGTCTGGTTTGGGGGCGTGAAGCTGATAATAAATAGTTGAGTATTGACGCATTGCCGATAGCCCATCTAAACTTTTTATAGTTTACAAAACTCAATTTCAATAAGTTTTTCTACTCAAGTCAAAGTCAAGTATTGGCATGTTCATGTTCATGTGCGTGTCTGTGTTTCTGTGTATGTGTGTGAGCGATTAATGAGTTTTAGGTCCTAGTTGGAACTTTTCTGATTACTCTTTTACCCTCCCGCTGCCCACCAGCCCCGCTGAGCCCACCTCGCAGCTCGCTTATTGATTAGCTTTTGCTTTGTCATTTGCTCCAATTCTCACTCACGCTTACGCTCTTTGTCTCCCTCTCCCCCTTTCTCGATCTCTCTCTCTCTCTCTCTCATTCTCACTCGTTGCGCCACTTAAGCTATAAGCTTTTAATGAAGCTTATGTACGTTTTACTTGCTGTAACAACAAGAACCCCCTAAAAACCTGCTTCACATGGCTAAATATCTTGTCTACACCCACACCCACACTCACACACACACACACACACACACACACACACACACACACACATAGTTGATTAAAGCATGCTCATTGCGCTCAGCGCTAAAAATGGCTGTTGGATGGCAGGGGGGAGGTGTGGGTGGTGCGGGTGGTGTTTTTGGGGTACCTCGATAGCCTCTCGCATTAGTTGCGCGAATTAGCCGCGTAGGTAATAAGATTGATTTTCACTTTTTCGCTTCTGGCCGGTCGTCCCCAACACCCAATCCAACCCAACCCAATCCAATCCAATCCAAACCAACCCAACCAGCACATCTACACTCAGCCCTCAGCCCTCAGCCTGAACTTTTGTTTCTGGATTTGAAAAACGTTTTCTCAATTCACGAAAAATTCTTTCATTCCTTTTTGTATACCTTTCACAAATATATACAGATATCTTTATATTTTCACAAAGTTATTTGTGGAAAGCTCGAAACGCAAAGCTCTCAGCTTTCGCTTGGAAATATTGCACTTAAATTCATAAATAATATTTCTGCTTTTTATAAGGAATTGAATTGAATGTTGAACGTTTGTGGCAAATCGAAGGCAGAGCAGAGCATATCACATTTTGTGCGAGTGTAGACGACACATACACTGTGCCACCTTCACCTTCGCCTTCCCCGCTCCACGCACCACGCTCTTGGCCACCCCTGCAGGCAATCACTCAGATGTGGGCATCCCGCAGCAGTGGCAACAACGACGACTAAAACTTGATTAATTATAGTCATTGATCTGCTTTCCACGGCTTCTTCTTCTTCTGCTGCTGCTGCTGCTTCTGCTGCTGCTGCTGCTTCTTTACTTTTATTCTGTGCCCTGCCCTTCATTAATTTGTGTTGCGTTGTCAAGCAACCCACCCCCTTACCGCAAAACCCACCCCTTCCATTCCTCAATGCGGCTGCTGCTGCTGCTGCTGCTGCACATCGTTAGCGTCGCTTTGCTTCACCTCGCTTCGTCTACTGCTACTGCCTGCCCCTGCCCCGGTTCCTGCCCCAATACCCGTCCCCTTTCACCTACCCCTAGCCCATTGTCGAAATTTATTAATTACATTTTTGGTCTTATCAAATTACGTTTGCCTAATGCACTCAAATTTATACCTTGCCAATAGAAAAACCTCACCGCCCCCCCAACCCAGCTTGCTTACTTGACCTACCAACAACGCACCCACCCCCTCCCCCCTCCCCTCTTGCTGCCCCAGCACTGTTGGCTTGCTGTTGTTTTTTGAGCTTTTGCTTTTCGGCTCTTTGGCTTCATCTTATTTATTGGCGGCCATTTTGTTTCAGGTTTCCGCTTTTTCTTTTTCCACCTGCCACCTGCAGTGTATGTGTGTGTGTGTGTGTGTGTGTGTGTGTGTGTGTGTGTGTGCGTGTGTGCGTATGTGCCTGTATTGGTGTGTGCGTATCGCGCCCTAATTTGTTCTCATTCGAATTGTAACGGAAATTGGTTTCGGTTTAAAGCTTGCTTTGCCTGGCCATGATAATGACCAATTAAAGTGGCAACAAACAACGGCACAACCAACAATAACAGTAACAACAACAGCTGTGTTTCAATTTGCCGTTTTGTTGTCATTATTACTATTATTATTACTACTCTTATTATTGTTATTGTTGCTGCTGTAGCGTTTTGTGTTCTGCAAATATTCAATGTGCCACATTTGTGACAATTGCCAACTGTCTCCCTCACACACTCACTCTCCCTTTCTCTCTCTCTCTCTCGCACTCTGTTTTTCTCTTTGTTTCTCTTCTTCCTGCTATTTGTGACTCTGTTACCTTTTCCTTGGCATTTCGTATTGTTAACGCAGCAAGGAAAATTAAAATCAAATACAATAGAAAAATAGAAAAGAAGCTTGTTGCAGTCGAGAGAGCTCGACTGAGAGATACTCTGTTATACCAGTTATGATGTATGCCTACAATAAATACACACACATATGTTGTGGGAAAGTAACGACTACTGATCTCTATGAAAGTTGCACATTTAATCAACACAATGCCTGGAGATATATCCCTTCTTACTTGGAAGGTTATATCTTTGTCGGACATGGCAATATCAACTCGGCTGAACAGGAATGAATACACACACACATATGCACTTAATGGGGTCGAGGGTTCTTCCGGCTTGGAACACCTTTATTGTACCCATTTTACCCATAGGGCATGAACAGAAAAATACAAAATAAAACGAATACAATCCAAATTTGCCAAACGGAAATTTAGCAATTTCAAGTGCCAAGTGCCCCAGTGTGTTTCTGTGTGTGTTTGTGTGTGTGTTTATATTATTTGCAGTTGTTGGTCCCAAAACTGACAATTTTCAATTTCCCCATTTCACCCATTAGTTTACCGCCCACTTTCCATTGAAACCTGCTTCCATCACTGAGAGAGAGAGAGAGAGAGAGAGAGAGAGAGACAGAGAGATAGAGAGAGATAGAGAGAGAGAGAGAGAGAGCGTGCCAGAGAGAGAGAGAGAGAGAGAGAGATGGCGCGATTGAATTGTTCAACGAACAATCGGTAACTGAATTGAATTTGCCTAAATGTAAATGTGGCATGTGACATGAATATGCATTTGAATAACGAATATATTCACTTCGTTGCTGACATGTTATTCAAATGGATTTGGATTTGCGCTAATTAGGATCGATTTCCAATGGGTCATATATATGCCGATATATAGATTATCTCTCTAGGCAGCTATCAATTTGCAAATTAACTACATACAACATTCACTCATTCATGAAGCCATCTATTTCCAATTCGAACTGAATGCCACACGAGACAGCTGCAGCTGCAACAAATTGAATCAAGTATAGAGAAGTGTATATTACTTTTCTTCTCGCTGCTTGCTTCTTGATTGTCTCTCTGCTCGCTTAGCTGCCTACTCTTTTTCTTACTTCTCACTTCTCTCTTTTATTTTGTTTTCAACTCTGCTTTTGACTTTGATTCTAACTTCTCGCTTAGCTTCTCGCTTCATTTCTCATTTCTCACTTCTCATTTTTCTTGGTTTCTCTTCTTGCTTCTCACTTGTTGTCTATCTTAGTGCTCTATTGGGATTACTCACCTTGATCGGCCACATTGATGACACCATCCTGAGCAACGGCTATTGCTGAGATGGCCTGGAAGCGGGCGTTTGAGGAGAGCAGAGTTTCGGCGTTGCTGAGGGTGCCGTCGTCGTTGAGGGTCGCTCCCGAGTTGAGAATTGAACCGGCGCCGTTGGCTGTTGTCTTGGCGCCTAGCAGCACAGTTGTTGTGGTTGTGGGTCCGGTGGACATTAAGCTGCCGCCGGCGACAATGCCGGCAAGTGTGCCCGAGTTGCTGCCGGAGATGCCGTTGGAGGAGCTGCCGCCGGCACAAATGCAGGCACCACTAGCGTTGAGCACACCACCACCACCACTGCCGTTGCTGTTGTTGTTACTGTTGCCCGCTGCAGAGCTGCCATTATTTCCGTTTCCGCCAGCTGGTGTCGTTGGCGTGGTGCCGCCATTATTGCGTGTCGGATTCACGGTCGTTGAGTAAGCGCCACCACTGCCCGCACCGCCCAAAGTGGTGCCGTTGCCACCATTTCCAATTGCACACTCGCAGCTCTGCGTGCTGTATTACAAAAAAAGGGAGAAAGAGAGAGAGAGAGAGAGGTGGGTGGGGAAAGAGACAACGGGAAAGTATACGTTAGTAATGCAACAAAATATGCTAAGACCGCTTAAAGCCACACTCAGCAACAACATCTGTGCTCAGGAACTCAATCAATTTCTTAAAGAAAGTAAACAAGTTTTGCTAAAATATAAAATACATTATTAGTATTACCGACTCAAATTCAAAATCCGAATCGGCATCAGAATCAGAATATAATTAAATTTTCAAACCTAAACGAATCCGAAAGCCCGAAATACTTTCTGTTTATTAATTTCTGGAACTTACTTCAAATACTTTTGGGTCACTCTAAAAAAAAAAACACTTTTTATTTCTTAATTTCTGATATTTATAAACTCCAAAACTGTGTATTTAAAAATTAAACAAAACTAAATAAATAACTCTAATTCTGACTTCAGATTTAGAAAAGATGAATTCACATATCTTTATTTTTGCCGGTGCACCACTAAAACCATCAGCTTCGCTCCACTCCACTCTGCTCGACTCCACTCTGGTGGAGCAGCAGTCAAGCATTGAAGCCAAGCGACGTTATCTGTGGCGCAGGCATCGTTTACATGTCGCTGCCACGCCCCCAATGCCCAGGACCGAGTAAACTGCTGAACCGGAACACAGACTGGGACACACAAAGAGATAAGGAGAGTGGTGTTCGGTGTTGTGTGTTGGTTGGGTGGGTGGTGCTGGGTGGTTGGTTTGTAACTCGACTCTATGTCTGTGACTGCTTGGACGCGTATTTATGATGACATTGTTTGTTCGATAAACATTTTAAAGTAAAATGCAGACAACGGCAAAAGTCCACCCAAAGCCCTCCCCCCTCTCCTTTTGCTTATCGCACAGTGACCACGCCCATTTGAAGCAACTGCCCCCGCTGTCCAACCCAGCACATGCACCGTTCTAGCTAGTATTAAATAAAAAGGTTGATTTATAGTTTGCTGTCGTTGGCGGTGTCTGCTAATTACTTTGCCACGTCGCGAGTCCTGCCAGCCAGCCACGCCCCACATTTTGGAAAGACACAGCACAGCACATAACACAGGACAGCAGCAGCAGCTGCCACATTCCCAAGCCCCGATCCCCTTTACAAGCACGCCCCTGACCGGGGTCTGTTGTCTATCAAAAACTAAGCGCCTGAATGGAATTCTATTACATTAAATAAACTGCTAACTACATAAAGTTGCAAATAGTTGTACAGTATGTGCATGTATGTTAGTGTGTGTGTGTGTGTGTGCGTGTGAAATATGCCACATTTATCCACATCGACATGCCACATGGCACCGCTCTCTCTCTCTCTCTCTCTCTCTCTCTCTCTCTCTGTCTGTGTCTCTTGGGCAGCCTCAAACTAATCAGCGAAACAAATTAATCGTTTTAAATTGTTATATTTTTGGTATCACAGAGTGCACTGAGAGAGAGGGGGAAAGTAGAAATAGGGGGGATGACAGTGGCTGCAAAAAGCAAACATACCCGTTGCGATTCATTTGCTGCGTCTTCTACTCGACTTATATCGTTCATTATAAAGCTATTATATATATATATATATATATAAAAGTATATATATATATATATATATGTATATATAGTCTCGATATTGTGCGTGTTTCCCATTAAACACTTTGTAGCGTTATTTCAGGCTGTGCCGTGCTGTGCTGTGCTGCTTCATCGAACTTTGCATTCAATGTGGTTTTCCATTTTAATGCGCTTGCCAACACTGTGTCATAGAAAATGCAAATATACTCAGGGTCGGCCCGTGTGACACACTAACACACATGCACTATGCACACTAGCACACACACACACACACGCACACATTTTAGAATCCCAAATGTCAAAATTCCAATTAATTTTTCGGTCACTGTTTTTGATGCCTTAAAAGCGTTTTAATCAAGTGAAATAGAGTAAATTATGCTATACATATATCGATTGGCATCAAATTCAATACATACACACACACTCTGCACACACACACACACACACACACTCTGCATTGACATTTATTGCCTGAATTTTGGTTGTATTTGCAGAAAATTGTATGCAACTGCAGCTAAAATTTTGTTTTTATTATTTATGCCAATAGCAAAGCACTCTCAGCCCAACCACCACCATCCACTGCACCTCCCCAGAGATATCGTTTTGTCCAAAATGCAAATAGCCAAAAAGCGTTCGAAGCGTCGCTTAATTGGGTCAAATATGCGCATAAACAAGTTGACAAAACTCGAACCAGAAACTGAACAGCAACAGAAACTCATCGTAAACAGTCCAAGTGGACCCAAGCATAAGCTGAATGTGCTGCACTGCGACAAATATCTGTTAATTGGCCAATATTTCTATTTTGACCACAATAATTCTTTAAATATATAAACACGTTTCAAACTACACAGTTGACTGGCGAATTCCCTGAAGATGAATCCCGAAGGAAGGCACAAAAAAAAAACAACTAAATAAATTAGAAATAAAAACAGAAATATAAATTATAAAAAGTCATCAAGCATAAATCAACGAAAATAATACTAAAAAACAAAAAATTATTTTTTCTTCCACTCTCCTGAAATAAATACTTTAAACTTTGCTGGATTACTATTAATTTATACGATTTCTGAAATACATACTTTAAACATTCTTTGACTACTTATACTTCACTTATACTTCTATCAACTTTGAAGTATTTAGGAATCTTTTTTATACGTTAAACAGAAAATCTAAGTAGAAAAAAAATGAGAATTCTTAGCTTGACAAAATCGAACGCATCTCAAAAATGTACACTGACTTTCCTGATTTTTCAAGTTGCACGTTACACATATATTTTGCGCTGAGTGTATGAGGGCAGTCGTAGAGGAGCTGGAGAGTATTGTTCACTTACCCGATGCCCTCCTGTTTGCCAGCAAAGTAACGCATGTTGCCAGCGGTGTCGACAACACGAATCGAATTGATGCGCCTCGAATCGCTGTCGGCAATGTAGAGATCACCAAATGGTGAGAATGCCATGGCCAAAACGGTGCCGAGCACGTTATCGGTGGCAGTCTTGTTCACACGACTCGCCTGGCCGTTGTTGCTGCAGTGCAGCGGTGTTCCGGCGACGACGCGTATCTTCATGTCGGAGGTCAAGCGTAGGACAAGTCGATCATCGATGAAGTGCAGTGATCCGTCAAGGGGACTCAATGCGAGGCCGGTGGGCCACTGCAGCTGGGCCTGATTGGCCATCAGGGTGCCCGAGCAGGGCGCCGGACTCCAGTGATTGTGATGGCCATGATGGCCGATCAGCGTGTGAATGACACCCTTGGGATCCACGGCTCGTATATTGGTGCCATCCGCAATATACATAGTTCGGTCCGCAGCGATGGCCAGACCCTTCGGATGTGAGAGACGTGCCTGCAAAGCTGGTCCGCTGTCGCCACAGTTGCCCTCATCGCCGGGTATACAACGCTGGCCACTGCCGACGACGGGTTCGCTATTGATGCTCGGATCCTTGACCTTCTCGAGACGCAAGAGGCGCAGTATTTGATGCCGTTCCGGGTCCGAGATATACAAATGCCCATCCGCTGGCGATACGGCCAAATAATATTGATAGGAGACCTGTGTGGCGCTCAGTTGCAGAATGGTGAACACCTTGCCATCGGGTGTGATGCGACGCACCAGATTAAAGTCGCCCACATAGAGGCTACCGTCCGGTCCCGTTGCCAATGCAATCGGCGTTAGGAGTTTGGCATCCTTGGCAACGCCATTGCAGTTATCCGGACAATTAAGCGGTCGCTGCAGACCCGTACCCATCACCACTTTGACGGTGCGTGGATATTCCTTCATGTGCAATGTGGAGCCGTCGCCCTTCTGCAGAATGCCCTCATGGAAATTATAATGGTGATGAATGTCCAAGCCCCAGCCGCCAATGTCCGAAATATCCACATCGTAGCCCTGCAGCTTTGCTGTCTGCGTTATCCACACGGGTGACTGACACGTGGTGTGCTGGTAACCCACCGAGATGCGTGCGATGGTCACCCCATACACCTTCTGTCTGTACACATTGCGCTTGTTCCACGCGAATGTGTGTATCAAATTCGGATCGGCCTCATAGGTCTTCACGTGCAGTGCGCCCTCGATCTCAACACCCACATGAACATGGGTCAAGGTCTTCGGCAGCACCTCGGAGGTCAAACGCATACGCACAATGCTCAAATAGCCCGAGGCCTGCGACGATTGGTAGGTGAGATGCAGATCCGAGCCGGGTATTTGAATCGATTCCTGAACAATCTGTGTTTGGAACGAAAGGCATAAGAAGAGTCAATGTTTAAGTGCATTGGAATGTAAAAGAGTTGAGCTGAGAGAGAGACAGAGAGAGGGAGAGAGAGAGAGAGAGATAGAGAAAAGGAAAGGGAGCCTACCTAGGCTTGACAAGATGGTAGATGAAAAATAAGTTAATCGACAAAGCAAAAAACAGATAAAAGAGTAGAAATAAGGTAAGTAGTTATGAGACTTTGAATGGGGGAGAACAAAAACTATTAAAAACAATCGACATAAAAGTCTAATTTAAGCAAAGGGACTGAAGTACAGATGAAAAGGGAAATCGATAATATAAGCAGTATTGAATAATGCGAAGGGAAGTTAGATAAGGTTGTGAAACTTTGTCTGGGAGAAAAGAAAAACAAAATAAAACAAAACCTTAAAAACAATCAACATAAAAATCGGATGCAAGCAAAAAGAAATGTAGATGGAAAGGGAAAGAGATAAGAGAAACAGTGTTGAATAATGCGTCAAATTGCACAAGAGTTGCAAAATTAGCTGCACAAAGAGGCTAAAAGTGGGACTAGATAGACTAGAAAGTGACATGGCTGCGGAACCAAGGATAACTACCTAGGTAAAAGTAACTAAAGAGTGAAGCAGGCTGGGAGTAGCAGGGGCAAAGGGAGGGAGTGGGAGGATTGAGAGCATTGCAATTGTCGCTTCAACAAAAGTAAATTGGTTGTTGAGCCCTCTGCGGTTTGCCACTGTGGAGTTCAGCTTAAAGGGTCCAGAGTCTGTAGTGGACACAGCTGGCCGGACTTGCAATTAAATGTAATGCTCTCACTCGTTACCTCTCTCTCTCTCTTTCTCTCACTGTGTTTTTCTCTCCTCTCTCTCTCTCCCTCTGTTGCTCTGTCTCTCTCTCTCTCTCTTCTCGCTTTCTGTGGAGAATTAATGTGTGCTTGTGCTCCGTGGGTAGATGCAAAGTTATAATGTCATTAAAGCGAACTTTAAATTAATTAAAACTACGCAGAGTCCAGCTGCTGCTGCTGCCGCTGCTGCTGCTTGCCGCTAATTAGGAGTCGCATTCGAAAGGAAAACGGTTGAGCTAGCAAGAGAGCTAGGTGAAGCGTGGCAACTGTGAGGCAGAAGGATAGGGTGTAGGGATGGGGAGGGGAAGGGGGCGTGCTGAACACTCACCTGTGTTTCAGCAAAGATGACACGCTTGCCGGGCATCGCCCCAACCCCGTTGGGCATCCAGGTGCTTATCAACTGGGGCTTGAGCTTCTCGTGATCGTGATCCATGCACACCTTACTGGCATCGTTCGCCTCATCGGCCGTGTGATAGTGTATCGAATTGAGGAACGTCAGTGCGGGATTCAATGGTGCAACCCTAACAGAAAAATAGCACAAAATTCAGCATTAAGTTAAGTTAGCTTAGACTAAAAATAGCTTAAATTATGTTTATTTTCCTGCTCATTTCGAATCACGTGTTTGTGCTGCAGTTATAGCCATCTAACTTACTTGATATTGCGACTGGTGGTTTCATCATCGTCGCTAAGTTGCATCTGAACTGGAGGCAGGACCACAATTCGATTCCAGGGCACAAACACGGTGCGGGTAAGTGGACGGAACGGTGAGCGTTGGAACTGCAGGGTAACAGCACCGCCGCCATTAACCAGCACATCGAACCTGCAACAGACAGAAAGAGAGAGAGAAAGAGAGAGAGAGTGAGTAAATGAGTGTAAATGAGAGAAAGTGACGAATTGTTGTAGAAAACATCTTTAAAAAAAGTAAATAAAAAGAAAATCATGCAAATTAATATTTTAATGAATTCTCACTAAAATTCAAAGTTGACCCAAGCCAACAGCTCTTCTTTTTTTATTTCGCTTGCTGCGTTTGACGCACGAGCAGACCAGCTACAACACCCTAAGCCCCTCCAGCGGCTGTATCCCCTGTCAATTCTAGCGTATGCTGAGCAGATAATACCTCAATTGTTTGTTGAAATTGAAAAACTTTAGGATTTTTGTGCGAACAGTGAACAACAATTGCCAGAGCATAAGTTAAGACCTCCTCCAGTCAGCTGCAGCTAACACCCTCCCCCCTCCATCCATCTCCCAAAACCCAACCATAACCACAAGCCCTCCTCTCAACCCCCTGCCGGTTTCCCTTCTCTATCGACACTTGTGTTAGCCGCATTAAATATAATGATGGCGATTGCGTTTGGGCCGCTTTCTCATTATTACGAGTATTTTTCGCATTGCCGTATGAAAAGTTGCAAAAAGTTGGACCAGCTGCCAAATGGAAGAAGAAGAAGCAGAGGCAACATAGCAACCGTGTTGGAAAACAAAGCCCAACAACAGCAACAACAACAACAATCATCTAAATAGCGGTTGCCAGTCGCGCAGAAAGCTTAAGAAATGGTAAAACTTTTGTTTGGAAATATTTAATTAATGTGATTTTTAATTGTGTTTGTATGAGAGCATAAAACATGACAGAGAGAGAGAGATAGACAGAGAGATTGGTAGATAGAGTGTGTGTGTGTGTTTGTGTGAAAGAGTCAGAGGAATAATAAGCACACAATTGGAATGCCACAAATCGGGCATCGTTTTCATAAAATTGGCGAAATTGCCACCTTATCGATTTTCAGCGTGACTCAACTGAAAACATATGTTTTTTTTCTTGGATAGGTGTATAATGGGATGGGTTTATAATAATCATAAATAATTTCGCTTTAGTTTAGCACATAAGCCAGTTAAATGAAGTCCACATTTTAATAAATAACAATAACAAGAGAACATTTATAAATATTTGTAACAATTATGGACAATTTATTTTAATTATTGATGAGCTTAAAAAGCAGTCGCAATTCCTATGGAAATTTGTTATTGTTGTTGTTGTTGTTGTTGTTGTTGCTATTGCATTTTTATCGCATTTATGCATGCCACACACACAACACACACACTACACACACACTCGTCCATAGTCGTATATTTATCTGTAATTGAATTGGATATGAAAGGCATAGGCAGAGAAGACAGGCAGAGGAGGTTGGGCGGCGCAATTACTAGACGGTCATTTCAGTAATAACCAACACATACACACACACACACACACACACACATATGTGGCACACCCACACACACACACAACAATCTACAACTCTAATAATATGTTGCAAAAAATGCCAACAATAATCCCCTGCAGCACAATATAATGACTTTTATTACCTTTATTATTGCTGCTCGGAAAGCAACAACTGCAACAATCGGAATAACAACAATAATCAACAACAATGCATGTCATAGGGCAACAGCAACAATGGCCACAAGCAACAGGACAGCAAATGACGCAAAGCTACAAAATAAAAATATGTTTGTAAAAAAACCAAAAAAAAATAAAATGTCAGAAAAAAACAAGCTCTAAGAATCGCAGCAACAATATGTGAGAAATCTAGAGTACAGCGCAGCGACAAGACTAGCAAGATACCCTGTAGTTGCAGATATTCAAATCAAAGCGAGTGAGAAGTGAAATTACATTATTTTATGCGATAAATGCGATACGATCAAATTTTAAGTGAAATCGATCAACAATCGATCGACTCTCAAATCAAAAATAACTCGATATCAACTCAAAATGTGCTGTGTTCAACGTTTTTTGCTTTGCTGATTATTTGAAAAATATTTCAAATAGGCAAAGACGGATTTTTGAAGCTACACTGGTCCCAATAGTTATACTCTATACAGCTTTGCAGGGTATCGCGTATAAGAGGCTACTTGTAACAGCAACAAAATGAGCACAGCATGTTGCTGTTGTTGCTGTTGTTTGTGGGGTGTAGTAAGCTAAATAAGAGCACAGAATTAAAATAAACATTATAAATACAAAGCCATAAAAACCAGCTCGCGCGAACATTAAGAGTAACAACGACAACAGCAACAACAAAACCAGCAACAACAACAACAACGACAACAGCAACAACAACACATTAATATCAACAAGCAACAGTGGCGCCAAAAAGTATGTGTTACATTTGTAAGTAGGAGGATACATGTGTATATGGGTGTAGTTATGTAAATGTGTGTGTGTGAGCAAGCTAAAGGCAGCAAGTTGGGCAGGCACAGTGAGTGAGAAAACTTTTCGCATAGGTCACATAAATATGCTGTGTGACAAATTGCGAAATGACACAAAAACAAGCTACAAAATAACTGAAAGCAATGTATGTAAATTTACAATAAAGAAAAAAAAAACAAAGATCGTATTGCATGGAAAATAAGTTTCTTTCTTGGTTCTATGGTTTTCTTCTTTTGCTTCTCACTTTACTTGCTGCATTAATCTGCAACTTATTTTCAGCAGCTTTAATTTATTTTTCTTAAACAACTCTCAGCTCGTTTTGCTTCTCGCTTTAAAAACTGGATGCACCCTGTTTGCTGTTGGGTGCACCCTGTTTAATTTTCAAACTTTTCGACAATGATTTCAATGGAGTATCTAACTCCTGGACTCAATGGGCATCCAAAAGGGAAGTATTTAGTTTATTGCATGCAAGGGTGCAATATTTTCATTGCACTTCAAGTGTCTGTGTGTGTGTGTGTGTCTGTGTGTGTGTGTGTGTGTGTGCATTCTTTCCGCCTTGAAGGCAGCACATTTAATTTTATAGAGCACTGTGCGCCGCATACACATCAACTCATACATGGCTGTGTGCTGTGTGCTGTGTGCCATCATATATGTAAGCACACAGGACTATAGAGCTAAAAATAATGTGAACATAAACAGGAATTATTGCCAGCTAAAAGTAAGAATGTAGCAACAAAAATGCAAGCAAAAAAGCTGAAAGCAAAAAAAAAAGAAGAAAAGCAAGAAACTTTAAAATCCTTCAAAAGATGAGAAGAAGAAGACACACACACAGCACACACACACAATTGGAGATAAAAAACAACAAAAGTAGTCATAATAAAAATAAATAAAAGCTGAGCAATTTATGTCCTCCACCAAATCAGAGCTCTAAGAAGCTGACAACGAACGACAGACAGACAAAGAGAGAAATAGAGAGAGAGAGAGAGAGAGAGAGAGAGAGAAAGAAACAAAGAGGGGGAAAGAGAATACACAGGACGACTAGAAAAATCAGGACATGTTTGTGATTATTTTTTTGTTTTTTTTTTTCGTTTACATTGTGTTTTCTTGGGTTCACAGTTGGACGCTTGCTTTATAATTGCTTAGTAGTTGCAGTTGTTGTTGTTGCTGCCACTGCTGATTGCCAAGCAGTGCTGGCAACGGCCAGCAGAGCGAGACGAAAGAGAAGCACAAGGAAGTCAGGCAAATGTGAAAAATGGTCAACGTTAGCGGCATTTAACGGCAACTGGGCTAATGAGAAATTATGGCACAGTAGGTAAAAATATAATCACACACATAAACAACGGGCAGCCCGGACTGAACACACACACACACACACACACACACATATATGTGTATATATGTATGTGTATGTGTATGTTGTAAGTGTGCAACACTTTTTGAAATGAAGCACAGCAAAGGGTGTCTCGCTCTGTGTTTTTATGTGTGTGTGGGTAAGTAAATACAAACAATCATCAGACAGTAAGGTTGTCTGTCTGTCTGTCTGCCTGTGAGTTGCACAGATTTTATTTGTGCGGCACTTGCTGCGATACCCTGTATTCAACAGAGTTGCGATTGACATACTAAAGAAGACTTAGACGAAGACTAGGACTAAGATCAACTAAAAACTTGATAATTTACGTCGAGGCTTTCATGAACAGAAGAAGAGCAGATAATAGAAAATGGGATATTTTTAAAAACTATTCACAAATTTTAAATCAGGTTTTTTGAAGACTTGAAGAAGTGGAGAGTTTGCTTAAGGGAATTGCAATGTTTCTGTGTTTAAATATGATACATGTACGGAGCATCTGTTAGTCGTATATACTCGATAAAAATTTGTTTAATGCTGGATGATTTTGCTGCTGCTGTTGTTGCTGGACACATAATAAAATCAGCAATGGAACTGAGGAACTGCAGGCAAAGCGGGTGCGAAATGTTTATTTAAATTGGCCAGCAAAGATACACACAAACACACACACACACACACACACACACACACACACACACACACTGCTAGGCAAAAGAAAATGTCAGAATAACAACGACAACAACAGCAACAACAACAACAACAAAAATTACAGATGCTGCTGTTATAACTGTTGTTGTTAGTGTGGAAGAGCGGAAATCCTTTTGCCAAAACAACTGCAAAAATATTTATATTAGATATATTGGATTGGCCAACGAATCCTCGAATTGTGCAACCGCCATCGACTCCTCCTCATCCTGCGCTTCATCAGCATTACCATTTTCTGTTTTCCATTTACTATTTTCTATTTTCTATTTCCATTTTGTATTTTCATTTTGCCTTTTCTGTTTGTGATTTAAATCTCATTCAAGCAAATGCCAAATACTAGTGACGTTCAAATGTCCTCACAAAATACATATATATTTTTTGCCTGACTTCGTGGATAGTACGCAGCATTAGCCTAGTCTTTAGAAATTTATAATATAAACCATGTGATACTTTGCTATATATATATTTATATAGATATATATATATATATAGATATAGCCAATAGCTTCAACAATAGGTGAAAATATTTTTAAAGATATATTTTAAGAAGATAAACGACGACTTCTAACTTTATTACAGGGTATTGGAAACATTAAATACTATATATATATATATATATATATATATATATATAATAAAAGCATACCGTTGTCATTTTAATTGCCAGCAAGATTACGTGAGCTGCCTACTTAGTTTGAATAAAGGCAGGCATTGACTAAATATCACTTTTTCGGGCGTTTACGGCCCATTAATCACCACAAATTGCATTTGTTTTAGTTTTTCTGTTTTTTCGTCTGGCGACTTTGTTGAGTTTTTGGAAAATGTGTTTTGGTCAGCCTGTTAATAAAGACTTTTTTGATTGTTTTTGGGTTCCGCTTTCGCGCCTTCCTCCCCCTGCCTAAAAACTTGACGATAAGGCGCGTTTAAATAACTTTAGTTTAAGCTCGCGAAAGCAGAGAGAGAGCAGAGCGAGATGAAAAATCTGTCTATATATATATATATATATATATCTATATATGTATTTGTATGTATATGCATGTGCATGTGCTGGGGGCACATCAAAGTGAAAGATTTAATTAAAAAGTGATAACTTGCTTTATCGGGCAGCACACTTGGCCGGTGCCCAACGAAATTATATTAACAAAATGTAATCAAGAGTGAGGCCAAAGACGAAAGTTGGCCAAGATGCCAAGACACAAAACGCTAGCAGGCAACTTGGCTGACAAATTATGAAAAATTACTCATACGTAAGTAATCTGCGTTTCGAGCGAGGGCCACAAAAGATTAAAGAGGTCGTCACGGCGCCAACTTAAGCTCAAATTAATGAAGACCCAAGCCCAAAAGCCCACTTGCCATATTATATCCATATAAATATATATATATATACGTCTATATAAATATATATGTGTGTAGTTTTACTAAAAGTATTTAGGTACATATTTCATTGGCTGTTGGCTTACTATAGCAGATCTATGCATTAGCTATTGGTAGAAAAGGTTACAATGCAGTTGTGCTTGAATATGTAACTGGCATCTCCGACCCCAAGGAATATATATATATATATTATTGACCAGCATTAGCAATCAAGTCAATCTGACCACATCCATCTGTTTGTATAGAAAAGCTTTAGGACTTTCAATTTGAAATAAAAGTTCTCGTAGGCCATAAGCATAAAGTTTACTTCATCGCTAGCTGCATCCGTTTCGGGCATATCGATAAATATCGATTTCTCATAGCACTTAAGGACACAATTATCACAAAATAGTCCTTTACTTAATATAAGAAACTTATACCGCAAGCCAAGTCGTAGTCGAGCTTTCCCGACTAGAGCATTCGAACAACTTGTGTTCAGCCAAATATTGAAAATTCATTGTCAAATGAGATATATAATAATGCTGTTCGCACTTACCAGCCGCCCTGACGTGTCAAGGTGAATCCAAATCGTGAGTCGCGATCGACGGAGACGCGTATTCCGACAATTCGCAGGCCTTGGGGCGTTATCACCTGACCCCGCATAACCGAAACGCGACTGTTTTTCCGGAGTGTGTTGAATCGATGAGTGGTGGTTTCAAGTTGCAAGTTGGTTTTGTGGGGGATTTTTGTAAAAGAGAAAATCATTTTGTTAGTTGCGTGCTTTAAATTCAAGTTTCGTGATTTTTGTTTTTCTGTTTTTCTGGATTTTTTTTTGTTGATTTGTTTCTTGTATAGCTTTCAGCTTGTTTCGTGAAATCATAAAACGAAAATAGTGTAAAAAAGAAACATCGAGTTGTAACTGTGTAAGTATATTGTATATATATATATATATAGAATGATATAGTTATATAAGTATCAAGTATTTGAAATTTGTAACTAATATTTAAGATAAGATAACATAATAAAATTACAATTGTTTCTATTTGGTTTTACTTTTCTTTTCTAAACTCCACTTAAAGTGAAAACGAAATCATTTGAGAAAATATTCATAAATATTGTCATATGCATATGTATTTATAAACGAGTGAGCGAGATGGATGATGGATGTGAGAAGTGAGCCTATTGGTCTCTCTGTGTATGTGTGTGCGAGTGTGTGTGTGTGTGTGAGTGTATCCTGTGTGATTTGAAGTATTTAAATTATTGTGTACACAACACACACTCAAATACGCAAGGACACACACACACACAGAGTTTAAATATGTATTTTTGCTTGGATAATTCAATTATTGAAAACAGCTTGGCAAATAAAAGTACATAGACTCAATCTATGTTTGCCTGTCTGTCTGTATGTGTGTGTGTGTGTGTGTGTGAGTGAGTGTGTGTTAACTACAAAAATAAATAGAAGAAATATAAATGCTTGAATTTTTTGTCATATTTGATTTTTACAGGCGCAAAACTCGTTTGGCAGGCAGCTATTTGAAAGGGATTGGATTGGAGTGGATTGAAGTGGATTCGATTGGAATGGAATAGATTGGAATAGACTGGAATGGAATGGAATTGCCTGAGAGGCAACTGAATACTTTCAATGCGAGAATATTTGAATAGCTTTTAATTGGCTAACAACGAGGTGTGGTTGAATTGGAGCTGCAGCCAAACGGGAACTACAGATAAAAAACATTTATGTATCAATAAAAAAAGAGTGCATATTTTATCGATTGCTGAGCTAAGCGATAACGATTACTTTGTCATATCGATAAGTATTGCTGTAGAAACGAAATGTTCGACAGCACCATTGAATCAAAAAATAAAGCGTAAGTTATCGAGGACAATTATCGAGCGTCAATTATCGATAATAAACTGCTCATCGATAACGGCAGGGTAGCAGGAGCATGGTTTCGACCAAACGATAAAAATCGACATCAACCGATAATATTTATCGCAGCGCTCAGCAATCGACTATTATAAGAATGCTGGAAATGTATAAAAAGTCATGCAAAATAGTACAACTATGAGAAGATTACAAAAACATATGCAATACTGAAAGCTAACATTTGTACGGTTATGTAAACAAATTGAGTTTCGTTTTTGATTGTTTGCTTAATATTCATATTTGTGAGCAAATCCATCGATAATCGATAACGTTTATAATATGTTGAATGTTGCGAACAAATCGAACAACTAAACGGATAACTTATCGCATATTTAGATATGTATACTATATTATAGAACTGAACTTTAATAATCGAACCAAACCAAACCAAACAAAATAATTGTATTGGGGTTACCCATCTGAAAATGTGATATTTTCCACAGCTGTAAGGTAAAAATTAGTGAATCTCATATTATGTTTAATCTCAACTAAAAATTCAGATATTGAAAACCTTGTGAGAGATATGTATATATAATCGATATCGATTAACATATGTACGAGTATATACACATATCAGTACCAGGAAGTAGGCCATTGAGAGACTTGTTTTTAGAAATCTGTACATATATTTGATGTTTAACATATTGAGCATATTTTTGAGCTATGTATACTATATATAATATATATAATGTATATGTATATATATATATATATTGTATGAGTGGACATGTATTTCATATTCAGCACACTTGAGTTACATAATCTGGCAACTAATCACATAAAACAATCGACATCGAATATGCTGGAGGGGAATCCGAATACAAAAATAGAAGAACACCATCATCGATACACACACCAAAGGGAATAGGTAAAAATATAACCTAATATTAAATTTAATGAGCTGTTACCCAGCAATTGAGAAGCTATGGTAACGCTGGCCAAATGACAACGCTAGGCGAGCCTGCGTAACCTGCCCAAACCAATATCCGTTTTGTAGTTTGCCAATTTGTTTGGAAAATATTAAAGAAAAATATGCCGCATGCTGGAAGCGAGTGGGGCAGAAATATCAACATTAATTGGCGGTGGGGCTGTTGGCGGGGTGGTTTACTGGGTGGCTGTGACAACTAAGTGGAAAGAAACCTTGAAATAAAATGCTGCAGTGTGGCGGCTAAGAAAACTTTTCTGGCTTTATTTTTATTTATTTTTTTTTTTAAATGGCGCAATTGTTTACACTAATTATTGCTGGAATGGGAGATCGAGTGCCTGCAGTCAAGTAGGGGTTGGTGCGGACTAGGGATACGTTGAAGCTGCCCCTATGCTGCAGTGAACAGTTGGCAGTTTTGTTGCCATTGCCAGTTGGCTCTTCGAACTTTTGCCAGGGCGAACCAAGTTGGCAAAACATTTTCAAGTTCTCAAGTGTTGCAATTTCTCAAGCAAGCAACGAAACCAAGCAACCCAAACCACCCACACAGCACTTGACTTTCCTGAACATAAACACATAATGTACAATATTTGGGTCAGCTATGCCCAGTGTGTGTGTGTGTGTGTGTGTGTGTGTGTTTGTGATTTAGTGTGTATCTATGCACTTGGATAATAATAATAGAAGATTCGAAAATTCTAGATCAGCGTACAAGATTCGAATTTGTAGTATGTTTTTTTTAGAAATCATTTTAAAACTGCAAAAATACTTAAGTGTTTCCTAACTAAAGAAAGCTATTTAATACACACTTTAAGAGCTCAAGTTCCTTAAACAATTATAATATAAACTTGAAACAAACCCAAAACAGCTTAATTGAAAATTAGAAGCCTGTAAATAAAGTTTGTAAAGAGTAAATATTCTTAGTTTAAGAACTGTTGTTCCTTATACCACTTAGCAATTCAATTAACTAGATCTCTTTTTTTCTGAGTGTCCTTTCACCAAGTTGCACTGTGATGGGCTGGTGCAGCTGGTAGTGAAGCTGCAGGACCGAACTACAGGAGCAGTATCATCTTCGGTGGTTTCTAATTGCAATTGACCAAAATGCCGAGGCAGTTGCTTCCAGTCCAAGCCAGCAGCATTGTGTGTGTGTGTGTGTGTGTGTGTGCGCGGATGTGTGGGTGTGTTGGTTGTGGTTCAGCCTCGTTCATTTCTGCTGGTTCAATTCGATTCAATGAAGCACATTTTTATTTGAAATCAAACCGAAAGGCAACTGCATGAGTGTGTGTGTGTGTATATATGTGTGGGGGGGTGTGTGTTAGAGTGTGTGTGTGTGTATTGGTTTGTATTCCAATTCATTCAAGTGGTGAGTGCCATTGATTTTTATTTCGCATTTGATTCGTTTCGTTTCATTTATTATTTATTTGATTTATTTTTACTGCAGCCAAAGACGCGAGCCGACCCTGCGCCTACGACCCCACCTACACCCCACAATCCATCCCTCCGACTTCCTTCTCCTACTCCTCCCCCGCCCACCGGGGCATCTTTCAGTAACATTCAGTTTAGGCCAGCATCAGGGCGTGGCTCAGGCAACCTTTTTATTTGGCCTTTGCCATATACAAAGTAAACCAAATTACTCATACGGCAAGTCAAACGATGAACATTGTGGGAGCAGAAAGAGAGAAAGAGAGATAGGGAGAGGAAATCAAAGGAACAGAGAGAGAGAGGGGGAAGCTTCTCTGTAAGGTTTACAGAGGAGTTTTTGTCACAACTTGGAGTAGTTTGTGAGACAAATATCAAATATGAATAGCATAAACGTATATATAGATTGAAACTGAAATTGTAAATATCTAGCTATATTTATACATATATTTACATACAGACATACAAACATTTATAGCTATCAATAGTGTTGTGTATGCCACACATACACTTACACGCAGCTTCTATTTGAATATACTCTCTCTCTCTATCTCTGTCAACCTCTACTTTAATGCTTTTCTCTGCTCACTGTTGAGTTGACTCCTTTTGGCTGGCATTGTCCTTTCACCTTTGGCTTTGGTTGCATTCATGGCCGATTCAATCAGTACTCGGTATAATGACGTCATAAAGTAGCGGAAGCAACAATGGGCAAAAGAAAAGCGGGAAAACTGCAGTCAGGCAGAGAAACGTGAAACTGGAAATATAATCTTAGCGCGCGCTGATTGCCATTGGCCTTGTGTGGCGCCACCTTGCGCCTGGCAGCAGCAGCAGCAGCAGCTCTAGCTAAGCAAACAATGAAAGTTAGCAGGAGCCACAAAAAAAAACTCATAATCTCATTTCAGGTCAAAAAAGCACTAGCAACACTACTTTGACTCCCCGCCATTCCATTCCACTCCACTCAACTCCGCCCTTCCTTTGTACTAATCGCCGTTGCGGCGAATGAGCAATAAACCAGTCATGAGTTGGGTGGATTGCAGTGGGGCGGTGAGGCGGTGGTGCGGGTTGGACTTGTGCATTGTCGCCACAGCCACCTTTTGTGTCAAAAGTGCACTTTCATTATTAGCGCATTGTTTGTGTGTGTGTGTGTGGGTGCAAAGGGTGCTGGGTTGGTGGTGCGTGGTACGTGGGAGGTTAGGTAAAAATATGAGTAGCGCACATAAAAGGAAGTGCATTTAATTTCTTTTCTTTGGGCCAACTTTGGCGAACCAAGGACTCAACGGTGGCTGAGGTTTCTCTCCCTTCTTCTTTTTTTTATTTAACATTTTACTTTTCAGGCAGTGCCCCAAAAGAAGCAAGCAGGCGGCAGGGTGGCAACAGCAGCCACACTCAGAAAAATTAAAATACGTCTTAAAGCCCTTAACAACAAATGGTTAAAGTAAACATAAATAATTTCCATTTATATTTCATAATATTGTCTGCAAATTGTTTAAAGTAAAACGCATAATACCCAAAATAAATCAAGCTTTGATTTATTTCCACTTTCAGAAATACTTTTGAACTTTGAACACTTTTGAACTTGGCATTTGTGAATTCGTTGTCTTTTTGTATTTTTTATTATTTCAAGTAAAGCAATTTCAGTAAAATCCACTTTGTCATTGATCAAAATATTTTATAATGCACTTTTCAGCTTAGCATTTATGAATGAATTCATTTATTTATTTGTTTCTTTTATGAAATTCATTTCTACATTAATTTATTTCAAAAATACTTTGACAAAAAGAAATGCTATGAAGAAAGATATTTAAAAAGACGTGGAAATATCTTATAATGCATTTGAGCTGGGCACTTTTGAATTAATATTTGAATTAATTATGAAATTTCAGTGAAACGCGCTTTGCAATAAAAAAAAAGGAATTTTTGAAAGAGCATCCAAAAGTATGGCAATATTATGCAGCATACATTTTCTTCAAGTGCAGTGCTTCTCCATCCCCCATCCCCCATCTCCCCCACCCCAACCTCTGCACCCCCAAGCAACTGTCTGGCTTTGTTGTTGTTGTTGTTTTTGTTGCACAGCGTTTGGCTTGGCGCGACACACAGTGGCAGCAGCCAAAGCAGTCGACGTCTCTCATCATAAAAATTGAGCACGACTTAGTTGACTTTAGTACGTACAAGAGGGCCAGTGCTTGCCCCCAAGCCCCGCAGAGGAGGCACCACACCCCAACAAATAAAAGAGAGAGAGAGAGAGGGAGAGAGTGAGAGAGAGAGAGAGAGAAAAAGAGAGAGAGAGAGAAAGAGCGAATGAATGAAAGAGTATATACTTTTAATTTGGCTTTATTTTCAGTTTCAGAACTGCTGTTGCGATGAGCAGCTGATAGATGCAACCAACCTGCCGCAACCCACCAATCCCACCATCCCCCACTGCCACACTAGGAAACAAAGCCAAGCTGCGGGCCATAAGCGTTCCATGGGTTGCTAGGAGAGGGGATGGGAAGTGATAGGGAGTGCTACGCTTTATGTTCATTTAGCCTGAAACAGTTTCTGAAATATTTTTAAGGAAGCAGCAACAGCAGCAGCAGCAGCAGCACGGTGAGCGTAGCAGGAGCAGCAAACGTTGTGCCACACTTTTCTTTTACGCTTTTGTAACCACGATAAATGTGCTTTATGTAGCGAGCGAGCGTGTCTGCGGGGTGGGGGAGTGTGGAGCTTGTGGAGCTTGATATGGAGGTGGTGTACAAGGGCATACGACTCGTGGCATGCTTATAGAACTGCCACGTTTCATGCCTCTACTGCCGCTCTCCTCGAGTGCAACGCCTGATGAAATGCATCCTGCACTTTCGCTCATTTTTGCATCTTTTAACTCTTTTTCATAGCCAGCAAAGGGCCAAAATAAATATATATATACATGTTTATAAATATATATGTAAAGGAAATGAATGCTAAAAAAAACCACATTAAAAATAGAGTGCCTTTAATTTAGTTTTTATGCATTTAGTTTTTCAACTAGTTTAGACATGTTTCAACATTCCTATTTGAGGCTTGCTGTTATCGATACCTCATCAAAGAGATATATGAGATATACAGGATATATAAGTAATTGGCCATTTTGATGCTCTTTAAAATCTGCTGAAGGATTTCTTAAAGCGCTGATCGATTAATGTCCGCTCAGTGTTATCGATAAGCCACATAAATGCAACTTTTAAGTTGTCGCCTGCTCAACTTATTTGCTTTCAGCCAGTGCAAATGAAGTAAGTATGGCAATCGTTTCGCTTTGAAATGCATTCAACACACTGGCAGCCAGTGTGATAAAACATTCGGTTTTTGCCATTGGGGAGTCTCGCCTATTGAAGTCGGGATAATAAAGACATTTCCCCGAGGCAGCGACTGAGATTCTTGTGGGCCCCATTGTGCGAGAACGATGAGGCGAATACACAAAAAGAGCACACCCACACACCCACACACACACACACACATACACACCAATATAATAAATAAATTGCAGTTTGGGTTGAGACGTAGATGAAGCTGCTTCATATACTTCGTATAGAAAAGTTTGAATGGAATTTTTAAGTTTGCCATTTACTTACACACACACACACACATATACACACACACGCACACACACAGTTGCACACACAGTCACACCCGCAGACACCCAGAGACACCTACGTCCGATAGAAGAGCAAAGAAAAAACCTTTAGTCGCGTGTAATTTGCACTTTGTAAATTTGCATAAAAGCTGCAGCAACAACAGGCATGGGTTGAGGGGGATTCAGGGGTTATTGGTTGGTTTTGGGGGTAAATGTTGGATTGGAAGAGAGACTGGCATAAGTCCAAGATGCGAGTTAGAGATATGTAAATGCCACACCATGTGTCGTCACTTAAGCTCCATGCACTAAGTAACCAGACCAATGACGGGGGGTACAAAGAGGGTTAGGGGATGTTTGGCAGCCCCTATCTCATTTAAAACGGTGGCCAGACATTCAAAGTGCTGGCAGAGATTAGGGTGGCCAGACTCGATGCGATTCCATCACCTGGCGGCTGCAATCGTGCCACACACACAATTTGGCTGTCCAATTTGATGCACACAAACAAAACAAATTCAAGCCAAGTGGTTGCGGGATTGCTTTTTAGACCACTTCGACTGCTGCCCGGCAAAAGATGTCATTTTGTTTGCCAATAAGAAGATTACACATGTTGCCCTTAAAGCAAAAGCTTTCATTAAAGATGAGAGGGACAAGCAGTCGCCAGCACATGATCAATTCAAAAGTTAATGAAATTCTAGCTGAACAGCTCCCAACAGCTCCAATGGTGACTAAATACTGACGAAAATGTTGATAGCAAAGTGCATTCAATGCAATACTAATGGATGATCCCTAGCTAATATGGGGGAAAAGGTTAGACTTAATATTGCTTTAAGCTAATAGTGCCTTAAGGAGAGCTAACTTAGCAGCGTGCCAGTTTAACTTTTGGTTGGCAAATTTACAATTCCCAACTGGTATTTGGCTTTGTTCTACTGATATACTCAAAACTCGGACTCGCAAATTGAGGCTTTCATATTTATTTTTGTAACTTTGCACAACTTGATTTTCACCAAATTGGGCCACAAAGCGATACAATGGGGCACAGCTTATACATTTTATAGTCAGATGAAGCCGTTGCAGTTAGATTACAGTGCCTGACAACAATAATGAAGCGACTCGAATCGCTTTTCAGTTGTCCAGTTTTTCGTTATATTTTTTGTTTTTTTTTTCAGTTTTTTAATGTGTTTTTCAGGGTTTTTGTAGTTTGGAGTTTGCGCTTTTTGCAATCACCAAAGGAATATAAATACAACAAAACAACATCAGCGAGTTATAACAAAATGCCAAAGCCAACTAAAAGTTATAGTTCGTGCCTCGTGCCACGTGCCGTGTGCCTCGTGAAATGCCCCAAAAACCCCAACCTCAAACCCCAAACTTCCAATTCCAACTTCAAAAAGGGCCATTAAAAATTTTTGCTGATGTCGAATTAGCGACGGCCAAAATACTCGGCCACTCGGCCAGGGCTAGGATAAGGCTGGGGGGTTAGGGGTTTGGGGGGTTAAGGGCTTTTTTTTAGGTTATGGTCATAAGCGCGGCGCACATAAATATATCTAATCTAACATAAAAGTAATTACTTTCAGCTGCTGTTGCTATCGAAAAATATTAAATTATATTGAGTGCAAGCACACACACATACACACACACATTGACACACATACACATATGCAGGCGACCGCACAGGCCATAACTATGAGCGAAAATAGCAAAACTGGCAACAGTTCTTTCTGGCTATAACCCATTCTGGCTATCCCCCCTCGCCCCTTCCCTCCACATCACCGTCGCTTTTGACTGCCGTCGACATTTTTTCGCTAGCTGCGTTTTTCGTTTTTCGTTTTATGCGACTGCAGCACAAAATTCCGCGAATTTCTCTTTGGGGTTTCCTTCACGTTGCTTGCTTTCTTTTTTTTTTAAATTTTTTTTCTTTTTTTGCTTTTTGTTGCCATTTGTATTGGGGGCGCCCCTCACTTGCTAGTTGCAGCCAGGCCGGCAGCCAGGCCGGCAGGCAGGCAGACAGGCTATTTAAGGCTCAGCACCCTCTATCTCTATCTCTATATCTCGCTCTCTTTCCAACCTCAACGTTTCAGTTTTTCAGCGTGCTGTCTACTCTATATCCTGCTCCCTCTTCCTCTTTTTCTCTGTGTCTCTGTCTCTGTCTCTGCCTGTCTGTGTAAGTTATACGGGTATTAATTTTGGTTTATGCGAAACTTGTATGCTGTAATTTTGTGCTTTTTTCTTCACGCTGGTAAGGCGGCAACGGCGATTCCTGACATTAGCAACAACAACTACAATGGCCAAGATGAACATAGAGAGAGAAAGAGATAGAGATAGACAGCGAAAGAGGTAGTGAGAGTAACGTTGGAATGTGGCCATGTTGATAACAGCAACAACAGCCAACAGCAACATGAATGAAAGCGCGACTATGAAACACTCAGAGTGGCAAATTTTATAATCTATACACATATATACAATTCCATGTATTATATATTAAACATCGCATAAGAACTTACAGGAAAAGAAAGCCCTAACATTTGGAACTATTAAGTTTTTGGTAAGAAAAGACGAGATGCCAAGCATTCGAAAGTGATCCATCTACAAAAGATTAGATTGCGTTCATTTTGGTGTTGCTTGGAACTTTATGTCTCTCTCTCTCTCTCTCTCTCTTTCCCTCTCTCTCGCTCTCTCTCTCTCTCTCTCTCTCTATGTCTCTCTCTCTCTCTCTCTCTCTATGTCTCTCTTTCTCTCTCTCTCTCTCTCTCGTACCTCTGCTTGTCTTTCTTGCTCTTTGTCCCCTTCTCGTACTAAACCAGAGTTTCGTCTGCTTTAAGTCAACTATCATTCATTTTTGTATTCCTTTATTGTTCTCTCCATCCCTCTCACTCATCCTCTCTCTTTCTATCTCTCTGTTGCCCTCTCATTTACTAGTTTATTTGCCTTCTTACTTGTATCCCTCCTAAAATCTCTGTCTCTCTTACGTATAGCGCTTCCCCGTTTGTTGAACCTTTATTCTCCCACATTCTCTGTCCCTATCTCTCTCTCTCTCTCGTTCTCTCTTTCTCTCTCTTTCGCTATATATATATATCCTCCGCTGCCTGTACTTTCTTTAACTCTCTCGCTTAAGTGCCAAACTCTTAAATGTGCTGCACTGGATTTTCTTTGCTTTATCTGGTTTTAAGCTAATAAGCAACCAAGAAAATAAGACAGAAAAAATCTAGAAAAAGAACACAGTGCGAGGTAAGACTAAGTCTGAAGTGTGATTCGATGTCTGCGACTGACTGCCACCATTTAGAAACTGCTCTGCTTTCCTCTCTCTCTCTCTCTCTCTCTCTCTCTCAGTCTCTATCTCTTTCTCAACAAACTGACTCGCAACTGTCAACACATTTAAGTGTAACTTTAAGTTCGTTGGGCGCTAGAGAGAGAATAAGAGAGAGAGAGAGAGAGAGAGAGAGAAAGAAAGTGCGAGAGAGCGAGAGAGAGCGAGGGGGGGAAGAAACTGCTGAGACAGTAGACAGACTAGGGAAACCTTGGGACTTACATTAGCTGGCTGGCAGCAACCACTTAGCGAGTAAACTAACCACACCTAATCCAAGAGCGGGTGAGCTCCGCTAAGTCCTGAATGGCTGGATGGATGGATGGATATGCAGGATGTAAGCAGCAAGGAGCAAGGAGTAACAGAGGCCAAAATAGAAATAAGGACAAGAGACAGTCGCCTGCTTGCCTGCCTGCCAGCCTGCCTGTCTTGCTGCCTGAACGGCTGAATGGCGCTTCCTTATGGCTGCTTTCTTCAAGCAACTTTCGACAGCGAATCCAACAAAAGGGCCAAAGTACCGCCAACTTGCCCCAACCACCCCTCTATTTTCCAAGTGCTGCCTGCGTCCTTGCGCCGTTGTGTCGTCAGGGAAAAAGTCAAGCCAAAATGGAAGCCAAAACAGGAAGTAATCTATAGTCGCCCCGCCATTGTTTATTGTTTAATTTTTAGACCACTTTATTGTTGTTGTTGCCATTGCTGTTGCTGTTGCTCTTCTTCTTGCTATTACCACTACTTGTTGTTGGCCACTTTTTGTTTTGCGTCTGCTGCCTCGTTGTATTATTTCTATTGTTAACAATTTTTGCATTTTGCCCCCGCACGCTGCAAGTAGCAAAAACTTTTCAATGTGCCCGCGTTGCCGCCAACGCCGTTGTCGTTATTGTTCAACTCCCCAGCCCTGCCCTGCCCTGCCCCGCTCCCCACCCCCATCCGATTCTAACCCACTCCAGCGCTACGCCCCTTGTTCCACATAGAACGCTGCCACTTGAGCAACACAACAAAGGCAGCAACGAGGTAAAACGAGGCAGACAAAAGCAAAACTCAAACCCAAAGCCAAATTCAGAAAAAAAGAGTGGCGCTCACGCTTCGTCCAAAGACGGCAAGCCGTTGACAAGGCGACCCCCACGTCCACCCCCACCCCGCACTCCTGTAACCCTTGCACTTGGCAGTCGGTGCTCCAGTCATATCGCATTTACTTGGAATTCCCTTTATCGGCAAAGCTAAAGCAACAGCAGCACCAACAGCAACAAAAATAATAAAAATAACAATAACAATGTCACCCAGTTTCCATGGCAGCCTCTGACACTCTAGATATTCTTTCGACTACCTTATAATTGCGTTGCGGTCCCTGTCGGATTATGCAGCAGGAGCTATTAGAGAGCAAGGAGCAGCTGAAGCAGCAGCAGCAGCAGCAGCAGCAGCAGCAGCAGAAGCTGAAGGAGTAGCTGCTCTAAACAGAGGCCAGCTGCAATCGCCTGCGATTATGGTTATGCTCCTTTCAAAGGACATATCCCAAGTTGCAGAGATGTATATAAGTATATCGATATACAAACTTCAAAATGCAGCTGTCTTTAACAAATGCCTCACATAGCAAAGGAGAACAAAGAGAAAGTTGCTCAACTAAGCTGAGCAGCTGCAATAAATAAATATATATTCTTATTTAAAGTTTACATAGTACTTTAAATACTATTAACAAATATATATATATACTATATATATTCTTGCAGTGGCATTTGTCAATTCATAAATTATGTGTAAGTGTCGTAAGTTATAAGACTTCAAAAATATGCATAGTTTTGTAATTGGCTTATAAGCGGATTCCACTGTGCCCAAGATTTCGTACATTAACATTTGCTCGAGAGGATCGGTTAATTTTAATTTGACATTACGAAACGAATAATAAAAGAATTGATTCAAATATGAGAGGGACTATAAACCCATTTTTGCAAATAACGCAATGTTACGAAACACTTAAAATTTAACATTTTAAAAAGGATTTCCTTCTTAATATTTAGAAATAAATTACATGAATTCAATTATAGTAGTATTTTTAAATACATACAAAATAGCAATTGCAAAAAACATGAAATACATGGTTAGAATTTTTCAAATTGGCAACATACATTGCGAACGTTGGAAGTAATGTCAAGAATGTTGTCACCTATGGAAAATTGTGCAGGGGCAACATCTTTACATTTTGTGGGCATTCGAGAATGTAAGAAATGTTGATAGTTGAAAGCGGCTATTTGGTAGCGCTAACGTATATTAAACCCTTTTGCTTTTGAACGTTTCTTGAGTTCTATGAAACACGAATAAATAACATATCACTGACATAAGAATGCAGGGGTATTTAATCCACGGCAAGCCGAGGCTGTATTTTGTATTCTTATTTTTAACAATTAGTTAATTTACCCAACTTAATTAAGTGAGTAAGTAAGCAAATGTAATGGTAAAATTATTTATATTGCGAGGAATAATTTATTTGGAAAAAATTAAATTGTTTCCTTTTCACATATTTATATTATTCAAAGTATTCAAAATATCAATTACCTTAGCAACGTGGAAAAACATCACATTTTTTTTAAATATATAATTGAAATTAAACGAAAAAATATATATTTGGGAAAAAATCAATTTGAATACTTAATTACACAAAATTTAAGTAATAGAAAAATAGTATTGTGAAAAAATTTGCATTCTGAATTGTTTTAAAAATTTTCTTGAATTTTTTTATCATAATTTAATTTTCTTTCTTTTTTGCCATCCCTGTGGGATGCGCGTTATGTGTGTGTGTGTGTGTGTGTGAGTGTGATGGGTGTATGTGTGTGTGTGTGTGTGTGATGTTTTGTTTGTTTGTTGTATTTGGAAAACATATAAACAAATGGTTAAGACGCAGACAATGGGGACATTTGGGATAACGTTGGGAGGGAATTTTTTTGGTTTCTTTATTTTTTGTTTTCTTTTTCTGTGATTTATTTTATTATATTTTATTTTTATTTTTATTTTTTTCTTTTGTGGGGGAGTTCAACATATAGGGAGATATATATATACTTTTTGTTATATATTTAATTTGCTTTATATTATTCAATTTGAGTATTTTTTGGTATATTTCCTGCTTCAGTTACATGTAGAGACAAAGATATATATATAAAAGTAGCTGCTTAGGCATTTAACAATAATACTGAAGACCTATTTTGTTGTTATTGTTGTTGTTTGACAAGTCTCGACTTGCTCACTAATTTGTTGTTGTACTTTTATTTAAATAAGTTACAAACAAAGAAACATAAGGAGAGAAATATAACATTTTTGTTAAACATAAAAGCGTTTCTTCTATGCATTAGATGAGTTTTTTTTTTGTTTTTTTTAATATGTATTATATATATAAAAAGCATTGATCAAAACCAAAAACAAATGACAAAACGTAACGAGTCAAACACAGAGACAGAGAGAGAGAGAGAGAGAGAGATAGATAGATAGAGAAAGAGAGTGAAAGGGAAAATCTTGATACGATGATGAATAGTAGACAAAGAAAAAAAAAACATATAAACGTAGAACTTAATACACGGTTTACATTTGGATTTGGTGGAATGAGTTAAATTGAAATTCGCTTAGTTTTTAGGTGAACTTTTTTGTTGTTGTGACGAAAGGGAGCGAGAGAGAGCGAGAGCGAGAGCGAGAGAGAGAGAGAGAGAGAGGAGATAAGAACGAGTATTTGTGTAGCGAGCGAGTGAATGATTTAGATTTAATTTAAATGTATGCTCATGCCAAAAAAAAAAACAAAAATATTTTAAAAAGCTAAAAACAAATAAATCGAATGACATTTTTATTTTTTGTAGTTGGTTGTGATTGTGATTGTTGGTTTCTTTGTAGCTGTAGTTGTGGTTGTAGTTTGTTGGGTATTCGGCTTACTGTTAGTATGTGTGTTAATATTTGTTAATTGTTCATATCATAAATGGGGAGGGCGGGAATGTAACATAAATGAATAACCAACTAAATACACATAGACACGTACACATAACACATACAAATTACAAATACAAATACAAATATATAGATTTGATTATTTTCATAACATATAATAATTCTCTTGCATTTGCCTTCTGTAGTTTCATTTTTTTCTGCTGTATTTTGATTTACTTTTTATATGTGGCCCTAGAAAATAAGCTAGTATTTAACTGGGTCATTTTGTTGTGGGTATTGAAATGATAAACCAAATTTAATGAGATGCGAATTGTGGAATAGTGTGAGTGAAACAAAATTGAAGAACATCAGGTATTGTTTTCTCCCACGCCTTCTTTTTTTTGGTATCCTTTTTTTCATAATATTTATTTTATTTACATGAATGATTAGTTGACTTTTGGGTTTTGTTTGCAATGCGTCAAATGCTTGGAATATTGTTAAAAATGTCGAAAATAAAATCGTTTAACGATGTATGTATATTTTAAATACAAAAATAAATACTGCATAATGCTGGGCAAGGGGAGCACGGGGAGCAGGAAGTCTCTAGTAGCAAATACAGCACAAATGCAATAGTTCAAAATATTATTTTTTGTGAGACTTTGTGAAGTTGGTCAGTGTTAATAAACACCTGGTAAATGACTATCGGAGATATAAGACAAGATAACATAGAAAACGATTCGTATTTGAATATTTATGCTGTAATTTAGAGATCGATCAGGCCGACAAACGATTTGATTTTAGAGGAAGACTAAACCGCATTCTATCGGCATTAAAAAGATGTTGTATGTGAGAAAAAGAGAGGCTTTTGAATGAATGATGGAAATATTAATAACAAAAAAATGTCTGTATACTGGAAAGTTGTTTTTTTTTTTTTAATGCATTATGCTTCTATGGAATAAGAACTGAAAAAAGTTCGATGCAGTCGATATGACGTAGAGAATGTGAAACCGAAAAAGGAAATAAAGTATATTAGGCGACTATTAGGCAAAGGCCAAAAACAAAAAACAAATGACAAAAAATTGTTTTGGTATATATATATTTTTTTTTGATTTTTGTTTACCACATACGCCTGTGTTTCCTTTCAAGTTTAATATTTCTGTATTTATTTTTTGTGTGTTTTTTTTTTTTTCGACTTACCAAGGCGTGAACGAGCTCCAGAAGAGACTACAAGTTCACGGGTTGAAACGTAGTAATTTGTATTTTTGTTTGTTTTTTTTTTTTTATTTCAATTGATTTTAGGTTGATTGCAAACGAAATGCAATTGATTGAGTGTTGAAATTTGATTTGGATTTTGGTTTAGCACACAACATGAAGGTATCGAGCCACAGCAACAGAGTAGGACAGTACACAATTAATTGACAGGACAATAAAAAAGAAATTAAAAGACAAAAATGCTTTTCGTTAACGAATTGAATCAAAGTTGAGATATTTTTTGTATATACTTCTTTTGTTTGTTTTTTTTTTTAGCGTTTAGCTTAGCATACCTAAAAGACTTTCTTAGCTTCGAGAACTAAAGCAATTGTGTAATCGATATTGAAATGATAAAAGAGTACATCAAACGTCACTTTTAATAGAATGGAAATCATAAGAAAAGAAAACACATTTGACAAACACACTTGGTATTATCTGGTAAAGTGACTGGTTTTGTCTGGTCTGGACATCGATGACAGAGATAAAGATACTTAGGATTTTACACATTGGTATTCGTCAGGCTTCTTTTGGGGTTTACTTTTGCGATTAGATTCGATTCGATTCGTTTGATTTCGTATTTAGTATGGTTAGTTGGTTAAATGATTCAACTTAGGATATAATCATATATATTTATTAATATTACTTACAAATCATAACGAGTACTTGTAATATAAAAATAAATTTTCTTTTTAGACACGCACAGTTACAAAAATAAAATGATAAAATCGAAAGAAAAAAATCGTAACACACACAAGTCAAAATTCTATTGTTGATAGGCATTTCTTTCTTCTCATCGAAAATAGTTCAAGTCCTTTGATTTTCCGTTCTATCTGTATTTTTGATATGTTGGTTCTTCTTACGCATAACAATTGGTATATATATATAGGTAAGTATCAGTATTACAATCACAATATCATTAAATTAAAGAAACAACAACAAAAAAGTACACTCTCGACTATTAGTTGACAGTGGTGGAAATTTGTTTGGTTCTCGCATTTTGCATTTCTCGAAAATGTTTTGTTCGAAAGTAGATCGAAAAATGTAAGAAAACAAGAGAAACGAATACAATACAAACCGAACCCAAGCAAATCAAACATAAATCTACGCACACACACATCTCTGTGAGCAGATGCTATCTAGGACATCTAGTAATTGAGAAGAAAGTTCTATTTTGGCTGTGAGCACACTTTGAGGTTACGTTGTATCGGTATCCCCAAAAACACTCTGGAGAACCAAATGTTAACAAAAAAAAAAAAGAAGATAAAGGAAGAGCAAAAGAAACAAAGCAATGGAACTAAAGAACCGTTAGCTCAAGATAGACGGTTGTGTATATTTAGGGCTAGGTTTAGTTCAGCTCTAGTTCAATATAATCGCCTACCACCTATATAAATATATATCGTATATCATCCGCGTTATGTATCGCATAACATTAATAATCTTATATCATTTGCATTTTTAGTATTTCATTGTCATACATAGTATTTTTTTGTTGTTTTTTTTTTTTTTTTTGTTTGGGGGTTTAGACGAACACAAGGAGGTTTAACACTAGACAACACACATACTCAATGAAGTGCTATCATTATTTTCGCTTTGGATGTTTTTTCGTTTTTTTTTCGGATGAACCATTCATATTGTAAGTAAAAGACAAAACGTAGAGTTCAAAAGAATGAGAAATAAAGAGCTTCAAACGAAATGGGAAATTAACTGCTAAGAATTATAATTAAATTAATTAATTACGGCAAATTTTGGCGCTTAGTTTTTTTATCATTTTTTGTTTGTTTTTTTTATGTTCCTCCTACATTTTAGGCAGGCAAGAAAAGAAAAAGCTCAAAGAAAATTTGTTCGCGTTTAGTTTGTTCTTTCCGAATCGTTATTTCGTTTAGACCAGAAAACTAAGGAAACGTATATGGGGGAAGAATAAAGAATTGAACTGAAGCACAAATTGAATGACCCGTAAACTAAAACGTAAGTTCAACATTTTGTTTATTTCTTTTTCGTTTCTCTTTGGAAATCGTTCAAATATTTTGAGGTTACTTTATAACACGTCCAACGCATAAATGATAGACTCATTGAGGGGAGAGAGGCGTAAGGGATTGTGGGAATGTGATTGCGGGTATTGATTTTTTTAATTTTTTTTTTTGGTATATATATATATTTTTTCTTTTTTTCATTGAATTTGATTCGATTTGTTGAGACTTCTTGAATGTGTTCAGTTGAAGTTTGAAAACATATGTAAACAAGTTTCAATAACAATTTTTGATTTTGTAGAGGATTAAATAACTTTTGTAAAAGCATAAATGAAAATTAAATATATGTATATCTATATGTATCGTATATCGTTTATCGTATATACATATATATATAAATATATATATATGTTTTGGAAATCATAAGCAAATTGATAGAAAATTTGAGCTTTTTCTCTTCGTTGATGCAGTACCACAAAACGTAAGATTAGGCAGCGGTATTATGTATATATATATGTATAATTGCTAAAATGAAAATTGAAATCGAAATCGAAATCGGAAACAGAAACAGATTCAGCATCTGAACCTGAACCTGTACCTGAACTGAAACTGAAACTCTTCGCTTTGGTGCATTCATCAATGTACAGTTATAAATGCATAATATTGTATATATGTTTTATAATATAGTATTGATATACAGGTACATTGATGTATACGAGCATAGAGTATATAGTTATTTTTATTTTTAACACGCTTTACACATATCGTTCTTTCAGTTTGTTTCCAATGTCTCGGAACTGAAGACAATCAACAATTGCTAATCGATAACGAAACATCAGAAATCTTAACATAAAATCTAACCAAAAACTCGATAAATCGATAATACGACAATACGTAAAGTATAAAGTAATGAAAACAATTGCTCAATATGTAAAGCCTCATCCATTCGATTCGATTCGACTCGATTTTTGCCCATTAGGGCAAATTGCATTCTTTGTAGACCTAAACTTGCGCACTAAGAAGTTATACAGCATATATATATAGTATATAGAGTATACGAGCCCATGCCAAGCGGGCCCCCGATATAATTACAACTAGTCAGAGCATATATTGGAAATGTACTTACTTCTCGCTGTACTCGTCCATGTGGGCATACGACTGCACCGAGTTCTCTTCAATCAAGAACTTAACACGCTGGTAAAAGGATGCCGTCACCGATGGAGGCTGCTTGCGAAGCAGCACCTCAACTGGATCGTTGGAAGACAGGCACATAATGTGCTCCGAGCAGGCCGGATGCGAACAGCACTCGCTATCCGAACAGTCTGTCATGCCATCTATAGTTTGGGAGTTTGTGTTGTATCGCTATGCATAGGTCTTAGTCTTATCTTGTCTACTTACCACCATCGTTGTCAATGTTATCCTTGCAGTTCATCTCGAGTGCAATCGAGCAATCGCTGCCAGCCCAACCATCAATGCAATCGCAGCGATATTCCCCATTCTCCAGTGTGCACTGACCATGACGAGAGCAGCCGTTTTCGCAACCAGCTGAGGGAGTTCGAAATATAGAGAGAGAGTTAGAGAGAGAGTACGAAGTAAATGTGAAACTGTAGTAGATAACCAGCTATTCAGCTAGAAAAAAAAGAACTAAAATAGTACCAAATCAAACGAGAATAGTGAATGAGTAGAAAACAAGCTAATCAGCGAGAGAAATTTGTCAGCGAGTAGGAGCAAGTATATAACAACTATATATCGTATCCGTACAACTGAGAATAACTAGAGAAATGCCAACGAGAACAGTCAACGAGAAGATGAGGAGCTAACCGGCTTAATAAGTAAGCCGTAATGCGTTCAGCTGACAATAGCTTGAGAGTATTTGCCAAAGTTAATTGGCGAGTAAGTCAACTATTTTACGAGAGATTATTAAATATAAAAGGACGAAGCACACGTAGAACCGAGAATATTTGTCAGACAGAACTAAGGAAAGATACTTCTCCCACAAAAGTAAAAGGGGGAGTCACAAAAGTGCTATAAGCGAATGCGAGCACTTTGTCAGCGAATTGACGAAGACCCTAGTAACGAGAGTAGTTTGTTAGCAAGTCTTTAAGCTTTTAATGAGTGTAGCAAGTGAAGAATCATGTTTATAGCATCATTGATCAGCGTCGGTCTTTGTCGCTATGACAGCCAATTAACTTGTTTGTCGAGGTGAATGCTTCCAGCGAATGGAACCGATTAAAATTGAATGATGACATTCAAGTAGCGACGAGTAGTTTGTGTAAGTTAAATATTTGACATTTTCCTGTTATTGTTGTTGTTGTTGTTGATATTTTATATGCGCAGCGAGTGAAGAGCATTAATACAAAAATAATGTTAATGTTTGCTCTTCAAGGAGCGCTCAAGTGAGTCGACGAATGGATGGGATGGATGGATTGAAAGAGGATGGGGCGAAGGGGATTGGTTGGAGGTCTTGGTGGGGACTGTGTGTATGGATTGTAAGTAGGAGCAAAAGTGCCCTTCGCACGCACATCGACAACATCATAAACGAAACGAAATGTGGAGAAATCTACAAAGCCGTAAACATAAAAAGCAAACGAAACGTAACGATAGATGCCAACGTTGATGGGCACTGTGTGAATGGATGGCGTTTTGGGCTTAGGGGTTTATTTGTTTGTACCACGACAGCAGCAACAACAGCAACAACAACAAGAATGACAGCATTTGAGCATTTGACGCAAAGTTAATGTCACTTGACATGTGTCATTTGCAAAATGGGTAACCTCGACGCTAACTCAACTTCCGGTATGTTAAAAAGTTTGCGGCGCATAAAATGACTTCCTTGTCGTAACTGCCTTCCTGTTTACGACTCACACACACACACACACACACACACACACTTACACATACAGACAGAGGCATACACACACACATATACACACACGTGAGTGTACACTACACATATTGGCAATAACGTCAAGTGTTGCTGCCAATATTTGAACGATGTCTGCAGACGCTGCCTTTGCACAAACAATTCCCAAGTGTGTGTGTGTGTGTGTGTGTGTGTGTAAGTGTGTGCATAGGTATTATGCCAAGTTCGGCACATGCAGAAATCTGTCAAAAAGTTGCAATAGTTTCAGCCAGCTCGAAACCCGAAAATCCTCTGTAAACACCATTAACAAAACTACGAAGATCAGCCCCGACTAACTAAACAGGCACTTACTCGTAGATAACCTGAATATGAGAATTCAACTACAAACATAGCTCAAATCAAGTGCATAAATGCTAAAAATATGCAAATCAAGTTAAAATAAAAATAACAAAAATAAATTAATATCTAATATAGCTAATATTAGGTATATAATGGGAAAATATTTTAAGCTAAAGTGGAAATTTTAATTAATATTGTTAATATGTCTATAGATATATACATGTATATATATTATTCATATCATCGATTTAAATTGCCTTGAATCATAAACTTTAAGACAAATATGGATAAATATCAATAAACTCAAGTAACTTGGCTGTTGTGTCTTGGCAGATAATCCTGACATGGCATAAGCAATTCGATTTTAGCACTCGAGTAACCCGGGCATAGTTTTTGACTAACTAACTAAAATCAAGTAAATCGACTAGCTGACAGTATTATGCACTAAAACTGAAAGTCTCCGATAGACAGCTGCCTTTGCAAATATTTTTTTATGGCTCTAATCGCCTAGCACAAATCTAGCCCAGAAATAGTTTCCATAATGGTGTTCGCTACTGCCGAATAGTACTAAAAATCTCGGCGCCGACTTTTAACAAAAAATATAAAAAAAAAGAAAGAATCGTAGAGGACTAGAAAATCGCGACATAACTAAATGAAAGTGCCGCATAAAATGTCGACGACTATTTAGAAACTGTCGCACATTAGATGTCACCTACTGAGGCAGAGAAACAGAAAAAGAGAGACAGAGAAAGAGAGAGAGAGAAAGAGAGGGAGAGGGAAAGAGAGGGCAGGCACTTTGAGATTGAGAGACATAAAAATGTATCTAGATTTCAGGATTGCAGTCGTGTAATTTGTTACAAATCTCTGTTCAAATTCAATAAACTTTACCGCATTGTGTGTGTCGCGTATGTCAAGTGCTGCCCGCCCGTGGGAGGGAGACAGGGATAGAAAGCAAGAAGGAGCAGAAGGGAGACAGACACACATGGCAAGTCGCTGGAAAGTCGTTAAGTACTTTCTAAAAATACAGGCAGCCAGACATGCATGTATTAGTGAATGTATCTGTGTGTGTGTGTGTGTGCCTGGTTATTGGGTGGCACTTTGTGCTTTTGCAAGCGTGACTCGCACGTCGAAACCACCAGCCCCCAGCACCCTCCTCCCCTCCTTTGCCCCTACTTCCTTTTAAGTCCTGCTGCAACACTTGAATCGATTCAAAACGTTTTTGGTCGTATGTTGTCAGAGGAAGTTCCCACTGGGAATGCTGAATGGCGTTCGACATGGCGGCTTGCAGGCAAACCCGGTCATACAAAGCGAGAGAGAGAGAGAGAGAGAGTGAGAGAGAGAGGGGGTGGCAGGAGTGTTGTGTTGGTAGCCAGGAATAAGTGTCTCTCGCCTGGGCCTGAGTGAAATGACGTCGGAAGTTTTATTGGTTTGCACACGTCAACGAAATGTTATACAGAGAGAGAGAGAGAGAGAGAGAGGGAGAGAGAGAAAGAGATAGCAGAGACAGGCAGGCAACATACGTAGACGTGTGCCCCGCCCCATGATCCATCCCCCCACCCCATTTTGAGGCATTGGGTATGTGTAATGCCATTACATGCATGCCTGAACCGTCAACGTTGGTGTTGCCATCGCCAGGGGGCGCCACACAAACACAACTACACCTAAAACTACACACTCTCTCACACACACACAGAGAGAGACTTTGGTTTGGTATCGTACATCGAATGGTTCTGTAACATGACTGTTTGTTCTTAAAGTTTTAATCACTGTCAATCGATAGCTACTTATCATGCTGCACCAACGCTGTCAAAGTGGGTGCCACAAAAACAACCCACCCACAACTCTTCCAAAAACAAGTCAACTATCAACTATCCCAGAAAAAAAAAATCAGCTCTCATTGTGTTTGAACGGGCATGAAATACCCTTACAATCAATTTGAACTATGCGAATAATATTATATTGGTTTGAGAGTGATTGTTCCTAAATATATAAATAAATTAATTAAATTGAATAATTTACTCATACAAAACTGCAGCTGCTGGTTAAGTCGGGCTCAGTACTTTGAAGGTCCCAATATCCAATACCCAATACTCAACAACAACAACAACAATCCTCCATTTGAAAGGCGGTGAACTGTTAGTCCATTGCTGGTACACTCAGTACACTTTGGTGTTTTCGACCAAATGGCGTAAACATGTACAAAATACTTTGGCGCAAGTGCAAAAAACAAATATTATAAAAACACAAAAAAAAAAGGAAGAAAGCATGGTAACAGCAGCAGCAACAACAACAACAACAGCAACAGCAGTTTTTGACTTGGTTGCAACTGCTGCAAAAATATTTGAACATATGTATGTTTGCAGTTGATGGGGCACAGGCAGGCAGCCAGGCAGGCAAGCAGCGGCGGGTCAAAGGGAAAGAGATAGCGATGTGGCAACGTCGCAATGTTTTTGGTCGAGTTGGCGCGTTGCGACATGAAGCCGACGACAAAGTTGTTGTTGCAGTTGCAGTTGCTCCTCAATGTGACAATGTGAAATGTGGAATGTCAGCTGCGGTTGCTCGGCTTTCCGTTATTGGCGCATCGCTAATCGATTGAGCATCAGTTGTAAATTGCGCAACGGCAACAGCAAACAGCAACAGCGACAGCAGATAGCAACAGCAGATTGCAACTGCAACTGCAACCGTAACAACAACAATTTGCATTGTTGCAACCGAGCTGAGGTCAAGGCAAACACTGCACGTTAAGTGTTCATCAGTCAGCTGCGTAATTTGTAGCGGTTGTTGTATAAAACCGCAGCTGTCTAGAAACATGAAACAATCATCAACAAATGTGGTCCACATGAATTATGGAAACTTGTTCCAACTATGATTCAATTAAGCCCACAATCGATTGCAAGGAAGAGAAATGCTGTTGAGTTTACCAAGTAGCAGGCTGTATTTAAGCTGTAACAAATCCTGCCAAAGCCAGTTTTAACAGTTGACAGTTGAAGGCATCATTGAATGGGAATTGAGTTAAACTTATACAAAAAAAACAATATCTTGAACATTTTGAGGAAAACAAATCAAAGGCGTAGTAACTGAGAGAAGTACATTGATGGCTGCACATTAAAATGGGTGTGCACATCTTGTATTTGTATTTATTTGTTATTCTTTGAGCTTTTCTGAAGCCTATCATAATCCAGATCAAGTTCCATACTTAGAAATGAGAACAGTGTATTTTTAGGAATGATATTTAAATTGTATTCGAAAAATACACAATTTATCATCTGTACACCTATTTTATATATATGATATTTTATATATAAGCAGTTATATATAAACAGTTATATGTAGGGGGGAGTACTTACGCAGGGTGCAGTGTCGCCCATTCCAGCCCTGGGAGCAGACGCAGGTTCCATTCTTGCATTGGCCATGCTCCGAACAGCGATTGTCGCAGGGCAGCTGATCGCACAGGTTGCCCGTCCAGCCCATGTTGCAGCGGCACTTGCCCGACTCACAGACCCCATTGCGGCCACAGTCCAGACTGCAAACGGCTGTTAGAGAGAGAGAGAGATAGAGAGAGAGAGAGAGAGCGAGAGTGAGTGAGAAAGTGTGTTAAGTATTGCGTCAAATAAATACAATAATATAAATAAATGAAAATGGAATGGAATGGCCAGCTAGGATAGTCGGTAGTGGGTAGCGGTTAGTGTTGTGTGTGGTTGCTGCTTATGGCTATTATATTTGTACATATGTGCGTTTAAATTCATTAAAGTGCTGTGCCACAGGAGGCACCAATAAATTCGACTCGCCACACTCAGAAAAACACAAAAAAAAAAAAAAAAACTAACTACAATCAACTAGAGAGAATCCAAATCCAATCCAGTTCTTTGTTCGAGTAAAACATTTGCAATGAGAATAAGTTCAAGAATAAAATCTTGTTCGCTTTTATGCATATTTAGATCTATGCATAAATATTCTAGTAAAACACTTGCAAGGAGAGTGAATACTCTTGATTCAAGAACTTTTCGTCTTTCTTATGCTCATTTAAGCAAATTCATAACTATTCTGAAAACAAATGCAGTTAGTTATTCAAGGAAAACATTTGCAATAAGAGTAAATACTTTTGATTCAAGAACTTTCTGTTCCTTTTCATTATGTTCATTTAAGACAGAGAGGCTCTGTTCTTATTTTAAATCCAATTTCATACTATTCATAACTATTCTTAAAACAAATCCAGTGATTTCCTCAAGTAAAGCTCGATTAAAGAACTTTTGTTTGCTTTTCATGCTCATTTAAGAATATGTTTTAGTTGAAATCATTGAAATCTTATGCGGTAAATGCCTCCAAGAAAATCCCCCTGAACAGCAGCTAGTTTTCTGCAAGTGTACTCGTTGCTTTTTGCTTTGTTTGTTGCACTCGTTACTTTTGCACTCTGGGACACTCTCTCTTCGTCTTCTTCTTCTTTTTTTCGCCACTGGACTGGGCTGGCTTATGGCTGTAAAATGTTGCCCCAGCGAGTGAACCATAAAAACAACATTATAAATGTAACATTTACGTGGCAACAAGCGACAATCCCAACCCCCTTCGCCTCCTGAATTCCCTCCTCTCCTCTTGAAGTTAACTTTTGTTCTGTGCGTCGCAGGCGTAAATTTATTTTATTTGCCTTTATACGCTGAGTATGAGTGTCGGGGCCGTGAGCTGGGGGGGAAGTGGCAGGGGAGTGAGCGAAACCTGCGTATTAAATAAATAATGAATTTTTATGAAGCTCTGCGCATTACGCCCCCCAACACCACGCCCACCCCCACTCCAACCAGGCCAATGGGGCTGCTGGTGGCAGGGTTGCCGCCTGTCGGTGCTAAAAAGTTAAGCAAATTAGGCGTGCGTGCCCCACAGACGACAACGACGAGGAGGGTCCTTTTGCCCTTTGCCCCACGACCCCGACCCCGACTCCTCTCGTGTGTGTGTGTGTGTGTGTGTGTGTGTGTGTGTGTGTGTGTGTGTGTGTGTGTGTGTGTGTGTGTGTGTGTGTGTGTGTGTGTGTGTGTGCTTTGTCTCCGTGTCCAACTCCAGTTTGCGAGTGGTTACATCGTAAGCTGCATGTTTTATTGGGCCGCCATCCTTGGAAATGATTATGGAGCCCCGTTTTGTACAGTGTTGTTGTTTTTTTTTTGTTGCTTCTGTTTTTGTTTTTGTTTATGTCGTTTGTTGTAGTTGCTGCTGCTGCTGCTGTGGTAATCGCTAAAATTTGTTACTCTTACTCTTAGTCCTGCTCCTGCTTGTTTGTTGTTGTTGGCCATTCGGCTTTTGGGCCTAATTGAAGGATCGGCTTTATGGCCATCATCTAATTTGGATTCGGTCCATGCGATAAACCATCATTATGTGTAAGCATACGCAATGCTGGATGCTGGATGCTGGATGTCCCCCATCTTATAATAACTGCATTAGTTGCCATCTGTGTGTGTGTGTGTGTGTGGGGGGGTTTACGACTCGCCCGCATACCACACAACTCCAACTGCCTCCCTCCTCCCTCGTCCCACCATCGCTACACATTTTACAGCCCCAACGTGCTGTATACTCCATAAAGACTCGACGAAAGTGGGCTTTGCAAATGTCAAGGTATTCTTTGAATATGTATATATATATATATATATATATATATATATACATCTATATACATCTATATATATATACATATAATATGTACATACTTACAGATTTATCTGTAAAATCCGTGAGTTATGTTTGTTATGTACAATTTGGTAAAAGATGTTGGAAAAAAATGTTATTCACAGTTACGCCAAAAATGCTGCAGTTCTTCTATTTCTGGCACAAAGAGTTCGATGTTTTAGAGATAGGATACATCGAACTGCTTCTCTTCTTCATCATCTTCTTCTTCTTCTAGTGCAATCGGTTCGATATCTTAGAGATGCAATAGCAATCTTCAGTCTACGTCTCTATTGCTCTGCTACAATTTCAATTTGCAAAAGCGATTCTCGCTCGAAATTCAATCGAATTTTTCACCCAAGAGTCGCAATTCAATTCTACATCCAAAATTAAAGCACCTTTGTTGTGCAGATATTCTTTAGATTCTTTTACAATGCTAGTTGGGTTATGCATCGTTAGTTGTGCCTTCTTCAATTTCCCTTCTTTAAGCAGCAAATTCAATTTCAGCTTTAATTTTGAACTGAGTTTCGAGTGCTGCTTGCATATATATAAATATATCTATATACATAATCGTACCTAAAATTGTAGCACAAACAATACAAACCTCCCCGTAACTTCCGCTCCCCGCAGCCCCGCCGCATTCAATTGAAATGCTGGCCACTTAACCTCTAATTGGAATTCAATGCTCGAACTGAAGAATCATTTGTTAGCAGTATGTTGTTCGGAACGACACCGGAACACTGCACAGCAACAAATAAACAAACACACAAACACACACTCACACACACACATGCAACACTTGCAACAAATAATTCACCCATTCACACACACACACACAGCCATATATATGTAACAGCCCCACATGTGGAAAGATGCAATTGTTATTCTTGTTATTTTGTATGAGGTGTGACTATATAGAGGATGGGGGGAATTTGGATTGGGGGTTGGTTGCGTTACTGTTAGTTGGTCATTGTACTTACCTTGGGAACAATCCGGTCCCGTCCAGTGTCGCTCGCAGACGCATTGTCCCGTCTCGAGGTCGTAGGTGCCATGCTCGGAGCAGCCGGGGAGGCACTGATACACCTGCTGATCAATCGTGCCACAATCCTCGCCCTGCCACCCGGCCTTGCAGTAGCACTGACCGGCCACACAGGTGCCATGGCCCGAGCACAATGGATCAAGGCAATCATCTGCACGAGATTCATTCCATATGCCAGCAATATTCAGGGATGCGGTAGGTTTTTTTTATTTATTTATTTTTTTTTTGGTTTGTGGGAGAAAGAATACAAAATGTGTGTTTTATATTTTTGTTTCTTTGGTTAGTCGTCGCATGGGTTCGCATACAAACAAATATAGCACAATACACATATATATATATATATATATATATGTTTGCTCTAGTCGGGCTTGAGGCCGACTAGTAGATCCCCTGCAGACAGCAACTATTTTTGATTCTCAAATGGGTCAGAAAGCTTATATTTTTAAAAGGGATTTGAAGCGAGAAGACAAAGAAGCAAAGTACTAAACTTGGTCTCCGATCTGAAGGAGTTTATCTAGTTATCAAACGTGAACTTTAATATTTCAATTTAATCTGGGGTTATTTAAATGCAAAATGGACAAGGTTGGCGACACTCGATTCCTTTTGATTGAGATTGGGTGAACTGATGGATGGCCATATCTCCATCGATTCTCTTATCCGCTGAAGCTATATATATTCGGCTGCCGCTTACTACACATACGTTGAGCACAGCTAAAAGGATTTACCTACTTCTCGATGATCCATATACTAACAGGATATACAAAAATATACAATATGTTCACAGATACACTCAGATAGAGAGAGAGAGAGAGAGAGAGAGAGAGATAGATAGAGAAACAGAGATGGGTGGGTGAGTAGGTGACGGGTTCAGGGGGGGCAAAAAGGGGCAGACTCGTAACAGCCTTGGCAAAACAAAAGCCCGTCACGAACCGATGGCGATACATGACATGACTGTTGCCTGCCCGTTTCTGCCCGCGCACTTTGTATGCCAGAGATTCGGGCACAGGTCATACACAGGCACACACACACAAAAACACATTCTGCACACACACATGACATGATTAGTATGTTGAACACGTACGAAAGTGGTCATTAAAATGAAATTCCAGTTTAGTTCAACTTGGTAATTTTGCGCAGTTGTTGCAATTTTTTCTTGCTGCTGCCGGAGCAGGCTCCTCTGTTTCTTCTTCTTCTTCTTTTTCTTTTTCTTCTTTTTCTTTTTCTACTACTTCTACTTCTACTTCTGGTGCTGGTTCTGTTTCCCCTTCCTCCTCATCTGCTTCTTCTTCTTCTTCTATCGACGACTCTTTACTTTTTCTTGTATTGGCTTTGAACACCCTATCGCTGGATCTGCTTATCTGTGCTGTTGAAACTTTTCACAGTTGCTTCCGTTATTGGTTAGTGGAGGAAGGCCATAAATTGCAGCTGGCCTAATCGGAACAGCATCAGACAGTTTTGGCCGTACTGATATAAAATATGAAAATGATTTGTTTGATACAAAAATGGCGATTCTGTATTTGTTTCAGAAATGAAAAAAAGCCAATCAATATCAAGAGAATATACGAAGTTGATAAATAGCAGATTATATTTTTATTTTTATTTTTTTGAGGGTCTGTGAGTTAGATCTATTGGGGGTCCCTTCTGGACGTACAGGTCTGTAATGATGGATTTATGCTTTCAATATTCTTTTCGATTTTCACAAAATTGGTCTACAATGTGGTGTCTAGAGACCGGGAAGAGACCAAGGCTATAACTTGTTTAAATCGTTTTTGATTATAGACAACTAGAAGACATTTGGCATGTCTCAAAGCTGGTGCTGGTCCCTCTATCAGCTTACTACATATCTATTTGAATTTTGACAGCGTATCAGCTCTTCGGCAATATCCAAATTTGGTGATTGCGTTTGTGTATATTTTTTCCTTTGTTTCTTTGTAGTATTTTCTTTCTTGCTTGTTGTCCCACTTCTCCAGAGCTTTACGTCTTCCTCTGCATCTGGTCTGCTGCTACTTCTTGGCTTGTTGAGCGTTTTGTATGTGAAATATGCTTTCGACATATAAATTCGATTTTATACGTTTTATGTTTGCTTCGTTGTTGTTTGTTCTGTTTGCTGTTCGCTTGTTTTGTATGCCAAGGGTCCAGTACAACCACACACACACACACACACACACACACACACACATATATATACACCCACAGCGGGACAAACAAGCAATCACATGTGGAAGTAGCATTCAGCTATAGTCAAGTTTTGGTTTTTTTTTTCGTTCTTTTTGTGTGTGTGTGTGTGTTGCATATTTTATGCATTTTTTGCGAGTGTGTGTACCACACTTTTTCAGTTACTTTGTCCATAGTTGTTGGCCACTTTTTACCCTTAAAGGGTCAAGTGAAAAAGCGTCGAGCTTTAAACACTTGCCCAAAAAAGTATGCAACGCCCCATGTCGCAATTTAAAGCCAACAAAGAGCAAAAGCGACGGGTCTAAATGCTGGGGCGGCATAATAACTGAAATATTTTGGCGTCACCGTGACACGCCCCTAAGGGTATTAGAGGGTCTGAGGGGAGGGTAGGGCCGGTGGTCGGTGGCCAGTGTCAACAGTGGCCGACAACAAGCCTGCCCGAAAAATTGCAAACAAGGCAAATAAATAATTTTAGCATTTTTATGCCAAGTCAGCAGCAACAGCAGCAACAGCAGCAGCAGCAGCAAACAAATACAAAAACAGGGACCGACATCGAGACAGACATTCTAACACTCAAAGTGAGCTATGTGAGGGTAGAGGGCAGAGGATAGGGGTTTGTTTTCGCCTTGACACTTACGTTGATCGCAGTAGGGTCCTTTCCAGCCTCTCTCACAGTGGCACTCGCCCTCAATGCAGCGTCCGTGGCTGGAGCAATTTGGCACCTCGCATTCACCGACGGGTATATCGCATTCGGCACCCTTCCAACCGTCCTCACAGTGGCAGACCCCTCCTCCATAGTGGCCATGGGCCGAGCACAGCACGGGACAAACGCCTGCAGAAACGGAGAGAGTGAGAGAGAGAGAGAGAGAGAGGGAGAAAGTCAGTCAAGTTACAAGAAAAAAATAAAAAGAAAAGCAGAAAGAGAAGCGAAAATTGGTATTGAAAAGTGTCAGACAAAGGCAACAAAAAATACAAATAAAAAAAAATAAAAAAAATAGAAGCAGAGGCGATTTACAAATAAATAAAAAAAATACTTTGCCACACAGTGGTGCAAAAACGAAACCGTATACAAACAAAAATACAAATCATACACAATTACATTGCCAATAAACTTAAAGCACAGTTTTTTTTTTATTTTTATTTTTTATGCAATTTAAGGCTTAATTTAATTTGGGGCTTACAGGTACAGAGAGACGATTTGAAGAATATTCCACGAAGAGAGTTCGATTAATATTACGAGCCATGTTGTAGCCTATTTTGATAGACAGACCAGTGTGGCAAGCGGAAGGACAAAAAAAAACGGACACGTCTCTCTGTGGGAGCTAATATATATATGTATATATATATATATATATATATATATATATAAATATATATATATTCTTTCTTTTTGGGTTGGCTGGCTGGGACTGGCGGAAAGTAAACAGCCAGAGCCAGGTGATGTTGACAGCTCAACTTTGGCGTAAGTTTTTAATTTAAACGAGCAGCGAGCAGTGAGTGGACGAGTGGACAAGGGACAAGTAGATTGGGTTTCGTACTTACTCTTGGAACAATCAACGCCTTGGTAACCATCGATGCAGTCACATTTGCCGAGATAACAGCTGCCACGTCCCGAGCAATCGTTTGGGCAGGTTGTGCTAACACCCTCCGCCTCCTCGGCCAGCAACGATACCGAATGGGCAACCAGTTCATCATTGTAAATGGATATGAACCACAGGCCAGTGTCCAGATATTGCAAGAGTGACACATTCACCGTCATTGCATCCATATCGAGGGCCGGCAAACCACCATTATTGGCGCCACCATCACCCGAGGAGCGTTTATGCAGCGAGTGGGCAACACTCCCTCCGCGTTGCTGTTGCTGTTGTTGCTTCATTTGCTGTTGCTGGATGTGTTGTTGCTTGGCAAAGTCCATTGGGGTATCGATATCAAAGTATTCCACAGAGTCCAAATTAGCTGGCGATTCATCGCTGCTGCTGTTGCTACTATTTTTGTCATCCTCATCCTGGCGCTCCTCAGCCTCAGTTGGATCCTCCTCGTAGCTGGTGGCACGTCGCTGACGCAGTTGCAACTGTTGCAGTTGCTGCTGCTGCTGTTGTCGCAGCTGCAACTGTTGATCGTATGCCTCGATCAAAGCCAAGTCGGTGCTAACATGTGTCTGATTGCTGGGGCTGCGACGATGCCGCAAATGACTGTCGATCCGGCCACCCTTGATGAACTCCACGAAATCATGTTGCGTCACAGAGGGCGCCACATTGCGGCGCGAATAGACGGCAAAGTGAGCACCCCAGGGTAGCGTAAAATTGAAGCGAATAAATGCCGGATGCTTGTTGCGAAACTCCAGTGTCCAGAACTGATAGGCCGGTATATTGGCATGGTAGAGCTCATTGAAATCCTTTAGTTCGACGACCTGCGGCCACTGGCCACCCGACAGACCCACGCCCTGTTGCTGCTGCAGCGACGGATGATGTTGCAACAGTAGATTATGCTGCTGCAGGCTGTTCAACTGTTGGTTGCCATTGGCACCGCCGTACATTAGCTGATCCTGCAGCTGGGTGTTGGTCGCATCCAGTGGCGTCAGCGGCTGATTGATTGCATGCGGCTGCTGCTGTTGCAGCAACAGTTGCTGTTGTATCCCAGTTGCACCGCCTGGCCCAACAACGACACCGCCGCTACCAGTTCCGCCAACGCCGCCACCGCCGCCGCCCGCTGCATGATCCGAGGTGCTGGTCTGTATCGATTCCTCCGTGGGATAAGCGGTGGCGCCACCCAGTTGCGACTTGTTATCGCCAGCTTTGCCGGCAGCGCCGCGCAAATCATGCGGCTGTGATTTGACGTCTTGGACTAGGATGCAATTCGAGCTGTCCATGTTCGGTTTCATCGAACTGACTGCTGACAGAAATGGGAGAAAGTCCAAAACACAGAAAGAGAAAAGAGAGAGAGTGAGAGTGAGAGAGAGGGAGACAGAGAGTTAGCATTGCTTTGTAATTATTTCCTTGGTTTATATGTATTGTATATTGTATATATATATTCCTAGTTTTTGTGAGTGTACGCGGCCCGTAAGCATAAATCGCTTGCCTGCCTGCCTGCCTGCCTGCTGGGCTGCGTGTCTGGCCTGGCCTACTTGCTAAATTTAACGCCATAAATCTGCTTGGCCCCTGGCAATAATGTTTAGTGTGTGGTGCTGTCCTTGTGGCTGGCCTGGCTCCACAGCATCCACTGGCGAATCCACAGCAGCTGCTGCCAGAGATTTCCGTTTTTTATTCTTATTCCTCTGCTTCTGTTTTCTTTCCTTTCTTTCCTATTTTGACGTTTTTCACATTTTGCCACCATTCCTTTTTATACACACACACACACACACGCACATACATTTTTGGCATCATATTTTAACGCCATATTAATATGCACTCATCCATAAATCAATTCCATAAATTCCCTTACACTCACACACACACACACTGATACATAATATCTACAAAGCTGTTGTAGTCTTTTTGGCCACACTGAGAACAGACACAAAGTGAACGTTGTTAACACGTTTGCATTTTGCTTGCCATCGTTGGAAGGCGGCTATCGTTTATCGATAACATGTCCACAAATTTATGTGCTTTGGCAGCGGCGCCAGATGCGCTGGCAATCGTCCTATTTTTGGGGCCATGCGGCTGTTATGCAATTTCCGGCACAATATACAAAGTGCATCACTGATGATGATTGAAGCGCATGTTTAACCTGAAATCAGTACTTTCACACTCAACTGATATTATTGAAGCACTCACCAGTTCACTCATCAATCAATGGTTGTCAATGGCTGCTCAGCAGTTGAAGCGCCTACCAAAATTATTTCAATCAACCAATCAATTACAGGCCGATCAATCAATTCATGCATTTGTTTTTCAAGAATGCAATTAGGCAAACTCATTTCAGCGGGGTCACATTGAAATTATGTTAATGGGCCCAAATGGAAAGCGACACAACAACAAATGGGGACAATGGGCACATGAAGTGCCAAGTTTGAATGGAACAGAGCACGAGGCACGGGGCACGGGGCACGAGGCACGGGGCATGGGGCAACTGTAATGGCGCCCAAAAATAAATAAATAAATGTACTCCCCACTGTCAGCTGCCTGACAGCGTTCAACATGTAAACTAATGCGACCTAATGATGTCGATGTGTATGTGAATGTCTTGACAATGAGCCTAGATACAAATAAAGCTGCAAACAGACAAAGGACAACTCCCCCCGCCACACACGCACACACACATACGCAATTACTCATATAAGGAACGACAAATTAATGTCAGCGAACGTGCTTCAATTTGGCTGTTGAGCTTTTAATTTGAGCTGTTCGCTCGACAAACGAATAAAAGTACACATCAATATTTATAGCGACAATATACACTGAGAGAAGGCACAACAAATTGATCGTTGAAATGATTGATGAGTCAACTGAAAAATTTAACTAGATTTCAAGGCGCATGCTTTAGTTGAAAAGGCAGGCCCAACTTCAAGCTAAAAGACAGCACACACAGAAACGTTGATCATCACACAAAATGAAAGAAAATTGTCTTTAAATTCTATCAAAAATCTCAAAAATATATTTTGCGTATCGACAAACCAAAAATAATAGAAATAAAACAATTATTGGTTAAACTAATTTTGATGGTGAACTGAAGTGCTTGATTTGAGCTCGAAATACATTTGCTGTTTCTTCCCATGTGGCATAATGAATGAACAAGGGACAAACACGCACACACACACACACACACACTCACACACATAGTTTATGTGTGTGTCCCATCATTAATAACTAAGGAGACACAGAAGGAGATCGAGTAGGGGGGGAGGGCTGTAGTTGCTATTAAGTTAACAAGCTTTTCATTTAAGTGGCTCGCAACTGGTCAACCAACTGGAACTTGAACTGAAACGGGAACGGGAACGAGTACGGAAACAGACTAGGAGCGAGAAGTGGAAGAAGGAACGAGACAAACAAACGAGGGAGCAAACAATACAGCGGAGGGTGGCTAGGAAGGAAAAGAACAAAAAGAAAAAAGAAAAGAAAAGAAATGCTTGCCACACTTTTTCCGCGCCTTTCTTTGCAACGGCTCCAAGTTGCCAATGGGGGCTGGGTGAGGTGAGGTGAGGTTGGAGTTGCTACGCAGCGCACCAATTAAATTTGATTACAATTTGTGGCAAGCGGCAAAAGCCATGGGAAGCACAACACATACTCAGCTCCCCCTCCAAGCAACCCTATCAAGGATATATTTACTTTAGTTGATGGCAACGAAAAAAGTCGATAAATTTACGTATGTGTGTCTGGGTGTGTGGGTGTGTGTCTGTGTGTGTGTGTGTGTGTGCAACATAAAATAGACGACGACTCAATTTGGCAGAACATACAGGAATAAATACTAAACTGCACACAGAAGGACACTCCTCGCTATGCCAAGTCGTTATTTATATTTAGCCAAGACACCCAACCCCAACAATTTGCCAGTTTGAAAGGGTGTGTGAATTCGATTAGTTAATTTTCTTAGCTGATATTATTTTTTTTGTTTTTGTTTTTAGGAGACACGCAATGAGCGGAACTGGAAATGATAACACTCCAGATCAACTAATTGAATCTACGTGCACCAAGTGGCGCTTCAAGCCAACAGAGAGGGAGAGGGCAGGGAGAGAGGGGAAAGGGGAGGGGCAGGTAGGTTGTGAAAGGGTTGCCAAAGTTGGCCTGTGTCCCTTTGACCGTTCACATGGACAAAGTTACAAAAATTTATGAAGCATTTTCCTTAATTGCACTTCCTTGAAGAAATATAATTTATTTAAACGACAAGCGCACACCTTGCCCCTCTCTCTCACTCTCTCCATCTCACTGCCTCTCGCTCTCACTCACTCTCCAGCTTGCCGGGCGCCAGATGGACTCGACAGTGTTGGAAAGATAGAGGAGAAGAGGGAAGGGGGATGAGTAGTGGCAAAGAGGTCACGCCCTGCTGGTTGCTGTAATAGTAGTAGTCGTAGTAGTAGTTGCCTGCTGTCTGCCACTACCACTACCACTGCCTCTGGAAATGTCGTGTTGCGCCATTTGAAATGAAATTTTCTTTCAATATTCTTTTCTCTTGGTAATTGGGACAAGTCTTAATGATCGCAAACGTTTTAGCCAAACGATATGCACTTTAAATGTGGCCAATACTCTCCCCAAATAACATGAATCATTTATGCAACTACAACTGTAACTGCAACACAGTTGAATAGGTACAGTCACGCAATCTATTGCTATTGCATAAATAAATAATTGAAATTGTTGTTGAAAATTGATATATTGACATTTTACCATTTTCCACAACAAGTTCGCATTTCTTATGTCACTTTCAAAATGCTGTTATTGTCTTTGAAAGCTGCAGTTTAAATAATTTATCATCACTATTTGATTTATTGGTCGAATGAATGTGAATGAAGTCTCTCAGATTTTATATTTTTGTATTTGCTTGTCTGTCACTTGCTGTTTGCTGAACAGGACTCGTTCTTGAACCCATTTTGATGCCGTTTCTCCTTAATTTGAGCTTGAATAATGGACATTCCTTGTTGCGGCTTAAACAACGAGTGTCGCCTGTGCTAAGACAACCACAGAGCAAGTGTGTGATAGAAAGAGAGAGGGAGAGAGATAGAGAGAGAGCAAATCGAGTGACTAATTGAGTGAGTACAGTGAAGCCCGCAAGCCTGTATCGAATTCAAGCTAGTCAAGTGAAAATACAATTGCTGGGCATATTCTCAATTAATATCGCATTTCAACTGAACTAATTGGAGTAAATGCACTTAAAAGCACAACATACAAAAATAAATCAAGCAAAAGGTCCGTCTTCTTCACCTTCTACTTCTTGCTGTTGTCAAAACCAATTGACAGATAGATAGACAGATAAATAGATAAACAAACAGACAACAGACAGAGGGACGGAGAGACACAGATAGATACTGGCCACAGCCTCTGCCGTTAGTTCAAAGACAAAAGCCAAACAAGCTGACTGAATGGCTGTGAATGCAAAGTGAGTCTTGCCGGGCCAGTGAAAGCATCAAATTGAATTGAATCGAATCTCAACTATGCCACAGCAACAAATTACATTTGGGCCACTGGCAAACCGCAGCCGTAAACCGAAACAGAAAATGAAAATCGCAATAAGCCACGAGCCCAAAAAAAAAACACACACACAAACAAACAAAAAAACACATCAAATGTTTCCCAGCTGCTGTCAATGACAACGTTAAGCAGCTAGTAGCAGGGAGTAGCGACGGACTGAGAGAGAGAGAGAGAGGAGAGAGAGAGAGAGAGAGAGAGAGAGGGTGGGTGGCACAGCTTCTTTCTTAGACAAAATTCAGAAATGTATCTGAAGAGAAATGCAGCTACGAAAGGTGGCAGAGGTTAGCGAAATATGCACAGCAAAATTGCGTAGCAGTGCATATGGAATGAGTTTCCGATTAAAAATCGATTAACCTATTTTCGATAACAACTGCAATGCGCATCGGCATCCGCTTCCGCATCCGCAAACTTTGGAGCCATCCCATGGACTCATTGACTGCCTGTCAAACATGTTAATTGTCCTGATTGCCGTTTCTGTTTCAGTGTTGTCTGGCTTTATCAGTGTTGCTGTTGTTGCTGTTGCTGTTGCTGTTGTCACAGCTGTTGCAGTTGCACTTATCGGTGGCTGTTGCTCTTATTGTTGATGTTGTTTTTGTTGTTGTGATAGAAAGTGGCGTCGCAGTGGTAAATCGAGCTGTTCAGCTCAAACAAGCAAACAACAACAGCTTAATGCTCAACTATAGCAATTGTTGTTGTTGCTGTTGTTTTTGTTGTGCTGCTGTGGTCGTTGCACATGTCAAATTGTTGTCTTGTTGACGCTGTGGTCGATTATCGTATAGTTAGCACACAGATATATCGCACATATTGCCAAGCAAGTTATGACGGTCATTTACACACACACACACACACACATACAGCAAAGTAAGAGTGTGACATGCCCACCATTAATATGTGTATACTCTGCATACATTTAAAAATGTGCTTATCAGCCACTATCTATCGATATATAAACATTCAGCTGGTATTTATTTTAGTGCACATTCCAAATAAACCAAATAAAGGCAATTTTATCCAGGCCTGAAAATACCGCATTAAATGCCAGAAACTAGCGCAAGTCCCTAGCTCTATAGTCAAGCACATATGGTTATAAGCAAACCTTAGTATTCAAACTAGGCCAGAATATGGCTACAGGCTACATAAAGTAGGTTCTTTTATATTTTTGCTCTTCTATAAATGTGGCTAAAACAAAAATAAGCAAATTAACGAGTTGAAAATTTGTATTTAACTGGAAATAAAGCTATCGCTCAAAAGTAGACAACGCTTTTAAACAGCTCTGACAGCTCTGCTTTCGTCTCTCTCTCTCTCCCCTCTACCTCCCTCTGCGCGCATATCTCTTCCGCTGTGTTGCTCGCTCTTCATTAGTACTCATTGCCTGCTTAAAATGCAATATTTGCAGCTCTGCATTTGCCCTGAAAAGCAGGCAATTCTTTTTTCCAGCCCAAATGTTTTGTGCACAACGAATTGCTGTTCGCTGTGTGAATGTGTGTGAATGTGTGTGTCTGTGTGTGTGTGAGGTGTGTGGCACTCTCTAAGCCCCACACTTTATTTTTGAGTAGCCATTTGCATTTACAACATTTGCATATTTTAAAATAGTGCCCATAAAGGTAGGCAACAATTTCATGGCCTTTGGATTTCGCTTGATCTCGCTGCCCACAAAAGTAGGCAACACATTTCTGCCGTAATTTTCATTGAATTATCGAAACAACTTTCACAATTGCATAAATATGCAAGCGTTGAAAACAAACCAAATGCAAATTAAATTAAAGGCAGCACATATAGACACACACACACACACACACACATAAAAACACCCATACCTCACATCCAACTTCAGCTGGTTGTGTTTGCGCTTGTTAATTAACTGACAATGGCAAGTTGTGAGTGTGCTGTGTGTGTGTGTATGTATGTAACAGGCATATCCATACATATTTTTAAATGTCTGGCAACACACACACACAAACAGACAGAAAGAGAGAGAGAGAGACAACAGACAGCTGCTGTGGCCTGCAAGTGTTTGCTAATTTTATTAAACCCTCTTGCGCTTAATTAATAGAAAATGATTACGCAAACAGACGTCGAACACACACACACATACACACACACTCACAAAGAGTCAGACAAGTGGTGGGTTGTGGGTCGGTTGAGTGTAGCAGCTGCAAAAATATTAGCCACTATTAAAAGCTAAAGCGCAGCCGACTGCTGTTGTTTTCATCACCTGCTGCTGCTGCTGCTGCTTCTGTTGCTGTCTTAACCCCGCAGCTTTAAAACTATTCAACCATAAAACGAGCCACACTTACACACACAGACACACACACACACTCGCATTCACATACATACGTAAAGCGAAGCGTAAATTCATTTACCGCAACGAAGCGAAGCCGGCAGCCAAACACACAACACAAAAAGCTGTTTACACAAATGAGTTCATGGATAGTCCACACTCCCCTCCCTCCCTCCCTCCTACAGTATCCACAGCTTTTCTTAATATATACACACACACACACAGAGAGAGAGAGAGAGAGAGAGACGCTGGTGCGAGGGTAGCCACAAAAATTAATACATTATTTTTAAAAGATAAATTTCAAGCATGTCTCTCGCTCGCTTGCTATCTCTTTCGCACAGATTGACTGGCAAACAATTAAATCAGTGAAATCCACACGCAGCTTTTGGCACACCCAACCAACACTCACACACACACACACACACACACACAGTGTGTCGAACACCCCACACAAAATGTTCACAACTTTTTAACTTAAATTCATTTTGTGCGCCAAAGCGCTAAAGTAAAGTGCCTGCCCAAAGACGTGCAGGACCTGGTAGTGATAGGGGGTGTGCAGGGTGCGGGCAGGGTAGGGGATGTGTGGCTGTTGTAAAGGGGGGGTCCGGAGGTTGCTTGGGTTCGGTTTTGAGCCAGGCAGCCAAGTGGCATCACACATTTTTCTCGTGGTTTGTTGTAAATTTGTTTTCGTTCACTTGCATCGTTGTGACACCACAGCAGCTCAGTTGGTGGCAGGGTGGTGTGGCTACCAAAAGCAGCCAGGAAGCCGCAACTTTAGCTCTTCTTCTACTTCTTCAACTTGTTGTTGTTGTTGTTGCTGTTGCTGTTGTAAATCAGTGCCTGTGACTCGTGAGGCAGCAGCTGCTGTTATTTTGGTTGCTGCTAAGAGCGTAGATAATAAATTAAACGCAGCACGCTTCAAGTCAAATGGCTGTGCCCCCCTTTCCCTCCAAAAACACCCACACCCACAGCCCAGTCTCCCTACCCAAAAATGAGTAAGCAGCTATGTATTTGAAAGGAGGAATATATGTAGGGTAATAGGCGGTGGCTGGGGAGGGGGGTGGTGGGTTTGAAGATAACGTTCGATTGTCACGAGCTGCATGTGAAATTCAGTTGATACAAAAAGCCAACTCAGCATTGAGTTGTAAAAAATAAATTTTTGTAAAATTGCCAACCGTTTGTAGAATGCTGAATGTGGTTGAAAAATAAAGCAAATTAAATAATCGATAAATATTTGAAATAAACACGAACAGCTATTTAAAGTGAAACAAATGTCAATATTCTGGCAGACGACGATGACGATAAAAATAAAAATAATCGAAACATTTATCAAATAATTTTCACTATAAATTTAAAAACAAAATTGTGGCAATAATGCAATAATGTTAAGAGAATAATAGATATGTTTCAGATACTCCGATAAACACAAAAATGTTTCATACAGATTTTGTCTATGTCAGGGTATGTTATACGATCCGTTTGCCTCCAAACTTCCAGCATACATAGCTCCATTAATTGGACGGTTTATGCTGCTAAAGAATATATATAAGGCTTCAAAACGTTACAAACTTCACGACAAGGGTATACAAAAAAATCGTGAGATAATCAGTAAATATTAAGAAACAAGAAGAAACAACTGATATATCCAAGAATTTTATTTTTCGAAGCATAGTCCACAAATTGCATATTTAATCTATATATTTGCTATATATATATATATTAATACTTTATTCAGCTCACATATGATAACAGACAAACAGACACAGCTCTTTTTGCAGCAAATACGCAAATTTCAAGTCTATCAAGTCTATCATCGAAATCAGTTACTGTTGGCCTCTGTTTTGAAACTTATGCGCTGAGATAAAAACACCTTAATGAATATCAATGGAGGCTCAGTTTAGATCAGAGCAGTTGCTTCAAATAAAAACCCTTTTCTTTGAAATACAAAAATATATATTTTATTTTATTTTGGGGCGCATAAATTAAATGCGCTGCGAGTTGGCAGCGCTGCAACTAGAAAACATTCCCCGCTCCCCTCCTCTGCACCTCTTTGAAAGTGTCCAACTCAAAATAAGAAGAAAAAAAGGAGAGAAAAGTTGCGTCAATGTTTCACTAGATAAAATGCCAGGGCACAAAAGGCGTCGCCTTAAAAGGGGTATCTGAAGCAAGTAGAACAAGAACGTGGAGAAGGGCAGCCCGTAAGGGGGGAGGGGGAAAGTGAGGTTGGCAGCAGCACGTCAACCCTTTTGTTTCAAATTAAAATTTACATATTTTAATGTGCAAAGTTTTACGAAGCGCTCTTCTTGCACGGCAACTGCCCAACAACAACAACAACAACTACAACAGCACAAGCAAAAATGCTGCAACGAGACACACTTAGTCTAAAGCCAGACATAGAGAGACAGAGAGCGACACAGAAAGAGACAGAAAGAGAGCGAGAGAGAGAGAGAGAGAGAGAGAGAGAGAGAGATGTAGCAGAAAAGTTACTCCGTTTGCCAAAAAGGTTGGCAGTAAAAAATCAAATTGACCTGTAAATATAATTTAAAAGGTGGCAGCAAAAACAGCAACAACAACACGAAACGTGTTTAATTATCAAGTTGTAAACAACAACAACAACAAGAACAACAAACAACAGAGACAAAAGGCAGAGGGAAGAACAAGTTTCCAGCTGCCGCATTCAATTTGAAGAGCAGCTTTTTGTGCTCTGTCGCCATTTTTGTATAACCAGTGGCTCTGTGTGTGTATGTGTATGTGTATGTGTGTGTGTCAAGGTGTGTGTATGTGTGTGTGTATGTGTGTATGATTATGTGTGTGTTTGCTTGCTTTAAGGCGCTGGCGTTTCAAAATTTTGTTAATTTGCCATTGTCAGCTAATGGCGAAAAAAGCTCGAGAGTGAGAAGTTTGAGTTCAAGAGATACACTGAGACAAACAGACAGACAGACAGACAGAGAGAGAGAGAGAGAGAGAGAGAGATAGTTTGAAAACCCTTTCCACACTCCACCACAGCTACCCTAACTGGCTACCCCTAAGGTATAGGCTATGTTGATCAGTTGGCATTGAACATTTCGAGGAGGCAACCTGCTTTAATTAGATTAAGCAAAAGTTAGACTAAGCACAATTTGAGCAAAATTACTCGCAAAATATAAACAAAACTGGAGCACAAAATAGAAATTCATTTACATTCCGAACGATGGGGAAGGGCGCTTATCTGAATAGAGGAAACGTAGACAAAGTTAATGGTTCTCTAATGAAATGGAATATAATATATCAAAGACTAAATACGAACAGCTATGCTTCTCTATTTGCTTTGTCTCCTCATCTATACATATACATATATAGAAACAGAACTTTAGACTTAGACTAGCTTAAAAGCGAACTAATAATTAAGTTTGTGTGAAGTAAGCAGAGTTAAAGATACTTGAATGCACTAGTCGAGAGAGAGAGAGAGAGAGAGAGAGAGAGAGAGATAGATATACTAACCATAAAAGTTGATTGACAATATGTCCGCTTGGGTTATATATCAATTGGCAGACTATGCTTTTACAATTGTGTCTTTTACTGCTATCGGAAACCGATTTTTATCGGCATTTCCGAAACGTGTGCAGCTGTCGATTGAATGAAATCAACTTCATCTGTGTTGGATGAACGAGGGGCGGAGGGGAGTGGGGTGGTTTGGCGGTTGCGGTTTTATTGTGTTTGCATAGGCAGCAAGCGCCAACTTTCTTTGACTTGGCATGTGTGTGTGTGTGTGTGTGTGTGTGTGTGTGTAAAGTAACACCATTTAACGCTAATGTAAAACAAACATTTTGATGTATTTGCCTTGTATGTATGAAATATGTGTATGTGTGTGTGTGTGTGGGTGTGTGTGTTCCTATTAAAACCTCTTTGCATTTGTATGTGTATGTGTACTTTTCATCAACCGTGTGTTTGTGTGTGCTGGTCGGCGTTATAACAACGGTTGCGTTGTCCACACTCATCTGCTGTTCAGAACACACACACACACACATTTCTACATTCATTTACACACACACACACGCACAGAGAACACTCAAACACACTCACTCACACACACACACATTCATTCATTCATTCCCGCTTACCTGCAAAGTATGCCAACATGGCGGTTAGGACGACGGATATGAATATTAAGGCGATGCTCAAGCATTTCCAGGAACATCGGTGTTGACAGCGTTTATCTATGTGAAACCTGTAAAAGAAACAAAGCGAGACAGACAACGTTAGTACAGTGTGTGAGTAAAAAAGAGAGGGGGAAAGATGGCGAGCATTAAACAAACTGTGCAATGCATTTGTAATTAACAACTGGCAAACAGAAGCCAAATAGAAGAACGGACGAGCAACGAGCGACGAGTGACGAGAGACGAAGGGCGAAAGAAGAGCGACGTGACAAGGAGACGAGGATGGAGTGGAGCAAACATGTTACTAAAGTTGTGCAAAAGTCTGAAGCTTGAGGGGCTCGGAAAATGGAAATGAAAATCTGATTATTAAGTCACAAGCACATTGGATAAACCTACCCACTATCACTTCCAGAGATGAACCAAAGAGTGACCAACCAGTAAATGCTACGATTTTGATTTTGATTTTTATTCTGACTCTGATTCCCATAGCCGAAACTAACACATAACAACTACTTAATAACCTATCAATCGCTGCTATTACTAATAACCGTCAACGAGACTCAGTCGCTGCTTTCAATCTCGCCACTCGCTACTCTAAGACACTCGCCTATTTCAAATGTCTCCCAGTGATTCACACTCAAAAGTACCTAGCTACCCCCAAATGACTCAGTCTGACGCACGCTACTTGGGAAATGCTGGCTTCTCTTCTCTGCACTCATTACTTTTGGGTAAATTTGAAGTCCCTTCTCTAAGTAAATATGCAATCTAAATGACTCGCTTCTGTGAACGACTCTTTAAATCACTTCAAACGATTTCTTTAGTCTTGAATGCAGCCACACAAAAAAGTTGCAGCTCCTTCAGTCTGAATAACGCTCATCTCTGAGGTGTGTATGAAGCATTACACATGAATGCAGGACAAGCTTGGAGTTAGATAAAAAGTTGGTTTAGTCGCTTGACATGGCACAAGGACCACAAAAACCAACGAAAGACACACACACTCTTGAACAAGCACACACACACACACACACACACACATACACACACAGGGAAAGAGATGAGTTTGTCAACTGTCAACTTTTTTAATAAAGCAACGCAAAATGATGCACAACTTGACTGTGTTACACAGCTGCCACTAGTTAATTGCATAAAACTTGTAGAAAAGATTCTGTTTGCATAGTAGACTGCTAACAAGACTAAAACTGTGTACATGCATGTGTGTGAGTGTGTGTGTGTGTATGTATGAATTGCCAGATATATGCGGCCAGCGATGAAAGAGTCAGTTAGGAACCCTAATGAGCCTACTTGTTGTGGTGGAATAAAAGCTAAACGAGTGGAACTTAACTTAAAGCAGAGAGAAGCAAATGAAGATGAATAATAAATAAATATATAATAAAGTCCTTTATACTCGATAGCTAGAAACAAAAGCAGAAGCGAGAAGCAGTGCGGAAGGGCAGCCGAACGAGCCTGCCAAATGTAAAAATACGACTTATTTAAAGAGCAAGGAGCGAGAAGTTAAGCTGCACTTATCCAATGCAAATACACATGAAATAAATGAAAACGAGAACGAGAAGGATTGAGAGAAGGAAGAAGAAGCAGCGAGCAGGAAGCATAGCTTTAATAAAGTAGCTTCAGAAGAAACAGGCTGAGAGCGAAAAAGCTGTCCGAAGACAACAGCAAAAGGGCAGCAAGAAGCAAAGGAGCAAGAAGTACAAAGGACGAAGGATGTGGGTCGAGGAGGGTGCACACAATAAGCGTATACAAGCTCAAAGCTCAAAGCAGAGCAGAGCAGAGCAGAGCAGACAGGAAGGCAGGGCAGGCAAATGAGCTCATTTACTTTTAAGCCACACACACAAACACAGCGACGGACAAGGATGCACTCAATGGAGTGTAAAGAGTGGTGTGAATGTATTCATTTAGTTGCTGACCCACTGGACGAACGGTTCGTTGGTTCGTTCGTTGCTTGGTTGGTTGGTTGAATGGAGTTGTTGCTTACCTGGATGGTGAATATGGCGAATAATGTGGTGCATGCGCTGAGTGCGAATTACGCAACGGGAATCCAGGCATAACCAATGGCTGTGAGCCGCTTATCTGGCAATGCGGACCACCGGCAACTCCGCCGCCGCCGCCACCGACGCCAACTCCCCCGCTGCCCGGTGGACCGACAGAGACTTGGGGGCCGACCCCTTGGCCGCCGCCAGGCATTGGCATCGTGCCGGCGCCCATGGGCATGCCCATGCCGACACCGATGCCGCCGCGATCGATGCCGCCATGGCCGATTGTGTTGCTGCCAGTTGACATACTTTGTGGCATCTGTTGTTGGTGGCCGCCCAATCTGCAAGAGAGAAAGAGAAACACATAAGAGAATGAAATATAAGAATAATGTAAAAGAGAGGGAGAGAGACAGAGACGGCGACGGAGCGGGGATCAGCAGCCGCCCTGCAGCCCTGGCTGCTTGTAATACGGAAATTAAAACATGTTCAAAGTTTTTCGCTTCACATTGCAATATTTAAATGTCGAGCACATATATATTTATATGTAAATAGTACACTCAGCGATATCAGACAACGCAAAACGTTTTCTTTTTCTTGAATCACAAAAAATAAATCCTAAGCTGAACTAAATAAGTACGATTTATATCAACTTCAACTAAAAACGAATCGAATTTTAGTTCATAAATTGGAAAACGAAACGTTTAACAACACTAATTTTAAGTACTGATGTTCGTGACTATTATTGACTATATACAAGAAGTTTAGCTTGTTAATTATTAAATGATGAGTTATTTATGTGTACTTGTTCTGCTAGTGATTAGCTCGTGAACTTTTTCTCTGAGTGTACACATTTTATGTATATCGTTTTTACTTTATTTTATTTTTTTTTTTTTTTGGGAGTAGCACTTGACACAAAAGGCATTGTTATTGCTTTTTGGGTGGACTGCTGCTGTTATTGTTATTATTATTTTTAACGGTTAAGTGATGCGGAAATTTTAAATTAAAAAACATAAATCAATGCATATGTGTGTGTGAGAGAGTGTGTTCATTGTTTCATTATCGTTGCCCAGCAGCCAAACTGTTAGTTGTTGTTTTTGTTTTTGTTGTTTGTATTTTATTATCGCTGAACATTAAGCGGAAATGCAGCTACAGGCAGCGACGTCGACGTCGGCACAGGAAAACTGCTGCTGCTGCTGCTGCTGCTCCTGCTGCCCATGTAAATATGCAACACATTTTTGTCGTTGGCGACTTTTACTCGCCGCCCGCAAGTATGCTGCATTTTTTTTACAAACTGCCAGCGCTGCGATTTACAAGACAAAGGACTCAAATTACCGCACACACACAGTTTGGTTAGTGTGTGTGTGTTTGTGTGTGCTTGTAGAGCATACTCGGTATGCAGTTGCAGACATGTTTGCGTTGCATCACGAGCGAAAAGCACTTATTAAATTGCGCGTACAACAACAAAAAATGAATAAATAAGCAATTAATTCAACTTCTTTTTTGCTTGCAAAAAAAAATAGCTGGCACTATATACTGTCGATATACATTTATATCTGTGGCATACACATAACGGTATAGCTATAAACACCAGCCATGTTCACAATGAAGCCCAAAGTAATCAAAGTACTAATTCTTAGCTGTGTGACCCGAAATAAAATGCTCAGTGTTTTATTTAGACTCATGATAATGGTTACTCAAAATGTTTTTTTAGGTTTTAGCTAACAAAATGGAAAATTCGAAGAATTTTTAAATTATTTTTGGGGGCTATCAAAGTCAAACTGTAAACAAGAAATTTGTCTTACAATGAATAATTCCATTTTTCAATTGCCTATTTGCTGTTTTTCTTGGCAGTTGCTTCACTTCGTTTCTTTTTTTTTGGTACTCACTACTTGCCCCATTACTTTGCCCCAGAATTCGAGTTCGAGTCGAAATTAGTCAGCAGCCAAATGTAATTTTTATAGAATTTCTGACGCCAGTTGAGACAGTTTTATGGATGCAAGCGTTATATTTATTTCACTTTTAAACTTAAATGGTCGTCCTTCAGTTAGCTTTCTCTTTCGCAATCTCTCTCTCTCTCGCTCTCTCTCTCTCTCTCTGTCTTTCATCATGAATGGCAGAGTGCATTTGACATATCACATTTTTGGCTCGCTCGCTCTTGACTCTTGTCAAATTTTTGTGTGCTTTGGACGCCATTTTGGCTTTGTTATTTATGGCCATGTCAAGTGGTCGCCAGCTGGTCAAGAGTTGCTCTCTCTCTTTCTATCTCTTGCTCTTTCGCTCTCTCTCTCTCTTCTGTGGCCCTGGAGCATGGCCTGCATTTGACATGTGGTTTGCGAGCGGGCCAAAAAGTTTTTCTCTTCCTATTTTTGGTTTTCAGGTTTCTTTTTTTTGCATTATCGTTTTCGATTTCATTTTTTCCATTGGCAATTGGTAAGCCGACAAAACGCTTCTAGCATCGACCAAGTGCACCGCCCTCCATCCCTCAAAAATGTCGATTGGTACTGCCTACAAAAGCTAAGCCCCTGTTTGCAACTGCCACGCCCAACTGGAACCAACTGCTGACCAACAAAATCGGAATTTGCAAATCAACCCAAAATCAAGCTGCAAATTTACGAGAGTCGCCCTACAAAAGCTGTTTCCAGCGGCTAAAGCAACCAGATCAGCGTAATTTATATAGCGTATATATACAAGGCAATACACACAGACACACACACACACACTCACACACACGCATACACACACATTCATGGGGCGGGCAAAGAAGAAGAGCGTGCCACATGAATAGGGGGCCAAATGAGTGCGAAAGCAGCTTACAACCAAAATCAACGACAACAGCAGTTGTCTCTATCTATGTGTGTATGTGTAGAAGATAAATGTGCCTGTGTGTGTGTGTGTGTGTGCCTGTGTGTGTGTGTGTGTGTGTGTGCTTCGGGGCAGCTTAACAAACGCTAAGCCAGCTAGCGTTGAGCGCAAGCTGTGCCTGTGATTTATTAGCAACAATAATAGAATTAAACAATTTAAATTAAGTTGTAGCCAAAAACCATAAACAGTCTGCCAAAGCAGGCAACACCACTCGCTCAGTGGTGCTGCGGGGCGGATGGTGTGGTGTGGTGTGCTCTGCTCTGCTGTGCTGTGCTGTGCTGTGGGGCTGTTGCACGCAACGGGGCGTACCACAAACAAAATAAAAAGTCGTAGACAAACACAAAAAGTTTTGCTCTACACTTTTTATAGAGTATACATAGAAAAACAAAGAAGCCGACAAAAAATATAGACATTGCTGTGGGTTGTCGGTGCTTGCTAAGCTTATTGAACTAAGCCTAAAGATGAGCTTGGGCCATGAAATTTGATAGCAATATGTACTTTTATTACTTTAATATGAATGATTAATACTGTTGATGCTGCAAAGTTCTAAATTCTAAGCAACTGCAAGTGCCTTAAAACACAAATTTCTACTCTAATAAATATATATTTATAGAAACTTGAGGGACAAAATGAAAGCGATTTTCTTATATATACTTTGTGTGCGTTGTGCTTGATAGATAGATACACCTCACATATAACTGATAGTTTTGTGCAGATTTCGAAATCTGATATACTCCTTCAACTTCTTGATTTAGAGCATTGCAAATTCGTTGCAAATTGACTGCATAAATTTCACTTTGGCTGGTCAGGCACGTTAGGATAGTGGAGTACGCATGGATGTAGGGTAGGGGATAGGGGATAACGGAAAGAGGTAAGGGGGTTCAGGGGTTGAGGGGTTGAGGGGTTGTTACATGTGTAGTCTCGCGTCGCCATGGGGCATTACAAATGCTTCCTGTGCATAAATGTGGCAGCAGTCCTGAGTCCTCCCCGTTCGCTCTACCGCTCTACCTCTCTGATATCTGCGCGTGAGCTTATATGTGTATATATATTGTTGCTTTTATTGCTAGCCGTTGTTGTTGACCAGACCCCAACACAGTTTGACCCCGAATCACATACTCAACACTCACCTCACCGATCCACTCCACGCACTGGAGCAGCAGGAGCACCCTCGTTTCTGTGGCACTCGACGCTGGTGAGAGGGTAACAAAAAATGTTGCATACTTTTGAGTGCAACGCATTTTGCAACTTCAAATGGCATTTTGTAGTTGTTGTTCTTGTTGTTGTTGTTGTTTGTGTGTGTTGTTGTTTTTAAGTGTGCATTTAATTTAATTTTTATTTAAATGCAACACATACAAAATTAAAACATTTCACAAAAAAACACAATTGTTGCTGTGCTACTTGTTACTGCGGTGAAGTGCGTGTGTATGTGTCTGTGTGTGTGTGTGTGTGAGTGGATTTAGTACCAAGCAACAACAAGAACAACAACAAAAACATAACAATACACGATTATGGCTGACGATATGACACACATATGCACATAACAAATGTTGTTGCAAAGAGCCATTCACAAAATAACTCGAAAGTGCTGCAATTAAAGTAATTGCGTTGTTTGCAATTGTTGAAATGTGAATTCTGAAAAGCTAACAATGAATGAGCTGCAGACTTAAATCTTAAGCAAAAACTGTCGTATATATATATATATATATGTATATATATATATTATCAGTTATCCCATTGTACATCAGGCAACGATTGTTGGGCTTTTTATTACACTAATGCAGCCTCCAAAATCAATTTACTTCAAAGTTACCAAAAATGCTAAATTGTTTAGATAAACAAAATATCTCACTGATACCCAAATAGTCTAAATAGAATATCTAACCACAGAAAAAATCTCTGTTAATCAATTTGATATTGGTTGAGACTCGCCGGAGTAGAATTAATGATTCAAATTTGCTGACAGAAAAAAATAACAATTCCAAATTTTAAATTTGTTGAAAAATTTGTTGCGTAACACATAATATTAAAAAAAACAAACTTTGTATTACAAAAAATGCTGTCCATTGAATATGAGCATTTATCAAATCTTTGCCAAATTCGGAATAAAATATAAATGAAAATAAAATAATTATTTAAAACCCTTTTGAGCTAATTTCGTTGGATCAGTTGCCTTTTGTGTTCTTTAGCTTAAACATTTTCCCACACTGGGTGTGCTGTCGTTAAATGCAATTGCTGTACTCAGTTTGCGTTGCAAGGTTGCAAGGTGGCAAGCAGCAGGTTCGTTCTGCGCTCATAGCACTATGTGGCTCTAATCAATTAGTTGCGCTGATTTGTTTGACAAACTGCAGCAATTCGTCTCTGTTGTTGTTGCTGTTGTTGTTGTTGCATTGTTGCATTAGTCGCTGCGGCCACGTAGCATTTTTTTTTTTGCTTTGTAGTTTGTTGTCTTTTGTGCACCAATTTCGCTTGTAATTTCGCCTAGCTCCTTGGCAATCTCTCTCCCTCTCACTCTTCGAGTGTGTGTGTGTATGTGTCTGTGTGTGGTGTATTTGTACTGTGTGTGTGTGTGTATCATTATTGATTTTGCGCTTCATTTTTCTAGCACGTTTCCGCACAGCGTGTAATTTTGTTTGGCTTTATCTACGTTGCTCGCCCTCATAAAGTTGCTACACTCAGAAAAATCAAATGTTAGTCTAGTGCTCACTAAGCTAAGCTAAACAAAACCATAGCCCATATTTATAGGCTCATTCCACTATTAACATTTCTTAGATTCTCGAGAATATCTACAGTACAGTTGCCTGCACATTTTCCCATAAGGTACAACATTCTCTACATTCAACATTCGTAAAGTATGTTGCAAATGTTAGTTGTCCGCCCCTCTATTATTTCGTGCGTTTTTTTTTTCATTTATAATTTATAAGAAATATAATTTCATTTATATTTTAAAGCAAATTATGAATAAAATCATTTTTGATTTGTTTCTTTTTGATTGGGTTTTTGGCATAAAGTATTTATCTGTCTGTCTTGTATATAAATTAATAGTGTTATTATTCATTCTGCAAAGACAACAATCAACTGTTTCATGTAAGCCAAGCAGCAATGTTGCCACCCACAAAGTCAACAGAGACTTAGAATAGGGTCTCGAAATGCTAAGAATATCAATTTTAGATATGTTGGTCGTAGTGGAATCCGACTATAAGCCTCTAGTCTTTAGCTTGATTCAGCTGGCTTAGTAAACAACAAAGTTGACTTAGAAAAACAAATCTTTGGAGTGATAATTCATGGGAAAGCTGCATATTTGATATAGGCATATATAGTTTCAGTTTCAGTTTCAGTTCATACCGATCTCTGATGGAGTGGATATAAGCATAGTAGGATGTAACTATTCGATTTGACCAAATTCAATGTCAGAGTTCTTTTGCGCAGTGTAGCATCGATGGAGCAGCGGGCAAGGGATGTCTAGCAGAAGGGGAAAGAACCGCGAGCGAACCGCGAGACATAAACCTAAACCTAAACCTCAACCTGAACCAAAACCAGAACCAGAACCAAAACCAAATCCGACCTGTGGGAGCTGTGTGCAAACATTTTGCGCAAAATCACGTTTTGGGCGTTGTTTGGTTTTGCGTTGTGCGTTGTGCATTGTGCGGCATTGTCCGGGCACGAATTGACCCAACCCAAAACCCTAAACTCTGAACAATGAACGGAGAATTCAGCTAGAGAAAAACTAACTTATAGTTTGTTCCACTTGTTGTGCGTGTGTGTGCGTGTGTGTGTGTGTGTGTGTGCTATAGTGTGTGTGTGTGCGAGTGTGTTTGTGTTCCCCTTGCTGCTTTATTCACAAAACTTTTGCAAAACGAGCGACTGGACATTGGCCAAAGGCTGCCAACTTGAGCTGTGGTGACGGGGATGTGAGGGGCAATAAAACAACCCCATAACCCCTCCTCCACTCACCATATACAACCCTAAATACATGCATGAAAATATGTTTAATAGACGTTAATTTGAGCAAAGTCGTGGAGTTTCTTATTAGGTGTTCAATAAAAACTAAACTTGATGCCAAGAGAAACTATTTTTGAAAACACTTTATTTCGACAATATTTTCAATAAAACAATGAAATAAAAGTTTAATGAAAACAATTTGAAAACTTGAGCATTCTTTGCACAGGCCGCAAGGGAGTAAAATTAAAGTGAAAAAATTCTGAAATCAAACACAAATTGAATTAAGCATTTCCAGCGAACACAATAGAATAAAGCTGAAAGCTTACTTGATATCCTGTTTTCACTCTAGTTCTTCTGTCTCTCTCTCTCTCTCTCTCATTCATATTTTGTCTCTATTTCCTTTTTTTAATTTTTATTTTGACCAAGGAGCTTTCTCGCTAGAATTTGCACAAAAACAAAGACGCCAAATCAGCAGAAAAATGCCAAAACAACAAAAAAAAAAGGAGAAAACTTAACACACACTAAAAGGGAGAGTGTGAGCGGCATAGACAATAGAAGGCCAGAGAGAGTGACAGAAAGAGAGAAAGAGAGAGTGGAACGCAGGCAGGCAAATCAATTTAATTAGTTTCTGACTTTCATTTACAAATTATGCATAAATCTGTAGACAGCGCCCCTGAGACCATAAATTAAGCGAAACTCAAACGCAGACAGAAGAAGAGGCCCCAAACTTTTATGCGAGATAACAACAACAACAACAACAACAAACTTGTAACTAACTACACAGGACAACCAAGGAAGAAGAAGAACACGAAGAAGAAGAAGACGAAGCAGCAGCAACAACAACTGGGGGCAAGTAAAAGAATCAACGAGGGTTGGACGCAAAATTAATTTGCGCTTTTATTAAATTTTCTGGTCGATTTTTTTTTCTTCGGTTTTGTCCTGCACAGAAAACAGAGAAGCGAGAAGAGAGTAGGTGTTTTTGGGAGTGGGCAGTGCAACTGTAAGAAAGGAAGAGTGGGGTGAAGTAGTAGTTGGAACAGTAGAGACTTGTGGCCATATACCTAAAGGGCAGACAGGTAATCACGGCGTGGGCGCAACTGGGGAGTGAGGATGTGTGATACGAGGAGGAGGAGGAGGAAGTCTATAACACACACACACACACATGAGCAATTTTTATCGAGTGTAAGAGCAACAAGCGAGCGGATAGAGAAGGAGACAGAGACAGCGACAGAGAGTTAGAGAGAGAGAGAGAGCAGCATAGAGAAGCGAAGTGAACAGAGTAAAGCATTTACGAGGCGCTGTCAAACGAATTGCAACCCCTTGAAACCATTTTTTATACTCGATTTATTTTCAGTATTTTTTTTTTGTGCGTATAAAGTATACATGTATGTGTGTGTGTGTGTATGTTTTTTTTTCTTTTTTTTTTTTTAAATGAACGTTAAAGCCAAGCGTGTAACCCAAACGTTAATGATCTAAGAAAAAAAATAACAGCGCGCGCTTGAACCAGGGGCGCATTTTGTTGCACTGGGAAAGGAGAGAGAGGCGATGGGTGGGTGGGGGGTGGCTGGAGTACATCACTGCTATCAGTTACGAGCTTTCAAGGCAGATGATACTGCAAAAAAAAAGAGAAACGAAACCGGAGCAAGACAAGCCAACTGGCAAAATCCCCCCTTTGCCAGTCTCTGCCCGTTGCCTGCTCGATGCTGCCATGTGACTAATAACACCCCGAGGGAGCACACAAACCGCTAAGGGGGCGTGTGCTTGTGTGTGTGTGTGTGTGTGTGTGCAGCAACAGCAGCGACGCCAATGATCAAAGCATTTTTCAGTGCTTTGCTTCATTCCTTTTTTTCTCCAACGGCTGCCTGCCTGCCTGCCTGCGTCCTTCTCTCACCCTTCCGGCACACCTCCCCCCGTCAGCCGACTAAATGCTAAATTTTGTTATGACGGCGGAATTAATATTATTAAGGGGCGATTTGCAGCCTCGACCTGTCTCTGAGGCGTGGGCCCTTTTCTCATTTTTTATTTTATTTTTGTTTGTTTATTTTTCCATTTTTTCAGTCTGTTGAGTTGATAATTTAGCGACGCCACCAGCAGCAGCAGCAACAACGTCAACATTATCAACAAGCGCCGAACGCAGCTTTGTTTGACATTCCACTCCGCCCCCCACACACATACAACCCCCTTTTGTAACGACCCTGGTTGCATTTTCACGTTCATGCTTGTTATTAAATATTTACAGGTTTCGGCTTGGAAATTTGAGTAGCGGCTTTAATTGTTGTCACTTGCAAATTAATTATTGACACAACACTCCGTTGAGTGAAGGCAAGAAATCTGATAAGTAAATACCCTAACAGAATATATATATAAAAGGGCATTCAGTTTCCTAGCTTCCTTTTCGACTTTCCAGTATAGGAGAAAATCTTTCAATAAACAAATTTTGGTTCCGATTCAAATATGTTCAGTTTAAAAGTTCCGGTTACGATTCTGAGTTGATTCCAAATTCGGAATTCGATTGAGTTATGCTGCTATATATAGACTAATATTACCGATTGCAGGTCAAAGTACTTCAAATTTTGTTTGACAGTAGTTAAAATGTCGATAAAAACGAGATTACTATTTAAAATAAAGTAAATATGTATAAATAATCTGAGCTGAAGCTAAATTGTTTGTGTGCGATTGCAATGGATTAGTTAAATGAACAATCAAAAAGGGCAAACACTTTGAATAACGACTATTACAGGGTATCACAGAGTTGGAACTACAAAACCATATCAATAACGGGAAAAGTCTTGGACAAATTAAAGAAAACGCAGCGAAAACATAAACAAACAATGAAATTTGCTACGGCTATGGAATGTATGACACTACAGGGTATCACACAGTCGAAGCACAGCCATTCTGCTTCCTGCAGAGCTAAGCTCTTTCTCTGCTTTCCCTGCTTTCTTTGCCTCTTTCTTTCTTTTTTGTGAGAGCGTGAAAGCGTTGCGATAAGCGACTCAAACATTTTTCCAAGCGCTTATTAATTGTTTGTCGAGTGGCAAATGGCAGGAGCCAGGAGGCAAGTGGCAACTTTCGATGGAGGCAGGGGCAGGCAACATCACGTCGTCGAGGTGTTTGCCAGAGGATTAGGCGGCGCATAAAGTAAGGCAGCCAGCTAGCAGTAACACTGGCAACATTGAAACTTGCCACCTGCTGTGGCAGAATATGTGCATGCTACACATAGTCCAAATACAACAATGTCTATAAATCGAAAATATGCCCATATTTTTACACAGCCTCCCCCAAAATAGCCCGCCCTTCGCTAAAATCAATCGAGCCAATAACGGAAATTGCGCCAAGTGCGAAACGGCCCAAGAAATCAAAGACGCAATTTCAAAAGAAGCAAATTGAAGAGATTGATCGACTGCCAGATACCCTAATATGTATAGCAAGCTCATTATTGATTGTAGAGCAGACTGAAGACTGAAGAATAGATCGAGTTATAAATGAGAACTGATATTCAAAATTTGAAGACTCTAGAAAGGAGATATGGTTATATTGACTCGGCTTTTGATGCTCATCAAGGATATATATTTATATATACATATATGTATATATACTTTATGATGTGGCATCGAGTTGCTGCTGTCTGTTACATCAATGTGCCCAGCATCCGCTTGCCCTTTTTCCCATTTTTATGGGCTGCAGGGTATATGCATCAAATGGGAAAAATATTGCAAGTAAATGTAATATAGTTGAGGCACAGCGGGTCATCAGCCTTAGCGTAGTCTGAGCCACGTGTCTGCTACACCCCACACCCCACCCAGCCCCACTCCTCCCCCAATTCCCTTTACCCACCTCGGCCAGCCCATGCCCCTTGGCAACGATTTCACTTTCGCCATGGCTGCAGCAGCAAATGCGAAATATGAAATGGCATTTTCCATTTGCACGGGGCATAAATTGAATTACGACCCAAAAAGGTTATGCCAGCCTGTCTATACTATATATATCTACATATATATATATATATGTATACACATCTGTATATTTACATTCAGCAGCTGCAAGTGCAGCAACCACCCAAAAGTGGTTGGTGGTCAGCTGAATACAGATCGACAGGGGATAGGAGGAAAGGGTGGGGTGGGGTGGTTGTTGTCGACAAATCTCATCTAATAATTGCGCCCTATTTTTTCACATTTGTAGGCGTGGCACGCGTTTTGTTGAATACAGCCGCCCCCGAGTTAATTTGCAACATAATCTTTTAATCTGGTTTTTGTGTCAACTGCAGGCAGGCAACCAAACACACCCCCAGTTCTTCTTGCTGTATTTGTTGTTGTTGTTGTTGTTGTTGCTACCCTTGGCAACCACCATTTATGAAAAATTCATTAGTTCCACAAGCACAAAAAATAAATGACATATGATCCTAATGATGCTCCATATACCAAACAAAGGGCAGAAGACACCAAATCTATCCCAAAAGTCCACTTTAAGTTGTATGGTCAGCAACAACCACAGCAGCAACAACAACAACAACAACGAATATCAAACAGAAATAAATGTCTACCATTAGACAACATTCATTCATTCACCTATTCACTCATTCAATTCATTCATTATTAATACAGCTCACAACATTGCAAAAATCTGTTGAGATATTTTGCAAGAAAATTGCAAAAAAAATTATAATAATAATAATAATATTTGTCAAGTTCTTTGAATTATTAAAGCGATCAACGAAATCGTTTGTGGATGTTTGATTGTTTACTTCGATATGTTAAAAGCTGATTGACACTGATAACTATATAGCTATAGCTAGATTCCTAAAGCTTTACAATGCATTTTTAATCTTGGTTTGTATCTAAATTTCGAGCTGTGGAAAATGATAAATAAATAACTTGAAACGATAAAAATTATATTGCTTTAAAAACTTTTAAAATGCCAAATGAGCAGCAGGTTTATTAACTGCATTAAGAACACAAAACAAAAGTAATTAAAATGTCTAAGCATGTCAAACTATGATTAGCAGATTTTTTTTTATATTTTTTTTTTTTTTGGTTTCAATTTACAATTGACTTCAAAGCAATGTTGATGTCTGTATGAAGCTATGGGTTGCCCATCGGCGGCACTGTGGCATTGCAGCAGACATCCAGCTTAAGCTCTGTTCGACACAAACTTAACAATCAGTAGAAAGCTTAAAGTTCCAATGTTTATTAAGGTCATTAATCGATAAACCCAATGAAACTTTCTACTCGCAATAATACAACTGTCTCTCTCTCTCTCTCTCTCTCTCTATCCATAAGAACTGTCAAAACTTGGACTATATATACCGTGATCTCAGTTGTTTCGTTTCAGTTTGCTTATTTGGCTGGTTTAAACTACATTTTATTCACCAGCTAATAATAATCAAGGTTCATATAAATTTTTATCAAAACTTCAACTGGAGTCCTTCTTTTTTTGGAGTCACATGTGCAACAGATAAGTCGGCATTGTTGTGAAGCGTTGGACAAAGCGTTAGTCAAGCATAAATATAATAGTACTCAAAAGGAGAACAACTGCAGCAGCTTGAGTCTTGAGCGTATTATCTATTATTGGTTTTACTTGCCTATCTTGGCCAACTCACTTAGCAGCTATATTCTATTGAATTCAAAAGCCAGTTTGGCTTACGATGAGAACGGTTTCAGCTTTGATAGCGCAATGAATACCAAATATGATCTCTGCCCTGTTTCTCTTCACTTCCCTTCTATGAACTGATGATGATGATGATGATGATGATGATGCTGCTGCTGCCTTGCAACAATGCAATTGCCACAAAAGACTTGTCAGCGTCAGGTAAAAGTAAGGTGAGTAGAAGATGCTAGGGACTAGGCAAGTATAAGGTAAGAAAAGTCTGAGGAAATTCGCATTATTTTCGCATGAAAATTTTGTACGATTGCAAAAATTGAATTTCCTTTGATTTACTTGGCTTTAAGCTGAAAAGCATTTTTTTTTTCTTTCTTTTTTGGGCTGCTGAATCGAATGTGGAATATAAAAGGGCCGAAAAATTGTAAGTGTGTGTGTGTGTGTGTGTGCATAAGCAAATACGTGTGCTTGTGTGTGTGTGTGTTTGTGTTTGTGTGTGTAGTCGAAATTCATCAAAATCCAATCAATCTTTCATTTAAACATTTTCATTTCGGATCGTTGCGTTGCGCGGCATTTTCGCATTGAATGGAAAACGAACCGAAAGAGACAGGACATGCCCATAAGTATAGAAGAGAGAGAGAGAGAGAGAGAAAGAGAGAGAGAGAGAGAGAGAGAGTGGTAGGCAGAGCAAAACAACAAGGAGCAAAAGAAGAAGAAAGAAAAAAAACACAGAATACGCAGTAAAGCGCAAATATTTGCGCGTATAAATGGGGATGATGATGAGAGCCTAAGGATGAGCCTGTAAAAGCAGCAAAACAAAAAAAAAAATACCGGACGAAGGACGAACTGTTGATAAAGCGCCAGAGGAAGCCGGGACAGAAGATGGCAGGACAGGGCAGAGCAGGACGGGGCACAGGCCACGTGGCATATAAAAATGGGGCGCAGCAGCAGCAGCAACAACAAATATCAGCTAAAATGCTGATAGAAAAATAGAAAAAGTGAAAAGCGCAAACTAAAAATGGAAAACACACACACACACACATACATAAAAATTGCAGTTAGTTAGCGCATTTGGCAACACAATAAACTGTTGACAAAAAAAATAATGCATACGACACACTGCTAAATACCCTAACATAAAGCAAAACAGACAAATCTGCAGCTGCCCTTGCTTTTAAATGCATTTTAAATGCCGCACATGAACAATTGGTGGGGGGTTGGCATCGTTGGTTGGGGCGTGGCAAGCAAAAAACGCAATCAGCTAAATTAGTTGACTACACACACACACACACAAATCGAGAGAAAACAAAGCGATGCTATAAAAACAGTTTCAATAACCAAATGGCAACAATGGGAAAACGGCGCAAAACAACATTTTGACCAATTGAAAGCGAAATTTGAAATTAATTCCATTCTGGCCGGGAGCTCCCCAGAGTTGTAAGCCAACCAGTGCCCATACCGATGCACTCGAAAAAAAAACAAACAACCAGACATTATGTTCAAATGAACATTTTTGGAGAAAGCGAATTTTAAAAAATCTCCTCTTCAACAATCAGAAATTTGATTCTTCAATCAATTTTCGACTCGATCAATAAATTAAATTTCATAAAATTAGAAATCATTTCCAAAACTAAATAAAAAGTGTTTCAAGTTCTCGATTTCGCTGGGTGTAGCAACCCAATCGGCGCAGCTTCAACTAAAATGTGAGCCTGTATCAACAATGGAAACGGAACGCCCGAGGGGGCGTGGTGGAGGGGGTGGTGTGGTTGAAGTGGAATTAGGCTTGGGCATGAATCATATGGTCGATGAAATTTCAAGGCGCAGCTCCAAAAATAAATTTCTTTCTCTTATATATATATATATATATATTTTTTTCTTTTTTTTTTGTATTCTGAAATGCCAAAGTAAACACTGAGAGAACCGATAAGGAAAGAGTAGGGGCAGAGTGGGTGGGTGGGTTGGTGTCGGTGGGTGTGTATTCAAAGTGGGGTGTTATTGGGCAATGTTTACCGTTATTTAAAGCTTAATCCCCCAATGTGGAAAAGCATGAATTTATAATTAAAAGTAAATTAAAAGTAAATAAAACAGCGCCAAAAGATGCGCAGCTGATGGGGAAGGGGGGATGCGCAGGGGGCGGAGAGGGCGGAGAGGGAGAGGAACAGAGGAAACTTGTGTGTTTTTGTGTTTCTAATGTCCCAAAAGTATATGCCAAGATACTGTTCGGCTGTTCCGCAACCAATCAAAAGAACCAACTTTAGCCAAAAACGCTCATCAACTTCATCCACTCCTTGTTTTACAGTCGGATATAAATATATATATGTATATATACATATACTGCTGGCGATTTAATGAGCAGCTGCATCAAAATGAGATTAGAAGACAAAAGGTGCTGGTGGCAGGCGACAAAAGTGGCGAAAATTAATGTTTTCAACAACTTGCGAAATTTGCTGAGGATGTTTGTAGTTTTCCATTCCGGTATTATTCACGCTTAATCAATACCCAAATACACTTAAAGACAGCTTAAGCAGCTGTAAACTGTAATCTCAATATCTATTTATCTCTCTCTCGCTCTCTCTCTCTCCCTCTAGCTGTCTATCAATAGGAAGTAACAAAAATACTATTTCAGCAAAAAGAAAAAACAAAATTTGAATATTTAACAAGGATAAGCGGAACAAGAAGAAGAGCAAGGAGCAGGGAACAAGGAACAGGGAGCAGGGAGAAAGAGCAGCAGGACTGCAACATTAGTAAAAGGCAGCAGCGGCAGCATTCCAGCAAAATGGCGCCCAACGCAAGTAGGTTAATGTGCGTGGCGCCCAACGATGCCAACAATGCCGATAAAAATAGAAATACATATACATGTATTGGGAAAACATAGACGAGAGCGTCTAACTGTGTGTTGTGTGTGTGTGTGAATATTTCCACAGCGCTCAATCTGTGTGAGTTTTGCAAGACAAAAACAAATGGCGACCAAAAAAAAAAAAAATACAAATTTAAAATTCTAATTGCCAGCGAGGCGGAGAGTGTGCCCCAGTGTGTATGTGTGTGTGTGCGTTGTAAGAGCTGACGCTCAGGTAGAGCGCCCAAATAGCAACCGCCCTGGCACGCCCCCGCCCCGCCCTTCGTCCGCTCGCACGCTCTTCGCTTTTGTGCAAAATGAATAAAACATTAAATCGGATTATAGAATTTTGCATTTTTTGAAATTAACATGTTTATCCTGGCTGGCTGGCTGGCTGGCTGGCTGGCAAGGCTGAGTGGCAGCAGCGGCAAATAAAAAGGGAAGCAGGCAGGAAGAAGCAGACGCCGCAGTAGCAGTCATTGAATTTGAATTTGAAGCATTGCAGTAGTCGATGAGGAAGACCAGGACCAGGACATGGACGGCACCCCTTGTTACACATATCTTTCTTTCTCTCTCTCTCCCTCTTTCTCTCTGCTTCTTTCGCCTTTCATTTCTTCTTTTTTTTGACAAACGGAGTGATACGAGAACGAATACAAAATGCCATTGAACTATATATGTATGCATATATATATATATATACATAGATATATTGTATATCAAGTATTTAGTATATAGGTCGACAGCAGTCACATCTCATGCAAAGTTGCAACGGTGAGGCAAGCAAGTCGTAGCAAGTCGACAGTAGCAATTAAGGCACGACAATAGATAACGATGTGCCTGAAAACTGGGTTACGAGTTACGGTTTGGGCCACAGGGTGCAGATTACGGGTCTAAGGGGTTAAGGATTAGATGCATTCGCCTGGGGTGTGAAGAGCGTGACAAACTTGAGCCGAAAACTTCCAAGCCAAGTGCAAATCAGTTGCCACAAACTAGCTCTACACGTGAGTACAGCTAAAATACGAGATGCCCTGTAAGTCAATTGTTGTAGAAGCGATTCCGATATGAAAGAATCTGTTGAATATATATTTCAAAATATATATATTTGCATATTTCGTTTTGCGAACGAAAAACTTGCAATACGCCTGCCTTGTGTATAGAGGGAAGTTGGCTTTATTGACCAACAACCGTTCCTAATCCATTCTTACTCGTTTTGTGAAGCTCCTCACATTTGGCCAAAAACTCATTAACATTAGACTACGATATCAAATAGATTTCACAAGACATTATCGGTCGCTTGACAAGGGTAAATAATCTCCGACGAACCCCTTACAAATTTGTAAAACGGGTATAATGGTTCTGTGCAAAAGAAAAAATCGTCTCAGACTCCATAAAGTATATACATATCCATGATATATAACTGTGTGTCTATCTATAGAAGCTAGAGATATAAGTTCTTGTAGTTTTAGGGCAGATCATACATTTAATCGACAACAAAGTCTTCCAAATTGTGCATAATATATGAATATATAGGAAAGACGAAAGTTATTCGCATATTGATCTCATAACTAACATCATACACTGCGTTAGCATTTTTCATGATAATAATAATTGAAAGCTATGGAGGGTATATCGTAGTCGAGCTGACTGAGCACAACTAGAGCAAATTTTGCTTATACGTTGTTTGTTGCTCAGATTATCAAAGACTTTGCATCCAGTTCACCTAACTATGATTTGAGCTGTTTCTTGTGTTGGGTTAAATTGGGTCATGGCTATATTAAGTTTATCTGATATGTATTTAAAAAGTCGCAGCTCAACTTGAAGTTGAAAATTAGCAGTTGTTGTTTGTATGCTTGTTGCTCGAGTACAGGGTTCATTTTCACACACTCACACTCACACACACACACACACACACGCAGTTGTGCCGTCTCTCACACTTTCAACCCTCGGCGAGTGCAGCTGTCAAACCGTCAGTCAGTCAATCAAGCACTCAGTCAGTCAGGCAGTCAGTCAGTACACATGATAATGATAGGTCTACTGATAGCCCTGAGAGCCCTCTAATAAAATGACTATCTACCTCTGCCCCCCCCTGCCAAACTTAACTGGCATTCGTTTGAAGTGGGCATAAAGACGCATAATAAGATTAGAGACAATGAGACGAGAGAGAGAGAGAGAGAGAGAGAGAGAGGGAATGACACAGAGAGAGAGAGAGAGAGACAGCGAGAGAGAGATAGGGGGAGATAGAGAGAAACTCGAGTTGAGAATAAGCTTAGATTGTCTGCTTTGCTTTGTCTATTTGTCTTTTATCAGAGACGTACAAAGCGGGGGGTCTTTTGGTGTGGGAGGGGGCGTCGAGTGTGGTGGGCGTGTCTGATCCGCAGCTGCCAATTGAGCTGGGCCAGTTTTCAAGCGTTCATCCAGCCGGCAACAGTTGAGCTCTATAATTAAGCGAAAAACTTTTGCAACGCAATCGGAAATCTGAAGCTAAATCAAAACTGTAACCCAAAACTCTCTAATCATAGGTTATGCGTGTGTGTGTGTGTGTGTGTGTGTGTGTGTGTGTGTGTGTGTGTGTTAGTGTATCTGTGTCATATGTTGTGTTGTGTTGTGTTGTGTGCCGAGTCAGGAAATGCTTAACTGCCTTTTCGATCACTCCGACTCAAACACAATGTTTGCCATAAAATTGTGATATTTATGACAAAAAATAAAAAAATAAAAAGAAATAAAATATGAAACAGGAGGAAAATCAAAATACCCAAAAAAGAAAACGACGCCGACTTTTCCGACTCGTGTGTGCCAACCAACTGCGTGTGTGACTGGCATAAGTAATTAGTCTGTCTGTCTGTGTGTCTGTCCGACTTTCCGTCTTTCTCTGTGTTTTGTCACAAGCTGCTTGTGTTGCACGTCGTGTATAAAACTTGCCACCTGGTGGCACAGGAAAAGCATTATCGAATCTTATTTATTATTTTATATTTCTTTTTTTTGAGCTTCGAAAAAACTGTTACAATCGCATCATCGAACAATGTGTGCGAAAATTGTGGAAAAACATTTGCAAAAGTATATACTGATGTTACAGAATTAAAGCATAACATTTTGAAACACAAGTTATGCAAGAAATCATGGACAAAATGTAGCAATTATTGATGAGGCGCTGAAGATGATTTTAGAGATAAATAATCGAAAAGATGAGCGAGACTATAATCTATAGTATAGCAATAATATGTATAATTTTGATATTAGTATGTTGGCTTGGAGACATCGGGATGGGCTCAGCAATTGTAGAAATTGTATTTGAAAAATTATTTAAATGTTTGACAAACATTTTATTTCGCCTTTTGTTGATATGAAACTACATCAAAAACTAGTCCAAACTGACTTTTAAAACTAATGCAAATATCTCTAACAAAAGTGACTCAAAGAAAAGTTGTTTTTTTTTTGCTAGTTTAAATATGTTTTCCTGTTGACATAGTCAAGTGTATTATCTATTTTTATATACTCAAGGTTTTTTCTTATTTTTTTTTTCCCCCAGCATAAAGTTGAACAAATGAGATTCTCACTTTGATAAACTCAGTTTGGCGATGTTTGCGCTACTTTGGATTGGAGAGAAGAGCTGTTGCGCCTCTGACATTATCTATGAGTTGAGATGGGTCTATAACACACACACACACACACACACACACACACACACACACACACACACACACACACACACACACACACACGCGCACATACAGAGATTTGTCATGATCCTATCGCACTCTCGTAGAGAGTTTGTCTTGGCACCTAATTATGTCTCTGGCTCTGGCGTGCATATAAATACAAAATCAAGACGCGATTTATGCGGCACACGGCCTAACGCACACACCACTCAGCAAACCCCCTTCTGCCCCTGCCCCTGCCCCTGCCCACCAGGAAATCTACACCCCTCCATAGAGTAGAGCATCAAAGGCAAAGCTGTTGCATGAAAAAGTCATTAAAATGTAATAAATTAGGCCAAAGAAAAGAAGCAAGAAGAATAAAAAAAAAATGTGAAGAAGATGCGAGCTGAGATGAGAAACTGGGCAGATGAGGATGAATGCTCTTCCCTCGCACTCTCATCATCCTGTCTCTATCTCTATCCCTCTCTCTTTCTCTCTCTCTCACTCTCATTCTTTCTAGCAATTTTCACATTTTCCGCACAACAGATGAAATGTGTATTAAATTGATTTCACTTGATTTTGCCGCTTGTACTATATTTATTATGCGTGTGGCGGGAAAGGGAGAGAGTTGGGGAAGGAGATGTAAATGAATTGCCAGCTGAAAGGCACACTCATCTAAGTATGTGTGTGTGTGTGTGTGTGATTGTGTGTGTGGCATATTCATTTCGCACTCGACGCATATTGCAAAATCTAAGCAGACTCCAAATACATTTTGGTAATGAAAATCACGCGCTGCTTATTAAACATAGGCGTCAGCAAGGGGGTTGTGTGTGTGTGTGTGGTGTGTGTGTGTGGTGTGTGTGTGTGTTTGTAGTTACATACGTGCCTCTTTGAGGTAATTTAAGTCTAAATTTGATGCTGATGAGAATGAGAAACAAACAAAAACAAAAAAAAGGGAAATTTAAGAAAAAGGCAAGTGCTAGACGAGAAACTGAAACGGAAAGAGTGAGAGTGAGAGTGTGAGAGAGAGAGAGGGAGGGGCAGAGAGAGGGAGCAACATTATGCTAAGCGAGCAGAGACAATAAAAACAACAACAAGTTGCAGCGAGACACACACGCACACACATTTGAGCAGCGGCTGTCGCACAACACCAAATTTTACTTCCTGTATTTTTGGCTGCTATGCAAACTGTGCACAACAACAACAACAACAATAGCAAAAAGGGGGCTAAGAAGAGTAGTCGAGTGGGGTTGTTGGGGGATGGAATTGCGAATGTATGTCGCCGTCTCGCTTTCGAAGTTGTTTTTTGGGGCAAATATTACAAAACACAAACGCCTGTTTCCGTTTTACTAATTCGTATGCTGTTTGCATTTGCATTTTGAAGGCAGCGCCAAACAGGACACACACACACACACAGCAAGGGAGTGGGAGTCGGGGTTGTCGTGGGGGTGTTGCTGAAGTAGGCGTCGCTGCTTTGTGCGTGCGTGCGACACACAACACACATATGAGAAATATCCTTGAGTCAAAAGCGGCGCCAAATCGAAAATATTGCGCGCTATGCTAAAATTGTGACTGGTTGGGCGGAGGGGGGAGTGGATGGTGTGTGTGTGTACACACTGACACGCACAAGCAACCCTCAACCCCAACCCCAACCCCAACCCTGGCCCCGTCTCCAGTACGAATGTGCATAGCCCCCAAGCAAAAATTGATGCCAAAATGGGCGACTGGAAAACGGGAAATGGCAACTGGGTAAGAAGAAGCAGTCGCAGAAGAAGTAGCAGAAGGAGGTCGAGCAAGAGGAAGAGATAGACGAGGAGAGGAGAGGAGGGAGAGGAACGAGGAGTAGCAGGAAAAAGCGGCACTCAAAAGTGCAAAAGGAAATTCATGCATATGTGAAAGGGGGCAACGATTGTATAACACATGCAAGGAGTGAGCAGGCGGAGATGCGGGGGGAGGGTGATGTTTGTAGTTGTGGTGGGGGTGCAATTGGGGGTAGTGTTGGGGCTGCAACGGTGCTAGCGGAAAGCGTTGAAATGTGCTACAAATTGAATTTTATTGAAACGTGTTTGAAATTTTTCGTCAGACATTTTGCACAGTAAAAAAAAAGAAAAGAAAAACAACAAAAATTGAATGTGCGCAAAGTGATGGGAAGAGTGTGTGCTAGGTGTGTGTGTGTGTGTGTGCGTGTGTGTGTGTGTGTGTGTGTGTGTGTGTGTATTGAAGATATCGCTTGCTTGTTTTGGACAATGTCGAATGCAAACAGGAAGGCAGACTAACAGGAACAGGCGGCAAGCAAGTGTCGCAAACCGGGCAACAATTGCCAATTTGTGAAAGAGCGAGTGAAGGCAACCTATGCACATGCGGGTGTGTGTGTGTGTGCGCGTGTGCGAGTGTGTGTGTGTGGGTGTGTGCGAAAAGTAAACAATGTCTTCAATATGCTGCTGACTAATTTGATGGAGCAGAGTTGCCAACCAGCAAAAAGTGGACAGATAGTTGTCACAACCCCGCCACTTGACGGGAAAGGATAGTGACCGAGTTGACATTACGTGTATTGCTGCAGTATATATTTTGAATGTAGAGTTGTCACCAGTGTAGAAACCGAGAGAGCAAACAGATAGCCTTGTCACAGTGTTGCCATTGCCACAGAGCCAACGAGCTAAAGCGTTGCCACCCAGTAGAATAGCTTTAAACTAACCAAATTTGGTGACTCACGAGTTTTAATTGTATTCGATAATCGATATGCTCGAAATGACGACATGATAATATATATTAAGCACTTCTGTCTTCGGTCAGCAACTATGCCTATGCTCCATAATACAAAATAAAATGTTTTTTGTCAGTCGAATGCTTTCATGCTACTTTACTTTGCCACTGAACTCTTTGTCGGCTTGTCCATCTTGGAGTTGTCATTAGTGCCTCTATCTTGAGAGCATATCAACTACCAACTAACGTATAACGTATAACTAGCTGCTAGCTGACTAGCTGACTAGTTGTATATTTTTACCTTTCTTTCCTTTCCTTCTTTCTCTCTTCTTTTTTTTTTTTTTGTTCAGTTTAATGCTACCCATTCGTAATGCAAATTCAGCTGATACGCTAATCAAGCGCCAGACGCACAGGTTACCAAAAAGAAAAACCAAAAAAAAAAAAAAGTGACAGAAGAAGAAGATGAAGAAGAAGAGTCAATACCGAGGACAGGTAACCGACGACGGCCTAATGCTTTTTATGGCCTATGGCCTCGAGTATAAGAGCAGGCCAAAAATGGAGGAGATGGCATTTCATTAGCCAGAGTGCTGCTGCAGCCAGGCCCATGACAAATGCCCCAGAGATAGAAAGACAGAGAGACAGAGAGAGAGAGAGAGAGAGAGAGAGAGAGAGAGAGCGAGAGAGAGAGTAGTGAAACGGTAGCGCGGCAAAAGAATAATTCTCAGCGACTACGCCTTCCACTTAATATACCCTGTTTCAATGAAATGTCTAAGAGCGGGTATATATTATAATTCCAAGACTGATCAACGAACTCAGCCACAGAATATGGGATATGCCCAACACAGCAAGCCAAACAAACATAAATAAGCTATGCAAATCAAGCATAGATCTATTTTGCAGGGCATTCGCCTAGTCGGCTACACAACATTTCCATTTTGTTATTTTTGTTGTTGTTTTTTTCATTAAAGTATCGACAAGTTTGAAATTAGTTGATACCGTATATGGGCGGATGGGAGGATGGGAGAATGCGCGAAAGGGAAGTATGGAAAGCAAGACATCGTGCGGGTGGAGGAAGGGGACAGGGGGACAGGGGTACAGGGGGTCGCTGGTTTCGGATATCGAATGCTTCGCTTGCGCTGACTCCTTTGCGTTGTGCGCCTTGTCAATCGGTGACTAATGTTCAGCAATTTGGCTAAGCGACAGACACCGGCGGAGACAACAACAAAAGCAGCAGGCAGGCAGATGAGATAAAGCAGCAGCAGCAGCAGCAGCAGAGTGGAACAGGGTTTCGGGGGTGGGGAGGGGGGTTAACGTACGGTGAAAGGAGAAGAGCAAGACTAAAACGCAAGGACAAAATCGTTAAAATGTTAACAACAAACTCACTAAAATAAATCAATGCTCCTTCTTTTTTTTGTGTTTCGTATTCCTTATTTATTCGCTTTCAACTTTTCGCATTGTATTTGAGTGTGTGTGTGTGTGTGTGTGTGTGTGTGTGCGCCCCCTAGGGAGTTACCTCTGCCAGGGGAAGTGGTGGGGGGAAGCCAAATCCACATTCAATTTGTTTATCAGGAAAAGAAATTGAGTGAGTGTCGCCGAATGAATCAAGCGAGACCCAATGAGTGCACGAGGGGTGTGTGTGTGTGTGTGTGTATGTATGGGGGAGAAGGGAAGGGTGGTATCTATGCTCCACTCCTTCTACTTCTTGGTCTTCGTCTTCGTTGTCGTTTTCTTCTTCTTCTTGTTCGGCTTCTGCTGCTGCTGCCAAAAGGTGACGACAACGGCTGAGGTACAGAATGACGGCGCTTTTTTGTCATTAGTTGCATTAACTTTCCCCATTGACAGTCAATTTTTCAGTGCCTTACGACCAGGAGACGCTGTCGTCTTCTTCTTCTTCTTCTTCATCCTGCTGCTAACGTCGTCATCGTCATCGTCATTGTTGTTGCTGTTGTTGTCAACGCTGTTGTTGCCTGTTTACTGTATGCAAATTTTGTGCAGCTTGTCATTGTCAAAGCTGTCGCCTGGCTTAAGCGGCACTCAAACATTCAGCCGACTATCGACTATCGGGCATATCAACATTTGCAGCCAGTTTAAGCGACAAATACAAGTGTAAAAATTATAAATAAATAACGCCATATTATATATACTTGATCAGCATTAACAGTGGACTCGATATTGCCATAACTAACTATCCAAATCTAGCTATATAACAGCTTGTGAACTGAGGTGAACTTGGCATGTGTATATCTGTCGACGACGATTGCATCTGATCGCTTTAGATATAGTTATCCCAAAGTACACCTGTCCAATATGTGTATTACACTCTATCACATGGCTTACTTTTTAGCAAAAATCATAAACATCGGCAAACTCTCCGATTAATAATTCACTTTTGAATTAATAGCTTCATTTCCAATTTTAAGATTTAATTTGAAATTGAACATTTTTTAAATGTACATAGTAAGTAGAGTTGTAGAGTAAGTAGAGAGATATTAAGTACAGTCTCAATTTCAAATATATATATAAATATATATATTTAGTCTTCAGTAGTGTATTTGAAAGTTCGTTCAGCTGGTTTCGTTGCTTTGTCTCTGATTTTTTTTTCTATTTGGCTAATCTCGCATTCTTTGGCATCCAGGCGCACTTTATTTAACGCTGTTAACTGCTTGCTGATGGCCACTAAATGTGCAAATTGATTTCATATTGACAACTTTTAGTCAATGAATGAGTTTCGATTTGAATGCATACACAAAAACAAATACACTGAGACAAACACACACACACACAGACTGGCAGTCAACGACTGTTTGATAAGACATGCAATAAATTTTGTTACTAATTTTTGTCGCCTTTGCTTTCGAGTTGCATTCGTTGATTTTTTAATGAAGACGGATTGGAGGGGGTTGGAAGAGAGAGGTCAACGACGATTGCAGCGGAAATTTGTATGTGATAAATCAACAACCAAACAGAAAACCAAGAAAAATAAAGTCAAAAACAAAAAAAATAAATTGTCAAATGATTCATATTAAAGTTTGCCCGATTCCGCAGTACAAATAAATCATATGAAATGTATCTCGCAGATACTTTTTTATTTCATGCAAAGGAGGAAGGCGGTGCTTGAGGCGAGTGCGTTTTGGGCCAGGTTAAGTGCTAATGTTAATGTTTTTGGCCCGCGTTTGTCATTGTCCCAGTCGCGTGCAACCGCTGGTTGAACGTGCAACCGCTGAACGTTGATATATTGATTCGCATGCGACACTAAATCAAAATAACTCTGCATGCTTGGCACCCAAATATTTCTCGGGAATGCTCCGCACTCACAATGCCAATTCTTGGAATTTTCACAGGGGTTGGGGTCGTAGCGAAGGGGGAGGAGAGCGCTGCAAGAGGGGTTGCAGGTTGAGGAGGAGATGTTGGACAAAATTAAGCCAGTCGGAAACAGAGAAAATATGCGCTGAATAATGAGCGATGAGTGCTTTTGGCTACTTATGCGTGAAAAAAAGATACTGTATCTTGTATCTTTGGAATGCCGGCTGTTGTTGTTACTGGGGGGGAACCCAACTGCGACGAACAATGCTCCACAATTCGGCACTCGACTGGGAATATACATTTTATATATCTCTACTCGATATACTATATACTCGTATATATATATGTATATATAATTATTTATACAGTCATACCAGTATTTATTCGTACACTCTTATCGTGGCAGTGTTTTTTTCTTCGTCACATTGCGATTTACATTTTTCTTAGTCAGTGTTTGACATCATTTGTTTTTTGAGAGAGTTTTTTTGTGAACAAATTATCAAAGATTTGAACTCGAGTATATTTATTATTTTCTAGTTATTATTTTAAGGAAATGTTACATTAAATTTATTCTTAATTAAAGAAACAAGTTTCTAAAGAGCAAAGGGTTTTCTATACATGATTTTATGAATAGTTATTCAAACACTCATCTCTTTCAAGTGTTTTCGACTATAAGTTATTACTTATCTAGATTTCAATATGAATTCTCGGATGTCTTGCAATTATCTTAGTTGTTTTCCAATTGATGAATGGGTGCATTGCAACCAAAGTGCACTTGTTCACTTCATTCATTATTCACATTGCAGTTTAACTCCTGATAATACGAATGCACTCACACACATTCCCCCATTCGTTGTCTATTCACATGTGAGTGTGTATTTTGGAGGCAGAAACATTCTCATCTACTTCCGTCGGCTGCAAAAATATTCGTTTGAACTTTCGCGCACTTTTGGCTGCCATTTGCAGATGCTTTCGCTTGGGCCCAAATTACCCAAAATGTTACCCGAGGCGCACACACACACACACACGCACACACACAATGTATAGACTGAGAGTGTGTGTGTGTGTGTGTGGAAATGTTGGGTATAGTTTTGTTTAGTTTTCGTTGTGCGAGTTTTGCGAGTTCAAAATGTAAACTGAGACCACAAAATGCGTCTTGTAAGCGTATTTAACTTTATTATTATTTATGCATGTGTTTGCGTATGTGTGTGTATGAATGTGTGTGTGTGTGTGTGTGTGTGTGTCGACGTTTAGTTCGCTTATTAATTTATAATACACTGCGGCCTTGGCGCACAACTTTTGCATATTCAATAAAATGTTTTGTTGAGCAAAAACTTTGCCATTAACTCATCCACGCCAAAATTATAGTTTGCCACACACACACTCAAACACACACACACACATATATATATATATATATATATATATATATAAAATGCTGCTTAAACAGTATTAAGAGAGTTACCTATCCAAGTAGTTATAGATATCTGTGGATCCTACTCACTTTCAAGAAAGTTTTGTTGAGCACACACAGAAAGAGAGAGAGAGAGAGAGAGAGAGAGAGAGAGAGGAGAGTGAGAGAGGGGCATAGTGAGAAGGCAGCATCATCTGTTTTGTGTGTTTTGCGTTCTTGTCGCATAACCCGATAATTTATTGAACTTGCCACAAGCTGCGACACTTGCCACTTGCAGTCAAACGCTTAGCAAACAACTTGCATTTATCTCCATCTTTCTCTCCCTTTTTCTCTCTCCCTCTCTCTGTCTGCCTCTCTCTCTCTCTGTTGCTATTGCTGCAAAATACATTCAGTTGACTCAATCTGCCAATTACGCGACGGCTTGTTTAGTTGCCGCAACTTGTGGCAATAGCTTGCCGTTAAATGGCAACAAAAGTCACTCAAAAATCGAGCATTTCAAGGACTCGCTCGCTCTTAGCCAGGCATTGAACCGCTTTATCGATAACTAATGAGGCGACTATAAAACAAACAAACACACACGCACACACACACACACACACACACACACAGTTACTGGCCTAAATATATGCATAGACTTTCAGTTGGGTCAACAAAATGGCTGACAGACTAAATGGGAGCCCAAAATGGCCAGCTTTGGCTTAGCCAAGAGGTTTGGGGTGTGCTTGGGAGTGCTTGGGAGTGCTTGGGAGTGGTTAGGGAGTGTGTGTGTTTTAGGGGTTGACGCTGTTATGTTATTAAAGCCATAAATTCAAGTAAAAACAAATGAACGAAGCGTTGGCCAAATGTTGTGTCTTGCGACAAAGATGAAGATGAAAGCGAAGAAATGAGAGAATGGAGAAGCCCCCAACTGTAACTGGAGCAGGCGGGCACTGGGCAATAGGCGGGGATCTGTTGAGCTGGGAAGCTGGGGAGTTGAGGTTCTGTAATGGGATGCTCGCAAATCTCAGAGCTGGGCAACATGAGCATAATGGCATAAAGCGTTGATAACAAATTTGCGCATTTCAACATGAATGAATTCTCTAGAGGCACACATGCACAACGAGAGCGATAGAGAGAGAGAGAAAGAGACAGGGACAGAGTGAGAGGAGAGGGGCAAGAGCGTAAGAGAGAGAGAATGGGAAGTTGGCCTAGTGTGTCTAGGTCTTCATAGTCAGGCTTCCGGCTGTAGCTGGAGCTGAATGTCCTTTGCCTTTAGCCTTAAGTGCCTCAGCGTTCAAATGGTTTACGTGTGTCTGTGTTCGACTTGATGGTGATATGTGTGTGATGTGTGTGTGACATACACTACACAAAAATACACAATAGACTTGACTTTGCTGAAAGTAGTTTGTTCAATTTGCAAATACGTTTTGGTTTACAAAAACTGTGCTTCTTAGCTGAGTCTAATGAAATGCTTAAAGCTGAACCATATTATTTCTGGCTATATATATATATATATATACATGTATATATATCTTTACAATTGTGTCTTTCATCGTCCATCGATAATTGATTTGTATCGATAGTTAAACATAAAACTTGTATTCCAAACTTGAAGTCTGTCTGCGATCGGCACTTTATATATTGTCTGTCTAGAATATAGACTTTATGTAGACTGTACTAATTTATAAGGTTGCAAGTGCTAGTTTCTGTCTCTTTTATGGACTTCATTAGGAACATTAAGAAAAAACAAAATCAAAATCAATTTTGGACGATGCATTTTTTTCGTAGAGTTTGCACAATTTAATTTAATTTCTATTTATTGAAACATATTTGCTGGCTTAAGGAAAATCAGCTCTGATTTTTTTTTGTCCTGCAACTGTATGTGTGTTTGTTACATATATATATATATATATGTGTGTGTAACATGTAGAAGCATTCTGTAACGAAGCCTGCCAACGTTTTTGGGGCCAATGTAACGCTTGAGTCTCTCCCTCTCTTCCCTCTCTTTCCCCCTCACACGGCGTTCTGCTTGAAGCCATGTCAACATGTAGTGATGCCACCACCTCCCTCCCCATTTACCACCCTTGTGACTTGAGACGCAGCTGCCGCAAGACACTTGGCGTCGCAGAGGACACAGGACAACTGATTTTCCGTCATGGAGCACACTGTGATTTGTCGCAAAGAACTGACCAGTGGCTCAGAAGGGCAGTGGACGGCTCGGAGCCCAGGGAGGAGATGGCCTGATGAAAGGCAGACAAAAGAAAATCGAGTGACAACAGTAACAACAACAACTCACACACACACACACATACTGAGGCACCCAAAGGACTCTGTCGTTTCTTCTGGTTTTTGTTTTTTTTTTTTTTTTGTCGTTTTGGGCCTAGTTGGCTGCACGTTCTCCAGCTGTCCTTATATGAACCTGCCCCAATCCCCCATGTCGTCAACTCTCCAGCTCTCTGGCTGGCTCGACCAGTCAATGGCTTGTTGACGTTTCATTTATCGTAATCAAGTGCGCAATCAATGCGATGAGAATTGCACTTAAGGATTGTTTTCTGCTTCTTCTTCCATTTTTTGTTTTTTTTTTGTTTTCCTTCAGTGTATTTGTTGCATGTTGCATGTGGCAGTGTTTCTTGGTGCTGCAACGAGTGCCCCCAAATTGGCTTATGAAATGCATTGCAATCGTGTTCAGAATGACACTTGGCCACATTTGGAGAATGCTCAGCTGGTTGAATAAGAATGTGAATTGTGAATGAGAATGTGAATGAGAATGTGAATGAGAATGTGAATGCGCTTGCTCTAAGCAGCGAGGCATGTGAAACGTTTGCGAATGCAGCGCAAAGGAGAATTGAAAACATTGAAGTACTTCTGAAGGAAAGGAAAAGAAGAAAAGTAAGATGACAACCCTGGCAGATTGGAGGAGTCAACCACAGCTCACATCTAAATTTCACTATAAATTGAAAAATCCGATCGATCGTTTGTTCCTATGAGCTATATACTATATATATATAGTAGTTCGATGTTGATGTTTTTTTGTACAAATGTCAGCAGTGAAAACTTTCAACAAGTGAGTTTGGCTCGCATAACTTTCCTCAACAGAAGCAGTCATCTTTCGACTGATAGCTCGTATGACAGTGATCCGATCCGGCCAACTCCAATATATATATATGTACACATAGGCAGATGCAATCCCAGATTCATCAAGATAGCTTTAAAGCTGACCGAGTTCACATAGTTAGTGAAATGGATAGTCACAAGCTCATGCACTTTTAATGTGGCTTACTTGGGTGAATATTTGTGGCATGCCATTCCTTGCGACCAGTTTCTCTTGCACTTTGTACTTTTCAGCAAATTTATCGATAAACAAAAGTTCTCGTTTTTTCTTTTTAAATAAAAGTTAGCATGCAAAATAGTTGGTGATGAGTTGTAAATATGTAGCTGCGGCGACAAACTCTGTGCTTCTGTCTTCTTTTGTTATTTTGTCGTTTTGGCCCTGGCTGATAATAAGTGGCGCTGAAGCTGAAGTTGAGAGAAAGAAGACAACTGCTTTTTGGAATATGCCAACTTGGCAGTTGCCAGTTGCCAGTTGCCAGTTGCCAGCAAAGACCAAAGCGGGAGAGGGTTGCTCTAAAGATTGTGCTCAGCACATTTTTAAATTAGTACTGACTGACGGAGGTGGCCAAAAAACTGACGAGGCAAGTGGGCGAGTGGGCGGGGACGGGGGCGGTGTGAAAACTTTTAGCTCAAGCCATGCTAAAAAATGTTTCGCTCACCAAAAATCGTGCCCAAAACTTTGTGGCCGACAGCTAGCGGACTCTAGCTATGACAACTGGCTGTGATAGGCAGGAGCGGGCGGCGGGTGAATTAGTAGTGGCGAGGGGAGGGGTGTGTGTCTCGTTGGTACAACTTGATTTTACTATTTTCATTTTTCGTTTCATTTTATTTCTTCTTTTTTTCATCTATTTTTTGGTTGCTATTGTTGTTTCATTTTTGGGACTGGCGGGGCCTGAACAATGGCCAAAAAAGCGACGACGTTGCGCGATATTGTCAAGCGGATGGTTGACAGTGGTTGGGGGTTGGGCCAGTTGGGTGGTTGGCTGGTTGGGACTGGGTATTCGCAGGCTGAAAATGCAATTTTTGTGGAGCGCAACAAAAACAACAACAACAAGAAAAATCGCTCGAAACGACAAGCGACAACAGAAAATTGGATGAGCACTGCGACCATGATGGTCTCTCTGCCCGGACGGACGAAGCTGCTCGGTGATACGGGGTCTGGGCCGGGCTGGGCTGGATAAACCGCAACAGCCACTAACTGAATCCAAAATCGGACTGAGACAGCTGTAAAAGAGCGCGCAAGAGTGTGAGAGAGAGAGAGAGAGAGAGAGAGAGGGGATAGAGAGAGGAAGAGGGGAAATGGTGTTCTGGCAAGTTTCAGTGCTGCCAGACCAGGCGAAGCATACAAAAATAACCACAAGCCCAAGCTGCACATTATCTATGAATGTGCTTTTTTGCTACCATGTGTGTGTGTGTGTATGGGTGTGTGTGTGGGTGTGTATGGATGTGGGTGTAACGCGGCCGTATTTTTCTGCTTTTTCGCAACGTCAGTTGGCGCAACAAAAAACTGCAAAACGCAACACAGCGCGAAAGTGAGCGACTGAGAAAGAAAGCCTAAGGGAGAGAGAGAGAGAGAAAGAGAGACAGAAAGAGAGAGGGAGAGGGAGAGAGAGAAAGACAAGGAGAGAGAGGCTGAATCGGAAATTGTTGAACAGAACTTAAATCTGAACGAAATTGTTTTTGGCGACAGTTTCTGTGTGTGCCACCGCCCCCCTCCATGACTGTCCCTCTAGCTGAGCTCGGTACACAGAGCTTGAACCTAAACCCAGCGCACCGCCTCGGACCTTGTTAGGCATCAGCAGGCAGCAGCTGGCTGCAATGTTGCAAGTTACAAGCTACATGTGTGTTATGCCACCTACTTTTCAAAGAGCTCCTATTTCGACAACCCAACCCAGTCCAGCCCAACCCAACTGCTCCGTCCATTCGCCGCATTAACAACTGCAGAGCGTTGCCAGAGCTTGTAGAGTATAGAAGCATAGAGTTGCCAGCCACTCTTATTAAATGCCTGAGGCAAATAATAGGGTTACCACTTAATAAATGACATGGCAATGACAATTGAAGCTTGTGCAGCTTGAAGTTTGAATACAATCAAAAATAAATAAATTAAATTTAATTTTCATAATCTATTCGCATTCAATTAAATGCTGAAAACACAAAGTAGAAATTAATTCATTTTACATTTTTCATTTATAAATTTGTTTCATATTTATTGGGTTTGTGTAGAAAATACTTATTATATAGTAATTAATTGTTTCACTACTGCAGTTTTATTTTTTGCCACTCAAACATTAACGCCAAGGGCAACTCAACAACAATGGAATCGCGAAATGTTACGAATGTTGGGCCATAGTTGAGTGCAGCTGGCATCCATTTAATGTCTAAGAGAAGAGCATTTGCCTGATTACTGCTAACTGGTCCTATGTTTGCTAGGCTTTACACAGATTGCAGCAGCAGCAGGAGGGTGGTGCAGGAAAAGAGGTGGTGCAGGGGAGGGTCGTAGAGCGATGTTTTGGTATAGTATGTTGCAGTGCGGCAGCTTTTTGCAGAGATTTGTTGGCTTGGAAATTGCCCAACAAATTTCTGCTGGCGGGCCACAAACAGCAAACCACACACACACATACACACACACACACATATATATATATGAGAGCAGGCTAGCCATATGAGCACGTATCTGTGCATCTCTGTGTGTGTATGCTGTGTGTGTGTGTAGATTACTTACTTTTGGAGCGTTAGTCGTTAGTGGCGTTATTTCATAGTCACGCCCAGCAGCCGCAGACGCAGTTACTTCCGCACCAACAAAACACCAACCAACTCCACCACCCCGACCCGCCTCCCGTGCATATCCCCTAGCCCCGCCCCCCAACACGCTTCCCGTCGCTTGGCGCCCTTGGTCGACCTCGTCTGGGGCTACTTAGACGAGCGCCGCACAAAAGCGCAAAAAGAGCGCAAAAAGCCGTTCATTGATAATGCAAACTCAGCACAAAAATATCTCTTGCACATGGCTGAAAGATGGGGCGGGGGCGGGTATAGGGGGGACGGGGAGTTACATACATTTATGAAGCCAGTCTAAACTTTTGCATCGTGTGTGTGTGTGTTGCTTTCTGTGTGGTTCAGTTTGAAGTCATGACCAAAAAATTATGTGGTTGTATTTAAAGTTGCGCTAAGCTTTTGGGTCTCTGGACTCTAGGCAACAACGGACTGTAGGCTACCTCTAAACCTATACCACCCCCTTTATCCAACCATCCCCCTCAATCCACCAGAGAAGTGGGGGAAACTATCTAATACTTTTTCAGTTAACTCGCGCGTTGATTTCAAGTTGACTTTTGGGCAATAAAACTTTTTGTGAGTGTGAATTGCTGTATTATGTGTGTAACTCTAAGTGTGTGTGTGTGTGTGTATGAAATGGTATATGTGGTTTGTATTTAAATTGGACAGCGCTGACCACGCATTGCACTCGTTAGCCAACCGGCCAACTGGTTCCAACAAAAGTTGACATACCTGCAATGGAGAAGGAAAGAGAAACAAAAAGTCAAATTAGTCAATGGTAAAACAATAGCTTAATTTAATGTTTTTGGTTAATAATGATTATTACAAGTACAAGCTGAGCTAGGTTATATTATCCCCCACAACGATTACTGTCCAAGTTGTTGCCTTGACGACGTGGCAAAGGTAATTCGTCTCTTGTCACTTGCCCAGCCCTTGGGAGCGGGAAGACTCCACTTTCGGGGAGTCTCCTTGGCTCACACGTCTCCAATACCCGATAACTCCGATAACGAAGTGGAATGGTAAATTTGACATATTCACAAGCAGAGCTAGAAATGATATTCAACATCAGTCAGGAGTTTTTTTTATCGTTTTCGAACGGAATCGAATGCCGTTTCATAACCTTTACCTTTACCGAAACCTTGACACATTACCTAGGCGAACCGGAACCGGAACCGGAACCGGAAATACGTTTACCGGATCAAATATAAGGCATACTCCAAAACAAGTCAACGATCAGTCAACTTAACTAGCTTTGCTCCCCCCTTTTGTTGTCTTTTTTTTTCTGTTTTTGGTTTTTTTTTTTTTGGTTAATTAGCCACCCGACTAATTCAATCAATACAATCACATTATGCTTGTCATCACCCACACCCCTTCGCCTCCCCCTCCCCCACCCTAAAAAAAGCAACATTCAGAAGTAATTTTTGGACATGTTATACGGTCATTTCAGAAATTCCATTACGTTGTAGTGGCAAAAAAAGGAGAGGAAATCAGGCCGCTCGTTACCGTTATGAGTCGCATTAGCTACACGGGCAAAGCAGGGGGTTGGGGTTGCGGGAATGTTGCTAATTTCCTAAGTGGCAGTTTGCCAGTGTTGCCAACTCAGTTTGTGACTCACAACTTCCGTCTGCTTCTCTCCCTCTCTCTCTCTCTCTCTCTCTCTCTCTTTCGCTCTCTATGTCTGTCTCGCTTTGAGTCTGTTCTCTGCGCAAATATTCAACTCATTTAACACATTGTCCAGATCCGCAGCGAACATAACCTCAATGTGGAATTAACAACAAGCGGCTAAAATGTAAATAACCAAACCCAAAAAAAAAAAATATATATATATATATATATATATAAAAAAACACACATAACAAGAGCAAAGCTTCTGCTGCGGCTTTTCAGCTTCGGTTCCTCAGTTCTGCTCTTGGGGTACGGAGTAATGTGTGGCGGGAAGGGGAATGTGGCGCCCCGTTTCAAGTATTTTTGCATAAATTAAGCATCGAGCCTGCTGGAGGTCCTGACACATAACGGGTATTGCTAATTACGCCATAATGTCCGAAGAGCACAACGTTAACGAACAGAAACCAGAGAGAGAGAGAGAGAGGGAGAGACAAAGAGCAGATAAGGGAGAGAGAGAGGGAGAAAGCAGATGGAAGGCAAGCAGGGGTGCAACCAAAAGGCAGGCACTTGGCCTTAGCCAGAAAAGGCAACAAATTAGCATAATAACCTTTAATAATACAACCGAAAAATTAAATAACAACAAGAATGACGATGGACAAAAAAAAAACAGAAAAAGAAAAAATATTAAATGCGAGCAAAGCAAAAAACAGAAAACTGTAAACCGAAAAAAAATAAGCCCGAAATGCTAAGCAGGCAATGGACCTCGTTGGATCTGGGTGCCGCTTAAGGGTAAGCGGAGCGAGTGAGAGGGTTACAAAGAGTGAGAGAGGTAGAGCGAGAGAGAGAGAGGAAGAAAGGGGAAGAAAGAGGGAGAGAGAGAGAGAGAGAGAGAGATGTACAAGCAAGGATTTTTGAAAAAGCAAAACTACAAGCCATTAACGCACATTAGCAGAACTTATAAATTTATTGCCTGTGCGCTCGCTCCTTGATGTCAATACTAGCCGGTGGTGTGGGGAGCGGGGGGAAGGCGAGATGGAAGGGCAGGGCAGGACAGGGGAGGGGAGTAGGGAGAAAGTAGGTGTTGGGCGCAAAAAGGTTAAGGCCATGCATTTCGGGGGTAGTTCGACATTTGGACTGGAACAATAGAGGGTGCTGCTGCTGCTGCTTCAGTGTGAAAGTGAGCGTAAAAAATAAATATATATACATATATAAATATATATATATATATATATATATATAGATATCTGAAAAGGGGGAAATTGCGATATGAGATTAAGATTGGAATTGGGTATTGGTTGTGGATGTGGCTGTAACAAAGCTGCTCACTGGCAGCAGAGGAAGACAAGAAAAGGGAGCTCTAATTACAGGCCAAATAACACTTAAGGATACATTTAATGTGAAATTCGAGAATAACTGCAAAGAGAACTTGAGCTCAAGCCAAGTAAATAGTTAGAATTAAATTTAAAATTAAAGTAAGGAATATAACAATAAGTATATATATATATATATAGATAGCTTGGTTTGCAATCCGACTGAACGGAGTTTCTAAATGATAATCGAGTGGTATCGATAATTATCGATCAAATATAATAAACTTGATATCGACTTGTTTGTTGGCCTAATCATGTATATATATATATATATCCCTATATATACTCGCAGATGTTTAATGCTTTTACGCTTGTTGCATACTCAAGCTCATCTTCATTATACGAATTTTACCCATTTTAAATGGGTTAAGCGTTTCAAAAAACAGGGGGTGATGACTGCAAATGTCAGCTGCATGCGAATTGCATTTGTACCGCTGTCGACAGCTTGTTCTTGTTGTTGTTGTTACTTCTACCTGGGATTGTGCTAATTTGTTTTCCAATTTGGCTGCTTCTACTGCACGTGAGAGAGAGGGAGAGAGAGAGAGAGAGAGAGAGACTGAGTCGGAGCACAAGAGTAATGTGTGTGTGAATGATTCTGATTGTGGCACACTCGTTATCCTTGCCTTTAAGCACAGCCAGCTGCATTACAACAACAGCAACAACCAGAACAGAATGGCTAAGAACCAAGCAAAACACAACAACAGCAACAACAAAAGCAATAAGAACAACAAAACGTGCCACTTAGTTAAATGCACACGTGCGAAATCTCTCGAGCTAAATGCAACCAAATTCCCACTCGCCCTTATGCCCAAAAAAAAAACCCTAAGCCAGCCCAGCCCAACTCAACCCGAAGCACAACCCTGTGCAGAGAGAGAGAGAGAGAGAGAGAGAGAGAGCGAGTGAGAGGGGGAGGGAGATAGACTCTTCACACACACACAGCCCGCATGCTGCTTATCCCGCAAGAAAATGCAATACAAAATGAATATTTAATTCGACTTGCACAGCTGGAGGAGCAGCGGCGTAGTGTGTTAAATGTGAGGGGGGTTGCAAGATGGATAGGGTGAGTGGCGGGGGAGGGGGTGTCACAGGATCGTGTGCGATTTTGTCGAGTCACGACGCGTGCAAAAATCAACGCTATGCCATAGAAAAGAAAATTGCATTTCACTGTTATCGCCACAGATGCTGACAGATGTGTGTGTGTGTGTGTGTGTGTGTGTGTATGTGTGTGTGTGTATAATATTTTAAACTTAAATCTAGCTAGCTAAACGACGTCATTTACAGTCGCAGATATATAATAATAACAAACTATTCTTCTAACTTTTAGATTTCGGCAAGTTGAAATGTATTATTAAGTAAAATATAAACTGTGTAATGATGAGTATAGTATCGATAACTGTAAGTATAATGCACATGTCGGCTATCATGTATATGTATACATAACTCGTCGATAAGTCATCTATAAAAATCTACAAATAAACCATTCAGCAATTCAGCCAAGAGAATATTATGAAAATATTTAACAAATCATATGCTATCGAAACCAATTGTAAACAGTCTAGTAACTATCGATAATTTATCGAAAGCAGCTATGCTGCTCATAAGCTGAGTTTCAGTATACATATATGAAAATTGAACTTATGTATACATGATCGGTGTCTCAATTGGATGAGCATATTTCCAAACAGATTACAGAGTATCTTGCAGTCGAACACATTTCACAGCAGACCACTGGCCGTATATGCCTGGTAGCTTTATCAATGCTGTTTGGATTGTTTGTTTGTTTGTTTGATGATATTTATTTGCCGCATAGCGGTGCAAGCATTTTGACCCCGGTTGAAAGCAGAAAGGATACAAAAGGAGCAGCCCGATTGTGTGTGTGTGCGTGCGTGTGTGTGTGTGTGTGTGCCATAAAAGGACAGGTAAAAAGGGTTAAAAGGAAACAAAACGGTATGCGTAATTCCCAGTAAGAGCCCAATATACAAATGGAACCAATATCCACCAACAACATGAAGAACAACAAGAACAGCTGACGACAGAAAGGCAGCAGTCCTTGTATCCTGGGGATAAGCGACTTGGCAACAACAGCAACATTTTATTTCACTTGCTGCTGCCCCCTTTTTTTTTTGGGTATTTTATTTTTCTTCATCGTTTTTTTTTTTCAATTCTATAAGATGCCAGGATATGTTTGACATGCCCCCAATTGAAATGGAGGCACCTGTCACAATGCACCAGAGAGCGAGGAACAGGACCAGGACCAGGACTAGGACCAGGACCAAAGGCAGAGCCAACTAAAAAAGGCGATACGGTGTTGGTTCAAAGCGTTGACAGCTTTTAGCCAACTGTGTTATTGGCTAGTCAGTTGAGCGAATTGAAGTCCACAAACTGTGTGAAGTTCAAATCGAACTGGATCATATTGTTTGGGTGTCAGTGTCTTTGTGTTTTGATTTGTGAGTCCATACCAGACACGAAACGGTTTCTGAAAACGGTTCAACAGTGGTTCAGCGTCAAAAGTACCAAAATGATGTGTATGAAAGTAGAATAATATATCAACTGATGATATACTGTTGATATACGTACATACTACACTTGCTGAACCGGTTCACGAGTGGTTCAGCGTAATAATACACAGGCTGTAGCTTGATTAACGTGATTACTGGACAAACAGATGATATACAGTGGATTACATATAGTAGTAGTAACAAAATAGGTGTCGAGTTCACATATTTGCTGGCTCCTAAAACCGGTTCAAAAGTGGTTCAGATTAATAACTCAGCAACTGCTCGGATTTGGTACGCAGCCTGAAAATATGCTCGTTGGTTGTTGAAGTAATATTTTAGCCTAATCTAAGCCATATTCCTAGCTGCCTTCAAGCTATTTTATTATTTGTATTATAATTTTTTTCTTTTTAAACACTTTTTTTTTTTTGCCTGAACATATACGTAATACATACATATATGTAAATATACATGTGTGTGTGTGTGTATTGTGTATGCTGTTTGTATGGCACTTTTATATTATTACTCTTATGCAGCTGTTGTTGTTACCGTTTCGCCCGTTTGGCCCGTTTTGCGCGTTTTTTGTATTCATTGCCTTTTGTTTTACAACAATTGCATGCCGAATTGAGCGCTCGTTGTTGTTGTTGTTATTGTGATTGTTGTTGTTGTTGCTGTTGCTTTTTAGTATTTTTGCTAAACTCAGCATTTAAGTTTAGTTTTTGGGCAAAAGGGTTGCTGCGTTCTTTGGCTCGCTTTGGGTTTTTGGTTGCGTTCGACTTCTTTTCGTGTTTTTGGTAAACGTTTTGCATTTTATTTCATTTTATTTCTCGCTTTTCGTTGTTTGCCACAATAAAAAGGGTGCATTTTTATATTTCGCCATAAGTTTTTATGGCTTCCGTGTAAGTATGTGTGCTTGTGTGTGTGTGTGTGTGTGAGTGTGTGTGTGTGGCGTCGGCTCTGTCTGTGTGTGCTCACCTCCGCTCCGTTCCGCTCTCCTTTCTTCCCTACCCCTACACCTAACTCTTACACCGCAGCACAGCCAAGTCGGCATTTAGCTGCGTTGCTTGCCTTTCTGCCCTCCCCCCACTCGGTCTCCTTCTCTCTCTCTCTCACCCCTGCCCCTGCTTCTGCTCCTGCTCTATCTCTTTACGCTGTTGTCGACATTTTGTCAAAAGTTAGTCCAGTCACCCAAAAGCATTGGTCCTACGGCGGAGAAGCGCGGGCCGAACACTTGCGGTGTGTCTAAAATGACGCGCCTTTACACTTAAATGTTTTCAAAACTTTTTGCTCACTCTCTCTCGCTCTCTCACTCACTCTGTCTCTCTTTCTCTCTTTTTATTGCAACTCTTTGTATTTTTACTGTTGGTCGCCTTGTTTTGCACTTTTAATTTGGTTTATTTGTGCCGAGAGTATGACTAAATGTCTGTCTGTCTGTCTGTCGGTCTGTGTGTGTGTGTGTGTGCCTTTGAGTGTGTGTGTGTGCGAGTATTTAGATTTTAATCTACTTTGCCGTTGCAGCTGCCAAAAACTTTTGACAACGCACTCCCCACCTATCTTCCAACCCCTCCCCCATCGACAAAAATAATGGAAGTAGGCAAGCTGTAGTCGTGTGAGCTCGACAAGGAGATACCCTTCTTGTCAATCATTCGAAAGTTGTGCCTAATAGAGGCTCACCAGTAATCGATTTTATCGATATTTGAAAAACACTGGAAGTTATCGGTATGCCTATCGAACGTGCGATTAATACTGCTCAAGAATTATATAAATATATATATATGTATATACTTTATGGGGTCGGAGAAGCTTCGTTCATTTGGGTCCACATGTTATACGAAAAAAGCAGGGTATAAGCCAAACTTTTAACGAAAATTGTTTTAATGTTGTTATTTATTATGCCGTTATATATAGCGCAAGGTGGAAAGGGGGTGATGATGGAGGGGGCGAGGAGGAGAGGGGTAAGTCTGAATGTTGCAACATTAAGCGAACGTTGAACTCGAAAGTTGTGTTTTTGTTTTATCTTTTTTTTAAACATATTTTATTGACTGACGGCAAAAAAATCAAAAATTTTCTTAAATGCTTAAGTAAATAATTGAAAAATAGTGAAATAAATACTGTAAATGCATTTATGAATCACAATTTGCAAATATGTTCTGAATTATTAATGAGGGTGGCGACCCTGTTCTTCAACCGGCAATCAACCGTTTAATGGCAAGCAAACAAGCAAATAAAAATATTCTTAATGCGCTCAAATGTATAATATGCATTTATTAATATTTATTTCCCATTTATAGTCAATTAAAATCAGTAAATAAAACATTTCCATAAGCAAATCAAAGTTATGCATAATTAATATATATATATATATATATAATAGTTTGTATATTTTTGTATAATATTTGTGCCTTAATCTGAGTCCATTTTACTTGCTTATAGTACATCTATTGATCTACCTAATATTATTTATAATATTTCTGAATTTATCTATGAACTATCTACGAGCCAACTTAAACTTAATCTAGTCACACTTTAAACGGCTTCTGCCTTTGTTAGAGGATTTTCATTTCAAGATCTCTCCAACCCCCACAAACTATATTTATTTATATGAATACTGAATAAGAATATTACTGAATTCTTAAGTGATTAACTTTATTATTTGCCAAGTAATGTAAAGCTAAACAGACTAATAAGTTATTAGTTATACTACGACTATATAATATAGATCGCTGTAGAACCTATCGATAAGCATACTGAACAGGGTCATCATGGTAATCAAATTAGCCAACAGTGTTGATCTAATTGCGACAGAGTTGCTAGTGCACAACCATTTCCCATAGCAATCTCAGTTGTGCGTATATATTTACGCTATATATGCATGCATACATCTATATGCATCCCCCGCCCCCAGTTCCCATCCAGCTCCAGTTCCATAACTGAATTCCCATTCGGCATTCATTGAGAGGCACGATCTTCATCGTTTGACTGGAATATGAGGCTCAGTCTGCTGGCTCATTTAATAGGCCCCTAGTCAAATGAAATGTGCGCACTTGATTGCAACCATAAATTTTGCAGTGCGCTGCTGCCCCACACACAGCGAAATCACACACACGCACACGCACACACTCACACACACACAGCCAGTGGGGTCAGAGGGGGTTGGGGGTGGGGGTGGGTGGGGCAGCAGTGGAACGTGCACAGTAAATGAAATGAAAGCAGCGAGTGTGTGTGCGGTGGCCAGTGTTAAATTTCAATGCCAATTGCATACAGTTAAAAGGCGAATGCTACAATGTGCAAGCAAAAGGGGAGTGTGGGGAGAATGGGGGGTGTGGGAAGTTTACTTCGTTTTATGGCCTTTTTTATTTTTTATTTCCCTTTTTAAATGCAAAGCCACACACACACACACACACACACATGCACACACACACAAATATGCTGCTTTTTGCGGTGCTTTTGTGCCTACGTTAAATGCGGGCGGCTTTTGTTGTTGTTGTGATTCATCAACTTTTAAATATTATCTGCCTGCCTTTCCATCTCCCCCCGCCTCACTTTGCCTCTCGCCCTTTCGCTTTGCAAAAGTAATTAAAGAATATTATAAAAATGGCAAAGGAATAACTGATAAGTATTGAAAGGAGTAAGCGTGTAGAAGCGTGTGGGCAGCGGAAGGAGAGGTGGAAGCGCTTACTTAAATGCTCAATGCTCAACGCTCAATTAGCATTCAGCGTATTCTTCACATCCTTATTAAAAGTGCTGTGCTTCTATCCCCCTCTTCCCCCCAGTCCCACTCTCATTTATTCGCTTGGCATTTCAACAGAAAGCAAAATTAGTAAGAAACCCATTTGATAAGTTGTTCCCCTCCCCACCCGCCCACTCCACGCCACACCCAGTTGACCACACGCTGCGTTTTTATTGACGGGTCGAGACTTTATTGGCTATTTTTTTAATGCATTTTTTAACAGTTCATTCAAATGACAACAATGACAACAATGACAAGAACAGCAGCAGCGGCAGCAGCAGCAGCAGCAACAGCAATCAGCGGCCAGCCCGCATATCACACATCATAAACGGTGCTTTATATTAGTATTCTTTAGTTAAAGTTAATTGTTGCAAGCAGCGCAGTCGATGAGTCGATTTATATTTAAATCTATGTAAATTGGCTGCGCTTTAATTTCGTCTAATAACCGTAAACTAAACTCACACAAGACACAAGAAACGCCCTTTGTTCCACCTGTGTCTGCAACTCTGCTCTGCTCTGCTCTGCTCTGCGGGGAGGTGTGGAGGAGGGGTGGGGCAGACGCTTATAGAAACACCTTTAGAGTTGAAACGTCTTTGAACTATTTCCATTTGTTGTTTGTTTGTTGGAAATGGGCATCTTGTGGATTGTTCAGCATTTATAGCTGGAAACTGGCAACGATGCAATTGAAACAGCACTGAGAGAGAAGGCTTAAGTTAGCCAGAGAGTGACAGCTAATAATGGCATGCTCTCTCTCTCTCTCTCTCTACAGCTAAAAATCAAATGAAAATTCACAAATGATATTGGCTACTTTTATATGGAAAATGATTATTGGTTGAGCAGTTTAATGACCTCTCGTCTACACTAACTACACCTACACAGCTACACACACACACACACACGCACCTACACACACACGCACACAACCAGAGCCGCTCGCCGCGTCTGGCACAAAGTGACAGAATGCAAGTTAAAACAAGTCTCTTGGGTCGATTTGAATTGTTGTTTCTCAACTGTCCCTTATCACCCAACCACCCAACCACCCAGCTACCCATCCTCCCCCTTTCTCCACCTTCGGCTGAGCTTGCCATGTCCTAAGGAGCATTGGGCATAGGTTCGTGGCTGTAAATCAAATGTCATGTCAATTTTAATTGCATTTTAATGATAAACGATGGCGCAAACAACGAACTACGAACTACTGAACTATGCATGGATAGGGAGAGGGAGGACTGGGAGTAAGTAAAGAGCAACAATCCCCTTGCTGCGCTATATATATATATATATTTATATATATATGTACACGCTGTGCAATAGTTCAAAAGGGTTAAAGTTTAACTTGCAGTCATATGAGTGTGTGTGTGTGTGTGTGCGTGTGTGTATTTGCGGAAAATCAATGAATGCACTCTTCACTTTCATTCAATTTGATTCACACTTCACAGACACACACACACTCGCATAAATTGCCAATTAGCCAGCTTAACACATAGATGCCAGCTTATATTCGTAAATATATAAACAGATATATATATAGATATGTAATTAATGATATATATATATATATATATATATAATTTGATTTGCAGCTGCATCCATACGCACTCAATCAGCCAGTCATGCGTTGTTCATCAGTCGCTCGATAATTCAAACCATTCATCTCTAGTTAAATACAAATTATGAATGTTTTTCTTCTCGCTCAAAATGCATGAAGTAATAATTAAATTATTCACTTTTTAAATAAATGTGCAAAAATGCAAGACGAGCAATTGAGAATGTCGAGTGGGCTCGACTAGCAGATACCCTCTAATAGTCTCTTGCAGTCTGTTTACACATTTGTTTACACTTTAAAGGGAGCAAGGGGACAATTGGGAATGTTCGAGTCCGATCTATGCCAATCTGGAGGCGCAGCTGGAGCACCTGCAGCGGGGTTACCCCATTCTCTCTCATCGAAATGGAAGACGCAGAAGGTGAAAGGCGAAGACTCGCAGATGGAGCCTGAGGATGATGATGACCAACAGCAAAAAGACAGTAAATGACAACATTTGGAAAAACTAAATTGACAGCATGATGAATGAACATCAATGCACATCTGACTGACGGACAGACAGAGGGACATAGCTGATCAAGAATATATATGCCTGATATGAGTAGCAGATGCTTTCATCTGCTTATTACTCAGACACAAGTTAATTGCGTTTGTTCTATCCATTATGAAAGGGTTTCGGCAAATATTGATTTGTAAATGATTTTAAATTGATTTTTAATTAAAATATTTTGTTGTCAATTGCAGGCGAGATGAGTGGGAGCAAACGTTCTCTCTCTCTCTATCTCTCCCTCTCCCTCTCCCTCTCTTTCTCTCTCTCTCTTTCTCTCTGGCAATGTGGGGCGATTTAAGTGGCACAGTTCAGTGCAGATATTGCGAATAAAAGCTGAACTTTGTTTTTTGCGCTATTTGGCATTTGATGATTTTATTGCAAAAACCACAAAAACTAAAAGCAAACAATTGAGAAACAACAAAAAAAAATGGAAAAAAAGAAAACGTAAAATAAAAAAATTAATGCGAAATTAATTTGTTCTATTGAGCAAAGAGCAAAACGCTACTTGTGGGTGGCGGGTGCAGCAGTCACAAAATGTGAAGAGCTCAATTAAATGATGCGAAGCAATTGAATGAGAAAAAAACTGAATCCCAATTAAACTTTAGATACTGCAACAGAAAGAGAAAGAGAAAGAGCGAAGGAGAGAGAGAGAGAGAGAGAGAGAGAGAGAGGGCAAGAGAAAGCACAAGTGGTAATTAATACTGCTCTGTTTTGAATGGCACTTTTAAAGATCTTAAATACTCTTCACAATCAGAGCACGTGTGTATCTAATGTCCAAATTGAAACTCTAAATTGAAAAACTCAACCGATTGTTCCTATGGCAGCTATATCGTAAAATAGTCCGATGTTGAGTGGGGCCTGAATAATATGGTAAATAAGAAACCGGTTAGGTGAATGGACCGACAGTCAGACATGCCTATAACGACCTGACTGTCAATGCTGTTATTCACTTTACATGGAATTTCAAATATGAATTCGACAAACTGAGTAAGCTAACACAAGAGCCGCAAAATGCGCTTAATTCACGCAATCAAGTCAACGGAATAAAATCACGGAGACTTGAGAGTACTTAGTAGGGCTTAGTATCCGCTCAGTCCCAGTTTTTCTGAGGTCAATGCAAAAGGCTGCCACAGAAAGCAGGGAATAAAGAACACAGCTGTCTTCCGAGTATATATAACATATATAAGATATAGCATATATATATATATATATATATATATATATATGTGTACATAGTATTTGTTTTGTACGTAGAGATCATTGGCAGGCGCTGGGCAATTGTTTGACAACTTGAAAGCATTTTGCTTTAGCCAAAGCTCAGGCTAAAGTTTTTACAAACAATGGCAATGACTGAACGAGTGCCACAACGAGAGAGCGACAGAGAGAGGGAGAAAGAGAGAGGGAGAGAGAGAGAGAGGGGGGCAAGTAAAGTTTTGTAATGCGCTTAAGCATCTTTGTTTAGTCTCCTCTCGTCGTCGTACACAGGTGGGCTGGATTGTTGTTGAAAGCTGTTTGTCGTCGCAGCTTCAGCGCCAGCAGCGTGTATTATAAGCATCTCCTCCTCCCTCCCTCTCTCACTCTTCATTCCGTTGCCCCCCACCCACAACACACACCAGAACAAAAATTCCATGGCGCACAAGTGGAAAGGGAGCATAAAGAACATATCTATACACTTTCCAAAATAACTTCAAAACAATTTGAACTATAATCATTTCTTAAATTTTCAAAATTGTCCTTAAAAGGAGTTGAATCTATTTCTGAAAAGTAGATATGCAAAGTTTCTGCTGAGTTTATTTTCAAAATTTGTTTTGCTAGATTTGAATTTCCAGATTTTTTTTAGTTTTTTTTTTGTAGCCTGCACAATTTATATTACTACATTTTCTGTGCTGTGATATTCAGCGATTCGGTCTAGATTTTTCCAAGTGTGAATTCTGACCATTTTCTGTCCAATGATGCTGATGTTGATGACGATGACGACGATGATGATGATGATCATGATGATCATTGAAAGAGCGGCACGTTGTGAGCCTATCACGTACATTTGCCATCAATAACGCAACGATTTAACTTGTCTCATCCGCCCGGGGGCAACGTAGTGCAAAACCCTCAACCTTCCCCCCACCCACGTCCCAGTCAACCACCTCCCTCCGCCCAGCCGAATGTCACGCCCACCTCGGACACGTACACGCATGCCACGTAGATTAGGCCCGTAAGCCAAGCAACGACTGGATGCCACATAGATAAACGCTCTCTCTCTCTCTCTCTCTCTCTCTCTCTCTCTCTCTCTCTCTCTCTCTCCTCTCTCTCTCTCTCTCTCTCTCTCTCTCTCTCTCTCTCTCCCTCTCTCTCCCTCTCTCTCCCTCTCTCCCTCTCTCTCCTCTCTCTCCCTCTCTCTATCTTTCTCTCTCTCTCACTCTGTCTCCGTCGTTAGTCGTTGTCAAGTATTATTTATATTTTTTTTTTGTCTATGTGTGTTGGGCTATTTACCGATATACAAATATTGGCAACATTCTGACTGGGCACGTAGCACAGTCAACAAGAAAAGAAACACGCTAAATCTAGCTAAAGCCAAATGCAAATGTGCTCAAATTGTGATAAAAAGAAAAATATAATAAAATAGAAAAGAAAAGAAAAAAAAAACAAGATGGTAAACAAATCCACTTAGCTGCTAATTGACGGCAAATCGGAGAACTTGCCTGACTGCGCCTGGAAGTGCTGCAGGCAGCCCCATAACCCACCCGGTTCCACCTCCAGTTCCAGTTCCAGTGCCACTTACTATTCCAGTTACTATTCCAGAAAGCACATCACGTTTGATAATCATCTTGTTACTTAGCTGCTGGGTTTATCTTTCTGTTGCTGTTGCTGCTGCTGCTGCTTCTGTGTTTCTGTGTTTCTGTTTCTGTTGCATTTTCAGTTTATTTCTGCCCAAATCCCATTTGAAGCAGACAAGAGACAGGACGGGAGTTGCACACTCGCTCTCTGTGGTCGGTGGACACACAGCAAATGCAATAGAGCGAAAGAGAGAGAGAGAGAGAGAGAGAGAGAGAGGGGTAGGGTATCAAGAGTGCTAGGTGAGGTGGCCGGGATGTGTGGGGGGTTTGTGACCAGCGCTAGTCTTAAAAAATACTCATGAGAGTTGTCGAAGGCATGTTCCAAACATTTTCAAGCTTTAGCTTCAAATGGCAGCCCAAAGACAGCTTGTTCAATCACACACACACACACACACACACACACACACATACATACATGGGCAGACGCACGTCAGTCGCATAAGAGTTGCCTGTTTGGATATCAAATGGTCAAAAAGTGGACATTTGCTTAAAGAATAAAACGAAAACAAAAAACAAAAAAACAAAAACAAAACGTTAACCAAGCGTAAAACTAAAAAGTAAACATAAACTGTAGAAAAGGAAGAAGCAGCAGCAGCAATGGACGCTGGACAGGCTCTTAAGGGGCAGAGGCAGGGCAAAGACAAGCGGAATGCTGCGGACAACAGATAACCAGTCACGCTACTCAGTTGTTACTGTATTTGGTTGTTGCTCTTGGCCCAAAACCAGAATCGTTGAGCAGTCCAGGCAAAAATAAAAATAAAGGGTTTGGCAAAGTGCTCTCAAAGCTATGCTGAAGATTGGTAACAGATGCTCTGGAGGGAGACTGAGAGAGAGAAAGAGAGAGAGAGAGAGAGAGAACAGGAGGAACGTGTTGATATATAAAGAAAAAGATAACTGAAAGTGATAATCTCTCTCTCTCTCTGTTTCTCTCACTCTAACTTTTAATTATAGATAGTGATGTAGAATGTACAACTAGAAAGAAAGTCATCAAAAAGATTTCAATCTGCATACATAAAAATTGCATTGTAAATTTGATTGTTCCTATGACAACAATATGATATTTCAGAGCGATGTTGCTGAATTTATGATTAGCGAAAAACATTGTTAATACAAAACTAAAAGATATAGTGCAACTAAATGATATAGTAATTCGATCCGGCCGTCTTCCACAACAAGAGATAAAACATATATCTATATACATGTATATATATATAAATATATCTATGCAATCGTGACAAGGAAAGAGTTGAAACTTTAACATTGATCAAGTCAAACGCTCAATCGCTCAATCGCTCAATCATTCAATTATTCAGTCGCATGTCGTCTTTCGGGTTGCATTTGACAGGGTCGCAACTCTGAGAGCTGTCAGTGGTCAGTTCTTCTTCCCCCTCTTTACTCAATTGTTTTTAGTAGCTGCTCTGTCTCTCCTCCTCTCAAAAACAACACACACTCTCTGTGTCTCTCTCTCTTCCCTTTCCTAACACTGGCATAAATATACTCTGATTTGTCTTCTTTCTTTTTTTTTAACTTAAAGTTTGCGTTTTAGCTTTAGCCAGATTTATGTTTTCCTGCTTGCGTTTGCAGAATTGTTGTCGGAAGTTTTTGTGCAGCATCATGGCGCACACACTCATGTGTGTGTGTGTGTGTGTGTATGTGTGTGCGTGTGTGTCGAATGGAGCAAAATAAAAGTTCGAAAAAGATGTTTGCTAAATAAAAAAGTGCGCTCGAAGTTTGAGCAGCAACTGAAACTGAAGAGTATCAGACAGCAACTGAAACCAAAAATATGTTAAAAGCCTGCCCAAAACAGGAACAGAAGCTGCTACAGATGGAAACTGGGAAATGCTAAAGACAAGAAGAAGACGCAGTAGAAGAAGACAAAGCAGCCTGATGCGCCTTTTGACTAACGTCTTTGACTTGGGGGGTATTCTTTATTTTGTTTTTTATTTTTTATTTTTTTTGTTTTCTTTCGAATTCCGACTGTGATTTCAAGTTCTGCTGTTGAATGTCCTCTTCGGCCTTGGCGTGTGTCTGATTAGCGTGTGTGTTATGTGTGTGTACTCTGTGTGTGTGTCTATGTTTGTTGTGTGCAGCTTATGTTTCGCATCTTTTATGTTTTCGGCATTTGGTTTTTTTTTGTTTTGGTTTTGGTTTTGGGTTTCTGGTTTCCATTTTCATTCTGCTGCTGCCGCCACAAACAAACAAACAACATGCTGTCCAATTAGCCCCGGCACAAAAGTCACAGAGTCTCTCTCGCAAGCTGCCTCATTTCTGTGGCATCTACTTCAAATGTCATGTTAAGGACGGGTGCGGCGATGCCACAGGGCAAGGCTAATGTAATACTAAAGTGTGGTCATTAGGCTACTTCAAAAGCTGACCCCACAATCACAGCCGCAGGTCATTTACGTACTGCCACGGTTCAATTACACAGGTTCTGCTACTTGGGGGTAGCTGAAAAGAGCACAACTTGAAAGGGACACAATGTTGCACAGAGACTTACGTTGCAACACAATATGTGTGTGTGTAGGCAGCAAATGGATTTGAAACAATCAAAAATTCAGATTAATTTGGGGTTTGTTGATGTTTTCAATCTGATCATCAAGTAGCGTTCAATCTGCAGACTTCTTCAATCATTTCTGGTATTGTCCTCCCAGTCAGTCAGTTTTTTGGAATGTTATCACGACTAACCCTATCCGTAGATATCTTTAGTTTTTAAATGTTGAGCTGTGTTATACCATCAATCAACGACCATCAATCAGAAAACAAAGTCCCTAATCAAGCATGGATCTTTATTTGTTTGTTTCTGAAGCAGAGCATTGAGTCTGCAGTACACTATAGGCTGTACTTCACTCTCAATCAGCTACCATCAATCAAGTCCAGTTGGTCAATCAAAGGTGGAGCACAGTTTTCAGCAGTGTTGTTGAGGCGCTTCCAATTTGCCAACTGTAACAGCGCAGAAAGGACAAACACAAACACAAACACCTCTCATCAATCTCACCTAGTCGCTCAATCAAAGCTTATGACCTCTGCTCCATTAACGGGTCTTTTGCCGCTCAAAGCTCTTGGCCATCATTCATGCCCCGACTAACCGCAAAAGCTTAACCCACGCACTCGACTCTTTCTTCTCACTCTCTCTCTCTCTCTCTCTCAGTTCGTTAAGCGACTCGTTAATGACGCAATTTCCGTGCAGTGACCACGGTAAGAGACCTGACCCTTTGGGATCAGTCAGTAGACACAGATATATATGTATATATATTTATATGTGTATATTTGTATTGTATATATATAACTTCCTCTTTCTGGCTAATTAGCTTAGCGCAGTTAAATCGTTCGCTTGTGTATTGAACAACTACACACGCCGAATACATTTCTATGGCATCGATGGAAGTTCTCAGTTCCCTTTTATTTGTTGCTGTCGTTGTTGTTGTTGGGGGTGCCCAAAATGGCAGACAATAAATAAAACCCACACACAAAGTCAGAGAGAGAAAAGAGGCAAAGGGGTTGCTACGGATTGCTAGATTGCTTGCATTGCTGTCCCCAAAACATGCCACAAGAACAAACATTATATATGAGACTGAGAGAGAGACAGGGGCAGAGAAAGAGATGCAGAGAGAGAGAGAGATACTTAGATAGATGGTGAAAGAAACCCTTACACGACATTCTTACACAATTCCAGGCCATTACACTGAGAAATGTGACACAATTTGAATAACATTTAAAATATAAAATTGAGCATCAATTCGGCCAACAGCATGGGGAATGGGCAATGGGGCAATGGGGCAATTTTAGTGCAAGGGAGGATTGCAGGGGTGGAGGGAACGGCGAAAGTGGTTGTTAACCCTTTCAAGCAGAAACAGCACATACACACACACACACACAGCAGAGGTAGAGGATGTAAACACTGCTAGCTCTTTCGACTAGCAGATATCCAGCATGCATTCCAAACCCCACTCGAACCTGAAGTTTAGTTTAATATATGTTGACAGTTTGTAATTCATATTTTATACTCTATCCTTGTTAGAGTATAGAGTTAATTGTGTAGCTTTAGCAGAGCTATTTACACCAACAACAAGATAATGCTTCTCAAATCAAATTGATCTTGTACCCCATTCAGTTTGGTTATGTACAGAAGTGATATTATTCACAATGTATATATACATAAAATTGTGAAGAAAAAAGTCGGATATCGGAGAAATAATGTAAACTGATCCAAGCAATTAAATGGAATACGAAAATGCTGCATTACTGTCAATTGAACATTTTCAAAGAATAATTTAAAACGTCTATGGATATGTACAAAATGTACAGGGTATACCAAGCAGCGGGGAACTGCTTTGACAGTCTAAAGAACTGCCCCACTCATTGCCTTAAGCAGCGCCTACACATCTTGTTGTTTTCCATCCCATTTTATGCCCAGAACCCATTACAAATGGTTCTAAGGGAGGGTATAATGAAGTTCTGCTTGAGTATGTAACAGACAGAGAGGAAACCAATGACTAGCTCATCAAGCATATATTTTTAAACAACTTCAGCAGCCAATTCGATCTAACCATGTATGTTTGTCTGTCATCAGACAGGGACTTCAAATTTACCATATAAGTTCTCGCATTGTATATCGATATAAATCGAATACCGATAACAAAAAGAAAACATTTTTGATTGGGTTTATATATTGCTTGACGTAATACTAATCGCCAGTAAGTATTTAAATAAGTTTTGAAGAATATCGTTTACCAAAATACACAGCACAGGGTATCTGGAAGTCGGACTCTCTCGACCAGAGCATTCTTACTCGTCTTTTATTTATTTATTTGGGGATTTTTTTCTTTTAGTTTAGGGAAGTGAATGAATGAATCTTGGGGCTCTCGCTCATCAGCGTCTCGTGTCTGCGGCGGCCTTTTTCCACTTTTCTTGTTTTCCTGTTTTCATAGCTGTGTTTTTGTTGTTATTGTTGTTGTTAGTGTTGTTGTTTTTGACTAAATTGCGTAAATTATTGGCATATGTTGTCTTCGGCGCAATGAGACACATTTGAACCCTTTTCGTTGGCAATGTCGACCAGAGAGGATGTCGCTGAAATTGACAGTCGCACATTGTTGGGGCGCGGCTGAATGGTGGTGGAGTGGTGGAGTGCTGGACTGCACTGTGGATTGGGAGAGGGTGTGCGGGGTTGTCGGTATGGTAGGTAGAGATACTTTGGCACGGCATTTCATTCCAATTTTTAGCTGGGGCTGCCTGCCTTCTGGCTGCCAGTTGCCTGTCAGTTTCGCTCGCTTCGTTCTCTCTTCCCCCTCCCGACCCTGCTTGGTTGGTCTTCCTTTTATTTTCTTTGCTGCTCCTCGCTCGCTCTTCTCTTTTCTTTTTATCATTTGTTCCCATTCTTTGGCATTTTATGTGCGCTATTTCGCGAAGTAGAACAATAGCCACGATGCTGCAACTGGAAATGGAAACTGCGAATGGCTCTTGGACGGATACACTCGAAAAAAACACAAGAAACAAACAAACGGCTAGAGAAGAGAACTACAGTAAAGTACGCTTGATAAGCGTAACACATTTCGGATTTGGGGCACAACAGCGTTTGCCACAAATCCATAATTCCACACACATTTCTTATTTATTTGAAATTCTTATACTCAAATTGAATATGGGCAAACTAGGACATTGCTTTTGACGAGTGTAACTGGTAACTGGTAACTGGTAGCTGGCTTGCCTGGCTTGGCCGTAGGACTTACGCCGCCACATTCATTCAACGTTTCACTACTCCTGCTCCTCCTGCTCCAGCTCCTTCATCATCTTCCACTTCTTCTTCTTTTGCAGCTTTATGTGCTCTTTTGTTACAACTAAACGCGATGCGATGGCGAACTCCGCCACTACAAATACTTCATCTGCTTTTTTAGCTACTTTTTGCTTAGTTGGAGAGTAAGAGAGACAGAGACAGAGAGAGAGAGAGAAGGCACCCTCGCTCACTTTGCTTTTGAGCCCTTTTTCTGCTGGTGTTGGTGCTATTCCAACTTTATTGTCTTGCCAAAGAAATAGACTTTTAATATACTGCTAGAGCCCAGCACAGAACACAATACATATATATATATATATGTATATATATATATATATATATAGAGTATGTGTGTGTGTGTGTGTGTGTGGAAATATTAGGCGATTTTGCTAGTTCATTGACTTGCCACAACAATAGTTTGAAGTTTGTCTGCCGAAATATGAGCAAACATTTCAAAGCATAACCCCTAAAAAGTTAACTAAAAGCGCATTGCAGAAGGACATAGAAGTGGCCAAGGCAAAGTTGTGGCAATGAAAGGAATCGAATTGAATGAGACGAGAGAGAGGAAGAGAGAGAGAGAGAGTGAGAGAGCGTGGCACAGGGGGGGAAAGAGAGGGATAACTAACTAAAAGCTGATCGTGATGCGAAATAAAAATATGCAAAACATTTGTAGTCTATGCTGAGATCAATAAGCCGCCGAATTTTTGTTTAAAACCAGTCAAATATTAACAGTATTTGGCTCTAGAATAATTATTTGTCTATTAACAATGCCCCGCTCCCTGAAGGCAATCAAAAATAAATAAAAAATACGGACAAGGGAGACACTTGGGAATGCTTGAATCCGATCAGGGCCAAACTGGAGGCGCAGCTGAAGCGTATTCAAGATGCATTGCTGAAAGATCGTATTTATTAGCTTTGTGTGTGGCACAGTTGGGCAGGGCAAGCAGAAAGGAAGTCAGATTTAACAAGACATTTCTGAAACAGCTTTTATTAAGTTTGATGGAGGTACTCTTCCTGCTGTACACACACACACACACACACACACACTCTCTCTCTCTCTCTCTCTCTCTCTAGGCTAAGTCATCCACACCCCGCTGCTTTTTTTTTTTTGTTCTGTTTCTGTTTTTGTTTGGTGGAGTTTGGTCTAAGTAGTCCTGTTTTGTAATTTTTATTCAATTTGTTGACCTTTGTGCTTAGTTGCCTGCTGCTGCCACTCCCAAAACAAATTAGTTGCCAACTGTCCGATACAAATGTTGCACACGCAACAACCGCCCCCCTCCTAACACCCACTCCCGCCAAAACAAAGTGCTGATGTTTGCTTGATATACATATATATATATATATATATATATATATATAATGTAGACATATATATTGAATACATATGTATTATGTATGATTGGCCAACATTTTATCAAGCTCAGCATTTCAATCATAATGTTGCTGATGAGCTGAAGCCGACTCGGCTGACTGGTTGTGTGTGTGTGTGTGTGTGTGTGTGTAGGAGGAGGAGTAACAGCCAGTGGGATTTGGCATTTTGGTGATGATAACTGCTTAGGCTACAGTCCGCTTTCAATTGTCGCTTTCGATGTCAATGCTCTGGCTGCACTTTTCAGGTATGCTGATTGCTAGCTAAAGGATGGACTGGATCAAAGAGGACGAGGTAACTTCTGGCGCTGCTCTCTTTCGAGTGCCAAGCGCAGAAAGAGAGGGACGGGGCGAGGTGCCTCATTGTCCGTTGTTGGCATTTTATTTTACTACTTTTATTTTTTCATTGCTTTGCTTCCTCTCTGCTTGTGCGACTAGGTCAAGAGGTCATGCCACATATCGAGCAGCAGTGGGTGGGGAGGGGGCCGAAGTGCAGGAATTTTATCAGTGGAAATGCGCACTCAAAACTGAGTAGAAATTGCTGCATGTGCCATGCAAAATTTCACAACACAAACTTTGTGGCAAAAAATGAAAAACATACAAACTCCTACTGAGATGCTCCCCTCTGTTGCCCCGTCGGCTCCGCTCTGCTATCCGTCCGCTTCCCGCCATATTTTGCATAGTTTGCAATGCAGTTTTATTTTCACCCGGTTATAATTTCATGTGCTTCTTCTTTTTCTCCGCTCCCACACTAGGTTTGATTTGAGCGCAAATGCACTTGAAGTTTTGGGATTCTTGTTGCTGTTGTTGTTGTTGCTGTTCAACAGGAAACCGGAAGTCGAAGCCGAAGCCGAACCCAAACAGAAGTCGAAACTTCTGGCAAGTAAACTAAACTCGAACTAAACTAAACTAAACTAAACCCAAAACCGAAAACCCAAAACCCAAGCCCATAGCTCTTCGAATGTGAAAGCAAACAACTTTTGCTCCGGCACCACCTGCTAACCACCTGACCCAAGAAGCCACTTCTCGAAGGGGGGATCCACCCACAGAAATTACTTATGTATATTATTGTTGCTGTTGTTGCTGTTGTTGTTGGTGGTGGTGGAGTTGTGAAGTAGGTCATTAGGGGTGTTCGTTGTCCGCCCGCTGGGCTACTTGAATTATTAAATGTTTGTTCATATACCGAGTGGAACATTTTGACGGCGTTTCCCCCATTTCCCATTTCACATTTCTCAGTGCCAGAGTTGCAATCCGACTGACTTTCAAATGCTCCTAAATTTTGTGTGGGAATATACCCTGTAAAAATATTGCATATTTATTATTATAATTGGGGTACCTGTGCTGCGAATCATTCGATCTATTTTGCCTCCCTCTGAGCCTATAGCTCCTCCATCAGCCCCAGCTCCTGCGCAAATATTAGAATCTTTGTTGGGTTGAGGGCTTCTATGTCTTTGAAGCCCATTGCAGCTAATGCATATGCCATAATACAAATGAATGCCAGTATTAATGGTATCTGCGTATGTATTGACAATAAATATCTTCTTCCAGAGTTGTTATTTTCAGCTCACTTTCTGTCTTGTGAGAATACAAAGTGTCTACGAGTCGTGCACTCCCGATAAGCGTTCTATTTGCTACTTGCTGGTCTGATTCAAATGTAAGTATTTAATGAAAAAGTTGCGCAACTGCAAATTTGATTCGTTTCTTACCAGCGCCCTTCGTTAATTTGTGATTTGCATAACCAGAACCAGAACTTACCTGTGGGAAGAGAGAGGGAGAGAGAAGGATAAAATAAATATTATTAGTAATTGGTTGCACAATGTTGTTTGAATTGTTACTACAATTGCAAAATAGTTTAAGTTACTCGGCCGCAAATACAATATTCTAACTTATTCAACATCAAATTGGAATATTTGAAATCACATTAATATTAATTGAATTGCTTTAATTGTCTCATAAGAAATTCATTGTCATAAAACTTACATTTGACTCTCAAACGTTGCCGACTACGAAATACCCATTTAACAAACGAGCTTAAATGGTTTCCCTTAATTGTTTTTGTAGACTTATCTAAGCTTAAGTTCGATTTATGACAATTTAATTTAATTTAATTAATATGACTAATCCTAAGTGTTGATGAATATTAATATATATATCCTATGTGTATATATATATATTTAATTTTTGAGTGGTAAAATTCCGGCACAATGATTAAATGCAATTTCGAATTCGTATGCCTCATATTTACAGGGTATACGATAATAGCTTTACCTTTGTTTGCAATTGCACAAAGATGGCACAATTGAACTACCAACTAATTTAGCAAACACAATAAATATTAATATATAACTAAATATATATATATATATATATATATATATATATATCTCTTCATTTATGCTAACCAATTGTTCTTCTCAACTAAAACCAAACTAGGCATTTTACATTACTTGTGATTCACACACACACACACACACATACATAGATTGGTGCTTAGGCAGCTGGTCAAAGATTTTATCTATTTTTGGGCAAAATTACATCTTCAATTTGTTAGGGATATGCTTGTGTCCTCGCTCATATTGGTTGTCGTGCAATAAAAAGCAATTGCACTTTTCATTTAATATAACACCCAAAAAAAGAAAAGTTGCCAGCACAACAACTAAAAAAATATGTATTCTAACCCAGTTTGCAAGAGTTCTCCACACCCAAAAAAAAAAAAAGAAAAAAAAAACTATGCATGGCAATGTTTGCTGTCTGCGTCTGAAGTGTATCTCAATCTGTCTCACTCGCTCTACCTCGCCCTCTCTATCTCTTTCTCACACACACACACACACACACACACATACACGGTATACATTGTAGCCAGTGTAGCATCATCATAGATGTACCCAGTGAGTCGTTGTTATTGTTGTGGCCCCCACTCTCCCCACTGCAGGCACTCAGCTGTTTTGGCTCGTTGCTCATAAAACTCACTCAAGTAAACGTACGAATGCTTTTCGATATGAAATGCATGAAACTGACAGCCAAACATATTGCGCCGCAATTTTTACCACAGCAGCAACAAACATCCAATTCTGAAACCCTTCCCAAACACCCCCACCACTACCCCCACGACCACCTCCTTTTATAACCAGTTGGCTGACTGTTGGTTACCACTTGGCCATTGCCTCGCTTCATCGCTCTGAGCCTGAGAGCTGCTTCTATCAAACACTTTGCTATCTACATATCTACACTCAAAGAAAATACTTATTCTAAAGATATAGTTTTTTGTTTTTTTTTTTAGTTATATTTAAGATATTTGCAAGGTAGTGCTTAGAAAAAAAAAAACAATTATCAACGATTGCACTTCATCCAGAAGCCCCAAAAATTATTCTATAACCAGTTTTTTCCATAAATAAAATGAAATATAGAAGTATATCTTTACAATTCTACCTATCTGCAATTCTACATTGAAACAAAAAATTGTTTTCTTCTTTTCTTTTGTGAATATTAATTTAAATATCTTCCAGCAAGTAGAAACGGTTTGTTGTTGAAATACAAAAATGCATCTGTGTTGAAATGAAGCATATATAGTTTTTCTCACAGTGTATCCCAACCCAGTACACTTTTTTCGCATTCGTTGCGGACTGAGGCTATTTGGCATTGTAGTTGTTGTAGCCTGTTTTATGGCAAAAGGATATTTGCACAATATCCATATGCGACACACGAACTTCGCGTCTACCCACATTTATACTTTATACAGATGGGGATATTCCCACCCACTCACCCACTCTCTCTCTCTATCTCTCTCTCTCTCTAGATCTCTCTTAGCGCATCAAAATGCATATTGTACACTCGACAAGATACTCGCTCGCTTTTAATATGCAACTTGGCAACTCAGCAGTCAGGAGTCAGCAGTCAGCAATGGGGAAGTGCTGCCTGGGGTGGTGCTGGTTGGTACTGGTTGGTGTTTGCCTGTATTTGGGTTATGGGTTATATCCTTTGTGGGCTTTTGTGAACCATAAGCACAACGAACGTTGATGTTGTGAAAGATAATACCAAGACCGAGCTGATAAACTTAAAATAGGTTATAGATTTACAAGTTAAATGCAGATTCAATCGTTAGAAAGTCCTAATGGAAATGCATCAGTCGATTTCTATCGATAGCTAATTGATCGAGCTATTATAATAATAAGCCGACAACTATTTGATAATGCCTCTCTTCTATTTGACTTTGATTAATTAGTTAGCTAAATAAATGGACAGATGGATTGTATGATCTATCAGATTTATAATAATTCCACCTTCTTTTGTGGCATAAGCAAAAGGCAGTTTAAAACTTGTCAACAACTTGACTGTTGCTTTGCTAAAACAATCGATAAGAATCGATAGACAGCCAGGACGGTTAAAATTTAATGATGGCTTTAATTAAAGTTGAAATTATAAAATTAAAATGAAAATGAAAATGACAACTGTCAACGATTAAGCAATCGAACCGTATGTTATCGCTATTGTTATCGATATGCATATTTACCTGCTGGAATGGTTCGGCTCGTGGGCAAAGGGCTCGGCATAGATATTACGCACAGGCGGCACTCGCCGCGGCAATGGAGGCGGCACCGGATTATAGCCATCCATAATGGTATCACAATCGGAGTACTTCATCGATTTCATAGTCATTTTGGTTTCGTTTCGTTTCGTTTCGTTTGCTGCTGCTGATGATGTTGCTTCGTATTTTAAGTGCTATCGGCTTATCGTGTTTTTCTTTACACTCCACTCCACGCAACACACTGCTGCACACACTTCACACACAAGTCGCGTTTAACACACGTTTTACAATTTGCAGTGCTCGCTGTTTGTTTGCCGCTTTATTTGCAATTCACATAAATATGTGTATGATAATTTCAGTGTAATTATTATTAATTATTATTGGCCACGTTGCATTTTGTTTGCATTTCAATTAATCAACGCGCCAAGTTCGGTTTGCAATAATTATGCGTTATCAGTTCGGGATGTTTGCCAACCACTCTCTCTTTCTCTCTCTCTCTCTCTCTCCCTCACTTTCTTTCCGACTCTCTCACTCTCTCACTCTCTCTCTCTCTCGTACTGCCTCAAACAGGCGCTACTCCTGCTGCTGCTGCTGGTGCTCCTTGCTGTCCAGGGGGCAGGCACTGGTGGAGGGGGCTGCTGCTGCTGCTGGCATCGCTGCCGCCGACAGCACTTTTAATTGAATGCAAATATTCATTTACCTTTAAACGGTCTCTGTCTCTGTCACTATATCGATCTCTCTCTCCGTTCTATCTCTTTTTTTATAGCTTAAACACTCGCTCTTGCTCTCTCGCTTGTTGATTCTGTTGTTGCCGTTGCTTCACATATTTGATTTGCGACAAGTGCTTAAAAAACACACTCACAAAGTGTTTGCTTTGGATTAATTTTTGATATTGACTGACGCCTCGTCCTGTGAGAAAAGGATTAGATAAAAGTAATAATATGATGAGCATTAAATATAGTTCTTTTGATGACCACAGAAACAAATACCATTTACGCTTTCTCGTTTCAGTTGCGGTTTCGCTGTCAGTTTCAGTTTCATTCGCTGCTTCCTTTCACGTTTTAGAAAATTTCGAATATTAACTCGATGGTTAAATTCAGTTTGCGAAATCACATCAACTATAAACTTAAATGTTTATACCTCTTATATAAGCCAGGCAAACAGTGGAAAACAGTTAACACGTATTTTGTTTTCTTGTTAATATAATAAAAAAGAATATTTACAGTATATAAATATAAATATTTGTTATAATTTTTTTTAATAGTGAATATATATATATAAAAAAACTTCATGAATAAAACGCAGTTTCTCAAAGCTGAACCGGCTTACTTAAAAGTTATTAAATAAATCATATTTAAAATGCTCTAGTTGAAGTTGAAATTCAACTTTAAACACTCCAAGTACGAAGAATTAGAAGAATTACAACCTTGGAGTTGATGCCCAATTATAGACTTCAATTGTTGCACAAATGATGCGTTTTAAATACACACAAGAGAAAATAATAAAGACTCCATATGCTTGGGTGCTTGCGGTTATCGATTAATGTCAAACACACACATAAAAATCAAGCGAACTTGTCAATTTATGTTGCTCGTTCAACTGGAAATTCCAAAGGATTGGAATACCTTATGTGCAATGTGTACAGACTACCCATACGTAGCTAAACACACACACACACACACACACACACACACACACACACACACACAAACAGACACTTATTTCCGGCCATTTTTCGGAAAGCAGCATTGTGAAATAATTTCGAGCATCGATTTTTAAGTATCGACTCAAACGCAGCTCAACTCGAAACCATCTTTTGGCTCAACTCCAACCCGAACCGACCTGTACCCCAAAGTGGGCGGGGCCAATAATAAAACCCAACAAAATGGACGCATCAATTTTGCTGTGTGCACATTGTGTATGTGTGTTTTGTGCGTGTCCACCTTCCACCTCCCCCATCAATCCAAGAGCCCCCTTTACCCATCCATGCGAGTTCAGTTTGCAAACAATCAAAATAAGTGTGCAACTCTATTTGTATCTCTAACTGTATCTGTTTCCATAGCAATAGATGTGGAAGTAGATATATCTGTATCAATATATATATATATATAGCTAGGGCTGTAGATATATAACTATATTTGTATCTGTACACACTAAAGCAGAATCCATAGCTAGTTGTGGATGTATCTACAGCTAGAGCTGCATAGCATAGCTTAACTATAACTTATTTGTATCTGTAGATTGTAGCAGCAGAATTTGAATCCTAATATTTTCATTTGTATCTGTAGCTGCATTAATAGCTTTATCTGAATAACTTTAGAGGTTTTTGAAGCTGTGTTTGCTTGTGTATCTCTTAGCTGTACTCGTATCTATAGCTTTTACTCTAGCTGTAACTATAGTTAGTATGTATGTATTTGTGTGTGTATCTGCATCTGTATCTCTTTAGTTGTATCTGTATCTATATCACAAGTTGGCATCTATCTAATTCCAATGCTCAACATATTTGTTACACTTGCTCGCTGAGCTGCTCTTGGCTTTGGGTCTGTCTGCCAGCCAGCCTGCAAGTTGTTGCTGCTGTTGTTGTGGTTGTTGCTGTGTATCTGAGGCTTGTATCTCTCTAATCACAAAATCCCACCCATGATGTACACCACGAGTAACTACAACAACAACAACAACAATAGTAACAACAACAGCAACACAAATATTCAAAGTCATCGTGTAATATTGAAAAAAGAAATACACACATATAATATATACATATATATATATATATATACAGGAGAAGGGCGGCGGGAGGGGGCAACATAATCGACAGGCGGTCTGGGGGGAGGGAGTGGGGTATTTGAGTACTTGAGGCCAGACAAGAGGCAAAGACGCACGCCAATGCCAAACAATTTCAAATGTAATCCGTTATTGTGGTCGGCCAAAAAAAAAAAACAAAAACAAAAAAAAACCCAAGAAAATAAAAGGAAAAAAAGCACAAATATGTATCTGGAAGATACATTGCTCAGCGAGTAGCTGGCGGGCATATCTTGTGGATTTTCATTTCAAATTAAATTTATGAGATGGCAGAAAATGAACAAAAATTGAATTACAAAACGTGGCGTGAAGCCGCTGCCCGACAGCCAAAGTAGCTGTGTATGTGTTTGCATGTGTGTGTGTGTGTGTGTGTGCGACACCTGAAAATGAACCGCAATAGATGCTGATGCTGATGCCGGTGCTGATGCCGATGCTGATACTGATACAGCTGCAGACCACAAGCGGCGCTCAATTGTTTGTGGCTGGCAAATGTATCGAAATGCAGCAGTGCACCTAATTTTCGATTAATCAAAACCACATCGCAACACACACACACACAGATATATTTGGGTGTTTCGTGGGAGGGGCTGGGCGTGGCACATTAATTATCACACCGAGCACAACAAAACACGACAATGAGCTGGCTAGTTTTAGCGCAGCAATCGTCTTTTGCCACGCCACAGATACACTAGATACATTTGTATCTTTTTGGACTCATCAGCATCTTTATTCATAGGAACTAATGAAACATTTGCCCAGCAATGAAAACAATTTCACGTTCATTAAAATTTATATTTAAGCGCATCTTTTTCGTCGATTTTTTTTTTTGTTGTGTGTGTGTTTTTTCCCCCAATCGCTCACAAATATTTCAACAACGTTGATATTTTCGAGTGTTAATCACATAATTGCCACACGTCACGTGCTTCTTATTGCTGCATGCCATACACAAAAAGAAAGAAAAAAAAAACCCAACAACATTATTGACAATAACATGAATTAAATTTTTTGGCCAAAAAAACTCTTTTGATGAGCTAATTAAGAGTTTTCGAAGTGTTTTTCACAGCATTTGTGTTGCATTCAACATGAAATATGTTAATAATCATTGAGTCTTATTGATGCGCATACAAAATACCTCATTGAATTGATGCTCGCACAAAATAACTCGGCATATTTGTTTGGCAAATTGATGTGTCTGCTTCATTTTGTAAATGAGATCATCCACTTTGAATGCTTTGCAACACTAGACAGTTCTTAAGTTGTTGAAAATAAAACATGATCCAGATAACTAAATAGACCAAACAGACTGTTTTACCATGGCAATTTATTGGTGAGCAATTTATTAGATAAAAGGTTGTGGATACTAGTTGATTGACTAAACAATATATCATGCAATGAAAAGACACTATAAAATAGTCGAAGATATCATACTTTAAGCTCTACTCATAGATTTTAATTTAACATTATATATATATATATGGATAACTGAACATTGATATAGATATATATATATAGTTGATGTGGCTATCGTTGTTTCCTGCTATCATCATCTGAGAGCCGTCTGCTTCTTCATCTCAATGTCTCTCTCTCTCTCTTTCTATGCCCCTCTCTTACTCTGGCATATTTTCTGACCTAAACTACAAACTGGCATCTTGCGCTCTGCGTTCGTATCCAGTTCCGTCTGCCGTTTGTTTTCTGTTGCTGCTTCTTTTTGGAGCACAGAGGCAGATATCTCAAGATTTAGTGGCTACAAACACGAAACGCTGTCCGTTGTCTCTTGTCTCTGTTGTCGTCTCCGCTGACTGCTGCCTCTTAGCTGAGCTAACTCTTCTAAGCCAGTCATGACCATAACTTCCCCCTGCTCCGTGACCCCTTCCATCACGCTGAGTCGTCATTAATCTCTGCCTGCGCTGGCTACCAGTACGCTGCACTCGGCAAGCCAGCGAGTGAGTAAAAAAAAAAAAAAACTCCAACCTAAAATATAAAAAAAAAAAAAAACAACCTACGCAAAAAATGCAGCGCGAAAAAGAGGCAAGCACTCTGAGCTGAGCTCACAAGTGGCAGGAAGGGAAGTAACAGGAGGGGGGCGGGTCGGGGGACGGTGGCAGTTAGCCTGGCTAGTTGGAAGCTGGGATCGCGCTTTGGCGGAGCTGCTCCTTAAATTTTGTTTTGTAGTGCAAATCATGTTGACGCCCCCCGCGCCGCCAAAAAAAAAGAAAAAATAAAGGAAAAAAGCAAAAAGAAAAAAATGTATTTCTTATGTGGCCAAATGCTACCAAACGAGTTCGGAGCAGGTTTAGCTTTTCCGAAAACTGGCTACAGGGTATCTTGGTATATGGGCTGTATAAAGTGAAAAACACAATTTTGAGAAAATAGATATAATCTGGGTAAATCAGAAAATTAATTTGACGAAGGCAGTGGCATTTGTGGAGCAGGCGTGGGAGCTGTCCAAGAAACACGAAGGAAGATGCGAATTTGGTGACGTGTTCGTGGAAAAGTGTTAAATGATCTTAGGGGAATTCATTTATAGCATATTTATATTAGGTAAACATTGGTAAACATTTTATTCTTCTTTTAATTGTGGCTCTCGCTAATAAGTGAGCTATGATTATATGATATTATAGATGAGTGTTCCTAGTTGATTCTCAGTCTCAGTCTGGGTAGTCTGCCAGAATGCGTTCTAGAGGAAAGCAGTATGTCTGCTATCGCCCGAAAAGAGAATTCTCACTCATAAACACCAGGAAGAGTACGTTTTTTGGGAGAGAATAAATCAGACAGGTGCGCAGGCTGCGTTTTCGGGCATCCTTTCTCTTCTTGGCTCCCTTAATGGCTCTATTTGTAGCTGCCTTCCTGACTCTCCTGAGAAGATTGCACAAAACTATGTTTGCCCCGGCAACCAACCTCATATGCTGTGCGTACAGGGTATTGCACAGCTGTGCACATCCCAACTGCAAAAGTTCTTGTGTCGCTTTCAAGCCGCAGCCGTTGTTGCTTCTGCTTGTCTTATTTTGGCCAAGCCAGTTTAAGTTTTGCGAACGGGTTTTCTTGCCAGTGGCAACTTTACGCGGCTGCCGCTACTGCTGCTGTTGCAAGTGATCTCCCAGTAACCCCACCCCTCCCATCCACCCCACTCACTACTAATACCCAATTGCAATACTCTTGCAATTAAAATTCGATTTTTATTGGCTTTATGATTGTTTATTTTTTGTTTTCTGGTCTTGTTTTTATGATTGTAGTGCATATAAAACAATTAAATGGCACTCAAATGCTTGTTGTGTTTATAAATAACAACCTATAAAGCGTGGTGTGGGGATTATTAGGGTGGCCCCTCCACCAAACTAGAGACAACACATTTTCTTGCCGCACATTTGCCACAAATGTCAAAAATAATCATCATGGGCAACACGGACATTTCATTTCATTTGACAACATAAGCGGGACAGACCCCACATCTCACCCACAGCCCCCAACCCCAACCCCCCTCCTCTCCTCGAACCAAGCACGCCCCACTGCTCGGCTGGTGCCACCCGTGCGTCCCCCCGCTGCTCGGCAAGTTGTATCCAACTTAAAATATTAGCCGCGCCCAGACAAACAAACCAAAGGGTTACCCAAAAACATTTTTATGTGTGGATTTTATTTCTTGAGCGTCTGCTTGTTGTTATTGCATTTAAAAATGGGTGGATTGGAGGGGGGAGAGTGGCTGGTTCCCCCTCGATTTTTATGAGTGGGAAGTGCGTGCCACAAAACTGTAGATGCTCTGTCTGGAAGATCATTTCGAGGGCCCCATTTTTGTGTGTGTTTCAGTTCTCAGTTCTCGCTTTTCTCAGTTCATATACATGTGTGCACACATATAAAATATATGTTTTTCCAATTAGCGTTTATTTGGTTTTTCATTTTCTGTTTTATGTTATGCCAGATAAACAACAACAACAACAACAACAACAGCAACAAAAACAACAATTAAACCGGCAGCAGGCATCAACAGGCAACAACAAACTGTGAACTATTCCAACGAAAGTGTTGTCAAAGTTCATTTATGGGCCACGGAGAGCGAGAGAGAGCGAGAGAGAGAGAGCGACAGGGAGAGAGCGAGAGGGAGAGAGATCTGTCTGGTGGGAGGGGGCCCATGCAGCTGCATTGATTTGAGGGCAGCTAATTGGCTAAGCTAAGTCAAGAGAAGCTGCTAAGAAGAAAAAAGTGTGGTTTGAATATGAAAAAAGAGAAAAAAGAAAGAAAGAAAAAAACGGCAGACAGAACCTGTTGGCAATGAGCATGAAATGTGTGTTCCAAGAATGCATGCACTGGAATGCAGTTTAAGAACGCATCGAAAACAAATCAAGTGGATCAAAGCTTGCCACAGATAGTAACTCCAAATGAGTCAACTATATAGTTATGTTCATAAGACAAATGTCTGGCGATGTGGCTATATAAGTAAGTTAAAAAGTTATTCGCAAGTTAAGCAAAGCTAAAGTTGCGAAATGAATTAAAATGCTTAATGAAAATGGTGAAACGCCTTGATATGATTAAATTGATCATCTTAAGATAGCAATCATTTGGCTGACTGCATGGCAGAGAGCCCGGAATGCAGCGGTATCTTGATATATATATATATATATATATATATATATATACATACATACGTGTGTGTACAAAGCGTGTTTCCTTTCTGTATCTCCTCTCTCTCTCTCTCTCTCTCTCTTTCTCTCAGTCGCACATAAATTTACGCCCCGTGTCATATGCAGTCGCATTTCAAGGTCTTGCCAGTGCCAGCCGCATTGCATAAGGTATGTGTGTATAGGTGAGAGGAGGGAGAGAGGGAGGGGTATTTTAAGCATAACCGCAGGCTGCCCGCACGCACGCGTGTAAGTGGCAATGGGTAGGGGAAGGGAAAGGAGAATGGGAAGGGGAAGGGGAAGGGAGACCGAGTGAAAGAATCAGAAATGTTTGAGTTCGAGGTTCGAGCACGAGATGCACTTTGCTGCCTCTTCCTCTTCCTCTTCTTCGTCTTCTTCTTCTGCTTCTTCTTCTGTTGTTGCTGTTGAAAATATTTTGCGTGCCTTGAGATTTATGCGATCTTTGGTTGCTGTTGTTGTTGTTCTTGCTGTTGCCGTTGTTGCTGTTGTTGTTGTATTTGCTTTATGGGTAATTCTCAGTGCAAGGAGGGAAATGCTTCATCTGCTTCGCTTGGCGTTTATTTGTCTTGATAGTTTTATTGCTTTTAGATTTATGAGTTTTGTCTCCCGCCTCCGCGCCCCGCATCCTACGATCAGCACCACAGCAGCCCCAGAGAGATCGTTATGAAATGAGCATCGTCGTAATGATGATGATGATGATGATGTCTCTGGCGCACATGTCACTGGAAAAGTGTTCACACCTCCGAAATTATGAAGCAGCAACCCTCGAGTTGCCAAGTTGCCAAGTTGCCAGTTGCCAGTTGCCAGACACATGTGGCAGTGTTGATTGACGGACAACCACAGAAAGTGGAAAAAGCAGGAAACAGAGAGAACGATAGAGAGCGGGAGAGGGAGACAGGGGACCTCGGTCAGATAATATGGTAGATTGTTTTCGTTCATTAGCCAACAACTTTTTCATTGACTGAATGCATTTCAATGGAAATCACTCAACGTATTCAAATTTGTAGTCAAGGAGTTTGCTTTATGGATAAGTTTTATAAAAAAGTTGAATAGTTACAAAAGTTGGCGATTATTCGAATTATGAATGAGAAACTCTAAAGTTCGATTACTTAGATTGTAGTTGGGAAAAGTTTTGCAAAAACTTACTAAACTTATATTTATAAATTATTAACAGCTTTCTATCATTTTAATCCACTGAAAATACCTCAAGACTTAACGTTTACACAAAAATTGCCATGGGGTCAGTGGGATTGCGATTGAATCAATAATTCACCCACTTTTCAACTAACTGAGTATCAGCTTAAAAGGAGTTTGAGTCAAAAGTCTTTAGGGAATTGAAAGCCAAGAAAACATACAAGAAACGTATTAAGTTTGTCAGAAATATGCTTTTGCACATAATAGATTAGTGTAAATTAATAATGAAACCGAATAATAATTTAATTCCATTTTCCCTTCGATTCGAAGAGCAGAAGTCCCCAAGAGGCCAACAAAAACTCAAGGAAACAAATAAACTGAAAATAACAACAAGAAAACAAAAAGCAAAAAAAAGGAAAAGAAAAAAATGAAATGCCTCGTCAGAAGTCAAAGTTTACATTTGTTTGACTGTCTCTCAAACAGGTTGGAAGCGCAACGATAACTTATCAGAGAGCTAGGCACGCACACCCACACATAACCACGCACGCACGCACACACACACACACACACACACACATGGAAATGTGAGCTAAGCAGCATGCAAAAAAGAATTTAACGGCATTGCTACAAAGAGCCGCCCGCAGTTATGAAATATATAATTTTATTTTAAGCTGGGGTGCGTAGATGAAACCCTCGAGAACTCGCTCCCTCTCTCTGTCTATCTCTCTCTCTCTCTCTCTCCTCCCCACCCCTATGAGATGAAAATCTTTGAAGGCATTTCATAAATATGAAAAATTGTGACTACTAACTAAAAATAACAACAAGAAGAAGAACAATAAACTTTGATAAGACCTACAACAACAAAAAACACAAACTTTGCACAAAGGGCAAGCTGGAAGCTGGTGCAGAAGAGTACAGGAAGGGCAGAGGAGGATGATGTACCTAAAAATGTTAATATTTATTGAAAGCATCAAAAAAAAAACTGTAAAAGGGCGTGCGAAATGCGCGAGGGCAAGATGGAGAGAGAGAGAGAGATGGGGAGATGGTGAGATTGAGAGAGAGGTGGGAGGGAGAGCTAGAGTATGCTGCTCCTGTAGGTTTTATTACGCACATTACAGCCAAAATTAATAAAAGTGGAGAACAAGAGAGAGAAGAGAGAGAGAGAGACAGAACGAGAGAACAGTTATTTTACGGCAGAAGCTGCGACTGAAATACCCTTCGACAAGATTCGACACGAGTATTAATTTGCCTTGTGCTCTGTGCACCCATTTCACAGGCTTAAGCGAAAGCTTTGACAAAATCCAAATGCTCAACGCCCTAATGGGAACGTGAACTGAGAAGGGAAAGTGCACATATCAAAATTATACAATTCAATCAAATGAATACTTTTGTTGAACTACTACTACAGCGTAATCAGAAAAAATAATATTTGAAACACTAATAAAAATAAACTCGACTTTGTATATGTATTCTTATTGCGCAGATTGTCTCAATAAATAGAGTGCTGAAGTGAACCATACATTGTACATGCTCATACTTATTTAGAGAAAGAGCGAGAAAGAGAGAGCGAGAGAAAGAAAGAGAAAGAGAGAGAGAGCAAGCGTCACAAAATTCCTGCGCATATTGTAATACCCGTTGTTGTCAGGGCAACAACAGCGTACAGCGCACAAAATAGCAAGAGAGTAAAGTACACGCAGCATAATAAAAAGTTAAGCTCAAACAAACATATATATATATATATATATATATATATATATTTATTTATTTATATATATACATGTGTGAGCGTGTGTATATGACAAAAGAGCAATTTGTTATTTAATGAAACTGAAAATGAAATAAGTCGACAATGCTGCAGGAATTGTGTGAGGGCAACACAAAAAAAGATAAACACGCACACAACAACACACAAACACACACACACCCAGCAAGTTGCCGATACAAAGATACTGTAGCTGCGACAAAAAAACCGTATCTGCAAGATGAAAAGCATTAACACAGCGCATGCTAATAGCAAATGCATACACACACACACATACACACACATACACACACACACACATACACACACACACACACAGACACAGCAGCAGCATCTTGTTTAACTTCTTATGTAGAATATTGTCAGGGCACATATTGCTTGGGTCCAGAGACCAAAAGACTAGGCAGCCTTTGATTGCTATCAGCAACAGCAAGAACAACAACAATAACAACTAGGAGAGACGAGGCAGAGGCAGGAGGCAAGAGACTGGCTCGTAAAAACCAGCTAGCATAAGAGTGCCAACATCAACTGCCCCACCCCACCCTCTCACCCTGCAGCCACAAAAACTGTATCTGTATCTTTGACATTAAACAGCAACAACAGCAACAACAACAACAACAGCAAAAGTTGAGCTAATAAAGCAAAGCTCAAACAGCCACCAAGCACACACCGCACACACTACTCACACCACCACACACACACACACACCACCCCCTAAACACCACCCATATGACCAGTGCCAAGGCCAAGCCACATTTCCATTATTGTTGCTTAAGCGTCGCTAAGTGAAAAAAGTTGTTTTTCGTTTGTATTTTTTTTTTTTTGTGTCACAAAACATTGCAACAATTTTTCAGACACAAACATTTTATGACTCGGTAATAATCCACTCAACAAAAACAAAACAGATTTCCAAAATGTTTCTAGCTGAAAATTAAGGAACTGGAAGTAATGCAACTTACAAATTTAAAAAGCTTCTACTTCCACCAAGTTGTCCTCAAAAAGAAAGTTCAATTTGGTTTTTGTTTTTGTTTTTTTTTTTATTCGATATTAATCCTAGCTAAGCTGTTGCGGCTCGGTTCGGAGGCTGAGGCTGAAGTAGTTCATGTTTTATTGAGCAAGCTCTTAAGTATCATTTTAAATTTTAGCTTTAACAACAAAGTGCAATTTTCTGATATTTTCTTCAACCGTTCAGTTTTAAGCGGTTCAGAATCTCCGAAATGGAGCTGAGGCTGAAACGGTTCGCTCTTCGCGGTTCACTTCCGAATTCTAGAATTCTACGCATCTTTAGCGTTAAACTTGAATTTTGACATAGAAATCTTTGCAATCTTTATAATCGCAATGACTTTAATTCTTTCTCTTACTTTCTGCTTCTGCTACTGTTTTTTGTTTTGTTGTCGAGCACAATTAATACATTGATATTAACATTAAGTATTAAACACTAAGCACATTCCGATTGGAACTCCATTTTGTTATAACATGTCTTAAATTATGCTTGATTTGTTTTTTTATGTGATGATTTTGTTTTATGCTCAATGTTTAGTTGCTTAAGTTGAAATCGATCGCATTTGACTGCCCCAATCGATGGCTCGATTGAGAGGGGTCCCTCCACTTCCCCACTCTCCACCCCCGCCTCCACGATGTATCGACAGCTTGTTAAAATTGTTTAACGAGAAACACAAAAACGAAAATAAGCGAGATTTTAAACATGCTTGCAACACACCAACCCACACCAAATGTGATCGTGTCATGCACAACAGACGAAGCAGCCAAAGAAGAAGCAGAAGCAGACGAAGCAGCCAAAGAGGAAGAAGAAGCTGAGGCAGTTGAAACCTTTTCGTCCAAAAAGACAGTCACCATCAGAATCAATGACAATGACAGCATTCGCCCCCACACTGGCCCCCTACACAAATCGCAGACACATTTGTCGCATCAACAGTCACCCAAAAAAAATAAAAATAAAAAAAACCGTTTAAGGGGAATACCTAGAATGGGACAGAGGAGAGTTGTAGGGGTGGGGAGGGTGAAAGTTACGATGCGCTTCAGCGGCTTGTAACAAGACAAAAAATTAAAGATCAAAAACAACAAAAACAAGAAACAAAAAAAAAGACTCAAGCCACACACAACGCGACGTGGAAGAAGAAGAATCAATCTTATTATGCCCTGAGAGAACGCATAGAAAATGCCTAAAGAGGGTATAATAAGATTGTGCTTAAATATGATATATATATACATATAAATCGTAGAAGCGATTTAGCCATGTTTATCGATCTATATGAATTCTCGATCTCAGAGACTATAAGAGCTAAAGATTACTAATTTGGAACGCAGATCAAGTTGATTTAAATTTATCGATTCAAATCGATATCCGATAGCAATTAGGCTCACAATTGGCATAGAATACACATTACGCTGAGCAAGGCTGCTATGTATTTAACAGGATATCTGTTAGACGAGCTGTCTCGACAAACTTGTTTCTATTTCGGCTCTCGTCTCCAAGTCTTAGAGTCGATCGTCGAGTGGCTCGTTTACGTTGCCACTCCCTCCGCCCCTCCCCCATCACCTTTCCTATGCGTCCTAAAAAGGTGTTGAAAAAAAAGTTAAAAACACAAGAAGCGAGGAAATAAAAAAGTGTTGCAGCCTCGAGATCTCGAGAGCTTATCAGATTGAACAGATTGTTAAAGGTTTTGCATTTTAAATGAGGCAAACACATGCACGTGGGTCGATCACTACTGGGGGCATGCCCCAAAGCTGCAGATAAGACCACACGATAAACGCCATCATGCCACAACCCATTTGCATGCCAAATGAGCAGCGGCAGCAGCTTAAACTGCACCTCGTTTGTCCAAACTCTAAACGGGAAACATTTTTTATGGGCACGTCTTTTTTTTATTACTTTTTCTTTATTTACAGTTGAATTGCAGCTATTCAATTATTTTATTGACTTTAAGAGGCATATTTAACTGGAAATAATTATATAACTTTGGGAAGCATTCGATGATTGCCTAAATTAATTTCTACAACTATTTCTTCAGCTGATCATTGTGTTTTACAACATGCAAACTCTTATTTTAAATATTTTGAATCTGTAATCAAGCGCGACCATATCGAATCAAGAATGTGTTCTTCACATAATATGAATTTGAAAATAATTATAGACTTGAAGATATTCAAAACATGAACCCTCTCTTTGACAAACTGGAGAGCTCAAAGAACTCTTGGAACTCTATCAACTTCTTAAAAACAAAATCTGAAAGGCACTTGTGTAAACGACTTAAAATTAAACTTAAAGCACACCTCAGGGAAACAAAATGAGTGTGTCTCTTATTACTTTAGCAAATCAAAGTCTATCGATAATTATAGATTACATAAAATTAAGTCTCTCATTTGTTTGGTCTCTGAATTTGGCTTCTCATGCACATCCACAGATCTATGGGGCTGTTTGTGCTGATCAGGATTATATTTACTTTATGGAATCAGACCATTTATAATGGAAAACTTGCTCTTTATTGTAATTAGAGAACTGACGCAATTTAAATTAAATATGTATTTTTGCTTGCCTTGTTCACTTTTAATACTTTCTACAAGCAGATGTACGTTTCTGTTCCTGGTTAGTTACTTCGCATATTTCATACCCGAGTCGAGCACTCTCGTCCATTACCATCTGGCTACTGCAGTAATCATTATTATAGTCGTGGAGACAGGGGAGGGTGGTATGCGGGGAGAGGGGGCAGTGGTTTATTGGCACATCCATCAGCGATTCGCCGGCTGGCAAAACGTTTTACAATTTTACAGTTTTACACATAATAAAGGCGTCAAGAGCACCATAATAATTATCAGGCCCATGACTCGAGACCAACTAACTCAGCTACCATTCAAAATATGGGGGAAAATACGAAAGTCAAGCAACACAAATTATTAAAAAAAAAGAAAGAAAAAAACACAAAATCAGCGCTGCACATAAAATGAGCTCGTTGCATGGCAAATAAAACAAAAAGCAACAACAAAAAAAACCAAAACCCAAAAAAAAGAACTATTACAAACAAAGTGCTTTGCTGCATGCCAAACAGAGAGAGAGAGAGGGCGAGAGAGGGAGTCGGGTGGGGTGGGATGGAGTGGAGTGGGGGCAACCATGTGTTACTTCTCCTCAAGCATTCCCCTCCTCTGCCGTCCCACAGCTCTTCTAACGCTTGCACTGCTCAGGCAGGCTGGCACGGGTGTTGATTGGCATGTTCGGCTATGTGGCACTTGCCAGCGCAATTAGGCGGCCATTGCACTTGTCTAGGCTGGCTCTGCCTCATAGCTAACCCCCCACACACTCTCCCCTCTCTCATATGCTCCCCGCATCTCAGTCTATCATATTGCTCATATCTCGCGGCAAACACACACACAAACACAAGCTCTTCCCATATCCATTTCCCGGATTGCTGTTGAAAATTTGATGGCACGACAAAAGAGCAGCAGCCGCAACACAGACAAACAGACAGTCAGACAGACAGACGGACAGACAGTCCGTCAGTCAGAGATTGTTGCCGCTACTTCATTAGCAAATGCATTCTAATAAGTGTGGCACTTTTCTTCTTCTCTTGCTACCAGTTTTTCTTGGTTTTTCGGTACCTAAAAGTTATGTTTCTTTTTTCTTTCTATTTTTTTTTTTTTGTGCTGTTTTGGCCAAGTTGAGTTCATAGAAACTAGGCTAAAGTTGAGCACACCTACATATATATTACACATTTTATATCCTTTTCAATTTAAGAACCAGCAAATTTCAGTAGACGTTAAAGAACTCTTTAATGGATATCTTAATATTTGGTAATATAAAGAAAATCTATTTAAAATTCGTAGTTTAAGATTTTCAACTCTATATCTCAAAAATAAATAAATAAATAAATAAATAAAATAAGCAGACAGTGAAAAATTTGTATTAAGTGAAAACGACGCCAAGAAGTGATTCGAGAACCTTTCATTTGCTGTCCAAACAGACGTCTAAAAACCACATCATTAATTACTCTTTGGGCCCTAGTTAGAAGAGCTGATTTTTTGGGTTGTAGCTTAAGAATTCTCAAGCTGTATTCCCAAGAGAAGAAAAGATTGGATGTCAAAGCCGTTTCACTCAGAGAATCGAACTTAATCTTCAGTTTGGTCATCTACATATTCAATACTTGGTTTATTGAGTATAAATCCTCTATCAAAGTTAAAAAATCTATATAAAGAATGCTCTGCAAAAATGTCAAATGAAATATCGAAAAATATATGGCTAAGCGAACTGCATACAAATATTTGTTTAATCTATTCTTTTAACTGTATACTCGTATAGATAAATACCTTCTCTTATTTTTCTGTGCAAGCGCAAATCTCAGTCAACAAAGCTGCAAGTTTAAACCATGCCACATGCCTGTGTCAATATGATGCACACACACTCGAATATATACACACACACACACACGTTCATTGAAATATTTTATTTGAGCTTGCAGTTTAAGTATTTTATTTGCATTTGCCCGGCAATGAATGAAAATTTGTACACACATGCAAATTGGCTGTGTGTGTTCGTGGAGAAGGGGATTGGTTGGAGAGGCCAAGAGTGAGGTCTTGGGGTAAACAGAATCTGGCATAAGGAACTCTCAACTGACAAGCCAAAATGACAAACTGGCTGCCTGGTCGCTGCGGCTGTAACAATAATTGGCACAGCGCCAGCAAAAACTCAACTCGGGTCCATTGATGAAAAGCAGCCACACGAACAACCAAAAGACACAGATACAGATGCGACGTAAGAGATACAGATGTAGATACAGCTAAGAGATACAGCTAAAAAATATATCTGACAGATTCAGCTACACTTGCACCAAAAATCGTGCTGAAATTTACAAATCGCCCTGAACAACTTTCTGATTTTTATATAACAATTTCAAAGTGTACTACAAATTGTCTGACAGTTCAAAGTCAGTTTGTTTTTTTAAGAAATGTTTTTTGTACATATACATTTCTAAAAAGCAGATACGAAAAGCATTATTTTTAGCGTTTTTTTTTTCTTTGAAATTTTACACTTGAATCATGTTTTAGAAATATATTTTCTAGAATGATGAGCTGAGCTATCTTTGGTGATTTTCTAAATTTGAGGCTGGTTTGTTTTTTCTTAGTGTAGTGGCGATCACAGCCCAAGTCGCAAACCGTTTCAACCGATTTAAATTTAGCCACTTGAATTTCCGCCGCAACTTTTCTACTTTTTGGATTTATATTGCTTATTTCGTCTTCTTCTTATACTGCTTGTTGTTGTTGCTTACGAAAATATATATAAATAAAAGCAAATGAAGTGAAATATTTTGTCGACTTCCGCTCGTAATCACCAATTAGTAATGCCACACTGACAAATATGCCAAACAAAAAAAAAGCCGAAAAACTTTCTAAGAGCACTGGGGCGAGGGGCCTAGGGGCTGGCTGTGGGAGGGGTTGGGTTGGGGGAGGGGTGTGCTGCCTTTGATATATGATTTCAAATAAATTGCTTGGGCCAAAAATTGTAAGTTGCAAATGGGCGCAAAAGTTTGGGTCACACTTCTCAAGCGTTCATCATTAGTCAAAAGGCAGATGCGCAACTAAATTCAAATTCAAATTCAAGATACAGATACACACACACACACACACATATATATATACAGTTGCGCGTTGTCAAATCTAGCAAATCGAAGTGTATCCATTGGAACGCACTCAGAGTCGCACTCAACATTGGAGCAGTGGCTTTTTAATGCCTCATGGGACCAATTTTCGGCGAGGCAATAAAAATGTAGCTGTATCTATTAGATATGTTTGTGTGTGTGTGTGTGTATCTGTGTATATACTAATCTATCTATCTATCTTTGTACGTATCTATGTATATATTCATCTGGCTATCTATATTTCTATACATCTCTATATGTATCGCAGTATATACGGATAAAAGGAATACGAATTTTCAATTAAAATTAACAAATTTCAATTTATAACCAATTTTATCAGAATTGCCCAATTGTAAAACCAATCTGAACTATATGGCTATATGCTAAAATCAATATCTTCAAAAAATTGTACCAAGTAATATGTATATGTAATAATTTAACATACAATTTTTGAAAAATATCTTACATTATTAAAATTGAATCTACATTTTATATATCGATTAGCCTTAGCCTTAACTTTTCGATGCGTGAGAAAATGGCAAAAAAATTAAATTAAATTAGGCAAAATGGCCGCAGCAGCTTCTAGAGGCTCTCCCCAACCCCTACTTCACCCACCCCACGCAACGATCGCCCTTTTAGTGTTCTGTTGTTTTTATTTCTTCTTCTTTTTCGTGGGCTATTTGCGTGCTTTCCATTTGGCTGAGTTTTTGGCTTCGCACTTTTTCGCCATTGGCCTGATAGAGAAAGAGAGCGATAACGATAGAAAAACTGTGTGTGAGAGAGAGAGAGAGAGAGAGAGAGAGAGAGAGAGATAGAGAGAGAGAGAGCGAGAGAGAGAGAACTTGTTCAGTGTTCAGTCTGCTTGGTTGTGGTTTTAGTTTTGGCCAATGAATGAGTCGTGGTCAGCGGGCCCAGTTTGCCCAATCAATAGCGTCAAATGAATAATGAAAAAGAAACAAACGAAAGCAAAACTTTTCTGTGCAAAATTCTTAAGTAAAACAGCAAAAACCCCAACCAGACCATATACCCAACCCCATCTGACACTGCTCAGCTTATCCCTTTGCCCTTGATGGGCAAATGAGACTCGGTTAGCAAAGACTCTTGCTTTTCATTTAGTTGCCGCCTTTTCTGTTTTCGCTTTCTTGCCGGCAAAGATCAAAGCACATTTGGCAAATGCGAAGAAAGCACAAGAAATGCGTTCAAGTGTTAATGTGCAAGTATTGTGTGTGTGTGCGAGTGTGTGCCAGTGTGTGTGCCAGTGTGTGCACGTGTGTGTCTTTCATTTGATTCTCGAGTGGGTGCGTTGAGGTGACGACTGCCTGAACTATACAATTCCCCAAACTCGAGCGTTTTTCTATCGAAACCGCGCCGCCAATTGGCTTTTTACGCTCCCCCGTCACCCCCCTTTCACTGTCTCTATTTCTTGTGGCATTTCGTTGGTATTAAATACCGCGGCACAGTTTTCTCTGATATTTATATTTACGCCAGGGGGGCGTTAAGCAGCTGAAGGTGGGGCAAGGGTTAGGGAGGGGGCGGCGTGTTGGATTAGGTGGTATCAGTGGCATGACCCATTTGAGCGGCCTTTCACCTACATACATACATAATGCGCCTGCCTTATGTTTGATTTTATTTAAAGATCTTTTATTTGCACTAATTTGTACATTTCTTAAACTTTGTATTTAATAAAAAAAATATGAAAACTATTGTAAAACTGATGTAAAACATAAAACATGTAAAATCAGTTAGTTGCAAAGCTATATTGATGAAACTTTGCATATACATTTAATATAAATATATATAATTATATATATATATATATATATATATATCCCATGGGTACAAGAGCAACTGCGATCTGCATATCTGTTTGTGGTATGTATATACAGCGAAATTCAACTGAAATTCAAGCGAATTTGCTACCTTACCAGAAGCAGTGCTTTTGTGCCTGCCCCTTGCCAATGCTTGTCATGTGCCACACTTTGAAACAGTTGCCGCAATGCCAAAAACTGCACGCAAATTTCTTGTAATGTCTTTGCGGTTGTTATTGTTGTTGTTGTTGCTCCACGCATATTAATGAAAATCGTTTAAGTGTTTTTATTGCTGGAGTGGGTGGTGCTGCTGATGTTGGTGTTGTTGTTGGTGCTGTTGTTGGTGTTGTGGCTGTATGGAGTCTACGAGTCTCGAGGCACGCGTTCGCATTAATGTCAGCCAGCCAACCAGCCAGGCAGCCAGCCAGCAGGCAGCAGGCAACAACAAACAGCAAGCAACTAGGGTTCGGGGAGACGAAGTGTAAAACTGGAGAACACTCAATGAAAATTAAAGCAATTTCCTGTGCCAATTTGAAGATGCTAAATTAAAATGCTACAACACAGATATTCAGGCACAGACACAAGATGCCACAACGCACATCCACACTGCCACACTCAGCAAAATCAAATGGGGCAAGCAGCGAAATAATTACGTAAGAAATTTTAGGAAAGTTGGCAACGCGTTTTGGTCACTAAACTTATCAAATTGCATCGAAATTATTTTCAATTTTTCAACTGCGAGTAGATCTTGATCAAAACCAAGTGAGAATGCTCTAGACGAGAGAGAGAGAGAGAGAGAGAGAGAGAGCGAGAAAGCACTGGACTAGCAAATACCCTGCACCTGTTTGTGAAATACTATGTAAGGTTCTTCACCGTACTTTGTTTGGGTTAACAACATTTGTATTTCTTAGCCGATCTTAACTGAAATTTCACAGTTGATTAATAATATGTTGGGGTATATATTATTAGAACTTGCATTGCAAATTTAAAATCTCTGGCACTTATGGTCGCTGAGATCAGCTTGTTTATACAGATGGATAGAGGGAGTCGCAAATGCGTCTTTTTGTCTGTGTTATACTTTTTCACAAGTTTTTTTTTTAGCATTTTTGAATGAGTTCAGGTTATAAACAAGGTTGGGAAACTCTATCTCAAAGTTTGTCAAGCATATTTTACTGCAATTCTTGAATATGCATCTTGAATATGTTCTGCCAATATTTTTTTGCGTGTAGTTTTGTATTTGCGCTGAAACCGACAGATGCCGACAGTAAACCGAATTTGTCAGCTAACGACGAGGCCAATTGGGAAACCGCCATTCATAGATATTTAATTAGCAAACAAAGTGCGACAGTCACAGAGATAAAGCGAGAGAGAGAGATGGCTATAGATGTAAATTGGCAATAATATGGATAAGAGAAGGAGGCGGAGATGCAGGCAGAAGTGCAGTCAGATTCATAGTCACAGTCGGAGACGTCAAGAGGCAGCAACAAAGTAAATGAAGATGAGCACTTCCTGCAACAAAACGACAAACACGACAACAACAACCAGAAGCAGTAACTGAAACCGCAGCAGCCCAGAGAGAGTGACAGAGAGAGAGAGAGAGAGAGAGAAGGGGAGGGAACGAGAGATACGAGTACATTTTTAATCGAGTGCAACATCATGAATGGCAGAAGCCGCCGTCAGTTTTGTTTGTTTGTTGTGCGAGTGTGCAAGTGTGTGTGCGTGTGTGTGTGTGTGTGCGTGTATCTTTTATACGAATGAGTTAAATGCTACGCTCGAGTTGAGTGAGTGATGCATCCCAGGGCGCATCCGTAAGATAAACAGGCGCAGCACGCAACGTTTAACTTTTAATTTGCAGCTGCAGCAACTTTGTGTGTGTGTGTGTGTTGTGGGTGCCTGTTACCCATTAGTAGTACACACATACACACCGCTACAACACAAAGGTCATGGGCATGCAACGTTGCGCAAAATTTAATGCTCAAAATCATTACATGCAAAAAAAAAAAACACTAAAAACCACAGCTCAAAAGTTAAAGAATCTCAACTTTTATGTTATATGAGAATGGGTATATATATATATATATATATATATGATTGATCGGCAAGTTAGTGTCAGAGACTAGAAGCGCTTAAGATATTTGGAATAGAAGATCTCGTACACCTTACAGAGTTGTCAAGATTTGGACGCATTTAATATGCCCTGCAAATATGTATATATAATATATGCAATATTTAACAAATGGTTACAGGGTATCTGCTAGTTTTTTCATGAAACACTGCGAACAATTCTAAATTCTAAATACTTCAAAGTTAACCTATAAAATGCTTACGAGTATTTCCATTGCTGTTGCTCTCAGACAAATACATCTTTCGCAACACCCCTCGAGCACTCTCACTCCACACAAGTTTTTTCTTCTTCTTTTTATCATCAAAACTGGCAATTGCAGGCTTGCAACACTGGAGCAATATCAACTTAGGCACAAGTGCCCCTACCAGCCAAGTAATTGGTGTTAGTGTCGGATGGAGAGAAGGGTGGAGGGGGGCTAGAATGTGTAGGGAGGTTAACGCTGCGGGTGCGTCGCACTTCTCACTTCCGTGTGTTGAAGACAACGAAGCCCAAATACCCTTGCAAAAGAGAGCACAAAATATGTCTTTGAAAGATTCACTAAAAAACTCTCTTCAAATGAATGACGAAAAAAAGAGCTCAGTTGAGCTAACATGAATGCTTATCGTATATGTGCATATATATATATATATATATATATATATATATATATAATTAATACTTCATGGACTGCATCCATGTTTCGTCTTAAAACCTTAATACCCTCCACCGGGCAAAGGCATGCCTCACAAAACCAATGCTTGTTATTGTTGTGATTGTTTTTGTGCATGTTGCACACCCAAAATAAAAGCCAGTTTGTGGCTGCTGCTACCCCTCTTACCCTACACCCCCTCGTCCTACCACCTCCCCTCTCACTCACTACCCCATTCCATGCTCCAACTTGAGCTGCTCTTTTTTTTTTGGTGGAAATTGCAATTCGAACTTTTGAGCGTTGAAATTTTGTGTGTGTTTTGTGCTTGACTTCATTTTTTTGTCTGGGCGCCCATATCTGTAGCTGGATCTGTATCTTTTTATGTGTATCTGTTTCTGTATCTGTGCATTTGCTTGCTGTCCCGCATTTAAATAGCAAATGATTAGCTTCAATTGGCTTCAATTGCGTAGAGCGGCTCGTAAATAACAATAATAATAATACACCCAAGTTGATATATATATATTTGTTTAAGAAGATATAGTAACTTGGGTTCAGACGAGACTCAATCCCCACCCCCCCTGCCCCATTTCGCATTTCAAATTGCCTATTCTCAAAAGTTTTCAACAGCTCATTTCGAAATTGTTTTGAAAAAACCAGACGCCCGTTTTGACCTCTTTCTAGGTCTCTTTATGTCTGTGTGTGTGTGAGTGTGTTTAATCACATTGATTTCAATTGGCCCAGAGTTGAAGTAGCATTTAAATCAACCAGGCGCAAATTCTTCAAGACTCTTGAATTTTTTGCAATGCAATAAATTTCATTTAAGCCTCCCCACTGAAATGTGGCACACTTTCCCAAGTACTTCCCATATCTGTCCGTCCATTTGTCCATCTGTCCATCTGTCTGTCCGTCTATTTCTCTGTATGAGCTAGCCCAGCTAGCCAGAGACTATAACTTCAATTTTCTGCAATAAGTTCACACTTACCACAGGCAGAACCAGTCCATTGTATTTTACCGATAACTATCAATACTAATCGATTTCCGGTGGCAATAAAATACACAATTTTAAATACATGGCCATCCATTGATATATACCCAGACATAACATTATTCAACTGCATTAATACGCACATTTTCTTAACTAAACCAAACACTCGGCAAGTTTACCATATATTTAACAACTACTGGCGACAGGGTATCTGGCAATCGAGCTGCATCAAGTGTCGAGCGTCTTGGCTTGTCAAGTTTTGCAGCGCAGAGTTCAAATTCCAATTATAGTTCTGTCCTCTAACAAAGACTCTGCTTACATTACAACATTTTGAGCCTTGACATATTTAGTTTTGGATTCTTATTCCTCGACTTCTTCTTCATCTTCTTAAACTATTTCTTGGCCAGTGCCAAGTGGTAGTTATGTATATATATATATATAGATATATATACAACGTTTGCATATTCAGCAGCCTGCAATTGACCCCATTTTGAAGATAGCTCCCCACTTTCCACTTTCCTACGCCTGTCTTAGAAGACGACGACCAAGCATTAAATTATATTTTATGTGCAAATTATTTAAGTTGGTGCGCAAGTTTGGCAAAATAGGAACATTACGTCGAGATATATGCATATATAAGACACACACACACACATGCACACACATACACTAACAGAAAATAGTAGTCATTATTTGAGTGCAAGCAATGAGTTTTTTTTTCTTTGGGCGCTTGGCCAACGGCCATCAAAAATGATGGCAAACAAAGCCATTAACATAGAGCAAGTGGCGAGTGGAGGTTGGGAGTAGGGCGGGGCAGGAGCAGGGGTTTGTGGAAAGGACAACAGACAGACAGGCAGGCAGGCAGACATGGGTTATCATTTTAAACAGATTTTTCCAGCTTTGATTTCAGCCAAAAGGAGAAGGACAGCAAATGAAGCCTTTCTCCCAAATGCATTTTCTATAATAATATTTTTGCTTTATTTTTTGTTGGTTTTTTTTTTTGGTTTTTGTTTTTGGTTGTGCTGTTCATGCGAAAAGTTTTCAATTGCTCTGGCGTCACTTTTTGATTGCTTTGATGTGTTTTTCTCGCACATTTCCCCATTTCTGAATTCATGACAAAAGTTTTTCGGTGGCAAGGACGCAAGGATGTGCAGCTAGCAAGCAGAAAGTTGCAAGTTGCATGCAGCAGCAAACAGGACACAAAAGCCGAGCGCAACTTTCGCTTTGATTTTCAAATATCACACACACACACACACATATACCATATATTAGTGTGTGTGTGCGTGTGCTTGGCATTTGGTTTTTGGAGTTTTGCATTCCCCAATCTCTCTCTCTCTCTCTCTCTCTGTGTCTCTCTCTATCACTCCGTCTCCCATCTCTCACTCTATCTGACTGTTTATACTTGGCCTGACAGAAAAATGAAAGTTTAATGCATTTGCCAAATACAATTTTCACAAATTTTCGACTACTTCTATGTGCATTTATATTATATAATTATATATATAGAGATATATGTCTAGTTCTCTATCTGTATTGCTCAACCAAGAAATTATATTATATATTTTATTTAACTCTCTTTTTTCTCATTTTATTATTATTTACTTTTTATGTATTTGTTGGTCTGCGCGGAAATTGCATTTCATTTTATTTCGTCGAGTTTTGCATTCATTTTCCTCATTCAATTTTTTTTATTTTTTCTTTTTTTTGTGCTGTGAACTTTTCAGCATTTTTTCTTTTTCATTGGCCCCTTTTTATTTTTTGCATCCCGTCCGCCTTTGGGGGCAAGTTTAAATGGTTTAAAGTGCTTATACTGCAAATATTAAAATGGCTAAAGGGACGCGGCAAAAGTTAAGCTGCCAAAGTGTAAGAAAGTTATATTGCGGGAGAGGAGAGGAGAGGAGAGGGGAAGAGAGGTGGTAGGGATAAAGGGAGTAGACTGGTTTGCAATAGCTGCAATATTAGTTGCAACTGCCACATAAAGCAGACGACGGCATAAAGAGATACGATGAGCTGGACTTAACTGCCAATAAAATAAAAAATACTTGCAATTATATCAGTGTAGAAAGGGCGCTTCGCGGCAAAGGAGGAGGAGAGAGGAAGGGGCGGGGCAGGGCAGGGAAATGGATATGAGGCTGAGGGAATTACAGTTGCAGTTGTCTTGCTCCATGATCACATTTTTATTTACAAATTGAAGACATGCAACAAAATTGTTGTGTGTTGCTTTTAAGGCATGCAAAGCTTAAACTAGTTGTGAATGTTAAGTCGAATGCCTTTGTTTTACATATAGAATGTATATAAATATATAATTATATATATCTGCTCAAATAGAACAAGTTTGGCATTGAAGTTAAGTTCGATTAAAATAAGTTGAGAACTCTAAAGAAATATATTATTCTGTTTTCTTATCTTGGAGAATAAATAACATTTTCTATAAACTATGAATATGGAAATATTTATAATGATTAAGAATATCAAGCACTTAATTTAATTATGAAAATGTATATATGTATATGATTCCTTTCATATCTTGGCCAGTTTATGATATAATTAAAAATATAATATATGGACAGTATATTATATCAGTGATGAATTTCAAGCGATTTCAGCTTAAGCTACTTGCGAATTCTAAGCGAATTATATAAATATGTATTTATGTTTAGCTTGTGCTCATCTTGGACAATTTCTTATCATTGTCCCATCGTCTCTTCCATATGGGAAATGTATTATTGCTTATGTCACGCTTCTGCTGTTTGAAATTGAAGTTTTCCATATTGATAAATGAGGCAGGCGCCTGCTGCCTGGGATTGTCTGAGAGTCACAAGAAGCTCAGGCAAAAGCAAATAGATACCGAGAGAGAGAGAGAGAGAGAGAGAGAGAGAGGGAACGTGTTTTTAATCTATAAATTGGAAATTCCCTCAACAAAACATTTCTTTTAATTGCCGCACAACTTGTGTTTACATTGCGACGAGCACGGCAAAAAGGGAATAAATAGAGAGAAGGGGAGAAATAGAGAAAGGGATGTGGGAAGTTCTAGAGGGAGAGATAGGTGAGGTTAGATGGAACGGGGGTGGGGGAGGGGGAGGGGGACACGATTTGTAGCCCCTGGGCGACGAATTTGTTTGCCTGTCAAATAAAACAAGACGCATCAAATTATTTCAAATTTATCGCTCAGCCCAGCAGCGGCTAAAGGTGTATATAGGCAGTAAGTAAGTGTGTCCTTTATATGGGTGTCCTTCGTGTGTGTGTGTGTGTGTGTGTGTGTCTTGTGTCCTGCGACAGTCCGACCCTTCGGGCGCAGCAGGCAGGCAGCTGGTCACAAGGCAAGCCCAAGCAAAGAAAACAACCCCCGAAAAATTGAGGAACCACAGAGATAAACAGAGAGATATATGTTCCATACAATATTGAAATGTGCTCGTTGCTGTTGCCCAATTTCAGGTAGATCCCTCTTCTTCCTCTTCTTCTGCTTGTTGTTGTCCATTTGTAGTCATTTTTGCCACAGATTCGCAGACCGCAAAATGACAGTCGAATGGGCAACAATAACGATTAATGGGCCAACAGACCAACATACGTCTATATACATATATATACATATATGATTATATAGTTACACTAAGAGAAATAAGTGACAAATAGAGAACAGTAATCGTAGTCAGCTCAAGTAGAAACGTTGTTGAAATAATCCATATCATAGAGCTTGATTCGTTTTTCTTTTTAGTATATTGAAATTGTGAATCGATATATATATATATATATATATTCATGAGCCTGATCAATTCCTCTGCCTGTCGGTCCATCTATATACATATATATGTATATATTTTCCGCGTTGATACCCATATTTATCCAGGATCTGTTGTGCCCCTTCTGAGCCTATGGCCTAATTCGTGCTCGAAGGCGAGAATCTTAATTGCTTTGATTTTTTCTATGTCCACTGAGCTTACTGAACTGTTGTCTTAAAATATTTGCTGAGCTGTGCTTTCAGGATTGATATCAGCCCATCATATATTAAGCTGCGCTGTTTCTTCAAGTGTATGCGCTATATTTGCCGTGGATGGGTTTTCTGTCCGTTTGTCTAACAAATCAAAATTATATTTTGACACGCAGCAGCAGCAGCAGCAGCAGCAGTAGCAGTAAATGAGAAATGAGTAAAACTTGCAATTAGTTGAGATAGCTGCCACTGATGAGTGTTGCACATGCCAAACACTCTCTCACACACACACACACACGCACACTAGGTACCTTATGGTTATTATCTCTTGTTGTTTTTCTTCTCTTTTTGTGGGTTAATGGTACTTTAAACTGAACTCCACATAGACACACACAGGCACAGACACAGAGACAGACAGACACACTCGCACAGACAGACAGGAAGCGAATCTACTTACATCAACTCTGGTTTCTTTTCATTCTCAATTTGAGTTTGATTTGTATTTTTGGTCATTGCTGCTTTTGTCTCTGCTTTGATTAATATTTGGCACGCAACAATGCCATTTGCCCCGATTCAGTTTCAGTTTCAGTCGATTTGCTTCGACAACAACTACAACAACAACAGAAAACACCAAAATGTGTAACAACAGCAAACTAACTGCTAAATCATCGCAATCATCTCTCCAGCCCCAAAGACAATAACTCGCCAAGCCAAACACAGATTAGGGTATTTTTAAGGCAAATAAGAAAAACAACAAAAGTCCCACCGAAGATGAAATACACTTGCTGTTGGCAGCCAATTATTCCTCTTGCTGAGTTCGGTTTGCAAACTTGTTAAACAAACACTAATCAAAATCAATCAAAAAATCATCTTTCGACCGATCGTTCCGATGGCAGCTATATGATATAGTAATCTCATCCATCCGTCTCTGACTTATTTATATTGCCTGCTGCATAAGTTGACTGGATAACGACTTGAATGTCAATGGTTATCAAGATATACATATATGATAATGATGATAATTTCTATTATTATTGCAGGTGCTTCATGCTCCCTTCTGAATATTTTTCTATTCACAAAATCGGTTGATTGCGTTACTGATTAAACCTAGTTTAGCTCGATATCTCGATCCCTGACTGCCCAACAAGATCCTTAGATAGCCTAACCAAATATGATCGTTTCATATTAAATATTCCTCTGAGCGGTTCAAAAATCTTGGTTCACATGTTTTATGGCTGCGATTTATAGCGCCCCAACTGCTTGCCACATGTATCTTTCGTTCAGCTATGTGCTTTGTGGGCGTGTCTCGTCCCTCATTGCATATAAATCAAAAACGAAATGAAAACAAAAACGAGCAAAAAAATATAACAAATAAAAAATAAAAAAACGAAGCGCTTAAAATGCAATTTAGTCAATGCAATTAAACAAGAGACAGAGAGATAGGTTGCTCGGTTAGGCAGTAACTTTTATTTTTGTTTTCGTTGGTCACGCCCTCTCCTTTCACCTCCCCTCCTCCCTTCAACCCCTCCCCACACACACACACACACACACACACACACACACACACACACACACACAAAGCGAAACAAGCGCCGACTGATTTTTATCAACTAACCAAGCGTAACGCAGACAAACACTTCCTAAATCACTTGAGTCGTTCCAAATGTAACCCCCTCCCCTTGCCTACCACCGCCCTACCCATTCCCCCCTTCTGCCAGACAGTCACACACAGAGACAGAGACAGAGAGCACCCTCAAAGAGAACCCTCGCAAAAGAAGAAAAACGTTTCCTGCGCACATAAAACATAAATTATTTAATTTTTTTCTCTCTCTTCTTCGGTCTCTTCATCTTTTGCGCGTAGGCAACCAACGTCGACAATGGGGAAGAGCGGGGGCTGCTCCTTAAAGGGGGCGGAGTGCGGACACATATTTCATATGGGTGGGGTTGGTGTTCGGGTTGGTTGTGGGGGTGGGGTTTGTGTTTGTTATCAGCATTGTCGATGGCGTCGTTTGGCATAGAATAGAAAATTATGAAATACTTTCGCTCATTGACTTCATTAAATTATTTCGCATTTATTTGGTGCGCGTATCTCACGGATACCTTTTATTTTCTGTATACCCTGTTACTGAGGGTAGTAGAAGGGTAGATTGATTCGTTGATGTCCGATAAATATACGTGTCTATGCAATCATGTTGTTCAAATTGGGTTATATGGGTTGTATATAACAATTATTATCTTACACAATTTGAAAGCTAGAATCACCACATGGTAACACTCTTCAGAAAGCCAACCACGTCCAAAACCTAAACCTGTCGCAATTTTGAGTTGAAGTTATCAAACTTTACCAGGAATCTGCTCCTAAGTTTGTTAAGACTATATCATTGTTACGACCTAATTAACAACAGAAGGTATGTTTATCGATTCATCGATAAAATTCTTAGGCCAAGGGTTTTCCGTTTCCCTTTCAAGTACGCACGTTGTTCTCATTTGCCAATCAATCAATCAAATTATTAACAATAATAATCGGTTAATCGATTAAAGTGGTTTGCACTTCATTGACTTGTTTCCTTTTTTGACCTTTGACATGTGCGATTTTGGCTCCAAATTTGGCATCTGCATCGATCCGATTGAAATTCGTTCGATATTTCGAATAATTAATATAGATTCTATTTTGTTTAGCTTTCAGATTACTTCTAAGACAATCTTTTAAAAGTAGGGCAACTTTTTCCACATTTCAATCAAACTTGCCACGGCAAAAAAACTTTACGACATACTCATAAGCAGCAATGAAAAAATAGGAAATGAAAAACGTGCGGCATATGAAGCAGTGGAACCGAAGAAGAAGAAGAAGAAGAGAGCAGGGCAGAGAGCAGAGCAAGAAGCAGAGAGAGAATCAGGCGCCACGTTCTAGACTCCAAAATTTCGCATAGAACATCGGGGAAAGGAGGAGCTGGGCAAACGTTTTGCATAGGAAATGGGCGAAAAGTCAACGCACAGAGGGAGCGATGGGAGTTGCCGGAGAGCAGGCGGAGGCAGTGGGGGCAGGGGGAGCAGCGGTACCGACAGGAATAATAAATATTCAGTTTAAGTAAATGGGCTTTTATCGCGCATCTCGGGGGTGCCATAATTTGCCATTTTTGCCTCCGCGCAGTCTGCGCTTTCCTTTTTTCTTTTCTTTTTTTTTTTTTGCTAGAGTTTCGGCTTTTGGCTTCTGCTACTTTTTTTTGTGGCACACACACTTGCAATTTGGCTGGGGGGCACAAATGTATGTAATTGATTCAACAAACGGCAAAACGGGCGCAAAAGGTGCCAAGAAACAAAGCGCAAAACTTGGCGACGCCATAAAAAAAGACAAAAAAAAAACCAGAGAGAGGGGTAGAGCGGCAGAGGGACAGAGAGTGTCAAGGAAGCAGGTGGGGGAGAGTGAGAAAAGTGCTTCGGTAACAACAACAATTATACGCATAATATATTTTCACCATAAATATAAATATACACACACACACACACACATACATATATATATTATATATACATATATATTTTATGTATATGGGTTTTGGTTTTTCAGTTTCAGGTTTCAATGCTAAATTACAGGCAAAATAAAAAGTAAAATATAAAAAAAGGCGAGAGTGCTTCTTGAGCAAAAGATACCCTTGAAATATATGTATACATATATATATATATATATATATATATATATATATATGTATATATATTTATGCATTAAAATCATTCAAAGATTCCAAAGCAAAAATCTCAAACAAATCCAGTCACGAATGCGAGTTAATTAAATAAGCTCAACAGCTCACTCATTCCTTGCCCTAACATCTAACTAGCTGTCAACGATAAGCAGACTCAAACGACTTCATTCCCGATGTGGATAATTTTGGGGGATAATTCGTGAAGATCTTGATTGTCTTTCTATATACATAAGTATAACATGCGAAAACGGTTAAAACTAATTGTAAGTTTGAGTCGTCAATGTTTGTATTAGTATCATATATTTAACTTTGGGCAGGAGAAATGTCAATAAATTAAAAATAATGTCAGTTGTCATGTACCTCAAATATAGGATACATAAGATAAATAACTGCAACATAAACTCAAAAGTCGAAGCATTTTTGGCAGACAATTTGAAAATACATAAAAAAAATGCAACTTAAACGCCCCCTTTTCTTTTACAGGGTATTTGCCACAGAAAGCAAAGTCACGCATAGACGAAGAGGACCCCGGACCCCGGACCCGAGACCGTGGACCCCAAAACCCTAGAACCTAGACCCTTGATGCCCATTCTCAACGCTGCCGCTGGCCATAAAATAATACAAAAAAGGCACAAACAACAAAGGCCAAAATATAAAAAGAGCGCATTTTGTGGCTGGCAAATCACTTCAGCTCAGTTCAGTTCAGTTCAGCGCCTCCCCCCAACCACCCAGCTCCCTCCCCTCCCCTCCCCAAACCTCCTAGCAGCAACAATTTAGCTCATTTATTTTTATACATTTTAAGAAACAATAAACCGACGGACCATAAAACACGCAGTTACAAAATGAAAATGATTTAAGACAATGCCAGCGCAAGAAGAAGATGGAAAAAAAGAAAAGTAAAACCCCACAAAATACACCCCACCCCACCACCACCCTCCATACAAAGTGTGACCTTTGTGGAGAGCTGTGAATCTCCATGAATTATACGCAGCAAAAAGTTGAACATTGTAATTGCAACGCTTTAAATGCCACAACTGAGTGTTGTGATTTACAGCCAAGTTGTAAACGTATTTAGGGTATATATAACACATATATAAAGAGGCTAGAAATATTCAGAAATAATACAATAATAAAAATATTATAAAACATAAGTCGAGACAGATCGACTAGCAGACACCCTGCACTCAGCCGTGTTCTACTCATTTCACTGACAATCGCTTTAACTTACTCTTAATGCAATTTATACACAGTTGATGCATATTTTGGCATATTAAATCTTTAAGGATATTTCTGACAAACTGAAAGCCAACTGAGAATTCAGTTCTGATACATCTTAGCCAAGAGCTATAGCTCATTAATCGGGCAGAGACTCTGACAGGGCTAAAACACAAAGTGAAAATGCAGGCTGCCAATTATTATGCGAAGATATGAGCTTATTGCTAAGCAGACTAGTTAAAATGTAACTATTCCAGTACATGTATACATATATATACAATACATATATATACATATATATATATATATATATATATAGATAGGATTATGCGCAAGTATTTCATATATGCACTAGTTGGCAGGTAAAGCCCTCAAGCTGTTGAATGCGTTTTGCGATGTGCTCAACTTTGACAGGGATTAACATAAAGAGACGGCGTGCGAGCTGGCAACGTGCAACGTGCAACGTGCCGCATGCAACTTGCAACTCATTAGTGCCACTCGAATCGGTTGCCATTTGAGGCGCACTTAAAGCAAGCAGCAAGCAGCAGCAGCTAAAAGTTGACACTTAATGTTGCAGCTTGAAATGGATTCCAGCAGCTTTAATGAAGATGCTGAAACTGCAGCAGCAGCGAAGTTTGGCAACGATGCAGCTGTTGCACGTGTTGCAGTCGCTGTTGTTGTTGTTGTTATTTCAACTAAAACAATAAGTTTGCCAGCCCCGCATTTAATGAGCTGAGTTTCATTTGCTGACTTTAAATCTGCCACTGGCAACAATCTGCCCCAGTTTCTGTCAGGACAACAGGCGACACTTGAAAAAAAAACATTGAATAGCATTGGCTAAGTTGAAATTTGTGCAAGTCCCACATAATTTATGTCTTATCTGAACTAATAATTAAAACATAATAGAAAGAAAAAAAAACAAAATGTTTAAAAACTTTGAGAAAAATTCAACAATTGGAAAATTTGCTTGTGAATTATAAAATAAATATAATAATGTAGAAAATTATATGATATAAGATTTTAAATAATTATTTATCTGCTGGATTTTTTGTATTCTTTCTTGATCTGTTTATTAGTATTTTTTTCCAGTGTTGCTGAATGTAAAATTTAATTAAGCTTCTTTGCCAGAGACGTCTTAAGCTGCACAGATGCACACACACACACACACACACACACACACACGCACTTCCATACAAATGTTTTTGCAACCACAGGCACTTGACTCCTGGAGTGCGGCAATTTCTTGCCTCGAGCTTCGAGCTTCGAGCTGCTGCTGCTGTCGTTGTTGTTGTTGGTGCATCCTTCAACGCCTGCCACCTGTGCAACGAAATTAACCAGCCAACGTAAGCAAACACACACACATACACATCCTAGTCTCCCACCTCATGCCGCTACCCGCAAAATAACCTTAATTTCTAAGATGTGATTTTGTGCGTTAGAAATGGATAAAATTGGTTTGAAATTCTCCTACAGCTTGTCGCAGGCAGCAAGAAGGCTCTGCGCACTTACAAGACCTATATATATAAATATATTTATGTATTTGTCAGCGATTGCTGCGTTAATCAGTATTTTATTTGAGTCTTGCTGCCGTTTAGTTTGAAAAAAATGAAAACAATGTGACCAAATTGAAATAATTGCTGTTCTAAATCATCATGAACAGCAGGAAAACAAGTGTATTTCAATTTGGTAACATTCTTTTCATTTTTCTCAATCTGTCAACTAGCTGCAAGTCATTATAAAAAATCTCAATTCATTTATTCATTTGCGAACGAAACTCCAGCGACGTGCTCAAGAAAAATATCCCTTTAATAAACGATATTTATATTATTATATATAATATTTTTTTGTGTTAAAAATAAAGCAAAACTATAAAAATGGCGACAGAGAATAAATTCAACCAGAAAAACGTGAAAAAGCGGGCAATGGCTTTAAACGAGGCAGCCAAAAAACGCGCCCCACTCGGCGACCTGCAGAATCGGGAATTAGCTCGTGAAATAACCAAAGATGTGGCCCACAAACAACTGAAAGATGCGAAGATGTGGACCAAGGCTCGCGCGGACACACCCTGGAAGAAGCAGCCGCTGGGCACAGCAAATGGGGCTGCAAAAGCACGCATGCAGCGGCTGCGCTCCAATTCGAAGCAAACTGGCGTCATTGACACAACAACTGCTGCTGGCCGATTAGCAGCAAAGACAACAACGACAAAGACCAAAGCAAAACATGTCGCCGATGCGGTAAACAGTAAGCGTAAGTTCCCCCCACAACCCCTCCACAAATCCTCCTGTCACCATACTACATCCAATCCAACGTACACTTGCAGCAGCCACAACAGCAGCAGTAGCAGCAGCATCCAAAAAAAAGTCCACAGCCGATGGGAAAAAGAAGGGCAACGGTGGCAGAAAGCGCAAATCGCTGACCAATGTGGCTCCAGCTCCAGCTCCAGTCAAGAAAAAGGTGCGGCTGCCTCGTGCACAGCTCAAGATGGACACTAACGCTCCCGTTCAGCTGAGGGAGGAAACTGTTGACTTGGCCAGGCTGCCAAAATTGCGCAACAACGTGCCACAGGCAACGGCAGCTGTAGCAACAACAAAAACAACAACCACTGTGGCCCTGTCCAGTCGTCTGGCTGATGTGGAGGACATTGATGCGGAGGATCACGAGAATCAGGAGGATCTGATTATGGCCACTGAATACGTGAACGATATTTACGACTATCTGTACGAGGTGGAGGAGCAGCAGCCCATCTACCCGGATCACTTGAGAGATCAGTCGGAGGTGTCGTATCTAATGCGTGCCACCTCATCGACTGGATCAGCGGGATGCATTCTAACTTCCATTTGACAGCGGATACCTTCTATTTGGCCGTCGCCATTATCGATCGCTATCTGCAGGTGGTGAAGGACACCAAACGCCGGTATCTGCAGCTGGTTGGCGTCTCTGCGCTGTACATAGCCACCAAATACGAGGAGCCATTTTTGGCGACCATATGTGACTTTTCGGATGGCTTGTTTACAGACCGCGAGGTCAGGAAAATGGAGCAGCTCATACTCAAGGCGATCGATTACAATCTGTCGCGTCCAGTGCCCATCCATTTTCTGATGCGCTACTCGAAAGCAGCCTGCGCTGATATTGTGCAACATGCCATGTCCGAGTACTTCTTGGAACTGGCCAGCCTCGACTACAATCTGGCCAGCTATAAGCCTTCCGAGATTGCGGCTGCTTCGCTCTTTCTGATGCTCCACTTGCTCGATGGCAATGCTCGTGCTCCGACGGGCTTCAATGACAGGCACTGGACGCCGACGCTGGTGCACTACTCGAGATACACTGCTGCCCATCTGCGCCCGATTACGCAGCAGATAGCGAAGTTGGCACGTGATGTACCCACTGCCAAATTGACGGCCATTTTTGAGAAGTATAAGTCGGACAGGTTCCACAAGGTCGCACTGCGCACGGAGCTGCATGGCCCGCTTATAGACTCGATTTTGGACATGACTCCCACCTAAAGAGAGACCAGAAATTATGAATTCGAAATGAAAATCGAACCAGAAACACGCAAGTTTTCATATTGTGTTCGAATTCATAAATGCAATTATCATTTGATTTTATGGTGTCTGCTAGTCGAGTTCTTTGTTTGAACAAATCTTAAATATATAATTCTTCCGTCATTATTTCTCAATTACCGATTTGTATATATTTTAAATATTTAATTCTTGCCCCATTTTTTCTTAATTACTTTCAAAATTGTCAGATATGAAATGAATGGAATATTCTTTTGATTTTGACTCACAGCACTTCCCCTCGCAGCACACACATTAAAAAGATTTATGTGCCAACCCCCTCCCCCCTCCCCCCGCCATCCGCTCTCTCGCCCTCTGAGCAGCCCAGAGACATTTCAACTGTCGTTCTTTGCGCTCCAATTCACTTTAATGTGCAACACAAAATTGATTTTCTATTTAAATTCAAAATATTTAAGTATTTTTATTATTTGATTTGTTGTGTTATTTTGTGTTGCAAGTGAAATTCTGAAACTTCGTTGTGTTTTCTTCGTCGCATTCCCCATAATAATGTCAATTGTTGCAACATTTATTTGGGATTTGGATATTTTTGCAAGCCATTTGATTTCTGTGTGTTTTTCTAATTGCAAAATTTATGGAATTGTTTTCAATGGTTTTCATTGGTTCATTGGTTTTTTTTTTTTTTTTTTGTAAACAAAAATTATTGAGTAAACTGCCACTGATTGGTTGACAGTAATTGACAAGCGCAACCAATATAATCTATAATCTAGTGAATATCGAATATTGAATAGAGTAACAAACATGATTTAATCATGTAAATTTCGAATTGGAATATTTATTTTATTTTATCAAAAGTGAATTTTCCATAATCCATAATCATATAAAAACAATAAATAATGATTATATAAACACTTAGGACGCAAATATTATGTGATGCTGATAAATTGTTTGAATTGTGGAAACATCCAAACCAAACAGCCTCATTTGAGAAGCATAAAATTCGAATGAGCCAAAGCAGTCAAAAAGTCTATGAAGGCCGAAAAAAAAGTGTGGCCAACAATTATGACCAACAAACTCAATGTTGTAAAAAATATCTTCATTAATTTTTTAATTTTTCAATACATTTTTACAGTGTTATTTTTTTGGTGAATCACCTCAATTCCAAAATCTAGAATAACTGGTTGTAATTGAAACAAGAAAAACAACAATTGTTATTTGAATGCTTTGTACATATGAGAAATGGATATTTCTCAGACAGTTACCATTATCAATGCTTGGCCAAAAACATTTTCACGTGTATTATGCATAACTTTGCCTCTGCCACTGCCTCTGTCTCTGCCTCAGCTGCCTGCCTCTTGCTCCGCCTTGCAAGACAACACAACGAAGCAAAGGAAACCAAAAAAAAAAAAAACACAAGAAGCTGAAAAAAAGGTGCTGGGCAAGCTTCAGTTTGAGCTTCAGCTGGAAAAGAAGAAGAACAACAACAAAAACAGTAGAAAATCAGTCGAGTGTTTTGGCAAGGTGTGCACAGGTAGAGAGAGAGAGAGAGAGAGGGGCGGGGGCTGTGTGTGTAACAGTTGTGCTGATTCACAGACACGATGCGAAGAGGTGCCAAATGGGAAACAAAAAACTGGCGAAGTCAGTGCGAGATCGGAGGGTGGGGGCAAAATTTGAAGGAAGAGTGGTAGTCGAGGGGAGGGGCCTAAACAGGAGTTGGGAAAATAAACGATGTTGTCTATGACAAGGCATGACGGTAATGACGACAAAGGCAAAGACGGGGCAGTAGGGTAAGAAAGGTGGTGGGGGGCGCAGGTTGAAGGAATAGCCGTTGAAACTGAAGTGTTATGTGTTGTGTGTTTGGGCCAAGTGTGAGCCCGAGAGCAGCCAGAGCTGGACATTTGGACATACACGGCAAAAAAATACATACTATAACATAAACTTATAAGAAGGGCATGCACAATTCTCATATAGTCAGACACGCTGATAAATTGGCATTAGCTGATTCCCCTACTGCTAATGCTTGGATTATAAGCATTATAAGTACAAATTTCGTATATCTTATATTAGTCAATGTGCATATGTATATATGCCTTCGAAAAATATAAATCAAATATATGTATATATATATATATATATATAGATATATATAATACAATATTGATTTTAATTTTAGCACAGTTCATGTTTATTTTTTTTCAGTGTTCAGCTCTGCTTCATTTTCAGCTCTGCTTCGCATCAGTTTCGCTGCTCGTTTATTGTGTTTGGTATTTTCAATTCAAGGTTTTGCGTGGTCCTCCGCTGCCTCTGCATCTGCAACTGCCACTGACACTGCCTGACTACCTGTCCTCGTTCTCTCTCTTTCAGTCTCTCTCACTCGGCACTCTGCAGTCCTCTTTGCCTGCTTGCCCACCTTCCTTTCGGCCTGTCCGCCTGCCTGTCCAACTGTTCACTTCACACTCTCTCGAGGCGTGCACATTCCATTTCTCCGTCTCCGTCTTCGCCACCATCTTCGTTTTCATGTTCGTCTTAGTCGCAGTTTCAATTTCAGCACAATCATCTAGCCACAGCCAAAGAGAGCGAGAGAGACAACAGTGAGGGGGTAAAGAGAAAGAGAGAGAGAGGGAGAGAGAGAGTATGCTGAATGCTGCTATGATCGGCAGACTTCTTCAGCTACTCAATTATTAGAAGTATACAAGAAGCGCCCAAAAAGAAGTAGTAGTTCAAAAAAGACTCGATTTGAATAGTGAAAACAATAGCCTAAATAGAAAAATTCCAACTTATTTTGTAGCCCGTTAAGAAATGGTTAAATTTTAACAAAGAATTAATTTTCGATTTTCATGATTAGTTTAGAAAATAAATCTCACTTTTGGTTTTCCATTTCTCTATTTTATATTTATCATATTCCAGAAAAGAGATGGACTTTTGACTGTCACAGCTAGAATTTATTCAATTCTCATATCTATAAAATATATCTTAATCTATTTATATATATAGATAAATGTATATATTTATTTAATACTCCAGCATTTAATAATTATATTTCGCATACTTTTAACAAAATCTGCTTCATACTCGAAATCTATTCCATAATATTTTTTCAAGGGTATTTCCGCTTTCGTCAGTTGGCAGTGTGTGTGTTGTGTATGCGTGTGTGTGTGTCTGTTTGTGTGTGTGTGTTGCCTGAGCCAGCATCGTAAATCATCTCAAGTAGCTGGCTGCTATTTGGTGTGTTTTGTATCTACAACTATAACAATTTGCAAGTGTAGGCAGCACAGATACAAAGATATACACATCCACACACACACAGGCACACACACAGGCACACACAATACACACACAAATACAGCTGTCAGTCAGCGCTGACGAAAACACCTTTTGACATTTGTGTTGCACTAATTTGCCAGGCAACAACATAGAAGATGGTGCACAGATCCGCAAATACAAGGAGACACACACACACACACACACACACACACACACACAAACACACACACGCACACGCACACACACACATACAGAGTGCGCCTTGCAACTCGCTAACAGGTAAGAAAAACGCTTTGCACTTGCCACAAAAATTACGTTCAACGGACAACAGCTGTGCATGCTGTGAATGATGATAACGAAGTTGCAGCCGATAATGATGCACTTAATGAAGTTAATGTTGCATTATTTCAAAGGGGCAGCAGCAAAACAAAACAAGCAGCCCCCATCAACATCATCTTTGATTTTAGCAGCAAGCGAAAAAGAAGCTAACGAAAAAAATAACACTTCAACAGCTGTGCGAAATTTGAGCTAATTTTTTCTTCTTCTTTTGAGAGGGGGTTGTGGGGCTGTGGGGGCTAAGTATTATAATCAATCACATTTTGTGTTTGCGTGTGTATGTGTATGTGTGTGTGTGTATGTGTGTGTGTGTGTTGAAGAGCTGTGAGAACTTGGGAGCAGTATTAAGTGCACAAATTGAAGTTAAGGGCGAAGACTTTTTGAGGCATTTTTGAAAGTGATTTTTAGGCGAAGTTTTGACTAAACCGAAATAATTAAAATAACTTATTCAAATTGAAGCGTTTCTTGGAGCATTGCTAAGCCATATTTACTGAGCAGTTAAAAAAAAACAATTCCTTTCTTCCTTGCGAATGTTTTCTCACAAAATTCACTTTTCACAAATCGCATGGAAAACTCAAATTCAGCACATATGGGAAAATTAAACGGCTGAAATCAGATAATACAGTATATATATAATATAAAAATGTTTCCATTTTTTTTACCATTTTCATTTTCAAACAACAACTTAAAAATTAATTTGTGGTTCTGCACTTTAAGTAATAAATAAACCTTAACATTAACTCTACTTTTAATAAGAATTATTTTTAGCGATTTTCATACAAATATTCAACTTAATTCTCTCATATATATTTCTTGGATTTCCTCTTGAATAGAAGTGAATTTTTTTTATAATTTTCGAAATTATGCAAAAGAAAAAAGAAGAAGAAAAATATTCAAACATTATTAAAAGAGAAGAGCATTAAAAACAGAAGCACTTAAGTAATTTAATTTAATATTTATATATTGTGCTCCATTCGGAATCTAAGAATATTTGTTGGTTTTATTATATCTAGTTTAGATGGGCGATTTCTTTGTCTATTTTGAGTATTCCGAGTCAATCAATTTGTTGGCACATCATTATACCTAGAGAAATGAAACTCTGACTGGATTCCTAATACAATCCCTGATAACCATTTACTCCAATTCAGTATCCGGCACCTTATTAATCTCTGCTCTTTGTGGAGAATCCTACTCCAGTTAAAGCAGCTTCTGCTGTTTAACCAAACTTTGCGTTAAGTCACATTCATTTCCATTGCCCAAAACGTTGTTTCTCAACTACCAAAATTAGTATTTCAAATTCACAGCAAAGTCTTCAATTGAAAATCTGTGCACATTTTTCGCGCACCATTTTCAAAAGTTGTCAAATTCCATTTGCCGTCGGCATAATTTATGAGCACTATGAGTAAAAAAAATAAAAATGTTGCGAGCAAATTTTGCACAAGGCGCATAACTCAGCAAAAGTCTGCAAAAGGTAAAAACAAAATCGAAACAAAATTGTTCAGTTTTTATAGGAAAATTCAAGCCTTAGCTGCTGGAAAAACCCCAATAACGGTATTTATTGCATTTGCCTTTCTTCGGCATTTAGCCGTTTTATGGCTAGTAATAATATTTTGGCTAGTTGGCATTTGGCTTAATTAAAGTTTGGACAAATATTAATTTTTTGTTTAGTCTTCAAATTCAGCAGTCGAAAAAAAGAAAAAATAAAATATAAATATATTTCAAAGATCCTTTGATTTCTTGTTTGTTGACTTATTTAAGCTGTCCCTTAAGTTTGTATGATATTAATAATAATTTATATAAGCATATATTCTATATTTAAGAATTCAATTTTTTTAATTTGTTTCCGTTAAATTGTTTAAACTGTTACTTAAGTCGATTAATAGATTATTTAAGTATATATTTTATCAGGATCTGGTTTAATCATTGTTTCCATTGGTTTTTCTTCTTTTTTTTTAATTATCTAACTTATTTATTTAATTGCAATTTATTCTGTTAATTCAGTTTGTTCTTTTGCAAGTTTTTGTTTTCAAAATCCTGTTTATTTTTTTGTTGTTGAACTTTATTTTAATAATGTTCGACTTTAACCAATGGAAATTTGACTTTATTTATTTGAGTTTATTTTTTGTGATAGATGAATCTATTTATATAAATTATCTCCATTCGGTTTCTTTACTGTACTTTCCACTTTGTTATTATTATTTGTGTTAATTGACTTTTGCTTGCTTCAGGCAAGTTTGCAATTTCAATCGATTTTTTATCGTCAGTTTTGGCTTCACAATTATAAAAAAATAATATGATAATTTGTTGTTAAACCTCACTTTAAAATTTATAATTATATATATGGGTTTCTCTGTTTATTTGCCTCACAACTAGTATTTTCCACTGGGCAACAATTACAGTTCGTTTAACAAATGAACCGTTGTTTGATTGTCACGCAAAAATCCGTGAAACGTGAAACGTGAAAGCGTAAAAAGGACACAGGAAATGGTTGCTTAAATGCGGCCATTTTGTTGTTGTTTATGGATAAATATTAATAGCGAAAATTTGACCTACATTTGTTGCTGCTGCGTCTTCTGCTTCTTCTGCTTCCTCTTCTGCCTCTGCTATAAAAATGATTTTGCCGCCGCCGCTGCTGATGCTGCTGCTGCTTCTTCTTATGTTGCTCCTCGCCGATTATCGGAATATCCAATAGAAGAATAACAGTAGCTGCTGTTGTTGTTGTTGTTATTTGATCCACGCGTAATAATTTAACGGCACTTTAAGCTTGCAAGTTCTTTGTTATTGTTACAATATTTGCACTTGAAAAAAAAGATTGCAAAAAAATAATGAAAATTGAAGTTGCGGAGAAAACGAGGAACAAAAGATAAGATGCACAAGATAAATATTTATATTTATGTGCAGTTGCTGCTGCTGTTGTTGCAGTTGTTGTTGTTGTTGTTGCTTCTTGGCTTGATTTGGTTTGGTTTTGGTGCGTTACACGCACACACACACGCACGCACACATGCACAGAGAGGCGCGCTCATACAAACAAACACACGTTGATTAAGCGACGTTGACGTAGACGTAGACGGACGTAGACGACGACGACGACGGGGGACACGCGACACACGACGCTCTCCGACAACGTGTCCAGACGCTTCAATGAATCGAACAGAACTGAACAAAACGTGTGCTGTGCCCGTCACAATGGCTGCTGCTGCTGCTGCTGCTGCTGCCTGTCTGCCTAACTGCGGCCAAACTGCTGCTGCTGTTATTTGCCTGACAGCCAGAGACAAGAGAGAGAGAGAGAGAAAGAGAGAGAGAGAGCGCGCAAAAGCAAGAACAAGAGCGAACGTAATGCATATGTGCATTTGCTCGCGACATGTAAGTAAACATGCGGGTGGCTCTCTCGCTCTCGCTCTGTAACAGCTTCTGATTACATTGATGCTGCTGCTGCTGCTGCTGCTGCTGAGACTGCTGTTAACTGCGACTGAGTCTTTTAAATGTCAACTAATGCAATTTTTAGTAATTTATAGTGACTACAACAACAATAACATAAGTTGAAATTGATCTCAATTTACTTAACATTATCTAGTAATATATATCACTATATATTTATCGTTAAGCATTGACTTTTACATGCTGCTCGCAAAATGTTTTACAGTCTGCCAAAATGCATCGGCCGATGATGGGTGTCTGTAAACCGTAGCAGGAACATAACAGAAAACAACTTACAACCTGTGCTCTTTCTCTCCCTCTCCCTCTCGCATTCTTTTGCTGAGGGAGAGCACAGAAACTGGTTTTGGCCGTCCACCCACGTGACTGTTATACACGCTGAGCGTATGTTTACAGTTGACAGGACCAGAGCTCAACTGCTGTTAGCGGCCACAGGTTTCTGTTGCTGCGCTGCTGGCGTCGCTGTTCTAAACAGCTGTTTCCATTTTGTTTACTACGTCGCGTATAACACTTTGACTTAATTAATTGCCGACAATTCAATTTCGATATTTTGTAAAATTTTCTCAAGCAATTAAGAATCGATTATGCTACACGATTTATAAAAAATAAATAAATAAATGTTCGACTTACAACAAAATCAAATTCTATGAAAATTATTACAAAAAATGTTACATTTAATTTTTCAAATTTTCAATTGCAAAAATCACTTCTAAAATGGTGAAGCATAAAAGTTATTTGTTTGAGAATAAGAACATTTTTTATGTAACGGCTTCTAAGCTAAACTCTCTTTGTGTTCGCTGCAAGAGAGACAGAAAGAGAAAGAGAGAACCGTTGCTGCAGCCGTATAATAGTTATGGCAAAAACTCTTATACGAGCAAAAGAGCGAACCCTGCGAATCAAAGGTTGCAAACTTGACTACGTGCGAAAATTCGGAAACAACTTGTTGAGATCTCCAGTGAATATACATATATGTAAATTCCTTCTTATTTTTAGCATATGACAACTATTTAAATTTTTGATTATAGTATTTACCAGCCATATAAAATAAATGCGGAAAATTGTCTATTTACTACCATGTTTAGACTCCTCTTCTTCTCCATCTTCTCCGCACACAACTGTTATAAAAAATAATAGTCTTAGGCGCGACGTCGACTTTCGCAAGCTGCGCAAAGTGAACCCAACTCAAGTCCGAAATTTGAAACCTCGTCTCAAGCGCAAATGTTAAGTTCCTCGTGCTATCCCCTACCCCACCCCCTCTCCCTATCCCTATCACTCCTACTCCCACTCGCACTCACACTGCTTGAGAACGAGACAAAGTGCCAAAACTGCAGTTGGCATCGCCCGTCATCGATAAACAGTTACAACACATTCACACACACATACACATACGCACATTTCTCAATCACACAGAGAGCATAATAAGGTCAATCAACGGGCGCAGCGGGCGGCGACAGCGTCATTGTCAACAGCTGCGCCAGCGCAAAAGGCACAAGAACAGGGCTAACAGTGACGGCGACAGCGACGGCGACTGCGCAGTCAGGCAGATTAATTGCGTCGTCGTCGTCGTTGCTGTCTGCGGCGTGAATTTATGAGTTTCACATGAGCGATGAGCTGCCAGCCAGTCAGGCTTTCTCTCTCTCACACGCACTCATCGCTTGTAGTTGGATGTGTGTGTGCGCGTGTTGAGCGCCGGCTTGTGAGCGCCACTTGAGATCCGTTGTCCGCCAGAAGATGCCAGAGTCTGTTGTGCTTCTTCTTACTCAACTTCTTTAACTTTGTTTTCTTTGGCCCTCGTCTTCGTTGTCTGCCGTCCAGTTATTTGCTGCGTGGGCCCGCATTGTTGTTGTTGCTCTTGTTGTTGTATGTAAAACGATATGCTATGATATATGTATGTATGTATTTGTGCCCGTCAAGGTATCCATGTGTGTGTGTGTTGAGTTGTTGTATAAGAAGTTAATTCAATTAATCGAAATTGAACCTTTTTTTTGCTTTCAAATATAATGAACTATTGCTGTTTGGTATTAATATTTCTTCTCTCTACTTTTTCTTTAACAAATTGTAGCATCGAACTTTAATTAAAAAGTCGATTCGAGTTCAATTCGAGTTCAATCGAACAAAGACTTGCCAATTATACATATCTGTATATATATATATATATATATATTATTTTCTCATGCGTTGCAAATTCAATTTCAATTTAGACAGCGATTTGTAAAGTGTAATTAAGCCAAATCAGTCGGCTATTAAACAATTGAAGATAATTACGCGAAATTGAGAAAATATCAACAACTTACAGCTAATTGCGAAGAGATAGAGAGAGAGAGACATAGAGGGAGAGGGGAGTAGGAATACCTAATAAGCAAATGCAAATCAGTTTAAAAGTGCGTGAGAGAGAGAGAGAGAGAGAGCAGCAGCAACGCAGTATTTAATAGAGTAATAAATAAAAGTATGGAAAGATGTTTGGTCTCCCCGCTCCCCTCTCCTAAATCTACAATCGCCGATCTTCCGTCTGCGATATTAAGACCCAAACTCAGTTGGACATCAGTGTTTGGTTTTTACACAAACAAAGCAAAACAAAACAAAAAAAAAAGAAACAGAAAAAAACTCCTACGTCTCTTTTGCTTGATGGCTCATAAAGAAATAATAATCACTGAGAGTGCTCAACGCTTAAATACTCTATAACAAAATCGAGCCAGCACAAAGTGCCGGAGAGAGAGAGAGAGAGAGTGAAGATCGCAAAGAGCGGCGATTTTTGTGAGCTCTCTTTGTGATCGACAATGTATTACAGTTAAATATCCCAGTTAGTTGAATGATAATATTCCAATGCATAAGCACACACACACACACATGCAAACATATGTTATTTAGAGAGAGTATAGGACAGTGATAGGCAAATAATATTTGTGATATATTTTGATGTTTTCTATAAATGATATTTGCTTATATTTACAAATTACAAATAGTGTCCACAATCTGATGCTACCCGACAATCTTTTTATTTAAGGTATACAACACCCAAAAAAAGACCCAAAGCACCTCCTTTAATGAAGTGAAAAAGTAAACGTCGTGTGTGTGTCTGTGTGTGTAAGTGTTCGTGTGTGTGGATTATATCCCACCGAGAGCGCAGCGGCAGCTTTTTCAGTTTTGTTTTTATTTTTCTTTTTGTTGTTGTTGGTGTTTAGAGGTGTACCGCAAAAGTAATACAAATATCCCAAACTATAGCATGTGTGTGTGTCGTGTGTGTGCAGTTATAATTAAGTGATACACATAAATGTGAAGGCGAAATGCCGTTGATGAAGGGAAGTGTGGAGGGAGTGGATTTTCTTGATGCTTGTCCCTAAGTATTTTTCAGTTTCTTTACAATCCGTTCTTAATGATTGTTTTCAATTACTTTTGCGCCTCGGCGTCAGTCAACGGGTTTCACATTCAAGTCAAGAGTGGAACTGTGTAGAGGGGTGGGGGAGGGGTAGGGGAAACTGAGGTCAGCAGCGAGTCAATCGCGTGGAATCGATTGAGTCAGCAGCAGCAGCAGCAGCAGCAGCGACGGAGAGCGCCTTTTAAGTGTTTACGCTTGTTTTATTAATTTCCATCATACATCTTCAGCTGTCAGCGTCTTCCACTGGAAAGAAACACGCACACACAAAAAAGGAAAAGTCGCAGCGTGGAAAGTGAGCGGTGGTGGAGGCGGGGTGGGGGAAGGAGGGGTACTGGTTTCATAGCTTAACGAGCTGCCAAATGAAATACACACACAAATATTGTATTTTTTGAACCCGAACATTTCGAATATCGAAACGGAACGGAACGGAACGGAACGAATCGCGGAGCGAAAGGCGTTCCAAACAAATCAAACAAAATATAAATCAAACTCTCAATTTGAGAATCGAGAATCGGGTAACAAAGCGTGGAATTCAAAAACTTGAAACTTGAAACGGGAAACTCTTGTGATTGATTAACAGGTGTGAAGAGGTGCGTCTCTGAGATATATCTATGGCTATGTGATTGGAAGTGATTGAAACAAAGCCAAATCAAATCGCCAACAGTTAACATAAATCGTTTGCCAACTCAGCCATTTAAATAAACAAAAACTGCATTAAAAAATAAAAAACTTGTGAAATTCAATTGGATAACTAAGCTTAAAATAGAAAAGAGTTTGTTAAAAAAAAAAAAAACATAAAACGCTTGTCATCAGGGAATCAAAACCGTTAGCCATTTGAAAGCCAGAGCCAAAAACAAAAACAAAATTCTACTTTCCATTATTCCTGGACAGGTCATCAAATCGGAACGAAAACTGTTAACCCCAAAATTAAGAGTTGTAAAGAATTCAATTAAATTAATAATCAGAAGAGAATTTCAGCTTTGCCTGAATCGGTTAAGATCGATTCAATTCTCCATTTTTTAAGGAAACCAACTATGGAAAAGTATTGGAATTGGACACTTGTCAAGTCTGTGAATAAAGTATTATATAACAATTGCTGTATTGGATTAATACAGTTGAATATTATACAAGTTGTCTTTGCTGCTGCACACAGTGTGGCAACTCTGGCCAGCTGTCTGCTATGGCATCCTGGCGAAGTGTTGCCATCCGTTGTACAAATTACACTTCTTGCCTAATTCAAATTATTCTTATTAGTCTTAGTTCCATGTATCTATATATCTACATATGTGAATGTAATCCACAGAAATGTCTTATTAATGCCACACAAACACACACACAGCCTGCCCCGGAGTCCTTTGGCAGGACAATAACAATTGCATTGGCCAGGCACGAAAGTTTACAGCTAAAACGGATCGAATTGCCAATTTCATGCTTCGAGTGCAGGGCTTTCAATCAAATGATGGCAACACATTGAAGCAGGCATCTGAGCGGGCTGTGGTGGGTGGTGGTGGTTGGCGGGGGAAAAGTGGTGGTTAAAGGGAAACCAACGCGAAAAGCAATGCTGACATCTTCATAGAAACGGAATACAGTTGTTCAGTTAGAGATACATTTCAGTTGCGACATATGTAGACACACACACACACACACACACACACGAGCAGTGTGGAAGTGTATTAACAGCGCCAACATATCCATATATCCATCCCCGCTGACCTCTGCTCCTCTACTTGCCGCTCTTCGTCGTCTTGGTTTGCCTGCTTCTGTTGGCTGTTTTGGTGGCAATTGGATATGCCACCAACGACGTCACAGATGCTTCACAGAAAGCAGCAAAAAAAAACAAAAAAAAAAAACAGAAGCAGCAGCAGCAGCAGCAGAAGAAGAAGAAAAATAAAAATCCTGTCCGCACAGGACTATTCAGCGAGGCACGCGATTTTTATGGCATATTCGTGAGCTTATTGTAATGAATTACTTTGGGTGAATCTTTTTCGGTTTTCCTCTGTTTTTTTCTGTTGTATACCCAGCAGCAAGACCAGTTTCGCCAGCATCGGGTATCATAGACTAAGGGCATAGTTTGTAACACATTTCGAATATCTCTTATTTAATTTATTTATATCTAAATGGGAGTCTTGCCAATGTATTTTATACGCCCAGTTCCTCCTCACTTTTAATCACCTTCTATTGAGCTTTCTTCGTCTTTTTATTGTCATTTCTTGTGAAACTTTACTTTTGGATATTTATTTTTTAATTACATTTTTTATTAATGTGTTCTCTTATTAAATTTTGCCATTTTTCTTAATAATTTGATATTTATTTATAATCACTTTATATATAATAATTTGTAATTGTTATATAAAATTGTATTCTACTCGAGAAGAATGCTTACTGCAGGGTATCTATGTAGTCTCTTTAGTCTTAATTTTCATAATATAATAAGTAAAAGAGAATAGTCGTTACTACGGGGTATCTGCCAGTCCTTGCTTTTAAATGTGTGCAACTAAAAGGTTAAGTTCCTTTTACAGGGTGTCTGCCAGTCATTTATTAAGACAAAGGGATCCGTAAGTCTTTTCAAGAAAAGTAAACATTTTAACAGGGTATCTACTGTTCACTATACCCACTTCCACTTCCTAGTCACTATTACAGAGTATCTATTAGTCGTTGCTTGTAAGGCAGACACATTTTGACCAATCCCTCTTCGAGCTTATTATCACAGGGTATCCACAAATCAAGAACATTTCGAGCGGCAAAGAGCAAACATTTAAACAGGGTATGCGCCGCTCATCATACCCACTTGTTTCTGCTTCATTTATCTATCTGTTTTTGTCGACTTTTTCTCTGTTTTTTATGTAATCCATGCCAATGGTCGTTAGTCGCTAGTCGTTAGTCTGAGGCTCGGTTATTGACTGCGGGTTTGTGCCACATACACATACTGATGTATGCAACATATGGATGGATGGATGGATATAACTACATCCATATATGTGGCTGCCATGGGTGTAGCCAGTGTGTGGCATGTGCGACATTTGTGGCATTTGCTGTAATCATAATTTTATGTCCATCTAAGTAGCTAGACGCATGACGACTGTCAACGACACACTGCCTCTATCCTTCGCCTCCGCCTCCGCCTCCTCTCCCAGCTGCTGCTCCTCCTCCTTCTTCTCCTGAAGAGAACTCGAGAATCTCAAATGTGCAGCTGAGTGTTCAAAGTTTTAGCATCGCTGTCCATCGACAGTCGACCGTCGACAGTCGACCGTTGACCGTCGACAGTTTTAGACGGTCAGTCAGCCGTTTGTGTCACTTGCACGCGGCTCTTTCGACATCTTTCTCTATCCTCTATCCTCTATCCCCTACCCCGCCACACTGCCTACCCTTAACCAAACCCTCTCTAAATAGCCACAACTCCACTGCATATGACGGGCCGCCCCAAAAATCTCCATCGGTCAGTTGAACATGGTTTGGCCAACTTGATGTCAAGCGGCTTGAAAGCACTGCCTTGCCTCTGACATTTGTGGCATGTGGCACCCACACAAATTTAGTGCGTCTTGAGTGCCAACTGTTGGGAGTCGCACAGCCTCAACGCGACCAACCAACTAGCCAACCAACTAGCCAACCAAAGCCAGCAATTGCCATCAATTCTCCAAGTTTATTTAAAATTTGAGCTTGAATCTGCTTTGCCATTTAAAATGAAGAAGAAGAAAGCATTTCACACATATCATCAACATCCACGACAAGTCCAAATCATATCTGACCATCCATTTAGCCAGCCAACTATGCGAACTCGGTCAGGTTTGAAGGTAACTCGATGAAACATTAAATATATCCGTATTTTTACTGCAGGCGATAGATATGTATGACAGAGGCGGTCGGATCAGATTACTATATCGTGTAGTAGATCGTTCGAAATGATGAGTTCCTTTATGAACAACTTTTCTGTTTACTTACAAATCCTAAACAAAGTCCGCATTTGACATTTCAGTAAGATTCGATAATTATCGATATCGAGGAACGATCGAAATCTTTATTGTTTACGTATAAGTTTTGTAATAGGCAAATAACTCCCCAGATAGGAACAAGCAGTAAGAATTTTCCATATACAACTGAAAACCTAGAAATACGAATCATCAGTTATATATATATATATATAAATATATATATATATATATATATATGCATGTATATAACTATAACTGTACTTGTCTTTGGTTTTATTTTGCTCCCAAGTTTGCCAACCACAGCTTTTGACATTCTGTTGGACAAGTTGTTTGCAAGCCCAAAACTTAAACTGTTTCCTTCCCCTTCCCTTCTTTAGAACAGCACCACCCACAACAAGAAGAAGAAAGAGAAGCAGCAACAACCACAATAACAACAAGCACAATAATTAGCTGTACATTAGCGGCATTGGCGATGAAACGTTTACGGTAATCCTTTCAGTAAGCAAAGTGAAAATGCAGTGACAGAATCCGAGCGAAGAGATCCCAAAAAGAAAACCAAAAACTCAAAACAAAAAAAACAACAACAACACGAACATAAACACATACAGTTAGAATAAACGTAATGTTGTCTGTAAGCTGTCGAATATTAAATACCCTTATATAAATATTGATAAGCGTTTATAAATATGTATGTGTTTGTAAATAAATGCTCAATATTCATATATATACCATATATAATATGTGTGTAAATGTACCATATAAAACGACAAAATCAAAAGGCCCCGCAGCAAGGGTATACAAAGCGGTAAATGAATGAGTGCAGTGCACATATCAGCAACAACAACAACAGCAAACTGAAAAGCAAGAGGAAGAGGAAGAACAACAAGGTGTAACAGCAGCAAGAGATGCATTCACACACACACACACAAACAAATCCTGGTCGAGCAAGTCCAATCGTGACGTGGGGGAAACAGGGTGGGGCACAAACCTATAAAACCACGTAATCTGCAAGTGAGTTCTTTAATTATGCTGCAAGCGCAACACAAGCAGACGAAAGCAGCAGGTGGCTGCTCTGTGGGAGGGGGAGAGGTCGTGACCAGTGTGAGGAACGCCTGCAAAATGCGAAGCGAAAGCCGCTTACAGAACCACAAAATGCTACGGACATATTTTGCCGCAAGAAAGAGCGAAAGAGAGAGAGAGAGAGAGGGGGGACTGGCAACGAGGCATTCCCGTGGCCGCCATTTTGAAGTTTTTTTTCTTTTTTCTTTTTTTTTTGGTACTGCGGCTTTTTGGGGTCGTGTGCCAAAAGGATTACAATGGAGAGAAATGCCGCGACAAGCTTGCAGATGAGAAGCCCAAAACAACAACAGCAAACAAACAAACAAGCTAGAGCAAAGGTGGTTTAGGAACGTGAGGGGGGGGGGGGGGGGGGGGGGGCAGAAGTGACTGCAGCTTTTGCTTTTGCTTTCGGTTTCGGTTCCGCTGCCAATGCGAAACCATTTGTGGATTTAATTGCCGTTAACATTCGAGTCTACTCGCCTTACATTGTCATTGCAGCTGCTGCTGCTTCTTCTTCTCTCTATATATGCCCCTTAACGAGTGCGAAGAGGGCATCACCAATCAGCAGCAGCATTCCAGCATGAAAACTGATGCACGAAAGATGCACACAAATCGTTGTTATTAAATGCTCAGCGAAAGACTTGAAGTGCTTACAGGTCAACTGCTAGTCGGGCATTAACTGTTAAGTGAGCACATGGCTCCACTTCCCCCTCTCACACTCTTTCTCTCCTACGCTTTTCGCTCGTCGTTGTTGTTGTTGTTGTTGTGCTCTTGTTGTTTCTGTTCGCAACATGAGCATCAAACGGCAGACGCAGATTAGAGACCAGAGCGACAACATGCACCTAACCTACAAAAGCAGGCTCATCTTCTGCCCCCCTTCCCCCGTTCTCCTCTTCGACGATACTTACTACTTTCTTCACCTCTCTCTCTCTCTCTCACCCTCTCTCTATCTATCTTTTAATTCCTGTCTTTGTGTTTGTGTTGTTGTTTTTAGAACCTTGCCTTAGTTTTGTGGTCAGCTAAGAGAATTATAACAGCGTAATATGTTGTGTGTGTGTGTTTGCATATCAGAGTTTCAGCTGATATCGCCAAACAGATTTAGACAGCGGTTTTTGTTTGCGACACACACACACACACATACAAAGTACTTGGCATTATTGAAATATGCTTATCACTTTTAAAGCACAGCTTAAAAAAATAAACTCACATAAAAATAACATCGAAATTTGTAAACAGTTTTTGTTTATTTTTTAATTATGTTCTTTATTTAAGTTTCAGTAATACATTAATATAATAATACATTGTAAGCGACCAATGAGCCAGTTCTTAGCTCAAAGTTCATACCGGAACTAGTTCGCTTTCTTTTCAAAGAGTATTTTATGTGCTATATGGTTTAATATGCAAAAGTATGCTTTAATAAATGTATGTTTTATTTTAGGATTAACTTAACTTAAGTGCCGAGTAACTTAATAATATTAAGTAATGGAATAATATTGCATTGAATTTAAACTCACCCATTTGTATCGCCGGGTGAAATGGGTTTCAATTGCTGCTCCACTGTGCGAAGATTATCGCTGATTATATAATCTATAAAAGAAAACGAAAATAAAAATCGTAAATCAGTTGATAGCATCAAATTGAATAAAACTACTGCAAAAACAACTCCAAAATGAAGCTGATCTAAAATGTGCACAGAGCTTTCAAGCGCACACTCAGTTAACACTCTGTTAACAGTTGGTTAACAGTCAGCCAGCAGTTAAAAGCTGCAAACATCGCAAAAGCTCAACGACGCGCATTGGGAAATGCCAATTGTATAGTGGGAAGTTCTTTTCTTGGGACATGTGTGCGTGGGCAATAAAAGCTTACCCTTCTGCAGCTGGCTGGTTGGTATAAATTCCTCATGTTTTTGGTCCCCCTTTTCCTCGTATTTGAGCTTATAGTCGGAGTGCTTGCGCAAGGACATCAGTAGCGATTGGGTGCGCGGCGGTATCTCGGGCGGCGCTGGCTCTGGCGGCGGCTCTGATTCACCGCCGCTGCTGCAGCCGTCGCCAAACTCTGTCAAATCTTGTTCGGCAGTTTTACCCGTTATTGTTGCTGCTGCTGCTGCCGCTGCTAGCAGCTGTTGGGATTTGTCGCTGCGATTGACGGAGAGGGCGGAGGTGCCGGAGGAGGAGCTGGTCATGCCGCTCAGCCGATTTAAAGTGTGACGCGTTGCGCTGCGCTGACTGCGCTGGCTGCTCGACGCTGTCGCCGTCGACGTCGCTGCTGATGCTGCTGCTGCTGCTGATGCTGCTGCATCCTGTTGCTGCACTTCCTCATTGGAATATTTGGCATTGAGAAAGGGATTTGTACTGCGCGTTCCAGTTCCAGTTCCATTCACCGTTCCAGTTCCCGTTGCAGTCAGCGTGCTGCTGCTGCTGCTGCTCATATTGCCCGGATTGGGGGGCTGGGGAAAAAGTCCCAGATTTGCATTCGATTGATATTTAACGGTGCTCGCCGATACCGTTGGCAATTTTATTGGCGACTGTGACGCCACTGCTGCGGCTGCTGCTGCTGCGGTTCTGGAATGCGGCTGTGCGTAAGTCACCTCCATCATTTGGCCGGCGTCGGCGCTCCGACGAGCGCTTCTCTGCCGCAAATATTCCGGTTCGCAATCTGAGTTATAATGTTCCATACCTAAGCAGAGAGAAAGAGAGAGAGAGAGAGAGAGAGAGAATGAGCATAAATATATTATTGATATTGTTTATTTAATTGAATATACGCAAATATTTATAATAATATATAAAAATACTTCAGTTTTGCATTTAACAATTGCCTTTTTGTATTTTTTTTGTATGGAATGGTCCCGTTAGGTTTGAGTGTATATAGACATGCCATCTCAACAATTGAATATGTGCAATGTTGAACACCCGTTATGTATTTACAGTTGCGGTCAAAGTAATAGAACTGTTGCCTAATAAAAATGTTACTAATTTATCGGTAATCAAAGCGAGACCTTTTCAAAATCATCAAAATTAAGAACAATTCGGAAAACGTTTTGGAACGCTTTAAAATACTATTAATTGTGTTGCTGTAAAGTTAATGTTTGCTTATGTTTAGTATTGATTGATTGTGCTTAAATCAAATTTTCATTAATTTTTTTATTTTTTTAAACTATATTTAATAGTTTCCAAAAGATACGTGTGTATGTAGTACTATTATTTTGACCGCAGCTGTATGCATTTAACAGTTATCCTTCGTTTCGTAACATTTCGCGATGCCATTGTGAGTCGACGTTGCCGTTAACGTGTGAGTGTCATAATTACCATTGAATACATAAAACAGCTGATCGGCTTGTTTCCGTTCGTCTTGTGTGAAATGAATTATAATAAACGGTAATTAATATATGAAACAGAAACCAACCAATAAATAATAAATAAAATGCATAATTAAAAAGGATTTAATTTGATTTATATCTTGCTATCAGTCTCAAATTTTAGTTAACTGTAAAAAGTGTATTTAATTATAAATTGTTTTTTGTTTTTTTTTTTAATATAATCGATACGAAATTCGATAAATCATCATGTCCAACTACAGGGCCACTACAGGGTACAACAAAAGCTTTTCAATACTGTTTTGTTTGTTTGTTTGTTTGTTTGCAATTGCAACTTGCAAGGCTTTGCCAGTGTTTAAAAAATGCGCAATTTGCAATTGGCAATAAAAAAGCGCGTTTAATTCGCATATCAAAAACGAACGAATGAATGAATGAATGAATGGATGAGTGAATGAATAAATGAATGAATGAACGAAGGCAATTGGACGCTGCTGCTGCTGCTGCTGTTGATAAAGATTGAGTAATTGAAGCTGAGGCTCCAATTCAATTACGAAGCGCAGCTGTATTTGTTATCGAGGGCTGCTGAATCTTGTACGGTGTGGGGAGGGGGTGGGTTGAGTGGGGTAGTTGATGGGCAGATTGGGGTTGGGTGGCTTATGGCTGGTTGGTGGGTGGGGGCTTTGTAGTCATCGCCTAATCGAAGCATAAAACGCAAATCGCCGTCTGCTGTGCGATTTTTATGTTTGCATTGCACAGCATATTGTTGTCTCTTTCGCACGCATTGCGTGTGCTGTGTGTGTGCTGTGTGTGTGTTGTGTTTTATTGTCTGTTAATATTTAATGCAATTTACGATTCATTTTTTACAACCTCATAACACTCTCTGGGTAGGCAACCAATTCTGGCAAGCAAGAGGACCAGCCAGACGGGCGGGCCGGCGGGGGGTGGTGCTGGGACTTGCCTGTAAATCTGTTTGAGAACGAACCTGGTCTGGGCTTATGGAAGGAGTCTCGCAAAAAACTAACAAATGCTCAGGCACGAAGCTTTTAATAGATTGTTCATTGAGTTGTTCGATTTGTGTGTGTTGTAAATGCTTATGCAAATGTTTGCATATATCTCGAGGATTGTGGGTGTATTCCCAAGCAGGAGAAAGAAAAAGGGAATAAAAAACACAAGTCAGCAAAAGCATTGCAACAAAAATACATTTGCAACGCCACATTTAAAATCGTCATTTTTGGGCGTGTTGCAAGTGTTGCATGTCAATTGTCATTCAGCTTATAATGATTCAAATTTGCAACTTATTTCATCTTTTATATTTGTAGTATTTCTTTTTCAAATTGAGTGGGAAAATATGTGATAAATGATGTTGTTGTCTGATTTGAGGATTTGTTGCACAAACCTATTGGCTGTAAACACGGGTTTGTTGCGAACTTGTCGTTGCAGGCAGGCCTTAAACTGACCACCAAATGGAAAGCAGTTAAAACACACATTGATTGAGCCCGGCCAAATGTCAGTTGGCTTTCATGCTGCAATGAAATGAGTCCAAGGGGTCCAAGGATGCCACAAGAGCCTCACAAAATCCATCAATGCAAGCGGAACCAAGCCAAATCCACATCCAAATCCAAATTCAAATCCAATCGCGACTCGTCACGTGGACCAACAGCGTCGAACTCGAATCGCATCGAATGGAATCGAATTGAGTTGAATCCAATCAGACAGTCAAAGTTCAATCGACAACAAAAACAAAGCAATACTGCCAGGAGTCAACTGGGCGGGGAGTGCCGACTTGCACATACCCTGTAAGCAGCTCACCATCTGCCCAAAATAACATCTTGAAATATAAATTAAGAAGAACTAAATTAAATGATAATTATCGTTAAGGAATATGATCTTATCAAAAAATAAATGTGCCTAAAAAGATCAAATAAAATGCATTTAATTTGAAATAAAGAAATTGATTGTAAATTGAATATCATTAAAAAAATAAAAGCAGGAAAATAAGAAATATTTATTTAAGATATAATATATAAGAAAATCTGATTTTAATTAAAATTATAATATTTTCAGAAAACTGAAAATTAACAATAAATAAATCAAAATATAAGAAAACGATCTTTTAAATATTATATTTATTCATTAGTATTTAAACATTTTCGATTCCAATTTAATTTTCTTTTTTAATTTTATGAATCAATTATTAATATTTTAATTACGTCCAAAAGTATACAGAAAATCCAACAACTGGTTCAACTTGGTCAATACCAAAGGGTATCCAGGAATTCCTGCCAATCGACTGTGTGTGTGTGTGTGTCAGTATTCGTGGATTAGATCTGGGTGACCACTGAATAATTCAATTAAATAAAATAATGAATATTTAGTAGCTTGACCGACTTATAAATCGCTTGAATCGCATAAATGGGTCTAAATGGGTCTGCGAGCCCACAACTGAATTGCTTACTTAGCCCGGCATCCCTTGACAAACCGCCCTCACTTTATTACTACCCAACCAAAATGTATCTGCATCTGTATCTGTATCTGTATCTGTATCTGTGTAGCTGCGTAAAAATATCTGTAGCTGTATCTATTTCTGTGTACAGTAGTAGTCCAAATATATGAATAACTTTTGAGCAGCAAATTGTTCGATTTGTGATTTTAGCAATTCATTCAATTACTCTAATATATATATATATATATATATATATCTATATCTATCTATCTATATCTATCTATCTATATGTTTTTCTAGTTTGTTTAAAGACTACTTGTTGCTGGAATCGCATCAATTTTTGACAAGTTTTCATCCATTCCACATTCAGCTTTTTAGATGAATAATTTTAGTCAGATTTGATTATGATTTATGATTTTATAATTTCAAATAATATAATTGAAAACTGCAATTGGAAGCAATGATTGGTTATCGGGAGAGATCACTGTACTACTCACTTGCCAGTTGCTGACTCTGCAACAGCAGCTGGGCCAGCAGCTGTGTGTCGAAGGCGGTTGCCTGGGCGGTGTTTTGATATTCATCCTCGCTGCTGCTGCCATAGCCCATCCCCATGCCCATGCCCATGCCCATGCCCAGGCCCAGGCCGTGTCCATGTCCGTGTCCGTGACCATGTCGATGGCTGTGCCACTCGGCGGACCGTTGACGTCTCAGCTGATGTTCACCGTTATGCGCTGAGCCGGCACCGCTCGCTGCTGACCCACTCGCCGCATTCCCGTAGTAAAACTCGCTGCCAACCGCACTGCCGCTGCCGACGCGCTTACGGCCAATTGTGCCGGAATGGCTGCTGGACATATTGTAGGCCCTCTACACACACACACACGCACACACACACACACACACAACAACAAAAATAAGTGTCTCTCTTCGCTCCCTCTCTCTCTCTCTCTCTCTCTCTCTGTCTGCTGTTGGCGTGGAGATTTCACCTTCAATTGAACTATGCACGTAACGTTGGCCAACAAGCGACTTTTTTGCTTCCCAGCTCGCTTTTCCTTTTATTTTGTTACTTGACGTGACTTTTCATATTGTCGTCGTTGTTGTTGCTGTTGTTGTTGTTGTGGTTGTTGTTGTTGCCGTTTGCTGGCCGTTGCTTGTGGGCCACATGGAGCATGCCCCTCAGCTCCTCAGCCACCCAGCGTCTCTTTTTTTTGGGGGGCGCTTTAAGTGCTTAACCGAATTAACGCTGAAACGATAAAAACGACAAAGTGTCAGCATGAGTCGAGAGTATAGCTCACAACTAGAGTGGGCAGGCAAGGGGGGCGGCTAAAAGGGAGCGGGCGGGGGGAGGTAAGAGTCGAGAGTGCTCGACTAGCAAATATGCTGTTAATAATTTTATTTTTATTTATCAATCACAACTTTCGGAGCCGTAATGCACAGTGTAAAATATAATTGTAACTCGGATCCGGTTCCTGTTCCGGTTCCGGTAAAGTTTATAAATTGATTGCCAAACTTTATTCGCTTCATTTATTAATTTGTATTTATTTTGAATGCAGTTCACAAACCTTTAAATCAAGCAGCAAATCAATAATGAAAATAAATAAATCTTAAATAATTTGATCAAAATTAAAAAATGAGTTAAATAGTAATTAAAAATATTAAATATTTTATGATATTTAATAATATTTAAGGCAAGCCTTAAGCATGCCCTGAAGCAAGCTTCTTCCAAGAAATTGCTTTGCAGTTAAATAATAAAATATACACTGAGAAAAAAGTCCAAATCATACAACTTTAGTCCAGCATTTTCCATTTCCCATTTTAAAATGAAAAATCTTCAATAACGAAATGGAAACATCTTTTATCCCACATCAAGTATAATCTTTTCCTTTGAGACTTAAGATTTTTGCGACTATAAATAAGGGTATATATATAAATATATATATGTATATATATATATTGATTTCTGACCTCAAAACTTGAGCAGCTCCACTTTGAATCAATTGTTTCTTTTTGAATTTGATTTCTTTTATTTCTATATTCGATTCCGATCTGGAGCTTTATGGACTGGTAATTTTAGCTACTGCAACTGCTGTTAATATTCAGTTCGAGCGTTTATATTCAATCGGAACTTGAAATAAGACAAATGATCTTAAAGGAAGAAGAACTTGCTTAATCAAAAGATGGGATAAAAATCGAGTAGCAGAAATATGTAGGCCGTTGCATTCACAGCCTGATAATACCCTATTTAAGCATTTCTGATGGGTAAAGGACATAACAGAGAGATGCTGAGGCAGAGGCAGAAGCTGAGGCAGAGGCAGAGGCAGAGGCAGAGGCAGAGGCAGATGCTGAGGCAGAGATAAAACCATAAATGCAGGAAAATGAAAATAAATAGCAGCCGGCTACAGGCTTCATCTACTTGACTCCGACTGCTTGCCACACGCCCACCCACAACCACAGAAAGCGGCAGACTGGCTCTGAACTGGAGCTGGCACTGACTCCGGGTCGTCTTTTAGAGGTTGTAACGTCAAGTGAACTTAATAGCAATTGCATTAAATGGAAGCTGGGGCTCTTAAACGTTGCCTGTTATTAGTCGCTTTTTGTTGCGGCCAACAGCCGAGTCCAGAGAGCGGAGACACAATGCTTGCCTCGTTTTTATGAGTGCGTCCGTGCGGACACCCATGCAAGGAGTTTGAGTTTTTTTTTTTCGACCAGCTGGGGAGCCCGACACTTTTGGCTTTTTGATTTGATGAGTGCGCATTTGAATGCACTCAAAAGGCAAACGCAAGTGGCACCATTACTTGCAGCGCTAACCCAGCATAACTGGCTCGGGCCATTCGGGATTCGGGGATTCGGGATTTGGGGATTTGGAACGTGGGAATTGGGATTTGGGGTCTGCTCTCAAGCGTTTTCATTTATCTAATCGCATCGGGTTTTTTTTCTGGAGCAACTCAACTGTCAACCGTCAACCGTCAACCGTCAACTGTCAACTGTCTCATTGGCTGCATTCATCCACCCTCTACCCTACTCTCTTACTCTCCCACTCTCCCCCTCTCTAGTTATAAGCAAAAAAGGATTTGTTTACGTCACAGCCATAACCCAGTCCAATATGTTGTCGGATATATATATATATATATATATGCAGCCGTAAATAGAACGAATATCGTTGCACTCATTCTGCACTCGCTTATTTTGCCACCTTACAAATCTCGTTCGCATTGCTTACGCGGATTCAATCGCAGCCAACTTTGAATGCGGTATTCAAATATGATTTATTTTTAAAAATTGCATTAGTTTTTTTGTGAAATCATGTTGAAAATCGGCTACTTTCTTGACACAGTTTGGTTGCCTTCAACATTCATTTATTTTAGCATATTTTTCGAGTCGGAATCACAGATTCAACTTTGCATGCAATGTTTATCACAATTTTGAACAATTTTCTTAGTTATGTTTTGGGAAAGTTTTGAGCAGCTAAACTTTTGGCGTTTTGTTCCAGAAATTTCAAAATATTTGCAAACATTTTCAACATATCAATTTTTGACTGTTTGACGACTGTTTCAGGATTTAAGAACGTCGCTATAAAACTAAAATAATATCATATAATATATAATAAAATCTGATATTAAACTGAACCAAATGCCTTGCCGATTCACAGGGTATGCAAATAATTGTCAAGACTTTCCACATCTTGATGAAACAAGTTTCCCGAGTATGGAACAACTCTGAGACATTAAACTGAACCAGTTCCTGTACACTATATATAGGCCATATACTGAATTGAATCTATCTTTTTAACCTGTCAATCTCCCTCTCCCTCTCTCTGTCTTTCCCTCTCTCTCTCGCTCCCTCTTTCTCTCTGTGTATCTGTGTGTCTGTTTGCTGCTCTCATAAATGTCTATGCAACTGTTGCATCCATTTGCCATTTGACACGACACAGTTCACCTGTCACATCTCGACGAGGCTCAAGATGAATGCCACCTGTCTCTCTCTCTCTCTCTCCCGTTGCAGGAGCAACCGTTCGAGCAAACATACCTCAAGCATGGCAAGGATGATGGCAGGATGCAGGCGACACATCTCACATGGAGAACTGGTCACTGATGGCCCTTTCAATGGATTAAGATGCGATTGCGAAGCATCCATGCTATATATATAAATATATATCAGGATTTGCTTGAAGTTAAGTGTAATTATCAATGTAAAGCGGTATTTATCTCAGGGCAAAGTCACAATAATTCAAGCACCTTGCTATTGAATGAATATTTAATATAAATCCTTCGTCCTTCGGTGATTGTAATGCAGTATTTAACCAATGTCGAGAATTGCAAATGCAACACAATTCAAATGTTTATTTCTTTATTTCAGCACAAACTAGGACAAAGTTGAAAAGTGCTTCTGATTTGATAATGTGTATGGATAGCTTGATGGGGCTGTTAATTGATGCCTTGATGCCTTGTCAAGGCAATCAAGGACGGATCTTTCAGGTGGCAGGTGAACAAAGCACTTTTCAACTGGAAGAGTTTCATTAAAGGAGAAATCCTTGAAAGGACTTTCGGCTTTAGCTGAAAGCCAATTCTGTTATCGTGCTACGGACATGTCGAGTATTCTCCGCAAACACAAACAGTTACAAAATTGAATATGATTACACACATACACACTCACACACACACGCACACACACACACACACACAGAGATAGAATCACTTTAATTTTGTTGGGCCCGCAACTTAATAATGATGGCTATATTTAGATTCAAGACATTGGTTTACCTATTTAAGCCCTCAACATTTGAGGACCCCTCCCCTCCCCTGCCCTGCCCTGCCCTGCCCTGCCTCCTCCCTCTTCCCGGACTGCCTTCTCCGCACACATTTTAAGTCAATTTCTTAACCATTTTGCTGTCGTTAATGAAACCGCGTTATTTTTAGGCAGAGTAACACCAAAAATTAATTTCACTTCGGTCACAAGTCCTTAGATATATATATATATATATATACGAATATATATATTATATATATGTATGTATGTATGTATGTATGTGTATGCGTGTGTGTTTGTTATAACACTCATTGTGGCTATATTTGCATTCATTAGATGTATGATAGCCTGGTTCTTGTACCCTGCCCTATCTAGCCGGGTATCACAATTTTGGCAGTTCGAATTTGAGGAGCGAGAGAGAGAGAGAGAGAGAGAGAGAGAGTTGTAGGAATTGATATGGCGTCAATCTCGTCTCTGTATCGTCCTTTAGCTGTTGCAGTAAAAAACAATTCAGTTGAATTATTCAAATTGTACTCAGAGCCGAAATAGCAACTGAAATTCTGTGGTTTTTTTATGGAATCAGTTACAGGAACCGATATATTGTTAGTTCATTGGGAACCGTTAACTGAGATATTTAAAAAATTATATTATAATTTAATTAATTTTCATTTACAGCTGAAAGAGAAATTCAAATTGAAGAATTTTCAGTGTTGAAATTTGTTTCTCTCATTGGCTTCTTTGCCGAAAGATGCTTTCAGTCTGTGTGACATTTTTCAAAACGTTTTATTAATTTCGCCAAAGATCGCCAAAGAGACCCGACCAGAATCAGGCTATATATAGGGTATTCTAAATTCGACTAGTTGAAGCTGCTAGCGTTTTATTTGTTGTTCATTTTGTGTGCCTGTTTCAGAAAGGGTCTCGCCACAGTTGCTGTTCTCTTTCACAGGTACACGTATCGCACTCGTGCCATCTCTCTCTCTCTCTCTCTCACACACGCATACACACTCTCTCTCTCGCTCTTTCTTACTGTGTATGTCAATAATTTTGTTAGCAACGAAAACATTAGAAAAGCGGGCAAAAATGCGGCACAGGAAACAATTATGGCACCCACGACGACAACAGATATTTTCATGAGTGTGTTTGTGTGTGTGTGTGTTTGTGTGTGTGTGGGGGGGGGGGGGGGATATTAACAAAGGCGGTCTGTAGTATGTTGTGTGTGTGTTTGTGTGTTTGTTGTGTAGCTGGTAATGAGGTTGTTTTGCATGTTTAGTCATAATACAACAACCAACATCAACATCAACAACAACATCAACAACAATAACAACATCAACAACAATAACAACAGCAACAACAACAGCAACCGCAACATCATTTTGCACGCGGTTTTATCTATGAAACAGTTAGGTAAATTCCTACACTTAGCAAAACAAAATTGCGTATCCGCAACATTTTATTTTCATTGCTCCCCCCAGGTAGAGCTGGCAAATTTGAAACAATCTCAAATGCAAAACTGAGCAAACAATAAAAAATTGATTTTCAACTATTTTTGGGGCTAAATTAAACGGATTCAATGCAACATTTCTGTTTTCTCGCTGTGTAAGCATTGGAATCTCGAATTGATGCCACAGACTGATATATGCAAATCGAATTTGTGCTCTCATTTTGGACATGTGTAATTAAATTTGATGCTGTTTTTGTTTTTTAGTTTTTTAGATTTTTCTCTTTTTTTTTTGTTTGTTTTTTGTTTGGCAAGCAGTCATTAAACATAAACAGAAATTCTAGCTTTGTCTCTTTTCAATTGGAGCCGTTTCGATGGCACTTTGACTGCAATAAATATGCATGACTCAATTGTGTGTCAAAAACAATGGATGCCAAGCGATTGATGTGACAGGAAATGCGCACAATTTTCCACCCGCTGCTGGCAAAATGAGACTGAAAATGAAAATGAAAATGATAATCAAATACAAATGAAACGAATCGAATCGAATCGAATCGTATCGAATCGCAACATAAAAAATTGAATACATTCGCAAATTGCTGTTCGACTATTTGCGATTCATTCATGCTCGAAAACGGAGGCAGGATATGCTACTTACAAATGATTCACTGCATTCAAACATGGCGCTTGACGCTTGACGTATGAGTAATGCGGGCGGAACTCTTTCTCTCTCTCTCTCCCTCTCTCTCTCTCGTGTCTCTCTGGCTTTTCTTATCTCTTGTCTCTTTCAGGTAAGGCCAATTGAACAATTTGCCGACACTCAAAAGAGCAAAAGCATAGAAATTGTTGAGCGCTTGCACATTTCCTTACATGATTTAAATCTCAAGTTGAATTAAATTTGAAACATTTTTCATTGGCTAAAGTTCTATTATATTGGTTTATATTCTTCCCCAAAATTTGATCAAATATTAGACAGCAAAAAGAGGTGCAAGTCCTATTTGACATCCATATTGGGGTTAGTTTAGGTAAAAGACTTTTAGTGCCTTCGGCCAGTGGCAAGCACTTACTACAGGACACGTGCTGGACATGCAACTGGGTTGTCTATACCTCACAACGACTGCTGTTGAAGTTGCCCTGACGAATAACATGAGCCATCGATGGAGTACGGCTTCTGTCGCTGCCCAGCCCTGGCAAGGAGAACACTTCAATTCCGGGGAAGGAGATCAACCTGCTCCACAGCAGGCATGTCGGAACTCTGTGATACCCAACATACGAAATCATGGGATGGAACACGCTACCTCAAACTGATGTACAGTCACAGGACTACTAATATTGCTGAAGGGGTTGCAGAATGAAACAAGCATTTCTGTGGGTGGTCGATGGGGAGCAGGGTTTCTCCCCACTTGCAAGCGTATTCTGCATACCTACACACATATATATATATATACATAAATACACATACATTTATATATAGAGTTGGTTGGCTTGAATATGTAAGACTTATGATAGGCAGCGCCTTGGTTCAGGGCATTTCCGAGTCGAGCTCTCTCGACTCGAGCATTCCTACTTTATTTATTTATTTTTTATTATTTGTATTATGGGTCTACCTGCTACTGTTGTAATTGTTGCTATTGCCATTGTTATTGTTGTTGTTGTTGGTGTTGCCACTTCTGTTGCTGAAAAAAAACACACAAGCAACACACACACACACATAAGAAATAAATTAAAAACACATCAGAAAATAGAGCATTGCATGCTTTGTGTGTGTTATGTGTGTGTGCTATGTGTGCTATGTGTGTGTGTGTGTGTGCTGTACATGGTTAACTTAATATATTGTGGGCTCTTCTCTTTTGTGCTCTGTTGTTGATTTTCTGCACACTTGCGACGTACTTAAGCGTGCATATGAGAACATATGTATGGCAGGCACTGTGCTCTTTTCTGCGCTTAACTCAACTCTACTGTTCTGTTCTGTTCTGTTCTGGAGTCGCTTGCTACACGTTGCACGTCGTACACTCAGCAAAAAGATCGCATTGAAATTTACAAAAATCTCTCTAAAAAATTAGAAAGTTTTACTTGTTTTTAGAAGGGTTTTTCCGACATTTTTTGTTTCTTTCTCATTTTAAAAATATTAAATACTAGCCAAAATGTGTAGAATGCATTTTTTCTGAGTGTGTGTCGTACTATATTTAAGAGTACATTCTACGTACAACATCCTGCCTTCATCCAGCGACACTCTAATGTCCCACTTTGTCCCATATATACCACTTTATAGGAGGCAGCAAAAATTCTCTCGCTTGCTGGCCTAGTCACTCTCTCACTCTCTCACTCTCTCAGTCACTCAGTCAGTCAGTCATTCATTTCTTCATTTTAGCATTTGAATTTTCACATTTCAGCTGCATATTCTTTATTAAATCCAACAGGGTATGTTGAGTGAAGCAAACTGACTTAAAGCGCTTCTCAGCCAAGTTGGAGCCGCTCAATTTAGGCAAAATGAAAGCTTATCCGGTTTAAGTTCTACGAATTTGATTTAGTATTTGTACATCTTAACATTAATAGCATCAATGTCTAAGCACTGGGTATAGTTAAGTGATGCTCTCTGCCTGACTTCCGGTCGCCCCTCTAAATTGTTAAAATGGAGCATGGAAAATAATTATGTAGGCCCAGATTATGTTCCCTCACCGCTGTCAGCTGCCAGGCTGTGGTAAGTGGCTGGATGAAGTCTTATCCACACTTTATGCAACATTTTAAGTCAAATATCCGGTATTTAATTAACTCAAAGCTTCAGCTGCTTCAGCAGCCGTTGCATTCAGCTCAAATTCTTGCAATCTTTCCCAGCTGAACTTTATTTCTCATATTGCCGAATAACTTTATTTGTATTTGAGGTGAATCTAATATTGTTACATATATGCATATTGTAAATACAATTTAAATTAAATTTAATTCAATTAAATCGGCTTTGACGTGGAGTGCTTAATTTGATGGAATGCATACAATTTTTAAAGTTTAAATGTCAAACAAATTGTTGCTTTTCAATTGTAAGTCATTTATTAAGTTAATTAATCAACGAATAACAAATAAATATAAAGCAAAATTCTTAATAAACTTAAGAAATTATAGCCAACTGGAGCTGGCATATTTAGTGAGTTTGGTTTTGGATAGTTTTCTCATGTTTTAACAGTAACTTGTCTGTAATTTTCATTGAGAAAAAACATCACTATTCTACATCCTTCAACGGAGCTGAGGTTTGTATGCGATACGAAGATGTGCAGACTTCAATCTAAAATGGAATACGGACATATCCATCCATGGGGACTAAGATAACATTGAAAATAGTCCATGAGGTTCGTTCCAAGCCAGACCTACTCGGGAGTACGATGGCTCCCGGGCCACAGGGACACGAGGTGGCTGATAAGAGGACCCCAACAGGATCAGAACCGTATTGTGGCATTGGGAGACATACTAAACGACTGGAACTTAGAAAGAAGAGCCTTAGGATACTTACCCGTCTATTGACAGGACACTGCAGACTTAGAAGTCAGCTAACAAAATAAGTATATAAATTGTAGCGATCTGTGCAGGTTTTGTGAAAGAGACGAGGAATCCTCGATGCACATCCTAGCAGAATGCGACGCCTTAACTAGAAGAAGATGGAGCATCCTAGGGAAGCATGTTATGACTTTCAAAGACATGGAAGACCTCAATCCAAGAAAATATCCTCACATTCGTGCGGGAACTGGGGCTGATGGAAGAACTATAGGCTCAGAAGGGGGCACAATAGATTGAGTAGGAGTATTATTATAATAAATATCCTGCAATGTAGTCCCGTCTACAATTATTCAAATTATATTTTGAGCATAAGACACTAATTAATCTGTCATCAGAAAAGGTTAATAACTAATTTCGTAATTTGTTTGAAAGTCCTATGACAGCTTTATGATAAATAAATAAATAAATAAATAAATATATATATATTTATATATATATATATCGCCTAGGGGTTACAGACGTTGCGTGCTGGGGTTTCATATCAATACTCAACTCATTGCGTGTCTCAAAACATACACTGATCTCTATCATTTTATATAGTCTTCAGTTCAACTTGATGCGTATCAGAGAGACATGTCTCTCAGTGCAATAATACAATAAATATATACTAAATATACGTAAAATTACCAAATAACTATTGTTAAATCAAAAAGTAAGCCCAACTTTGGTTTATGTGTCATTCAACAGTTTTTAATTCGAGCAACAATTTATAATAACTGGAATTCATTTAGAGACTGTTTTTTCAAACATTGTAAAAGCTCATAACAAGTTTGCAAATGGCAAAAATTTGATAGCTTATATAAAAGGGTTAAGTGATATTCAGGCAGCTGAAGAGCGTTATAAGTTTTCAAACAGTTAATGAGCAATCTGAGGCTGAACTTTGCTATTTTATGCTATTTTATGCAGTCGCGTTTAGTTTCTATAAAATATCCCTTCACACGTTTGGTCCTTTAGCGCTTTAGCGCTTTAGTCCTTTTTGCCCAAGGCGAAAGATGCGCAAAGTGTGCGTGCATAAAAATGCATAACGACTCCCAAAGTCAAAGGCTAAAAGTTTATTTTATACACACTACATACATATTTCATATTTTTAGTTTTATTTTTAATTTCTGACTGGCTTGCAGCAAACAACAACAACAAAAAAAAACACAACACTCAAAAGCAACGAGGCAAAAAGGACACAACGATCACACACACACACACACACACAGACACACAGACAGACAGACAGACAGACAGAAACGCGGCCAGATGGCTTACAAAATGGTGTCAGCGCTGGCTGCCATTGAAAGCAGAAGCAAAAAACGAGACATAAAAACAAATACAAAATGGAGTTCCTCTTGCGATACCCTACACACAGCTTATAAATACATTGAATCGATTAAGCCTTCTACTTTTGGGGCACTACAATTTTTGCATATTTATAATTATACAATCGCTGTGATTAACAAACTTTTATCTTTTAAGTAGAGAGTAGTTTTTATATAAAACTCAATTGACTTCACTTGCTATCGGAAATCGATTTGTATCGATATGCGCGAAATAAACTTAATAAATTGTGTAGGCTATACGAGAATTTAGATTCTCTTAACTGATATTCCCTGCACAGTTTATCTCACTTGAACCATAACTGGCACCGTTTCGCGTTTCGCGTATATTCGTCTCGGAACAAGAAAATGTATACTTTTATGGCCGAAATGCTTCCTGCTGCCTGTTACATATTTGTACACAACTTGATGATGGTGTCCTTAAATGTTTGCATTAAGTTGAAAGGGTATGAAAGGAGGTGAGCGACACCCAGCAACTATTAGAAGGTGTTGGCTGCAAACATTTCCCATCTTGACTTTTCACACTAACACTTAGACAGGTACGCATCCTTGGCTCGCTTGTGTGTGTGTGTGTGTGTGTGTGTATGTGGGCGTATGTGGGTGGGTGGGTGTATGTTGTGCACATAAGTTGCAACTCCCATGCATGCACAAGCGATAGGTTATTGCTTTGACTGCCTCGTCTTCTCCTTGCTGCTGCTGCTGCACTTTTTTCTTTTTTCTTTTTAAATTTTTGTTTTTAATAAATGATTAAGCCGAAAAACAGAAACAGAGTTTCTTTGCCGCATGAGCAGCAGCTTTGTTGAAATTTATGGCCTTAACTAATGGCTAAAAGCCGCTTATCAAAGATGCTGATAAATGAAAATATGCAAGGAATTGAAAGTAAACAAAGCAAAAGCACGTGTCCTATCACATGTCTGAATTTTAGACGATGGCAGCACAACAACATCGACCAACAACCAACAACAGACACAACAACCAAACAACCAACAACTACTACAAAAAATGGGTTAAAAGGTCTGTAAACATTTCAGAACACATAACATAATTTGAGTTTAAGCTTTACACATTTTCTATTTTGTCAAAAAATAGCTTACAGTTTTATTTTTGCCTAAAAATAAACAGCTGACAATTAATTACTTTTATTATTGTACATATTAATGCTGTACAAAAAAAAAAAAGAAAAAGATTTTTGATATTTAACTCACAAATCAAATCAAAGTTAAAAGTTTTTTTACTTTTTGCAATATGTTTTAATAACGTTACTGCAAAGGTTTTGAAATGGCTCTCATTTTGTGGTTTGTGGTATTCTCCTCCATTATGTTATTAAATTACCGAATAATAAAATAAGATTCTTATTAACATGAAGAATAAATAAAGTAGTAAAATGCTGGAACAAAGCCGTTTTGTTCATAAAAGAGAGCAAGCATAAGGAAGGAAATTGCGGGCTGGGGGGAGTTGTTGATGGTGTTTAAAAATATGTGACAGTTAACTTTATGGCACTACTGAGGGAGTGGTTGGGTTGCTGGATGGTGGATGGTGGGTGGTGGGTGGTGGTGGCATTCAGTGCATTGTTTGTGGTCTGTGTTGGCTCCTTTTCCAGCTAGTCAAACTCGAATTTATTATAGTTTGTGCTGTTTTCTTTTTCTTTTTGGTTTTTTTTTTTTATGTTATGCCACAATAGAATGCAAAAACAGCTTGCCGACTGCTTGACTTGCTGCATGACTCAACACTCACCCAGCAAAGCACCGCCAGCCCCGCCAGCCCCTCCGCCAAGGTGATCTGCTGCCGGAGACAGATGCTGCCCCAGACGAGAACGACGAAGCAGTTGCAGATGATGCCAAGCACACGAATGAGCACGTTGAAATGATTACCTAAAGCAAACACAGACATGGCAGCAAACACACACACCCCCACACTCACACACACACGCACACACACACGCACACGCATACGAACACACTAAGAAAAATATGACGAGAATATGTGAAAATGTTTTTCATGCTTTGTACTCGAGTTTTATTGAAGGAAATCTTCAGTTCTTCAAGTGAGTACAATTATTTAAATTTGTTCAAATTTGTAATGCATGTTAAATATACTTCTTATTTGTAATGCGTATATTGTTACTTTGCTAAGCGTTCTTGTGGCTTGTGCCTTCTTATCAACTTAATTATGAATACTACATATGAATTTTAATTGCTGTGGGAAAATTCTTTTCAAAGACTGCTTAAAGCTTTAATTTACAAAACTAATTAATTCAATTGTTTAATATGTTCATATGTGGAAAGCTTTGATCTGTTATACAATTTCTGAGTTAGCTTCTCGAGTCTGAACCCTCTCAAAAGTACTAGAAAAGTAAGGAATAACGAATATTATGCTTATATTAAGTATGATGTTCTTAAAACGAGTACTTAAATGCCAGATGAGCTCTTTACCTGAAAAAGATATTTGAATCGACTACTCTTTAGCTGAGCTTAGCTTAGATTTACCTTATAAAATCGTGTGAAATTATATCATTGAAATATTTCAGATTGCACAAATACAAATTTAAAAATTTTAATAATGAATTTATGAAATTACAAATAAAATGAAGTAAATGAGAAATAATTGATAATTGTCATAAAATTCAAATGTTTAGTTAAGTTAAAGTTTGCTATAAAAACTATCTCAATGCCTCAATTTAAATCTCAACTGAATGAATTTTATTGGGGCCTTTTTGTTTAAGTTGCTTTCTTTCAGTGTACAGAGCCACACGCACTTGGCTATTGTTACAAAATGTCGGACCGCCTGCCTCAGATGACGTTCCTGTTGCTGCTGCTGCTGCTGATGCTGCTGATGATGATGATGATGATGATAGCTTGAAGGCTTAAAATGTGCACTCACAAAAGCAAGGAAGCGACGGAGGTGGCAGGGGCAACAGTAATAGCAACGTGAGGTGAGTGCATGTTAGGGGCATCCAAGAGGGATGCTGCGAAGGATGGCGGATGGCGGATGGTGGACGAGGGATGGGGGTGGAGAGGATGGGCTTGGGGGGGGTTAGCTTGGCTTTACGTCTGAGTTGTTCTTGGGCACGCATGTGTGAAAAGAATGCAAAGACTGGCCGGCATGGAGTACCAGAACCCAAACGAGACCAAACACGAGGCGTATACGTAATGCTTGCAATTGCATATGTGCACACTCAAAACGAATGGGGTGGTTCCAGGTGGTTTCGTGGTGCTTGGCACCACTTGAAAAACGTGTGCGAACAGGCACTTGATTGTGTTATTATTATTGTTTGAAGTGTTGCTTTCAGCTCTACTTCTTGTTGTTGTTGTTCTCCTTATTGTTGTTGCTGTTGCTGTTGTTGTTTGTCCACTTGTTTATCTGCATGCATTGCAACTACAACTGTCACAAAGAGAACCTCGTTCCACATATGCTCCTGCACACATACATATCCAAATATATGCACACACATATCTATACTACACTCGGAGAAATATAAATTGAGCAGGTTGAACTGTGATCCAGGCACCAAAATGGTCAAGGCCAAAAATCAAAGCGAGGCTAACGAATTTTGTGTGATTTGAGGAACCGTTTCGGTCTTGCCTTTTATAATATATATTTCGATATGGATGAAATACGATTTATTTCGTGTTTTAGATCAAATGTGGAACTGAAGTATTAAAGTTCTTCTAAATCAACTTAAGCTTAAATAGGAAGGCTCTAGTCGAGCAAACTGTGTTACTTATTCGATATAAATAGCATATCAATGGATATGATTCAATTATTCAATAATCAAGGTCATAGTTTAAAAGTGTAAAATACTATCGAAAATCGATTTGTATCGATAATTGTTAAACGGCGGCAGTTAATCGTTAAATAACTTTACGCATTCTATCCGGCAATCTAAGTCACAGTCTCCAGCTTTAATAGTCTCTGAGATCCGTTTGTTCATGGCAACGGCTCTCCATGCGGATCAAGAATATATATTTATATATATATATAAATATATATATATAGATTAAGAGCTAGAAGTTTTACACTTATTTAAAGTACATAATATGTGTGTAACTTGAGTGCTTTGAACTTGTTTCAATCAAGTTTATGATACAATAATACTCATTTGAGGTTTTTCAAGAACAATAGCGTTGTACTTGAGTTGCATCATATTTCTCCGAGTGTGTATGTACACACATGTGTGTGTATATGGATTGTTGCAACAGCAGCAACCAAAATGTGGCTGGTTTATGGTTATTATGCTCAATTTTGGTCATTTGCAACCACATCAATTTAATGAGGTATTTCGTCCCGTGACTTATGTGCATGCTATCGAGTTGCGTTATCGATTATTGATTGATCACATGAATAGCTGCTCATTGCGTATTGCCAAAATGCAATTTGCATTTTGCATTTAGCAGCTTGAATGCACTTCAACTCCAACCAACCAGGCAACCAGGCAACCAGGCAAACTAGCAACGCACCACTCGAATTCGCCCTCCTCTCATTAAATACCCTCTCAATCTGTGTGTGGCTGCTATTGACTCGTACTGTCCAACAACACTCAGAGTCTCAGCTATGACATCATAGCTTCTGCGTTTATTGTAATTTGTTGTGGTCTATATGGATAAGTGTGGATGGTACTGGTGCTCTAGCAAATCTAATTTGTTTTATTATTGATGAGTCTATATTAAACGCAGTCTATAAACCTACTGTTGCAACAACAGGACAATAAATCTTTTTCTGGCTAAGTGCCCATATTCTTCTTTGATGTGCCTTGGGCTTTAAGGATTGCTTCGCATTATCATTGAATCGAAAGAGTTCACTTAGGTAATTTCTGAGTCTATATTGTCCTGTCAGGAGAACGCTGAGTCTTCCAAGTATATTCTTTGCCATGTATATTGATTGCTTAAATCGTTTTTGATTATAGCGGAGTAAGGAATATTTGGCCTGTCGAAAATCCAACCAGAGGCATCTGGCCCAGCAATGAGCGTTAGCGAAAGCGAAAATTATGACTCCGTCGACGATACCCTCTCAGCACAGAAAATTCCAAAATATTATTTAAAAATTATTCAATAAATAAAGACTATAGCAATCAAGATTTTGCTTTATATACATCAGTAGATTAGCATATATACTCGGTAACTAACAGGAATGGAACATGGAACAGCCTCTATAGTCTATAGTCTCTATAGTCTTACAAATAGAGTGTCTTCAAATGGGACACCCCGGACTAGAGTATTATTACCAGCTGTTGGATTCGAAACTTAACACTTTAAGGGATATTTTGAGCCAAAATTAAATCGAAATAATCTAGTATGTATTTTAGTAGACAAACACAAAAGGTGTACACCTTGAAACCAAAAAAAACTGAAGCACTTACAGGGTATATATATGTGGTAAGCCACATTTACATGCATGCACATTGTTAAGTCATTTTACCGTCAAGGAAAATCTGTGCAATTATTTGGTCATTTAAAACGAATTTGTTTGCCTTGAATTGGGTTAAAGGAGTGCCCGATAATGATAATTTGTATCTGCAAGTGTGCCAGTGAAAGCTGTGAATCCTTGCAATCCTTGCAGCAGCTGCCCAAGGTGCCCCGCGCCTCCCTCACCCACTCCAGCTCCTTGGCTGGCCTCTTTTGTGCGCGTGTTAAGGGTAATTTATGAAAATTACTAAACGAGCAGCCGAGCACCGAATGCGTGCAAATGATGTTTTTCTCAGCTGTTTTTCCCCAGCAAAGAGCAAAGCAAAACAAAGATCCAAAAAAGCACATACATATACATAGTATCCGAGAACACATATCAAAACCACTCGACATGAAAATATCCTGTAAAACTGATATTACAAAATCTATATATGCAAATATATCGACACAATTCTGATTCCAGTTAAACACATAATCATCATCATAAATAATAAATCATAGTTTGTGTCTACTTCTGAAACTTAGCACAGCAGGAAGAGTCGATGTATAAATTTCGAGTTGAAGTAAAATTAAGTCATTGTGGGCTATTCAAAATATATACAAATGTATATAGATATTAGCCATAGTCATAGATATAAATATACAAAGATCCAGTTTTAGCTTAGATTTTTTATAAACACAATATATAAATGCTTACAATTGATTAGTAATTTGCCAGGGAATATTATGTTTGAATTGTAAGACTATAGCTTTAAAATTGGGGCTTTTATTGCTATCGAAAAATCGAAAATCGATTTGTATCGATATGCGCGATAATGTTGATGAACTAAAGATGATCTGCTTGGTATCCGACAACTTACTTTATAAATCTGAAGTCTCCAGTTGTTTCAGTCAGATAGATATGGCCAGATCTCGAACTCGGTTGTTAAAAGTATATTTTATTTGTCTGAGCTGTTTCCTTCTGCCCGTTACATAATTTTGTACAGCTTCATTATACCCTTTTTACACATTTTTAATGGGTTCAGGGTATAATAAAAATGGGTTAAGTGCAGCAGGATGCTAAGACTGCAGACTGAACGAGAACGAGAAGGAGAACGAGAAGGAGAACGTGCAGGAGAAGGAGACGGAGAACGTGAAGGAGAAGGAAGTGCAAGAGGAAAAGGAGGCGTCGCAAAAACGGGCACAACATTCGCACTCGCATTCGGATTGCAGGATGTTGGCGCGCGCTTCATTGTCGTAAACAAAAAGGCTCACAGTGTTCAGGTCTTGGCTATGCACTGGCAGCGGGAGGCAGGCAACAGGAGGCAGCAGGATGCATCCTGCAGACCGAGGAGCGGGCACCGTCGTCATGATAAGGCCGGCCGTAGCTCTAGCTCCGGTTCTAGTCGCGGCCAGGCATTATCATAACTATCATGACGATGATGATGTTTGTTGGCACTGCTACTGCTGCTACTGCTGCTACTGCTGCTACTGCTGCCACTGCTGCCACTGCTGCCACTGCTCATGCTGTGGTTGCTCATTAAAAATTACCGTTCTTTTGAAAAAGCGGAATTAAAACGTAAAGTTGCTGGCAAGGCGTATAAAGTTTTAATTGTTTATAATACGCAACGTTGCAAAAACACTACACGGCGCTAACAAAATATGAAGAGGAGAGAGAAAGTGAGAGAGAGATAGAGAGAGTGAGAGTGAGAGTGAGAGCGAGAGAGACAAGTGTTTCGTATATGCGTAGCGAAAATTGCGATAATCGATTACTTTGATGAAGTTGTTGTTTCCTTAACTTTCTTCCAATAAACCAATTACTTACCCTCTGAGAAAACTAAGGCTTTTTGTTTTTGAGCTATATATATATATGTGAAATCTAAATTTACCTAGAGAAACAAAACACACCAGATACCCATTGTTTGTGGATGAATTTCCGAATGGTAAGGTGCACTGCCCATTCCAAACTTCAGCATAATTATTATTCTGACTGTGTAACATGACTTGTATTTACAAGCGAGTTGAGTTGGATATCTTCAAAGTATATACCCATAAGCAAGTAAATCATTGCGAATGGTTTCTGAATTACCAACACACATAACTCACATCAGTTGGACATAATCCTGACGTGATTACCACAATCTAGAAGAGCGGCACATAAACGTGATTAGTTGAGGAGACAGTTGTGTTGTGTTGCAAGAACAGCAGCAATTATGTTCAAAAAAACAGAGGACTCATCTACTATCGCTACAGCTGTTTCCTCGCACAACTGCTGCGCTTTTGTTCGTTTGTTGTTTATGCAGGAGCCAGCTAAAAAAGCATGCTTACATTTAGACAAGTTTACAGTAAAATACTTTCTGTTGCATGGAAAAATTACGTTTCGCTTTCTTCTGTTACACATTCAGGCCTTGACACCCTCTCTCTCTATAGCTCTCTCTCTCTCTAGCTCTCACTCTCACTCTCTATCTCTCTCTATCTCTGTCTTCAGGCCTTGACACCCTCTCTCTCTAGCTCTCACTCTCACTCTCACTCTCTCTCTCTCTCTCTCTCTCTATCTCTGTCTCTCTCTCTATCTCTATCTCTTGTTCCAGCGAAGTCATTAAGACTAATGGCCATCTAAACAGCTGAAGTAGGGCTCTTCTTTCAGGTGGTGGGAGGGGTATGGGTTACTCAGTTGGGTGGGGTTGGGGCTGCCAGTTGTTGTTGTTGTTGTTGTGGTTTTGATTTTACAGTTACTGCGTATTACAACACAACAAACACGTAAAACCGCACGCGAATTAATGCCCTTTTCTCTCTCTCTCTCTCTCTCTCTCTCTCTCTTTTAGTCTTTTTATGTCAATTTTTCCTTTCACAAACCTATCTGTCTGTGTGTGTGTTTGTGTGTGTGCATGTGTGTGCGTGTTTGTGTGTGTAATTAAGCACTTCAGCTGAGTTGTAAAATGTGTTTCAACGCTCTCTCACCCGTTTGCCGCATCCTCCGCCCCTCCTCCCCGACGTAGTTCTCAAATAGTATCTTTTATCGTGTTGCCCCGCAAACTCATCGCGGAATTTGTCGGAAAACAATTTAAGGCAAGCCGTGTGGCAACATTGCGGTTTTTGTTGGCCCCATTTCTGGCTAGCCAGACTCACTACATATATATATATATATATGTGTATATATTGACTACCAATTTCAGTTGATTTTATTGAATTTCAAAGGAACACAAGCAGCAAATAAAACCACAACAAACCAAAACGCCGTTGAAAGAAACTGTAAGCGAAAATAAAAGCAAAAGTTTTGCCTTGTGTGAGTTGCCGCAAAGTGTTTGTTGCACAGGCACTCAAACCGAAAACTCAAAATGGAATTGCAGCTGCGAAAAATGCAACAACAACAAAAAAACAAACAAAAACAACAAACACAAACACAAACGATTTTGGGCTGCTGGAGCTGTTTAAAGTTTCTCTCTCTTCGGTAATAGACCGCTTCAAAGGTGTTCGAGGCAACGCAAGACAAGAGATAAAACTGGGAAATGAGGAAGAAAGTAAAAGGCCAAAATGTGATGCATAAAGTTCAAAGAGCAGCGAAAGCGAGAAGCAAACGAGCTGCAGCAAAGTCAGCAGCAAAGCGAGAAGCGAACAGGGACAAGTAAGGGGAAGAATGGCATTGGGAATGCGCCAAAGCGTTAAGTGAGTGGAAAGGCAAAAGGATGCAAGGCAAAGCAAGAGAGAGATTAGTACAGCTAGAAAGGATGATGCTAGGAAAGTGAAGAGAATGGGAGCAAAGAGATGAAAACAACAGAAGAGAAGAGAGGAGAAAGAAGAGATAAGATAAATAGGAAGAGAATAGAGTTGACCAGATGAGATGAAATAAAAGCAGAACGAGAACGAGAAGAGAAGAGAAGGGAAGAAGAAGAGAAGAAGAAGAAGAAGAACCTACCACAAGCAAAAAGCCAAAGAGTTCCATCTTCAGATAAAAGATATACAGAAGAGAAGAGATGAGATAAGAAAAGATAGGAAGGGAATAGAGTTGACCAAATGAGAACAAATGAAAGCAGAACGAGAAAGATAATAGAAGAGAAGAAAAGAAGAAGAAGAAGAAAAATCTACCACAAGCAAAAAGCCAAAGAGTTCCCCGTTCAGATGAAAGATATAGATTAACAGTGATCCAGCGAAAGTTAAGGGAAATGAGCAAATCTTATAGAGGAGATAAATGCAGCAAAGAGATTGTTGAGAACTGTTTAAAATTGTTGAAAATTGTTGAAAATTGTTGAAAAGCAAAAATTAATTCGTAATACGAAGCAAAGCTGAGAGGGTTACTTGCAATGAAATTGCAAAAGTACGCTAAACTAAAGTTAAAAGCCTGAAAGCCGATTGCGCTTTGGTTTATTGCTTGAACAAGTTGCTTACAATATTTAGCTGAGATTTTACTTGGCGTTTTTACCATTATACAAAGGGCAAAGAAAGCAAATGCTTCGTCGCTGGGCAACATACCACTTAAGCATTGCCTTGATGGAGTAGGAAGCATATTTGTTCTGTATTCAGCTAAGTGCTTTCATTTCTAGCATTTTGTGGGCTCCTTCAAGCAGCATTTTGACATTTTTAGCAACATTTCGAATTAAATGCTCTCAGCATTGCTACGTGGATTAACAAAATGCCTTGACGCAATCGCACACACCCACACACACCCACACAGAGCCAGACACAGCCAGACACCCACACAGCCATACACCCACCTGTATTTGACTCCCATTTCCGCCCACAGTCAACACTTGGAGAAAGAGCCATTACTTCAATTAATCAGTCTCTCGTTTTTCGTTTCTTAAGCTATCAACGTTAATTTGTTCTCGAAATTAATGTATAAACAATTATTTAATTCAAAAATGTATCGTTGCAACGAGTACGAGCTACTTATTACCAGAATTGACGTACTTTAATCAAGTAAAAATTACTCATTTCAAGCATTTGTTTGTTGTTTAAAAATGAAATCAACATTGATTTAATTATAATTTTAATTTGTCCTTTAGCAAACAGGTTCTTCCTGTTGCTCTCTTAAAATGATGGGAATCAAATCATTCAAAGTCCCCTTTTTCAATCATAAATAACTAAATTTTCAGCTTAGCTTAACATTTCCATGTATTGTTTTTTAATGCTACCTGTTAAAATTCTTTGCTGTGTTGGGATTTTTTCCTGGGTTTTCCATGCAATCCAATCCATGCAACACATTTTGCAACAATTTTCGAAATTAAATTTTTTTAACGTTAATTTTCAAATGCATAATCAACAAATATTATTATGAATTAAATTATTTGAAATCCTGTTTGTTTCTGAGTCGACTGATTCTAGTCAACATTCAAGAAATAAATAACGGTCTATAATTTCGAACTTGTTGTATTTTTCTCAGTGTAGAGCACTTTACATCTGCTAGTTTTTGGTTGCACAAACTAAATGAAATAGTTTCCGTATAATTTATTTGCTCTAACTAGATAATGATATAAGCGCCTGGGCGCGAAACTCAATACCTCCAGGTGGGAGCAGGACTGTATGGGAGGAGGGTGGTTGGGTGGTTGGGTGGGTGGTAGCCAGTAAAAGCTCTGCCTGGGCATACTCAAGAAGCTCTCCGACTTGGCTGTAGTCAGTGCCTGTCTTAGTTTTAGTAACAGTTTTAGTTCGCAATAGCAATCGCAGTTGCATAATCGTTCGTCTTTATCATCGTCATAACCAGAAAAGTAGGCGAGAGAAAGAAGGAAGAAAAGAGAGAGAGAGAGAGAGAGAAGGAGAGAAAGAAAGTGAAATTTATGCTTGACATAAAAACACAATTTGCTGACTGACTCTGTGTGAACGACTCGACTGACGACTAACTCTGTCGGCCATTTTGTTTATCTTCCCCCATTTTTGCTTGTTTTCCTTGCCTTGTGTGTGTGTTCATGTGTGTGTCTGTGTGTGCGTGTGTGTGTGCCTGTGTTGTTTTCTTCTTGCTTTCCTTCATTTTAAATTGAGTTGCACCACGCAAAAAACAAAAAAAAAGAGTGGCAGACGAAGATAAGTGTGAGTTTGGTTGCACTGCAATTGTGCATTCGACTAGAAGATGCTCTGCCTAAAGCAACAAAAACAACAACAACTACAACTACAACAACAAGAGTAACAATAAACTTCAAAGCAAATCCAAAAGCAGACTAAACATTTGATGTGCATCGAAGGCAGCTCAACTAAGCAACTAAGTCTGCGAATGTAACAGCTTCATTGGACCCTGAACCCATTCAAAAGTGGTAAAAAAGGGTATAATGAAGCTGTGCCAGAAGCATTTCCGGCCCTACAGTGTGTATGTATTCATTATCAGAATCCGTCTTGCTCTCAGAGAATCAGTGAAGCTGGAGACTTCAAGTTTGTCATATCAGTTCTCGTGTATCACGCTTTATATTTATTTACATCGATAACGTTCACTGTTGCTCGAGTGTCGATACATATCGATTTTCGATAGCAATAAATTCTACGTTATTATTGGTATTGCGTTTCTTATATTTATTTTCGTTGCTCTGTTTTTTTTCTTTTTTTGTATGTTCTGCATTGTCATATCATTATTTAATTTACGACTTTTTTTTGTATATTTTATATTCTAAGACCGATTTGTCCTCTGTGTTAATTTTGCCCTCATGAAGTTTCTATTATTTTCTGTTACTTATTTTGAAAACTATAAAATCGACCTTTTCTACACAATTTAAATATATCTATAGCTGTGCTTCGGCTGATAAAATTTAAAAACAAAAGCACAGCCAACATATCGTAGATTTCAAAGCCAAGAATTTTATTTGAGCAAACATAGATCCTGGCTTGTGTGGCTTGACTAATTGCCAGCCAGCTGGGTATTAAGGACAAAGTTAAACGACAAATATATATGCGAATAAATACCTATTAAGTAGCCCATGAGACACAACACAAAATAAAAAAAAACAAAACCAAAAACAAATGGAGTAAAAAGTGAAGGAAAATGCGGCAAGAGTTGTACTACAGCACATAAACACACACACACACACACACATAAACACACACACACACACACGCACAGATACACAGAGCCACAGAGATTACTGGCACACACAGCTGTTGGGTGCGGGCAGATAGCTTAAGGTCCCATGCATCATGACGAAGCTGTTGACACTTCATAAATACATGAGTTGCACTCAGCGTCCGCTCACACGTGCACACACCGCACACACACACACCACACACCGCACACACACGCACACCGCACACACACGCACACACACATTAGCTATGCTTGTACATGTGCAATTGTTACCCTTCATAATGTGTTATATCCCATCAGGCAGTTACTGCTTAAAAGTGCCTGAGAGCATCTCTAAATACTTGAAATACTTTAGGCTTAAACAATGCCTTTGTTTTTTTTGGGTTTTTTGTGTTAACTTGAATTAATTGCATCAAATTATTTACAGTCGAAAACACTCGAAAAATAATGATAATTAAAATTAAAAAATAAAAGTGTTTCCAGTTTGCAAATTGCACTTTTGTAAATTGTTAACATCTGTTTATAGTCGACATTTAAGTGAAAAATATAATCATCAAAAATTGAAAAGTTTTTTCAAATAGCAAATTGAAACATGCATACATACATACACGCATGCATACATATATATACATCCAACTCTTTTCTTATAGAGTATCTGCCCGTCGAGCATTTGTTGGTATTTCTAGATTTCTTGTTGTTTTTGTGCATATACTTTTTGTGCTTTGTCCCTTCCGAGCACTTCAACAAATTTACACTTGTATCACTCATACGCTATGTTTTTATGCTATTTGCCACAGACACACGCGCACACACACACACACACACACACACACACACGCGCACACACACAGACACACACACAATGCACACACCTCGGCATATATCGTTTACACTTGCTGTTGTTGTCGACACTTGTCTCTCGCCTGAATTGTCGCATGCGGGCTACATGAATAAAAAAAAAACTACAGTACAATAGAAATGGCAATAGAAAAGAATTATGCAAATTTAAACAACAAAATTAAAAGCACGCGAAATTTGTGCGCCCTATAAAAATAAATATAAAAAACAACATACGAATGAGGGTTGTCCAAACTTTGAAGTGAAACTTGCAAAGGGTTCAAGGATTCAGAAATATTCGGCTGTTCTATACTAAAAATGTCCTGGCACTATGTCCGGGTCAGTGAGCATAACTCAATAAGTTTTTGGAGTAAGGATGCGAGAATTTGCCCTGTTCGACCGTCATCAACGTGAATTACACTTTTCGTAGTTGATATTTTTAATGGTAAGTCTGATTATTCAAAAACTTGATAAATTTTGATAAAATTACGACCCATTCCTGCTAGCTCTTTTTAAGGTTATAATTTTGACATGAATATTGACTGAGAATAACTCTTGATATAGTATTCTTATAGCACTGGTTCTTCAAAATTGGCTCAGTTTTGACAAAGCTATGCGATCAGAATGTTTATATTCCATCCATACCAACCACTTATTGAGTTCATAATTATTATCTAATACCGAGGGTATACAAGTAGTCCCCCACTTCTCAGCTAAGCAAAAATATATTTTTGACACCTGTTATCAGCTGGTATTATGCTACCATCAGAGTAGTCTGGAGTCGGTAACGTCCGCCCTTCGCCCTTCGCCCTTCGCCTGCTTGTCTTTCCTTTGCTGTGTGTGTTTTCTGTGCTCCTTCTTCATCCACTGCTTTTATTTTTTCTGGCAACAATATCTGCAGTTTCTTAAGTTCCTTTATGGGCCAGCGGCCAAAACGGAGTAGTAGTAACATTTTTAACATAACTTGAGCAAAAAAATAAAATAAAAAAGAACACACATAAAGAAAAAAGGTCTTATGAAATATGCATATGCTCATTTGGGCTTACAGCACAAAGTGGCAAACAGCTACACCCACACACATACACACACACACACAGCCACACCCACACATACACCCACACACAAATACGCAGCCACACCCACACAGCCACCCACAGACACGCGAAGGAAACTCATTCACCAGTTTTTGGCGTGTACAATTTCATTAAAGTTCCTAGTGAGAAGACGACCTTCATTCTGGGAATTCTGGAAGTTCTTAGGATTTTTGGTTTATTTCTCGAGTTCGGTGCTGTTGCCGGAAACTTACCTGCAATGAAAAGTCAAGAAGAAATATTGTTTAAAATAAGTAAGTACTTTATATATATATATACAGCTATTGCTATTTTTAGTATGTGTGGAAATTTGTTAAAAAAAAACAATGATATTTATTTCTATTATTTTAATGAGTTCATAAGTTAATAATATAGCCTATGTACATAGATAGAGTAAAGTAGAGTACTAGCTACAAAGGGTTACGGCTCTACAAATTTGATTATATTCTGTGGTATTCAATAAAATTCAATTTTACAACTGAAATCACATCACGTTTGCCTTGGCGCTTCAGTTTGCTCAAGGCAGGAATCCAATGTGAAAGTTGCTCAGTATTCATTCAGTAATCGATTAGTCAGCATTGAAAATATAAATAAAGCGACCGTCTAAAATCGTATCAATCAAAAGTTGTGATTATTGGGCTTATATTTGATTGTATTTTGCCAAGTATTCTTTTGTTATTTACTAAATTGTTTCAGTAACCATGTCGAGCAAAACCTTACTGGCTTTTACCGTGGGCACAGCGGGTGCATTTATACTGGGCTATTGCATCTATTTTGATCAACAGCGCCGCTCCGATCCCGAATACAGGAAGAAGGTGCACCATCGTCGGCAGCGCAAACAGAAGGAGCTAAAATACCAGATGTCATCCGAAGAGCTGGACGCCACACCGGATCTAAATGACAGCGAAACAATGCAACGCTTCCTCAACGAGATCAAGCTGGGCGAGCAGCTAATCAGCCAGGGCAACATGGCCGACGGCATCTGTCATTTGGGCAATGCGATTATGATGTGCGACCAGCCGATGAAGATGCTCTGGACATTGCGGACATCCCTGCCGAAGGATGTCCTGGAGTCATTGATTTTGAAATTGGGTGAGACGCAGAACATGAGCAGCAATACCGCATCCAGCTCCACCAAGGACAAATCAACAAGCTCACGCGACTTCTCATGGCCAAAATAAAAAACGAAAAACGAAAAACGAAAAACGAACTTAAACAAAATACAATTATCTAAAACACACTCAAAAAATAATTATTTCGGCATATGCAATCTTTGGCCAAAATTTTCAAGTGCATTACTTAAAAGTGCAAAAATAAAAATGCTTAAAAAATCAATGTGGTTTTTTATTTATTATTATTATTTTATTTTTTATTTTTAATATTTCCTGATTTTAGCTAGAGTTGTATTTAAATTTGACTCAATTACAAATTATTGCTAAATATGAATATAATAAATGTTCGTGTTACATTTAGCTGAGAGCTCATCTCATTAATCAATGTATTTTATTATGAATTATTGTTGAATTCAGTTCGAATCCAAACGAAAAGGTTTATTTTTGCCATTTAAAACTTGAAATTTAATATCTTGAGATTCGTTTGCATTTCATCCTTAATTTGTCAGAGTAAAAATTGTATGCTTGATAACAAGATAAACATAAACAGAATGGAGATGGAGATGGAGATGGGGTTATGGTTGGGTATTTGCGATAAGGTAGTCAGCCTGAAGGCTCTTTATTATTTGTGTTTTGTTATATTGTTGTTGGCTGTGTAAGTCACAAATGAAATACGATTCATAAAAAATGTTTATCTCCCTTAGCTAACTGCTCGGCTGTCATTATTCAGCGGCTGGACCAAATCCTTGGTCCCTTTTCATTATTTAAGCTAACATGTGCATAAAGACATACACACACACACACACACACACACACACACACACACACATACTAACAGTGAGACGCACGCACGCTTAAATCTCACATGTTACGTTGACGTCAAAGTATTTATCACAATGACAAAATCAGGCGAACGCACGGACTCCCCGACTTTATTTTAGGGTTTAAATATAACACATTTACAAATTGTTTACACACACACACACAGACACGCGTCTCAGCATGGTGATAAATGATAACAAATTAGCGGTTTGTCTCTTAAGCGAAAAAGAGAACACCAAGCAACCAAATAAACGCACAAGCACCCAAACACCGGATCCCACACAGTGCCACCGAGAGCAGGGCGATACCTAAAAGTTACCACAATGCAATAAATCACATCACCTGGCCACACACACACACACACACACTTATCCACACACACGCACATGCGCGCACACACGAGCATAACACAAATGGCAAATGGCAAACGTGTACAGTAAACACTGTCAAGGCGCAAACCTAAACTTGACTATAATTCATAAAGTTTTCATGGCTCCATTTTCATTTTCATTTAACGTTTATTATCTTTATGCACCACAAATCTCCCAGAAGGTCTGCATTATCAAATTATTTGCTGTGCTTATGAACCATGTTTAAAAGATATTCCAGATGCCTTCCACATATATGTATTAAAATAATGATTTAATTCAGCTAATAATTTGATATGATTTCTTATCTTTGCTTACAACTAACTACTATTTTATATAGCACATATAGATCTATGTAAATAGTTAGGCTAGTCCAAATTCTTTTTCAGATCGAATGATGAAATTGTTGTATTGAGGTGCAACAATGTTACTCTTTAGGTAGTCGGCATTGTAAATATTACGTATACGCAACGCTAGCTTAAACATTTTCTTTTTCTTTCATATTGCCGCTGGAGCTGCTTGAGGAGAGGGTGAGCTGGAAAATGGAAGAGAGTTGTTCTCGCTTAAGAAGTTACTTTCTTATGCATGCATTGCGAAAAGGGAAGCGAGAGAGAGACAGAGACAGAGAGAGAGAGAGAGAGAGAGAGAGAAGGAGTAAGAAAGAATGTCGTGCGATGTGTGAGCTGTGAGCAGAGTATCCCTGAATCCTGTGTTGCCTGATGACCCCCGCCGGAGTCTGTTCACGTTACTCTTACTGATGTCCTCTCGCTTGGTATGCTGCTGCTCGTGCTCCTGCTGCTGCTGATGCTGCTGCTGATGCTGCTGATGCTGCTGCTGAATCCTTTTGCTTGCCTGCACAGCATTTATGAGTTGCTATTGCTGCTGCCGGATGTCGAGCTGGGAAGCCGGCTCGTTTGGGTGTTAAGTGTGTGCTTGCGCATAATTCATACCACGCACACATACACACACACACACACACACACTTATACACACACACATACGAACACACTGTGCGAGAGCAAGAGTTGGTCGGGTTCAACTCTGGAGGCTGGGGCGCATTTTAATTATCATTTTCGGATTCGAGCGCGTTTGGAAAACTATGAAAACTTAATGAGAGTCAGCCTCTGCCTGTGAACGAAATTAGAGCCACCAATTTGCTGCTGGTACACACACACTCACACACACACACACAAATCTGGAACACACATGCCTGTGTGTGTCTGGCCAAGCGCTTCTTCAGGTCCTGCTCAACTTATTTCATTACATTACAAAAAAAAAATATATATAGTAAAAAGATAGCAACCGCAACGCTATTTGTTTTTCAGTTTATGCATCCTAATGAAGCAACTTGATGCTTCTCGCTTCATGTGTGTGCCTGCCTGCCTGTGTGTGGGACAATTTAGTACGCGGATTTTGCTCCACTTGCAGCGCACTCGTCTCTAATGGCATCTGAATTATGTGTGTGGCATCATTTTGATAGCTTTAAGTTGCACCATTTGGCGCATTATGAATTCAAGCAAGAAGTTACCAGTTTTGTAACCCAGCTGACCTGCACAGAGTTACTCAAAATTTGAAGATAATTTACTTTTTTTTGCTGAATTTTTTCCATGAATTTCGAGCAGAAATCGTATTACTAAATTTAAATGTCAAATTATGCTAGAGGCTAAATAATATATTACTTTTTACTTTCTATAAAAGCAATAACTCAACTTTGATAAAGCCAATTAAAAAATATACAAAAATTGAGCTTATAGCTTAAATTAATGTTACCATTAAAGTTACTTTTAATAATTTGTTGCATGTTATTTATAGCTGCTATTAATTAATTAATAAATATTTGCACATCACCTAGACAATAATGCTTCTGCATAGAGTAATATGCTGATTAATTTCGAATCCCCAAAAAATGTCAGAAAACAAATACAGTAAAATCAAGAATGAACAAAGAGTATCTCACTGTGGCATGACGCAGATTAAATGGGTCCAGGTCACAAAAGTGGAACTCATCTTTCAATTGATAGTTATTTTTTTATTAAAGCTGACCAAGAATATATATGTATATATATTATGGACTCGTCACCTTCGGGCTACATGACAATATTATAATACCTCCAGTAAGGGTATAACCAGATATGTAAATTTACAAAACTTTTAATAAATTTTATGACAACACATTTCCTTTTTGTTTTTTTTGTGCAGCTGGGACTTCTGTAGTTGTTCTTGTTCTTGCCGTTGGTCAAATCACTCTCGCCACTTTCATTACCAATTTCCTGTAGGTTGATTGAACCCATCGATATTTTTCATATATGGAAATTGTCAACCCGTTAACGATTGGCCAATGCGGTAAAAAATAAACAAAATTAAAAATAAGAAACAAAATGGCGTCAAAAAATGTTACAAATATTCAAAAACTATTTTCAGCTTGCACATTTCGCTGTGTGTGTGTGAAGGTGTTTCTGTGTGTGTATGTGTGTTTGTGGGGATAGTTCAATATTCATTGGCCGTAATTTGATTGAAATAACTGAAGCGCGCTTTTGTGCGTCGCCCGAGTGAGCAACCAAAGGAAACGAGATTGACTGAGATAGACTGAGAGAGAGAGAGAGAGCGACAGGGGGAGAGTAGGAGAATAACCAGGTGTTAGGTGAAGTGAATACTATTTAAAGGGTCGTTCCACAGTCAAACCAGATTTTCTACCTGATTTATTTGGTTATTGATGAAGCATTCCAACTGCCCCGGCGCATTGAATTTTATTGAAACATGCCACGTAAGTTTGTCAAATGTATGAATTTATGTATGCATATATAGATACATATATATATATATATATATATATATATATATATATATATATATATATATATATTTAACGGTTGCTATCTTATCGGCAGTTGCAACAGTTAGCAACTTTTTTTCAAATCATCATTTCATTAAATTTTCAACAAATTAAAATGCGCTTGCCGAGCGAGTTCGACTGGGTGAAAAAATAGTTGGCTATGCTGAGCGGTGTTTCGTTTTTAAAATGAAAATCCGATGGTTTTGCCACAAATAAAATTGCAACATTGTCGTCCTGGCCATTTTATGAATACATATATAATATATATATATATATATATGTATACGGCATGTGGATACACATGTAGGCTATGCTGCATTATATCTTCCATCTCTCATTCCACACATACATTCTCTGTCGGTCTGTTTGTCTGTCTGTCTGTCTGGCAGTTGGCCAATGTTTTTGGGACGTCATGTGGCGTTCCCGTTTCGTTTGACTTTTACCATTTGACTGCGCGCATAATAAAATTTGGCACATATTTTCGGCCTCAATGCGGTTATTGCTGCTGCTGCGTTTTCACTTTTCGCAATAACCGCTAGCGAAAGCGAAACAATGAGAAAGAGAGAGAGAAACAAACGCAAAAGCTTCCTATGATTTTTGCATGCTTAACCTATGCATATCCTGTCACCATTGAAATGCATATATTTCTGTAGCCATATTCTTTGGGATTAACATTTAAATATTTAGAATAAATCAATATTGCAAATATTCAGTCAACATTGCATTCCGCCTCTTTCAAAACGAAATGCATCAAGTAAGTTGTGAGAGAGAAAATACATTGAGTTGATTTAATCATCAAGAAAATGTGAGAAAAGTACTAATTAATTTTTTTGAATCCCAGCCGACCTGTTGGTTTTCGGCTCCACAATCCAAATATATACCAAATTTGCGATCTGAAAACAACGCTTTTTAACCAGATTTTATCAAATCATTCTTGCGTTGCAATCCTTTTTACATATAATAGATTAAAACCTGAGCAGCAGTTCACAGTGGAGACATTAATATTGATCATATATGTATATATAAATAACATATCAAACAACAACTGTGCAACATGGAACTGTTTAGTGTTTGGTGACATCGTTGTAATATAAAGGTTTCAATGTCCGTTTTGGCTAGACAACATATTTAAAATATGAAATATTTTATTATAAATAACAATTAACAATTTCAATTGAAACTTGTAAATTAAAGTAAAGTCAAGTTTGCTATAAATACAATAAGATAAGGAAAAACGGACCTAATTTTCTCAGTGTAAATATTGCTATAATTATTGATAGATCACCCGTCGATTCTTGTAACAGGGTATCCTTCAGGTGCCATACTCTTGATTAAACAACTTTTAGCTGTGCGCATTAATGTTTATGGCACCCACACACACACACATACACACACATAACACACACACATACACACACAGACATAGTCGAGTGTGGAAAAAAGTACAAATTGATGCATAAATTATATGAATCGCAATGCGTTGACTGTCAATTTGGCCACTGAGCTCACGCACTGTGCGCCAAAGCGTAATGAAAACCAATGAAATTGAAAATGCGACTTAAAAAATGAACAGCAGTCGCAGCAGCGACAACTGGTAGCAGCTGGCGCCACCTGCCGGCCATGCATATGCACATGTTTGTGGGAGGAAGGGGCGGGGGGCTGTTAAAGGCTCCAAAATGTCAATTGAGAACATAAAAAATGACAGCATGCAAATTCATAGAACATATAACAATGAAAAGAAAAACCAAAAATAAAAAAACCCTGCAAATGAACTTTAAAATATTAATAAATTGGAATTTGTACTTTCTTTGGCTGAAATTGAGAAAATCAGCAAACATTTTGGAGCCAAGGGTAGCTCAATGAATTCCCTATTGAAATTTATGATTTACGATTGTTCTTGATAGAGATATAGTTATTTATATCAAGTACCATGAAATTATTTGTACCTCTGGAATTGAAAGTATATATAAATTATCGGTTGCCATCAATTTAGAGAGTGTAAAAGTCTCGGTAGGGTATACCATTGGCTGGGGAATTTTGTTTACCAATTTAACTTTGTTTAGATTTTGGTCCGTTATTTGAGCCTTAGTGGTTGTTGCCTTTGGTAGTGGCTCCAATGTCTTTTGCCTCTGACTTTCACTTTGGGTGTCTGCTGTTTGATTTCCTTTCACTGGCTATTTATATGTCTGTTTGTTTGTTTGTTTGTTTGACTGAGTGACTTGGCTGCCTTCCCGCTTGCCTGGCTGCCAAGCTGCCTGTCTGCCAAGCCAAAAACTAAAAGGACACCTAGCCCGTTCAGGCCGGGCCAAAAGACTGGCAGCCGAGAAGAGAATGGAAGTGAGAGAGAAGCAAAGCCAACCGAGTGAATGAGCGACCCATCGACCCAGTGGCGTCGTTGCTTTTGCAAGTTTTCACTTGAATTAAGTGCTTTCTGCACTGGTTACATCTCACCTCGCCGCACCCCTCGGCGCCCTTACCCCTATTAACCTAACCCGTTCTTAGCACCATTTTAGTGGCAAGCACTTTGTGCCTTCACATCGTGTCACTCAAACTTAAAAATGCTCATGTCAGTGCTTTGTGTGTTGTTCTTGTTGCTGTTGCTGCTGTTGTTGTGTGTTGTATGTGTGTGTGTGTGTGTGTGTGTGTGTGTGTGTGTGAGCTGTTGCTCTATGGCAACGTTTGCTTTTTAACTGGTAAGCGTTGTGTTGGAAGGCCGTTTCGTCCTTAGACAGGTTCTGTATTGGTTTCAGGGTTTTGGCGCCGGGGTTTGTGTTACGATTAGGATTAGGGTTCAGCACACGATGTGTACGCAAAGGCAGGTCGGCGGTTGCGGGTTGGTGAATGGAGGGACGGGACAGTGAGTCGCAGCGTATGCGGGTGATCAAGTGGTCGGTCAGGTGTTTGAGCTTTGTGACACGTATTTGCAGTTTTAATCAGCAGCGAGACGGCATCACTTTCGCCTGTAATTGAGTCCTAGGATCGAGTTGAAGCGAGAGTGTCCTGTACCTGTTCAACGCGTCACGGGGCAGTTTAGCGAATGCAGGCTTAATAAGAAGTTTAGCATCCAAATCAATTAAAACATCAAGTTATCATGGTCTGGTCGATGAGGAGTGGGTAAGAATTGTTTGTTCTTAACCGATTTTAATGCATTTCTGACAGTTGGTCAATAATATGTCAATATGAAGCTTTTATCAGTATGTATCGTGTAGTATATTGCTATCGAAAATCGATTTATATCGATATAAAATAAAATAAAGTTGATCTAGGATTGATCAGATACTTGCTGTGATCGGCTTGTTCAAATAGCACGACTTGGCTATATCACACATATATATATATATATATATATATATATATATATATATATATATATATATGAAAGGGAGTCGTAGATGTTTACTTCTGCCTGTTACATAATTAAGCACAACTTTATTTTACTAGCTATATGGCTCTTATTGTTTGTGAAACTTGTGACTACCTATTTCTGATTGGTTTCGCACTGAAACAAATTTGACATGCGCTCAGCTCTAATGGCAAGTTTTGGTAGCCCGTATGTTGGCTAGCATGTTGGCGGCTTTAGCGAGTGGCCAACATATTCCACATTCGTATTGACATTCACAACATTCGTATACATTTCGAATGCGTGGCATGTTCGCTCTTGCATCATCCTGTTCTGCATACCGGAGTGTCCATATCTCTTCCACTCCCACTCTAATTTTCTCTCTCCCTCTCTTTCCCTGTGTGTGTGTGTGTGTGTGTGTGTGTGTGTGTGTGTGAGTGTGTTTGAATATTGGTCAACTGCTGTCGCCTCCTGTTTTTCGCTCGGTTTTAGCTGACCAGCTTCGGGCTGTGCAAATTATTTTTAATTATCGCTGTTGCTGTCGTCATTGTTGTCGTTGCCGTTGTCATTGTCAGTGTGGCTGTCATTGTCACTGGCATGTTTCAGCGTATAAGCCTACCCTTGCTTTAACTCCACCTCCACCTCCACATCCCCCGCAACCCCTACCACCCCAGTAAAAGGCAAACAAAAAAGAGAGAGAAAAAAAAAACCGCAGGCAATTTCACGTTCTCGTCTGAAAATAGCGCCTGTTATTGCATGTGGCATACTTTTTGGCATTGCACTAAAATTCAATTACTGGAGCACTATGAGGGCATTACGAGCGACAGCTAGCAAGAATTTGTGTAACACCAGCAAATAGCATTAAGCCATATGCAAAAACTCCCACAGAGCACGACAAAAAAAAATATGCATTTCACATTTCAAAGACCCCGGGGCACAAATGCGTCAGACGGGAAAATTGTATGATTTTTTGACTTGAAATTCGATTTTTGCAATTGAATTAGTTGCGGAAAAGACGAGGAAATCATTTTTGCCAGCTGTTTTTTTTTTTTATTTTCAGCTTGAATTTATCGTTAATCAGCTTCGAAAGTATTTATTAAAAACAATATTTACCTTAATGACTCAAGCAACAACTGCAGTAAAATAGTGAGAAAATCCTTAGCACACTTTTATACTTCTCTACCTTATTGACTAATGCATATGAGCCACAAACTAAGCATCATTAAGTGTGGCATAGAGTATAAACACAGCAGAGTAAGGCGAAGCGTTGCCCCAAAAAGTATGCCGCACAAATGTATATGTAGTATATATGTATATGTATAGAAATAGAAAGTCGTGTAAAACACATTCGATGGACGCATGCAGAAGAAGGAGCAGAACCCACATACTTGTAATCCCTTTAGGAAATCAACTAAGCATTTTAATTAACTTGGCCCAAACAGCCAACTGCCCCCGAAAATGGGCAGCAACAAACAACAACCAACAGCTGCAAAATATGACCAAAGCCACAAACTAAAATCAAAGCCACACCAGAGACTTTCGACTTACTTCTTCTTCTTCTCTCTCTCTCTCTCTCTCTCTCTCTCTCTCTCTGCTCTCTCTTGCTCTTGCTCTTGCTCTTACGTTGTTCGCTCTCAGACATGTGTGTGTGTTAGTGTTTGACCGTGTATCATGATAATTTAGTGAAAGCGCAACCATTTGTTCACACACACTCACACATCCGCACACACAGATACACCAACACAATCAATATTAAATTTCCACTTGCCACATCTTTATTTGCTCTTGCTTTGGCGCAAGCAATGCCTGTGGAAATTCAGCCCTTTCTAGGGATGGGCATGTGGCGTGGTCTTCAATCGAATATCCCAATAAATGATTTGCAACTAGCCAATTAAATGTTGCATAATCAAAAATACTTAAAAAAAGTAATAATAATAAATAAATATATCCTTTACCTTTGTAACGTGAAACGCAAACTGAGAATATTATTGATATTTTAGAGAATATTGTGAAAAATCACTTTACTTAACCAATTATAAAGTTTGCATTTTAAAAATTGGTTTAACTCAACAATTTGGTATAAATGCTAATTGGAGAGTTATTTATTAGCAAATATTTGATACAAATTCAATAAAATATGCTTCAATCGACATTTGAAATGCTGGAAAAAATATGTAAAAAGCCAAATATTATTTGCTGGATTACTGTAATTACTGTAAACTGACAAAAAAGCTGTTGCTGTCATTGCAAACTTTTATGATTTGGGTTTCGTGTCCTGTTTAGAAAATGTTGAGGAGCGCCCATCTCTGAGCATGGGTTCTTCCGAGAATTCGGCATAATAATAATATTGCACCGTCCATCATATAATGCGAGCAAAGCCAAACTAATTTCAAAAAGCAATTTTATTATATATGTGTACATTTATATTTCACACACACACACACACACACACACACACACACACACACACACATGGAAAAGAGAGTGACAGCAAGCGGGTGTGTGTGGCGGAGACAGAGAGAGAGAGAGCGAGAGAGAGAGAGAAAGAGAGAGAGAAAGAGAGAGATGCCGGAAAACGCTTAGAAACACGTTTCAAATGCAAATCTAAGCTACTGTTGGCACATTTTGGCACACACAAACACACACACACACACACACACACACACACAGACACAGGTGAAAAGTCGGCACAAAGTTTTCAACTCGCATCCAAAACTAAAAAAGTTGAAAATTGGCTTTGAAAGACGGACGGCGAGTTTTGGCATGTCCAGGGGAGAGGTGGGGGGCTTGTGGTGGGGAAATGGGTAAAATTGGACAATTGGATTCAACATTCAAACTTTTAATTTCATTTGCTACCTGCGAGTTAGTAGTACATCAAATTGTAGTTGCAAGTGTTGCAAATGTGTAACCAACTGAAAAATAAAATACCTTTCGCACAATCTGCATTTGAAGCGTTAGTGTTCACTTCAGAGATTATCAAAACCAAACAACTGCAATTAAAAATATTCTAACTAGACTAAATGCAGCAGCAGTCAAATTTGAAAATGTACTTAAATTTACAGGATTACACTTGATAGTAGCATATTCGTTATCAACGAGTTGTACGAGAGTTTGAAACTTTATTAAGCTTGCATTGTATTTGTAATATGGATATTGGTAAACAAATACTTATATATCTGTATTATAATCGCACTTAATTCTCCAGCTATTTCTCAAAAGTTCAAACTTTTCATTTTTCTGTTATTGTTATACAACATTGAATAGAATTTGAAGCGCATTTAACATTAAAAATTTAAGAAACGCACCATTTGAAATTCATATTTATTATATTTAACAATTTTACAATATTTTTCTCTCTTTTTTACTGTATTTCCGTCTCTCTCTCTCTTGTTAAAGAGAAAGTGTGCCAAGAATATGTGCATAGCATTTTTTATTATATTTACCAACTTGTAATTACGTTCACTTGTTTCATTCTTGAGCCAGACCCTGGAAAAATATTAATCTCTTGACTTTGAAGGGCTTTACTGTAACAATTTCGCACACTTTGCTGGAGGTCAACATCCCTAACCTCCCCATCTGGTTGTGTCTTGCTCTAATGCCTTTGACCTACTTGGTTTGCCTTGAAACCAAATATTAACTTTAGTGATTCAGACACAGCTCAAATTTATCTATGTGTGGGTGTGCGTCTTAGTGTATCTGTGTTTATCTGAGTGTGTGTCAGGTCAAACTGCAGTCATAACAATAAATTCCATTTACACATTTCTCTCCACTTGACTTCCAACTACTTGCTTAGCATATTATAAATTGGTGTCAATATGAGTCATCATATCAAGATAGTGACCAAAACATCCTGAACTCAACTATCAAAGTCGATTTGGTTGTTCCGTGAGCAAATATTTATGCTTTCTTTTGCACTAAACATTATATATTCCGATTCATGAGTGATACCTGAGACAATTTACTCAATGCTAATCAGATGCGTAGCAAACGATATGAATTACATGAAACTTGTTGCAAAAATTGATTAAATTACATTGAATACTGTTAGCAAACTGATGTTGGTAGACTGATTTGGACTCGCAGATATCCTGTCTACAGAATTTTGTTTAAGATGTATAATAGAAATTCGAATTGTAAAAATAAATACAGGAGTAGTTCAAACAAGTATTAAGTTGAACAATATTTGTTCTACCTTATAAACAAATGACCACAGAATGATGTAGTCGAGTGAGCTCGACTCCGATATACCCTGAATCGAACTGTTAAATATATTCTAGTTGTGTTGCCAAACTTTCCGTTGAAGATTTTGCAGAGTTTTGACATCAATTCTAAAATACGTTGTCGACTACACCTTGAGTATTTCTAGTTCGGAATTGATTAAATTTAAATTAAGTATTGATGACAGTTTTGCAGTTGATGAATAAAATATCAATACATATTATATAACAATTAAAATATTTGGATTTATTTGCTATCGCAAATTGAAATGCATTGATTTTCGCGAAGGCAAACGAAGGCAGTTATTCAATAAAAATAAAATGAGATAAACTTGGCGTGCATGAAGTATATGATAACTTCCAAATTTGAAGTCTCCAGCTTTTAAAATCATTGAGCTCCGCATGCTCGTACAGATATATAGATATATAGCTAAACCTTCTTGTCTGTTGCTGATCATCAAGAATATATACACACTTTATGAGGTCGGAGATGCTGCCTTTTGCCTGTTACATACTTTTGTACTTTTGTTCCAGTCAATGCAACTTTTTTTTTGTTTTGAGTTGCCGAAGTTTTTGGTTGTTGGTCAGCTGCCAAATTGCTTTGATTTGGTTCGATTCCGTTTAGCATCTAAGCCACGATGCGTGCTTTCGTTTTCGTAATAATGTCAAGTAAAAATGGTGTAATGAACAAGGAAACTGCGATTAGTTTTCTCTCTCTCTCTCCCTCTCTCGCTCTCTGTCTCTTTTGCCCACTCCATCATTCTATTACTATGCTCATTTTCTTATACTATTTCTGTATACTTTTTTTAATACTCTGTGTGTCAGTCAGACTCTGCTTTCTGTTTGGAATTCATCTGAACATTCCTTTTTGTTTTTGTTGCTCATTCATTTTGTTGTTTTGTTTTTGCATAGCTCAAGTTATTTTGGCCCGAAAAGGCGTATTTTCACACACACACAGACACACAGAAACTGTGTTGTGTCTGTGTCAGCTATTTTGTAGGTTATTAGGGCGTAACTCGCAGCAGATAGTCTGACACATTCATATCCATTTACACACACACACTCACACACAGACACACACTCACGCACACGCACACACACCTAGATAAGCGCTCGCACAGCTGACAGGCATAAACATGGATTTTACATTTCAAACATGCTGATATACATAATATTTTGGATCATACTTACCGCACACAGAATTGCCTAATTTTTTTGTTTTGTCGACAAGTGTGCTAAGTAATATACTTTTAATCAATTTGGCTTGTAAAAGGTTGCAATTCCCTCGACAAAAACTACAAAACACAGCAGCTATTCATTATCAAGCCAAATTGCTTTATGTTCAATTAGCTTGCAACATTTGCTTAGTTTGCATGTTGCATGAAATGTGCGTGAATTTCGTCCCCTATTTCTTTTAGCTGATTAATTAAATAATGCATGAAATGCAATGTATTCAATATGTTCTTCTTGTATTTCCCAACATCTAAATATCTTGCATATTTATTTAAAAAAAAGAAGATATAATTAAAGTGTAGTTAACTTTGCATCGAATCATTTATAGAGCATACTGTATTCAGTGAGCGCTTTTGCAAAATTCAATGTGTGACAGTTTGCAAAGTTCAGCTGAAGGACTCAAGCACTCAACGACTCAAGGACTCGCCGTGTAGTCCGTTTCAGGATATGTTGGGTGCCATTTTTGTTGTTGCTTTTCTTCTGTGTATGTGCTTGGGTTAATGCTTATGGCCAACAGAAAAGGAGAGCGAGAGAGAGAGAGAGGGCCAAAGATGGAGCGAGGGTTTTGACCATTTTGACCAGACGATATCCCAGCTCTATCCGGCATAAACAGGAATCTGGTGTGGGGTGTGGAGGCTGAGGGGATTTTTGATTATGGAGCCCGGCTCGTTTTAAAGCGGATTTGAACGCTGTTGAATATTATTTATGGGGCTGCCTTTTATTTTCGCACAAAAATTCGCAGTCGAGAACCGATGATAGCGACCCTTAAGAGTCAATGCACACACACACACACACACACACTCACACACACACACATACGCACTCATGTGTGTTGCAAAATATTTGCCAACATTCTTTGGGTATTTAAACAAAGATTTATTTTATGTGTGTGTGTATGTGTGTGTGTGTGTGTGTGTGTGTGTGTGTTTGTGTGTGTGTGTGTGTGCAGTTGTGTATTTATTTATTTTGTGCAAACGGCCAACGGAAATTGCAAGTAGAGCGTTGAATCCTTTTTGCTTCAACACGTCCTGTGTGTGCCGGCGTGTGTGTGTGTGTGTGTTGGTGTGTTGGGGTGTGTGTGTGTGTGTGTGTCTGTCCATTGTTCGAGAATTTGTTGGGACTTGTTTCATATTTCACAATAACTCCATTTATTGTTGTACAAGAGAGGGTGCTGGAGGGGCTTTAAAGATGAAATGAGGTTATCAGTTTGCGGTTTATGGTTCAGGGCTCAACTATTAAGATCCCGGTCGAAGAGCGTGATGTGTGTGAGGGAGATGGCACAAGGGCAGCTATATCACATTCGCACACTAATAGGCACAGACACACGTACACACACACACACACATACTCACACATACACGCACACACGTACACTTCAGTTCACACTTCAGACTAATTGACGCAATATGCATACTTTGTCTATTAATTTGTGTTTATGCATAAATCGAATTAATTATGCATAATCGTGATTAACAGCCAAATGTAAATTGGGCTTAAATTAGACGCCAGTCGAGCTGAGTGAGCCTCCTTTTTTGTTGGCGCCCACTGTATTTAATTAGCCAACTTTTATATGTCTATATGGGTGTAAGGGTGTGTATGGGTGTGAATGGGTGTGTGTGTGTGTTGTGCGTGTATTGGTGCTGTTGTGTGATTGTAATTGTTGGCCATTTTATTTACGAGCTTTACACGTGACGCGCACGTTTTATCTGCGTCCAGTTGCCGCAGTTGGTCAACAAACAGGAAGTACGCAGAAGAAGAAGAGTAGTAGAAGCAGCATCAGCAGCAGCAGCAGCAAAAGAAGAAGAACGGTTATCGAATACACCCACATTTGGGCCATTAAATGAACATGGCACTGATTACATTTGGGCATTGGCATGCCAATGAGAAAAACAAACAAAAAAATAATAATATTTCATTTATGAAGGAGAGAAGCGAAATAAGTTTCAATGTGCGAGGCAAGGGGCAAAGAAAGTAGATGTTCTAGATGGATCTCATGTAATATGAGATCGGAAAGGAGACCATTTAAATGAGATGCAAAGTTTAAAGCAAGCCTAAAAGAAAGCGAGAAGCTAACCCAAAAAAGGAGATGTATAAAATTGATGTAGTTATGCATATGCAAAGGGAACAGTAGAAAATAAAAATGGAGAATCAGCGATCAGTGTAAGAAGAGAAACAGTGAGCAAAAAAGACAAGAGAATTATAAGGGTTAAGGCTTAACTCCAGGAAGCATACAAGGAGCACAATGAGCTGGAGACCTTAATGCAAGCTAAAATGCAAAACTCGATGTAAATCAAGAGTAATTCAAGTGAAGCGAGAAGCACTGTGCTTCTCCAAGCGACAGCAAGACAAAACGTAACAAAATAGACCAGATAATAATAATTAAACTTGGCCCATTCACTGTTCGCGCACAATTCTAATCCAGTTGAAATGCAAACACATTTATGTATTTTTATTATTGGCTTCAATTAGAAAGCGCATTCGGGATATCATCTAGAAGCAGCGGCAAGTTGAGATTGGTTGCACAGCTCAATTAGAAATGCTGTGCTGTCAAAATTCATTGAGAGCATTGCAATGCACAATTTTGCCAAAAATGTTCAGTTCGTCAACGCCTTTGGCTCAGTGCCCGCAAAACTTTTGCGCCATAAGACAACATCAGCAGGGGTGGGAAAGCAATGAGCAGCTACCGTTAGTTGGCTCAACAGACAGAGGGGAAATTCACACAGCAAAAACCAAAAAAAAAAAAAGAGAACGAGAAAACAAGGGTATAAAAAGAAGTGGAGCGAGAGTGGTGGAAAAGTAAGTGACCCTCTTCGTTTATCTTGCTTTTTATTTGGCCAACGCTTCGGCAGCTTTCGCCAATTTTGTTTATTAAAAGTTGGATGACCTTTTCCTGGCACCAAAAAACAAAAACCAAAAAAAAAATATATATATATATAAAGAAGAAAAGTGCTTATGGTTGTTGTTGTTGGTTGGTGGAGCTCATGTTGGGAAATTAATTTTGGTGCAGCCAGCTTTGCCAGGGTTGCCAAGTGTCATTAGTTTGCTGTTTGGCAGCGAAACTCGGAGACATAGTTAAATTAGCTAAGCATTGCGATATCTTGTACACAGAGAGAAATACGAATATTATATAATACAATAGTTTATAAACTACTATTAATATAAATAGTGGCAATCTTATTCAATCTGATTGAATAATTTGCAGAAATCAAAAATTTAAATTAACCAATTCATTTCTTTAATTATTTCTGTGTGTTTGAATTAAGTACTGCACTACTTTATTTAGCGTAGAAGTGGGTGTTTGTAACTCTGCGTTACTTGATGATTATTTTTCTCTCAGTGCACAACTCGCCTAGCCATCCGTTTGTCCACCCGGCTGCGGAGCATTTGATGGAGAAGTTGCCAGCGGGTTGCGCTTGTTGGAATGTGGGTGGTGCGATGGTGCGGTGGTGTGGCGATGGTGTGGCTGCCATTTGCTAATGCCTTTTGCTTTTGCACTTCACTACACTTGGCAAAAACTTTTCACATAAAAATGTAGATAATGCTGCCAAATATTTTACGGGCAGAGTGAGAGAGACAGAGAGAGGGGGAGAGAGTAAAGAGTTGCTATAAATGGATTTGTGCCCTGAATGCGTTTCGACCAACACAACTGCAAGTGATGGCAGCATTTGGAGGCGGCACTACAAGTGGGCGACACGCCCACTGAGCGGTCTGCAATGTTGCTAAATGAATTTGTCTACAAGCAAAAATGCGTTGCTAAAAAATGTGCAGCAAGTTTTAAATTGTTGCCGGCCACAAACATGAATTAAGTTATAATTTAGATTCTTGGCAATCAATTTAAACAAATTCGAGTCACGAAATTTAATGAGCTCTACATTTTGTGTTCAACTTACCACTTTACAGAGCATCAACGCGAATCTTGATTGAAGAATTTTGATTCAAGAATGATTTCAATTCAATTACGCAACCACGACTGAAAAAATAGTTTTTTTTTTGTTGTTTTTATTCATATGGAAAAGTCAGAAGCAGAATTATATTTCCCCACTAAGAACAATAAGAACTCTATCGAAATATATATATATTCTTGGATCTTTAGATTTTTGCCGTATATTTTCAATTTTCGCTTGGGAAAACGGTTTCAGTTTTGACAAATTTATAGCTTGGTTATCTTGACCTTGTACCAGTTTGCATGGATAGAGTTTTACCACAATTTAGTGTCCGTTGTTAAACGATTCGTGAATTAAGAATTGATAAATTTAAATTGCTGAAAAGTGTCATGCACCGCACAACTGGATAACAACTTATAAATGAAAGACAACATAAAAGACAAAGACTACAAAATGCCGTTGAGAGAAATCATAAATAAGACTTAACTCAATGCGCTTGCAACATGCTGAAGCGACAACAAATTGCACTCACTATATATATATATTTATAAATATATAATATATATATATATATCTCTATACATATATATAAATATTTATATGTGTGTATAAAGTTATATATGTAAAAAAACTTTTGTCAAAAAGTTAGTTGACTGCCTTAGCTCAATATTTATGCGGCTGTTTATCGATTTCACGGATTACGAGTATCCGCATTTGAGCATTTCAATGCCAGAATAAGAGGAGCTCAGTTCAATGGCATTTTGGAAGTCATAACTGTTTGACAAGCACCTGGTATTTAACTGCGTGTCCATGGGGTCTCTCTCTCTTTCTCTCTCTCTATCCCTCTTTCTCTGTCTCTGTCTGTCCAGTTGTCAGTTGTGAGTGGATACTCAGTTGCTGTGGGCACAGTTGGGCATCACTTATCAAGCCATTTATAAACAATAAACGAATATAAACAAGAAACTTTTTTGCCAGCGTCAAATGCATTACAACAATGCCACAAGAGAGACAAAAAAAAAACAACAAAAAAATGAATGTAAGAGGAGTCAAAGGAGAGGACGTGAAGGATACTGAATCGAAGCGGGAGGCAACAATGAAAGAGGACCGGATAAATGGCATAAATATATGGCAAACAAAAATGGACGAGGGGTGCGTAAATTGGCACTGGGCTCTTCAAGACAATGACAAGGAGAAACAAGGAGATGGAGGAGGGCAAGGGGAGACAACCAGTTGGCAGTTGCTCCTTTAGTTGTTGGCTCTCTGCTCAGCCAAAACATGTCAATGCGAAAAGTTTTTTATGTGTGTGTGATTTCTTGAAACTTATTTGCCCCATTTTGGCATGGCTTTTGCTTCATTGGAAGTTGTTGCACAAAATGACAGCAAAAAAAAACACACACACAAAACAAAAAGTAGAAACATAATGCAATTAAGGCTGAACGACGAGAAGATATGCTTACTAACAGATATATACATGTATTTTGTACAATCATTTCTACACTAATCCCAAGCAAAAATTGTGTGTTGAGTTGAAAAAATTGGTTCAGTTTTGTGCAGTTGATCAGTTTGATGAGTAGATATTTTACTGACGATTTGGATAGCTATGTCCTGGCAACTATAGCTCTTATCGGATATAATTTCTTCTGTCTTTTACATACAAACCTTTATTACAGGGTATAAATTGAACAGCGCTGCGACGACACAAACTAAATAGAAAGAAAACAAAAATTTGTACCAACAATAAACCCACGCACACACAATGAAATGAGGACACGGAAAAGATGACACCAATCAGCGGTGGTAAACCGTGGAAAAAATTGTTGAAGGCGACGTGGGTGGTGAGGGGAGGTAGGGGTTGTGGGCGGTTTCGAAGCGGGGTTCGTCTTGTGACAAATGCGAAAAGAAAAGGCAAAGTTTTACGTTTATGTTTGTTTACGAAATATTAAAATGGGAAGCGGCAAATAAAATGCAAACTGTTCAAACGCTGGATGGCGGCTGTGAGTGTCACATAAGGGGTAAGGGGGTTACTTGGCCGGTATATAAATATATATACATATATATGTATATATATATATATATCATAAGTAATTTAAGCACATTAGTTGCGCTTTATGAACTCAAAGTTGTCATTTCTAGCCAACAAACTTGACGCTCATCTGTCGTCCTCAAGTCCCCCCATGCCCCCACCAGTCCCGACCACAACCCCAACCCCGCCTCTTGCAAAACTTACCCTGTCCGTTGCTGGGTTGTGCATTGTGTTGTTGATGTTGCTGTCGTTGATACTTTGAAATGCCTGCCTCTGAAAAGCAGCTGCAAGTGACAAGAATTTGTTGCTAGGCTGCTCTTGGCTTTCACAGCTTCTCACACCCCATTCACCACACCCCACGCCTCAAACACCACCCATTTCTGGCAGAGCCTTCCCGCCGTTTTGCTGGTTTGTCTTCAGGGCTGTTTGTGGAGCAGCGTTCGTGGCATGTAAATAACAACTTTCAACAAAATGCGACACGGTCGGACCCAGCGACTTGAAAGGCCAAACCCGTCACAATCCTTCCCTTGCCGCCTTTTCTCGGCCCCAATACACTGCTCGCTTAAAGTTTCGAGCCCATCTGAAGTTGCACTCGGCGAATTAATTGGCACTTCAAATCTATGAATATATGTATACCATTTCTGCATAACATTTAGATACGACTCTCAAAAGTGAGATCGTTTTTGAGATGTATCATTTATATTTTTGCATGAAATAATAATAGTTATAGCTTCCATATTCCACACACACACCTGAACTTTGTGAATTTTAATGAAAATCGAAAGAATCTTTCTGCAGTCAAATATTTGTTTACAACGTTTCTTTGTTGAAAGTCCAAATTGAGCAGTGAAATTGGTGCATGTTGCATGAACTTAAGACAACGTTTGTTTATCTATTTATTTTGTTTGTAAAGATATATTCATTGTAATAAAGACTTAACTGAGCTATCAAATGTTACTTTAAATGGCTCGATATCAAAAATGTACATAGTCACAGCAGTCACAGCAGTTGGAGGGTCTCCGATCTTCTTCGCATGCAGACCGATTGAAATTCCGAATCGGAATCAGAACCTTAATTCAAAAAATAACGAAAAGACCTGATCGGAACCACAACATCATAATGGATCCTATTGCTTAGGTTAATAAATAAGTACAAGTTCTGGTATACGAAAACTTATATATTCCCGATTCTAGCTCTTAAAATCTCAGAGATCCGCTTGTTCATACAGAGGTAGAGACAGTCTGACATTTTGTGATAAGTTGCTCTTGTTTTCGGCGAGTGCAGATGCGTTTGCCATGAGCCCCAGTTAAATAAAACTTTGTGCGCATTTTTTGTCATACTTTATAAATGTTGGCGCTGCAGAAGCATCGCAAACCAGCTCCCCTCCCCTCAGCACCCGTGCCACTCCTCACGATTGAAGAGGCATTGTTTTGCAACTATCGTTGGGCTTTTTACCCGTTTTTCATTCGACGCGTAATCGGATGCAACTCGGCTTAGAAGTTTTGTAATTGTTGCGATGCTTGCCACGACAACAGTGGCAACTGCAACGGCAACTACAACTGCAACAGCAACTACAACAGCAACCCAAGATTTGACCCACAAAAAAAAAAAAAACACAAGTAAAGAAGCTGACTGACTGACAAATACTCTAGATAGTAGTGCAATAAATAGGACTTGAGGCAGACTACTACTTAAGAACCAAACAAAATACAGAACATTCCGATTTAAGTACAAAAAGAAATTATAATAATAATAATTTTAATTCGAGTTACAAATTATATGATATACAATCAAAATTTAAAATAAAAAAAAGGCTATATCCTAGTAACTTTGGGGGTATTGAAATTTAAAATGGTCCCACATTTATTGAACGAATTGGGGAAACCCAGAAAAAAGGCAGTCAGACGAAAAGTATTTAAGCGTTGGTAGTTTAGCAATAAGAAAAGTAAAGGGCTAAGAAGGGACATGGACCCTTTATTGCCCTTAAATGTGTATGGGATATACTATTCAAATCTCTATGACCCCGTACGATATTGGAGTTTGCCATGGAGTGCCCGCTCTGGAGAGGGGTAGAGGGAGGAGATGTAGCTTAGGCCAGAGGCTCGCTTCATTAAAGCCCAGTTATGATACTAAGCGAAAAGTTGTGGAGCGTAAATTCATTTTTTTGCTTGCCATCGGTCGACTAGCTGTAGTTTTCTTTATGGTTTCGAACACGTGTCAACATTGCGTATGATTGATGAAGACGGCTGAGAGGACGAGCCAATAGCAACAGCAACAGCAACAGCACCAGTAATAGCAAGAGCAACAGCAAACCAATAACAATAACAGCAAGGACATTGAGCAAGCATGTCAGGCACAATGATGAACTAAGTGCGTGTTCCTAGCAGGAATAACCCAAAAACCAAAACCCAATAACATAACCAGGCCAACAGCTCTGGCAACGTCAGCTCGAAAAAACCTTCTGCTCGGGTTCATTAAACTGATGGCAGCCTAATCGCATTTAGTCCCCATCCCGCACCTCGGCCACTCCAATCACACAAAATAGCCCAAGAATTCGCCCTATTTTGAGTTGCTGACCAAGCCGAAACTCAATATTGATACGACGACGCACTAATGTCTTTCAATTATGTAAAATTGAGCCTGAAAGAGAGCATTTCATCTTGGTCTGTCAGTGGAATGTTGCAAGTACAGAAATCATTCAACTGCCAGATACCCTCAATTTAACCTTAATTAAATGTTGGCATTTTCTTTTGCTTTGCATTATGCTTTGTGGAGGGTATTATAAATATACTCTGAACCTCTTGAAAGTTTTTATAATGTAGTTGTGCTTGAGTATGTGCGAAGGATAAAAGGAATCATCTTAAGGATATATACTCGATTACATCAGCAGATGAGTCTATATAGTCATTTTTGTCTATTCATTTGTCCACTGCCCACCAAGTCAACAGGCTGACTCAATATATCAGTTCCTTCTTTTTTAAATTGCAAAAATAATTGTCTATTCAAAATGTAAGTAATTCCTCCTTAATAAAAATCAATGACACGAATTATACATTTTAAAAATATAAAAATATATTTTTGTTTAATTTTCCATAAACAAAAAATATTAATAAGTTTGTCGTCTTTTATTTTAAAATTCGTCTAAATTTATTTTGATTCAGAATAAGATTCGCTAATATTTTTGAAACACATCTTTTCAATGAGTATCATCGGCATAATTGTCTCACAGAAACTTAAGCAGATCCATACATATATTAGCTACATATAAGTGCATACATGTATATTTATATATACATATATGTATGTTGGTACAAATGTAATTTTGTAAAAGGTTTCAACGGCTGCAGTATAGCAATCGCAGCTTATACTACAAAACCCATTGAATTGCATGTGTTATTTGATGTGCATGGGGAATAAGCAATTCCTAGAGGCAATCAGAATCGGAATCAGAATCAGTTGCGGATTCAGAAGTGGAATGGAGTAGGTCATAAAGCAGCTGCAAGATGAATCAATTTTATGGCAGCGGGCTCAAAAGGCAAAGGGGCTATGCACTTTGATGGCAAATAAAATCAGCTGGGAAAACAGCTCGAATGAGATAACAAGAGATCGAGCAACGAGCAGTTATATAGAAATAGGTAAACAAATCTTAATACATATTTATAAATATACATATATATATAAATATATATAGTCACAAGTGAATTTCAATTTGTATTTGCTTATCAATTGAGCTGGTCGCCAAAACATCAAAAACGACGCCGCTAATGCGACGCTTGACAATTGATGGGAGACTACCTCAAGGCACACACATACACCCATACATACACACACACTCAGCACACAACTACCCCGCATAACCCGCAGATACCCGCTCCCCCTTCCGTTGGTTTGGCACTCAGCAGCCTGTGGGAAAGTCAGCTTTGTTTTAAGTCATCTTGTTACACAATTTTGTTTATTTATTTTGATTTTGATTGTGAATTTGATTGAATAAGTGCAAAGGCAGCAGACGGTTGGATTTCAAACAGCCCTTACCTAACACAACACCCCTCCGCCCCACCATCCCCCGCACCCCCTTCATCCTAGCCAACCCCCTTTGCTTATCATGTTGTTGATTTAGCGCATTTACGCGCCCGATTTGCTCCATCAGAAATTTGTCGCAAATATTCTTGTTTTCTTTTTTTATTTATTTTTTTATACGCTTATCGGCATTTGGCAGATTTCCAGAGGCGTTTGGATACTTGATTTTATCATTTTGGGTCGAGGGGGTGTGGTGTGGAGCGGACTGGTGTGGATGCTGCTTATAAATATTTAAATGGCAGCGGCTTGACATGAAATATTACTGTCAAGAATGCCTGCCCACCTGCCACAGTGCCAGTGCCAGTGCTAGTGCCAGTGGCAGTGCCAGTGGCAGTGCCACAGCTTCGTGTTGCCTGCACCCGTGCTGCAAGGCGGCGCCCTCACAGAGACCATCAATCATTATACCAGAGCAAAAACAGATGCAGACAATCTTCTCTCTCTCTCACTCACTCCCTCACACCAATAACTAGGAAAACATTATGGAAATTGTGGCTTCACGCTACGTTCCCAAAATGTGAGGAAATTAAAGATGCTAAATTATGTTTGAGAGTGAAGTGAAATCGTTTTGGTTTAGTTATAATGATTACAATAATCAGATTCAATCAGTTGGAGAAAGCAGCAGCCTCACAAACATCGAGCACATATTAAACCAATAACATCCCGTAAACAATATCTTCGAAATAATAACCCAATAAACAAATAAACCCCGGCCCAACAATAGCCACTCTAAAGATTTGTCTTTGCCTTCTGAACAGCCACTGAACCTATTAGGTGGAAGCAAGGTTTTTGGTAATTTTGACACATTTCGAATAAATAAACTAAGTGCAGCGTTTAGCAGAAAAGAGACATACATTTACAATATACGCCATCTTGCCCATGTTTCCAATCACGCATTAACCCATTTACATAAAGTTATCACAACAAAAAAGGCAGTTTATCTCAAGTTTTCTCAAGTTTGCCCAATCTAGTGAAATTCATAATTTAATTAGCTGTCAACGTCGAGCAAAAAACTTAACAGCTAAGCAAATTTCTGAATGTTAGAAACACAGCAAAAACAAGACAAATAAGCAAGTGAATTTAATTTAAGCCATGGTAACTATATTTAAATGTTGACTATTATTTTTAGCACAATAATTTTAAGCTTTAAGCGCTAGGATAAAGAAATAAACAAATACCCTGTTATTAATATTATTATTTCATTTGAAATGTTTACTTGATTACTCACTTGAATTGTTAATTCATTCATTTAACTCTTAAATTTATTCAACATTTTTTGTATTGTTAGTTTTAGTCACCAACCAACATTTAGGTCTCTAAATAAACAATGTTACACATATTCAACTGAGTTGCAGCTCATCCCTCAAATCGATTTACAATAGTGCAACAATATTCCATAAATTGTAGGTTGACATTCTTATATTATAAATATATAGATACATTTTCTTAGGCTTATGCTTTCCTTGTAAGGATTTGGCGATAATAATCGGCTATTGAAGCAATCGAATCTGGTCCGCTTAGCTCAGATTCACAGCTATTGCAATTGAAATGTAAAGTTATTTCCACTTGCAATGTGAAAAGTCAATTGAGTTGTTTCCTTAGCTGTCCTCCTCTCTGCTGCAGGCTGGTTGTCTCTGTGTGTATGAGTGTGTGTGTGTGTGTGTGTGTGTGTGTGTGTGTATGTGTGGAGGGTGTGCATTTTTGCTGCAAAACTCTTTAAGCTGCTGCTCGAGACTTTGCAATGGGAGCTTTAAACAAATTAAGTGGCACAAGGCGGGCATTCCAGTTTATTGTCATGTGGCCTTTCCACTGACTCGACTCGACTCGACTCGCTTGCTTGTTATTATTCATTTTACCTGACACACACACTCATATATATATATATATATATATATGTATATATATATAAATATATATAATATATACAGCAAGAGCACCTGCCAGTTGGCAGTGACTAACCTGGTGGCTGCCATGGTGGCTGACTGACTGACTGCTCGACTCTGGGTCTCGGTCCACACTTGGAAAAATAAAAGTAGAAAATTGCAATTGCTTATCTGAAAGTCAGTCTAAAAGTATTCATGTAATAATTCATGAAACAATTTTCAAGCATTTTCTCTCATATATAAATAAAGTCTCGAATTAATTTACACACTTACTTTTGAGAAATATGATTTTTACGAATATCAAATATGTGTTTCTTGCATGTATAATTTATATCTTAAGAAACACACAACTTGTTTAGGGAAAAACCAAATATATACAAATATACATTTATTGAGAGCACATTTGTTTTGAGTGTACCCAGCTTATCCTTGCTGCCTGGCGACTTCGCTTGCTGTCTTGTATTTATTTTGGGGCGCGCCATTTACTTATACGCTCCACTTGCTGCACTTGCGACCCCACCTAGCAAGCGAGCACACACAGATACACACACGCATACATAGACACACATACTCGCACAATAGACATCAACTTATGGCCCTAGTAAAAGACTTGGACAAAGCAGACGGCAGTTGCGAAACGGAAATCAACGGCATGCGGATGTTTACCAAAGGCAGCAGGAAGACCAAAGAGGTCGATTGTCCATCAAACTGGGCGCCAGAAAGAGTATAACCGCAATATAGCGGCCAAAGCCAACGAGATAGAGAGCGAAAGATAGATGGACGTTGAGAAACGAATGTAAGATGCTTTTGTAAAAGATACTAAGCAAATGGACCATAATTAAACTTAACGCAATCAACACTGGCGATCCCAATATAAATGCGAATGTCAGCCAAAGAGAAGCAGATACAGAGAGGGAGGGAGAGAGAGAAAGAGAGAGATAGAGAGAGAGAGATAGAGAGAGATAAATGTATTTTCTAATACCTAAACATATCTGTTTGTACAGAATCGAGAACAAGAACAATATTCAAATTCTTAATGACGTGTGAAATAAATATCAGCCATTTATTTATTGCCTTTGTTGATATTAACTCTGCCGATGTTAAAAATAGTAAGCAAAAATGATGTTTCGAATATTTCTAGCGGTGATATAAGATCAAGACAATATTAAAAAAAAATCGTTGATTAGAAAATCAACTTTATTCCATATCCATTTAAATTTTCCACAGAAGAATCCATATTGTTTCCCATTTATTGTACAATGCTACAAATGAGGTATGAGAGCAATATTCAAATCGCTGTTGACCTGCAAAGTAAATATAAGCCATTTATTTTTAGTTTTCATGTTCTTTATTCTATTTCTATTGCTAAGATATTTTTGACAGCTTTGCGATATAGATTATGGTCATTTTGATAGTTGAAAACAAAGAACTAACAAGGTTCCAAGAAAGTACAGATTATATATCGAATATTCATAGCGGTGCTATTAGATCTATATAAAATCCAACAGAGTTGCTTAGCAAATGAGCATTGGGCAATTTTTCATTCACACGAAAAAACATATTTGGTTTCCCATTAGTTGCAAAATACAGAAAAATGAGTTATGAGGTCATATTGTCATATATGCGAGAACTTGAACACACTCTCAACAACAAAGACAAGAGTTACAAATAATTAGAAAAGGGGCAAAATAAATAAGTCCAATGACCTAGTTGAGGACATTAAATGCTGCTGCTGCTGCTGTTGCTGCTGCTGGGGGCCAAATTCCACCTAGTTAAATAATCAGGTGCCATTGACAGAGTTTCAAGTAAAACAATAACCCACACCACATACCTCACCCCAGCCCCACACCCGTATCGCTGTCGTTGTCAAAACAAAGGACCCCGTAGCCCAAGTTGTAACCTTTGATGAAAAGTTTTTCGCAACTTTGGCAAACGACGAAAACGAAAACGAGAATGAGAACCAGAATGAGAACCAGAATGAGAACGAGAACGAAATGAACGAAACGAGCCAACGACTCGATTTTCATTATCAGGCAAAGTTGGCCACGCTAATTAACAGACCCTGCCGCCCGCCCCGCCCTCCCACAGTATGCAGTGTGTGTGAATTTTGGGGAGTAGGAGGGGCAGATTTTTGGGGTTGGGTTGCGCTAACAGGGGTATTGTGCTATTCCAGTTTTAGCAACAAAACTTTTGCCGCTGTTTCGCTTCTCTAATACGCATGCATACAAAATTAGAGCTGAAATTGAAACGAAACGAACCAAAACTTGAAAATATCTTTAAGTGTGTGTGTGTCTGTGTGTGTGTGTGTGTGTGTGTGTGTGTGTGTGTATGGTGAATTTGTGAGTGCTGTAACGGTAAAGCATATCACGGATACCCGCACAACCATCAGCTTGAACTTGAAGTGACTGTTCTCTTCTTGAGCATTGTATTCAATTGAAAGCTTATGTTTTATTTTGTGAGTATTTTATGAAAAGAATTGGCATTAAGGGAAATCAAATTATTTTATGCACAAATATTTCATCATAATTGTAACTATTAAAAAAGATGTGATCTATATTTTCAGACAAGACCTGAAACCAAAAAATTGTTATTTCTTTTACCTAAGTGACTTCTTAGTCTAGAATGTCTTCGCTTACAGGGTGCTCTTCTGACTTTATCTAGTGTACTAAGGTTACTTTCTAGTCTAGCATGTCCTTTCAAGAGACCGGTTGTGTATTGTAAGTCTATACTTGGCCATGAACATTGCTTGCCTGAATTATTTTTGATTCAAGCTAGCCAAGAGATATTTGGTTTCTCTGAAATCTGACCAGCTGGCTCTGCCCGGTTCGATTGCCACAGATTGTAATTCTTGCTTGCTTAGTTATCACAATATGATTCTGACCACTCTGCACGCATTCCCAAACAAAATGATGTTTATTAATGCGCAATATTAATAATACATATAATATTGCATATACAGCAAAGTTCGAACTATTTGTTATTAGCTATCCATCACTGTACTTGAGAATTGTGAGCCAACTAAAGCATACCCTATTGATTTTTCTGTATTTTAATATTCGTTAAGAGGCGCCTTTGCTTCTTGCCAAAGCAATAGATGTTTAGGCATCCTCACGCATTCACACACACACACACACACACAAATGCACGCATACAGCAATCAGCAAGATGAGCTTCTAATAGACACACAGACACATACGTATATATATGTATATATATGTATGCAAAAATACACATTAATGTGTTGGGCCTAAAAGTCATTGAAGCAAAAAGAAGCTCTTATGATTGCTTTCTCTCTTTCACTCTCGCTCTTTCTGCCAGTTTGCCTGCGTCTGTTTGTATGGGTGTGTGCATGTGGCAGCACTTTGTATCTACGCTTGTGTGTGTGTGAGTATTCTCGTGCTATGAAATTGCATTTCATGAATGGTAATGTGCCATGATGTGGAAGTACACCCCAAAAACTACCTGACAATAATACACACACATCTCCCCTTTCCCCCTCCCCCTTCCCGCTTTCACTGCCACTGCCACTCCCAATTTCAGTCGTTGGCCGTTTCCTTAAGAGCTACAAAATATGAACATGGCAACAACAACTACAACAACAACAACAATAACACAAAACGCCTATCGAACACATCTATGCACAAAAGTCAAAAGGTGTTCAATATTCATATAATTTGCTGGTTGCTGGTTGCTATTACTGCTCATATATGCAGCAGCAGAAATATGCTAGAGGTAAACATCGAAAGCACTTTGAAATTGACCAACAAGTAAAACCAGATAGCAAATATGGTAATTGAGCATTTGGTTTATGGACTAGTCGAATACATGCAGTTGATCAATAAGTTCTAAACTTTTTTATTTATAAGGCAACGAGTTGTATGGAGGTAGCAAAAGAGACAGAGATAGAGAGAGAGAGAAAGAGGAGTGGAGGGAGAAAAAAATTGATTTATTGAGACGATGATTTTAATTTCAGAAGCAAGTAATTGGCTGAGCTTATGAATAGATAGAATTTAATCATACATATTTTAAAATCGCTCACAGGAGACAATTTTTTTCATAAAGGCAGTTAATTGATTTGTTCAGATGCCATTTGAGAAATTGAGATAACTGCAAAAACAACTAACAACTAACTTATTGGAATTCATTTGCTTTGCAAGCAAAATGCAAACTGGTTTTATTTATATTCTCTTTTCATTCTTGAACTTCGCCCTCTTCTTTTCACGTTCAAAGGTTACAAACTGGTCTTGACAGTTCCCAAGCCTGGTGTTTAATACATTTTTTATAACCTAATTGTTGTAAATGTAAATTAATGTCTTCTTATGGGCGAATTTATTAATTCCGAATTAATCAGGGAAGTTAGCTTTACAGTTCCGATTATAAGTACTTGAAATTTGATAGCTCTTTCTCTTCAAACTTGCAATTCAAACTATGCTCCATCTACATAACACATTTCGGGATATGCGCTATGAGTTTCTGCAGGATTTACTTATTATTTATTTCCATATATGACGAAAATGAGCAGAATATAAAGTAGCAATAGTTTTGATAACTTACAGAATCAACTAAAATTAAATTAAACTGACAATTAAATCGACTTGTCCAGCTGAACTTTCTGCAGCAAAATTTGAAACAAGCAGATTTGTCATAATTAGTTGTGAAAACCTGACCAAAAGTAAAACTCGCAAACAATCTAACCAAACAAAACTGACCGGACATTTGTGCATATGCATATGAATATTGATGCATATTTCGAAATAAACGGTTGAAGCCCAACCCAAACCATTTTGTTTGTGGTATTTCCATTTGACTTGGTGTTTGTATTTTCACAAATTTAATTAAAGGATAATGCAAAGGGTTATTAACATAGTATATTCATTGTTTGATTTAAATTAAATCAACAACATTTACACTTCAGAAAACGAGCATACAAAATCTTTGTTAAATTTACTTAAACCTTACTATGTATGTTGAAATAAGTATATCGCAACTCAAGAGCTGTCAGTTTGAGGTGTATGTTACCCACTGCATAAGGTGATTAATGCTTGATTAAAATAATCGATGATGGTGACAATAATATGCCTACCGATATGTTACAGATGAAAGCAGTTCTTAAAGGATTTGCATTTTGTCTCCCGCAATCTACATTCTGCATTCCGCATTCTGCGTCTTGGATCCTTCGGGGCATCAGCTAACAAACTTGGCCAAGTGCGGTATGTTGCAATAATATTGGTAATATTGTTGGGCTTCGGGGCAGGTGACATCACAAATAACAGCACATGACTTAAATTGTCTTTAACCTGTACACCCGAACCATACCAGACTCTCTTAACTCCTTGTGTGTTAAATGAACCATGCTAATAAATACATGAATTAACCAGAACAGAATCGATTTAATTTAATGCAAGAATCTAGCAGCGATTACATCTAAGCTTTGCTAAACTTAAACATACACTATAAATGTGGTATTCCGGGCAATAATCTTCTTCTATAATTCACAACTTATTCTGTACAACGCCAAACCACAACAATGCCTGAAATTGTAATCAAATGTACATGTTCGACTACAAACTAAATAACAATGACAATGAAAGCAAAAATAATGACAATAAAAGTAATAGTGGGTGGAAAATTTGTCTATTGTTTTTTTGCGACACAATTTCAAATGAATGTTATCACATGATTTTCAATATTTTATTTCATTTTTTTTTTGCTTATGCTCTCAAATTGAAATTAAAACCAAATAAAATAGGCAAGCAGAAGTAAATGACATGCCGAATAAAATACCCTTGCCGACTATGGAGTATAATTGCTGACAATTAAATTTCACTACAATCAACCGATAGTTCGTTTGAAAACGCAACATCAAAATAAGGACTAAACCTCATTACTAACTAGCCAAATTACTAGTTAGCTGAAGTTTTCGACTGTAAGTAACAAAAATAAAGTTGTCATTAAATATTATCTGATTTACTTCTAAGCTTTAATAATGAACATATACACAAAAATATACAAATAAATTATAAAACACTTTTGTAAACAACAACTAAATGATCAACCATATAATATTGTCTTCCTAATAGTTAACTAATCAGCAGCTTAACAAATTTCTGAGGACGTTTGTGTATAGAGTATATAAAATGACATGAGAAATGCACATACCCCTCGATAGTGTATTAACAAAAATAATATCAAATGCCGGAAATGGTTTAAGAACACTAAAATTTGCAAATGTGCATATAAAACATAAAAATAAATTTGTGGCCATGCTTAAAATCATAAATAAATGCATAAAGCTGAAAACGCATGAGGCTTTTCACATTTCATTTTCACAACAACAACATCAACAATAAAAGCAAATAATTGAAGTGAAAGCAGAAATCAATAAAAACAAAACATTTGGCCTGCTAATTGACTAAAGTGCCTCTGTTCGGTGTCCATTTTCGGAAATGTATGTGACCACCACATACGTACACCTATATGTATATATGTGTGTGTGTGTGTGTGTGTGTGTGTGAGTATGTGTATGTGTGTGTACTTAGCAATTGATAAAATATCTCTTTTGACCCATTTAAGTGACTATCAACGTAAATGAGTCCAACAAAATATCTTACAATATACAAAAAATACTAGATAATAATGAAAAGTATTAGTAATTTTCAGATAGCATGAGACTAAAAGACAGTTTCCCCTTAATGTTAATAGTCTTAACCATATCATTAAAGATACGAATCGAAATAGCATAGTATGTACAACGACTTTGAGGAGAACAAGGTAGAAATTTAATAGTACTCTTAATTGCAGATGGCTGACTATGTCTGAGGTATAAATTGCACCAATCAGTAGTTTGTGTTGGAGAAATGGTTTCACGATCAGAAAACCAAAGCTGAATATAGTTAAGCAGTTAAGCTGAAATCGAAATAAATTGTTTATGTACCAATTCTATATCAAATAAAAACTCATATTTAAGATACACCCTTTCTTCAAGTGTATTGAGTTTTAATGAGATCCAGAAAACCAAAATCTCGTTTAGCAGCAGAAGGCATATTCATATAAATTTGTGCCTTTCTTTATTCATGTCTTCAAATGGATACAAAGTAAGCCTTCAAGTTACCGAAAAGTCAATTAACTGAAGCTCCATTGTTATTAGGTACAGATCATAAATATCATCAAAAAATATATACAAATATAGGCAGCCGAATATTGATAGGTACACTCTTCTTCCAAGTGTTTCTTTCAATATTCACTCTGGCTCATTCAGATACGTGATTTTATTTTAGCTATATTGAACATACTTGGAAATAAAAGAAAATTTACATTTAATATTGGCAGAATACACTTGTTGTGAATTTAAAACGAATAATGTGAGTTTAAGGTGCGAAATTCGTTTGGGGAACATATTTTAAGAAATCGGCTTGAAATTGCAACTTAAATAGTGCAATGCAGCACCATTCTATTGAAAAACTCCATTTGTGTCTGGCTGATGCTGCATATCGTTGTACAATTCTTTGTCGAAGGGTGCATCCGCATCCACATTCGCTTAGAATAAGCCCAAGAGATATGATATTATTTAATAGATCGGATGGAACTGATGCAGCAAAATGTCACCATAAAATGTTGTTGGATTTGAGCCCACACTGCGTATGTGCGTTATTACGGAGCGCTTGAATGGTTTGATGGCAGGGAGGGGAGAGCGCCAGGCAAAGGGTTGAAGAGTATGATGCTTGGGCCATGCCTGTCGCTCGTTGCTCTATGAATAATAGGAATGGCATAAAAAATGCAACCGAAAAATTATGCAAATATGCAAATAAATATCTCTAAAACATTTGTTTCAATTTCCCCAACACAACCCCACCGCCCCACTACCCCAAAAGAGCACACAGCACTCTGCAGCAAACGGATGCGCCACATGATGTTGTACAAACGATTGCCAGCATGTGTGTGTGTGGCTGGGTGTGGTTGTTCGACAAAGCGAATGCACAAAAGATTTTTGTGTGTGGCCCATAAATTTACAGCAATGTCATGAAATTTAGCAGCAACAAAAACCATTGGTACACCCAACCCCCAACCCCCAACTCTCACCGCCATCAGACACCACACCACACCACCCTTCAAGAGCAGACTAACACAGTGAATTGTGATTGAGGTTGGGCGGGTGGTGGAAATTGTGGCGTAAAAGCATGTTGCAAAAATGTGTTGCATACTTTTGTGCATAGCACTCGATTGGCATCATTAAGTCGTAAATGTGCGGCATCAGCGCGGGGCTGTTGCTGAAAGGTGGTGTGATGGGAGGGGGGGGGGGGGGGGGGAGGGTTGAAGGATGGGGTGTTGGTTTGTGTGAAGGTGATAGGTGGGGTGGGGTGGTGTAGAAGTGGATGATAGCAATGCATCGGCGGCTTGCCACATCATTTAGTGTTCATTAAAATAAATGCGTCAAATATTCTTGCATTTTAATAAACCCTTCTTTCCCCCATTTGCCCACCATGGGAGAACACCAACTTGCAACCCGCTCGACACAAGACACACAGCTGTGTCTCCAATAACAACCAACGCGGCAACCAACACTTGACATTTTGCGGTGTTTTAATTTGGCACACGTTCAACTGCTTTACAATTGCCGGCGTTGATGTCGACGTCAACGTCAATTGCGCAGCGTTCATGCTGCCAATACTCAGTACTCAATTTTCAGTTATTTTTTTTTTTTTAATTTGGCTAAAACGGGTATCATGAAGTTGTGCAGGCAGAAGGAAATAGAAATAGAAGGCAGACTCGGTCTATCCATGTCAGTCTGACAGTCTGTCTATCTTTCTGTCCGTCTGTATGTTTTCCGTCGACAAATTTCTCGATTACCATAAGTTGATCAAAAAGAAAAGATTTTATAAATTTTTTTAGTGTAAAATTTTCATTTTAGATATTTGTTGTACAAACAAATTAGTGACTTTCAAATCTTATTGCAAAGTTTGTTTGATCTCTGCAAATGACTTTAAAACAGTATTATCCTTTAGAATTTTTGAAAACTTTACGAAAGGTGCTCTGATTTCTAAAAAAGAAGGATTAAAATTTGCAAATAACCACTATCGAAAAATTGAGCTTAATGTAGAAAAGATATGTAACCACACCTTTTGAATCAAAGATTTTGTGGTTAAGTCTAATAATCGACTCTGCATCATCCCTCACGATGTTCAACGCAGTCTAAAAAAAATTCAAGAACCAATCATATATTCCTGAATAGTTCCATCAAACTCTATGCTTAAAAATACAGATTTCGGATTTCAAATCAATCTTTTGATTAACGAAAACTCTGATCACGCGAACAAAAAATTAATCAAAATATGTTTTAACAAGCAATATTAATTGAAATATGCATTTAGGTAAACACTCAAAAAATAACATGGTTAAATTTTGGAAAATCGATCCAAAATCAAACTTGCCTGAAAACTAGAAAGTTTTTCTTAACCATGCCATATGATTTCAGAATATAATTTTTGATTTTCTTTTAAAATCATGTAATTTTATCTTTACATTTCATCGCATGGAATAGACTTGCTTACGTGGTATCCGTAAGTCGAGCTCTTGTTCGCTTTCTTATTCGATTTTTATTATTTTGTGTTGGGTTGTGGAAAATGAGTTGCCAGTTCGGATTGAGGATTGAGGGGGCCGTGTGGGTTGGTTGGGTAGCTGCAAGTGCCATACAATTTGGATTTCGAAAGTATAACCTCTTAAGGGATTACCAGAGATTTTGAGTTAAGACACTAGATAATTGGCATTTGCTGCGTTTGTATACCAACAATAATTACATATGAAAATATAAATTTTGCTCTCATTAATAATGACTCGACTACATCTTCTATCGATTGTGGTATTTTACAATATATATATATATATTTACTTTGCAATATTTATTATGTACCTGCACCTGAAATATACATTTATGTCAATGCCACAAGGCATATCAGTTTATCTGAGTGTGAGTATCTGTCTGTCTGTGTGTACGTGTGTGTGCGTGCGTGTATAGGTGAACATATTCGAGGCTGCTGCATTGAACAGTGTGAAGATAATTAAGTTTACGACGATGCTCCTGCGGCACTCAATGTCAGTCATAACGTGTTGGCCTGCCCGGGATACATTAGCGAGATAGGCGCCAGCTTTTGCTTTATTTATTTGAATGCTATCATCGCACGGACAAAGAGCGGGGCATTAGGCCGGGTGATGGGCGACAGGTGACGGGTGACGCGGGGCAGATGTGTCTTTTATCGCCTTTTCATCGGGGGCTATACTGCATATTGCATGAGTTGCTGCCATATGAAAATTTATGTGTGTGGGCCACGTATATGCACACACACACACACATACAAATCTACATACATACATAGAGACATCGTTTAAATTTGAACGTGTGTTTCACCACTCGACAGTGGAATCAGCAGGAGCAGGAGCAGGAGCAGAATGAACCACAAACATATCCTTATCGATGTTGCCTGTTGTCGCTAGCAATTTCGAGCAGCAGCAGCAAATGTTGCAATGTGTGTATTTGTCTGCGTGTGTGTGTGTGTGTGTTGATGTGGCCGCACTCAGTTATAGATTTCTTAGGGGACTCTGTTTATTATCCCTTTTTTTATATCCTTTCGCCTGGGTTTTTTATTTATTGATGTTGTACATTTGAGTTAAGGGCGAACGGCGTCGTCGCATTCGTTTGCCATAACTGATGCCGTTATTCTTTCTTAACCACCGCCCCATTCCAACTGCTCCCCTGCCACACATATGCACAGAACGAAAAAAATATGGCGAGCATCCATTCAGCCCAAGTAATGCTTCGACTTTCAGGTACAGTTCGTTATTCGAGTTTTTGAGCATACATCTACAATTTGATTAAAAAATTCTTCATTCTCATTTTCCTTACAAATTCCTTTTTTTCAATGGCAAAACAATGAATATGTCGAATAAAACTTAAGCATTAAGATCATGATTTCAAATACTTGTATCTCATTTCAAACATTTGACTCATTGACAGTTGACATCGACAGTCTGATTAACATGATATTTGATTTCTTACATTTTATTTTAATTTGATTTTAGAACAATTGTTTTTAGTTAATGAGTCTACGGCAAATAAATACATAATGTAATAATAAAGTATTGCTAGTTCTTGTTAATTTTTGTCAGTGTATGCATGGCCAAGGTCCGCAACTAGGAAACGTGGTGTGGACAACAGTTGCTCCTTCAGCTTCTACTTCAACTTCAGCTCTAGCGGCCCATATGAAACAGTAATACAAATATTGCGCATAAGCCACGTTCGCCCCAGTGGCAACATAGTAGCCCCTGACCATATTGTATGTGTGTGTATGAGTGTGTGTGTGTGTGTGTGTGTGTGTGTGTGTGTTTTGCTGGTAAAGCGATCAAAAGTCAACGGCAACTGCCATATAAATTGAACTTGCCGAGCAATGGCAGCAACCGTAACGGTTCCGGTTACGGTTCCAGTTACGGCATCAGTAAAGTTGTTTGCTTTAAAACTTGTTTGAGTCGTCGCCTCTACCAATCCCCCCTCCCCTAATACTCTTCGTAGCACCCACTAACTTCAAACATCAGATATTCGCTTCACCGCCTGAATGCATTTTTTAAATGGGTTTGGACACAAATTGTGCCACTCAGCTTCAAAGCTAGCTTATTACTTCACGTAGTTTCCAGTTTCTGTACTTACATGATCTCAGTTGTGAATACAGCCAAAGAGTTACACATTCTAGCAATAGCGTAAAGAATTTATTATCTAAGATTGTATGTTCACATCTTAAAGATATTTGTAAGTTTAGAAAACCAAACGATTGTTGCTAAGAAAAATACAAATATGAAGTGAATTTGTAAATTATGAACTCATTAAAAATCGGAAAAAATGTATAACAAATTTGTGTCTTATGGAGTAAATATATATTTTTGATCAGCATCAATTACCGACTCCATTTTGCCATGTCTGTCTATGGGAACAAGCCGTTCTCAGAGACAGCAGGAGCTTATTGTCTCAAATTACCATAGACAGTTAAAGTTAAATTCATTTTGTCGATAACTGTTTGGCGATGCAAATTCATATTCTATACCAAAAGACGCAATTACTAAAGATATAGCAATCCAGTTGTTATATAATAACAGCGCCAAACGCATTTCAACTTGTATTTAAAGAAGCTTTGACTTTGATATATTAGGATTAGCTGTTTAATGTATCTATTTTAGTTATCACATTGCAATTAATTATGTATTTGGCATTTCCAAAGAGCTTATGTACAGCATGAACCAGTTATAATATCAATCGGATATTCTTTTTACCTCATCGAAATAACGTTGGCTTAGCTTTTGTTAATATGAATTGTTTATTGAACAAGCCTTGATTTCTGTCAATCATTAAAAAATTGTTATTTAGTTGTTTTGCTGTGGTTTCTGCCCGTTGATTTGGGCACTGCAGTTGCTCATCATTGGCGTTTGTGATCCATTTCACGAGCCACTCGATGCTGCGTATGGCGCCAAAGTCACAATCATAATTGATTCAATTTTAATTGGAGCATTGGCGCAAAACTGCAACTGATGCTGCAACTGAAACTGGAACTGAAACAAAAATGCAAATGCCAAGTGAACCAAACATGACAGCCCCGTTACGCCCGAAGGCAACGATCGATTTGCCATTTGCCATGGCATACAGCATTGTACACAACCGTTCATCTAAATATTTCAATTCAACATTGGCAGCTATCTAATGTGAATTGAGTGTGATCTACGTTTGGTGTTTGACTAAATTTACACCCAGCTTTACACTGTGTTGTTCAATTAAGTAAACATCATTTGGTTCGAGTACAAGACGTATTGAAATTGAATAGAACGCCAGGAATCTAAAGCAAGTCTATTCTAGACCGAACAACCTTGAATCATTTTCAGATATTCATTAGACTATTATTCAATTGAAATTTCGATTGTATATTTTGTTCAATTATGCTGCCATCTGTGAATCATTTTGATTTAGGGATAGAATATTACGTATCAATAATTGTTATTAATAACATTTCATAGAAGAGCAGTAACTGGTTTCAGCTTAGAATAATTGACATTCAATTTACATTATATTAAAGAGAATAATTCACAAGAATTTGAAGAAAAAGGAAAAGGAAGATCTAATCATAAATATATGACGGTTAGTTAATTATCCTTACCATTCTCTGATAATTGTGCTGCATAGATCAATTCAATTGCCCACATTTCATCGAATATCGAACCTATTTAGTTGATCTAGACTGTTTCTCATATTCCTCTCTCTTTTTTGTTATCTGTCGCTGTCTGCTTTTACCTCCCTCCCTCCCCCTTCCTTTCGCACTGTCTCTCCTTGCATTTGAGCTGCAGCTGAATCACATTTAATATTGGCTTGTCACGTGAATTTAACTGTGCCACATTTTGAGTCCACTGGCAACTGCGCTTTCATTTCGCCTGGCAAAATGCGAAAGTGAAATGCGAGCTTCAAAAAAAATGGAAGGAAAAAAACGGAAAAAAAAACAAAAAATTACACAAATCAAAAGACAAACCAGAAAAAACAATATTAAAAAACAAGTTGAATAGAATACTGTAGTCGAGTGAGCTCGACCACGAGATACCGGGCACCCAGCTGTTAAATATACTCTGACTTTATTGCAAAATTTCCCTTTTAAAAAATTTGTACGCATTCTGGAGGTGCTGACATTTCCCATATCTTATGCTATATACACCCTATGTTGTCTACTGCGTAAAATGTACAAAACCATTATACCCTTTTAACCAATTTTATTGGGTTCAGGGTATAAAAAAGTAAAGGAGAAATATATTAAAAATTGCAATTTGAGTTCAAATGAATAAAATCGATCGAAAATGTTAGTAGTACTTAGTTGCAGTGTTTTTGACTTTTGTTTTTTTACAAAGGGTAAAGTGCAGAGGACAAGGTGTGCCAACTAATTCAGAAAAATCATTTTTTACTTGCCACGTTTTCACTGGGCCAACGGGTCGGGTACGTAATCAAGCCAAGTTTAAACAAAATTGGAAAATCTGCATTGCATTTAATTATGGGACCCAATGGAGCGATTGATATGCCTTCAGCTAAAAACAAAACTTTACATAAGCTTACATTTCAATCTAATTTTACTTTATTTAACAAATTATTTGAAACTTTCTCTCTTCATCTTGTGCGAGAATAAAAAATATTACATGATTGTATGGCATGGCACACCAATCTAGACACATTGTTTATCGCACACAAAGAGATTCCCATAGAGAATACTTATTTCAAGCTACACGCTTCAAGGGCAACGAAGGAGAACACTTTTCAATTAATTGCAACTGAGTTGAGTACAATTTAAAGAGTTCGCTGCGAACAAAGGCCATAAAAAGAAAGAAAAGAAAGAGTTAAAAAAAAAGATGGCTTTTGAGTATATTTTATGTGGGTGCACACGGGTGTCCAGATTAGTGGGCGATATCGGTAGAAAAAAGCCCAAAACGAAGCAAACGCCAAAGTCAACCACTCCACGCTTGAGTGACAGAGGCTATCAGTGAGTTTCGATCACAGTCAACATGTGAATGAGGATGTGAATCTAGATGTGGATGAGGATGAGGATGAGGTAAAACCCATGTCACGACAGCTGGCTGCGATTGCGACAGCAGCAGCAACAAAAGTGCCAAAATAAATAAATTAAATTGTTAGAAAACGTAGCAAGTTTTTTAACACCTATTAAAAATTATTAAATGGGGTATCATGGAGCGATGCAAACAGAGAGCAATCATCACCGATCCCAAAATGTGTATTAACTCTTCCGTTTTTTCTCTTATTAAACTCAAGATATAAATGTTAATATTCGTTTTTGCTCTACATTAGACAGCGATATTCAATTCACGTTCAATTAAAAATGAATTGCACTTTAAATATTGGCAAAAAAATGTTTTTAAGAAAGCGGTCCAGATAGCCTACATTCATGGGTTTTTAAACATTCAGATTTGGTCTGCATCGAATCATTCACATTCCAGAAAGCTGAGTTTGGAACCACTCTCTGCATAGCCTAATCTTGACAAGAAAGGTTTCTCCACATATTCCTTTCTTCCTTTCGTTTCTGAAATTTGCCGTATAATAGAATAGAAAAAAAGCATTCACGAATCCGTTTTACGCTGTGTACAGGGTATATACCTAGTAGGTTACACTCGCTCGTTTGCAGCTGTTGTTATCGACCACCGAAAAACATCGCATGTTGCATACGAAATCGAAATGGAAAGAAAAATGAAAACGAAAATTGCCAAAGTTGATTTGCTGCACGTTTGAATTGTCATTGGCAGTAAGAGCAAAGAACTCTTTGAGGCGTGCACTCATTAGGACTTATATATATATATATATATATGTATATATTTATATAAATATAATATATAGCACACATTTGGAACTTGAATAAAGTTTGAAGCGTAAACAAAACAAAACATTTCCATGAGATTTGCAATTGTTGAATGAAATGTGTGTAGCGAAATTGTTTTTGGGAAACGGATGCGGTGCTCGAAACAATTCATAATAATTGTGTTTAGCTGCTTTGGCACTTCAACTAATTAAGTCAATTTATCATTAGCCTGCACAAATTTCTATGCAACCAACTTGGCTGTAACGCCCCGCCCCTCCAAAACCCATCCCAGCCCAGTCCAGCCCATTGACATCTTGGCCTCGTCGTCGTCGTTGTCGTCATCTCTAATGGCAGCTCGTTAAATTTATTGCGCATACGCCCCCATATACCTGGAAAGCGTTGTCGGCGATTTGTGAGCTTCACGAGCTGCTTTAAATGTTAAATGCGCAAATTACGACGCACGTGCCGCACAGCCATTGACTGTGGCACTGTGGACGTTGACTTTGCCTCCTAGTTGCGTCTGACGGCCGCCCCCACACGCGGATTGGGCGTGTCACGAGAGAAGCGTTGCAACCAGGCTGCCTCTAGTGCTTTTTAAGGCGAAACAAATGCTTTGATATTTATTGCCAGCCAACTCAGTCAGTCAATCAGTCAGTCAAGCAGCCTCACTGACACTCACCGTCGTCACTTAGATCAAAAATATGCTCAGTATTGAGAAAACCACACCCAAAATTTAAATCACTTGATCTGTCTTTCACTGTAGTTCGCATGCTATTTTCAGAATAACTTTGTAAGAGTTCAGAAATATTTAAATGTCGAAAACAGCAAGGATTAAAGATACAGTCCGAGTCTGGTCATGCTTTGCTCCATTGCCTGTTATTAATGTGTGCCAGACTTAAGTGTGGCCAGCCCCCAAAAATATAGAAAGTGATAATAAACACACACAGAATGCAACCAATATATATGCGTATATATCTTTTAGTGAAAGCATTCGTTAGGGTGTGTGCGTGCCTACATAAATTATGTTTAAATACACTACTTAAGATAAAAAGTTCACCATTTTGGGGTGAATGGGAAGCTAAACTAAATACTATGTTTTTATGATATTCACTTAATTGTAGCGTCTAGTTTTATGCATTATGCACTGAAGTTGACGAGATCATATCGTGTAACAATATTTTTTTTAATTTAAATTCGTATTTATGAATAGTATTGAAAAATATAAAATTATATGCTTTCTAATCGGAGCCTATCAAATAAGAGAGTAAACTTAAAGTATAACTTTTGTATACCGTATTTCGCAACATTTTGTTTAGGTAAAGATATAACTATTGGCTTGCGTTAAGCATATAGTATTTAAGACGTACTTACAACCAGCAGCCAGATATTTACTTTTGTACAACTGAAATGTGAAACGAACAATGTGATTGGAATATTCAGCGATTTGATTTAGCATCTGCCAATACTTTTGACAATTGACACTTTTGGGGCCAAGGACACATTATTATTCAGACGGTATATTTCTAAAATGAAAGGTTGTGTTCTTAGGTTTCTTTTCTGCATTCCAAAGTATATTTTTCTAAAATGGAAAAAAGAATATGCCTCATTTTTATTTTCATATGCATACACAGAACTCGAACATAATTATTTAATTGTCATTTCATTTGTTTCTACTCATTAGTATTTTATGATTTTATGATTAGCTTGATAGCTTATAGATTATGCGAATTATTTCGAAAAAAAATCTTTTACGGAGATTCGAACTCAACGATTCTGAAAGTGAGAGATTTAATTTTTACTTTGAAATTTATTTCTTCATAATAGAAAACGGTTCTCAAACAATAAAGTAGAAAACAAGCCTTAGCAATTCAGCGATATAATTGACTATATGACATACAAATGCAACTTTTTTATTTGTATTTCTTCACAGCTACTTCAATTTAAAGATTATACTTGCAGAGTTGCAAATTATTGCTCGCTTAGCATCTGGTATTTTGGGATGGATGTTGCATTGAACTGCGGCACGGCGCTAATTAGATCGTTCCACATTTTCTTGGGGTTTGGGGGCTGGTTGGTGTGGGGGTGAAAGGCTGTTAGGGTGTGCGCCTGTCGACAGACCTTAACCTTTAACCCTTATCATATAAATCGCCAGAGCCGACAGAGGCGTCCCCGACGGGTTAACACAGCTCACTAACGGGTCACGCTCGAATATTGCCCTTGGCCGAGCAGTGCTTCGGTAATTTGCTGTTTTTGGTATTTGTTGATGTTTTTTTTTTTGGCTTTCGCTTTGGCTTTGGTCGGGTTTGGTTTGGTTTTGGTTTGGTTTCGGCTTGTTGTTTGTTGCTTTTGGCCACTTGGCCCGTTTGCCGTTTGCCCTGTTATTATGTGCATCCTGTGCGTTGGGCCCTGTAATTTATTTATGGCCACATAATAAATCTGTGCATAAGACATTGCTTGCCCAACCAGTCAGAAGAACTGGCGAAGCATCGCCAGAGACGCTAACTGCTACACAGAAAACAAATATCGTGCGACTTAAATTGTTACCTTTCGATCGTTGCTTTGTGTTTGATTTTGTAGAATATATTGCAAAAACACGATATTTTCAGTCAGTTTTTGCTTTTGTCAAGCTCGGTGAAGAAACAAGTGTGTTTGTTTTTTTTTTTCAGTGTACGTCCTTTTGCGATGCTTTCTTCTTGGGGTTTAGTGTGCTGTGCTGCTGAGCTGCTTTATTGCAGAGTCATTTTGCGCAAACTGTTGTTAATAGCTATACGGTGACATCAACCAGCAGCTGATCAACTATTCAACTTCTCAACTGTTCAACTCGACTTCCTGAATATAGGCTACAAGTAGTTTTGCATTAAGAAAATGATCGACTGAAGAAATCAATATCCCCACACATATCAATAGCCGAATCAGGAATTTAGGTTTCCCAAGTAACTCGAACACTTACTGTTGTAATTTCAATACTGAATTATTAATATTGATTAATATTTATTTAACAATAATCACAAACGCATTGCATTTGAAACATAAAGAACACAATGTGTTGAATATGCTGTATTCTTTCTACTCTATCAGAGGCAAAGGCCATCTAATCTTCCGCTCTGTGTTTCACATGTGAGGTAAGGCAACCAATAGGCAATCAGATTAAGTCGTACAAATATCTGACTGGCTGGCGATTTATTAGAATCGCACTAAAATCAATAATGAACCTGACTTCAATTTTGCTAACTCAGCTGGCGGGTGTTGTGGAACGAGGAGTGTGGGGGGCGGTCTTCTACTTTGACTGATAATGACAAGAATGAACGGCGTAGTCAAAATACGGTCACCTTAAAGACTAGCAGGCAGTCTATGCATCATTTCCATTCCAATTATTATCATTATCATCACAAATATCAGTGAATTCAATGTCAGTGTTAAATTAGGCAACACTTCGCTGGGCGTTGTAATACATTATACCCCAGTCTATATATTACAGGGTGCTCGCTTTAGCTTCACTGGGCTGCAAAGACAGCGCTTACAATTTATGGACATTTGCCACGCCCAGATAAAAGCAAATGTAGAAGTGGAAGAAGCCTGTATATGGCTAGTATTTTAACCGAAAATTGCAAAAAAAAAAAACAACAAAAAAAGGCTGCTGTAAAACTAATACTGAGACTGATATTCACGCTGATCGTATATACATATATTCTTATATTGAATTGTTTCAGGCGAAAAACAGCGATTTGATTCTCTTATCTCTGTTGAAATTCACGAAATTATTGTTAATTAAATAGCCATTGTTATAATGATGTAACGCATAGATTACTTTCTTATTGTCTGATTCGACAATTAACAATTCTGTCATTCTTGAATGCCTACATTATGTACAGTATTTGATTGTACATTTCCCTTAAGGGACAACAATCTATACATTCAACATTCTTAAAGAATATTGCGAATATTAGAAATTCACCCCGAGTATTCAGTTTGGGCGTCTGAGTGAATATATATGCCGCCTTAGTTTTCCCGTATTCCCTAAAATCGGTCTTCAGGCTATTAGTTGAGCTTAATCGACAAGAGCACTTTGATTGATAACAGAACCCAGCTAGAAAAATAAAATTGAGGCAACGAATATGTGCGCAGCTGTAGGTTATACCTGTTTCAACTGAATAATGTAAAGCCAGCGATTTAATAATCTTATCAGTGTTGATGTGCATAACTAAACTGGATTTTTGAAGTACTGCTCATTGAATACTCTATATTGAGCTTAACTGTTTTTAATACGAGCGCATGTTCCCCGCAGTCTCTCTGCTCCTACAAATAGAAAACACTTATATATTTAATAGTTTTTTGAGTTAGAGTCACAAAATTCAAATATCGATAAAAGAAATGAAAAATAATTCGTAATATCCCACATGTGAAAGCTCAATTTAGCTGGGAACTGGGAAGTTGGATAACTAAAAACCTCCCGCTCAATTGGTAATTGCCTACATTCACCACCGACCACGAAAATAGCGGAGGCTCTAAGAACTCTAGTTAACAAATTTAGAACTTATAGAGAATTCCACAGTCGGCTAAGCCCATCTGCAACGATCCCACAAAGGTTGCATAAACTTAGGTCAAAATGTTCAAATATAGATGATTATCACGTCTCAATATATTATTAATATTGATGCGATGTCTGTGCTATATAAAGCGAGCTCAGCCCGATGCAACGCTATAGAGTCGACTTTTGAAACTCGCGATGTTCGAAATGTTAAAAGGATTAATTCTGGGACTGGTTTTTGGCCCCATATTATTACAGGGCGTAAGTGCTGGATGTGTGTTGAACTTAGGTTCGCCTCGTCCGCAAGTAGTAAACAATTTTGGATCAAAATATTTGGCGTCAGAATCAAAACCGACTTTACAACGAGAAAGCGGTGAAAGTATATATCTATTTTGTTCGAATGGTTTCAACTTATATCGAAAGTGTGTATAATTTAATTCTGTAGAAGACTATATAAATCAATATATATACATATATATATATATACACATAATTATCTCCAATTCAGCTACCATGGATTACAAACCTTCAACAACCACCAAATCAAATTTACCTGCACTTACGACGATTCGTGGAATTTTTTTAGTACGAAAACGAATTTAGTAGAAGGAACACCTGAATTAAAGTGTTTGGGAAACCAAGAATCTGAAATGTATGAGAGTCGTTCGCCTATGGCAGATTGCGCCAAACACATGAGTCTCGTTATTGGCAAGAGCTTTGGGGATCTTGGCTCAGTGAAAAGCGTTGCCATGTGCTACGACATCATTCAGCAGCAGCTCAAGTATGTCAGCTACACGGCGTATCCTTCCAAACTCAAGGTCATCGAACAGGCAAGAGTAAAACTATCGTTTTTAGTCCACTATTCTTTAAATTAAAGCATCCCAATTACAGACTCAGGTTGGCCAGTTAAATCGATTGGGTCTGGACATCAACATAGCCTATACCAAGAGCCTATTCCGGGAAGTCAGGTAAGTGGTAAACACACAGTTTGCGAAGATTTGAAAAATTTCTAAATCAAATAAATTTATTAATTTTTAATATTCGAAACTCGTGTAGTGCGTCAGTTATAGCCGAGAAATTCAGAAAAGACATGCAATTGAATACGTTGTTTGGAGCTGAAACCTACGAGTATACCGGATTAATACAGGACGAGGCCTTCGCCTCTGATCTATTTAATTTCAATGAGATGCTCGGCATTGTGTGGCTGCGAGGCCTTCGCACTGGCAACTGGCGTCATCTGTTAAATGCGGTGCATATGGCCAGTCTAACCGCCAAGTACGATGTTAACGTCGGTGTCTCCGGGATCGTTATTCTGCCAACGCTACGGTCCTGCAACGAGACGCGACTCCTCACCATCGAGCTGGACTCGGGCGACACTCTGCCAGTGCCGGCTCACATATGGGCACACATACGAGTGGTGGAGCCAACTGTAAATGGAACGGATGAGTTCGTTGTGATTGCCCACAATTCGCCTTTTGTAAGTGTTTTATGGCCGTTTTGCTTGCTCCCCATATACTTATATGTTCATATATGTATGTGCTAATATAGAGATAAAAGAGTCTAGTTTAGCCATACACACATACATACATATATGCATACGTAAATACGAATCTTGACTAATCTGATTATTTCTCCTGTTTCACATTTCACATCACCAGTTCACCAGCAGTGACAGAGATGGTTTGTGCAAGAGCATGTGCGAGGAGGTAGACTGGCTGAAAAACAGTATGCTTTTCAAATTACGACACTATCCTGCTTATGGGCTCGTTCAGTGCTGCCACGTTTCGGATGTGAAAAACAAATTGGACAACTTCCCAAAGAATATTGTACAGCCAACGATCATCGAACCTGTACAGATTAGCGAAGAACCAATGGAAATCACTCAAAATAACTCAAACGAAGAAGACTTGGACTGATTTTATAAAATCACTAACATATTTAAGACCTTTCTATTTACTCTATGATCATTTTCTCAATTAATTGTTTCAATTAAATTTCAATTAAAGCAAATTAAACAAATTGGATTGCCTTGATTGTACCTTTACTTGAGGTCTATTCCAATTCAAGCTCACAATTCGGCTTAATGTATAATGCTTTAAATCCAATTAAATCACAATCCAATGATAACTTTGCCAAACAAAGAAAATGGAACACTTGCTGTTTTTTTCTGCGAGATATTTTATGGGGCAATGATGATGAGCCTTAAAGTATGTAACTTAATAAAATATTGACCGGAATAAAAAATATAATGTTTGATTTCTTGACCGAACTGGTCCGTCAACAAAACTACTCTTACCAAATTTGGTAAAAATTTGCCACATTCTGTTTTTTTTTTGTTTTGAAGAAATTGTGTCGAAAATTGAGTTGTTGATTTATACAAGTTCATATGGGGAAAACAGAAAGTAGGGGACTTTAATCAATCAACTGATATGCGATAGCTGGCGATATTTTTCAGCAATTATTTGTTGATTGGATGCCTTGACTTTGAGTCGTTCGGAGTGGGCAAGCTGAATGTGTTGCTTTGAGTTTGAGTATGTTGGCGATAAGGTTGTGTGTGACTGAAGGCGATTTAATTGCCATAAGCCACAAAGCTGAGCCGACACAAAGGTGCCGTTTGCTTTCCAAGCCCAACCCAAGCCACCCACTTGGTTAAATTTATGTTATTCCTTTCATTTAACTGAAAGCGAATGAATGCCTCTTTAAGGCAACAGTTTATTGTCACGGGCCTCAATTGCTTTTGGGCAACTGACCAGCGCGACTGATGCGTCAAAGCTCTCAATGTTTAACCAATAATCAACTAAACTTGCAATCATATCAGGCGACGCCAAATCATTAATATAGGTTTTAATTAATTTTCAAGCAACACTGAAAAGCAACGAAAGGAAAAGAAACAAAAAAATACCAAGCAATTTTTCCGTTTTTCTTTTTTTGTGATGACGACGTATGTATCTCTGAAGTGTTGTCTTTTTGACATATACATATTTATATACCCTCTATTTACCAAGATATTCGGATCAAACCAACAGTTTTACAAACTTTTACATCGAACTAGGTTTTAAAGCTATCTTAATAGAACTGATATATATATATATACTTGCTAAATGTAATACATTCTTCGGAAGCGGTCCGATCGGGTTCCCATATCATAAAGCTGCCATATTAGTAAACGGTTGAAAGATGAGTTCCTGTTTGAAAATCTTTGTTGTTTACCAAGTTATCCCAATCAAACTCACCAGTTTCGTGTGTTAAATCATCTAGAGCCCACTACTACTAATTAAATTGTATACGTCGAGAGGTTGCCTCGGATCTGCAAGGTTATGTGAACTTCGCATTTCCTAAAATAACTTATTAAATTTGTAATGAAGGGTGAAATTCAAGTCTTTGAAAATATACGAGTATAGCTCTTCTTTAAGTTTGAAGAGTTGATGAGGTTATTTTGTTTGTGTGACAATTTCATTACTTTTTAACTGAGATCATTCGGATATTCAATATCTTTCTCTTTCTCTCTTCTTAGCGTTTTTTACTTTACTTATTACAAAGCTACTAACGCTCAATCATTTTTAATCTGATTGCTTTTTCCTGCCTTTCGCCAATCCATTTAATAAATATTTTTATATTTTAATCCTTTATTTTTTGTTTAATTTTAAATTTTAAATTTAAATTCACCTTTTTCATTTTGTTTAATTTAAATTGAAACTTGAATCTTAAGCAGTTGTTATTTATTTAGTAAACTTTTGTAAAACTGTGCTCTGCTTTAAGTCTACACTAAATATATAATTAATTAAAAATAAAATAAAAATAAATTCAATGGCAATAGCCCGGAGTTGACAGTGCGCAGTCCCGATTTCTTTTTATTAGTCTAAGGATATTAAGCAACGCCTAGACGTTTATTAAATTCTTTCGTTTATTATTGTCGTAGACTGCTGTGGGTTTTGTTATTGTTGCTTTCCTTGTTTTATTTCAATTCGTTCTCAGTTCTAAGTTCTTGGTTCTCGGTTTGATTTGGTTTGTTTTGTTTGTTTATTTACTTTAATGCTTGATTTATGCGTCGCAGCTAAATGAGAAACCACTTAGGCAACGCGTCCTGTTTGTTCCATTCTGTTTCTCTGTTGCTGTTGTTGTCCTGACCCGGTTCCGGTTGTCGGCACTTGTGCATAATTTAAATGCCTCAAGTTTATGGTAGGCTCGCAACGGTGGGGGTGTGAAGAGCTGGATGGCTTTGTAGGGATGCCCGCTTAATCAAACGTACTTGTAATTCCAACAATATAACTTTAACAATTTGTTTTTCCCTCTCATTTTTTGTTTTCCATTGAATTCTCAAGCAAACATACACACACACTAAATATATAGATAGAACGAGGAGTAGGGTGTGTGTATATGTGTATATGTTTTCGGGGATTCGACGTTTTACGACTTCATTTGGCGTTACGTGATATTGCAAATAATGAAAACCCGTAGCGGCAACTAAAAAGCAACAGCGTAAAACTGTCGAAAAAGCGGCGGGTGAAAGAGGGGGACTATTGCGTGAGATGCAGGAGTGGGAGTGATGGGGGAGTCTGGGGATGTTGTACGCTTCCGGGCAATGGTGTTCTTGCTGTTGTTGTTGTTTGGGTGTCAAGAGGGTCGCGGTCGGATGTGTTGAGGCCGGTTAAGGGAAAGGGAATTTAAGTAAAACATAAACGCAAACGGAAATAAAAAAAAAATGTTGCGATTTTTGGCACGCGATTTTGCACGCAGGTAACAACAACACAGCTTGGGATGTATATATGTATATATCTAAATATATGTGTCTGTGTGTGTGTGTGTTTTTAGCACACTGACACACTAACAGGGTGCTCAACAGTAGTGGCAACAACAATAAAAGCCCAAACACAAACACAAAGCGCACAAGAAATACAATGACAAAAAAAAGAAGAAACCCCGAAAAAAGAAAAGGAGAACTACACAGCAAGAAAACTAAAACGATGAATATGTAAATAAATAATATCTTAGTTATTTTGTTTGTTATATAAAGCAATTAATTTATATAAAAGAAGCTTGCTTAACATTAATTATATCTCGGAGATTAGCTCAATTTTGACGTAGATACAGAAGTGAGAATTTTCACTCCTATAAAAACGAGTGAAATGCGATTTTCTTGAAACGTATCAGCAAAAATCAAAATTGAATTTAGAAAACAGACATGAATGCTCTTTTGCACTGCTCTGCTCTGTCATTTACTGGAGCAATAGCAGTTGTAGCAGTAGTTGTAGAAATAGCAACAGAATTAACAAGAGCACAGCGAGAGCATACCAACCATGTTACTTGAAAGCTTTAAAGCTGTAGCTATATCAGAGCACTATTTGTATTGCTCTTGCTGCTACGGAGTGGTAAATTCAAACTCTGTTTTCAGCTTTCATATTAATTGTAACTGAATTTTACACGGTCGGTGGCGCCCTGTTGTACAGGTTTTGCTTATCATTGCTGTTTTCAAGAATATTATAAATATTTGTACATTTTATTGAATATTGATGTCTTGCTTCAGTGTTCCTTAATAACGTGTAAGTGTGTGTGTGTGCGTGTGCAAACAGAAAGAAGATGCAGAAGGCGGTGCCAAAACGGGGGCGTTAACAAAGTGCGTGTGAATGAAAGGAACAAACACAACAAAAAAAGACAAAAGAAATTAAAATCAAATAACCGAAAACCGTTAGAGCTCAATTGAGATTGGCCCTGCAGTGTAGAACTGAAACAGTCTATCGGCTATCGGGGCAAATAAATTTGCATAGCTTCTTCGAGATCAGCTAGTACAACATGTGGTTGCTTATCGATAAGTTGGTATTTTCCCTTACAGCGCTTGATAATGATTTTGACTAGATTTATCGATCAAATCAACGTATACCAATGTGGACATAAGTTTCTAAATGATAGCGTTTGATTTTTTGCTTATTGCTTAATTGTTGATGTTTGCTTTTGTTAAAACGAGTCTTTCGACACATTATTGATTAACAATGTCTATCGATGCAGTATTAATGAATAATGTATGCTTAATGAAAGAAGACACTGTTGATGTCTATCGATATTTGCACATATATCAAATTTGATCATGACGGTCTACAGCTACAGTCCGAATATATTTAGATTCACGAACTTCTTTTTTTCGATAGTTGCTACTGGTATTGGATATGGATTGTGACTCCACTCGTCTACAAATTGTGTCTAGGCTGGAAAAGTCACGGTTACCGTTAATCTATTCCTTTGCTTTGGAACCCCCTCGCATAACACCCCCAGCCCCACCACCAAAAAAAAAAAACAACAAAGTAAGAAAAGAAAAATACGAAAATCATTGGAATTTTGGCTTTGTAGCACCTGGCACCATGGAGCCTGGGGAACCTGGGCGGGGCTAAGCGCCTCCCCACCCGTCACGCCCGCAACGTAAAGCGGCGCGTGCTCAACTGCACCAGCAACTACAACAAGAAAAATACACAAACACACACAATCACACACACAGAGAGTAGGTGAACGCGATACAGGATTCATGATGTTTTCTGTTTGCCTTCTTCTTTGTGGGGTTGTCCATGGGAATTCAGGCGGGAGGGGAGTTGAGAATGGTAGTGGGGAGAGGTGCCCAGTATTCTTCTGCTGTTTTCTTCTTTTTTTTTGAGAGAGAAAGGGCACATATACCGCTATTTTCATTCGTTTTCAGCTGTGAAAGGTATTAAAGCGTAAAAACACGTTGCACATCGATGTATTCCCAGTTGGATCCCTTACACTTACCTTGCCATCCCCTTGCCCATGCCCACCCACACTCAACCTACTGCCACATCTGCGTGTCCAGCTTCAGCTTCAACTGTGGCACGTGAATTTACGTGATGTCGCCGATTCGAACGTTGGCGGCATCCGCTACTCCACCTGAGTGACCAACACGGCCGTGTGGCAACATAAGCAACATAACATAACATAGTCAGTTGAAGAAAATTCACCAATAATCAAATGACCCTATAGTCGAGCTTAAAAGACACTGGCCTAGGGAAATTTACCTAAAATTTGGCAAATTACCCCAAAAACCCAGGCTCGAATCGAGTCTACCTGTTCTTGTATAAATTCTACCATTAGTAATTGTGTGGAGCCCAATACCATTTGTAACTAAAAAAAAATTATGTTGACATCTTAGTAAATAAAAAAGTTTTCCACTTAAGAAATGATTTTTCAACCTATAACAAATGGTTCACGATCTGGCTACTGGAAAACGTCGAATATGTTCCAGGTTATATCAACACTTGTAAGCACACCTTACTAGAAAGCTAGAATACCCTATATAAGGAAAGAGCGCAGCGTAGAAATTAGTTAATTAATATTAAATTCAATTTGAAGGCAACTCAGCGCTGGACTTGGTACTGCAATTAGTTTATCAAATGAGCGCCTAGAGTCCAAGTCGCAGTCCAATTTACGTCAGTCGATTCGTACGTGTCACTATTAAAATAACCACAGGATATATGAGAGAAAATGGCTACGATTTAAGATATCTAGACTGAAAACTAAGATGAAAATGCAGTTATTGACACATTTGTCTCACAACTGCGAACAAATGTTCAAAAACTAATATATGATATATATATATATACTTATGTTGTTTGGCTTTCTCAATGAGTTGAGTGAAATATCAAAAATTGTGTTGCTGTTTTCGAAAACTCCACTGCAGTTCATGAAAGTAAAAGAACTAGAATAATCAGTTGTGAAAAATTAACGAAAAAAAGTTTAATTAAATTAACAGAATCTTTGTGAAATTTATTTGGAAATAAATGAGAATTCAAGTTCGGAACTAAGTACCTGAATTCAATGTTTGTTTTTATATATATATATATAGCAAGAGAATACTAAAAGTAAGTATTTATGGGTTCTAATATAGCTGAATCAATACGTAATAAGGGTATAAAAAAAGTTGAGATTTAGAAATCTCGTTTAATTTCATTAGTTCAAGTTGTAAGAATTTGTCAATTTGTTGACCGACAAATTCCATGTGTACATACTGTGTTTATGAACATACATACATACATACATTCACACACACACACATACATATATATGTATACATTTTCAGCTAATACACCGCATTTGTTGTTGGCAATCCATCAACATCAGCAATCAATCAAAAGACAAATTGCAACTGCATTGCCTTCTAATACCCTTCCGCCAGCAGGAAGCCACCTCTTAATTTACATTTATGTAAGCTGCCTGCTCTGCACGTGGCTTAAGCTATTTGCGTATTGCCTATCCCTGTGGCAACACCTCAGGCTCCATCTGCATCCTTGGTCTCTTAATTTTATTTGCAGCTCAGCTGCTGCGTACATTTTGCTATTTTACATTCACTTTACGATAATATTCAAGCATGCACATTCCAAATTAAAATCCTTAACAACACAATTAACAGTGAGAAAGACAGAGAAAGAGAGAGAACTCAACTACAAGATACCCTCTAACCCTGTACACTGCTTTGTTCATTATAAATTAACGATTTCATAAACAATTATTTTTTTTTTTAACGATTTTATTGTTTATTAAAATAGTAGATTTAATTGCTATTGTTTACCAATTTCTATCGATATTTATTATTATTTTTATTTAATGTACTATAAATTCCAAGATAATAGTTGTCAAATTTGAAATTTAAATTTCATATAAATGTTGCATTTATTTATTTCTTATTTATGTATCGTAATTTCTGAATTTAAGCAATTTCCTTCAATATAATTCCTATTCCCAATGTTCCATCAAAAACAGAAATTTGCTATAATAAATGCATTATGTTTGGGTAAACGATTTAAAAACCAGCAACTGTACCAGCTTCAGTGGCAGGCAAGTTGCAACTGTCAGTTCCATCTATGTGCATGTAGTGAATAGACGGCTTTTAAAATGTAATACCCAACACTAGTAAGAACCAGGGTAAACGAGCGCAAATTGAATGAACCAACAAGAGGAGCCGCAAATTCAAGTGGTTGCTGCATCGAAAGCGATTTTCATAAAATAGCCAGCAAACATGCATTTTTTTTCCGGAATTCGAAGTGAAATGTTAACTGCAATTTATACCTCTTATGAGGGGGGAGCATCAGCCAAGCAGTTAGCACAGTCAGTTGGCCACAGTTGTCCAGATACCAATGCCAAATATGAAAGGTAATACAACTTTAGTTATCGAGTTGGCAACACACAAAAAACCGATTGCAATTCTTATGACAGAGTACATAATATACATATAGGATTTGATTAGAGTTTACAGAAGAAAGTTGCTTTAAGCTAGTAGCTGATACTTAGATGCTTAAAAAGGTTAAAGAGATTTAATATCTAATAGTTAAACCAAGACTTTCACGTTCAGTCAAATGAGTCAAGTAGAAATAGTCGAAGTTGAGTTTGTACAAGACTCTTAATTCGAAGACCGATTTAGTTTCATTGATTTGCATAAATTGACAAAAGCTTGTTGGGACTAAAGAGTATTTCACTGTCGAATAGGATTTGGCGTCTATTTGTTGTTTTATAATTTTCTTAGAGGCTGCAATGCACTTGCAACAACAACAACTGCTGCAAGTGACAATTGGGTGTCTCCATTTGTGTTGTTGTTGTTATGTATGCAATATTTAGTGTTGGAGATATTTACAAAAGAATAAAAATATAAACATAAATAAACAAACATTCTACGTATGTTCACTTGTGTGTTATTTATTGTTGCTGCTGCGGTTGTTGTCCTTGTTGTTGCTGTTGATGTTTTTGTTGTTGATATTGCAATGAATATTTGTTGTTCAATTTTATTGCAAGACTAAAGCAAGCAGACGTTTGAAAATGCAACGGGATAATCAAGGGGATTTGCGCTGCATGCACACGAAACTGTGTCCTCCGAGTGTGTGACACACACAAATGAACAGACACACACACACGCACACACTCTCACACCGCACATCTGCATGCCGCTCTATTTATTTTGCACAGCCAGCCAACAGTTGTCATACATACATATTTTAGTTTCATTTTCAAAAGTTGCATTACAAATGTTAAAAGGAAACTGCCACACAAATAAATACATATATATATATATATACACATACATACATACCCAATACCATATCCAATTATAGCAATTGGCAGGCGTGACTATCGTATTGAAATCAATGTTTCAAATTACTACTCTGTAGCAGCAAGAGCAATCGAAATATTGTCCTGCTATTGCTATTGCTGCGATCTTTAATAGAGCAATGGCAGCGTCAATAGCAGAGAAATGTTTTATATATACTTTGCTCTGATATTTGCCAGAGCAATAGCAGTAGGAAAAGCAATAGAAATTCAAATTGAATGCTCTCTGTAGTTGGAGCAATAGCTAAATAAACAGAGTTCATAAGAAATTACCTAATTGAATAGTAATAGCAGCTGAGGTTGCTTTGCTGGTAGCAGATCCAGCTAACCGCTACGCGGAGTAAAAGAGCGAATCAAATATGCGATTAGAATAGCAGTAGCACAAGTTTGACTATTTGGCTGCTATGCTCCCCCTCTGCTCTTGTTTTTCTGCTATTGCTACAATTACGGAGAGCACAATGGAAATTTTTTTGCGCTTGCTACTGCTATTGTTCTTGCAAATGACAGATCAAACAGAGCCAAAGAGCATTTATGTAAGATTTTCTGCCATTGGCTCTGCTATGGCTCTGCTATTGCTCTGTCAATGTTCGTAGAAGTACCAATAGTACAATGGAAAACTATGAAGTAGAGTAACACTTCAATAAACATACATAAAGTTAATTTTGCAGAGGCTATGCCATACAAAAATCCTGATCAAAAATATATTTGTCTTAAATAAAATGAAAAAACTCTCCTAGGCAGGCAACCTAAATGGCTTTCCAAATATCAGCAAATATTGTCTATGCCTAAAGTAGAAATGACAAATTAAAAATAGATTTTAGTTCGGTTTCGACTATTCAAATAAAATCAAGAAATCTTCTGAAATTGTTTTTAACAATTCCAATTCACGCATCATTGAAAAAATGTTTGAGTTAAGCAATCAGATTTAGATGGCAATCAAGACGAAACTCACAGCCATCATTTGGTAGACTGAAACTAATGTATATGTTAGGAATATTATTTGGTATTCAGAGTTGTACCAAATGAAATAAGTAAGAATAACAACAAAATGCATTCTTAATTCACAGATACTTTTGTCAATGTGAATTTTAGATATCGTTTACAAATTGCAAAACAATCCCAAATACCGAAGACATCGTGGCACTTGCAATGTACCAAAAACGAAACCAAAACAGTATTGGACTTATTGCCGTTTCCAGCCTTCAGGAGATTAAATAAGAGTTCAAATTTTGTTTACCTGTTTGTGTGGTAAAATTTAGCATTAAGTGTGCGTGTGTGTGAGTGTGTGTGCATTGGTTCAATATTTGTTTGGTATTTTTGATTATTTTGGGCTATTTTTCGCATTGTTGCTTGGCAATGTTTATTTTACACTCGACCTACTGCACTTGTGCTCTTTAATTACTCTCCAAGCTGCAATTACGTATATTTGCAAATAAACATTTCAATTTTTTTTAATATATACATATTTAATGTTTATATTCAATAGTATTTAAGCAAAATATTTTATTTACCATGCATAGGCAATTACATGGCTTGTACTTCCAAGTTTGCTCCAGAGTGTGCGTAAACATGGACCATATGTACAGTGTGTCAAATGCATAAGCATGCCCACCAAGTTGATTTATCATCCCGGAGATATCAGTCACAGATTAAAGTTAGAATTTGCTGAATGAGCTCAGCTCTTCAATATTCAATGCAGAGTACGCTGTCTCTTAATAGTGAGTTAAACATGAGTATACGTTTCGTCCATGTTCGTCAATAATATGTACGAGTATATTATAGTTGTATAGAATATTATAAGTAAGTGTATACTGACACTTACATATCTTCAACTTGATTGCACACGTTTCTACAGTTTGAATGGGTTCAGTTTAGAAATATATTCAGGGCTGATGAATAGCATGAATAGCTAATCAAGTAGAATATTTCCGTTTAGATAAATATATTACATTCTTTTTTTTTTTAGTATTATTTTCGTTGTGGAAGCGGGCGCATGGTGCGTATGAGTAACGTGTACAATGCATTTGATTATTGTGCATGTTAAATGTGCACTTTAGTATTTATGCATTTATGCATACAGCTGGCTTGTTGTTATTAGTGTTGCTGTTATTGCTGTTGCCGTTGCTGTTGCTGTTGCAACTTAAGTGCATAAATAAACACATTTTAATTAAATTAAAATAAAATGCATATCGCATGCATTTATTATCGATGTCCACATCCGACAGCTCCGACATCCGACGATGAGCTGAATGCCATTTTACAATGAATAAATTTATGTGTGTATCATGTGTGTGTGCGTGTGTATGCTTTTCCATTGCTGCCTGCTCCACCCTTACTGCCACAGAGCCTCTCCAATTGGTTTCGGCTTTAGTTCTCCAAATCGAATTAGACCCAGGGGTCGAGCTGTGCAACATTTCCGAAAGTGCTGCGCTTAGGGACAAGTTGAACTCATTTGTTCGTTTAGTCAAAATTCCACTTTTTGGGCTAATAACCAAACAGACAATGCCAGTTGGCCTCCATTGACATAAACAATCAATATGCCAGCTTATGCCACTCAATCGTTTGATCAGCCCTTATCTCTGGTTATACATATGAGCAAACATGCATCTGATTCACATTCCCCGGCTGCTATATACATATAGACAGATGTATTCACTTATCACCAGAGCAAAGTTCATCAAAGTAACATCAATAAGAGATTTGTGTCGAATTGTACCAGCCAAATCATACGCACCATGGATCAAATCCTAGTTCCTGTTCCATATTTCAATTGTATTCATTTGGATAGCAGCTAAAATTTACTTTAGTTATTTAAAGTGTAAAGTCTGCCAGTCATTTAATAATTCCGAAATCTACATTAAACGAAGTATGAGTGCACATACGAGTATTTAAGCATAAAAAAACGTCATGTATTTTGATAATAATGAGATAAATATGAGTATATATGTAAAACTTAAATATTTCGTAACCGATCTTGTTGAAATTTTCTGCAGTTGATCAGTAATATGTTAATGCATATAATATATCTATAAGAAGCGTCAGCCTTTAGGACTTGCTTTTATTGCTATCGGAAATCGATGTGTATCGATATTTTCGAAAAGGGGGCAGCTATCAGTCAACTGAAGCAAACTTGCTCCGGGTTTGAAGTCTTATAAAGAAACTATATTTTTTATTTTACTTTGCCACAATGAATTGCTATGATTATTATTTTGTAGACTTAAACTATTTTTTATTTAAATATGTTAAATTTGATGCGATTTTGAAATGTATTTATTTGAAAAGTGACTTATTTGTGACATACCTGATCGCTTCAAAAGGCAAACGCGCTTCAATCAAGTGTCTCTAATCAGTTGTTTCTTTACCCACTTTGCGAGCTGCTTCGCGATCCGGATACGGGTTTTATTTGCAAATTAAGCACACACTTCAAGACACACACTCAACACTGTGCAGTGGCCAATGGAATTATGAAATGCGATTTCCATCACTGACAATATATATATATATATATATATATATATATGTATATATGCGTATATATTTGTTGCAATTTATGTGCCAGCTCTCGTGTGCGTTGGAAAACCAAAACAAAAATTAAAAAAAAAAACAAAATATACTAATTATGTGGAAGAAGCGCGAAATACGCCGAATGTGATGTGTGACTATAGAAATCACAACAAACAAGCAGCACGCGGCAATTGAGCGCTCGTAAAGTTCGTAGCCCGGCGCGAGAATAGACAAACAACAAAAATGGGAAACACTCCGTAAATGAAATGGCGCAACGCAATTGACGACACGATATCGTCGCGGCCCGGCTCATTGGGTCACTGAAGCAGCCAGTTGCGCGGCAGCCAGCGAGACCTGCTGCCACTTTCAATCAAACACGTTCGCCTTCGCATTCGCATACAGACACACACACATAAAAGCAGACTCGCGAGCGTGCGGGAGAGGACAACGTTGCCCGCTGCAAATACCGACACAGACTGCATTCGACAGTGTTTTCGTCAGCGAATTTAACACGACGCACACACACACATACACACACACACACACGCAACGCATAGGACGCACAGCGAGGACGAACAGCGTACACGAAACGAATCGAATCGAAACGAAACGAAAGGAACTTTGAACCACGACCAACGACAACCGACGACAACGAAACGAAGAAGCTGAACGCACGAGCAGCCGACCAGCTGTTTTTAGTTGCGCATGACCCGTGAGCAGAGCAAAGACGAAGACGAAGGACACGCAACAGCAACAGCAACAGCAGCAGCAGCAGCCAACAAGCCACAAAATTGGCGCGCAATTTCAATTAGTTAATGTCCTGTCGTCTTGCCACTCGTCTCAGTCTCCGTCTGTGTCTCAGTTGCGTCTCGGCCATCAATTTCTTAACAGAAGTCGCCGGTTGTCGTTGCCTGCACCCCGCCCACCGCCCCTTGGCCAACGCTGAAGTTCACGGCCCGGTGCTCAGTTTAATTTGGCATTCAGAGTGTTCACGTCCGGGTTTTGAAGAAAAGGCCAACAAAAATCTGATCAGAAGGCAATACTTGATGGACAACCAACATGGAGAACAAGCATTGCGCACATCTATTTGTATACTCGGCGTAGCCCTGATAAAACCAACTTATAAATGTGAATAACGTATCGAAAGTCAAAATGAACAAGCCTCCATCTCTCTCTCTTTCTCTCTATCTTTAACTTGTACTTCTCCTAATACTAAGGTTTACAATTCTGGGTTTGATTTGGTTTTCTTTTTTGGGTTTTCCTAATACACGCAATAAATAATGTTGACGCATTTTACATATAACTCGTCGATCATTCAAAAATGTTAGTTTTGCACTTAACATCACTGAACCATTCTTAGCAGCAACTTGTGTTATTAGAAAAATGAATAGTAATTTGTTTCTTAGTTTTGTTAATTTTCATGTAATTTTTCACATTTAATTTCATTAATTATTTAATGTGTAACCCAAATATTTAATTTTAGTTGCAAATTCTTAATTATTAATATTAAAACTCTTTTAAATTTTTATTTCAAATTCGAATTCATATGCGATTTGAATACCCATTTAAAATTAAGTATTTAAGAAGAAGAGCCAATGCCATTCGCAGCGAGACGTTGACACACTTAACCATTTGTGGTCGACGTCAATGTTTGATTAAGAACACATTGAACCTTCTCTGCATTCAATGCCGGGTTTCAATAATGAAAAATTGCTACTAATAGCCTTAGTTGTTTGGGTGTGTGTTGGTTCTAAAGAAGTCGCGAGTGGGTTAAAACAACAGACAAGTTATCTGGCTGGCTGGCTGGGTGGGTGGGTGGGTGGCTGGCTGGCAATCAAGCACAAGACCACAAACAATGCACGCCTACGATTGCCTTTCAGCTGGAGTAGTTAGCTCTCGGCTGGGTCATTGACAAGAAGGGATAGGGCCTTGAATAGAGCCGGGCGGTGGGGGAGGCGGGTGTCTATCCGAACCGAAAGTTAAAACAAAGGAGCCACTGTGACGACAACAATGACGAGAAGGCAAACGCAACGAAAAAAAAAAACAAAAAAACAAAAAAGGCGAACAACGCGCACAATAGAAAGCTCCCTCTGCCCCCTAGACCCCGCCCCGTCTGCCTTTCCTGCTTCACGACTCGCAGCAGGCTGCAAGTGTGAAATGTGGCATTAAAATAAAGGAACACTCTAATAAGACTGCCTTTTGTTATCAATGCAAAAAAGGCAACGAAAAAAAAATCGAAAAAAAACTAACAAAAAATTTCGCATGCAACTGCAGCAAAGGCACCTTTTAGGGGCGTTAGGTGGATACCAAAGCTTTTTCTCTCCCTTCCGCCCCTTAGGCAGCGCCAAGTGTGAAGAGTGGCAAGAAGCAAAGAAAAAAATTGTAATTTCCGGCAAAATTGTGAACGAAGCTGCGTTTTTAATATCATCTGGCAGCTGGGCTTCATCAGACAGCAGGCAGCTACAGGAAACTAACCCTACGAAATATGAGCAGACGTACGAGCAGCAGTCATTTTGGTAATTTTAGTAACAGGAATCGAATTGATTAGCATACTGTTTGTGAGATTTATTGCCACAAATTAAAAGTACTAGCACGCACGCACTTCAAGAGTATCTGACAGATACATTTCCTATGCTGACAGATACATTTTCCTATCCAAAAATAGACTGCAAACTAAAAGTTCAACTTTAACAAATGAACTTTATCAAAATTTGGAATCAAATTAGTTTGCGAGTCCATAAGTTATTTATTTATTTTTATAGACAGGTTTATACAGCGTGAACAATTCGCATTCGAATGGACTGACAATTAATAACATAAATATCTGCATACAAACAAATATTAATCAGAACACTCATATATTTTAAATACTTTCTTCTATAACTTGTATTTAAACTCATTTGAAACAAAAAACAAATTGCTTCAATAATTAAGAATATTTTGTATACCATGAACCCATTGTGCAAATGTGTGTAATGTACGTAAATTTATACAGAAGAAGCCTAACCCCCCATAATGTAGTATATATATGTATATATGCTTAGTCAGGATCAAGAGACGAGTAGATCTAGATATATGTCCGTCTTAGATCTCAGAGATTATGAGAGGTAGAGATATAAAGTTTGGAGTATTAGTTCTCGTATACTTCGTGCAGGTCAAGTTTATTTCATTTTATCGATAACTGACATTTTTTTAAAAAAATGTAAGAAATGTAAGAAGAGGACATCCCAACAGACGTGATTGGAGCTTTCTCAGTGTACATTTGAAGGTATAAATATTAATAAATCTCTCACACCTACACTTTAACGAGAGCAGGATCCTATGGAAATGGGTAGCATTGCTTAGAGGATGGATTTACGCCCATGATCCCCTACTGAAATCGATAGTATTGCACAGTCAAATGATGCGCATATTGCGATAACAATGCAAGTTTGGCTTCTACTCGATAGGTGCGAATTTGGTGACAAGCTGAATGACGGCTTCTAAGCAGCTTATAACCACGCCCAAGCACCGCACCCTGACTGACATTGCGAATAGCATGACAAACACACACACACACATAGATAGATATGGTATGCCAATATTTCAATAACATTGCCGGCTGTTTGTTGAGTGGGAGTGGGCAGAAGTCAATAATCAAACGTTAATGGAAACATGCAAGTGGCTTCTAAGACAAAGACGTTTGCTGTCTGGTGTTAAGGCGCTTACGTGTCTACACACACATCCGCACACACACACCCGCACATACACACACAGATATTCACACTCAAATGCAATCTTAAGATGGAATGCGAGTCGCGTATTTGTCTGAATTCTCATAATACTCGCCCAAAACTAATAATCATTTATGCGTCTGTGGCTGTAAAGCTAGTTCTGTGTGCAGTTATTTGATATAACTGTGTGTGTGTGTGCGACTTTCAAACGTGACTGAACCAGCTAAAGCTACAATTGAACTGTTACTTCAAAATTTAATTGAAGTCAAAAACATTTCATTATTGCCTGTCGAGAGTAAAGAGAAGGGATCGAGAAGATGCCTGGGAACTAAATAGCTATAACGCTACAAATGTTGCAACAATTCAAAATGGCAAAAGCGGCATAATGATGTTGTGCAATGAAAAAGTATACATGAGATATATATGTTCTTGATCAACACGAACAGTCGAGTCGATTTGGCTATATTCGTCGCTCCGTCTGTATAAACGAGCTGATCTCTGGGACAATGAGAGTCAGAGATTTCAAATTTGGAACATTAGTTCTCGAAAACTACGCACATATCAAGTTTGGTTAATTTTTTAACTGCCCCGCATTTCGAATATCGATAAACATCGATTTGCGATAGCAATTAAGGCCACAATTGTTATGATTTTATCTTCCAATTAATATATAATATACGCTGAGATATTATAAGTCAACCGTGGAATCTTCGTTAATTGTTAACCTAATCGAATTTTGCACATTTAATATATTAACATCAGCAAGCCTGGGGTATCTCCCAGACGAGCTCTCTCGACTCAGACTAATTTGTTTTTAACTTATAGTTAATCAGCTTTAAATACTATCCACTTGACAACTATAAGTTGCTTAACTCATCATATTTGACAGTGTATGATCAATCAATCAAATTAATTGAAGGTGCACTTTTGGTTATGTGGTCAGCTGGCTAGCTAATCTGCTTATTAAGTAAGTTAAAGGCCCAAATTTAATATCGATATTAGACATATTTAAATGGTAATTGCCACGAGCAATCAAGAAAAGCATGTTCGATTGTATTTGTGATACTGAAGTCTTTAAGATTGAATGTGTGGATGTGTGTGCTCTTTTCTTTTTTATAGTTATATAATCAGATTACAATTACGGCTATTAACATCACATTAACTATATGCCTGGTTTATACCAGATGCTTTATCACTGAGAGAAAATCTCTGTGCAAAAGTCAAGTAAATTTAAACATGAAGTCTTTCTATACATACTTTTACTCATGTAAGGTCAAATTAGGATCAAGTTCTTAACGATTAACTCTTTAATTTTCAAATTTCATTTTGATGATGATATGTTTATAAGTTTAAGAACTCGAACACTTCAATTAACTAAATATCTTATTCAAAGCAATCCAATTGTTGCCTTAAGAATTGACTAGTCTCCAGATGAGAACTACACTTCATTTTGATGATAATGTTTGTAAATTAGCTACAAAACTCACTCGAGGCAATTTAATTGTTATTTTAATAAATAACTAATTTTCAAATGAGAATAATACTTAAGTTATCCAGCAACAATTTACATTTGGCGGAGATTCTTCGCGACCTTGAGCATATTTGTACTTGACTTTAGTATTGCTCTTTTTACTGAGACTGTGTGTGTGTGTGTGTTTGGACTTTATCCCCTATAGTTACAGAGTCAAAATTACATTTTATGAACGCACGCATACACTCAGAGAGAAGCAAACACACACACACAACAACACACACATACAGAGAGAAAGACACGAACACATTCTAGACGCTTGTCGTGAAGTTGACAACACTTTCACTAACCCCCCACACACACACGAAAACACACACTCACACACAGACTATACACATGCCATCTTTCTCCCGCTAAACATTTATTTGGCTTGTTATTTCGTTGCCGCCTGCTTCCCAACACTTTATTGCGATTTAAATTTTCATTATCTCGCTCGATGCGTGCGAATGTGTGTGTGTGTGCGTGTGTGTGTGTGCATGTGAGTGCTGCAAGTAGTAGCGGTGGTGGGCGGAAAGGGGTTGGGGGTATAGTGATAAGTTGAATATTGCTCAACTTTTGCCCAACTAATGATAAGTTATCTAATCTGCTTGCTTGCAGTGCGGTGACAGAATAATTGACTTGTTAAATCAAAAATGTGCAAAGCGACATCCAGTCTTATTCATTGGCAGCGCCTTTTGTTACGAGTCCTGCTTGCCTTGGTTCCTGCACAGTCTCATTAAAAATATCGCATAGAACCGATGGGGCAGATGCAGTTCTTGTCAACGCATTGTGCAATAGTTTCAAGTGCCGTCTGTCCTGCACCAATTAATGACGTAAAATATTTGTACTCCATCGTTATTATCATTATCATTGTCATCATTAGAGACAGACAGGAGACAGGAGACAGGAGACAGGAGACAGGAGAGACAATTAAACGACTTTTTCCCGCACACATTCTAACATGTTCTCAATTATGAAAACTTTTTTAGCACGCTCTCAACTTATAAGTATGTATGTATGTATGTGTGTGTGTGTGTGTGTGTGTGTGCGTATGTGTGTGAGTGTGTCTCCTAGCTAGCAGACAGCTCGTTAGTTGCTGTCCTTGCGATGATGCTCAACAAGTAGTAGACAAACGGCGAGCAGCAAAAGAAGCGGCACACAGGGCGCATACTTGATCTTATCTGAAGCAATGCAATGCCCTAACAATGGCATACAAGAATCCTCTAACAATAATAATAAAAACTTTAAGAAAACACAAGTCCAAAACAATTATGATAATTAAGCAAATTTCGTTCTAAATGTGATTGTCTTATGTGTTATACTTTATACAGGGTAACAACATTTTTAATATTTTAAATCATCAAATCATTTTTTATTATAAAGCAACTATAAAGACTAATCAATTTCATATTTGGAATATATCTCACATAATAATAATATATTTTTTACATCAAGGGTATTACAATTTCGGCACACCCAAAAAGAAGAGGATAAAAACGGATTTCTTTCGCGCTTTTTCACCACGTGTGAAAATTGTAATTTTGTTCGGTTTTTTTTTTTGGCCATTCAGCATTTTCATCTATCTTTTGCGCCACTATTTTTTTTTGCTAGCTAATCACCGAGCGCCGGCAGTGAAATTTACTTGCCTCATAGTTAATACTACCTCTGATCCCTATAAGCTAGCTGGCAAAGTGATTGGCGAGCCGGGGCTTGCATGTGATTCTCGGGGATTACTTTCGCTGAGCCAAATGATGTTGTCGTCTCAACTTGGATTGCGGCTGGCACAGCCAGTAAATGGCAAAGGGACCGCAATGAGAGTTTATATATGGACGAAATATGTAGCGATCAATGCTAGATATGCAGATGCAGAAAATCTAATATACAAAATCCAGAGAAACGAAGTTTACGTTGAAATCGAAATAAATGCTTTAAAGTTTAACTTCTGGCCAAGAATTGTTTAAGTGCTGACATAAATAAGAAATAAATCAAGAAGGAATGCTCCAGTCGAGTGAGCACCCAGAATTCAGATGTTAAATAAATAAATCAATTGGAAATAAATAATGAATTATAAATAATAAATAGTAGACTGAGAGTAGTTCATTTTATTTTGTATTTCTCGAGAGAAATAATCACTGCAGTAGGAACTATTTATACACCCATAATTTATACTGTTGTATAGTTTACTATAAGTTGACCTGATTCTTACTATGTAATCTATAGGGGAGCTTGAGAGGATAAAGTCTTTTGAATATTCGTTTGGTTGTAAATATGGTTTATACTATGGTTGCTTAATAATATATTTGAAAAGTTCGAGTTTATTTCGTAGCTTCAGCCGAGATATTGTGCCAAAAATAATCACTAGATTTTGTGCCATGATTCCCACCATGGAGTTTAGATATTTCCGTTTAGCTACGATGTCGGCTTCCCACTTAAATCTTCTGTCAAAAATGATTGGTAGGCATCCAAATACACTATTTCAATCTCTGACAGTTGGTTAACTTGCCTTAATCTAAGCTCAACTAAACTAATCTCTAACTGAGTGATACTCAAACATTTTTACATTGCTTTCAGCGATTCAAGGCAGACCAAGGGGCAGGTTTGGCTGCGGCTTAGGCTGCATATATATATAATGTGGCAGACATAACTGTGGTTTTTGACACTGAGGCATAGCCGCACGTATGTGGCAAGTAAACGTAATCATAAATGTAACTGTTTGCCATATTAACTTGTATAATTGTGTAGATGCCATACAAATACTTTATATAACTACGTGCGTCTGTGTGTGTGAGAGTTGGTGTGCGTCTGTGTCTGTTGCCAATGGCAATAGCTAAGCTGATGCTGGAGCCAAGTCATCAGCAGATGAAATCATTTCACACTTTTGCTGTTTACTTAGGCGTAAGTCAACTTTATGAATGCTCAACGCTGCTAGCATCGAGAAACCACTAAGACAAATACCAAATATAGTTATACACACACACACACATATATATATATATATATATATATTTATATATATATATGTGTAGAAGTGCACGTTGGCAAAGTCACAAAATTGCAATAATTTTTGGGATAAAATTCGTCCTCAAAACCGCAACGAACGACAATTTTGGCATTTTCACACTTTATGGCGGTGGCTGCATGGGGTGTGTGTGTGTGTGTGTGTGTGTGTGTGTGTTGTGGAGGGGAGGGGAGGGGAAGGGAGAGATTAAGGCAGGCATAGCCAGCATATCGAGGTTTGGCATAACTACTGCTTGTGCAATATGTATTGCACAATATAGACTTAAATGCTATCTGAGATTTTCACATGGATGATTTAGTTTTCAACTTTTGGAGTGCAAACAAAATAGAGAGAAAGAGCGAGAGAGAAAGAAAAAGCGAGGGAGAGAGTAAAAATAAGGCAAAAAACGTTGAAAAGCAACAGAGAGTATAAAATTCAAGAACTTGATAACTTTGAAAACCAAAAACTTGTTAAAAGCAATAAAAACTAGCAATGCAATCAATATATAAATCAGAAACCTAATAGAAATGTTAAATGCAAGAAAATAAGAAGCAGAGCAGCATAAAAAAAAGAAAGTCAACTTTTGCCAACACCCCCTCCCTGCCTTCCCCCTCTCAGCACCCCATTTAGTTCTTTTGTGACTATGCGAATGAGCCAGCAAAATCAAACAAGTTAAAAAGAAAGGCGAACTCATCATAACTAAGTACACATGTATTTGTATTCGTATCTGTATCTATATATTTATGAGTATGTGCATGCACTACACCTGCTCTTCGTCTTTAACACACACACACACATTCACGTATCAAAAATCGTTTGCTAATCAAATCTACCGCCAAAATTGTTGCCATTGTTCGAATGTATTGCAAAAAAAATAAATAAACAGTTGAGAGCTGCTAGCTGATTTCTGTAGCTATTTGTTACTTTTGTCGATACTCTTACTTTGAGGGCAGTGAGAACTTATTCCAAAAGTTTGACAATCAGTAAATTATTGAATTAGGTCAAAAACTGACTTCTTATATACAAATTGAATTTTTTGTTTCCCAATCAATTTGTTAAAAATGTAACTATGCTAAGTTTTTTTTTCCGAATCTGATTATTTTTATATTATAGCAACTGCATATTGTTTAGTGAACTCTATTTATAATTTAAATATATATTTTTGTTGGAGCCAAGTGTATTGTTTTTTAATCATTTTTTGATTTGTATTGTTATCTAACATAAGAAATTAAATCAATTTAACTGACGCGAAAATGAAGATAATTATATAGTGAAGTTTAGAAAACGTAAAGAAATATTTGCCAGTGTATTCAATATTCGTACCAAATACAATCCGACTTTCTTGTGACCACAAAATAGGTCAATCGCTAGACAAATGCCACAAATACACTCAAACACACTTACACTCAGTGTGAACTGCATGAAATTGAATGTGATTGAATGTAGACACACACACACACAGACAACCACACACACGCACACACCTGACAGCAAACATCCCACAAGCAATGACAAGAAAAAATTGCCTTAAATATATATTTTGAATGAAAAGTATTCAAACAAAATTGGCATAAGGATAGAGAAAAAGTGCGGGAGTCAGGCACAGAGGTGAGTCGAAAATACCTAAGCGTCTCCCAATAATATCTGCCTCCCAAACACACACAGCACACACACACACACACACCCACCCACCACATACATATTTCATCTTGTGTTAGCGCTTTTCAAACACATGATCGATCTTTAGACAGATGCAGATGCCAAGTAGGAGGATGTACAGAAAGAAATGAAATAGGAATGGGAGAAGTCTGGGGTGCTATAGTGAAAAGGGGAACGTAGTGTGCATGGCAAAGGGGATGAAGAGGGGGAGGAGGGAGGGGAGGGGGGGGGGGTGTTGAAGAAGTGGATAACACATACGCTCAGGTGTCTTTTGGCCCAAGTTTTGCGTGCCAAAGTTTGCACAGCACAAACATCAAATGCTGCGCCAAACTCACGCCTTAAGTCTCCCTCTCTCTCTCTCTCTCTCTCTCTATCGCTCTCTCTCTCCATCTCACTCTCTTTATCCCCCTTTCTGCATACGTGTGTGTGAAAGAGACACCGAATTGAATACGCTTTCATATCCTGTAATATAATCAAATTGGTTGAATATGCGGTTCAGTTGTTTTAAAGCTAGCCCACAAAGATTGAGATCTAAATAAGCAAAATTTTAAATTGAGAAAGATATCGCCAGAAAATTAAAATTGCAAATTATGTAATTCTTTTTTATTTTTGTTAAGATACAAATTTGTAATGAAAACTAAAACTATTATTTCTTGAGAAAAATAAAACTGTTTAAAAATCAAACCAATGCTTTAATGATAATTTGGGTAACAAAAAAGCCAAAATTTAAAATATTGTGTGTGTACAAATATAAAAAACAAACCCTGGAAATTGAACATTTTTTTTTTATCCAAATTCTTGCTTATTAGAAATACACTTTAATGCATAATACGGTGAGCTGCGCTTGTCTCCAAAAGAATGATGATTTTCTAAATATCAGGGCAATTCAATTCAATTAATGGCAAAAAGAACCCTACATATTGGAGACAAACTTATCCCCTAAAATCTTTGGCACAATCTTATGGGCACAGCTAGTAATGAAGCATTTGCTTAAAATATTAGTCCTTGACATTCCAGGGTGTCTTGCATTTGAGCATCTTTCTCTTCTCTGTGTTGTTGTTATTGTACAAAACATGCATGCACATATCCACACACACACACATACATAAATAGATATATATATATATATATATATATATATATATATATATATATATGTGAGTGTGTGTGCAGCACTTGGGCCGCTTTTTGTGTTGGCTGTTTGGCTGTTTTGTTTGTTTGGCTGTTTGTTTGTTTGTTTGAGTTGCTGTTAGAATTATTTTTTCCACTAACATAAACCCGCGCTGCACACACACAACCACATTCACACACATACACACACACGCACACTCGCATACACAGTGACAGCTGTTGGTTGCACATGTGACGCTCATCCTGGTGTGTCCTTGTTTGCAAATACATATGAAAAACAAACAAGCATAGATTTAATGCAGCTCAGTTTTTTTCTATATTTTTGTTCTCTGTTTGTCTATCTGTCTGTCTGTCTGCGTCTCTCTTAGACTTTCGTTGTCTCCGTCCTTCGTCCTCTACCCGAACATCCTTTGAACAATTTTTGACAATCGCAGTGCTTCCTTCCTTAAGTCCTTGTCTGTCTGCCTGTCTCTCTTTTTCTTTGTATGCGTGAGTGTGTGTGTGTGTGATGTATGTGTGTGTGTATATTGTGAATGGGGTCTGTGACCTGACCTGGCAAGCAAGCGCCTTTAAGATATCAAATATTAGCCCACTTACGACTCGCCAAATACTAATTCCTTAATGCAATTTTGTATTATCTTCTTTTCAATTAACTGAACTATGAACTGAACTATGATTTACTGTTTGATGGCCTATTTTTATAATTTGTGAATGATTCCCTGAAATTGTATTCCGACGGGATTCGAAATATAAAAAAATAGATATACATATGTACTTAAGAAAAAAACAACAACAAAAAAAAAACTTGACCTGGAGCCGGCAAACAACATATTTAAAATAAATAATAAATAATGTTTGGGTTTCTCTGGCTTTCAAGTTGATCAAATGTTTCGCTAGAATACTTAATCTTTTCCTAAGGCGACATATTTTGCCAAGATGTGCTTTGTGCTTTAATGATCCCTGATTATAGCTGCCCAAGATATATTTGACTTGTCTGCCACCTGTTGCCTGAATCCAGCTCGATTGTGTGTTTGCCTATGCCACAAAACGGTATTGAAAAGGACTCAAATCTCTTCTTTGATTCCTAAAAGAGCAACCACAAGTGGTGTATATTCCGTTATGCATTTGTTACCGGCCGACGCCACCAGACAGATCGATGTCCTATGATATCTGATTGTCCAACAATCATAAATCAATCCATAGTTTTGTGTGTATTTTGAAAACTATCCCAGTCTGTCAAAAAACATCCCTCTACAAGAATATTTGTAAATATTTTGGTGAGGAGTATGACAAGCGGACAGACCAGATATGATAATTTTCTTTTTCTGATCACAGCTTTTACTTTTCTTTGCTTTCTTTTATTTACGTCCTTGGGGACATTTTATTTTGCTTATGATTTGTGTGTGTGTGTGTGTTTTTATCCCTTCTCTTTAAGCTAATCGAACTCCACTAATAATAAAAACACTCCATTCTCTAATTCCACTGTAGAGATATAAATACAAGTTTTTTTTTTCATTCTGCGACCCTCGTTCACCCATTTGTTAATTAAAATCATTTGTTAATTAACCTCAAACTGCAATTATTCGTTGTATGCACAGCTCAAAGAAAATGAAACAGGATTTGCAAAATTGTTTAGCTGTAATTCAATTAAATTTGATATTGTTTGTTAAAACACCTCTGTATGTATGTTTGTGCATATCTAGTTTGTTGGCAGCTTGTCTTATGCATGCATATGCATACAGTGCCTGTCAAATGTCAGCTGACAAACACACTCACACACGCACACATGGAATAATAGGCGTCAGCCACCCACATCGAACTCTGTGCAACGCTCTTCTGCAGGTCGTTTAAAGTTTACATGACGTTGTCGACGCCCCGGACATGGACACGGATCTCAACACACACACACACACACACACACACACACACACACACACACACCTGTTTACACACACCAGCATACACAAACTCACATACGTCACATTTGGCTTGACTGATATATAAAGTTGGGAGAGCCATGCTGAGGTGCTTGCTGAATGATATAAACTTAATTGCGGAAATTGGGTTAAAAAACTTTGACACATGTGCGGGCTATACAAATTTATACTTCTATATGCCCACACTCAGAAAAATAAAACACCATCTACTATATACCATACATGTACAAAATACTCTCAGAACAATGCAATGAAAACTAGAAAATGTTTAGGATTTTCATTATAATTGCTAAATAAACGAAAAAACATTTTAATTAGGAAGTCTATTTTTTATATTTTATTGTTATTGTTTACTAATGTGAAAAAAATGACCAAAAGTAAAAATTAATATTACACAAGAGTGCTGAGTTGGAAGTGAATTTTGTTCTTAGCGGGCTTAGCACCTATCTTAGAAACCTGCAGCTGATTGATTGATGGATTTCCTAAATTAACTAAAGGTCCTGCTTAAGAAATCAAGCTGATTGATTTGGTAACTATTTGCAACTGATTCTGAAAAGAGTTTTATATTTCAGAAAAAAATGGTTTTTGTAATACTAATTTTGTGTTCTGCATCTTTGACCTTGACGGCGTCTGCACTCTCAATTTATTTTTAAAAGTGTATTTACATGCATATTTAAATATATATATATATATATATATATATATATATATGTATATGTATATAAGAATTGTGGACTATGCCTCTCGTTGACTTTACTTAAGCCAGCCTTTCGCACAGAGCACTCTGAAACTGGTGGCATGCCGAAAGTTTTTATGCCACACGTCGCACTGTCCCCCCATCCACCTTCACAGCTATATGCCATCGCCCCCTCAATGACTACCGCTTTCACCTAAGCTAAGGGCAACAAGCGCCCTTGAAGCATTCACACTCCCCGTTTTGTGCCCGTTGTAATGCAATTTTATTTCATTTCATTGAAGGCAAAGTTTTCTCTTCGCATTCTTTTACTTTACTTTGGTTTCACTCCGTGCGTTCGTGTGTGTGCGTGTGTGTGTGCGTGTGTATGTGTGGTATAATAATATATATATATTTATATATATATATATGTATACCGATTTTTTTCCATTTCCTATTTCCTTTTTGATTTCCATGCACCCCTCCACCCTCCCCAATCGACTTTAGCAATAGTTCTCTTTCTCACTTGGGGCCTTGTCTTATATGCTTGGTTTGCTGTAGTTGGAGCAATGACAAATTTGCCTTAAATCGCATACGCCTAACCAGAAAACTCCGCCCCCCCTTCTGCCCTGCCCACTCTCGCTGTCAACCCGCACACACACACACACAGACAATATATGCAAATCTGTAATGTAAGTAACAATTTCCTTCCCTATGCGGGAAAACTTTCGTATTGTAAATTATGAGCGTGCGAATATTGCTTTCAGCATTGAAAACGAAAAAAATAAAATAAAATAAATCTGGAATCTGGAATCTGAAAAGTCTCGCAACTCGACTGTGATTTAATTATGTATGTGAGTTAGCATGTGGGAAAATGTATATAATTTTAGAACAAAATATGATATAAAAAGTATCAAATTATTCAATATGGGTCTTGTGCCATATACGTCATGCTGTCTGTCTGTCTCTGGGACACCGTTCCTACTTTTGCCAGCAACTTGGGAAGAACAGACCTATAAGCTCAAAACTTGGAGAATATGTACGTCTACGTGTTTAAATTGGGCTGCTACGGAGCTGAAAAATCAATAACGTGGATAATTCCAAGTCAATCAGACCATATATCTTTTACACTTTGGATGTTAGATAGCTAGTGAGTTTGAGTGTGTGTTATTAACCCATGATTCAGAAGTTATGGCCGAATCACCTTTGAATAAAAGTAATGGCTTTGCAAAGTATTGAACCATTTCGTTAAATCTTTCAGAGAGCACAATTTTGACATGAATTTTAAGTCAGAATCGCGTTTTCAACTTTGAATGTGGTAATGAAACTATGGAAAGTATACATATATTTATATATTTTATTATTTTAAGTAACAAATGAATGTCAAATCGACCTTGAAAAAACTGAGGTTGCTTTGTTCAAATTGTTTTAAAAAATACAAATTATTGCTAGATGACCCTGTTCAATTTTATTTTGGATCAATTGTTTATTGTTTGGTGACCTCTTTCAAGGTCAAGTGTTTATTTCTTATTTTCTTTTTCTTTATATATACCTTTTCGGATCTATTATAAATGATTGCCAAATATATCAAGTATATATGTATATATAAATGGGCTCGCAGATGCCTCCCTCTGCCTGTAACATACTCAAACATACTCATTATAGCATTTTGCCCAATTTGAGGGCCATAATTCGATTTACTTAGCTTGCAACTTTCATCAATTCTGAACAGTATATTGAATGCGTTCTCTATCATGGGCACGCCATACTTTGAGGTACCCTACCAATGCCTGCATTTTGAATTCCTTTAAACGATGGCGCAACAGAAATACAAAAAAAAAATTCGAAAAAAAACTAATTGCAATTTGAAACAAGTAGCGAGGGCACTCGAATGTTTGTTGCACTCAGAAAAAAATCATGTTGAATTTTAGAAATTCGCCATACTTTTGGAGATAAGGGTTCCACACTTCATTATTCATAAAGTACATTTCTAAAATTGAAGATTGTGGCTTCTTAATTAAGTTCTTGTGCCTTATAATAATTATTAAGTATTTAATTAAAATATTTTAAGATTTCACATAGCATAGAAATACACTTTACTTAGCTTATAAACTCAAATGACTCTTAATCAGAAAAACCTCTAAGGCAGACGACAGCTAAGCTTTAATATACCAGTCATTACTATTTTCTGAATTTCAGAAATAAGATTCTGCTTAGAAATTCTGCATTTCTAAATAGTGGGAGAAAATAGGCTTTCAAATTTTGACAAATATGTTTTCTTATATTTACAAATTATAACTAAAAACAAGAAAAACTCGAATTTGAATGGCAATATTTGTTTTTCTGAGTGTGAGCTGCAGAGCGTGGTAGCTGGGACTCTGAGGACTCGGGACTCAGGCGACTCTCTGCTGTCAAGTGGCAGCTAGGCTCCTCTCAGACTGCTAGGCTCCTGCTAGAGCCCTGCCTGCCATGCATGGCATGTGCCCGTGGACATTTTCGCACTCGCACAACTTTCGACAGGATTTTTGCAGCATTACAATTAACTGCCTTGTTGCAAGGAGTTGGGGCAGGGGAGGGGTTACATAGCAAGCAATCGAGTCGCGATGACGTCTCCTGCTGTTGCTGTTGCTGCTGCTGCTGCTGCTGCGGGGTACTGGCCTAAAAGTAGGCGTGGCACAGTGTGTAAGTGTGTGTGTGTGCAAAATTTGTTCCATTTTACGCTCTCTACACAAAAACAATAAATCGCTCACAGCGGCACGTCAACTTTTCTAATGTATGAAGGGGGTGCAGCCTAGGGTGCAGGTGGCAGGAAGAGGGGTTGGTGGTGGCGGGGTGGCTGAAAGAGGGGGTTGTGGTTAGGGCAGCTCTTGGGATTGCCGGATGCAGCAATTGAGGCTGAAGCCATTTTAACTGCCACTTGAATGCTAAAAACAATGAGCACACAGCAACTAAATACACACACACACACTCGAATACTCATAGGCACACACACATACACATAGCATATAAGGCAACTGTAAATTGTAATTTAAAAACTTTTAGTGGCTGCCCTTGCAATAAATGCGCCACGTAAATCAGCCCATGATGGAGTTGATGATAAAAGGTAAGAGCCATTTTGTGTGTATTTATCTCGCTCTCTCTGTCCCTCTGTGTGGTTCTCCTCTCTCCGTCTCTCTCCCTCTCTCTCTCTCTGGGTTTCTGTACGTGTCTGCCTGCTGCTTTCCACACACACCTTTTGCTTGATTCTCTGCAATCCACAAAATTAATTGGTGTTGACTATCTGCGCCACAAATATTTTGTTCTCTAATTGCTTAAGCAAGGCAGGACCCACTTGCCACTTGCCACATTTGTGTCAAAGTTCGTTCACTTGTTTCTATTCAACATTCAAAATTGATGCACATAATAGCACATTGCAATTAAACAAGGGAAAATTATTCTCGTATGAATAAAAGGAGCTTCATTCGAAGGCAATATTAGTCAGAGAGAAGCCTTAAACCAGTACATATTCATATTTGAAGTAGGTGTGTTTAATAAATATTAATAAAAATTTATTAAGTCCGACTATCATCGATGTATAGTTGAGCTACAAATAATATAAAATTAAGAAAATGTATTAATGTGTAGTCCTTTAAGAAGTAATTTGCATTTCAGTTTAAAAAAATTAGACGGGTTTAGTAACAAAAGAGTTAAAATAACTAAGGTCTCCCGGGAATAATAGTTCTGCCTTTTTCATTGGCTATCAAAATGTTAAAAAATGCTTTGAAAATATCAAAATTGCTTGCCAAGTATCTCTATTAGGAATACTCTGGACTTTTTATAGTACTTTCTTACAGATAATTCCTCCCAATAGCAGGTGCAATTATTTAAGTAGTTATTGGTCCAAGCTTCTGCTTAGTTTTTCTAGTTTAGATTTGCCATTAAACACGGTGCCGATTTTACCAGGTGTTTTAAGCTGTAGAACAATTTTTATAGCATTCCGAATTATAGTTGAACAATAAACTTCTATTTTTTGCAATTTTGAAAGATTTGTCTCGGAAAAGATATTTTTATATCAGAGCAAGCCGCTCAGAGCTCACATTCCCATTGAAGAAAATATATTTTAAAAAAATGATAATGTTTGGCATCTCTGTTCGTTTCCTCTGCACATTTAGGTAGCATAGATAAATATTGAAATGTCTTCGGTTAGGTTAATGTCGGTTTTACACTCAAAATCACAACTCAAATCATCAGTTTGGTTTTTTATCCTCTCTTCTTTTTTTCCCGTGACACTTGCGAACACACGATTTTTGTCTATGTTGCGTCGCCGATGTTGTTGGTGCTACAGCTACTACACCTTTTGCATCACACACGCAGACATACACACACACACACACGCACACACATACACACACATTTGCATGAATAAATACGTATGTTAAGCAAAAGTGAGGAAACGTGATTGAAATTTTATCTTTGGCAAAAAATCGAAGAAATATGTGGATTGGGCTTTAGCTGCTGCACAGCTGCCCAAGCTTTCAATATGCATGTGTGTGCCTGTATGTGTGCGTGTGTGTGTGTGTGTGTGTGCGAATAGCTGTGTGCGAATAGCTGTGTGCGTGTGCGTTTGACTTTTAAATTCCTGAACGTTGGCGTTAACCGTCGCTGTGGTTCTGTATGTTATTTGCATTGAAATGTTGAGTAATTGGAAAACCAATCTGGAGCATCTGCACTTCATGTTTTGCATACCTGACTGACTGACTGACTGACTGACTCACTAACTGAATGACAGACGCCAAACAACGCGACGCTTCCCATTTTTTTACATTCTCCCTCTGCTTTCGCTTTTATTTTTTGTTGCATATTTTTTAGCTGAAAATCAAGAACAAATACGACCACCCACACACACATAACACACAACACACATGCAGCGCGACAGGTTGATTTTGCTTCTGGCAAGGCAGTTGTTAAAAATAAATTGTTTTTAAATAGCTCTCACAATGCTCGAAACGCTCCCGCGGCACAATGTTGCACGTCCGTATGTGTTTGTGTGTGTGTGTGTGTGTGTGTGTGAGTGCAAGAGAGAGAGAATACTCAAGTAAAAACTACCCTGTTCCCTAGTCGCAAAGGGAATACTAACTTCCTAAGATAAAAGTTTATCAACTACCCAGTTTTGTCCTGCTCTGTATTAGATTGCAAGATCAAAATAATAGATTGCATTATTACTTAATAATTCCCAATGTTCTTTCAGGTTAGTAAGCTGCGATATCAAGTGAGTTATCTGTACATCTTTCAATTCCGGAGTTATATTTTATTTAACTTTAAAAGAGTTAAGCATTTCCCTAAAATTGATTATTGACACAGGTAATTTTTAACATAGATAATAGTTTCCCAATGTTCTTTCAATTTAGCAAAAGGAGTTACCAATATCGAAGCTTAAATTTATCTCAGAAGCCCCTCCTTATTATTACACTCACTTAGCGTATTCTTCTATTTGCAATATATTGGGTTCACTTTATATGTACAAAAAATCCCCAGCTTAACTATTGCAACATGCATTATTGAAGTATATAAGAGTCAAGAACGTGCCTAAAACTCCCTCTAATTGATATTCTTCTATTTACAGGGTATCAGGGTAACAACAACGATAATAACAACAACCAGAGTCAAACGACAGAAGCTAACAATCAACACTGACGCTTCCGTTGGCGCTTCCTGGTTGCTGAACTTATTTGTTTTCAATTTTATTATGTTTTTGTTCCCATTCCATCTCACTCACTTTAGTCTTAGCTATACTGTTGTTGTACTTCTTCTTTTTTGTTAGCCATTTTGTAGCAGTTGGCTCAAATAATTTTGCATTTATTCAATTGTCTTATGACACACAGCAAGAAAGGAGGTGCCCCATCCCCGCCCTCATCTCAGTCCCTTTGTAACTCCCTTGGGACAGGGTATATTGTCTCAATATAGAAAAGTTATTGGCAATTTGAACTAAAATCCAGGGGAAGGAATCGAGGAGAAAACAGCAAATGTGAAGCGGATGGAAGCAGTTTCAAATGGTTGTTGTTGTATGTAGAGTGGGCGGAAGTGCCCATAACACAATTAACGTAAACATCCTTTCCAAATGCATATCCTTGGGCGAGAGAGATCGAAGTGGGAAATGCAAAAAGTCAACTTAAAATGGAAGGATGCAACTGCAAATGATGATATTCGAAACAGTTGGGAATATCCTCACAACAATTATGTTCACATTTATTGCTTGTTGCATTCTTATCCATCCATTATCCTTTCACAATTTTCCCTCTCTTTTAATTTCTTCTATCTGCTGTACTCAGAAAAAAAAACTGTTGGTGTCATTTCAACTTTTTAATTTGTTTTTTCTTCTTCGATTATTCCTTTTGCTGAGTGTATCAGCTGAGATTTAATTTAGTTTTCAATTTACTTTGAATTTATTATGTAACTTAATTTTCGATTAAATTTGTAATTATAAATTCTGATCAATGAGAATAAAACGCTTTCTAGCGGGAATTGATTGCCATCACGATTATTGGATTATTGAACGTCCGTGGATCCTTCTTTTGCAAGAGCATTGCGTTTGCTGATGTGATGTTTGAATTGCATTGGATGTTTTATTGATTGCGGCATTGTTGCGGCGCACTGCTTCTGGTGTTGCATAGGAATTAACTGATTCTTGATTTGATATTTGCGATTGCGGCGTCGAATTGACTAGCTCATCGAATGGCGCATAATTATCCATGGAGTCAAAGCCGTGAAAGGTCTCATTTGGTCGATTGGGTTCACTTTGAGACGGCTGCTGTGTGGACTGATAGGAGGGACCATAGCTCGGCTCACTGATTTCCGTGAGGAACCTTGTTGATTGCCCCGGATTCGGACTGATGCCCATACTCTCATATGCCGGCATCGAAATATCCTCAAGATTTGGCTGGCAGGCATTCTGATCTCGATTCCGGCAACTATTATCGGTGTCTTTCGCATTCACATTATTAGCCGTACAGGAGCGCTTCACTGAGGTCAGCGATGTCCTAACTGTCACATGCTTGACCTCAACCTTGACGGGTACTTGGCCTTGGCTTTTATTTTGCAGAGATCGATCTGCTTTATTGCTTAGTTGATCGGATTGTTTCTTGATCTCGCAACACCTTGCCAATGATTGCTCTAAGTTTGATATTTTGTTGTCACTGGTGTGCCTCACTTTGTTTGACTTTGGGCAACTCGACTTCGGAGCCACCTTTGTGGACATTTTATCATTATTTGCCAACGCGGATTCATTAAAGAGCAACGATGGTTTTGTTATATTATCGATGTTCTCATTTGTCGAACTCAAATTCTTGAATATCGGATCTCTTGTTCCGGACTGGTTGGACAGATTCGTGGTGTCGCAATAAGAAGGAGCGCTTTGATTTCCTAGCATCTCACTGGGATAGGATACATTGGCAGGGAAACGCTGACCAGTTCTAGAGTTGGGGTTAGAGTCATACATTGATGGCGCTGTTATGTCACCAATCTTTTGTTGACTGGGTATGGCCGGGAAACTGTGGACGCGTCGAGGCGATATTCCTGACTGCATTGAGTCCATGGATATATCTGTTAAGTACTCGCTGGGTACATTCGGCAACTGACTTCGATTTCCAGGGACGCGACTGTTCATGCCACAGCTGGGAGAAGTCACATTATCAAGGCACTCGCTGCGGTAAGTCGACTCAAAGCGTGGTCGTGGTTGATTGCCAGTTATGTTCCATCGACTAGAAGTGGCACCTGAAGCGCCAGCAAGCGAAGGCATTGTTACATTCTCCAAGCACTCATTTGACAATTGACCTCTGCCAGAGTTTGACAAATATGCAGACGAACATTGTTGACGTCGGGGTTTTGCATCTTGCGACAAGCTTCGCACAGGATGTTTCTTCGGTAAACTAGATACATGAGCCACTGCACCACGTTGACTATTTCCGAATGGTGGAGCACCTACGTCACAGATATTATTGTGCTGTTGACGAGTCGGATATCTTCCTCTGGAAGCTTCCGATACTGCCCCCAAGGTCGGCATACTGACGTCCTCTATGAACTCATTATTAGAAGGTCCTCGACCAGAGGTAGTCGTTGGCCAAAGTCCGGTACTTCCGAATGATGGAGCGCTTATGTCACAGATATTCTGGGATGCCATTGTTTGCTGTTGACGTGTCGGAGTCCTTCCTCTGGAAGCTCCCGATACTCCCCCGAAGGACGGCATACTGACGTCCTCTATAAACTGATTATTAGAGGGTCCTTGACCAGAGCTAGTCATTGCACCAAGTCCGGTACCTCCGAATGATGGAGCGCTTATGTCACAGATATTCTGGGATGGCGTTGTTTGCTGTTGACGTGTAGGAGTTCTTTCTCTGGAAGCTCCCGAGACTCCCTCGAAGGACGGCACACTGACGTTCTCTATGAACTCATTATTAGAGGGTCCTTGACCAGAGGTAGTCATTGGCCCAAGTCCGGTACTTCCGAATGATGGAGCACTTATGTCACAGATATTATGGGACGGCATTGTTTGCTGTTGACGTGTCGGAGTTCTTCCTCTGGAAGCTCCCGAAACTCCCCCGAAGGACGGCATACTGACGTCCTCTATAAACTCATTATTAGAAGGTCCTTGACCACAGCTAGTCAGTGCACCAAGTCCGGTACTTCCGAATGATGGAGCGGAAATATCACAGATATTCTGGGATGGCATTGTTTGCTGTTGACATGTTGGAGTTTTTCCTCTGGAAGCTCCCGATACTCCCTTAAAGGACGGCATACTGACGTCCTCTATGAACTGATCATTAGAGGGTCCTTGATCAGAGCTAGTAATTGCACCAAGTCCGGTACTTCCGAATGATGGAGCACTTACGTCACAGATGTTCTGGGATGACGTTGGTTGCTGTTGACGTGTTGGAGTTCTTCCTCTAGAAGCTCCCGATACTCCCTCGAAGGACGGCATACTGACGTCCTCTATAAACTCATTATTAGAAGGTCCTTGACCAGAGGTACTCATTGGACCAATTCCGGTACTTCCGAATGATGGAGCGGAAATATCACAGATATTATGGGATGGCATTGTTTGCTGTTGACGTGTATGGGTTCTTCCTCTGGAAGCTCCCGATACTCCCGCGAAGGACGGCATACTGACGTCCTCTATAAACTCATTATTAGAAGGTCCTTGACCAGAGGTACTCATTGGACCAATTCCGGTACTTCCGAATGATGGAGCGGAAATATCACAGATATTATGGGATGGCATTGTTTGCTGTTGACGTGTGGGAGTTCTTCCTCTGGAAGCTCCCGAGACACCCTCGAAGGACGGCATACTGACGTTCTCTATGAACTCATTATTAGAGGGTCCTTGACCAGAGGTAGTCATTGGCCCAAGTCCGGTACTTCCGAATGATGGAGCACTTATGTCACAGATATTATGGGATGGCATTGTTTGCTGTTGACGTGTATGGGTTCTTCCTCTGGAAGCTCCCGATACTCCCGCGAAGGACGGCATACTGACGTCCTCTATAAACTCATTATTAGAAGGTCCTTGACCAGAGGTACTCATTGGACCAATTCCGGTACTTCCGAATGATGGAGCGGAAATATCACAGATATTATGGGATGGCATTGTTTGCTGTTGACGTGTGGGAGTTCTTCCTCTGGAAGCTCCCGAGACACCCTCGAAGGACGGCATACTGACGTCCTCTATGAACTCATTAGTAGAGGGTGCTTGACCAGAGGTAGGCATTGCACCGAGTCCGGTACTTCCGAATGATGGAGCGGAAATATCACAGATATTCTGATATGGCATTATTTGCTGTTGACGTGTTGGAGTTCTTCCTCTGGAAGCTCCCGAGACTCCCCCGAAGGAAGGCATACTGACGTCCTCTATGAACTCATTATTAGAAGGTCCTTGACCAGAGCTAGTCATTGCACCAAGTCCGGTACTGCCGAATGATGGAGCGGAAATATCACAGATATTATGGGATGGCATTGTTTGCTGTTGACGTGTCGGAGTTCGTCCTCTGGAAGCTCCCGAGACTTCACCGAAGGAAGGCATACTGACGTCCTCTAAGCGCTTATTATTATTATTAGAGAGTCCTCTACCTGAGGTCCCAAATGAAAGCATGTTTTCTAAGCGATCCCTCTTAGTGCAGCCACATCTGCTATTTTGGAAAGACTGTGCCAATATGTCACGCACAGTCTGGGAGTGAAGAGATCGCTTTTGATGCGACTGATTTCTTGCTCTTGAAGCCACTGATACTCCCCCAAAGGAAGACAAGCTGACGTCCTCTATAAACTCTGGAGCAGAAGCTCCCGAAACTCCCCCGAACAAAGGCATACTAACGTCCCCTATGAACTCATTATTAGAGGGTCCTTGACCAGAGGTAGTCATTGCCCCAAGGCCGGTACTTCCGAATGATGGAGCGGAAATATCACAGATATTCTGGGTTGGCATTGTTTGCTGTTGACGTGTTGGAGTTCTTCCTCTAGAAGCTCCCGATACTCCCTCGAAGGACGGCATACTGACGTCCTCTATAAACTCAGTATTAGAAGGTCCTCGACCAGATGTAGTCGTTGGACCAAATCCGGTACTTTTGAATGATGGAGCACTTATGTCACAGATGTTCTGGGATGGCGTTGGTTGCTGCTGACGTGTAGGAGTTCTTCCTCTGGAAGCTCCCGAGACTCCTCCAAAGGAAGGCATACTGACGTACTCCATGAACTCGTTAGTAGAGGGTCCTCGATCAGAGGTAGTCATTGGACCAAGTCCGGTACTTCCGAATGATGGAGCACTTATGTCACAGATATTATGGGATGGCATTGATTGCTGTTGACGTGTGGGAGTTCTTCCTCTGGAGGCTCCCGAGACTCCCCGAAGGAAGGCATACTGACGTCCCCTATGAACTCAATATTAGAGGGTCCTCGACCAGAGGTAGTCATTGGACCAAGTCCGGTACTTCCGAATGATGGAGCACTTATGTCACAGATGTTCTGGGATGACGTTGGTTGCTGTTGACGTGTAGGAGTTCTTCCTCTGGAAGCTCCCGAGACTCCCCCGCAGGAAGGCATACTGAAATCGTTAATGAACTGATTATTAGTAGGTCCTTGAGCAGAGCTAGTCATTGGACCAAGTCCGGTACTTCGAAACGATGGAGCGGAAATATCACAGATATTATGAGATGGCATTGTTTGCTGTCGACGTGTGGGAGTTTTTCCTCTGGAAGATCCCGAGACTCCCTTGAAGGAAGGCATACTGACGTCCTCTATGAACTCATTTTTAGAGGTTCCTCGACCAGAGGTACTCATTGGACCAAGTCCGGTACTTCCGAATGATGGAGCACTTATGTCACAGATATTCTGGGATGGCATTGTTTGCTGTTGACGTGTAGGAGTTCTTCCTCTGGAAGCTCCCGAGACTCCTCCAAAGGAAGGCATACTGACGTCCTCTATGAACTCATTATTAGAAGGTGCTCGACCAGAGGTAGTCGTTGGATCACGTCCGGTACTTCCAAGCGACGGAGCGGAAATATCACAGATATTATGGGATGGCATTGTTTGCTGTTGACGTGTAGGAGTTTTTCCTCTGGAAGCTCCCGATACTCCCTCGAAGGACGGCATACTGACGTCCTCTATGAACTCATTATTATAAGGTCCTCGACCAGAGGTAGTCATTGGACCAACTGAGGGCCTTCCGAATGATGGAGCACTTATGTCACAGATATTCTGGAATGGCATTGTTTGCTGTTGACGTGTTGGAGTTCTTCCTCTGGAAGCTCCCGATACTCCCTCAAAGGAAGGCATACTGACGTCCTCTATGAACTCATTATTAGAGGTTCCTCGACCAGAGGCACTCATTGGACCATGTCCGGTACTTCCGAATGATGGAGCACTTATGTCACAGATATTCTGGGATGGCATTGTTTGCTGTTGACGTGTAGGAGTTCTTCCTCTGGAAGCTCCCGATACTCCCCCGAAGGACGGCATACTGACGTCCTCTATGAACTCATTATTAGAAGGTCCTCGACCAGAGGTAGTCGTTGGCCCAAGTCCGGTACTTCCGAATGATGGAGCACTTATGTCACAGATATTTTGGGATGGCATTGTTTGCTGTTGACGTGTCGCAGCTCTTCCGCTGGAAGCCCCTGATACATCTGCGAATGAAGGCATGCTGATGTCCTCCAGAGCTGCTGTGTTACGCTTGTGTTTATATACTGTAGACTTTTCTGGACGTTGAATTGATCTACTGTGCAACGATGACCAATCAACGAATGGAAGACTTATATTATTCAGGCATTCACTGTTCACACAATTGGCTTGTTCGGGCGAAGCTCCCCTTCCTGCTCCCGAGACACCTGCAAACGATGGCATTGTCAGATTGTCCAAGCACTCGTTGGATGCGTTATCCAGGTATTTACTATAGTGACTGGTAAGGGTGCTATGGGGAAACGATGGCGCACTGACATCTTCCAGGCACGTGTTGTTGCCGATATATTGCGCTATGACATTGCTAACATTATTTGGTTGCGCTAGCAATCGGCGGTCCGTCGAGTCCGTAATAAAAGAAGGAGCACTTTGGTCCGCCAGGCATTCACTTGTCATGTTCTGAGCCGCAGCAATGCGCGTGCTCATCGCAGGCATCGATGTGTCTGGGAAGGATTGCATCGATATATCGTCCAACTGTTCCGGCATCGAAAAGTGCAAGTGACGAATGGGTGCACCCACCACCGGTGTAGGTACGCCAGCAGGCGTACAATCCAATGTGGGCAATTGGTCACAGGGTGCATTTGACACTGTGCTGGTCTCCTCCACCTGACTGGTAATATTTCCGCTCGGATCACGATAGGTGGTTATCTTGTGATGCGTTGTATGCACATTGTTGTTCTGTGGATGGAATAAGTTGTCAATAATATGACAAGTAAGAGGTAAAGCCAGATCTTAACTACAGAGTAGGTTTGTTGACAGTGTTTTGGAATATATAAAAATACGCTTTGGCTAACAAAATATTATTTAAATTAAATTAAGTATATAAAATGAAGGCAGTCATCAGTTCTGATGAAAAGATTTTGCTAAGAATCAGTGTTTAGAAATTCGGCATTTCTTAATAGTAGAAAATATACAACAACAAAAAATAGAAAAAATAAACATTTTTTTGGGATAATCGATTTAGGATAAGCCTTTCTGGTCTTACGAAATATTTTTTCCCACATTTATAAATTATTTTTAAAACAAGAGAAGCTTTCAAATTTTCTGGACAGTTTTTTTTCTGAGTGTAGGTCAGCTCGGCTGTTAATGGTGATAAAACATATATCTATAAAGATAATTTCATCGTGACTCACCAATGGATCTAGTAGAGTATCTCCACGTTGGTGCTTCAAACTGTGCACAGTCTGTCGGTAGACGCTATCCGGATATTTGCCAGACTCATTTTCCGTATGAGCCATGTCTGGTGGCGATATATTGGCCAGATACTCTTCATCCGATCTGGACAGCTGTGAGGGCATGGATATATTGAATGCTGGTGCCGACATATCCGCCAGTTGTTCCTCCGGCAGATTGCTCAGATTAAGGGACTGCAATGGAAAATATCTCGCTTGTCGCTGGTGCTGCTGCTGCTGATGGGGCTCAGCGTCAGTCTCATCTGCAATTGGGTTGGGGTTGGTCAGAATGCTACACAACTGCATAGTAACTACAAACATGTTAGGTTGCGAAAGAAGCCCGGATGACGCCACTCCTCGTTGCCTGTCAGTCCAAAATAACGAGGATCGTATTGTCGCACTGGCTGCTGTCCACTGAAGCCGGGTCGTAGATGTTCCGGCGTATTGTTCAAATCATTTTGTGGTGAAGGACCCCGCTCCTTGTGCATGCTTGCCAAAAAAAAAAAACCTCAAGAATTCCACCAAATACTTATCTGTGTTGTTACAAAAACTAAACAAATACTTTCTTCCAATATACAGTTGCCAAATTAATAACTTTGAATGTTGTAAGTCGTTTGAGAGCGAAGCCTGCTTAAAGACTCATTCAATCTGCTTTGAAAATCATTCCTCAAGCTATTAAATTACATTTTTCTTCTTACTAGTTCAGAGAATATAGAGCTGAGATCTGAAAACAGAAAGCAGAAAGCGCTTCCAGCTACTTTTACACTCAACAAAAAAGCACACTGAAATTTAAAAAAGCGCGAGACATAATTGATCTGCATTTTATAAAAATCAACACTGGAAGGGAACACAAGACACAACTGTGAAATTATAATTCCAGATTAATAAGTTGAGCTACTCTGGGCGATTACACATGTTTTCTCTGAGTGTTGCACGCTGCATGCTGCATGCTGCACTTCCGTCTTGTGCCACCAAATACAATTAACACACAAGCGCATAGTTTTTAATTTACAGTTTTACTTGTGCTTCATTGGCTTTTGAGATGGCTGACTAGCAACTCGCAATTCTTAAGAGCCGCTGGCTGCCTCAGGTGTGTACGAGTCTGTGTGTGTGTCTATGTGTGTGTGTGTGTGTGGCGTTGCGGTCGACTTAGAGGGCTGGCAAGTCGTCACATGAAACCGCTTTCATTTCCGCCAAACACAATTGCATCATTAGCGATGCAATCTCCGTTACTTAACGTAACCGCAACATGCCGGAAATGAAATCCGAGGCAAGCTGGCGCGCCCAGTTCCAAGCTCCTGGTGAACGACTCGACAAGTGACTCGCCAAGCTAAATTCAAAAAAAAAAAAATACACCCAACACAAAAACCAAAACCTGCACAAGAAAAAAAAATAAAAGCTGGCCAAGTCTTAACAATGTCGAAGATTGCATACCCTTGCCATGGTGAAGACTAGCAATTGCAAAGCTGTATAATAAAATAATCAGAGGGGGAAACAGCTTGAATCGCCTTCAAATCGTGCAGATCAATCAAATCTTTATTTTATTTATTATAAATAAATTAGGCAACTAAAAACTTATGTTAAGAATTCTGTGTATATTGGAAATGAAGCAAAAACAAAAATTAACAATAATAATAATAATAATAATAATAAGATAATATCTTATTTCTTATAATAAAAATCGATCATCAGTTGTATGGATATCCGCCAAGTTTGCAGAGTGATGAGACTTCATATAAACAAATAGATGCGTGTGTCCAACAAGCGGCAGAACAAAATGCGTATGCTTCTGGGCCAGGGTAGAAAGGCAGAAAAGTCGCGTTGCAAAGGAAATATGACGTCGCCGTGTGGCACACAGTCAAAGAGGAGTCGCGTCCAGGAGGCAGTCGCCCAGTCGCCAAGGATAAAGGAAAACAACCGGAAAGCAAACGAAATGATGCTGCTGCGCACAAATAATCGAATAAAGCCGCAGCTGAACCGTAGCCCCATGACTCTGTGTGTGTGTGCGCCTGTGCGTGTGTGTGTCTGTGTGTGTCTGTCCGGACCAACGAACAGCAGCAGGTGAAGCCAGCGCCCCGATTCGCCGGTTCCCCGGCTAGCCAAAGTCAGAATAGCGCTGACACTGTGGCGGACATTGAAGCTATTCCTTCCTCTACTCCTGCTCCTTCTCCTCCGCCTCTTCCATCGTGTCCTCCTCCTCCTTCTTTTCCTCCTGCTCCTCATTTATTGCATTAGTGCGTCCCAAGGATGCAAGGACAAATGATTACGCGGTGTCGCTTCATTTAGCTTGCTGCCATTCTGCTGGGCAACTCTGCCACTCTGCCACGCTGCTTCAAATATTTGAGTTAAGCTTTAGCAAACACACATGCGAGGGTCAACGGAACAGTTTCAGTTTCAGCAGACATCGTGAATCAGACTAGAAAAGTTATTCCTGGTTTTGTTGTTGGCTGCAACTCCGACCCCATCAATTGTTTACATACAAATATATATATTCTTGATCAGCATCAAAATTCGAGTAGATCTAGTCTGACATCTCAGAGGCATTCAGAACTGGAGAGACATAAATTATTTTTATTATTTAGATTCACAAAAAAATACAAACAAAAATTAATAAATGGTATTTGTGGCAAAATTTGCGGTGAAATGGTTAAAAACTTTCCACAGCCATGCTACGATTTTCGAAAACCAGGGCAACTCCATCAATGTTCCACTTCTAGATCCATACTACTTTCAATCTGACTCCAAAACTGGACACTTGCAGCTGGTGCAAAGTGTTTGTTCTCGTTCCTCTTGTTGGACAACTTGACAAACTGCCCTCGCACACGTGCTCAGCTTCAAATAGAATGTTTGAGATATGTGCAGGCAATCAACCAGCTATTTGCATATGTCTCTCTCCCCCTCTCTCTCTCTATCTCTCTCTCATTCTCTCTCCCTCTGTGCAACTCTGCTCCTTTTGGCACAAACGAGCGTCTTCAGAGACTCTAAGGCGATTCACCTTTCCTTCTTGGAGTACAGCCCCCTCCCCTCGTGTACCTATATGCGCTTGCCAAGTTGTCATTTTTCGCGACGCTTTGTGCCGCATTAACGTGCATATTAAAATGGACGACGAGGCAGCCCAGACGAACTAAAGTTGCCTACATCAGACTGACTGAATGACTAACTGACAACATCATATTCATGTAGGGGTAGATTGAGGAGAGGGCAGGTTTGTGCTTGGCTCTACAAAAGAGTTTTGCCAGTCAGCCTCAAGGCTACACAGACTTTTGGGGAGCATACAAGAAAAGAAAAAGAAAAAATAAAGAAAAAACCAAGTAGGGTGACACAAAGTTCGGGGAACGTTTAGCTTGCTTACTTTTCAATTTGGTAGGGGTGGGTTTTTTCTTTGCTGGAAGGGGGAATGAAAAGAGTTTGTTGTTGCAGGTAATTGTGCCAAAGTTGATGGAATTTCTCATCTATAGCATTTCTTAGAGTATGTTGTGTGTTTACTGTACTTGATACTCGCTGTTGTTGTTCTTCTTCGCATCACACTTAATAAATCCTTCATTAATTTATAATCATGGTTAAAGCTTTGCATTAATCTCCATTTGCGCTGATCTCATTGGTGAAGCTCGGCTTAAAGATTATATTTAATTTACAAGTGGTGTAGTAATAAGGCACAAGTACAACTGAAAGGTGATCTCAAGAGCAAATTTAGAAACACAACGACGTTGTTTAAGTATCGACTGCTGCTGAATTGCTTCGGCAGGTTTATTGAAAACTTCTAAACTATCTTACCGATATATACAATTATTCTTATCCTACTTAGGACATTATCTAGGAACATATTTACAGCTGCATATGCATCTAGACTCATCAGTTCGGAGAACTCTTATCGCGGGAGGCATGATTACGGTCGCGACTGGTGCCGCGTACATGTCTGTTCACGTCTTTACATATCTTGTCGATAAGAATCCTCCTTGGTTATCTTACCATTGGAAGATTGTACAAATACCCTGTATTTGAAGCACTATTCTAGAGGCGAAACTATGATGTACAACATTCTTATTCCATTCCCAAAGATACTTTTTAATGGGAGCAATTTGAACATGTCGAGTCCGATTCGCGTTTTCAATGTTTTTGAACCTAGTTTTCCTTTCTAGAAGTAGAACCATTATGAAGCAGCCCTGGTTTTTGAAATTCGAATCATATAAAAGAAGATATGACTGATAAGAAAAATTAGTTTTTTGGTTTTTAATACTCAAGAGAGTATAAAAAGACTTTAGCCCATTTAAAAATTCCCAATGTTCAACAGTTTGAAGGCAATCAATTTAAGTCCATAAAGTGCTTAATGGTAATTTTGAAAAACCTACATTTCGAATTTGTTGGGACAACAACAGGCGCCATCTAGCGACAACGTCAGCCAACAAACATTGCGAACGTAGCTTTACCGAAATCAAGGCAGCTGTTAACTAACAGCTACTATTAACCAACAGCTCTCTGTTATGCTTAACATAAGAACAGCTTTTTTGAACTAAAACGTTTCCAATTCGAAATGGATTGAAAAGAAAATGCTTTTAACAAAGTGTACATAAATATATATAAACTGTTTTTAACAGCGACAAAGTTGCTTAGTGATGCCAACAACAAGAATTGACCAAAACACCGAAAAAAGCACGCTTGTTGCCCGTGGCAACCTAAAAGTCAGCTGTGGCAAATTGGTTGCTTGTAAACAAACAAATAGTAAAAGGAACATGAACAAAGAACAGAAATTGATTAAACGTATTTGCGAACATTTTTAAACGAGATGTGCTTCTGAATGGGGCTGCGATGCGCTAAGCTGCGCCGCTGCTCCTGGTGCGCTAGCTCCTGCTCCTGCTCCTGGTGCTGCTGCTGCTACTCTGGGCCCGCTGCCACGGAGCGTTTTAAAGTGCTGCTGTTGGGTGTCGCTGGCAGCGGCAAGACCCAATTGGGGCATCTGCTCAGCGGAGAGGAACGCGACGCGGCGGATTCGGGACCCACAAACGGAGTGCGCTGCTATCGCTGCCAACCGGACGCCGGCTGCCTGCTGCTCCTCACCGAGGTGACATTATCATTTGCAAAATAATACAAATAAATATATGTAAATAAATAAATATGTGTCGGCTTAAAGGTGGGTGGCAGCGAGGATATGCAGCGGATCTGGCCACACTACTATACCAGCTGTCATGCGCTCATCTTTTGCTACGAGCTGAGCGACAGCTACGAGGAGCTCCTGGTTAGCTTTCGGCTGTTGCAGCGCTGCCTGGAGCATCGCGAGCTGCGTGGCAAGCCGGTGCTGCTGGTCGCGTGGCGCCACTTCGATGGCATCCAGCTCTACGATGTGGCGCATGCCTTCCGGCTCGAGCAGCTGGCCAACGAATGCGGCTGTCCGCTGCACATGTGCCATCTGGAGCAGCAACGAGATGTGTGGCACGGCTTGGCCTGGCTGCAACGTCAGCTCCACGATCGAGCGCCGGCCTTGGCGCAGCGCATCAAATATGATCTCAATATGCAGGTAACGAAATATATATATATATATATATATATATATATATATATGTAGAGGCGATCAAAAAAATATAAGTACAGGCTGACATTGGCTGTAACGTTTAAATGCTCAAAATCGTGCATTTATCGCAAGTAAGCCGGACAAAATAATAGTTGTGGATTAGTTGTGAGGCTTTTAGAACTTACCCAGTTCCTGAATAATATTGTTAAGAACTATATATGATGTGTGAATGTATTAAAGGAAGTATAGCATTTCGTTGCATTCGAAATAATCGATACATAAAGATGGTGCACAAAGACCACCACCACAAGTTCTAGAGAAATCGGTGTCCAAGACTTCTTCACAGTCTGACAAATCTAAATATATTCTCCGCTTAACTAATTGTAGATGCAATCTTTATAGCTTCGCACCACAAATTCTCAATTGAGAGTAGATCTGGATACTGTGCTGGGCATCCGATCCCCTTGATTCCATTCTGTAAATACTTTATTTACTCTACTTGGAGTCCTTGTCCCGGTTGATATATCTAAATCAATCCGAGATTTCTTTTATCCAATATTAGTTCATTATAGACAATTAGAGACTGATTATCAGTTGGTGATCAGAATGGTTCTCAAAACGCAAGTTTCACTACTAATGGGTTGATCACAACTGTAAAATATACATACACTGAGAAAAAGAGTATTTCTGTGATTTTTCGAAATAATTTATAAATATGCGAAACGTTTTTATTAAAAAAAAAAAAAAAACATTTTCTCGTTTCAGTGCGCTTTTTTCTCTGAGTGTATGCATACTTTTCTCTCACTTACTCCACATATGTATATGTATGAAGAATATGCCCTGTCTCATTCTGTCCGCAAACTGTTAAACAAACATACATACATACATGCGTACATACAAACAAAGATATTCACTTCGCACTTGCCTTTGTCTCATTCCCTCCCTTGCAGTCTTGGCAGCGGCGCAAACGCACTTTGCTCCCCAACGGTAAATTGGCGCAGGTGCATCGTCAGCGCTTTCGGCGCGCACACAGAAAGGTGAGCCAGCACTCTTCTCCCGTCTCGCTCGCACTCATGCACTCGTTTCTCTCATTTGTGTGTATTTCCAGCTCTGGCCACTGACACTGGTCTCTGACGTCACGCAGCCGTCGCCCCTGCGTCCACGCACTGCGCCGGCCGCCATCTTTACTGCGCGTACGCAACAACCATAAAACTGCCTCCGCAATTAACATAAATATGCAAGTGTGCCAAAAACAGTGTTTTTTTTTTGCAATAATAAATCAAATGCATAACACACATTTTATAATTTTAAATATAAATAGTTCTGTAAATTTGGCCAGTTCAATGACGTCAGCCGATCGATAAATCGCTGAAATTCACTGGAATAACGAATGTCGACATTACCAGGGCTGACAGCTGTCTTCGTTGCTTGTCACTCACACAAGCTGCTGCATTAATGAGTTATTACGCATTTATACCAATACTAAACTAAACTAAACCAAACTTAAATTGATTGATGATTACTGCCATAAATCATTTGTCATAAATTTGCGCAATGCGAAATGAATTTCGAGTTACTATGTGTGTTATTATTGAGTGCAATAATTGGAATCGATACAATGACAACTCGATAACAAGCCAAGCACTCCAATGAAGTAAGCAATTTGTAAATACAGCATTTACTAAACACAAATTTCCATTATATTCAGCAGTAAGCTGCATTTTAAAGTTGTCAGCGAAATGGCGATCTTTGCTTCAATTTTGTTGTGGGAATGAACGGGAAGGATGGCTAACGAGAAGGGCGGAGGGGGTGGGTGGAGGCTATAGTTAAGCTATAACTGCAGAATCTACCGTTTGCCCTGCCTCTCCCTCTGCAGCACCAGCCTGGCGATAACTGCCAGCCGATGATGTATTGCAGAATAGCAATAAGTAAACCACAACAACACCTCACACAAACACACACACACCCAGGCATATATGTACATGCACATGCATGCATGGATATACAAACAATTACAAACACTAACAGAGTTTGCCATTCCACACAGACACACACACACACACACGCTGGCTGCTGACATTGATGATTGCGACTGTGTTGTTGGTGTTGTTGTTGTCATCGTCTGGAGACGCTTGAACGTGTGCCTCGTAATAATCCCAATATATAAGCCAGCCAAAAATCCCAACACACACACACATACATGCATAAATAAACATGTGTCGCCGTGTGTTGTAACGTAAAGTGTAAAATAAGCATCAATCATCGCTTATTCGAGTTGTCATCAATCACACACACGCTGCACACACATCCACACATAGCAAAAAGTAGAACTACAACAGCACAACGTGGAAGCAACAAGCACCGTTATCCTTGGTGGTTAGTGTTGCACACTACCCCTGTCACCTCTAGCCACTCACCACTCACCCTGCCGCAAAGCATTTACAAACTCGCCGTGTTTAAATTTTGCAGCCCCTGCTGCCGGTTAGAAGCTGGACGCGAAATACAACCCTGCTCTTGTAATCAGGATTTGCCAGTTATTAAATCATCAGGTTGCACGATCGGGCAGCACGCCCCAAACCGCTGTCACATGTCTGTCAACACTCAACATTTTAAAGGAGTTGAAAAAAAAAATACAAGAAAATTATCAACCGACTGAACAATACTCTCTTTTGTTTTTGTTCACACGCACACAATTTGTATTTATAGATATAGTATGTAAAAAAGATGGCAACGCTGCGCGAGGTGCATAGCAAGCAGCAAGTCGGCGTTAGCAGCAATTTCATAAGAGTTGCCAGTCTGTGCAGAAGAAAGTGATTTAATCAGTCTACATATAAAAATACAAATATTAATGCATTTATATTATTTAATTCAGAAATAATATATTCGAAGCCAGTCACACAGACACAATGAAAAAAGAAGTGAAGCGTAACCAAATATTCAGAACCCCTCCATTGCCCTTTTTGCTGCCCACTGGCAATGTTGCGTGCGTCAGGGCAGAAAATAAAGATTTAATCGGCATTTATGTATGTATTTTTAGGTTTTATGATAATGCCCGTCGTAATCGCCTTTATTTTTCTTATTTTTCTTATTTTGTATATTTTTTTATGAAACTTAACGAGTTGTCAAACGAGTCCTTTCGCCCATCCAATTGGAATGGGAATATGTCGTCATTTAAAGAGCTCTCTGCTCCAGTCGAAAGAAATACATAATAGTATTAAATGCATTTGATTAAAGAGTCGAAATATGCGCAACCATAAATTGAACTTGAAAATAATTATTTTATATCACTAACAACGTCCACTATCCGAGCGGGAAGAATAACAAACACAAAACAAATGCGTACAACACACACAAAGAGAACAGTTACATCTAACTGTAATGTGTTCATTCAGTTGCTGGTTGCTAAATGGAGAGAGTGAAGGATATGACGACTACTGAGAGCAGGTGTGGAAAGAGAGAAACAGTGGAAAAAATCGCATGGTTAAAAGGAAATAAAGAGATTCAGATGCAAGCAATTCGATCTGAAGAAAGCACGACATTTGTATTTGATTTAATTTGTCTTTTTGCCTCAGTCAGCTTAAATAAAGAACTCGGCGTGTTTAACCACAAATTAAATAAAAAGTTAAAGAGTATGTGCCAATGGGACATTCCTGCCTATGACTGAACTATTTATAACAGTTAGAAATAGATTATGGCAGCCATTTAAAACGTGCAAAGACAATGAATTAGCTTATGTTAGTTATCGATCGCTAGGACGCTGCTTGTTATCGATCGCGCTCAATGCAACCGTGTTAATGTTAATTGCTTGTGTGGTTTGTTACTTTCTTAATGCTATGAATACTTTGCCTACCACAGATTTCAACTCCGAATTATTGAGATAACTAATCGGCGCACACAGGAAAAGTGAAATTATCTTAAAGTATGGCATAAAGCGCAGCACAACTATTAACACACAATGAATACAATAAAACTGGCAACGCTGCACAGTAGTCAAATCATTACAACTACAACCACAGCAACACCAACAAGAGGGATTCTAATTTCAATTTTCGACAAATGGCTTGTTATGCTGAAATGGGACTACTGTTTTTGTATAATTTCGGAGCGATTCTAAAAACGAAAACAGAAACCACACTCAAACAATCAGACAGACAGACAGACAGACAGACAATTAAATGAAAGTCACGCCGCTTTAACATTTTGCGGTCAGACGAGCGAAAGAAGGCGAAAGAGCTATGCCAAAGGGAGTGTGAAGAGGATACAACGTGCCTTGGCCCAAAAACGTTACACACAGTCAGACAAGCAGACAGACAGACAGTCAGACTATAGAGTGGAGTACACTCAGAAAAAACAGTAGTCATGAATTTAAAAGTATCTCTCGACGACTCTGCTTGTTATTAAGAAAGTACATACATATGTAATCATTACTATATATCTATCTACATTTAATAAATTATTTTTATTACTGAATTCTCACATTCGTTTTTTTTTTGTTTCTCTCTGAATTTTTCAAAAAACCGCTTTCAAATATACATTTTTTAGAAATTATTTCAAAAACCAGAACATTTTTACAGTTTTTATCGTAAAATTTCGAAATTGAAAATGATATTAATAATAAAGAATAATACGAAATAAATGAATTATTCTCTTGGGGCGCACAATCTTTTCTGTCAGTGTCGGCTGGTTGGCGGCAGACTTGCAGCAAAATTAATTTGCAACACTGTGCGCTTTTAATCCACACATGATACAACACTCTGTAGAATCGCCCACCCCCCTCCCATCCAACACTCCGCCCCTTCTGCCTACCCTGTCCCCTGCCCCTTCATCTATCGGCGTGTGCGACTGCAACGAAAATCAGAAAGCGGATTAAACGTATTCGTGAGAACTCGTCAACGATTTCGCACCTGTTTGACGGACATATCCCCGCAGCCCCCGCCCCTGTTCATCACCTCTCGCAACCGTTGTGTGTGGCAGAGTGGGCGTGGTCCGTGGGCATAAAATGCCAATTAGAATTTCAAGTTCGCAGTCCGTTGAATCTGCCGAGCGTGTAAATAGAGTCAGAGACACAGAGAGACAGAGAAAGAGAGGGGGAGAGAGAAAGCACACCTCGGGGCAACTTACACACACAACGCTCACAACACGACATCAATGGAGAATCACCCTTTGCGATTTTTTTGCGCCAACGCAAATTGTTTATCGCCTTCAGGGCGCTTTATTAACTTTACGGCTGACCGAATCAAGAATGGGCTCCAGAATAGCTCTGCAGGGTATACGGGAGGGGGAGGGACTGTGTGTGTGTGTGTAAATCTCAAACCGACCTGAACCGAACTTCAAACTGAAACTGAGCCCACGGCTCTTTTGGCCGGGCTCCTCTTAACGGGCTCTCGATTGTGATGTGTTTCTTTCCATTGCAAATGGCTATGGCTATGAAATTGGTATCATGAAGTTGGACTAATATATATAATCGATCTAGGCATGTCCGCAACCAAATGAACTCCCAATCTCAGAGCATATGAAACGGAAACGAACAAAAGTTCTCGTCTATTTTGAGTAAATCGCGCTTCCGAAATTTTATAGAGAACAGTCACCATCGATAGAAATCAATTTCCGGTTGCAATAAAATCCACAACTATCTCACTTTTTCACATATATCTATCTCTCTTTCTCCCTCTCACTCTCTCTCTCTCTCTCTCTCTCTCTCTTCTCTCATTCTTACTTGTATTCAATTCGATTTGATATGGTTTGGCGGATAACGCGGATAACGCACACACACGCACACACACGCACACACACACACATATACACACACACTCCTCTAGCACCTTGCTTTACGGCTTTTGACGGCTTCCGGCTGTTTTCCTTTTTTTTCGGTTGTGGAACGCGGAAATGCACTCAAAATATTAAATGCTTCAGTTGTTTGCAATTATTGTGCGCTGGCCTTGTGCTTAATTTATAATACGGCCGTGGGATTTCAGTTAACAGCCTGTCCAGCTGCTCTCTCTCTCTGTCTCTCTCTCTCTCTCTCTCTCTCTCTCTTGACCACGAGATGTGGAAGGAGTGAGGGAGTTGGTGGCAAATATTCTGCTGAAAATGCAGTCGTAATTAATATTTAAGCATTTCTCACGTCTTTAAAAGTTTTTCCCTTTTGGACAAAGTCCAAAAAGAGTTCACCAATAAAACAAAATCATACGAAGGCAGCCAGAAATTATGTAAATACACACACATATATAATACATAAATATATATATATATATATATATATATTTCATACACCTATGCAATAAAAAAAGGTTGCCCTAATGAGCTAATATTGTCCTAATTGGAATGATCTCATTTATGATTTCTATTTTCTCTATATATGATTTCCAATTTTTGTTATCTATTTTTTTTACAGCTACTGATTTCCAACTCAATTCATAATTTGTGCAACTTGTTGTCTGTGTGTGTGTGGGGGGCGGGGATGGGGGTAAACTAGTTAATTCAGATTCCTTGATTTTCTTTGCAGAAATCAAGAGAGATGACGTCAAAGCTCTATGCAAAGACAAACAAAAAATAGGACAACTGGGGTCATGTGTCTATGTCCATGTCATTACTCCTCTCTCTCTCTCTCTCTCTCTCTCCATCTCTCTCTCTCTCTCACTCCCTCTCTTTGACCCCCTCTCGCTTCCCCCTTTGGCTTTTAGTCTTGGTCTTGGTCTGTTTGTGTCCTTTCAATGCCCGCTGCTTGACTTCATAAATATGCCAAACGGACTCTATCAAAATACATACTCGCACTCTCTCTCTCTCTCTCTCTATTTCGCGCTCCTTCCCTCTTTCTCTCTGTGAGGGGAGACAGATTGAATGAAGAAAAGCGCCGCCAGTTGAACATAAACCAAGCGAGTAAATTGAGACACGACGGACACGTGAGTTTGATAGATTGAAGCATATATAGAGAAAGCACATACACACACACACACACAAATGTCGACACATGTGTATCTATGTGTGTGTGTGAGTGTGTGTTTGTGTTTTGTGTTGTTGTGTGCGTATTTCATTAACGTCGCCTTTGAAAATCCATTCATTTATCAAAAGCAAACTTCAAACACGCACTACATATCGCTCTCTCTCTCTCTCTCTCTCTCTCTCTCTCTCGCTCTCTGTATGTATAAGTGTGTGTGTGTAAGTGTGCGTCAGATACTGCAACAATTTGGCAAGGTTTTTGTGCTGGTCTTGTTGGAGGTGGTGGGTAAATCGTAAAAGTCGTTGCGGCCAAAATGGGATCAATGAAGTATGCCTACAAATCTGTCATTTATGACACATGACATACTTTACGAGGCAAACACCACACTGAACCACCCACCCCACCCACACCCCACCACCCACATCCCACCACACACACACCAACGTTAATAAATTTAAGATATCACACAGCAAACTTGACCAAAATTGCAATTGAAAGTTTTGCACTCGACGAAGACGATGAATTCGATGCGACTTCTTCCTCAATCATTGTCTGACTTAGCTCGTAAATCTCATAGACGAATTCGTTTCGAATTCGGCTTCAATCATCGCCTCAAACAGCTCACGTTTATATTTGGATACGTACTAACCATGTGATACTTGCTTTACAGCTTGAGATTGCTCTAAATAAAATGGAACTGGCTCTGATACCGAAGTTAAAACTGCATATATCCGACCAACTGTTCGGCTGTCCGTCATTGTAATATTGAAGTACAGGATATTATATGCATATGTCATATATATAATGTATGCCTCTATGCATATTTGTTCTTTGCATACCCTGTAACTTTTTTGCCGCTTCTCTTTTACTTTTGATTACTGCTTTTCTTTTAATCCTATATTTTCTATCTGCTCTTAGCCTCATTTGCCTCAGATTAAACAACTTCACATTATATTTCCAATGGTTGATAAAAGATTTGATTAATTATCGATCAAATCATATACCGCAAGCTTAAGAGCTAAAGTTACAAGCCATGCAATGTGGATTACTGGCAACCCACTCCAAAGATTTTATTCGATCATGCCCACTCTCGCCCCAAAAATCTGGAAAGCAACAACTGCAGTGTTTTCACGTGCTTGATGGTAAAATAGTTGAATTAGTTTGGAGCAAAATGCAAGCAAAGACCACTAAATGATTGTTGGATGTCCACGATATCGATTACCGACTAACGATTAACGATTAACATTTGCCCTAAAGAGCTGGCTGTCAGCTGCAAACAAAACATGGCCTAACAAAATGCACTTGGCACTTGGCCTTAACCACCTAAAATCACAACTCTCTCTCTCTCTCTCTTTCTGGCTGTCTCTCGTTTGTTCTCTGGGGCAATCGAAAAATACTTAGCATCGCACGTCAAATGTCACTAAATAATGCAAGGAACCAATTACCAAAGGACCAAAACCGAAACCAAGTGATCCACTTGCAACTGTTTGTAGTTGTTGTGTCTGGCGCTGAAAAGTATGCCACATAAAATCGAAGTGCAGAGCAAGAGCAGCGGGCACCAAGCAGCAAGCAAAAGCAGCGAGCAGCAAGCAGCAAGCAAAATCAGCAAGCAGCAAGCAAACGCATTAAAAGCAACTTAATAATTCAGATCGAAATCACCAATCAGCGCCGCTGACATGTTGACAAACGACGCCGCCAGCAGCATAAGAAAGGGAGCGTTGGGCAGGGGAAGCGGGGAGGGGGGTATAGAGTGGGTGGCTGTGGGGCACGTGAACGGTGAAGAAGAGATTTACATTTTGAAAATCGAATGGCGACATAAGCCACCGCAAAGCAGAAGACACGCAACCACAAAGCCATAATAAAATCCATGATAAACAAGATAAGCGAACACAACAAAATCTATATTTATATATATATATATATATATACATATATATAGATATATATATAAATGTGTGTGAGTGTGTACAGAAATATATGCAAGAACAATGTATACCCTTTCCATAATATTTTTTATTTATATACATTATTTATTATTATTTGTTATCGTCTATCGATTTGTATCGATATTCGCGAAACGAGGACAGCTATCGGTTAGCTTGATCTGCCTGTGCTATACGAAAAATTCTTTTCCAATATTATTTTATATTTAAGATCTGAACATGCCTAAGGAAAAACAAAATCTATTTGAGTTGCATTTGTATTCAAAAACAGTTTTGAAGCATTATTTATATGAGAAATGAAATAATTATTGAAGTAATTGCTGAGATAGCTCAATTGGTGAATACCCTTAATATAGCTATTAAATACAGAGTTGGCTTGTTGAGAATAGTTTACTAGCAAAATCTGTGTCTATTTGCCGATCGCTAATATAAGTTGTGTAGCTCATCAATAATATCTCTGCATCTCTGCACATTATATATCAGTATATATTCTAGCCAAATTAGATTAATTATATCAAGGACAAATACACCTAAGATATTTAAGATCAGTAATCTGTAATTTCGCTAACAATCATTTTGATTTTCATAAATTTATCGTTTGAATTTCTATCATCTGTTTATTTATTTTTTTCTTTTCATTTTTTCCTTGTTTTGGGTTGTGCTGGGGCAAGTTATGAGGCTGCCTCTTCCAGTGGCAATGCCCGCTGCCATCAAGGGTATTCCCGTGCAAAGCGCAAGTGAATCTCTCTCCGGCAAGGAGTATATCTATTTCAGTTCCTACAGCAGTTGCTGTTTTGGTATATCAGCTAGCAACCGCTTCCAACCACCACCATATCAGCAACAACAACAACAACAATCTGATACCCCTCCCCAATCACCTCTCATCCACTCCCTCCACACCCTTCAGCTGATTCAACGGCTCATCTTCGTTCGTTTGTTGAACGTTGTCAACGTTGTCTTCGATGTCTTCGTTTGCAATCAATGAAAGATTTATGACAACACGCTCCATAGACGTATGTATGTCTATATGTGTACACACACACACACACACACGCACACACACACACAGTCATTTTTTTATGTCACATCATTATTTTTATTATGATGCTGCCGGCGGCAACAATAACAACAAGAACAACAACATCGGCCCGTTATTTGAGAGTGATTAGTGACTAAAAATGACAACAATAATAATTGCATTGTGTGCCCGATATGTGTGTGTGTGCGAGTGTGTGTGTGTGTGTGTGTGTGCGAGTGCGTGTGTGTGTATCTTTGAGTGATGGTCGTCATTTCTATCGGTGGCTGATATTCGATATGATTCACAAATAAGTACAAATATTTATTATTTTACTCGTACCTCCTCGTACACTTTCTCAGTATTGAAGCGCCCTCTTACTCCTCCCCACCCCACCACAACACCCCCCACTGGCCCCGCACAGAAAATAATTCCAGGAAACGTTGGCGCCAGTAATACCCCGAAATTCAAATGCGAAAAGGTCACATTTTTGCATAAAAAAAACGTGTTTTTTCTTTTAATAATTTTTCGTTTTGTCGTTTAGCATGAAACGCATTTATAAAGATACAAATATGTATATAAAACATATATAAATTGTATGAGAAGCGAGTAGCATGATAATCTAGTTTCACTTACTCTGCAAAACTTAATCGATTTAAAACTCTTTGATTTTAATAGCTGGTTGTAGGGTATCTTCAAGTCTAGCTCATTCGCATAGAGAGCAATCAAATAACAAACAAAAAGAAAGTGTACTCGCATTCGTAATATTGAAGTTAAATAAGTATATTTTTAAGGTTCGGTTCATGGTACGATAGCCAAAAAAAAAAAGTAGAAAACCGTATGATGTCCATAATTAAGATTAATATGGTTTTGGGGACGGCTCATTCAATTTTGCTTGTTCAAAATCGGCTTGTCGTCTTGATCTGAACTGAAAAGGATGTGTTTGTTGTTGCTGTTACTTTTTTAAAACAATTCGTAACTCAACTTGGGAATTTTCCAAAATATTCATACTCCGTCTCGCTCGCTCTCTCTCTGTCTCTCCCTGTCTCGCTCTCTTGCTGTCTGTCTGTGTTCTCTGCCTCTGCTTCTAGCTCACATTTGACACTAACTGCATTTTGTAGACGACTTTTTAGCCATTCCCATGCCCCTTTAAATTTGCGTTGCATCCACTTGCACCACTTGCACCCACTTGCTGCCCGTTTGTCACTGTAAGTGAAATCTTTCAGTGCGTGTAAAATGCCGTTGCTCGGTTTTTGGGTGCCACGCCTACACAGTTACTCGTGCAACCCGCCCACCCGTCCAGCAGCAGCAGCAGCAGAAGCTAGTTGGACAACAATGAAATGCTTTTAGCATCGCAGCTCTCGCAGCGCCAAGCGAAAATTAAGTTAACAACACAGCAACAGCAGCAGCACCAGCAGCAGCACCAGCAACAGCAGCAGCAAAGACAAAAAAAATAAATAAAAAACAAAAACAAAAAACGATGAAAAAATAAAAGAAAGTTTAGTGCACTGTTTTTATTGAAAATTGAGTTAAAAAACAGAAAGTGTCAGACAAGAGAGTCGTTTTCGGCTTGTTGTATTTTTATTTGCCAACATGCTTTTCTCCTTCTTGCTCTTCCTCTCCCAATCCGTCTTTTTCAGTGACTTCCTTGTTCTGCTATTGTTGTTGAGACCCGTACCCCCCAACCCACTCCCCGCCCTACTACGGAAGTGCAATCACATAAAATCTGTAGTTCATTGTTAGCTTTGACTATAAACACAAATCTTCGAAAAAATGTTAAATGTTAAAAGCTAAAAAAATACTAATAATTTAAGTTTAGCTTTGAATAACTTTTTTTAAATATATTTTACTCACCTTTTTTATATGTTTAATATTTAACATATCAGAAGCGAAACCGGAAACTAAATTCGACTCCTGCTAGAGTAGAGCGTGCTATTTAAGAGTATTGTAAGGCCGTTTGGGAATATAGACCTCAGTAAGCTGATCTTGTGGGTGTTGTGGATACAACCCAGGCCATATCACGGCAATCATATTTGATCAGAAGCAAATCAGAGCAGATGACCAGGCTTAACCAGTTTTATAAAATAGACACTCGTATTTTTAATATTATGTATTATGTAAATAAAAAAAGAGAAGTTTGCTGCGAGTTACAAATTATTGCTTGTAAGTTAAAAATTAATTATAAAAATGAGAAAAAAAGCTTACAACACTTAATTTCAAATATTTGGTGCAGAGAGAATAAATAATTATGGAAAATGTAATTAATTCTTAATCCATTTAAATTTGGCAACATGATTTTAGTCCACAATTCATCTGGAAATATTCTTTAGTCCGTTTTACTCAGTTTTTGAGATGAAAACAAATTAGTTTTGTTAGCGTTTCGCTCGAATCTCAGTTTAAGTTTGATCTATGCGTTCTAATTAAAAGAAATGTTGCCAGATTTGCTAAATGGCCAAAAGTCATTGGCCAAACAGGCAGCAAACTTGGCACAGCTGCCAAAATCAGCTGCTGGCAACGGAGGATGGATGGTGTGGCGGTTGGGTGGTGGATGGTGGGTAGAAGGAGACGCGAGAGGAGGGAGGGCGAGCATGAAAGGGAAAAGGGAAATGCGAGACAAAGTTGAAGCTCGAAGGTGCTCAAGGAATTCAATAAAAGTTGTCGACACACGCACATACAGAGACAGAGACAGAGACAGAGATAGATAGAAAGAGACACTAGCAAATCAGCGCAGAGATCACACAGACAGCTAACACACGGACACACGTGTGTGTGTGTGTATGTATGTGTGTGTGTGTGTGTGTGTGAGCATACAATTTATAAATTATTGAATCTATGAGAAAATGAACATCACGTACACAACGAAGAAGCCGGCCAGGACGAACTATTCAGTAGATACATTTGCACAGATATATATATATATATATATATAGATATATATATATATATATATATATATATATATAGATATGGCTATAGCCAAAGATATAGATATAGATATAGATATAGATATAGATAAAGATATAGATATAGATATAGCCATAGCCAAAGAAATAGTTATAGATATAGGTAGACAGTTAGACCTTTAAATAGCATAAGAATAAGGTATTCTCAGCTGCCACAGACTTGTGCAAATATCTATATAGATATAGATATAGCTATAGCTATAGCTAAAGATATAGATACATGTACAGATTTAAACTAGCCAACCGCATACAACGAACAGTTATGAGCAAAAAAGCAAAAATGTGCGTGTGTGTGTGTGCGTGTGCGTGTGTGTGTGTGAGAATATGCACAGAATTTCATTATGCTGGCTGGCGTTCGTCGTTGCGTTTTGAATACCCTGTTCCCATTAACAACGTGTAAAAGGGGTATACGCAAATTGAGAACTGCAGAAAGATGCATTTCCAACAGCATAAAGTCCAAATATATATATATTCTTAATTGGGATCAACAGACGAGTCAATTAAGTTCAAATCAGTCCAATATATTTAATTATATCGATACGATTTTCCGATTAGCTTCATTGTCGGTTAATATTAGGATTGATAATGAATATGAAACACTAAAATAAACCGTTCTTTAAGTCAGAGGAGCAGAAGAAGAAGATGATGAAGGAACACTGCTTTTGCAGGGTATATAATAGCCTAGTCACTTTTGACTCTGCAGCACTCTTACTTGTAATAAATAAGTAAGTTGGTATTCTCAGTCTGTCTGTGTATATGTTTTTTTTTGTTTGTTTGTTGGCTTGTTTGTTTGTTTGTTTGTTAAAGTTTGTTCATCTATTTCGTCGCGTTCGACGTGCTCAACATTATTGGCGGCTTCGCTGTTTGCTGCTTGCTGGTTGGGAGCACTCTTAAGCATACCCTATTCACGATGTGGATGCCATTGGATGGGCATGGGGAGGGGGAGGTGAACGGGGCTTCAGGCACCCCACTCACTATCTTAAGCATAGTTTGAACGGAGTCTCTTGACAAGCAGCAGTAACGGTGCCAACTAGAAAACTTTTCTAATAATTCCTTTGATGAATTTCTTTTCCACAATATAGCAAAAAAAAACAAAAAACCAAAAAAAAGCAAGCAAAAATGGAGCTTAAGAAAATCAAATAAGTGCTTTTACATACATTTATTGAAGCAGCTTCTACAATTAATACACAGCGAGAAAGGTTATACTTGTAAAATTTTGAATTGGCCATTTTTGTGGAGGGAAACAAGATAAAAGAAATAGCAAATATCAACAGACAACATAAAAAATGTAGATAAAGGTTCGCAAAGAGGCTCAGAGCAGTATCGGAACTCCATCTCCATCAGTTAGACCTTTAAATACGATAAGAATAAGGTATTCACAACTGCCAAAGACTTGTGCGAATTGCAGCCTACAGCGATGAAGGCAGTCAGTATTTGAGCAATAAATATGTTGATCTGGCAACCGTATAGCTATAGTAATCAGAAGGATTATTTGGACTGGACTTTTTTCAGCATTTTCCACCTGGACAATTTCCGTAGGAACCAGGGAGGAAGCTTAAAAAAAGTGAGTTTAGGGTTAGTGTGAAATAATTATATGACAATGTCAATGATGGCACAGGAGTACAATTGTGATCAATCAGTAGCAATGATTAATTGATTAAGCTAAAAACAATTGGTTGGCACAGAAGTTGACAGTTCTGCAATCAAGTCAAGTATATATTTTGTACATATAAAGGGAAAAGGAACTATAGGTCTATAACTATAAGTATTACAGTCGGAAGTAATTATCCAGCAGTTATCAGTTGATAAACTGCTAACATAATAATAAACATAGAATATGCAATAAATAAATTAAGAATGTTGAAATTCGCCATAATCAGTATTTATATACTTATATGTGTATTTGTATCTATCTATATATATATATATATATACTTATATATAAATATATATTTTCTCAACCATGTTGTTTAAGCTTTTGACTAGCCGTCTAGAGGATTTATGTTTTGGGAGAAAAGAAAAAAAAAAAAAAAAAGTGAAGAGCATGCAATGCTTAAGTTGCGTGTCCAACAGCGGCACTTTTGGCGCGCATGCAATGAAAATGAAAATGGAAATGGAAATTGACAAGTGGACACAACAAAAAGCAGAAGCGAGAAGCAGAAGCGAGAAGCAGCAGCAGAAGATAAGCGACGACGACGTGCAGCAGCCAGCAACCAAGGAAAACGCATTCATATGTGAAATGGAAAAAATTATAATCCAAATAAGAGAATGCAAACCGAACGGGACAGCAAGCTCACTGTCTGGGGTGTGCGAGTGTTCTAGTGGGTGGATGGGTGGGTGGATGGGTGGGTGGGGGGTGGATTGGTATTGCGGCTAAGTGGAATCGATGACGGATATGTGTTGATGGCCCAGCACTCGCCAGCCAGTCAGTCAGCCAAACGAACCAACGAACCAAGCCAGAGACTGTTCGATGGCTACTTCTGTAACCAATTTTTTGAAAATTTCTTAAAATTCAATAAATATTTATGAGTTGATAATGCCAAAGCGAACCACACACACATACAGACACGCACACAGACAGCTGACACGCTTGCGTGGCTGAATTAAATAGATTACGTATACGAGCTATGGTACAAGTAAAGGGGGGACGAGCCCTAAGGACGACGGATTAAAGACGCACGCAGACAGCGCATATCTCCTGTGTGTGTATGTGTGTGTGTGTGTGTGTGCGTTGTATTTAAGTAATGCGCATAATTCATATTTATTTATTGCACTTGCTCACAATAAACAGGTGAAGGACACATTGAAACATCCAACATCAAATTTTCAAAATCCAATTCAAATTCAACCCAAATTTGTTTCGTGTAAAATAAAAGAAAGACAAAATGAATATGTTCGGTTATTTTTTCAAATAGGATTTGGATTTGGATCTCTTATTTTGGATATTCATTTTTCTACTGATTTTGAAATCGTTCCAGACTTTCAAATATGTGCAGGATATTTATCGATGTGTAGTATTTGATTGGATAAATAGAATAGCGTGTTCACAGAAGGACAAAGTCCCAAAGGGAGTGTGTAGGTGAGCTTAACATAAGCTTAGCAACAAAAGGTCAATTAGCTAAGTAACTGTACTGAAGTTAAACATATATTATAATATATAATAAATAAACATAGCATATGTTAAAAGTAAATATAAAAATATAAATAAATAAATATGCTGGTTTTATTCAATGTCCATTTATCTAGCGTTATTCTCTGTGAATGTGTAAAAAGGAGGAGGCTTTAAATTTAGAATATATTGATCGATAACTTGCTCTGCTTCACCAATATCGATCAACATCGAATACCGATAGCAAAAAAGAAGAAGCACACAGTTTTAAACATTTATCGGTTTTTATTTGTTATGGATAATTAAAAGGTATCACCGAGTCGAGGACATACGGCTCGTGTATTCTTACTTTTTTTACTGGAGTAATTATGAAATTACCTTTGACCCTGCGCGCGATACGGGTACGACTTAACTGCTCTTTGACATTTTAATCGCATTAAATACTGCTCACATTACAGCTGCTTCTACAATTGAAACATATATTTCAAGCTTTGCAAAACACTCTGGAACAGAAAGCAGAGCACCTCAAATTAAATGTAGGCACACACACACATATATATATATATACATATATATATACTATTCGCCCAATTGCAATATTCACTTGTTGATGTGATGATGCGGTAGAAATGGTTGTGCGGATGGGTTCGATTTGGAGAGGGTTGGCGGAGAGTTGGCAGAGAGTTGATGGAGTCGAGTGTTTCCCCATTTGAATAGCAGCTCGGAAATCGTTACGTGTTCGAATCTTATTAGCGGTTTATAATTACAATTGTATACAAGCCAATTACGTTACGAGACAAAGCGTTTGCCGACCACACACACACACACACATATATGATGGTGCTGCTAATTAACCAACGCCAGAACTGTCCGTTAAGTCCTGCTGCATGTGTGTGTGTGTGTGTGTGTTGTAAGTGGCTCGATAATGATGTTCATTTCGTAAGCAAATCACATAACACAAACAAGACACAAGCAGCGACAGACAGGAGGAAGAGAGGGAGATGGAGATGGACGTTGGGAGGGAGTGTGGTAAAGTGGCAATGTGGTAAAGTGGGGCAGCGAGATGTATTTATGCAAATGTAGATTGCAACTTATGCATATGTATTTGTTGCATAATGTATGCACAGCTAGCCAAGCACCAAGATCTTAAACCCCCCCCAGCCGCACACAAGCCACAACACTCTAAAACTGCACCCATCTGCTCAGGCATGCCGCCAATGCTCCTGTTCCTGATGCACAGACTGTTGTACACTCGACAAACAAAATGTGTTTCAAATAAAAATTAAGTGCGATCATTTTGAACTAAACACATATTAAATTTAAAATAGGAAATACGAACACTTTTTCTTAGGAAAACGATTTAGAAAGTAATTTTTAGCCGTATTCATAATACTCTGAAATCATTATTTCTGAGAGTGTAGAAGCATTTGGGGACGATCGGAGGTGGGAGGTGTTCGAAGCAGGAGGCAGCAAGAAGGGGTCAACACTTGACTGCCGCTAGACCAGAGTGTGTGACTTGTAATTGAATCCACGTCTGTGCTGCGTCTCTGGTCGATAATTTCATTTTAGGCCCCCGCACATTGAATACAAATTAAAGCACTGAATGCAGTGCAGTGAGGAGGCACGTGCCGCGAAGCAGCAACAGCAGCAGCAACAGCAGCAGCGACAGCAACAAGCGGATAACCCCAACCCCAAGTCCCAAACTTAACCCTAACCAACTAACCCCATATATATTTCTATATATTTGTATCTATTGTATACTTTCGAGACACAGTTTTCAATTAGTGCTGAACAAAGTTTAAGAGAAAACGTTCGTCAAAATTCTGGGCTCTACTGATTTCTTCTTTATGCCTTAATATATCATTTGGTTATTGGACATTTCCATTCCCGACCTTAAAATCGATCTTTTAAAGAATGAGAGCAAAGAAACAAATTTGAAATTTTGAATATATGTGACACAGGTGACGCCATGAATAAGAAGCTCTCGTTATTTAAATATCGTATATATTTGCATTTAATGTATATAATTATATAATTTTTGGTCAGATATATGTCTCAGATATATTACTGTTACGTGGCATTTGAATTAACAGCTTGTAGCAGATGTAAGGAGACAAAAGACTTTCCGAATTGAGAAAATGTGAGCTCGATGAGCGTAACTGTTATACAGACAGCTATAAAACAGGATGTTCAATTCTCTTAAGCGTGCCCGATTTGCGCCTGCGTCGACTGCAAAGAGTGTACAACGGTTAACTGTTGACTGTTGACTGTTAACTGTTAGCTGGCAAATTGGAGAAGAGAGCCAGCAATGGAAATTGGTTTTGAGCTAACAGCAAAATGATGCTAATCAAATGCAATGCTCTCTCCCTCTCTCTCTCTCTCTGCTCTGATGCAGCTCTTATACTGGGGTGTGTGTCTCGGCTAAGCAAGCGAAGGATATTTGCATGGATAACGGCAGTTTAAGTGGCGGGAAATTAAAAAGAAACTCCATTTGAAGAAAAAAAGTTTAATTGACCGGTAAAACATTGTAAATAATTATGATTAAATCACTTTTATAGCAGACTCCGATTTGTGATACGTTATACAAGAGCCTGTTATATATATCCTTTACAGTTAGTGAGCGCCAAGAGCGAGTTTTAGACTCTCTCCTCTCTCTCTCTCTCTCTCTCTCTTTCTCTCTTGCTGTTAACTTTTGCAACTAACAGCATACAATGCTGCTCAACTGTTACATAATTGCAAAGTGTTAACTGTTATACTGAAGCATTTACAGGACATGTGTGTTTTGGGTGGTGAACTGCACCTAAGGACCAAAGATGGGCAATAATAAGCCAAGCAGCAAACTTCTCGATAAAAACCAATTAACTTTCAATATGTGGCAGCAAGCAAACTTTTAATAAACACTTTTTCTAAATTAAATTAGATCGAAAACATAATAAAATGTATTGATTTATTTGTATAATAATTAAGAAATATCGAACAAAAGAAAATCACCAAAAATTGTATATATTTCAAGCAATTATGGCACACTTACAAAATTATACATAAAATACAACAAATAATTAAAATAAATAACACTTCAAATATGGGGAGGCGCTCTCAACATTTATTTGCAGTCATTTGCTATAATGAATGCAGAAAATATATTTCTAAATGATAACTTAGAATCCCTGATGACTGATGATAAAAAGGCCAAAAAGAAAACCGCTAAAACTTGTTGAATAACTGCGAGAGTACTTCAGAACCATAAGCACACCCTCAGCGTCAGCCCCAGCTCACCTTACCCAAAAATGTCGCTTAGAAATTCAATATCTGCCTGTTTGTGTAGAGTGTGTGTGTGTGCGTGTGTGTGTGTGTGTGTATGGTGTGTGTGGCAATTGCCTCGACTGCCAACTGCCTGAAAAAGCAGACATAATTAGTTTACGCCGAGATTTGAACTTTTCGCCGCCTTTCTGCTTGCCATGCAGAGGATTGTTGTTGCAGTGTCACTAAAATGCTGTCATCTACAAGTATATTGGTCTATTAGCCTAGGCAGAGCTGCAACTTGAATTTTTAGCGAAAATTCTTCTTCATAATAGAATAATTTTACTAATTTACGCAACTTGAGCGCCCAGAAATTTAAGTCGAAATTTAATATCTCGGCTGGTTCGAAAATAGTAACGAAATTGAATTAGTTACTGCTTATTGTAGTTTTTAGCCTTGAATCTGTCATGTTGGTATATCCTTGGGGAGGTTCCTATTATACACAAAGTATGTATATATATTCCTGATCATCATCATTGGCCAAATCGATGTAATCCATTCCATCTGTCTGTCTGTCTGTCTGTGCCAACCAGTGCCTCAGCTTTGAAGTTAGGTTGTAGAAACTTGGAACATTTCGATTAGTTGTAAGTTGTGGAATCGTGTGCAGATTATCTGTATAAATCTGTTTCAAACTTATTCACAGAACGGCATAAAACACTTTCATTAATTGCACAAGCAATGAAAAGCTTTCTAAGTTTGTATATTCCATCTCGAATGTTTTGGAAACATGAAAGTCTTCATGATTAAATTGCAAGCCCATGTGAACATACAATCCATATAATAATTCTTTCTCGCATGTCTGAAGTGTTTTTTTTCTTCTCCTAAGTAAGTTACAACAAACTTAGTTAAGACTTAAAATAACCAAGGTCTCGAAAAGAAATGGTTGCTCAAATTAATACTATCAAAATGATCAAGAATGCTTTGTATATATCAAAATTTTTTGGAAAATAGCTCTATTGGGAATATCTTAGACTTTTTATAGTTATTTTTACAGATATTTGTTTGTCCAATAACAGTTACGATTAGCCAAACAGTTATAATTCTAAGCTTAGCTTTCCTGACTTCCTGGCTTGCTTTGCCACTAAACTCATAATTCATTCTATATCAATATATTATGTATAGGAATATGATTTTGTCTAAGCATCTCCTGGTAATTTCATTGGTGTTTCTGCAAACATTACGTTGATTTTGATGTGTATTTACTTAAGCCAGCTATAGGGTATCTGCAGTCGATCACAGCTGTGCTCGAATTGAATTTTCTAAGCGACAAAGAAATTATTTGTAGTTTACACAATTTTAAAGGGCTTTTCTTTTTTTTCTCGTTCGCTTTGGTTTCGTTTCAGTTCGTTTTGGGCTTTGCTTCGAGCCTTCTTTCCTTGCTCTGCTTCTGGGCTGACTGGCATTTCATCTGAGATTTATTAGGCTCAATAATAATTGTAAAGAATGTGCACAGATACAAGAAAGACTGCTCACACATTTGGCTTATTCGAGCAGTTGATGTTATAAATCATTCATTTGCATTTACTCACAGTCACAGTCGCCCCTCCAGCTTTCCCAACCCACCCACCCACTATCTCTATCTCTCCCTCTCTCCTCCTTCTCTTTCTTGCTGTCTGTCCATCCGCTATATTCGTTATTGATGTACACATTAAGAAAAGTGCTAAAATATTAAAGCTAATTGTATGCAAGATATGATTTTTATTCACAACGCCACTGTTTGTGTATGTGTGTGTGTGTGTGTGTATCTGAATGTGGGTGCTTGGGAAAAATCAAAAATTTTACACTTCGCTACACATTCCCAAAGGCTGCACAAAGTTACGCGCACAAAGTTTACTGCACGCAGAGAAATATTTTGTTACAAAATCAAGTGATGAAAATCCTTAGAATGAATTATTGTACTTCAATTAAGTGCTAGAGAAACTGAAAAAAGTATTATAAATTATCAATTTAAATTGATTTGGAATCACTTTTAGCCGGAGTTACTTCAAATAAAACATAATGTTTTCATACTTGATTCAAGCTGGTTTCGATTCGCTTAAAAATGGGATTAGCATCGATTTCAGCACTTCATACTTCAAATAAGCAACTAAGATTTGTTTTCAAGCTCTGCTATTTAGTAGCTTAATATTTAAATTGCTTAAGAGTGGAAACAAGCGCATTTGACTTAAGCCGATAAAGGCTTACATTAAGCAGCTTCCGGTCCAACAAGAAAACGTTCTCAAAATAAGAGTTTCAAACGATTGAATTAAGTATAAAAAGTTTTCAATATTTTTGTTGAGTGTGCTTATGTGAGCGAGATAGAGTGTAAGTGTGTGTGTGTGTGTGTGTGTGAGTGTGTGTATCTATGTGTGCTTAAGTGCGTGTTTATGGCGCAATAAAACAGACCCTAACAGGCGCTGCACACACACACATGTATACGCTGACTGCAGCCAAATGAAGCAACCAAAAAATGGGAAACTGAAGCCAAAAGCGAACCCGGATCCACACACACACACACTCACTCACCCACACACATGCACCTACACACACACACGCACACACTCGAATCGAGCCAAAAAGAGCAGTATGTCTGTCTGGCAATCTGTCTGTCTGGCAATCTGGCTGCGTCTGGCAGTCTGGCAGAGCCTGGCTGCCAGCATCTTTGGCTGAGTCTTTCCGCTTGTCTGCGGCGCATTTATGACTTCACACACACACACACACACACACACACACACACACACACACACACACACACACACTGAGAGACGCTGGAGTCGCAGAATTTGGCTGCATTGCCTTTATATAGGCGCGCAGACATATGTCTTATCACACACTTACACCCACACTTACACACACCCCCCAACACACACACACACGCGCACACAAACACAGAGTCGCTTTAAACCGGTCTGCTGTCAAATGCCATACTAAACCGATAATCCAATCATAAGTTATAGTCAAATGAGTTTGCTCTTCAATAAATTTTCGCCTACATCTTATTTTTTGATGCCCTTTCCAGCGATGTGAATATTTTTAACTGTGCACACAACTTGTGACAAATGCTCAAATGCAAATATTATTTTTTAATAATAATGTTTGAGATTTTGGTCAATCGCAGATAAAAATCTAATAGGAAACTTGTGGGCAACCATGAAAATCAAGCTGCAAAATTACACACAGAGTACTTTGTCTGGGTTATCTTGGTTATTATAAAATTTGGTACTCGCCAACTCCAGAAAACTATCGGAATATTAAAAATATTGTAGAAAAATTAAATAATATTTGTAATGATATTAAAAACAGCACTAAACAGCTCGAATTAAGCAATGATCAAACTTATTTTGTGTACCAATGAAGTATTTTGATTTAAATCACTTCTTTTGGATATTGTTGATGTGCCAACTGTGCGTACTTTATATAATATGAGAGGTAACAAAATTACACTTCCAAAAATAAGCTCTATAAGCTAAAAAGTGTACTTATAGATGTCAATAATAGCCTCTAATAACACAAATAAATCGGGATGCCTGTATCTTTCGATATTTTAAAGCCAGAAGTGAAATGGAGGATAGTCTACAAGAAACGTCCTTCTAAGATTGGTAGGAGCATGTCTTGATCTCACCCACTTCGCCCGCTTTCAGGTAGCAATATGAATATGAATATCGTGTTGCAGTCCTTATCATTATCAACTTACAATGTAAAGTTTGTTTCTAGAATCCGAACTATGATTACGAAGAAGCGCTGGTTTTCTAACCGACGTTTCATATAACACAAATCCAATTAGCCAGTTAGTGGAAAAGTTACCAGCTACTCAAATTTAACGCACTTGCAACTTGCAGCGTGCAACACCTTGAATTCAAAACGAGCCAACGCAAATGACTGCAATTTGCACTTGGAATATGGCATATAGCTGAAAGCTGAAAGCAGAATGCACAAAGCTGAAACTGAAAACTGAAAGCAGATAGCAAAAACCACCTGCCCGATAAACGGAGCTCAACTTGTGCGAGTGCAAATGGTACAATCATCGCTGCCTTACACGTGAATATGCAACACTTAACCATTTTACTATAACCCCGCCCAGCTCTACTGCCTTCACCTTCACCGACAACGGCCATAATGGGAATCGAGGCAATGCTGCTGAAATAGGTCAAACGTGAACTGAACTGATCTCTGTTGCAGACTTGCATTATATGAGATGCGTACACTGCGAAAAAGAACGACCAGCTTAAAACAACAATGTATGTTTTTGAGCTGCACAAATTTCAGAAACAGAGTAGTTACTATTCAACTGAGTTCGTTTTTCATTTCTTGCTGAGATTGTAGACTTAAATTTGTGGTTAAAATTCGAAATTTCGAAAGGTATTTAAGCTGAACAAATCATTTAGAAAAATTGAGCATTTATAAATCGATATTGTTGTACACAATTGAAATAATTCAATATTCCAGAGTATGTGAGGATTCTTGTCACTCCTCTAATAGATATGATGAATCCGTCATTTTGCTGCAGGCTGTTCATACATCGTTGCCAACCGGATTGGGTTCATATATCATATAGAACTGAGGGTCGATAAAGGCGTAGATAAACATTTCAGGCCGTATAATAGAACCGAAGAACTTTTGTGTCTGCTAAAGAAAAACATTCAAAATTCCATAAATAAATTCCAAGAAATTATCATAATTTAATGAGCACTGCTGAGCACTTCTTAAGTCTATAGATGCATGTGTGTGTATGTATGTGTGTCCATGGATGGACTGCATTACTAATTATCTCGGGGTTATGCTGCCAACTAATGCCACAACATTTTTATTTTGTTTTCTTTTTTTAGATTGCCTGCTCCAGAGGCCAATTTAACCAACTGGCCAACATTTTGCGCACCAAAATTTCATAAGCGTGGAAAATAAGCAAACCCATAAATACATGTGTATGTGTGTGTGTGTGTGTGTGATAATATCTATAAGGGTGTATCTTGCGGGGGTGCGTGTGTGTGTGTGTCTGTGTGTGTGGGGGTGGCTGGCTGGCTTTTATTGAAAAACGTAATAAGCCCATGCCGCAGTCAACGTACATATGTCGCGGGTTTCCTTTTGTATTGTCATTGGCGTCGATGTCCTTGTTGTAGTCCTTGTTCTCCTTGTTGTTGTTCTCGTTCTCGTTCTCGTTCGCATTGTTTTTGTTGTTGTTGTCGTTCAGCTCGGTGTCGTTTTATGTGTATGTTGCCCTCATGCGTGTGTGTCTGTAACAACTATTAGAAAAGAGCAGCAGCAGCAGCAGCAGCAGCACACTCAGAAAAACAATCGTACGCATAACTTTCTCCTTTCTAATAATCAGCATTAATTTCAGTATTGAGTTTTCTACAAATTGAACAAAAATTTGTCCAGTTTCCATGGTGGCTTTTGATTTTTACATTGGCGTTTTTCTGCACAAACATTTTAGGTTGTTTATTCATTTTCTTAAAGATTATTTTTATGCTCATTTTATTTTTATTTTTTAATAGTGTTTGCATTTCCATTTCTTAGAAATTATTTCTTATAAATATGTAACATAGGGGAAAGCCTTTCCAAGTTTGAAGAAATGTATTTCGTCTATTTAGAAATTATTATTATTGGTTATTGGCTTCAGGGCGATTTTATATATTTGTTTTTTTGCTGAGTGCAGGAGCAACAAGAAGCAACAGGATTGCTGCTGTTGCTGCTGTTGCTGCCTTCTTTATCCACCTCTCCATATTCGACTCCTTCTCCTGCTTTTTTCTGCTTTTGGTCTGACTTTTGAAGTTTGGCCCACACACACACACACACACACATACGCACACACAAATCGGTGGCTGGCTTTTTATTTTTTGTATATTTTGGACTCTTGCCTTGCAAACGTTTATGATGTCCTGCAATTGTTCCTTTTAACAACGTGCGTGTGTGTGTGCTGGCTGTGTGTTGGGTGTGTGTGTGTGTACATGTGTGCACTGTTCTTTTGTTACAACGATTTTTGCGCAATTTCTTTTGTGCCTGGTGCTTTGTGCGGTGCTGCGGCTCTGCCGTCATAACTGTCGCTCTTTTGCTGTTGTTCAGGACGACAAGGACAACGACGATGTGGACGTGGCTGCTGCTGCTGCTGAGCACATGCAATTAGTGCCAAATGTTTCCATATTTTTGCACACACACACACAGACACACACACACATACACACACACATGGACACAGATACGTCCAGTGCACAGTTGACCACAGCATTCCGAGCAGAGCGTGCATGAGCATTCACTGACAAAACATCGCACGTCCTGACATCACAGACCGCCCCGCGCCCCCCTCCCCCCTTTCCCCTCTCACGCCCCTGCCTATCCTTCGCGACTCCCCTCTCCCACCAATCACCCGCCTGTTGCAACCCTGTTGCACCCGCAACCGCAGCAATCGTCCAATGGCTCGACAGTGGCAGCAACAGCAAAAAAAAGAGCAACATTTTCCGTTTCATTGTTGCCACACGCTGCAGCAAAATCAACAGTAGCAGTAGCAACAACAGCAACAACAACAACAAAAAGTTCCACATACTCACAAAGCTTATATTCTCTCTACAAAACAGTATATACGAAATTTACCTAAGACCCTATATCGCCCCAAGATTATTGGAAGTCTCCGCCTTTAGCTTTCAAGTCTCAAGGCACTCAAATCAAATTAAGATACAAATAGTATATGAAAGTATAAATATAATTTCCATAGCATATGGTTTTATGCTTAAATCTAATTAATATAAAATGCATTTTTCATCCCATTAAAAAGTTCATTTAATTTTAGGTTTATTTCTAAGTCATGTCTTTCTTATTTTAACGAGAGATTTACAGAATTAAGAAATTTACTTAGTTGTACTTTGAAATAAGTTGTGCAAACCATAAAAATTGTATTCTCTCTCGAAAAAGGTACAATTTGCAACATTTTTCCAGAATATTGCAATGCAATACTTATCCAGAATATTACTAGCCACAAAAAGACTACATAAAGAGAATTTTGCACATTGAATATCAGACGCGGCGAAAATCGATAACATGTCGATAAGTTTTAAAGTTGCATAACAACGTACACGCTCTATATAAAATAATAAAGTTATTATTATTATTATTATATTATTATTATTATCAAACATCTCTAGGCCTTTGAAGTCTCTCCAGAATACATAGATATATAGAAAAACTTGCACATAATCAATATGGCACAAAAGTTATCGAACTATCGATAGTGTCACACCTTTCATTTGTCGCGAAGTGTCTGCAATAGCTGAGATGCTCATTTTTGGCCATTTTTATTTGGCTACTGGTGTCCGGATGGAAAGTGGCCAAAGTGCCCGGCCGGCTGCTTGCTGTGTAAGCGGCCATAACATTCTGCACATATTCTTGCTGTGTGCGCGTGTATGGTTAATTATACATTTTGCATACACACACACATCCACACATTCATTCACACTATAAATATATAAATATATATATATATATATATACATGTATGTGTGTGTGTGTATTTGCACATATCCGATTTCGGTTGGGCAACCGTCGATAACAATATGCGTTCAAAATATTTTTCTTCGTGATTTTTTTGTTGTTGTTGCGCATTTAGGGGTCGAGGGGGTCGAGGGGACTGTGTGGGTGTGCACAGGGGGTTCCTTTTGTTATATCCATCGTTCACATCATAATTTCGTAGCTATTTTTAGGCTTTTTACCGCAGGAAGTGTGCGTGACGCTTGTCCTTACAATGGATCCCCGGAACCTGTGCACTGGCCCAGTTATCTTTTGTTAAGCATTCCCACACACACACAGTCACATAGGCACATACCGATATGCGTGTGTGTGTGTGTGTGTGTGGACGGAGCGTTTACTTGTGCCAGAAAGTTGAAGCTATAACGAGCACTTGTTCGTCTTCTGTCACACTCCATGGTCTCATTAGTTGGCCTCGACATCAAAAACAAATCAACAACAAAGTCAGGTTGTACCAAGTATATATATAGATTGGCAACAGGTAGCCTTGTTTAACCAATGACTTTCAGATTAATTCAAGGATATTCTTTCATCTTCCTCTCTTGCCCTGAAAGCCAATCACAAAATGTTGTCAAGACGGAAAATAATTAAACGTTGGATTAAGCTACGTTCGTCTGTCTATCTGTCTGTACAAATGAGTCGATCTCAGAGATTTGGAATATAAGTACTCGTTTTCGACGCGCAGATCAAGTTTATTTCACTTTATCGACAACCGTCCTCGATACAAATCGATTTCCGATATATCGAACGTATATATGTATATTTGTTATTGTTCACATATTATTGCCAAAGATCGTGTAATTAAATGCATTATTCAAGTTAAAGCTGCTAAGCATTCAACAGAGATTAGCTGTTTTAACTTATTCTCAACTTTAACTTATCTCTTTCTGCCTATTGCCACTAGACTTCTTCGCCTTCTTTTTTCTTTTCGATTTATTTTGCATAATCTTCTCACACCTAGCGCTTACTTTGCTTTTTGCTCCGTGCTTTAGACACTTATCTTTGAGCCTGCTCTTCTTCACCTTCTTGTTCGTCTTCTCGTTCATCTTCTTCATCTTCTTGCCGCTATTGCCATTTGTTGCTGGTTTACGCTCATTATTTATGCTGGATGCTGGGGCGATTCCTCAATTTGTTTGTTTTCAGTGACGCCTTAGCAATAGGCCTTATTAGTCGAAGATTGCGTGTAACCCAACCACCTCTCCCTCCCCTCGACACTTTTCCGATGCGCAACTGCAGTAACCCCACCCCCTCCCCCTACAAATTCACACTTCCAACCCCCGCGCTTGAGCGTTTAGTCTGCTGCATCATTTATCATGTGAAATACGCCAGACACAACAGCCAATGAGGCTGGCCAGCCCCAAGGACTGGCCGTGGCAGCAACACCCGTAGAAGCGAATCCTTGCCCTCGATCTGTGTCTAACTCATCTACACTTATAAAAAAAAAAAAATAAATAAAGTGATTCACTCAACTTTTTTGGAGCAGAAGAATCGCTTGCTTTTCTATATTTCTACTTAAAAAAATAATTTAAGAAACTTTCTCGCTCAGAAAAATTGCGCTTTTACTTGGAAGATGAGAGATTTTTTAGAAATAAAGCTCCAAATAAAAGTGGCTTGTAAATTATAAATGGTTTTACTGGTTTCTTACTTTCTGAATTTACAATCGAGTTGCAAATTGGGTGATTATTTAAATTCCAGAACGTACATCTAAATTTAAAAGATATGCAGTTGTTAAATTTTCATTTTTAATTAACTGGAATCGATTTATCGCAATTCTAGTGAGTCATTTTTGAATAAAAGAACGATTAACTTAAAGTAAGCAAAATTGTTGTGTTTTCTCAGTGTAGGCATGGGCAGACCGACAGCTGCATTCGATGTTTAGCCAGGCCGTGGCAATGGCCCTGCTGCTGCTGCTGCTGCTGGTCTTGCACCCCGCCTCTTGTGTCCTGCCTTGTGTGTTGCTGGCTTTGGCTTTGGCTTTGGCCCCATAAAAACAAGTGCAAATGCAATTTGAAAACAACATTGAGCCAGCAACAGCAAATGCAGCAGGAGTGTGTCGAGGTGGGGGGTGGTGGTTGGGGGGTGGGGGGAGTTGGAGAGGAGATGCGGGGCAACTTGCTAGCTGGCCATGGGCTTAACGGTATTTGGTAATTAATAGGCCATATAATGTACGATATGACTGTGTCTGCGTGTGACTGAGTGTGTGTGTGTGTGTCTGTGTGTCTGTCCAGCCCTCTCCAGTCTCTCTCTCTCTCTCTCTCTCTTCTCTCGCTCTCTCGCTCTCTCTCTCTGTGTGTGTGTCAGGGGTTTTTATGATTTAAATTGTGCGACTGGAAATACAATAATAACTCCGGGCACTTGGCAAACAAATAAATTAATTGAGCTGCGTGAATGGAGCTCTTCCCCTCTCTCGCTCTCGCTCTCTCTCTCTCTCTCTCTCTCTCTCGCTCTCTCTTTCTCTCTGGCAAACAAATGCGAAAGAAATATGAAGTGATAGAAATTCAAACCATAGCTACACACACACACACACACACACACACACACCGCTCAGTCATCCAATCGACCCGCATGCATTGAGCAAATTTAATTGAACGACCGCAGCAGGCAGTGAGTAGTAGTCGTTTGGGGCAGGGGGCAGGGGCAACTGCCAAAGGATCAGACAACTATTAGCAGCATGTGTGTGTGTGTGTGTGTGGATAGGGTAACTACCAGCCAGTGTGGGTAAGTGTGTTGTTATATGCAGTGCCTTTTTATTGCAAAAATCCAACAAATATGTTTGTCGTATTTTCAAATGCAGCTGTTGCAAATTTATTTGTTGCCGTTGCTGTTTTTAGTGCTTACGACGTGCCATATCCATAAGTCAGCTAAATAAATCATTATACTAACTTTAAGTATATTTATATTATATACATATATACATGCACAAACCAGCCAAGCCACAAATACCAAAGCTTGCTGGCAATAAGGAATATGTCCTTCAGCACGTTGAAGTATTTCGCCATACTGAAAACTACAAATTGGCTTTAACAGCATGATGTCCTGCATTGCCTGCATTGATTTTTGTCTTAGCCAACAACTAATTCGGTTAGAAAACTTGTGGGTAATCACGAAACGAAGTCTGCGGAATGAGCCACAAACTTGTCTGTGCAGTAATATTATTAGGCTCTGGGAGAACGAATTAAAAGTTGTTTGGTTGTTTGGTTGTACAATGCAATCGTATAAATTCATCCATTAGTATCATATAGAGGCACGGATCGAAGTTCTCTTTATTCATAGACCGTCTATTCACATTCGCCGTAGACTGCCTTGACTTGTTTCTTAATCCAACTGAGATAGTTTAAGATAAGTTTCGATCCGTTTACTTGCTGTGGAATCCAGGTGAACGAAAGACAAATGATTTTCTAATATAATATTTATTTAATTTACATGCATTTTTTCACCATATGGCGAATTGTGCAGGTGTATTCTTACATCGTTGCGATTTAAATTGAAATTTAATTGTCAGCCTGTGTCAAAACAATTTGATATGCTTCACTTAATGATTTAATTATCATAAATATTCAGTTGTATTATTTATTCAACCAGAGCAATTATTTTATTTCTTGGAAATATGTCGTTGCACGAATTAAATTTCACAGCCAGTTACGAAATAGTTGTTAAAACTTTAATTATGGCAACGCAGGTGTTTCTTACATTCAACTGTGAACCCTAATTGTATGCATACGAGTGTTTTTGTAACACAAACATATGTATATATATATATACATATATATATATATATATATATATATATCTTGCTTGATTAAACTGCATTATTAACGCTAACAATCAGAACTATATTAAAATTGCTGTGAGGCCTTTATGAAACCAACTGAGAAAAATGCGTTTTACAGTACAGTAGTCCCTCTTCTACGATACTTTTACTATACGTTTACCTCTATGATGTCCAATACTCCTCTCTAATTAATAAGCTCTCTTATATTGCATCAATAACTGCGCCGATTTCCGATTGAGTGTAAAGATATAATCTTCCAAGTAATATCTTATTGTGACTTTTTATATTATTATTATTATTATAATATATTAAACAAAGAACTCGCTGCCAGAATGGTATTTATTTAACAGGGTAGCTGCTAGTCGAGCTCTCTCCAATCGGCTTGATCATGTTAACTTTGTTGCCCTTTGCTCAGCATAAATATTTTATTCTCTGCCATATAAACAAATTTTGATATCAACTGCATTTGATGAACATTCAATATACATATATTAATTTTAATGCCTTTTGCCACACTTGGCTGAGTTATTAAATTGAGTGTGTTTGGCAACACTGGCAACCCTGTTGTTGTTGGGGCTCATAAGATTTGCGCGCTTTGCGTTTTCATTTCAATGAATTATAATTAAAGTGGAAGAGCCCAAAATAATGCCAACTTTCAAGTTGTTTTAATAGTTTTCGCCCCAACTTGAGTAATCAAATCTTGGCACGGGAAAGTGGTTAAGGGTGCTGGCCGGGCTGAGGAGGGGGTATAGTTTTGATGAGCCTCTGATTTGACTAGGCACAAAATGTCGTTACGCCTGCTCTTGGGTAGTTTAAGCAAGGATTTCGAGGACTTTATGGTCGGCTTATATACATATATATTTATGCGTATATATTTTGGCCGCACATAAAACTCTATTGAAAGCCGGGGCTGACTCTTAATTAATAAGTGCGCTCGTCATTTATTGTTGCATTTTCACACCCTCGTGGCAAACAGCGCCCACCCCCTTCCCCAGCTTCCCTCACTCACGTCCTAACACTCACAGCCCCCTTTCGACGTATTTTAGCGATTTTCATTTATTGGGCAAACATTTGCAGCCATGTGGTGCACAGAGCAAGTGTTTAGTGTATGTAGTGTGTGTGTCTGTGTGTGTGTGTCTGTGTATGTGTCTGTGTGTGTTAGTGTGTGTTTTGTGTTCCAATAAACCCATCAAATGTTTGTAAATTAATTTTGTGCTCATCACTGCTGTTGTTATTGGCTTTTAATGCGCATTTGGCTTTGCCTTTTGCCTTTGGCCATGCTTTCGGTTCGGTTTTGCCTTTGGCTTTGGCTTTGATGACTTTAATCATTTGCGCCATATGCGCCCCAACAATGACGTCATAATGTTGAGTCAAGTGTTTTTTTGCCTTCGTTTGTTTTCTTGCTTTTGTGGAAAAGGATTGTTTCAGCTATGCAAAAAATCATTGCATTTCTTCTTCGCATAAGTCGAGTGTTGGATAGCTAATCAAGATAAGAAATAGTGTAATCCACATAAAGAGAGAGAGAGAGAGAGAGGATCTTGCGCTCTCCTTCATCCAGTTCATTATCATTTAATTTTGAGCACAAGCCGATACTAAAACACTCAAGCTTCGCCAGTTTTATTGAAAACTCTTCAATTATCATTGCCTGCCCAGAATCTCATCTAGCTACAGATTCTGGACTTATCTAGACTCTAAATCAGTATAGGTGCTTCGGATAACTCTAATCGATTTAATAATATATATAATAATGTCTTCCACTATCTTATCAATGTTGGATTAAACAGCACTCGCTGCACGACGATCACAGATAGATAAATGTTGGCTTGAGTACAGGGTATCACATAGTAGAGCAATTGTATACTCGAATACATATTAATTCTTTGTTACGTTTACTTTCGAATCTTTTTCCTTACTCTTTCTGGTTTTCTGTTAATCTGATTTTGCTTTGTATATTTTCTATCCACTCTTAGCTGTATTTGCATCAATGTTTTCTTTTTTTCTTTCTTCTTTCGGTCTTTATCCAATTTTCGGCTTACTTCTTTCTGTTAATCTGAATTTCCGCTAAGCTGAAATTTCTTCTTTGTTTTCTTTTATTTTTGAAACTAATATTTTAAAGTTATATTCTCTCTCTCTCTCTCTCTCTCACTCTTTCTCTTTCAGCTATTTTACTGTACTCTCTTATCATCATATATCATTTGCTTCATTTACTTCTTTGATTTCTCTCTCTCTCTCTCTCGCTCTCTCTGTGTCTCTCGCTCTCCTACACACATGACTCTTCTATAAGCTTACACTTTCTCCACATCACTCTCTTTCGCACTCTCTCTCTCTCTTACTGGCTGCTGTTGCTGCTGGTGATAATGACGTTTATGATGCATCATTAGCTTGGCTAATTTTAATTACGCCCGCGCCTAAATTGCTAACTGCTATCGTTTTTAATAATATGCCGTGTCTCGCCATGTCTCCTCTTCCATCTCTCTCTCTCTCTCTCTCTCCGTCTCTCTCTCTCTATGTCTCTCTGTGGGTATGCTTGGGCTTAACTTTTGCACTGGCGGCAGCTGTTGCAATCTCTTCATGCTCGTCCTCATTTGAGAGCTGTCTGCCGGCACGGCCCATCACAAAGCCAACAAATTATGCACTTATACACACACAGACACACACACACACACATATGTATATAGACACTCGCATAACTGTGCTGCTGTTTGAGTTATGTAGCATGTGCAGTGTGCTGGCGCACTTGACTTTTTTCTTCATTGCTCCTTTGAGGCATGCCTGTCTGTCCCTCTGTTCCTCTGTCTCCTTGGGAGTGTCTGCCTGCCTGCCTGCCTGCCTGCCTGGCTGGCTGGCATCTTCTTCCTCTTCCTCTTCCCCTCCATCTTCTTCTTGCTCCATTTGGACGCGCTGTCGTGTTAATTTAGCGCGAAATATTTGACAAGATGACGCTTGCTTCTTCCTCTCACACACACGCACACACACACACACACATGCACACACTCGCTACATATTGCATTCAGGATTCTTTGGGCCTGCCCCCAGCCACCGAAATCGAGGCGAGACATGCAACGTCTGCTCTGTGTGTGTGTGTGTGTGTGTGTGTAATGATCGAAAATCGTCTGTCTGGCTATTTATACATATCTACATATATACATATATATACATACATATATCTAGCGGGTGTGTTCCAAATTGCGAACGGAATCATTTCATTTTTAACAGTTCGAATTCATGTCAAAACTGTCCATTAACAAAACCATTGACAAGCAACCGGAACCGTTATTTATTTATTATCTGTGTTTATTGTTCGGGGAACTCTGTCAATAATTTAAATATGTGTGCTTTATTAAAGAATTGATACATGAACCGTTAATCGATAAAACTTAATAAACCGTTTTCGGGAGAAATTCACAATTTTTAAAGAACCAGTAAAGAAAAATGATTTTATTATTCAACAAAAGCTTGGAGCACAGTAGCACATCCTAACGGTAGTTCTCACTTTATTTTGGTACCGTTAGTTGCCTGGTACCATTATGTAATAGTAAGGAACCGTAATTATTTACCGAAACTCTAAAACTTAACGTACCAGAACCGAAACCGAAACCGAAACGGGTTTGTTTCAGTTGGATAGCACACTAAAAAAGAGCATAAAAATATTTTGGTATCCTAATTGATGGAAAATTGTATTCTTACGAAATAAATTGGAAGCAAATGAAATAAATGCAATATTATTCATTTCGTAATCGGATTTCAAAACGAAAATGTTGTCGAAAATGTCGAAATCCAAATTGGGAACAGGACTGTGCCTGAATATATATATCTATATATATATATATATATATGTAGACAGGCACTCATATCGATTTTTAAGGTATGACACACACACACACACACACTCGGTAGACACTGCTGACATATGATACTCGGATTGGCATCCTTTATGGTATCCCTGCTCCGCTTGCCCCAAAGCACACACCCAACTGGCTTGGCGCAGTCTGTGATTGAGTTGGGCGCCCTTCAAGTGATTTGATCTCCCAGCTAATTCACAAACAACATTTCCACACTAAAAGCCGCAAGCAACTTATGACAACTTGATGCTCCGTGTAAACTTGACGGCATTGCATTTTGAGCTCACTCCGAATTTAATCGAGTCTGCTCCTCCGCTCCTGATTATCGCGTTGACATTGGCTATTTATGATGGAAGAGGGCGAATGGCAAATATATATTACATTCACACATTAACTATTTACACATGCTTTCAATCATAATGTGTCCGTTTGTATTTGAGTAACGGTTCACTTTTCATTTATGCACATTTATGCACAACTGAACCGGTTCAGTTAACAAACTAGGCTTACATATTGAGTGTCCGCCTTATCAGTTATTTACTTGATCTGTGAACTATTCCACTACTTTACTTATGACCAGCTTCAATTAATCCTTTGCCCAGATTCAATATTTCAGTGAAACACTGAGCTGTACTTGAACCGGTTACAAGAAAAATAACTGAAAATAAGGCTAATAAGAAGAAAAGTATTTGTAATATGGATCCAAGCGAACTATCAGCACGACTGGAAATTTCCAGTTATTGGCAAACTTATAAAACCATTTTCAATTGCAATTGACAAAGTTTGAATAATTGACAAGTGGCTCAATCATTGAGTGTAATCCGATTTTAGATGCATTCATAATGCATTCAATTACTTAATAGTTTTTTGAGCACGAGCCACCAAAGCCACAAAATAATCGGCGCCTATGGCAGCGAATCACAGAGTGTGGTACCAGCTAACACATACACCACACACACACACACACATGAGAGAGACGGACAGATGGAGTCATTTATAATATTTCTAACAGAACGTGTTAAATGGCGTCAATATTAAAAGTTCAAATATGACGCTGACGAGCCAAAAAGGAGTTGGAGCACGATTGGAGCAAGGATGGGGCAAGCATCGGGGGCAGGAATTGGTGCAAGTATGGGTGAAAGGATAATGTCGATGATTTCGATGATGATGATGATGGCGACGACGACGACGAAAACGCAGACAAAGTAGACACCGAGAGTTGAAGCTATTATCGTTGTCGTAACATGACACACACACCCACACGTATACACACTCACACACACACACATATATATATATATATAATGTGTTTATACACATGGTGTGTGCTGTTGTTGTTGTTGTTGTTGCTGCTCATCATCTTTTGGCGTTAGCAAGTGCTTCGACGGGCAACTTCTAATGGCGGCATTATGCAGCCAGGCCCTTTAGCCACCCCTTCAACACACCCATCCCCACACACAGCCCCCCACACCGCTCTCCACAAACCAACATACGCTTGGAGTGTGTTTCTGGCATCGCTCTTTTGGCCAAAATGAAAATGAAACTGTTGCAAAATCCCATAAAACGGCCAAAAAGCTTTTGTAAATGACGCCAACAGCTGTCGATGGCAAAAACGGCAGACAACGTCGCGTACACTGAGAAAAACATCAGATCGTAGTAACTAACAGAAATATATATTTATTTGTAATTTACATAAAGACAAGACAACTGTTTAAGCTCGATTTGTTTTTTGTGTTTCCAGCAATGCTTTCAATAAAGAAAAATAAATACAATGTTACTGGTAAGTATAAATGTAAGCTTCATTGCTTAAAAGCATTAAGCTTTATAATTTGTGTGTATACAGGGTATCTGATAGTCGAACCGTCGCAAGTGGAGCACTTTTGGCTGTAGCTTTTTTCGCAAGACAAACTCCAAAAATGGCAACATATGTTTTTTGGCGAGTGCACAATTTAGCTGAACCCCGCCCGTCCCGCCCCCTCGCACATAACACCATTTGCCAACACATCTATTAACCATATCTATATATATATATATATATATATATATATGTATATATATACATATGTGTGTGTGTTTGAGTCGCTTGTCCTGCGTTTTGGCGTGTTTTAATAAAGCGACAATGACATTTTATGAATTTTCCACTTTGTTCTTGCCTCTTTGCCACATTCACGTGCCACGTTCCACGTTCCACGTTTGCCGTTCATCGTTTACCGTTCACATCCACGCCTACGCAAACTACAGCCCTCGCACGCGCCCCCGTTCCCGCCCTGTCCGCAAGCTGTGTGTAGCCAGGGCAACCCTCTGGCAGAACAACTTCATCGTCATCGTCGACGTCGTCCATTGTTTGTTTGTTTGCTTAGAACCGCAGCGGGAGTTCGCTTTTTTGCTCCCAGCCACGTCGCCTACATCCCCCCACGTCGTCCTCCTCCACCTCCACCTCCACCTCCACCGACTGATGGCGACTGTTTCGCCAGCGGCGGCTTCAAATGAATTGTCATTATTTGTGTCTATTCGTGTGTGTTGGTGTGTGTGTGTGTGTGTGTGTGTGTGTGTGTGTGTGTATGTGTGTGTGTGTTATGCTGCCCGGGTGTTGCACAAAGGCGTGTTCCAGTCGTCTTTGATATCCGATTTCATTTATAATTAGCTGTAAGGTTTACGGTTGCCATACCTTTGCTTGTGGTTGGTGCGGCCGGGTCAAGTAATTTAGTGTCAATCGCGAACGAAGGGCGGAAGGGGGGTCGAGACACAGAGCGAGATAGAAAGAGAAAGGGAGAGAGAGAGAATAGATGCTACCTACTCGAGCTAACTGCCCGACCAAGTGGCATTAAAGTTATCTCAGCACGCACTTAAAATCTTACTGGGAGAAAATACAAATTACAAAAAATACAACTTTAGCCATGAGACAAATCTAAATTGTTGCGTTAGTTAGTTGAGACAGTAAGAAAAAAACTAGAGTGCTCTGGAGTCGACACAGATCGCCGCGACTAGCAGATACTCTGTAGCCAGCCGGTAAATATCTGTGTCTCTTATCTGATATTATTGCAATTCTTACGGCTGATTAGTAATGTGTCGGGGTCTAATATATATACAAATAAGTGGTCTGTCTCTTAATAATTGTGTGTTTTTTTACACAATTGAAAATCGATTAAAAATAATAATAAAAATTGATAAATAAGAAAATAGATAAAATAAATCGCTTCGCCTGTTCATTCTGATACAGAACATATATATATGCATATATATGTTTTCCCTATCTGACGTGATTTGTCTGCCATCTGCTGGGATCATAAATTTATAAATTCTTTTAGCCACTATCAGTGGCCATTTAAAGTAAAGTGTCGTGCGGCAAGTTCAAGTTGAAGTGCAAAGTGGAAAGTTGAAAGTGGAAAACATTTTGCGGCCCAACTGCCAACCGGCGGCCAAAATTAACAGCTAATTACGTGTGAATGCCAAATACTAAAGAATTTTAAATGGCACGTGCGCTTCTTGGGGCAGACTCGGGTGTGGGGTGTGTTTGACAAGCTCCAGGTTGACGCACAAAATAATAATAGGAAAAAAGAGCTCACGTAGCCAGCAAATGCGAGGGACGTAACAGCAACAAAAACGTCAAACATTATTTGAATACAAAATGTCCTTGCAAAGGGTTACCACCATATGCCAAACACCTGAAAGCCAAACCCTCCTCCCCCTCCCACTACACTTCCCAATGCCCTTCCTTTCTCTCTCTCTCTCTCTCTCTCTCTCTCTCTCCCTTTCTCTGTTTATGGCGTCTCTTAGTCCAGCGCCAAAGTGACAAAAGTAAGAAATTAGTCGATGTTGCCGACACGACTGAGTAGGGGACACTGTCGACAACCGCAACCCTTGTCCCGGGCTGCCTTTTTTTTTTTTTTGTTACCAAGGGCTGAGTTCAGCTTTCTATCGCAATAATTTTATGCTGAGCAAAAGAAAATATGTTATGCGCTAGTCGAGAGAGAGAGCTCGACTAGGAGATATCCTGAGCCCAGCTGTCAAATACAACAAGTTAATTGGAAATCGATTTGTATCAAATTAAATGAAATATTAAATGAACTGGATCTGCGTATGGTATACGTGAAAGAATATTCCAAATTGGAATTGGTTGATTCCTGATCAATAATATATATAGCATACCTTATAGGGTCAGAAACTATTTTTAACAATTTGTATTGGTATATGAGGTCTGTCTGTGTTTCTGTCTCTCTGTCTTTCATATCATTTTCAATCTACATTTTTCTCACTCTCTTTTTGTTTATATATCTCTCTATAAATGAGACTGTCCATGTTAGCTTTCAAGCCGAGCATTCCCCATTTTACCGCCTTGGGCTTAGAGTATACAAATGTCAAGCGTTGGGCTTGAAGCGGGGTCAGCGTGGTGGTTGTTGTTGTTTTTGTCGTTGTCGCCTTTGACGCAATTAAAATTCAAAGAGCAAAATGCATTTGGCCACACATAGACAGAGATAAAGACTGAAAGAGAGAGAGAGATAAAGTCTGTGAGAGTGAGTAAGAGGAAGAGAGAGAGAAAGGTTTTGTCGACTTACAGGATTCATAGATATCCAAGTTTGGTATTGTAATTCAAATTCATGTTTAACACTTGCTATAGCTTTACATATCTGTATACATATGTGGACTATATATATATATATATAATATATATATATATATATATATATATATATACTTTACAAGTAGGGGTCTGTGCATAATTATATGCTAAATTGTGCGACACAAATAACGTGGCATTAAAAGTGGCAAAGAAAGGGAAAAGCACCGTATCGTACTCACCTGGAAGTAAAGTGTTAAGGATTCGCTCCCCGGCTCCTTGCCTCTTGCCCCACTTTTTTGTTTCTTGCCAGCAGTCAGCAAGGAGTCGGCATTAGCAGCAGCATTCCATATTGCTTCTATTTGTGTGCTGTCGACTGGCAACTGGCAACTGGCGACTGCTTCTTATCGCTGCTGGCAAATTAACGCCACAGATGTCTGGCATCTGCACTTGCAATTTGCATTTCAGGTTTCCCTTTTTTTTTTCCTCTTTTTTTGTGCATTGCACGTTTGGGACACATGTGTTGGCGCTGGCGGCAAGCATCAGTGCGATTATGTAAATATGTGCTAATTATATATTGTTTCATTCTTGTAAACAGCTTTAGATACCTGATTTATCGGCACGTTTTATTGGCCTCCCAAGAAAGTAAACTGAAGGCTAGTCTGCCCATCCTTCATTGTAATCCCAGATGCAACATTGCTTCTCTTTCAACTATCAGCTGTTATTATATATTGTGATCTCATTTGCTCTTTTCAGGATTGGCGGGAATTTAAATGCATCGCTATCGTTTCTTGAATTTCTTTGGAACCCTTATGGGCCTGCTGTTTAAATATATAAATACCAGGAACTGTTCTCTGTTCTCTATCGATCGATGCTAAATGCAATATGCTTAAAAGCTAGCTTCTGCTTGAAATGAGAGCTTCATTTGCTTATTAATAAGCCACTTTAGTTTTAGCTTAAGTGCTGCTTTTGCTCTCTGTTTACATAACTGTAAACAGTAACTGTAATGGCATTCCACACCCACATGGACAAACACATACACACACAGAATCAAACAATGAGTTAGATGGCAAAAGATACTTACTCGAATTCCAAAACATTCAAAACGAAGAAGGCCAAAAGGGCGCAAGTGCAGCGAGCCAAAAATAATGAACTCCAAATGAAGTAAAATAAAACAAACAAAACAAAACAAAATACACAGGCAAAAAAGAAGCGCACACAATATTAATTATTCATATTTCATTAGTGAGCAGCTCGGAACCCCTCATTACCCTCTGCAGTACCGCCTTCAAGGGAGCCAGAGAAAGGCGTGTGTCGTTATATAAAATTTATAAAAATCAAAGTAATGCTGCCAGGCTGCGCGAGCGAGAGCAAACAGAAATGGCCAACAAAAGGGGAAGCTGGGTGGAGGGGGAGGTTAACAGTAAATGCTATCCAGGACTAAGACCAAGCAACGGAATACCAGCTACCTGTCACACTAAAAAAAAAGGAAGTAAGAATGCGCAAGTCGAGAGAGCTCGACCAAAAGACCCTGGCCTCAGCTCGGCTTTCACTCAGTCAATCATATTGGAAGTGGAAGGCCATATTGGATTTTATTGCTATCGGAAATCGATTTGTATCGATATTCGTCTCTAGTCTCTCCTTTAGTCTCTGAATACTCCAGCTCCAAAAATTTTGGAGAAGATATGGCCCCCGTTTGATATTGTGAAACTTTAAAATTGTGTGATATATATAATTGTATCGATTTGTTCTTATCGATATTATAGATTTTCCGGTTTAAAGCATGCAGACGAGAGTGGACTGAATAGACGAACGGAAAGTATGTCGATCATTGCACAAATCTTGTCTTCAGAAAAAAAAGCAAATTTATTTCAAGGCACATACACTTTTTTCAGAGTGTAGTAATCGGTCTACCTTCTGGCTGACTGGATGGCTGGGTGGCATCTTTGGAACCTGTGTCGTTCCATTTGGTAGACATAATCATTTGTCTTGGCGTAGCCAACCAGTATTTTTTTTTGGGGACTGCCGCGGCGCCATTGATGAATGAAGTGCGTACATTTTGCCAGCTTTTGAAAAGGCCAAAAGGCCAGGCGACATTAAAAATGCACACGCAATCAGAAAATGTTTCATGTTGGCCCAGACAGGGAAAGCCAGTTACCAGTTAACAGTTAGCCAACAGGCAGCAGCAGCACCAGCACCAGCAGCAGCAATCCAGGTGATGGATCAACAGCGACCAGATAAGACAGGCTGGTTGAGTTGGGCCCGGGGGGTTACCCGTGACGTGGGCGGTGATGGGGGAGAGGTGGGGGGAGTCGTGTTGAAGTGGGCGGGGTAATGAGCGAGTTGAAGTGGGCCAACACATAACACACAGCACACAACCGTCAACTTTATTTTCCTTTTATACCCTGAATCCATTCAATATGGGAAAATGGGTGTAATAAAGTTGTGCGTGATTATGTAACAGTCAGAAGTATGTATTTAATTAAAAGTTTGGCTTAGGATATCTCCGATCGATCTCTCAACTGGATCATTCTGACTTGTTTTCTTTGCTTTATTTTGTACTTACATTGTATATAAGATGTCTTTTCTAAGTAATATCCTCTCTTTTATGTCACTCACATGATAAAGTTTTAAGCACTGAGAGAGAAACAAGAACATACTTACTATTATATATAGTCTTACTATTATATACACTTGATCGAATTCATCTTCTTCCTCACAAATAAATAAAATATGTGAGGACTTACGGCAAATTACAGCTATGTACAGGGTATCTTACTACTATTGCACTCTTATTTTTGAATTTTTCTCTCTTTAGTTGCAGTAGCTGCTTTCTTTCTTAAGCCTTTGAACTGGGGCCATTCAGCATTCAGGATTCGCCGTCGCCGTCGTCGTTGACGGCAATTTATAATTTGTTTGGGCTTTCAGCGAGCCGTCCAAGGCAATTACCGTGCTCAAGGTGCACTTTTACCCAGCTTGCCACATCCACTAGCTCACTCCCATTCCCATTCCCATTCCCACCCCGCTTCTCCTTTCCATTCTCACTGCTAGCCCCCATCTTCATTCACATTCAGTTCGGACACCTACGCAACGAGGCATTTCGACTTGACTTAAGGCAAACGTTTACTACCCCTCGACCCCGGCCAACTCTCTCGTCCTATCGGGCTTACTTACTGGGTCAACGCTGTCTCCTCCCACCAACCGTCAGTATAAACCCTTCCCCCCACCCCTCCAATACCCCCATCAAGTGATTTATTATACCACCTCCTCTTCTCTTCACGGAGGCAATTTTCTTTGATACGTTTGCGCTGAGAATACAGACGCCTCGCATGGCCACACAATATGTATGTGTATACTCGTATTTATACATATATTATATGTATATATTATATATATACTCATTAATATGCTGCTGATACTTGCTATTGATATTGCCAAAAATCTTATACAATTTGATACTTCTCCTCACTTTGAGCCGATCACTCGAGTTGCCTTCGTTGTTTTCGTTCGTATTTTTTCTTACCATGGCCACTTTTAGTAGTCTTCTCGGTGGTCTTCTGGGAGTGCCTGCCATCGGATGGATTTGGTGTTGGTGCCGGGCTTCTTGGTTTGGCCATTTCAATATCCATTTTGGCCACCATTTCGAGTTGCTTTTCGCCCAAGTTCTCAATATGCATTTCGAGCACCTTTTTGATTTTCTGTGTTTGATAAGCAATTTCTTAATAAATAAAGCCGTGAATAATTTGTAGCAATAATTTTAAAATAGTTAAGTTCTGATTGTTTTTAAATGCTTAAAATGAATAAGTTTTGCCCAAACAGTATCGCTAAATTCCGTGCAATAGAAATGTGTTTCGTTGCCAGCCTTTCAATATTTTTGTACGTTCACAGATTGCTTGATGGTATTTTCAATAGTACAAAATGAAGGTATTTTCCAGCTATCAATATCCCATTGCGTATTCGCCCCGAGAATATATTTCATTTTTAATAACACAAAACTTTATCAAAATTTTATACATAAAGGGCAACAGTAACGCCAGCAACAACTACAAAAAATCCCATTGCCAAACGCAGAGCTCAAAAGTCAAAGCAAACAAAGCAAACGGGCAAAGGGCAGAGGGCAGATGGCAGAAGCCGAATGAGGGCTGCTCGAGGTTAAAGACTACCAACTGGGATACACAGTGATTCAAGTAGTAGCTGAAAGACAGAAAGAAAGAGAGGGAGAGAGAGCAATGGGATGAAAATAGTGGGGTGGAGGAGCAGGGAGGCCAGAAATGGTTAGGCAAAAAAACAATTGAAATATGAATATTAAATATACAAGTATAAGATTTGATTTCTTTTCCTTTCTCTGCTGGTGCTGCTGTTGTTGCTGCCATGAGTAGCGGTATTTGCAGGTGTTATGCAGGCAACCTTCGCCATCCAACCCACCGACCCCCACCGAACACCTCTGTGAAGTGTTGTGACAACTCCCTGCGGCGTCATTGTGTGCATTGCAAGTGGCAACAAAATAAACCGTTTGATGGCATCAACTGATTGATGTCGAGATTTGCTTGGGGTTGAGCCTTTTGACGCTTCAAGTTCTTATCACAGATTGGCAATCAGTTTGCCAGATGTTTTCAATACAACAAATACCTACCTACATACATTACTTACATACATACATATATTAAGATGAGAGGTTTAACGCGTAGCATATTGCTGCATGATCCAGTCTGTCATATCTTATACACTTGTGGACAAGCCTTAAGCGCCTTTTCCTATTGGATACAGTTTGGAAAATCGGCTTGTGTATTATTTGAAATTCTGTATCTAATATCCGGTATGATAATCCTCGTTTTGGCATATATTTCAAATATCAGATTACAATTTTCTTTTCCCCCGTTGAAACATGTTGTATATTTAATAACAAACCCCATGAACACAAAGTACTTTGTTATTATTTATAAGCAGCTATAAAACAAAATGATTTATTAAAGCTACAGTCAAATTGTATATATCACTTGTTGTATACAGTGTGTGTGTGTGTGTGTGTATGTGCTTGTGGGGCATGCAACGAGGCACATTAATTAAATAAAAATTGATTTTTCAAGCGCCTGAAATCCAATCAGCGACCAGCTCCAAGTAGGGCCCAGCAACTACAAGTGGCTCGCACATGAAGAGGAGCTATGGCCTGGAACAGCGCATGAGTGCCCCGTTGTTGCCCCTCCCCCTGCCCCCGCGCACCCCTGCACCATCTCTTTGCTGCTGCTGTTGTCAAATGAAGTTAACAAAGTTTTTTACGTATTTTTTTATTTTATTTTTTATTTATTTATCTCTCTTTTTTTCCTTTTTTTTTTGCGTACGCTTGACTTTCCATTTTTGTTGCTGATTTTTTTTGTTGTATGGTATGCATAAGTATATAATATGGACATGGGTCAGAGTCATCGTGCAGCTGGTTGTTGTAGCTGCAGTTGAAGAGCACTATATCCGCCACTCGGTTGCATGGTTACATGATGCCACATGCGTTTTGTATCGCCTTTAACCGTTGGCCACAGTTTAATGGCCGATGTCGTCCTTTTTGTGGAACGCCGGCATTTAAACCGCAGCAAGTCATCAGGCAAATTGAATTTTCAACGTATGGCAGTAGCACACTAGCACACACACAGATAAATACACAAACACAGTGTAGGAAACGCCCACAATTACAAGGAGCTGGCTTAAAGCTCTACTTGCTCCATTATATAGCATTTATTGTAACAGCACAGTACACACCCACAACACCCAACTGGCCTGCCACTACCGCAGTTTCCTATCTGCCCACCCACACCCACACCGCTGGCCAACACCATTTGCCATTCGCTTCTTTCGTTTCTCGTTACAAAATTACCCACGGTAAAAATTGAATTACTTCGCCGACGTTCATCGCTGGCGTTCGCATCGCATTCTAGTTTTGCCTTTGTCTCCTGGTCATGCCCCGGATTCTGGGTACGGGTCGGGGTCCTGGTCCTCGTTCTGGTCCTGGTCCTGGTCCTCGTTCTGGTTCTGAATCTGTTTGTGTTCCTCGTCCTGTCATGCTTATTCTTGACGGGCCCACAGTGACGCCCACGTCTCAGCAACACTACTTAGACGACGTTGAAACTGTCGCCGAGCCTGCTCCTGCACCCTGCTCCTGCACCCTGCTCTCTGCACCCTGCATCCTGCACCCTGTCTATGTGTGCACTACCACTCCTCTGTGTGTGTATGTGCGTGTGACTTCATCTAATGATAAATGAGCTGCAATGGATGACAGCGAATCAACTTAAGTGTATTGCTCTGCTTCGGTGACACTACCCCAACCAGCTCCAGAATTCACCCTCCCCCTACCACCATCTCTTTCTCTGGCTGCTCTGTGACTATGTCCTGCTGGTGCGAGTCTTGTGCCCTGTCATCCAATGCACTTTCCCTTAACGCTTTTTGCTTGTGTTTACGTTTCACTTCAAATTTCTATGCTACACTAAATATTTACATAGGAAAAAGTTTGCAAGTGTAAGTGAAACGCTTTAAAGATGGTCGACTAACAAAAAACTTGAGCAATTTGCCGCAACTCACGAACTTATCGGAGCTTATTCCAAAGTGCGTTGATAATTAGAGAGATTGGTATTTAATGATTCCAGCTGTGACCAGTTCTAAGCTAAGCAAAAAAATAGAATAAATAAAAAATTAAAACCATGTTGGCAATTAGTTAAAGTGCATTTCGGGTCAATTAACAGAGTATTGAATTTTTGTGCAAGAGTGCCAACGACTCTTCAGAAAGTTGTCAGCAGCCTGCTTTCGATTAGTTGGCAAGCCAAAAATAAATCTAGTCAATAGTCAACGAGCCATTGCAATTCCTGATTGTTCTTTGGTCAAGGCCAAAATGATAGATAGATTATTTTTGGCACATTTCTGTAGACCGCATTTAAGTTTCAGTTTTTATTTTTATTATTTATTTATTTTATTCATTTTGTTTTTGACGTGTACGCCCACGACCCACAACTAAATGATATCGGTCCTGAGTAACCGAAGGCAAGTCTCATCAAGAAAGAAAGCGAACAAGTCCAAGGTCGATCAGAGAGAGAGAATCCAGAATACATATACTCGTATATTGTGAGGTCGGAAAAGTCTTATTCACCTTACACATACCATGACAAAATCGTAATACCCTCTAGGGTAAAAATGTCTACCAACACAATAGAGAAGATAGTATTTCCAAAAAGCAAATTAACAACGGACTTTATTGATTAATGCATATATATATAAATTATATTTTATTTTTCGAAAACTAATTTTAATTGTTTTAATAAATAAGAAAAAAATGGTAAGGACATATATATGTACTATATATCATTGCTAATATCATTGAATTTATTGTGAGATTATATTGTACGAGTGCTACAGTTATCGTTTCCGTTTAGTTCGTTCGGCATTTGGTTTTGTTGTATGTTCGGGATGTTGCAGCATGTGGCTTCCTTCTACTTGTGCAGACACTTGGCGTCATTCCGGGAGACGCATTTCAGGCTGCGATAGTCGAAGTGTTCCTTGTTGTCGCAGCGCAGATGGACGAACCTATGCTTACCAGATTTCTTGACCTCACAGCGATAATACTTTTTGCAGTCGCGCACATCTGGATAGACATCGTCCTCATCGCAATCCTCCTCATCCTTCAGCTTTTTGATGACGTTCTTTACGTATTTCAATTTCTCCCTCCAGCTTTGCGCTTCGTTATCCTCATCTTCGTTGGACTTTTTCTGTTCGCTGTCTCTCTCCTCTTTGGAATCCTTTGATTTATTGCTGTCTTTGTGGTTCCCGTTGTCTTTCTTTTCGTTCTTCTCCTCTCCGGAGCTACTGGACTTTTTCTTATCGCTGTCCTTGTTAACATTCTTATCGTTCTTCTCCTCATCGGAGCTATTAGATTTCTTCTTATCGCTGTCCTTGTTACCGTTCCGCTCGCTTTTCTCCTCATCGGAGCTATTGGACTTCTTCTTATCGCTGTCCTTGTCACCCTTTCTCTCACTTTTCTCCTCATCGGAGCTATTGGACGTTTTCTTATCGCTTTCCTCCTTAGAGTCTTTCGACTTGTTGTTGTCCGGCTTCTTCTTCTTCTCGTCATGCTCCTTGGACTGATCCTCAGAAGATTTTGGTTTATCCTTGCCCTTGGAACCACTGTTGCTCTCTTCAACCGAAGCGTTCTCATTGGAGACGGCTCCACCAGACGGTATCTCAGCCGGTTGCTCTACAGATTCACTAGTTTCCGACTTGTTGTTGGACTCAGTTGGGCCAGCTGTGGGAGCTTTTGTGGGGGATAATGTTGGGGCTGCAGTGGGTGCAACGGTGGGCTGATCGGGCTTTCTAGTTGGACGCCAACTGGTGATCCAATCATGCCAATTGGGCCAAAAAGGCTTTCCTGTCGGTCTGTGATGACCGTGGTTATTACCTGGACCATGAGGACGATGTGGCCGCACTGGATGTTGTGGAGGAGGGTGACTGGTTGGCCGTGGATGCCATGGCCATCCACCGGGACCGCTTGGATCAACTGGTGCGTTGGGATCGACTGGTGCATTAGGATCGACTGGTGCATTAGGATCAACTGGCGCGCTTGGATCTACTGGTGCATTGGGATCAACTGGTGCGTTAGGATCTACAGGTGCATTAGGGTCGACTGGTGCGTTGGGGTCGACTGGTGCATTTGGATCAACTGGTGCATTAGGGTCAACGGGTACGTTAGGATCTACAGGTACATTAGGATCAACTGGCGCGTTGGGGTCGACTGGGGCGTTGGGGTCGACTGGTGCGTTGGGATCGACTGGTGCATTAGGATCAACTGGTGCGTTTGGATCTACTGGTGCATTGGGATCAACTGGTGCGTTAGGATCTACGGGTGCATTAGGGTCGACTGGTGCGTTGGGGTCGACTGGTGCATTTGGATCAACGGGTACGTTAGGATCTACAGGTACATTAGGATCAACAGGTGCGTTGGGGTCGACTGGTACATTAGGATCGACTGGTACATTAGGATCAACTGGAGCGTTGGGATCTACTGGTGCGCTGGGATCTACTGGCGCGTTGGGGTCGACTGGGGCGTTGGGGTCGACTGGTGCGTTGGGATCGACTGGTGCATTAGGATCAACTGGCGCGTTTGGATCTACTGGCGCATTGGGATCAACTGGTGCGTTAGGATCTACAGGTGCATTAGGGTCGACTGGTGCGTTGGGGTCGACTGGTGCATTAGGATCAACGGGTACGTTAGGATCTACAGGTACATTAGGATCAACTGGTGCGTTGGGGTCGACTGGTGCATTAGGATCGACTGGTGCGTTGGGGTCGACTGGTGCATTTGGATCAACTGGTGCATTAGGATCAACGGGTACGTTAGGATCTACAGGTACATTAGGATCAACTGGTGCGTTGGGGTCGACTGGTGCATTAGGATCGACTGGTACATTAGGATCAACTGGAGTGTTGGGATCTACTGGTGCGCTAGGATCTACTGGCGCGTTGGGGTCGACTGGGGCGTTGGGGTCGACTGGTGCGTTGGGATCGACTGGTGCATTAGGATCAACTGGCGCGTTTGGATCTACTGGTGCATTAGGGTCGACTGGTGCGTTGGGGTCAACTGGTACGCTAGGGTCGACTGGTGCGTTCGGGTCGACTGGTGCGTTCGGGTCGACTGGTGCATTGGGGTCGACTGGTGCATTTGGGTCGACTGGTGCGTTGGGGTCGACTGGTGCGTTGGGGTCAACTGGTGCGCTAGGGTCGACTGGTGCGTTGGGGTCGACTGGTGCGTTGGGGTCGACTGGTGCGTTGGGATCAACTGGTGCATTGGGATCAACTGGAGCATTAGGATCAACTGGGGCGTTAGGGTCGACTGGAGCATTGGGATCCACTGGTGCATTAGGGTCGACTGGTGCGTTGGGGTCAACTGGTGCGTTGGGGTCAACTGGTGCGCTAGGGTCGACTGGTGCGTTGGGGTCGACTGGTGCGTTGGGGTCGACTGGTGCGTTGGGATCAACTGGTGCATTGGGATCAACTGGAGCATTAGGATCAACTGGGGCGTTAGGGTCGACTGGAGCATTGGGATCCACTGGTGCATTAGGGTCGACTGGTGCGTTGGGGTCAACTGGTGCGTTGGGGTCAACTGGTGCGCTAGGGTCGACTGGTGCATTTGGATCAATCGGTGCATTAGGATCAACGGGTACGTTAGGTTCTACAGGTGCGTTAGGATCAACTGGTGCGTTGGGATCGACTGGTGCGTTAGGGTCGACTGGTGCATTGGGATCAACTGGTGCGTTAGGGTCGACTGGTGCATTAGGATCAACTGGTGCGTTAGGGTCGACTGGAGCATTGGGATCCACTGGTGCATTAGGGTCGACTGGTGCGTTGGGGTCGACTGGTGCGTTGGGGTCAACTGGTGCGCTAGGGTCGACTGGTGCATTTGGATCAACTGGTGCGTTGGGATCGACTGGTGCGTTGGGGTCGACTGGTGCGTTTGGATCAACTGGTGCGTTGGGATCTACTGGTGCATTTGGATCTACTGGTGCATTAGGATCAACTGGTGCATTAGGGTCAACTGGGGCATTGGGATCAACTGGTGCGTTGGGGTCGACTGGTTCGTTGGGATCTACTGGTGTATTGGGATCAACTGGTGCGTTGGGATCTACTGGACCGTTAGGGTCGATTGGTGCGTTGGGGTCTACTGGTGCATTAGGATCTACCGGTGCGTTAGGATCAACTGGTGCATTAGGATCAACTGGTACGTTAGGGTCGACTGGTGCATTCGGATCAACTGGTGCATTTGGATCTACTGGTGCATTAGGATCACCTGGTGCGTTGGGGTCGACAGGTTCGTTGGGATCTACTGGTGCGTTAGGATCGACTGGTGCATTCGGATCTACTGGTGCGTTAGGATCCACGGGTGCATTAGGGTCGACTGGTACATTGGGATCTACTGGTGCGTTGGGATCAACTGGTGCATTAGGATCAACTGGTGCGTTGGGATCTACTGGAGCGTTAGGGTCGACTGGTGCGTTGGGGTCTACTGGTGCATTAGGATCGACTGGTGCGTTAGGATCAACTGGTGCATTAGGATCAACTGGAGCGTTAGGGTCAACTGGTGCATTCGGATCAACTGGTGCATTTGGATCTACTGGTGCATTAGGATCACCTGGTGCGTTGGGGTCGACAGGTTCGTTGGGATCTACTGGTGCGTTAGGGTCGACTGGTGCATTAGGATCTACTGGTGCGTTAGGATCTACTGGTGCGTTGGGATCAACTGGTGCATTAGGATCAACTGGTGCGTTGGGATCTACTGGAGCGTTAGGGTCGACTGGTGCGTTGGGGTCTACTGGTGCATTAGGATCGACTGGTGCGTTAGGATCAACTGGTGCATTAGGATCAACTGGAGCGTTAGGGTCGACTGGTGCATTCGGATCAACTGGTGAATTTGGATCTACTGGTGCATTAGGATCACCTGGTGCGTTGGGGTCAACAGGTTCGTTGGGATCTACTGGTGCGTTAGGGTCGACTGGTGCATTAGGATCTACTGGTGCGTTAGGATCCACGGGTGCATTAGGGTCCACTGGTACATTGGGATCTACTGGTGCGTTGGGATCCACTGGTGCGTTGGGGTCGACTGGTGCATTTGGATCAAGTGGTGCGTTAGGGTTGACTGGAGCATTAGGATCAACTGGTGCGTTGGGATCTACTGGTGCGTTGGGATCAACCGGTGCGTTGGGATCAACTGGTGCATTTGGATCAAGTGGTGCGTTTGGGTTGACTGGAGCATTAGGATCAACTGGTGCGTTGGGGTCGACTGGTGCATTAGGATCACCTGGTGCGTTGGGGTCAAGGGGTGCATTAGGATCAACTGGTGCATTAGGATCTACTGGTGCATTAGGATCGACTGGTGCGTTGGGATCAACTGGTGCGTTGGGGTCGACTGGTGCATTAGGATCAACTGGTGCGTTCGGATCGACTGGTGAATTAGGTTCAACTGGTGCGTTGGGATCTACTGGTGCGTTGGGATCAACTGGTGCATTAGGATCAACTGGTGCGTTGGGATTTACTGGAGCGTTAGGGTCGACTGGTGCGTTGGGGTCTACTGGTGCATTAGGATCGACTGGTGCGTTGGGGTCAACTGGTGCGCTAGGGTCGACTGGTGCATTGGGGTCGACTGGTGCATTTGGATCAATCGGTGCATTAGGATCAACGGGTGCATTAGGATCAACCGGTGTGTTGGGGTCGACTGGTGCATTGGGGTCGACAGGAGATACGGTAGTTCCTTCAGGATTCACGGGTGCATTAGGATCTGCTGGTGCACTGGGATCGACTGGAGCATTGGGATCCACTGGTGCATTAGGGTCGACTGGTGCGTTGGGGTCAACTGGTGCGCTAGGGTCGACTGGTGCATTTGGATCAATCGGTGCATTAGGATCAACGGGTGCATTAGGATCAACCGGTGTGTTGGGGTCGACTGGTGCATTAGGATCAACTGGTGCGTTGGGGTCGACTGGTGCATTAGGATCTACTGGTGCATTAGGATCAACTGGTGCATTGGGATCAACTGGTGCGTTGGGGTCGACTGGTGCATTAGGATCAACTGGTGCGTTGGGGTCAAGGGGTGCATTAGGATCGACTGGTGCGTTGGGATCAACTGGTGCGTTGGGGTCGACTGGTGCATTAGGATCAACTGGTGCGTTTGGATCGACTGGAGAATTAGGTTCGACTGGTGCGTTGGGATCTAGTGGTGCGTTAGGATCTACTGGTGCATTGGGATCAACTGGAGCGTTGGGATCTACTGGTGCATTAGGATCAACTGGTGTATTGGGTTCAACTGGTGCGTTGGGATCACCTGGTGCGTTGGGGTCGACTGGTGCATTAGGATCAACTGGTGCGTTGGGGTCGCCTGGTGCATTAGGATCAACTGGTGCGTTGGGGTCGACTGGTGTGTTAGGATCAACTGGTGCGTTGGGGTCGACAGGAGACACTGTTGTTCCTTCTGGATTTACAGGTGCATTAGGATCGACTGGTGCATTGGGGTCGACTGGTGCGTTGGGATCAACTGGTGCGTTGGGATCGACTGGTACATTAGGATCAACTGGTGCGTTGGGATCAACGGGTGCATTAGGATCAACTGGAGCATTGGGGTCGACTGGAGACACTGTTGTTCCTTCAGGATTTACAGGTGTATTAGGATCAACTGGTGCGTTGGGGTCGACTGGTGTGTTAGGATCAACTGGTGCGTTGGGGTCGACAGGAGACACTGTTGTTCCTTCAGGATTTACAGGTGCATTAGGATCAACTGGTGCGTTGGGGTCGACTGGTGCATTAGGATCAACTGGTGCGTTGGGATCCACTGGTGTGTTGGGGTCGACAGGAGACACTGTTGTTCCTTCAGGATTTACAGGTGCATTAGGATCAACTGGTGCGTTGGGGTCGACTGGTGTGTTAGGATCAACTGGTGCGTTGGGGTCGACAGGAGACACTGTTGTTCCTTCAGGATTTACAGGTGCATTAGGATCAACTGGTGCGTTGGGGTCGACTGGTGCATTAGGATCAACGGGTGCGTTGGGGTCGACTGGTACATTAGGATCAACAGGTGCGTTGGGGTCGACAGGAGACACTGTAGTTCCTTCAGGATTAACTGGTGCATTAGGATCGACTGGGGCGTTTGGATCCACTGGTGTATTAGGGTCGACTGGTGCATTAGGATCAACTGGTGCATTAGGATCAACTGGTGCGTTGGGATCTTCTGGCGCGTTAGGGTCGACTGGTGCATTAGGATCAACTGGTGCGTTGGGGTCAACTGGTTCATTTGGATTAACGGGTGCGTTGGGGTCAGCAGGAGACACTGTTGTTCCTTCAGGACTTACAGGTGCATTAGGATCAACTGGTGCGATGGGGTTGACTGGTGCATTAGGGTCACCTGGTGCGTTGGGATCAACAGGAGAAACTGTTGTTCCTTCAGGATCAACTGGAGCATTTGGATCAACTGGTGCGTTTGGATCTACAGGTACATTCGGGTCAACTGGTGCGTTGGGATCAGCTGGTGCATTGGGGTCGACAGGAGACACTGTTGTTCCTTCAGGATCGACTGGTGCATTGGGATCGACTGGCGCGTTCGGGTCGACTGGTTCATTGGGTTCCACTGGTGCGTTGGGATCTACTGGTGCATTGGGGTCGACAGGAGACACTGTTGTTCCTTCAGGATCGACAGGTGCATTGGGATTGACTGGCGCGTTCGGGTCGACTGGTTCATTGGGTTCCACTGGTGCGTTGGGATCTACTGGTGCGTTGGGATCGATCGTGCGTTAGGGTCGACTGGTGCACTAGGGTCAACTGGTGCATTAGGATCAACTGGTGCGTTGGGGTCGACAGGAGACACTGTTGTTCCTTCAGGATCAACTGGAGCATTAGGATCAACTGGTGCGTTTGGGATCACAGGTACATTCGGGTCAACTATGCATTGGGATCAACTAGAGCATTGGGGTCGACGGGAGATGCGTCCTTCAGGATCAACTGGAGCATTGGGATCGACTGGCGCGTTGGGGTCGACTGGTTCACAACTGGTCGCGTTGGGATCTCTTAGTTAGGTCGACAGGGCACTGTTATCCTTAGGATCGAACTGGAGCATTAGGATCAATCTGCGTTGCGTGGATTACAGTATTCGGGTCACCTGGTGCGTTGGGATCAACTGGTGCATTGGGGTCGACGGAGACACTGTTGTTCCTTCAGGATCGACTGGAGCATTGGGATCGACTGGCGCGTTCGGGTCGACTGGTTCATTGGGTTCCGCTGGTGCGTTGGGATCTTCTGGTGCGTTGGGGTCGACAGGAGACACTGTTGTTCCTTCAGGATACACTGGTGCATTAGGATCAGCGGGTGCGTTTGGATCTACAGGTACATTAGGATCAACTGGTGCATTGGGATCAACCGGTGCGTTGGGGTCGACTGGTGCATTAGGATCAACTGGTGCGTTGGGATCCACTGGTGCGTTGGGGTCGACTGGTTCAGTAGGATTAACGGGTGCGTTGGGATCAACAGGAGACACTGTTGTTCCTTCAGGATACACTGGTGCGTTGGGATCTACTGGTGCGTTGGGATCTACTGGTGTGTTGGGGTCGACAGGAGACACTGTTGTTCCTTCAGGATACACAGGTGCATTAGGATCTACTGGTGCATTGGGATCGACTGGTGCGTTGGGGTCGACTGGTGCATTTGGATCAACTGGTGCGTTGGGGTCAACAGGAGACACTGTTGTTCCTTCAGGACTTACAGTTGCATTAGGATCAACTGGTACGTTGATCCACTGGTGTGTTTGGGTCGACAGGAGACACTGTTGTTCCTTCAGGATACACTGGTGCATTAGGATCAGCGGGTGCGTTTGGATCTACAGGTACATTCGGGTCAACTGGTGCGTTGGGATCAACTGGTGCATTGGGGTCAACAGGAGACACTGTTGTGGCTTCAGGATTTGCTGGTGCATTTGGGTCGACTGGTGCGTTGGGGTCTACTGGAGATACTGTTGTTCCTTCAGGATTGGCTGGTGCGTTGGGATCCTCAGTTGTTATGGGGTTAACTGGAACGTTGGGTCTATCTGTCGTTATTGGAATGCTTGCTGCTGTTGTTGTTTCCGCCGGCAGTGTTGATTCTGGCTCAACGGGTGCATTGGTATTGGTATTTGTGGTTTCAATGATCGGTTGCACAGTTGTCTCTACAATACCCTTTGTGCTACTGGGTAGCCCGGAGGTCGCCGAGCTTGTGGTGGACTCAATTATAGCCGCTGGGCCGCTGCCACTAATCGGATGATCGGTAATAGTTGTCATTTTGGCGACAGCCGCTGAATTCGCCACACTATACAGTTTGACGGGCACACACAGCTCGATGCCATCATTAATGCAGCGAGTGTTTTCGGGACAAAGTTGAGCAATCCCTGTGGCAACATTCGACTGACATACCATATATTTGTCTTTTCCCACGCAGACGGTTGATCGGCCAGTACAATTGAGGTTTATGATCGCCGCACTGGTCTCGATAGGCTGAGCTCGGCTGCCGATCAGTGCCGATAACTGTAAGAGACGACACCATGGTGGAAAAGAAAGGAATATGGATTTATTATAATTGCTCAATGGGTCGCACTGGTGCACTGTCTGTCACAAGTCGGAGCCTCGGGACCGTAACAATTACACTTTGAGTTTAGTAACACTTGCATAGGATTCTTTCGCGCTGCCGCCGAGTGCTCTGAACGATATCCAAAGTAGCAAGAGTCCCGGCAGCTTTTGTTAGTTTGTTTGGTTTGGTTTGGTTTGGTTTTAGTCACGCGTATCCAAAATAGCCCGTAAAGTTGCCACACAGTTTTGGTTAATAAAATACAACTCATCAGTAATAGGAAGCAAAAAAAAAAGGTTGAGTACAAATTTTGATTTGAGGTTCTGGCATGACAATGTGGGGAACAGGAAATCGGGTTTTGGGTTTCTGTGACGCGTTAGTAAGTTGAATGCAATTACCACAAGTATTATCAATATTCTGGCTAATTTTTTCGTCATCGTCGACATGTGTTTGGTTCGAATGAAAAATCGTTACTATCCCCTGTATAGTTATGAGAGTCGCTTTTATCTAGAACGCTTCCCATTCAACACTTATCTCCTAGCAAATCTGCCTGACGCTATGCAAATAGCCAATGATTATCTCTGTTTGCACAGATAAGTTTGCGACCAATTTATGATATTGCAGTTAAAATCTGAAGCAACGTAAAGCTGTTTGCGCCTCTTACCATTTTTTGACTACTGTTGGTAAACCTATTTATTTATTTATTTATTTATTATTATTATTATTTTTTTTAAATACTTTTAGTTACTAATGTTGTTTGCGCTTATCAGCTGACGTAGTAGAATAGAAACAACTCGTTGAATTGATAAGCCCTTGCAATTGTTGCTTTACTTCATAAACTTTAAATATACATTGTAATTATCAAAACGGAGCTCACACATTCCATTAAAGATGTGCCAAAAGGTTTTTGGTTGAAAATAAATAGTTAAGAAGCTTAACAAGCCGCAAGTTCGACACGCTCTTTTCGACAAACATATCCAAGCATCGTTAAACCGTATCCAATATTTGAAACGGATTCCTTCAGCTATAAGCAGCTCAAAAGTGTTTTGAGACAAATTTCAAGGTAAACGCAATTAAATAAACTCAAACAAAATTTTGTTAGCTTAGTTTAATTAGCTGTAAAGACAACCTTGTTGTTACTTGGATAGCATTAAGAATTTCGCCGTAATGCAATTAGTAATCATTGTATTCATTTTAACGCTCAATTCTTAGTAAGTTACTTGATATGAATTAGGGCTCGTGCACAATAATAACACAAATAAAGCTATTATTAATTAATAAAAGGTATCTCGATGCTTCCGATGGTCATTAAGTTAAGACAATTAAGATATTTCACACATCTGTTTCTGTTGTACGCAATCTTAATCTGAGCAAGTCAACATAATAGAAAAGCATTTGATAACAAAAAATATATAAAAAAATACAAGTCGGCTGCGCATTTCCTGTGACAAATTTGCGCTATTTGTCCAATTTCAAGAAAATAACAAGAAGATAGCATAATTAATCGGGTCATAGAAGTTTCATTACCCTTGCCCAGAATCGGAAAAGTAATTAAAATAAATATAATTTTATTATTAACAAGAGACTGAAATTAATATCCTAAGTTTCACATCGATTTCTTCAACCAAGATTTGAATAAATACACTTATGCTACATTTTATAATTAGTAAACTAGTAATTCAAAATAGCGCCCATTTCATTTATTTATTATTTATTTTTGTTTTCACAATTAAATTACATTAAAAACGATTTTTACCAATGTGAATCTTGGTTCAGATATACGCTTTGGGTGTTACACACTTGATGATGACATTGTCATACCCAATCAGAGAGTGAATAAAATTGTTGATTGTTGTCCACGGCTGGCCGGAAATGTGGTTCAAAGTGGATTCCTGCAAATATCGTGACTAAGACGAGAATGGTCTTATCTGATGATAACACATGATGCACATCTCACATTTACATATGTATATATATATATATATATATATATATAGCAGATTAGAGTGTCTACTCACCCCGTTCCATGACGCAGGCAAAAGCAGTCAGCAATGTTGGTCGTCTTCTGTCCGATTCTTAAATTCGAATCTTTTACGTATGTTTTGGCAAGCATTATGATAACAGTGATATGGCTACACCAATTAGGAGTACAGGTAGTACAAGTAAGAGCAGCAATGATCATGATCATGAATTCGAATGCGATAAGAGCCACAGCAAACCAGTTAGCAGATTACAACTGATTGCTGTCCAAGTAAAGCTTGTCGGCCCCAAAGATACAAGATACACGATCCCAACAAGATAAATAGCGCGCTAGCGTTAGCGTCAGTTATGTTAATCTCAACACAAACCGAGCCTGGAGAGAAGCAGACGCATTCGTAAACTGTCATTCGGATTGTATAATAGACAATCGTCTGGCATCAGGCATTAATTATAAGCCACTCACTTGTACTATCTATATACTTTATATACAGTTGCTTGTCGATAATGGTGGTAAACAAAGTATTATTACCTAAAACATTAAAAGTACCTGCAAGTGAAATTGAGAAGCGCCAAATAAAAATAGAATTATATAAAGCACAATTTAATAAACTTATTTAAAGATTAATAATACTAATATGCATAAGCTATAGCAAATGTTTGAAAACGAGATCGTTTTCGAAATGGGATATCTTTTTTACCATACATAAATTTTAGATTTTTGACTTGTTTTAGCTAATTTGCACAAATATAGTTTTAAAATTAATTTATTAACGATTGCTGCTTAAGTCTGTCTTGCGAACCCTGCGCTGCTGCCGTATATATATATATATATGTATATCAAGCGATTCTGAATGAATTGCCGGTTATTGGCTCAACATCTGGAGATTCCCACCCTTTGCCAGTACAGGTGCAGCTACATTAAACACAAGTTGAACAGCAATTTGTAGACAGACGTCGATTCACAAATTCACAATTCGCATTTCACATTGCGTATGCTCTTTGAAGCCATAAATTGCATGTAATTGTACAATTAAGTGCCTTTTTTAATACACCATTTGTGGTACACATTAAAAATACGGAAAAGGTATGCGCAACATGTGGCATAGACGAGAGAGTATTACATTATGTAAGTATAAGTCAAATAATAGTAGCACGACAAAATAGGTCAAATTTATATTGTGGTTTATCGGGATTACGCACTACCCTGATTCCAAAATCAACATTTCTGACATTTTAAATGTGTCCTGTTTGTAAAGTAGTGTTTGCCTGTACATTTTACCATACATAATTTTTTGATGATTTATTGGATTCCGTATCGATGCTATGAAAAACATTAATGTCACAATCAGAGAATTTTTCAAAAAAGATAAACGCTATTTTAAAACACTATTATATTTGATATAATTTTTTTCGTTTTTTAAATATAATTTTATTTAATGCTTGACTATAAAAAAGATCCATTTTAATATAAAAATTAGTTTTTTTCATTATTTTTTGGGGTATATAGGCTGTCGTATATTATATGTTTTCGACTCACAACTGAATCGCGCAATGTTAAGAATGTGAATGCAATTTTGGACACAGTAAAATCAAGCTGCTTTTGGAATCGGTTGTAAGCTTTTGATATGAAATTGATTGGTTGTGGCAATAGCACTCTCACGCCACTTGCTTGCAGGGTATCCTTTAGTCAAGCACAGTCAGCATGAATGTTTCCTTTGATTCTTTCGCATTTTTTGTCAGTTGCTTCATTCAATGCGGTTAAACCATAAAATAAAATAAAGTAAAATAAAAATGCGAATTGCAATGCAGCCACTGCGGTTTTTCATGTCTAGACAATACAATAAATACAGTTAGTCATATATTTGTATTATCATATGCTGCACACGCATACACAAATGCAAGTGGATGTGTATGTATATCCGATACATATATTTTATAATTGGCGTCAATTTGTTGGCTTATCACCTGCCACCCACTAATTCTCCTCGCTGTTTGTGCCACAAAGTGTGCAACATTACGCACAAATGAGATACCATTTTTTTAATCTTAGTTTATTTGTGTAAGTGTTGCACGTAATAGTCATAAAACTGATTACAAAAAAATGCTCTATGACTAAGCTAATATTTATAAATATCCCAATTATATTCCAATAAATTTGTATAACTTGGTCTTATAAGTTTAAAAATCGCCATACTCACCTTATTCTTCAAGAAGTTTATTGCTGAATGCAAAGGGTTTTCCTTACTTCATTTTAGCTTCTTGTTTTCAGTACGAGTGTTGTAAGCTAGTAGAAACTTGTGCTGTATGCATTTACATTGTACTGCATACATAGTCTTAGTCCATTATAATTATTAACTACTGTACCATTAAGTATCGACCTCGTATCGTCTCAACCCTCTGCAGTTGATTAGCTGCATGTGGCTAATCGTAGGCTTGCTGCATTAAATCACATTTGTGGGTGTTTAACTAGGTGCTATGTGCTCCGCTGCAGCTTCTTCTACAGCGATTTCTTGCTCTTCTTGTGCGACGCTCCAGCTCGCTCAGCTGAGTGGCAAAGAGGCAAACAGAGTCAACGCGCTAATTCGTTGTGCACCCAGTTGAGCCCTGAGGCGACTCCTGCCGCAATTCTGCCGACAGTTGTCCCCAGTTGCGCCCCGTTGTGCTCGACATTGACAAAAATGTAACCAGGACGCAGTTTGCAGCAGATAGCAGACTGCAGATAGGAGCGGCGGGTGAGGAAATATCAGGGAATAGCGAGAGGGCAGCAGTGGCAGCGGTTCCATGCAAATCAAGCAAAGGCGCCATCGCCGCCGCACCCCTTGTGCCAAATTATGCAAGTCGTGTCAGTGGTTAGGGTGGTGCAACAGCAGCGTTAATGTTGTTGGCGTTGCGGCCGTGGCTGCGGCAACTGCTGTGGCCTGAACAGACTCCTGGCAGCTCTTTCTCTGCCTCATTGGCGTTGCATAAAGCGGATGGCGGCGGTGGCTAAATTTGCATAAATTAACAATGTTTCGCAATTGCACAGCCACTGATGCAGCGAATTCTGCACACAACTCCACCCACCACTATGTGTGTGTGTGTATATGTATGTGTGTGTGTGTGTTGTCCACCATGTGCAATGTGCGCGTTTTATTGATTTGATGCCCCAATGCACTTATTATCCCTCAAGCGGCCAGATTGTCCCGTGGCGATGCGGCGCCATTTTCACACACAAAAACATACACACATACACGCAAACACACGCACACGCACGTAGGCATTAGGGGTGTGCCCAAAAAGTTGGTCAAGTGTGTGCTTAGAGAGGGAGAAAGAGAGGAGAGAGAGGAAGAGAGAGAGGAGAGAGAGAGAGTAGGCTCATTAGCCCAGCCAAGTGGAATTTATAATGCGTGTGCTCACTGTGCGCGGTGTGCGACACAATTGGCACGCACTGTAAGCACTTTTAATAATCATTCATAAATTATTTCTCTAAATATTTATTTGTTAATTTTTCACTTTTCAATTTTTATTTTATTTATTTATTTTTTTTAATATTATTGAAATTTCTATCTGACATTTATTATAATTTTTGTCTAATGCTACAAGTTATTATATTATGATAATACATATTTTGTATGCATATATTACTCAAATATATATACTAATTTAATAACTAAAAATATAATATATTTCATATTTAAATAGATGTAAATCTTCTTTACCCAATATTTTTCCTTAACATATGAAAACATTTAAAGGAATTCGAAAAATAAAACTTAATTATTTTCGTCTTTCAAATACAAGTAAAGATCACAATAACAAGTATACATATAATATTTATATTATGTATACTTACACATGTATGTCAAAATATATATATTCCGAGCGACTACTGTATGTACAGTGAAGATTGCATCGCAACTACAAAATGAAATGTGGCTTATTCTCCAGGGCAACAATTTAGCAATCTGTAACTTTAGGTACATGCATGCGTGTGTGTGTGTGTGTATGTGTGTATGTGTGTTCATGAATGCGTATAAATTTGAATGCATCATGCAGTCAATTAATCAAACGCTTCTGTGCCCTAATTGGCTGCTAGCGAACGCCAGGTGGCGTTTCATGCTTGCCTTGCGCGCATTGCCTGGCATTTGTCCTTGACAACAACGCACACAAAAGTGCAAAAGTGCATTCATCATTTTTATTTTTATTTTTATGCACATTTAAGGTTTTTAAATAGACAAATTCTTGATATTGTGATGCCAGCAGAGTGCCACGGTGACTGACTACAGTTGGAAAATACCCTTTCTTTCTTTGGTGGATGGTGAATGAAAAGGTTGAACAAGAGAGGATGCTGTAGTTGAGACAGCTCGACTATCGGATACACTGTTGAATACTAAGTATTCTTGCTCAATATCTCTAGCTATCTCTAGCTCTCAGAGGCTTGCTGAACTTAGCTAATCTGTCTTCTTGATCTTGGTTATGTTATTGACAAGAATATATACACTTTATGGGTCGCAGATGCTATCTTCTGCCCGTTACATACTTTGCACAACTTTCCTATAACCCTTTTCGAGTGTGTAATGGCAAATGGGTTTAGTGTTATCAGCAATTTGTATATATATCATATCATATATATCTGTAGTATATATCAAGCTCGATGGCTCTGGAGATATCTATAAAGCTTTATTGATTTTCGGGATCGGGAATGCTTAAGATATCTCTTAGGGCATTTAAGGCAATATTAGGCTCTTCTAATAGCTTTTCTATTTATTTTATTTACTTATTTTTTTGGGAATATATTGATTGGACTCATTTACAGCTTGAATGATTTGAATTGAGTGCAATGAGTGCATGCTTTGCCACGCTCTGGGGCAAATGTGCTGTACAGCAATTCAATTTGCATTTTAGTTAACTAAAAATGCATTTCGTGTAATGCTTCAGTAGACTAGCTGGACCAGAGTTCGTCCTCTGCTTTCAGCGCTGTCATCATCATTATCGTCATCGCCATCGTCATCATCGTCGTCATTGTTGTCCTTATTTGTTTATGTTGCGCAAAGTAAACAACTAATTTTAATTTGCCGCAGGAGCCGCAGACGACGACGACGATGTCGACAAGAAGATGATGACGACCAGAACGATAAGAACGACCAGGACGAGGATGTCAACTGGTTGGGATTGCCAGTGGGGACACAATGCTGGGAGAGAGTAGCAGGGAACACACCGTAAACTTTTGAGTGAACCAGCCACAAAGGATTGGATCAGTCGAATTAAATAAAAGAAGAAGAAATCCAAGAGATACACACAACCACGACAAGCGAACCATATTTATCTGTCCAACTATCTCTCTCTCTCTCTCTCTCTCGCAATCTCTATTTCTAGCTGTGTGTCTATCTCATTCTAGTATGGCACTTTTTCTTATTTCTTTTGTTTGTTTGTTTTTGCTTTTTTTTCTTGTGCATTTTGTTAGTTTGCATTTTTGTTTTGACGTTTCATTTATGTAAATACCAGCAACAATAACAATAACAGCAACGACAACTACAAACCAGTCAAATTATCTTTAAATAATCTAGATTTGTGTGGACGAGTGTGGGCGTGACCCAACCATAACATGAAGGCAAAGTCAGCTCGGCGAACTTTTGCGATGATTTCAGACTTATTTCTTCTTTTGGTTACTGGCCAAAGGACAAGGTTGGCTAATGTTTGTGTGTGTGTGTGCTTGTGTGTGTGGGCTGAACATCATGAAAGCGGAAACGGAAGTGCTTACCTTTAGTACACACGTACATACATACGTACACACGTACACACACACACACACACATTTACGCAAACACACAAGCATACTTTTTTATACATGGCATGTAAAAAATGTTGCTGAGCCTTCAAGTGCTCCCAAAACTCGTTACTAAAGGGGCATGGGCGGGGCAAGTAGACTGCTATATACACACACACACACACACACTCACACACACAGACACACCCATGCACAGAGAAAGACATTGCGGCAACTGAGCTTTAAAATATGTCCACAGGTGCACAGGCTGGAACCGGGGGCTGGAATTGACTTTCAGCTTTTGACTTGTGTGCTAAACGAAACGAAACACATACAACAACGCACAAGCACACACAAACACACACATTCACACATAACACACACACAAGCAAATACAAATTTGCCATTTGTGCGCAGGACGTTCAAGTTATTTGTAATTGTAAGCTGATTATATCGATATACATACAAATAAAATACGATTCTGTTAGTTACCATATAAAGTGAGCTCCAATTACACTATTCAATCAAATGTTAAATTGCATATTTAAGTTTTCCATATTTAAGGAATTTGTTTAAAAAAGGATTAAAAATCAAGTTCCGTTTCCCATTTGGAATATAAGTTATCAAATAATATCGGCAGGTCAAGTGTATTTTATTTTACCGATAATATAATTAAAGATATGTAATTCCAATTGATATATACTATATACCCCGACATGAGCCCAAAACTCATTGTCATATAGAGCAAGAGAGAGAGAGAGCGAGTATCATCTAGTCAAACATTCTCAACTCATGATTTTGATGACCTTCTTTTATAGTGGTGAGTTAGAAAGGATACATGTAGAATATTAAAAAAGCTCTCAATGCACCACTTTAAGTTTGTTTGGCAAATCAAGATGGGATTTGAAAATATTCCACTAAAATATAAAGCAAACTTTAAATGACCTCATTTACAATTCATTCGTTTTGTGATTTCCAGCTCAATTGTTTATTTAAGGTACGGAACCCTTTTGTTTGACCTCAATGGTCAGTCATCAGTTGGACAATCATCATCATTCGTGCTTAAGTGCTACGTAATAAGAATGTCTTGAGCCGAACTTGCTGCTGCTCCCCAAAGTGCTCGTTTAGCCCTCGTTTTGTAATTTGGATTCTTGGTCTGTTGCGTTTACTGCAAAAGGCTAATTGAAATTTGCCATTAATAATGCAAAAAGGTCTCGGTGAGAAACTTTTAGGTCCACCCCACATGCCACACTACACATTGGAGTGTCTGTCTTTGTGTGTGTGCTGTGTGTGTGTATGTGTGTAAGTGTGTGGGTGTTGTATCTGTGTTTGCACATGTGTGTATGTATGCTATTTTAAATATTTCAAATATTTGTAACATTTGCCGGTGCCGCCACTCAAGTAACCAAAAGTACACAACAAGCCAACACACACACACACACACATTCACTCTACCCCTACCCTCACATCCTACTTTCACCTCTTCAGTTCAACTACCCGCTTTCACAATTTCGGCCGTCGCCATTTACCGCACGCCAAAAACATCAACAGCGAATGTGAATGCTTATTTTCTGGTCCGTCAGCCGCCGGCTCATGTCGACGTCACAGTCACCACATGTAAAAATGCTACTGCTACCATGCACCGTGTACCGTGTACCGTGTACCGTGTACCACACACCGTGCACCTTGTACCTGAAGTTGTCGTACCACGGGGTTGAGGGTGCTCTTTCCACACTCGCCAAAAAACCTACTACAAAACTCAAGTTCAAATCGATTAGTTCTCCATAAATTTTGTTATTAAAATGTTACAAGTTCAACCTTGTTTTTACGAAGAATACTTCTGGATTCAAGTATAAATTGAAGAGTTTGAGTATCATTCTAGATTTGTTTGCAAGGATTTCACATTTTACCCGCAGATTTATTGCATTCTTTATTTTATATTCTTTAATTTTACATTTCTATTTATTTTTGAATTGCCACTTTTATTTTAATATAATATTTTTATTTTTTATATTTTGATTTAGATACACATAAACTCAAGAACGTTCTGCTTGCTTATTTATGTACTTGATTACACTTCCTGTGGACAGGCTCTTAAGCAGAGCCATCCAGTTGGAAATAAACCGAAAAAGTCATATATTTGGGAATTTATCGATAAGTTTGCGTTCTTTGCGATAAGTACAAAATTTACCATTTAAATTCGCAGTGTGAATGGCGGGAGGTATTGTTTTGGGGGCTGCTGCGCGAGTTACGCCGTGATTTCACGATCTGGTTGTGTGGCAGGGGAACCGTTGCCCCAAAAGGACGCACAACACATTCATATATGTAAACAGAGGGGGAAACAAAGTAAAACGAACTCATGATAAAGATGAAATGGTATAAAATACGAGTATGTGCCCAGCTGGAGTCTGGGGTGCAAAGATAGCGTCCCATCAAAAGGGCGTCGGCCTATGCCACCCCATACAAACACATGCATACCTGTACACACACACACACACACACACACACACACACACACACACACATGAGTTACAGCAGATATGTCGCGGCGCGTTGAGTGTAAAGATTCGTCTATTTTGGGTTTATGTAGAGAGCAGAAGCCAACCGAAGTGGATATGGGAATGGGTCCTGTCTTCAAATGCCAGAACAATGCGCTACAAAACGCGGCTTTTAAGTAATTCCCCAACTCTACGCATCGATTAGAAAGAGATTGGATAGGAAAAGAGGTGACGATAAGAATATGACAGTATAAGTTATAGTCTTTCGATTTGTATAAAGAATTAAATTAATATATTTTGTTGATTTTTGTTATTGACTTCACATCTATTTTACTGTCCAAGGGTGTACGTAGGAGTTAAGAGACACGAAGTGGAAAGAGTTGAATTCAAGTTAAAACATGTTTCAATGTTTTGAAATACTTTTGAGAGTGTGAATTTGAATAACAATCATTAGTTTTGTACCAGAACTCATTTATTTTCGGTAGTATGTTGGTTAACCGATGCATATCGAAATAACCGATAACCAAATTGTAGCGCATTTAGATTTTAACTGTGATTTTGTTTTTTTTTTTGACTGATTCCCCACAGTTTTTATTTATTTTATTTTTTTGTTGGTTGATGTCGCTTTGCTTTCTGTATTATTTATTTCACTTTTTATTTTGTTGATTGTTTTACAAAAAGGCAGCAACAACAACCGAAACGAAACGAATGCCAGGCAAGCCTTAGGGTGGCTGGTTTCTCAAGCGTGTGGGGGAAGGGGTTGGGTGTGGGAGGGGTTGATGCAAAACAAATGGAAAAAAATCTCTTGAGGCTACTGAAAACTTGGTTTTTCCTTTGCTCCGCTCTGTGATGCTCTCGTCGCTGTTCTTATACCCTTATAAATGGTATAATAAATTTATCACGAATTGTGTAACGCCTTGACGGGGAGACGTCTTCGATAAAATATTTATATTCTTGATCTGCATCACAAGGCGAGTCCGTATAGCCGTGTTCGTCTGTCAGGATTCGCATTTCTCTCATTTTTCACACCCAATTTTTAAATGAATTGTTTTAAAGCTATCTTGATGAAACTTGACATATACACAGCTTTCTGCTTCAGTTGTAGCTGAATATGAACAATATCCTGGGCTCAAACGATGATTATTATAATAAAAATAAATTAAACAATTACAATTACGATCAGCGAACTAAACTAGTTTTGACCAACACATTTTCAGCTCAAACTAAGATTATACTTAAAAAAACAAAAACATAATAATACTTTAAGCTGTGAACTAAAATGAAGATAAAAGCAGCAAGAGTATTGAGACTTCAGTGACAAAGATAAGCTTTCTTTCTTGTTCTTGCCTTACTTTGTATTTTGTGTGGCATTCGCATTCAGTTTTCAGCATTCTGTTCGGTTTGGTTTGGTTCTCTTCTGTATATTTTTCTTGGCCAGTTATTTCTTATGCTGCTTGGTTTTTAGCTTTGCGCCTTGGCGGTCTTCCCTCCATTCCACTTCACTCTCCCCCTCCGGCATGATTCACGGCCATGTTGACTCGGGGCACGGGTCGTACACGTTGTTCGTCGTAGTTGGTGGTTTAAACACATGAAACAATTATAAAGTTGCCAAGAAATGTAAACCCAAAGAGAAAACAATTTAATTGAATTTAAGCAGGGGTTGTCATATCCTAATGGATTTAAAACAACACCAACAACAACAACAACATCAAATACAAATAAACCATAATACATAAAAAATGAACGGAGGCCAGTTCCAATGGGGGAAAGTATACAGAATTGAGTTTTCTCTGACTGTGAGGTAGTCTGTGTTGTCTGTGTGTGAGTACTTGTGTGTGTGTATGTATGTGTGTTGCCAACTTACTGTGCCGCTAAATGGATGCTGAGCCTTTTGTTCGTGCCGGTTGTGCACTCGAAACTGAAAGCCAAAAAACCGTCTGAAGAGTCTGAAGAGTAGTGTTCCTTTAGATTGGGTGTGTGTGGGTGTGTGTGTGTGTGTGGGTAATTACTTATATAGATATGTCTAAGCTGATTATACCAACTGATCGACAGGTGTTGTTTTATTAATAAAGACAGATATGAAATCGGAAAGAATAAATAGTAAATGAGACATATTTTAAAAGCAATAAACTAAAATCGCAGATACCTTAAGCTCAAACGCCCTTAAAAGCCACGCCTACGCCAACAGCCGTGTGCTTGCATTAACCGCCTGCGCACGCACCACCATGCACCACATGCCACCCACCCACTTTGGTACGGCGTTGCCACTTTGATTTGGCATTGAAATTGAAATCAGCTTATTTTGGTGGGCACAAAAAGTAAATAAATACCAATATGCATAAAATGGGAAGTGAGGGAGGTGGCGGGGGAGTGGTGAAGCAATGCGACATTTCCCAAAAAACGGCATAAGTAAGGCAAAACAATATTTTCCTAATTTTCGCGCGGGCACGCGACCTAAAGAAAAGCCAAACAAAATAAAATCAAAAAGCAAAGAAAACTGTCAGCAACAGGCGGACGCTGTTGCCACAGCAGGAGGTGGGGTGTGGGTGTGCGAGTGGGTGGGGCATCTCTAAACCCACCCACAAACCCATGGATGAGGTTGCAAATGCAGCCAAGCGACTTTTTTTGCGTCTGTATTTGTTCTTGCTGCCTGTTTGCCTCTGATTTCCGCTGCTTCCGATTGCTTTGTTATTATTGCTCCAAACATATACATATATATAATCTACTATATATGTATATATGTATATATTTATATATATATCCAAATACAATTGTCATTTCCAGCGAAATAACCTTGATCGAAATAAAACAGACGAATACGCTTAATTTAGTTTTCAATTACATTTCGCTTTATCTCAGTAGACTCATTGCAAACAGCAACTCAATTGGAGAAGCAATTTTCAAGCGCTCTACTTTAATGCACAACAAAAAAAATAAATGATTTAATTTCTCTCATATTTACAAATTGTACTTTTTGGGAACATTGAACAATTTTACAAATTAATGCTCACAGATAAAAAAAGTAATATTCAAACTGTGCTCTAAAAATCATCAACATGGAATTTCTATTACTACTACTATATTTAGCTATCTTAGGAGTATCATTTAAAAATAGCCGAAAAATAAATATTACAATATAAAATATTATTTTCAATTCATTTTACATAATAACATGCAAAGTAGTCGCATTGATTGGACTCCGGAATTGTAAAATATACAAGAAACCATATAGGATTGCGAAGAAGGCTTTTAAACAAGATTGCTTTAGTTGCTGCCTGGCTTACAGATAAACTTAAAGCCAACTAAAAGCCAAATAAAACCCATCTTGCGAAACAGTAAAAGTGGCAATTGCCACATCTAATTCCAAGTTATATTCATTTCTAATTTATATTTCTATCAACTAAGAACAACTGCAATTGATGCTGATGCTAATGTTGCCAAAGATAAAAATTTCAAGTAATTAAATATTAATGCAATTATTTGTGTCAAACGTGAATGAAACTTAAGAAATGGAATGCAATTAGATCTGATAAGCATATCCCTTGACTCACTTGAAGGCAGTCCTCTTTCGGCATCTCTCACTGAATTGACAGCTTCAATTGTATTTCGAGTGCAGCTGCGAATTAATCACACTGATGTGCATCATTGCAGACGTGTGTATCTCATCTGTGTGTGTACATATATAAGTAATTTATAACTGATCAACTATCAAATACCGCAAATCCAATATGTGGCCAAAGTTTCTATTTACACAGGAATTGTTTGACTGGCCAAATATGAAAATGTTCTGCATATATTTGAATTTGTTGCTTGTTGCTTGTTGTTTTTCTTGTTGTCGGTTGACTGGCGTTTTGTAAAATTGATTCAATTATTCATTTTCATTTTCATTGATTTGTTTGCTTTTATTTAATTTATTAAATGATTTCAACTAAATTAACGCACGACACACCCAAAAACCAAAACAAAACCAATCTCTGCAACTGATTCACTCCCTGAGCCTTCAAAGTTTTATTATGTTCTGTCCACCACCCAAAAATAGCATGCCAGCCCTGAAAAGATTTTCATTTTAATCAATGTAATTGATGTAATTGAATTTGTTTAAAATTTTAAAGGTGCATTTACAGCAACTTGGCAAACTAATTATTATTATTAGCGAATGGCATTCTCATGATTTGTGGCATCTTTATTATTCCTTATACTTCTCAAAACGAACTTGACAAAGTGATAATATTGGCTGCATCCAAATTATGATATTTTCCAATGAAAAGTTAAGGCTATAGTAGTCATATATTGATAAACAGACTAGTTCTGAAACACGCCAAATGTCTTCTAAGTGACTATAATCAAATGCGCACAGGATGGGGTTGTACCACAGAGAAACATGTTTTAAACTCGTCAGAGGGTTTCAATCTCAAGCGGAGAAAAGATTTTCGCTTTCGTGCTGGAATCAGGGTTGATGGAACAGCTATAAGCTCAGAAGGATCTAAAAGCTCATGAAGTTCCCCCATAAATAATAATAATAAGAAAAATATCTTATATTTCGACCAGTTGTTTTAATGATAGCATGACTTTTGTTCAAAAGTGTAGACAACAATAGTTACAAATATATAATTTAAACAACAAGTTGTTCATTCGAGAAGTCATCTTTCGACCGATTCATCCTATTACAGCTACATTATACAGTGATCTGACATATGTCTGCATATATACAAAGTGAGGGAGTAGTGGGCTAGAAAGAGACAAAGACATTTTTAATATAGATTTAACAGTTATAAACATAAGGGCTGGGGATGGGCAGAGACAGAGAGAGATTTGTTGTCTCATCTGTTTATTTTTTTTATATTCAAATATGATTTGTGGATGTTGCATTTTGAATGCCTGCATAATCCGACGGGCTGTGGTTGTAGGCAAATTCAAGCTGCAGTTCTTTTGAGGCTATTGCAATGGCCAAATGATGATTACAAAATCAACAAACAGCAAATTGTTGACATTTTTGGGGTCAACACTCCAGAACGTGTAACGGGGGGGCTGAGGATGGTGGGTTCGGTCAAACCAACAAAATATATCCAAAAGATTTGTATTTAATCTCCTGACATGACCATGAACAGAACTTGCAAACTGGCAAACACAATGTCAATTTGTAAATATATTATTGTGTATAAATATGTGGAACAGGTGTGTGCGTATGTGTGTGTGTGTGTGCGTTTGCGTGTGTGTGTGTGCATAAACAACTAGCATGTTTTTAGCTTTTTGCAGCTTGGAGGCATGTATGTTGTTAATTTGTTGCAGCTGTGTATTGTGGCTGATGTTGTTGTTGTTATTTGAATCCAGTGCTTCAGGGATTAAATATATACCCACCCAAACACACACGCACGCACACACACACACACACACACACATGCAAACACGCATAAAGAGCATTTATGTATTTATGCAAATTTTATTTTATTTGTTTTCAATATTTTGGTAACTTTGTCGCTGATATTTCCGCCATACAAATAAAGAAAAAAGGACAGAGCCGTCAACTAGGCGCAAATGTGTGTGTTAAATTTCACACACACAAACACAAACACACACACACACACACATACATCAACATCACATGCATGTACATGACGGCGCATTATTTTCCATTTTAATAATTCAAATATCAATTTGTTGTTACATTAAATATTTAATTTGTACTCAAATGTGTTAAATTCTTTTGGGTATTATAAACACACACACATACACAACCCCGCACACCTCCATACGCCCACACACACACACGCAGACAGACACATGCAAATGTGTCAGGCAATTTTTGCTTTGTTTAATTACAGCTTAAAATCTTTGATTAAAATTACAATCGAACCAACGAAATAAATAGCAAATCTAAAATGTTTGCCTTTGCTAATTTCTAGTTGGAATTTTAGTCGCATTCCAACTGAATTATTTAAATCCATTGAAAGTCCCAAGCTCGAATCGAAATCAACTCGAACTTGAATATAAAAATAATATATAATATATCTATATATATATATAAGATATTTAATATAGATATATACAGTATTTTCAATATTTTTGCTTGTCCAACTTATTGTATTGTATAATTAGCACATTGTCCGACAGTTATGTAGGGATTAATGCAAGTAAGCTACAGCTACAGAATGTGTCCAAATGTGTCTACATATAAAATTCAAATGAAAAATCCGATTAAGCCCATTGATCCGACACTTTTATATAGGACTACATAATAAGTATTTCAGTGCTCATTTCCAGCATAATTTGCATTTCAATCGACTGCCAAACGCAACTGTACTTAACATCACAAATGGGCCATAAAAGCTAAAAAATCAACACAATTATTCTCCAGAGAGTCGGCCGAGAGTAAAAAGAGCGACTGGTAGAGAAATCGAATAATGATAATTATATGTGGCAGAGCGATAAATATTCGACTTAAAAATATGGTGAAAGTTGAACGCGACTCGGATATACACTGAGCACAGCTAGGCTTGCTAAAGTAGTTTGTTCCACATGAAAATACGTTCTGATTTCTGTGTTTCTCATTTGATCTTGAAATTTGTACAGTTAATCATTAAGTGTCAATTAAATCGCTATATCTTGAGAAATTATCCGTGAAAGGCCCCGTGATGAAAGAGCTCTTTAAATGTTTTCCATCCTTTGCATTTCCCGGAAAAAGACGAAATGTTGTCTCGGGAAATACGAAGTGCAGACTTCCGCTTTTTATCAGTTATAACCCTATTTAAAACTCCTTCATATTCACTTAAAATAATGCGTAATATTCGGCTTGTGTGTCAATGATCTGGCACTGGATGTGTTAACATTCTGATAGTCCCCTGAGAACTGCTTCCCAAATCGATGAGATTAAGTTATGTAAACGATGAATGAAATCGATAAGTATTTGGCAAAACTGAGACTTATTGGCCAATTGGCGCTGACAACAGTTTCTGGCCAAGATATTCAGGTAGCAGCCAAAGTTAAAGCTGAAGTCTATCCGCTTTTAGTGCTCAGCTAAACACTGAAAACTGACCAACCTAACGTTGACAGTGAGGAGAAGAGGGGATGTAGGGGAGTAGGAGGGGGATGTGAGAGGGGAGCGGTGAGCAGGGAGCGGCACCAGCTGCAAATCCCCATCGGTATCACCCAGCCAGCTGTCGTAGACGTTACCTTGGCGATCCAAAAACGTAGCCAATCAAGTGCAAAATCATTGAATTTTTAATTGATTCCAGCGACGCAGCACAGCAAAAGTTTACATTAGTTTTTTTCCCCCCTTTTTATACCCTTGCAGAGGGTTTTATAGTTGTGTCGTGCACACAGCAGCATTATAATGTCTTCTTATGTCTGTCTGCTTATAGGCAAACTAGTTCCACAGTTTTTAAAACTATCTGGAAGAAACTTGAAATATCTAAGAACAAATTTCATTTTACCTTTGTTTACCAAGTCCTCCAAACCAAACTTACTCCATTTGACAAACAATTATCAAAATCGGTCAACTATATACTATAGCTGTTCGAATGGGCATTTAGCTGTCGACAGGATAATTCCGGTGTGCGGAGGGTATGCCATCTTCGGTGTCCCAACGATGGATTTTTCCGACTATGCCAGTTGGCAAGTGCCTAAGCCATTGAAAGAAACGCTGCTGCAGCCATGAAGGGTGTGCATTATATTTACAAATAGTGTGTTCACAGCATGTTTGATAAATATGATTGTAAGGAAGTTAAAGAAATACCAGAATTTCGAACAAATAAAAATCTTACATTAAATAATAATAATAGTGTTCGAGTTTGAATTGACAAATGCTAGAAAAACCTTCTTTTTTTTTTGAGTAGTTGGCATCCTTCTGTTTCTGCATTAAAAATTAAAAGTTATTAAACTTTTGCAATTATTTATGTATAAAGGGTATTCGAACTTTAGCAGCCCCAAGGCTATTTATCATGAACAATTTTTCCTTTCTATTTTTTTTTTTTTTGTTTTTCTGCGTCTCCGTTCGATGGGTCTGGGGGCACTTGTAATGCCTCGGTGGGCATCGTAGCCATCGCAGCGGGCTGTTTTTTCAAGTTAATTGGCAGTTTGTGTAACTATTGTTGTTGTTGTTGTTGTTGGCTCGCTGGCTGGCTGGCTGGATAGCTGGCTGGATAGCTGGCTGGATAGCTGGCTGGATAGCTGACTGGGTGGCTGGCTGGCCCAGTGCGTCATCATGCAGCGTCATTCGAGCTGTTGGCTGAATTGTGGAGCCTCGGAGCATGAATCCATCTATATGCCTAATGCCTGCCTTCCTGCCTGCTTGACGTGTCCTAGTATGTGCCTGACATTTGCCACAGTTCAATGTGCGTGCATATGTCTATGTTTGTGTCTATGTGTGTGTGTGTTTGCCTTGGGTTTCAATTGCCTGTTACAGGTGCGGATCTCACCGGACCGAACCGGACCGGACTACTGGCCAATTGAATTGTCCCCTGGCTGACGCACAGTGTTCAATTTGTTGTGCGACTTTAGTTGGGTTTTATGTGCCTCCACCTTAAAATCGGATCCGTCTCCTCTAACACCACTAACCCCTTTCCCCTCTCTCTTATTTTTCGGCTCTCTCTCTATCTCTCTCTCTCTCTCTCTCTCTCTCTCTTTCCGGATGATTCGTTGATGTTGAACAAATGCAATTGAGCTGTGAGCTGTGTGGGTGTCGGCATGTATCGGTGAGGGTCAGTGGAGGGGTCAGACAACTGTAATCAAACTGCATGCATAGATGAATTTTGGGTAACAGCAGAAACAGAAACAGAAACAGAAATAGAAGCACAACCAGAAGCAGAAGCAGAAGCAGAAGAATCATGAGCATCAGTTGCTAAACACAATCCTAGAATTCCTATTCAAATAATAATCCAACACACTCCCAATAAAAATAAGTATATTTGAATTTCATTTGACATATTTCCCTTTAAGCGGTTTTGCACACTCAAATATAAGTCTTCATGGAAATGCTCTCATTTCTTATTTCCGGCACAGGAACTTATGGTAAAAAAAAAGAAAAACTAAGGCTGCGGGATCATCTTCTTGCGACTTTTATCACCATCATGTATCAACTTGAATTAAATGTTGGCTTTTATTTATTGAATTAAATATATGTCGATATTCGCATATCGAAGTCAGTCAAAAAAAAACATTTCTAATGGGTATTGGATGTAAACAACAAAAGAAAGTCCTTGTAAACCAGAATTTTATTCCGAAATTTGATATATTCATATTTGTAAACAGTTTTTCGTTTAAAGCAAATGTTCGTTATAAACAATTTGTAATTTTTAAAATGTTTTCTATTTTTGTACTGATATATACATAATATAAATGTGAATACTACTATTAAATATATATATCGTAAACTGAATAAATTAAGCAAAATCCAACCTCGCTAAAGCCGCAAACTCTTCCTGTTTACAACTGTGTGCCGCAATTTTAATAGCTGTCGACTCAAAGTCAGTTTAAGTCCAACCACCGAAGAATGAATGGAACAAATCTTGAACACTGCGGCTATTGTCATTGTCTTAATGCATGTCTCGCCAATTTGTGGCGCTGTCGGCACCAAAATCCACTCAAAAGCCATAAAAAAAACCAACAAAAAAAAAAACAGCCTGCCAAATTTGACTTAAGCCAGGGCTTTAACAGCGGGTCAGAAGTGGGCTGAAAGGGTGGCGTAGGCGGAGGCGAAGGCGGGGACGATGGTGAGGGGCTCGAGTATGGCCATTAAAAAAATGCCAACAAGGCAATTGACAAATGTAAATGGGCAAGCGTAATAGATGTCCACGTTTCCATTTCCACACTCCACGTGCCACGTTCTGCCCCGAGAAACTCTCACCACACGCAACGCAATAATTTGCAAATTTGCTCAAATAAATTCCCATGCAGAGAAGGCCGAAAGCAGAAAGCGGAAAGCGGCCAACGGAGAGAGGGACTAAAATACTTGCCCAGCCCAAGCCATTGGCAAATATATGCAAAGTCCCCAAGTAGAGCTTTTCAAGGCACTTTCTCTGCCTGTATCCCATTCTCGCGCTCTCCTCTCTCTCTCTCTCTCTCTCTCTCTCTCTCTCTCGCACACATACATACACACACACATTCCCTTGGCAATGATATGCAAAACATTTGTAACGCCCCGGGTCCAGGTCCGCGACGCCCACAAAAGCCCAAAGCCGAAAGCCCAACGCCGAACGCCGAACGTCAGCTTCACCGTCACCGTCACCGTCAGCTTCACCGTCAGCATCAGCGCCAGCGTCAGAGATAAGCGGCAATTGTAGCCAATTGAAGGCGGCACAGCGTGGCATAAATAAATAAATAATCGATTGTGGCAGACGGCAGCCGATGGCAGCAGCAAAAGCCGCCGCACCAAACTGGGCACCAGTCTGACTACACTCGAAAAAGTAGGTCATTGTAAATTGTCGTTAATACATAATATTATTAATTTATAATACGTATTTTGTATTGGATAAAATATTTATTTATTTATTTGCAGCCGACTAACATCAGTCGATACAGCAAAATAGAAATAGTAAATCAGAGATTAAATTAAATCAAAAATAAAATTTACTAATTAAAGTTTATATTCAAAAGTAAGTTTAAAAAAATTTAAATTTGTGATTGTATTTAATTGCCAAAAATAAAATATAGTTAGTATGAATTAGTTAAGATGCGCACACATAATTATTATTCACGAGATATGACAACAAAAATAGAGAACTTTTATTATAATCATTGCAGAGTCCTTGGAATGAAATAATTAATAGTACAACGCTTAAGAGAAACTGGAAAGAAGAAGAAGTAATTGCTAGGCCTGGAATGGGAACAGAAATTTGAATTTTGCTCATCAACACAGCGGAATCATTTGTACCATTTACTAAATGGTTTAGTTACGGCAAGTGGTTTGAATATTTGATAATTCAATTTTGATATTTCATAAGTTCGAAGTTGGGTTAATTTTGTTCAGTGTGTGGCTAGAGTCGATAGCTTCTGGTTCCACTGGCAATTAATTGGCCATTTGTTTTTGGGGCGTCTACCCGGAGTCCAGTCTCCAATACACGTCTGCTATATCTCTCCCTGCCCCTGCCTCTGCCTCTCCCTTCTCTCTCACCCTTTGGCAGTCACGCACGATGCTGCAAGCGCTGTTTCACGCACGCAGGTTGTCAGGCGACTACAAAGGCGACAAATCCCCAATACGCTGATGAGAATGAATGAGCTGCCGCCAGTTACACATGTATCTATCTATCTATGTATCTATGTAACTGTCTGTGCATCCATCTATCTATATGCATGCAAAAGTATTGAGCTGTAGATGCTGTTGGTCTGTCTGTCTGTCTGTCTGTCTGCCCCTCCGTTCGATACCCATTTTATTGGTTTCCATTGACCCAAGCCTTAAAGACAATGTACGTGCGCACACATTGACATAGATGTTGCACATGGATAGGTGAGCATTTACAAGCTCTGCTTTGCAACAGCGGGTTATGTTGCTCTCGCATACATCTCGCAATATTGTTGCAGATGGATATATTTATTGGAAATATTTTTCATTGCAATTTCCATCTTTGTTTTCTGCTCACAACAAAACAACAACAAAAACAAAAATCGTGAAATGAAGAAGATATTTTTTCTCGTCTTCCAGAAAATTTGAAGTTAATTCGGCTCATAAAGAATTTATTTGGAATTCAGTTGAAGATCTAGCTTGAAAGGTTTATAAATGCTACAAAACTGTTGTATTCGTCTTTAGCTAACCTCATAGATAAGTCTTCCCTTCTACGCACTTAGATATGTATATCTTATCTATCTTAGATATGTATATAGGTTGAAATATTTTCAGATACATGTTTCCAAATTGGGGAAACACTTGGAAGAGATTTTCGTGGTTATTCGCTGGTCTGTTGAACAATTTGATGCGTTGTTTTGGGCGGGCCAGAAGGAAAACCGAAACGGAAAACTTTGTGCAACTTTTGGGCTTGTGGCCAGAAGCTGTGCGACTGTTTAAGTTTTGCCAGCAGCGATGCTGTCTCCGGCTGTGACGGCTGCTCTTGGCGGTTGCGAAAAGGGACCGAATTGGGGGAGGGGGCAGGGGTTTGAGTATGTGCGGGGGTAGGCGAAAATGGAGGCGTGAATGAGGTTGGACTGTGTCTTGAGGCCACTAACGTTGCTGGCACAGTGCGGAAGGCAGACGACGTTTTCATTGCCACAGTGACTTGGAGCCAAACACTGAGACAGAGACGGAAACACATAGAGAAAGAGAAAGAGAGATAGAGAGAGAGCAGAGAGAGAGAGAGAGAGTGGGCGACAGAGAGAGGAAGTAATTAAAACACAACTCAAAGGACATTTTAATTTAATCCCTTTGAGCTTGTCTCGCTGCTGTCTCGTCGCCATCAGAAACATGCGCCGACCGCCAAGCCCGAAATTTTATTTGCACGCCGGAAGACGATGTCAATGGTAGCCAGGGTTGGGGATTGACGTAGCGAGGGGGTCGATGGTGAATGGCGAGTGGCGAGGATAAGGAGGCTGTTATGCTAGTCCACGCTGCTAACTGCTAGTGTCGCCTTTGCGGAGGAGCAGCCGCAGCAGCGGCGCATAAATCATAACGCCTTCTATTTTTATTTGCCAGTGTCCTTCGTCTGATGCTGCCACTGTTGCCGCTGCCACTGTTACTGCTGCTGGCACTGCTGCTGTTGGTGCTGTTGCTGCAACTGCTGCTGCCGCTGCTGCTGCTGCTGCTGCGGCTGCATTTTATTTATGCCGACAGTTTATTAATGTCAGGCTGCAAGCTGCAACAGCGCCAAGCGTAAAAGGATGCCCAACTCTAACTTCAGTTTCTGTTTTTAGTCTCCAGTTCGGGCTTCAGGCTTCAGGCTCCGGCTTGGGTCACACTCAGAAAAAAATATACATTTTTAATCATTTCTGTGTAGTTTTTTCATGTCTTAAAAAATGAGTGCATGAAATGTTGAAAAGGTTTCTCCGTCACCAAAAAAAAAACATAAAATTTCAACAAGTTTCCTGTTACTTTTTACAACAAATCTTCCAATTTGACAACTCAAATATTTGTCATATTTCTGAAGCATAAATTGTATATATGAATAAAAAAAAGTGAACTAAAAACAAATAAACAAAATGTATATAATTACACTAGCATGCTGAAAATGAACTTCCAAATTACGAAAAATAAATATATTACGAAAAAAATATAAAAATGAAAGCTTAGTTTCTAAGTTTACTGGCCTCTGATTTTTCTGAGTGCAAGACGGGGTGGCAGTGTCCCGCTTGACTTGTAATTGTATTTGTTTATGGCCATGTGGCTGCAAGTCTGTGTATATGTGTGTGCGTGTATGTGTGGCAGGGGTGGGGGGTTGGGAGAGGGGGATCAGTGGTTTGGGCGGCTCATTTCAATGCCGCAACTTTTGATGAGACAGCGAGAGGGAGATTGAGGGAACTCCGGGAATAGCATCGAGACCAGACGCTGCTTGCTGCATACACACAAGCGGAAGCGTCAAGCACACACTCACACACACAAACACACACAGACACACACGTATGCAGCTAGCCAGCCAGCCAAAGTAACTAGGTTGGCAGCACCACTTGGCTTTGTTCCACACCCACTCAGCACCACCAAGAGCAGCAGCAGCAGCAGCAGCAGCATCCACTTTGGTTCGCTTTGTTGCTTGTTATGCTAATTAGTTTTCGACGTTGACGTTTGCCAACAACGCCGGACGACGGCGACGGCGACGGCGACGCTGAAAACGATGTCTTTAATTGGTTCTCATGTTGCCCATCGCCCATCGCCCATTTACAGCCACCCCCTCGCATACTGGTCGCTAACTTGGACAAAAATAAAAATTAAATGAGGAAAATGGAAGCGAAATCAAAGTCAACAGTTTTGATAGTTGTTTTCTTTTGATTCCCTACTTAATAAAAATAAACTTGTCAAAAATCAGTGAGAGAGAGAGAGAGAGAGATACAAAGTAAGATAGAGAAAGATAGAATGTTGGTTGGTTGGCTAACTTAGGCAAGCCGAAAACTACATACCCTAACAGAAAAGAGTTAAGCTGTTCTCATCTCAGTATTTTTCCATAATCTACAAATTTAATATTTACAAATCTATCCGAATTTCAGTTAGCTGAATGTTAGTCCTATGTTTAGCATGTAATTTATTTGTTTATTTATTTATTATTATTTATTGCTTACTATTTAATATTATTTATTGCATTACTTATGTTAAGTTGCTAAATATATTAAGATATAATTATATATAATTTAATCTTCTTGGTTTTTTCAGAAATATGTAGCTTTTGTAAAGTTAGACAAAAATCGCTCTAAAAGAAATAGAAACAGCTTTTTAGAAATAATTTCTGAATATAGGGAAAAAAGAAAGGAACAATTTTAAAACATTATTTTCTATTATTATTCTATTGTATTTTTTAAGTTTTCTATTGGTACTTATCTATTTATTACTGTAGTTATTGGTTTTTTAATAGTATTAAGGTGCCAAATATGGTAATATTGTTATTACAATATGTTTTTTGCGTGTGGCACCACTGTGCATCGCAGCAGCAGCAGGAGCAGCAGCAGCAGGCGCAGCAGCTGCCATTTACCACTTGCCACTTGCCAGTTGGCAACAACTGCAACTGCCTCTGCCTCTGACTTTAGCTCCAGTTTTTTTCTTGCCACTTTGGCACTGGCAATTAAGTGCAAACTGCATGCAACTTATTTGAGTTGTCATTGTTAGCAAAGCAGTCGTAATTTGAATCTTGCCACTCGCCTAACCCCTGATCGAACCCATCCCCAAGCGTATTGCAACTGTTGTCTCCTCCTCTGAAATCGGTAATTTAATTGTAATTGTGTGTGAACAACAACCACAGAAATTCGAATAATCATTCCCGAATACTTTAATCGACTGAAACAAGTTGTGTGCAGGAAGGGTACCAATAAGTTGTGCAACAGGCTGGTCCAGATACAGACAATAATACTTTCCTGTCTTTAAGCTGCTGTTACAATGCCAAAAGTCACGTTTTCCAATTACTTGTTTTTTTTTTTGACGTTCTCTCCTAATATTATTATTATTATTATTATTGAGCCTCTTGCACTTCCATCAACACGAGAATCTTTTCATCTTTTCCTGGCCAAGGCGACACAAACTGCTGCGATGTAATTTGTGCTTTATATCGAGTTTAGCTAGCTGACTTCTTAGTCTACAATGTCTGATTAGAATTCGAAGTTCGTTTTTGATTCTAGCCACCTAGAAGACATCTGCTATGCCACAAATTGTAATTAATAATTGAATATCCTGCTGCCAATTGTTGCACTAAAGATATTCATATGCAATTCGTTTCGAATGTGGTTTTGCGTCCAGTTGAATACTGAATTTGAATCAAATTTGGGTGCAATTGTATAACTTAATCTTTATACAGCTACCAAGCTTAGGCTGGTTTATTATTTAAGTCGACAACTATCACAACTCAAGCTCTGACACACTTTAGTGGCACACACACACACACCCATACACACACCCATACACACATGTGCTGCTTGTTCTGTTTTGCGGTTTATGGTTACTAGAATGCATTTCTAAAATGAATGCTTTGGCTGTGCATTGCAATTCTCGAATTCAGGCTGAGCTCTTGATTCGCTGAATGTATTCCGTGTATTCCGTACATAACCCCATCAGATGCTAACCCCCACTCAGCTCTCTGCTCTCTGCTCTCTCCTCGCTAATCGCACTGAGCAATGAGGCACCCAATAGCCACAATTGTGTTTTGTTGTGCCACCCAAAACTGTCAACATTTGCAGCTGGTTGGCAGGCCCAACTGTCCAGTGCAAACGTTATGATAATCACCGACAACGATGCGGCAGCAGGACCACATCGAGCAGCAGGAGCAGCCTGCTGAATGGAACCGAAGCCAGGTAATAAACAATTCCATTTACCGACAGCTGTCAGCAAATAATGAAAAATTTAATGAAAATATATACGCACACATGAACGCATCGGAGTCTACACAGCGAGAAAAAATGTCTTACCACAATCAATCACTCACAATTCGAGTAAACAATACTTGACAGGTGAATAAAATGAGCGCAGACTCCTTTTATACCCTGAACCCACCAAACATACGGAAAAGTCCACAATAAAGTTGTGATTGAGGACGCAACAGTCAGAAAGAAGCATATCCGATTAAATTAAGTATATATATAGAATATATATATTCTTTCTTGTGGAGCATCAACCGCCGAGTCAGAGTCTCAGAGATAGGAGCTGGACACTAGAGAATTTTGAATATAGATAGAGATAGAGTGTATTTAACTTGATCGATTACTGTTTGCTTTTCAGGAATATCGATATAAATTGATAAAGATATACCGTTCCAATTGATATATAATATTTACAGACATATTATTGACTAACTGTGCAAATTTCCTTAAGAACTTGTCAACCAAAACACCTTTTCCTATGTAAATTAATATTTTGTATATTTTCTAAGTGAAAACTGAGATCAGTGTTCGATCTGCCTCGACTAGAGCACTCTAACTTGTTTTGTGATTAGCTTTTTTAGATTTCGATTTCACTTGAGGTAAGTTTGTACTCACTCGTAAATGGTTAGCGATCCTACTTCAAATAAGATGAAATAATTTCAATACGCAAATCAAGACTCACTTGATTTTTTCTGCTCATGTAGTGGAGCATAAGGAGCAATCAGTTGGACCGGACGCGAAGCATCACTCAGCTCTTCCAGCTGATGCTGTATGCTGATGACCAACGCGCAGCGTCCACAGTACACAGTCCACAGCTGGACCCATCCGACCTGTCCACAAACTGTCCAAATATGTTTGGTTTGGTTTGGTTTGGTTTGGTTTTGTTGCCGTTTTCTGAGTGAATCGTTTCGCCAGCGTAACGGAACGGAATGAAATGGAATGGAATGGGAAGGGATGAGATGGGATGGGATGGGATGTCCGAATTGGATAGGAAATGGAATGGAAATGGAATGGAAACGCAATGTTGAGCAAAAATTGACATGCATGTAATTAGTGACATAAGGACATCGACCATTTGCCGACCATTTTGCTGTCTGGATCTGGATCGCTATATGCAAACTGCCTCACTGTCTGACCTGCACACAGACACACACACACACACACACCCGCACACATATCAATTATGCCGTTTATGTCCGCACGAACACTCAACTCTGACTTTTCCTCGCTTGTGTATAAAATTAATTTTCGTTTACGCAATAAAAAAAATGCCCGAAATACAAAAGCAAACTAATAGTAGGGTTCACACTGGGTTCACAACGCACTTGAAATGACCTACAAACTTGGCACAGAAAGAGACAGAGACGCAGAGAGAGAGAGAGGGAGAGAGTGAGAGAGAATCTGCATAATTAAAATTTAAAGTCTCTTTCTCTTATTGTGTGCTGATGTTGGTCTGCTTTGCTAGTCAATGCTGATCAGGACTATATAAATACCTATGAGGTCGCAGATGCTGATGCATCCTTTTGCCTGTCAAATACATTGATACACTCACATCACTAACGACTAGCAGTAATTGAAAGAAATAGTGAGCATTTCCAGGCTAAGCGATAAGTGGATACTTTCATCAAAGTGCTAACGACTTGTTAAGTTGTTAAGGGCCAAGGCACTTGGCCAAAGGCCATGGAACCGCATTGTGGCATAGGGCATATCAATATTTAAGCGAAAATGATGACAGCTACAACAAAAGAGGCAAGAGTCCAGCAGTCCGCTAGTCCTGCAGTCCTGCAGAGACGACCAATGGAGCCCAGTGTCCTGTCTCGTCAGCATCCGCGCTGGTGTCGACGCTGACGTCGCCGTCACTTGTCACATTCACGTTGAGTCTTCTGACACGTCGACAAATTGTCAACAACGTTGCCACAGCATTTACCATGAAAGAAGCCGAAAACGGCAACAACAACAAAAAAAAAGAAGCAAAATAAAAAAACAAAATTTTATATGAATGTCGAAAAAAATGCAAGGGAAAATCGTAGTAAAATTGAGAGGAAAGAAAAGGATGCGTGGTGGGGCTGATGATGGTTTTCACCAAAAACTGGTCATTCACACAACGCCATGGTGGTTGTCCTCTATTAGCTGCAGCTAGCAGCATTTTACGCTGGATGACGCAACATTTTATGCCGATCACTGGATTTGCAACACTTAACAGCAGCAGCGGCAGCAGCACCAGCAGCACCAGCAGCAGCAGCACCAGCAGCAGTAGCAGAAGGACCCTGGTCCTGACCCTGCAGCTGAGTCCTTGCTGCAACTGGCGTTGGCGTCTGCCACATTTATCAACGCCTCGTTCAACAGCAGCAGCAGCAGCAGCAGCAACGGAAGAGGGGTGTGGGGGAGAAGGGTTAGTTGGCGCCAGTGCAACTATTCAAGCTCTACTCGTACTCGTACTGCTGCCTATAAAAATTTGTGCAGTTTTGCCCAAAAATTTTGCTCGCTGATGCTACACCGAAAAATGCAATTCAGCACGATTTGCATTTTTGCGAACGGTTGGCGCGGGTAAGTTTGGCATCGGGTAGGGGTGGATGGGGGGCTTGCAGTCCGGACAGTCATCCATTGCCACTACATACATGGGTCAAGCCTGGGCAAATGTATGAGCGCGTGCCGAGTGCAACAAAGAGGCCAGTCCCCCATTTCCCTGCCCAGCTAAGCCACCCAAAAAGGGCGACAATGTTGAAGAGATTTGGATTTGAATTTGGAGACCCCAGAATAAATGAACATCCGCATTCGCTTCAAATGCGTGATTAAACAACGCATTCCAAAGAGCAACAAATGGTAATCGAATCTAACACGATGAAGAACCGACTGCAGAATACTCTGATATCAGCTGCTTGTCGAGTGACTCTGCCTCGACCAGTGAATAAACAATTTCGGTGAGTCCAGTTTGTCACACAAAACCAAAAAAATCCCCAACATTTTTGAAAGTCGCCATAAAATGAAAATCGAATTTAAAACTAGACAGAATTTCTTGCGCATATTTATGATTATTGATTAATATTTTTTGAATAAAAAATCGTTTCTAATTATAATATTCCTTTTATATGAAAGTATAACTGAAAAAAAGAATATAACTCTATAGGAAGCCACCCGACTCGCCAACCAAGAGTGTCATTCCGGGAAGCAGAGATGGACGACGCTATTAATCTAATAGCTAAAGCTGATGACTATATGTATATTTAAAATTATAGAAACTATATATATATATATAGCCTCACTGACCAAGATAAGCTTAGTTTGTAAGCACAGATCAGGCTTACTTTTAAGAATTACCGTAGCACTTTTAAAATGTAGCTTTAAGCTGAATGAATGGCAGTTGATAAGAAACCGCAGATCGGTACACACTTTACTGCATCAACTTTCCTTATGGGAATTTGGGCTTTGTCGAATTGCCCTTATCGATTTTTATCGCTATCGTTGCCCCCTAGTGGATATAGTAGCCGTGGCTTATAGTAGCCGTGGCAACACACGAATTATATTCCAGAAGGATATCTTAGCGGGTCGAAACTATTCCTGATGAGAGCTGGTTTCTTGATGATGCTTTGACTTGGCATAGATTGTCATTCCTGGACAGTTGTGCAGTAATCGAGTGGTCGAATACTCGATTTAAAAGAGTCTCACTGCTTTTAAATGGAATGCGTGGAACATGGCGTATACACAATATATATATTCATATTATTCTCAAACACAGACAGTGAATAAATTGCTGGCACATCGGCAAATTTACATATAAAAAAGACTTTGCTGTTTCAAAATTTCTTCAAATATTGCATTTTTTTAGATATCATTTGTTGCTTCTTTTGTTTTGTGTTTGTTATTTTTCCAATGTGCCATTTGACAATATAACCTCAGCTTATACTTTTTGCATATTTTTGAACGTAAGCCAATTGGAAAAACTTGTGCAACCGATTGTTAACTGACTTTTGTGGCAAGTTGAGCTGGCCGCAAACAATTGCAATTTTTTTTTTGGGGCATATTTATTAAGCAGGCACCGTTAAGGTGTCGTCTTGAGTCTATCCTTTGGTTGACTTGCCAGACATGATGCTTCACACACAAATATATTTTATCACGAGCGATTTTTCTGCCCCTTCGCACACAGCACCAAACCACCACACCCCCAACACCGCAACGCCTTCAGACATTAATCAAGGCAAAAATGCAGGCGAAATTTCCATGCGAATGTATTTCGAGTGCCTTTTACAGTTATAAATTTGGGCACACATCCACACACACACACACAGCTCAACTCGAGGCATGCCACACACACACACACACTTACGAGTGGCACGATGGGGAAAGTGTCAAGTTAATGCCAACAGCAACAGCAACAAGAACAACAACAACAGCAACAACTGATGTGCCGCCTTCATACAGGTGGAGTGGGCGTGGCTGGAAGTCCACCAGCCCAACAAGCATCTAATGACTGCGTTGACGGCGCCATTTCCTCGACAAAAAACGCAACACACACACACACACACACATGCAAATGCACACACACCTAGACACACACACATACACATAGTACTTTTGCACTTGAAAAAGTTTGCCATTAAAAGGAGTTTTGAGTATTAGAAAATATTTGAAAATAATACGCAAGTTGTGAACTTAATTGCATTTTTTTCAATAATTCAATATTTAAATATTTACAGTTTTTGTGTGCAAAACTCCATTCTAAGCTTGTGTTTGGTATTCGAATTTTGTTTTCAATGATTCTCTCAAAAATTACCCTTAATAGTTGTATTATTTACTCTCAGTTTTAAATTTGAAAGCATTACTCGAACTAAAAATGTTGGATGACGTTTGCCATATTCAAATCATTTCTATTATAATACTATTCAAAATTGTGAGTACTCTTTTCGGCAAGTGGGTAAAAAAAGAGTTCAAGAAAGTTACAGACTTATTTACGCAACTCTATTTGAAGAAAAGAAAACCTCAGCAAAAATAAATAATTGCATTGATGCCCTGCTCCATAGCTATATACTCGTATAGCTATATAAGGTTGGGATTTTCATTAATTAAATCAGTTTGGATATGTATTTATAACAGCAAGTCACCAAATCGGGTAGCTGAAAGAGATGCTTTTCTTGCAAACAGCTTGCCATCGATTTGGATGGGAATGTGCCACAATAGTTTAGCATTGATAGTGACATATTTCTCACAGTGCATGTCTAGTTTATAATGATGTTGATGCTATTGCTGTTGTTGCTGTTGTTGTAGGCATCGCTTAGTTGCTAAGACGATGCCGACAGTTGGACCTGAGTCTTTAGACAAGTCAAGCGAACTGAAGTTGAGGCACGGGTGTGCTCCACTGACAATGATATGTGTGTGCTGCCAAGCTGAGAGTACTCCACACACACACACACACACACATTCTGTCAAAGGCACACACACACACACACACACACAGACAGAAAGACGCAGAGTTGTTGTGCCGCCGCCTGACAAGCGGGAGTAGACCATAGAAGCTGGGATGATGCAGGGATTGACGGGGTGGTGTGGGTAGTGCTGCTCAAAGCAAAGAGAGATGCTTTTGCAACGGAAATATTGTTGACAGTTGTGGCATATTATCATACGAGAAGGGCTGTCCCAGGCGCGCTACTCGTAATTGCTCAACATTTGTCGCACGGCATTTAAAAGCAACTGGAGACAAGTACACTTACATATCTATGTGTGTGTGTGTGTGTGTGTAAGCACACTTGCCTGCCCCCTAACCAACATTGAAAATAAGACGCCTCGTTATGGATGCCCTCATATTATTTTGCCAACTATTGGTTGCAAATTCAAGTTCAAAACATTTACAAGCACTGCTGTCGAAGGAGTCGGTCCGCGAGTGGGTGTAGATGTGTGTACTTCGAGAATGCATATGAACAAAGGTTATTAATAAACAAATATTTAAAGCTGTCTAAGATACAAATGTGTGCAAAAAAAAATGTGTGTTATAAAAGTGCTATTGAAGAAAGTTAACAGTGCACAAAAATTCTTCGTCGCATGTCTAAAGTGTTATTGTTTCATAAATTGTAGTATCTTAGGAAGTAATTGGTTAGTTTTTCTTTTCTTCATTTTCTTCGAATTGTTTTTTTGCCTTCGGATGTATTTTTAAAAAAATGAAATGAAAATTCACTGAATAAGTCTAACTTTGCTAAAGAGCATGAAAGATTTGATTCTACTCCAGTGAGTCAACCAATATACTACAGTTGTATATGTTATTGTATTAATTTGTTTTAATTATTACTTATTATTATTATATAATCAAATATTTGTCAGCAGATTTTCATGGTTAGACATTGATTTACGTGTAAAGTACATTAAAGTAAGTTCTTTCTTACCCTTCTATACCACTATTTAGTCAAGGACAAACAATTATTAAAAAAAGAAAATAATTTGAATTCAAAACTGTTAAAAAAGTTTTCCATTTGTTTTTTGAACCTGTCAAGCTTTAGTAAACCTTTGCAAAAGCTTTTATTAATGAAAGCTTGCACAGTGGCGCCATCTGGCTGTAAGTTTGCAAATGGTTGAAGTACGCGCTGTGTCCAAAAAGCTCTGACGCAAAGCTCAAATTCAAATAGCAGGGATTTTTGACGAGAGTAATTTGCAGATGGCTTTAAAACAAGTAGCTGGCAGACAAATTCAAACAAGTTAAGATGCTCCAGCAAAGGAACACCTTTAAATGCATACGTGTGCATGTAGTAGACATTGGAATTGTTGTTGAACAAACTTAAACTTACAATTTAAATAGTAATCTTAATATATCTTTCTCTGGAAGCAGCCCAAATCAAATCATCATTGAAACTCAACTAATCCTCAATCTTTTCGCATAACACTCGATACAGATATCCTATACTATATCCTTTATGGCAGAACGAATGTGCTAAATTTAAATACAAATATTATTTAGAGAGTAAGTTGAATAGTGAAAAGTATATATGTTGGATCAGACAGATCAATACTCGAATGCAGCATGCAATTGAGTGGGAAACAAACTGCGTTTCTTATATGATCTTCACAATTGTCAGGTTGGATTATACATATATCAATTGGAAGGATATGTACATCTTTATAATTGTGCTTTTTTTAAATCGACATTTATCGATATTCGCAAAACTTGATGCTGATAAATAATGTACAACCTCTTTATGCTTTTGACCAATTGGAATGGGTCAGGGGCATGCCACATCAGTGACTGTCATGTCAAAACTAAAAGATTTATCGATTTGTGTGTTTTAAGTCTTTTATTTCATTTCTTTTCGAATATTTATGAAATTCTTTTGACAAATTAAAAGCTATTTAAAAAAAACCCAAATAAAAAAAAACATATTCACAATGGATTAACTAAGTTCAAGATTATAAAAATGAATAATTAAATTAGGTGCTCTTGTGTGGCTGTATTTGAAGGAGTATATCGTCGGCGTTGCGGAACTTGAGCGAGATGCCCTCAACGAATTGAAGCTGCTCCAATTGAAAATCGCTTTTGAAATCAAAGGTGGCCAACAGCTTGACCAGGAACACCTTCATGATGAAGAAGCTATAGCGACGACCTGTCGATTGATCAGTGAAACAATTCATATATAGATAAATATATATATATATGTTAATATCATTATACAGGTGTGTCAATGTGACAAACTCACCGATGCAGGTGCGCAAACCTTTCGAAAAGGGTACAAAACTGTAAGAGTGTCGGCGCTGTGAATATTTGAAGTGGGCTGCTTCTGGCTGCTCTCCATTCTGCTCATTTGCCTTTTCCTTGCCCGTTGCTTTCTGCTGGTCGTGCTGCTGGTCCTGTTCCTGTTCCGGTTCCTGCATGAAACGTTGCGGATCAAACTGTGTGGCCCTCTCGCCCCACCATCTCTCGTCGCGTTGCATGTTGAACGTATCGAGCACAATGATCGTATTCTGTGGCACAATCGCCACCCTGCCGGCCAACTGAAAATCTCGGCTGACATGCCGCAAATTCATCGGCACCGTTGCCAGCAGCCGCAGCGCCTCATTGATAAAGGCATCCAGATAGCGTAGCTGCTGCAGCTGCTCCGCTCCCACATAGCTGGCATCGTTGCCGTGCGGCAAGACGCTCTCAATTTCTGCTCGCAGCCTCCGCTGGCAGTCGCCCTTGTTGGTCGCCAGACACAGCAGTGCTATCATTATGCTATTCGAAACGGTCTCAAAGGACTGCAGATAATTTTGAAATAGAAAGTAGAAAATCGAGTTTCATTGCATGTTTTTTTAAATTTGTAAAAGAAGCTGTCTTTTTTTCGATTTTCTTTATATATTAAGAAATGCATATGTATATATATATATATAGATATATAGACTTTTACTCACCACTAAGACCATGGACTGTGCCTCATCCTCGATGTCCTGGAGCGTTAGTTCACCATTGGCGGCCAGTCGGAACATCTGTTCGATGAATATGCGACGCTGCCACGGCGTATCCTCGTCATCGTCGATGGCTTGGCGCAGTTGCCAATTGCGATGCTTGCGCTGCACAATCTGTGCCACAAAGTCCACAAGCAGCTGGTTGCACGCCTCCGCCTCCGCATAAAGCTGTGGTGCCAATAGACGATGCAACAAATCGATTTGCAGCCAGGGCTTCACCGTTTTAATAGCCGAGATTTCGAACAGCCTATGCAAAATACGGCATACATATAACGAAATTAGTACACACTGAGAAAAAAACTACTCAGAATGCTCAAGTCGAGAGTGGTTCAAATAGACTAATGGAGTCTGCCTGATTTTGTTTTTCTGAAAGCCAATATCATTTATAACTTACAAGGTACAGTTGTAAAAGTCAAAATTACTTTCGAAAAAGATGAAAAATTCGATCTTAATATTTTTTAAAGCTTAATTTGATATAAAAACAAAATTATGTTAAAAAAAACTTGCATTGCTACTTTAATAAAATTAAAAATACTTTTAAAATGTGAAAAGATCGTAGATACTCTTCAGCTTCAGCTTTTGATAAGTCATTGATTTCGCAAATTTCGAAATGTTGTCTACGAAAACCAACACAATTCATGATTGTCTAAAAAATGCAATTTATAATTTCTGCTTGTCAAAACGATGCTCTACATGTTATTTAGTATATATTTTTTTCAAGTGTATACACAGATACACTGTGAGGAGCACTCACCGCTTGTAGGTGGTGGCGATGTGGGCGTCATCTGCTTGCGTAAAATTCGTCGGTGTTCCCATAATGGTGACTGCAATAAAAGGTAACGAGGTGTTAAACCAAAAACAGAGACAGCAAGAGACAGACAGACAGAGAGAGAGAGAGAGAGAGAGAGACAGAGAGTGTGTGTGAGTGATAGAGATAGATAGAAATGGAGGCACATGTGTGGCATTCAAATAAAGCCAGCAGGCACAGAAGGAAGCCATAACATCAGCTCCTGTCGCCATAATTTGACAGACGACCCGCTAAGCTTCAACATTTCAGCAACCACCCAACCACCCACCTTGAGAGCTTGCACTGCTTGCCCTGAGCCAACTGTTAATGGCCAGCGCTAACCATTTTATCCAGCAAATTGTCGAATCTCAAATAATTAAATTTGGCCTTAAATTGAAGTCAACCTCTGGCAGCGAATACTTCAAGCACCACCACCAGGTGTGTGGCATAGATAGATAGATACATAGTGACAATAACTGATGCATTTGAATACTAACTTGATAGTTCAGTTATCATTTGCTTGTGATGCTTGAAATGAGATTGGTTGAGCAAAATAAGAAAGATCGATTTAAAATACCCTTGAAGGCCCTTGAAGTTCATTTGCTGACAGCTACATTTTAATCCGAAGTTTCAAATATTATTATGTTTATGTTTTAATATATATATATATATATATATATATATATATTGTGAGATTTAATTATAATTCTTGTTTGAGTCCAAACAAGTTGAGTCCGGTGATGGTAATATTATTTAATTAGTTTATTTGCTTAAGAATAGTTTTGGATTGAGCCAAACATAGTCTTTATAGTTTAGCTTAACTTTTTTTGCTTGGTTTAATTTAAATGTTTTCTTTTCCACAAAAGGGCTATTAACTAATATTCAACAATTTGCGTAGTCATTTTCTTATCAAAAAATGTAGATTTATCTGTCTACTCCTATCTCGATCGCATCTATATGACAGAGTTGAGTCCTGAGTAACCGAAGCACAGATTCATCAATACGGATTTGAAATTGGGGAAGTTCGACTTATTAAAAAAGTAGATATAAAACTGACCTGGCTATATCGACTCGACTAGTGATGTTGATTAGGAATATATATACACAATGAGATCGTACACTTATCCCCCAATGCATTTGGAAACATTGTGACCAAATTATAATACCTAATACCCTCCACGAAGGGAAAAAAATTATTTTAAAGTCTTACAAATACAACAAGCAAGAAAGAATGGTTATAAAAAGAATTGTTCTATGTCAGCTATATAATATTGTCTTCCGATCAGGCCAAAAAGTTACTAACTGAAGCAAAATGTCGGATTTGTTACAAGTTTCAACAAGATTGCCATTAAGCTGACTGCGTTCACATAATTAGATGGATAGATGCTGATCAAGAATATATATAACTACTACAAAATGAAAATACCTCACGAAATATGTCAATATGTTCAGTGATAACAGTAAATACCCTATATTTAGTTAACGGTTTTTGTGCAATCAGAAATGCAATTGACCATTTTCCCCATGGCCCTCTAATCATAATTTACATTATCCATTACCCACTCCCCGCACTCCACTCCCTGGCTGTGGGTGGTGACCATCGACACTCTCCCAATGACTCTCACTTGCTCTGTTTGGGATTCCGCGTACGTGAGCCGCATGGAAACTGGACAAACGTGTCGCGACCCGAAGGGCGTCAGAGCCACCAAACTACAACCAGAAGCACACAGCAGCGTTCAACACAATAGTAGCACTACGCAACAAATGTGAAACGAATTCTTGCTCGCCTGCTAAAAGACATATTCTGCCTCCATTTGCAATTGCAATCAATTTTGACATGTTTAGTGACAAAACAATTAATCAAGAAATGAAAACTCAAAATGTTAGTGCAAAAATGCTTCACAAGTATCAAAGCTATTTGGATAACATGGAATATTCGTATATCACACTATATTTATATAAATACTTAACTGATTAATAAAATAATCTACAATATTTGGGCACTTCTTCTTGCTCTTTGAAATTATGAGAAAACCCCACTCAGAGAAAAAGAAGATATTCAAACTGACTATCAAAAACTTGTATAAATTGCAATTGCACAGCAATATTAACATTTTATAGCCTTTCCTTGGTATTAGTTGGCAGACTATTATTATATGTTATATGTATGCTATGTTGGAAATATCGTGTTGAAAGATATGAAAGCGCTAAATAGTTGTGGCAAATAGCACAACTATTGTTTTGGGCGCAACTGTACGTACAGAAATGGACAACATACACATATACATACACACATATATAACTATGTATGCTATGTAATTGTGGTGGATGTAGATGATATGTAGATGTGTGGTTTACGATTTGTGGCACTACTCACGGCAGGATACCTCCAGGACGGCGCGACTGAGCAGATCCTCGGCGTCCTTGAACTTAACCGCCTCGCCATGCAAATGGGACTGGGTGGCAAATTGTTCAACCATCTGATTGCCAACCGCATTGAATACATCAAAGAAACTGACAACGATATTGTGATTGAATGCCGGATTCAGTTGTTTGCGACGCAGCTTCCACTTTTGACCTGCAACAAGCAATTAATTCGCATTCATCATTCCCAAAAATCGCCCAACCCCGCCCAATTACCCCGTGCATGGAGCAGGCCGCGTCGGGCAAAGAAACCATCCTGCATGAAGGTCTTGTCGAGGCACTCGGGCGCATTCAATATGCACTCCATGCCGGCCGGATCGTCTATATAGAGCAGCGCCCGAGTCCCGATCAATATCGCCAATGGTCGCTGAAAGATTAGCCGCAGACGCGTCACCTTATCCAGAATGCCTGAATTAATCAATTAATCAATTAAGTAATTTAAATACTACGACTTTAAATCTTAAATCTATTCAACACATTAAATGGCAAACATTTTAAACTTGAATTGTCGCCTCAGATATCACTTCGCTTCTCAGTAGTAGTCGGGTATTATGAGGAACTAGGAATTAATTATAAACTCTCTGGTCTGCACTCAACTGTTCGGATGCAAATTGATGCAGATCAGGAACCAGAGTAGCGGCTGCTGTGCCACTCCCCTCCAGCCGTTCAGCTGCCAGATGAGGCGCCAACATTTGCGCTGTTGGAAGGCCAACAGCAGCGCCAGCAGCGTGCCACAAACCCACATTGCTACATACAAGTGCATCGTTGTGGTTCTTCTTGTTCTTGTTATTCTTGTTGTTGTTGTTGTTGCGGTTGTGGTTGCCGCTTAATGCGGTGCTTTGTAAGCAGCTCAGCTCTTTAACCGTCGTTGTAGCTGCCGATTTTCGATTTGTGATTTGTGTTTCAATCCGTCCGTTCGCTTGGCCAACAAAAACGCAACTAAACCCCAAAAAAAAAGCAAAACAAAAAATAACTCAAAAAAAAAAGCGTCAGCAATGAGCCAATAGACAACAACGAAATCAATTGTGGCATATTATTCATTGCGGGTCTCTCATTAATTAGCCCTGCAATGCACATTTGACTACCCTGTACCAAATAAAATATGGCTATAATAATCAAAGATCAAAAACACTTTAAAATCGATATCGATTCAAGAAAGAAACCATCTCAAGTCTGGCATATATATTTCTGATTCAAGTGCATTATTAATCCTGTTCCAAAAGTCTTTGCTTTTCGAAATCGTTCCAGTTTCGACAAAAGTTTTGGCCAATTTCTTCTTACTTACATCAACAGCTATAAACTACATTAAACTACAGCTCTCGATATATATATATATAAGATATATTTATTAAGCAATAAATGAATACTCCATATTTGAATATTATTTGTTTGCCAACACTGCAGCGTATCTCCAAGTCAGGCATGCTCCATTTGCACATGCTTATTTGTTTTAATTACAGATATTTTTGTTTTTATATATGCGCACATACATATTTATTTTTGGGCAACGCTACGTGGACTTTGTGGCGTCGTCTCGAGGCTCAAGCTGAGCTCAAGTGAAAATGATATATAGACACGCATAAATATGAATATATAACTCAGCCCTTTCAAATTGGCTGAAAAGTCTACAGTGAAGTTGTGCGAAGTTAGGAAGATAAATGTATAACAGTGTGTCTATTGTGGCTATCGGAAATCGATTAGAATCGATATTAGCACAATCGATAGTATGAAATAAACTTGATTTGATTTGAGATGCGTTCATATAGACAGATAAATCGATCGATAATCGGCTCGAGTGTTGATGCTGGTCAAGAATACACGGATATATATACATATATATATAATGCTTCCTAGTGCCTCTCACTTATACTCAAGCATAAATTATATTTCTGCCATTTTTAATGGGTTCCGGGTATAAAGCTACGTGGCTTATGAAAGCCCGTGGAATTTAAAAAAAAAAGTGTATGAAAATTCTTTTGCTTGGGGGCCACAGCAATAAGGAAATGTAAATCGCATAAATGGTGAGACGCAGAGAGACAGCGGAATGTGAATGTCGCATTCATTAAGAGGCAAAAGGCAAAAGGCAAAAGACACGAAACCACAATAGAAACGAAATGTGGACCTTAACGTCATTGATGACTTGACGAAAACGAGACAGCACAATTAGAAGTTAAACAGAAAGACACAAAGAAAGAGAGAGAGAGAGAGAGGGTGGAGGTAGGTATAAAGAATTTCTTGATTGTTATGGGAATGTCAAAAGCTCCGAGCACAACGCAAGCCATCACGAGTGTCTGTGTCTCTTCTCTCACTCACTCACACACACACACACACACATCGGCATCTCTTTCGCACCAGGGTCAAGTCAATAAAGCATACTGATTAATGTCAAATTGTTGTTGCTGTTTTTGTTGTTGTCGTCGTCTCTTTTTGCATAAATTATGCATAAATCGCAAACATTTTGCCAGCTGTTGTTCCCGCTGTTGTTCCTTAAGGAACAAATGCCGAATGCGTCGCAATGTGTCCCAGTCTTCCCATCTCCCGTCTCCAATCTACCCCCGGTCGATCCCTGTCTCTCCTTCTTGTCGTCGCGCACATTTTGAGCGTCAGACCCGCCCCGCCCTCCTGCCATGTTGGTACCAGCACGAGCATTTAAGCTGTTTTAAGTCGCTTAACACAGACTGCAAATAAAGCAATCAATATCAATGCAGCACTCAACTTTTAAATACCCTTTAAATTGTGTGACAATATATTTATTTTTTTATCAATGAAATATCTTTCTTCAATTCAATCAATGATCTCAAAGCAGACTGAAAATATTTTGATTTGACTAGTTTTAAGAAATTAAGTCTTTATTTTTGTTTTTACTTTACTTCAAATACATTAAAAACCTTCGAATCTATAACACTTACATCCACTTTCCATATAAAGTATTATTTAATATATTGTCCAAGTTTTCGGTATATCTTTTATACATTTTTGGAATGATCTTTGGACCGACCATCGTTATTTTTGCAACACTACTTTAAATTGCCAAACATATAGTAGGAATCGTTTGCGATCCTTATTGGAAGTTAATTCTATTGAAATAAGGTATCCTATTGTAGTCATAAATCGTGATTAAGTTAACTTTTGAGTTAGTTAGTTGGCCGAACTTTATAGATCGATATCGAAATCGAATTGTGATATAAAGGTTTATATCTATTCAGAAGACAAAGCTTTCAACCAAAATATATTCCTGATGCAATATTTTCTTGTGAATAAAGTAAAATATTCTAATCGATAACATTTCGATAACTCGATTAGCATTCTTGTCGCGAATCCGAGTTACGAGTAACGGTTAAGTTAACTTAACTAAAGTCAAAGTGACTCAATTTTGACTGGCTGACTGAATGTGTCAGTCGCATGTTATTGACTTCTTCACCCTTTTCTTTTGGCTGCCCTGTACTACATAATAAGGGTATGCACGAGTTCACGTGCAACTCTCGTAGAATATATTAATATAAATATCATATATATAACAAATTTGCTTAAATTTCCAAATTAAATATTTTATTGACATTCGTAATTATTTTGCTACATTATCGGAAATAAGTGAGCAGTAATATCAGTATGTAGGGTGTCTGCTGTGCCAGCATGCTCGGCTTGAGCATACTTTCTTATTTTCTCTTTTTTTCTTTTCACGCTTGATGCCGAAAATGCGGAAAAGCCATCATAAAAAGTGAAAATACGAGACAGCGGAAGCAAAAAAAAACGAAAAAAAAAGAAAAAAATACAACAACAACAACAATCAGCGGCAAAGAAATTGTGATTCTGTGTATAAATTTAATTTCCCCGCATGAGAATTTGACATAATCAAATTTTTTAAATGCAAGCAATTTAAGGCCACGCTCGAGAATAAAAAAACGACAACGCCAAGAGGGGGAAGGGGAATGGGAATGGGAATGGCAGGGTTGCCCTTGCCCAGGAAAGGCTGTGCATGTTGTGCAGGCAGGGGAAGACCGAGGTAAGGGAGGCGGGTTTGGGGTTTTGGGGGTTTGGGTGTTTCTTGTGTTGACTTTTGCGTATGATGGGTCGTTGCCTGCGTTGACATATGAAATATTAACGGGTCCAACGCACATCATACAAAAGTCAACTGCATGGGCGTGCCAAAAAGGGGCTGGCTTGCTGCAGCTTGGAGGGGGGTTCGCCGAGGGGGGCTTGAGCGGATGGATGTTGGGGTTTGCGCGCAATTTGCCATCAAGCATGAAAACAAATCTGCTTTAACGAGACAAAGTCGCGTCATCTGTAGACATGTGGGTCACGAGGGCTAAAAGGGGGGGGCGGACTCATAAGGTCTGACAGAGTTGCCAGACTGCAAACCCAAATATTTGACAAACCACCAGACTTTTAAACAAACAAACTTGCATACAGCTTGTCTGCTTGCATATCAATTAGAGCCCAACCAATTTTGTGCACTTGTCCCGAAATGTCTAACGCATTAATGGAATGTGGAATCCTTACGTATTTTCAGAGTATCTCTTCAGCTTAATAGAATCGAATGCAAAAATATGGCCACATCAATTTGTGCATTGAACAATAAAACACAATTGGAAAAATGTCGTAATCAATGGAAAACCCAATTAGTATGCGCTAGTCGAGAGAGCTCGACTAGAAGAGAGAATTCTACTAGCAGAGAGAAAGAGATCGTTAAGAAAATCTGCGTTTCTTATTCGATCTTAATGCTCAATCGGTAATCGATTTATATCGATAAAATACACTGAATTTGGATATGATATACGAGAACTTAGACAGCAAATTCGATATGGGACTCTAGCTATCTATATTTTCCAAGATCAGTCTTACAATAGTGTATGTGCTTAGTGATCGAACCAAACAGAGAAATGTTAAAATCGATAATAAAATATGAACTTATCGATTAACAACGAACAACTTGTTCTTTTTCCATTATTATTAACCGAGTTCGCCAATCACTTGTTGTGTGTGTGTGTGAATGTGTGTGTGTGTGTGTGTGGGTGAATGGTGCGTAGATAAATGTCTTAGTAAAATGAAGATGAAAATTAAAATTCGCTTCTGGCTGGCGCGGCTTGGAGGGGGAGTTTAATGATGCCACACGCTGCTCACGCAGGGGCGTGGTTGGCATTTTTGTTGCAAGGGTGGTGAGTGGGGGGGTTGGTATTGGGAGGAGGTAAGGCGCCTGATTAAATGTGCTTTGCATGCGTGTGTGCGCAAATGCAATGGCAAGCAGCCAAAGCAGATGATTACATTGTTACACTCAGCAACAAAATCACTCAGAAATAAAATGATATAACAACCCTGCAAATTATGTTTTGAGCTTAAATATTACTTTCCACTTTAAGCAAATATATACATAAATAATATATGTAAGTTTGCTTTTATTTGCTATTGACTGATGGGATTTTTTCTTCGTTTCCCGCAAACCTTGCAATAAATGTTGGCCAATTTCACATATTTTTACCCTCCGATTTAAATTAAACTTTATTTCATTTGCTCATTTTAGATTTACATGATAAATAAATAATGTGAAAGATGCGCAATAATTTTAAGTTTCCATCAATGCTAAGTTTTGAGCCATAAGACTAATTTTCGATTCTCAAAGTTCTGGTTTATTGTTTTTATATTTTTCGTTAGTGCAAACACACACACAGCTGGAGAGTCGCACAACTAGCCGCATGACTGGGTTGCAACGCCTCCTCACGTATTTATTTTACGTTACGCGTTACGCATTACGCATTACGCATTACGCGTTACGTGTTACATGTTACGCTGCGTTACGCTTGTTGCCTGCCATTTGACTCTTCTCGCTTGACTCTTCTCGCTGCACAAATTTCGATTCAACAGATACAGACACACATATGTGGGTAAATATATGTATACAAATATATATATATATATATATATACATATTATCGTGCAGGCAGCTTTGTCCTGGTCACGCTTCGCTAGACTTCCTGCTTGGGAAACCATCGCTTATCGCTCATCCCAAAATGACGCTAATGGAATCACGACGCTTGCAGCCAAATATTCACTGGGCTTAGACCCAAAGGCCACAATACATAAAACAGATTGACTCACTGACTGATGAACATATTCATATTTGATCAACCTAAGCAGCTTAGCGGTATCAGCCTTGACTTGGTCCCCGGATTAAAACAGCTTTTTAACTTCAATACACCATTTTGGGTCCAAATTATAAACAGCAATGATTACAAAATACACATACATCAAAGATAAATACATATACATATATACATCCTATAAATTCAGCACATCCTTTTATTCCTTTTAAAGCCACGCTAGCAGTGCTGCAATATATCTTATATTTTTTCAACGCAGAGCGAGAAAATGTGTATTTAATTTCTACAGGCAAAAAAAAACACACACAAATAGTCAACAAATTATTACTGCGTGTGCAATTATAATGCCAAAAACAAATTTGAAATGAAAAACAAAACGGAAAAAGGATTGCTCTGAGCCAGGATATTGTTTTTCTGCAACTTTGCTACGGAATTGCAAATTTTCTCTGGTGGCTATCTAAGTTGCTTATTTTCAAATATAATTTGTAAATATAACAGGCATTTGCATAAATGTATAAACATACGAATATGTTTAAATAGGTTCACATAACACATATAAACTTATACTTATACGTATATAATACACACGTATATTGAATACACATCATATTTATTTATTTATTTTAATATTACAATTATTTTGTTCGCTTCGATATTTAAACACGAGCGAATCGTTTTTGGCGGGGAAGTGTTTTTTTTTTATTACTTTAATATTACTCAATTATTACTCTTGCAATTTTCAGTTAAATTCCATCTCGTTACTTTAAAATAAATATATTTCTTATATTTAAATGGTAGAGAAATTATGTGTATATAAAATTGATTATATTATGTATTAATTCAAACAAATTTATATTAATATTTATTTATACACATAGTCAATGATTTGCAATAACTACATTAAGTCTGAAAAAACCGGTTTTTCTTTTAATCTCGCAATTCTTATTTTCAAGTGGACATCTGAGTCGACTGATTTCTGAGGCAAGACTCATATATATATATATATATAGCTATCAATGTGATTGCATGTTTAATATGATGTATTCAGTTGAATCAACAGATTGATTGTTAGACTTTTTGCTGATTAGCTCGAAGAATGCACGATCAAATAAAACACGTATTTTTATATGAGCATTGAAAAGGGGGTTTTTGCTAAAAAAAAAAGAACCCAAACCCAACATGATTCTACAGACACGTGCTGTAGTTCTGTCTCTCTCTTTCATCTTTCTTTAATCAAGCTGTAAGAGAGGTTATTGATCTCTCTCTCTCTCTTTCTCTCTGTCTGTCGCTCTTTCTGTTTTAAATTATGCTCACTCTCTATTTGCTTGCAGGCGAATGTGTTGGAGCTGAGGTCTTTCTGTGCGGACACTCTGTTTGGCCAGCCGCATTTATAAGCTTATTTTTCGTGACTAATTCGCAAAAGTAGGCACGAAGCACGAGACACGAGGCACGCGCGCATCTACGCCTTGACAAGCTTCGCTGCCAAGTTGAGATCAGATCAACTCTGCTTCGATCAGTGCAAATCGAACGTTCAAATGATGCGGACGTTGTCGTTAATCGCGTTGATTTTCGTGGCGGGTGTTACGGCGGTCGCTGCTGCAGGCTGCGAACTGCAACTGAGGGATCCGAGGCCGATAATCGTGAAGCGATTCGGCAGCAAGACGGCGATCGTGAAACGAGCACTCGATCGCCTCAACATGGGGCCGAACGAGACGACGACGTTTCACTGCCCGACGGGCATCAACTTAAACAGCGTAAACAGCAATCAGGCGACAAAATTGAACGTGGCTACTGCGGAGCTGCTCTGCACTGAGGAGGGCATCTATCTGGGTTCCAACCAGATCATTCAACAGTCGCGCACTAGCGGAATTATCAGCTGCTCTGGCGGCTTCAGCAGCAGCCTCTATGAGAGCAACAGCAGTTTGATTGGCTGCTCTGACGATCATATGACGCTGGTCGTCGGCTATCGGCTACAGGGCTTACCCGACGTAAAGATCCTTGGCATTTGCTACGATTTGAGTGCAATGCGTTTGCGATTCGTTAGCTTTTTAGCTTCTGCGGCGACCAATTTACTCTTAGAGCTGAACACTGAGAACGAGTTGCACGACCTGCACCTGGACGTCTATATCGGCAGTTTGAGTGCATATTTTCGATTTCCCACTCAATCGGAATTTAAGCAGATCCAACAGCAGCCGCAACACGATCTGGGTGAGCTCTTCGATGCGAAACTCTTCGAGTATGACAGTTTGCTGCAGGATGCGGAACAAAAGCGCAAGCTGAGTGCATATGGCGATATGCTCAGCATTGTTTGGCTGCGCTCTCTTCGCTCGGGCAACTGGCGCCACTTTTTGAGTGCTATGCGTAATGCGCACGTTGACTTTGATGTGCGTTTGGGTGTTTCGGGCATGGCCACGCTGCCGCTGGCATATAACTGTAATGCCACTCGGCCGTTGCAGTTCGTGAGCAGCACCGAAGGCAGTTCGGTGCCGGTGCCGGAGTACATTTGGGCGCATGTCCGATCGCTGTATCCGACGGATAATGTGCACGATGAATTTGTTGTTGTCGCCCACAATTCCCCATACGTAAGTTTCTGTCTCTCTCTCTCTCTCTCTCTCTCTCATGTCTGTCGCTCTTTCTGTTTTAAATAATGCTCACTCTCTATTTGCTTGCAGGCGAATGTGTTGGAGCTGAGCGCTTTCTGTGCGGACATCTGCTCTGAGATACCCTGGCTGAGCGACACTCTCTTTGGCCAGCTGCATTTGGTGCCCAACTATGGCGTGATGCACTGCTGTCGCCTCGATCAGCTCAATAAGCTAACGGACTTTCCGCGCATCGAACCGCCGCCGCCACCACCACCCCCGACGAGATTAACAACAACAACGTCTTCAACAGTTTTGCTTTAAGAGAGCGGCGACGCGTGCAGATTACTCTTCTTTGCAATCATATTGGTTGCTTAAGAGTGAGCTTTAAGCTCTCTATGATGATCTCTCAGCTCATCTGCCGCCAGCCAAGCTTTAATATCCGCTCATAAAAATAAAATATGATGGGGAAAATGAGGTATGCTTAAATTGCATTTAATATTTAAGCAAATTTGTGATAAATTAAGGCAAAACGATAATGTGTGCAGAGCCATTGCATAATATACAATATACATAAAACTAACGAGTGTAGTTTGAATTAAAAAAAGGCCATCAACATAATAAAGATGTGATTTTTTAATTCTTTTTATTAAAGGACAAGCGCCATTTAAAATGCAAAAGAGAGAAAGAGAGAGAGAGAGAGAGACAGAGATAGAAAGCAGTCTCACATATTCTTCACTTTGTGTGTGTGTGTGCGTCACAGCAATGAATATTAAAATTCTTGCGTATGGAATTTGTTATTGGATGATTTCGTTAAAAGTTTTAATTGGATTGCAAGCGTTATGAAAGCATTAATTTCATAACGGTGAACGCACGTTCTTTTTTCCCCCCTTGCGAAAAATTGAAACTGAACCCGAAAGCGAAAATCAATTAAAATGGCGCTCAGTTGATGCGTTCAAGGCTTAAATATGCCGTTCGCTTTGTTGGCCAAGCCAACAGACCACCAGCCATCTGGCTTACCAAAAGCGATTGGCAAACAAAACACCAACAAGCAAACAACTATTTATATATAGATATATTATTTATGTATATATTTTCGGCTTGTCGTGTATTTTTTGTGTGCTTTTCTCCTGTTCGCATCTCCTTCTCCACTCTCCATTCCCGGCCAATTGGTGCTAGTTATTAAGAAAATCGCATCAAGCACATTTTTCCAGTGACAGTTTTCAATTTCTAAGCCTGGAAAAAAAACGAGCTGCTCAGAAGCAAATTGATGCTGCGAAAAACAACAAACAAACAAAAAACCACAATAATAAATATACAAAAAAGAAGATGAAATATTGTTAAAAAAAAAAAAAGTTTAGTTTTACGCCGTAAATAATGAAAAACAAATGTTGGCTTCGTACTGGTATGGTGGTCATTTTTATTATTAAATTTTTAATTTTTTTCAGATTTTTGTTTAGCGTGAAGGCTCTTGTATGTATATAATTTATTAAATACATGTATGTATATATATAAGTATATATATAATTTTCATTTTGCTAGTTTTCTTTTATATTCTTAGTGTGCGTGTGTGTTTTTTTTTTTGTATTATATTCTTGTGTGTCTATATAAATTTGCATCGACATACATAGTTTTTTGTTGTTGTTGGTTTTGATTTTTGTTGTTAGTCGTAGAACAATTATCACATCTCACACATATTTATTTTTTTACTTTTTTTTTTGTAGCTACACTTAAAACCGTATCCATTAGATGTTTTGTGCATATGTATTTTGTTCTTTGGCTTTTTTTTATTATTATTCTTTTTTTTTTGGTTTTCGTATTCATTTGGTTTTTGTATATAAATCCTTGTAAAACTATGCAAAATCGCGTTCCTCATCAAACTCCCACATCAGAATAAACATCAACGTCAACAACAACAACTACAACAAAAGACAGATCTGTCGTCGTAAATAACAGACATAAGAAAGTTAATCTCAGAATATCATTCAATATACTCAACCATATTCCAGCTTGATTGGCTGATTTAATTGTGAATCTGAATGCAAGAAAACTATCGATAGTCTTAACATGCCACGCCTGCCAAATATATCAATTCAGGATGCATTCTAACAATTATAGAAGACGCGCAAAGCTTAGTCGATTAGGTCGATCGGGAGTCAGAAAGGATCTTGTTGAGTTGACCACTTTATCCACACAGAAAGCGATGAGTCTTCTTCTTCTTCTGCTTCTTCATCTTCTTTCATATTGTAAGTAGAACACTTGCAGTTTTGTCACATGAGTAGTTGCTTTTATTCATCTACATTCACTCTCGCTTTAGCTCATACCCATGTCTACTCATACTGAACTCTCAAATGTTTCCTTGTATTCATATTCATATCTACTCATACTCATTCGTTCTTGTGGTCCTTTATACTCATGTTCATTCATCAAGTTCAGTTAATTGTATTCATCATATTCATATTCATATTTAGTTTGAAAGCAAACTCCTACTCAACCCCGCCAATATTCATAAATTCCCAATCATTTATACTCGTCATCTGTGCTCAAGTTCAGCCGTGGTTATACTCACTTCTAATCAGACTTGCCTTGATTTAGACTCATGTATACTCGCTTAGACATTGTCATCTACTCAATCTCATTTGAACTTGCACTCACCTCTACTCATATACGTATTCATTCAAAGTCACAATAGTCTTAACTCAGCTTCACTGATACCCTTTGTTAGTTATACCATCTTAGCTCAAAGCACATTCTCATTTAAGGTACTCATACATATCGACGCATACTCATCTCTAGTCAGAGTCACAGTCATCTCTACTGCTACTCACACTCATATTCGCACTCATGTCTACTCGTAATTTCATTTCGAATACTGGTAATTTGTTTGATTACTGTGATTATTCAGTAATCAATCCCGTCACGCTTGCAATTGGATTCCTATAAAGCGACTGTGCCTATCGATTAACATTAACTATCGATAGTTTTCAAATTGGACATTGGCCTGGCTGTTGGCTGTCCAAGAAGGAAACACTCATGCTTCGCTTTTTGTTCTTGTCTTGTCTTGTTTGTTGTTGCATGGCACTCTTTGCCGGACACTTGACACTTGACAATGGGGGCGGCCTTTTGGTAATTAGAGTTGGCCGGCCACCACTCACAGTTATCTCTTGGACCCCTTCTTCTTCTTCTTTCATTTTAGTTGGCTGGGCGCTTTCTTTTTATCTGGCACTCGCATTCCAACTGACACTCAAAAGTTGGCTCATTTATATTGTATAAACAGTGCCGTTAGCACTCATTGAAAACATTTTCAGCTGCTGCCACTTCTGCTGCCACTGCTGCTGCCACTTCTGCTGCCACTGCTGGTGCTGCGGCTGCGGCTGCTGCCACTGCTGCATCTGATATTGCTGTCCTAACCCTGGAGGCACTGGCCTGGCCCCCTTCTCTTATACCCTGTACTCATTACAAGTTTTATATAAATGGCATAATTATTAATTATATCATTATTATTAGTATTATTATTATAATAATTATTATTCTTATTATTGATTTTAATAGATATTATTATTATATATAATTTGCATTTTATCAATTCATTTGCTCATTTCAAAAAAAACAAGTTTCTCAATTTTTGTTTAACAAAAAGCAGTTAAATATTTTTTATCTGAGTTATAGAATATGATAGAGCGATTTCCAAATACTTTTAGTCTATATTCTGAGTCTGGCACATCAAAGTATTTTATCACAAAAAAAGAGCAACAAAAAAAAAATATATATATAAATAAATATAAAGAAATGCTTACTAATTAAATTTGTTATTTCATAAGATATGTAAATAAAATCTTGTCGACACTTTTATGTGAGCAACGCCTTAGTTGTTCATTGTTTTTAAGACAGCAACTACAAATTAAATATTTAAATTATTTTACAACAATTTTAATATTTGATTGTAGGACAAAATAACTAACAAGTGTTAGGAGTACAGGGTATTCGTCGTCAACTCAACACTTGTGTTTTTTTCTTCTTATTTTTTGTAGCAGCTTCTCATTTATTTTGCTTTCGTTTTCCCTCCTTTCTTCATTCACATTTCTTTTGTGTCATTTGGCGCTTTAAGCTGAGCAGCAGCAGCTAAAAAAAAAAGTGTATTTGTGTGTGTGTGTGTGTGTGTGTTAGCCAAGTTGTTCTTCTACTGTCAAATCGTCGGCATTTTTCAAAGGCCAACAATTCATTAGTTATTTAAAGAAGGTTTTACGCTCCCTAGCCTCAACCTCCCACCCCCCACACCCCCACCCCATTCCCCTCTGGTGTCCCCTGGTGACCTTTTATCTTTCACATTTCTAATAATGCTGATGCTGATGCTGATGCTGATGTTGATGTTGATGCTGTTGACAATCAAATACTATATAAAAACGCAACAAACGCACAACAACAACAACAACACACACACAAAAAAAAACAAAAACAACAAAAACAACAACAAAAAAAAGGGGTCTTATAAACCCGATGCCAAAAAGCCGCTTCCTTCCTACTTAGTGTGTTCTGTGTCCAGTATTTGGAGTTTTTCAGTTTGTGTTTTGCATTTGTGTTTTGCATTTGTGTTTGTGTTTGTGTTTGTGTTTGTTGTTCATGTTCGTGTTCGTGTTAAACAATTTTCCCATTTCCCCAATACCGCCCCACCCCCGCCCCCGCCCGCCCGAGGTCCTTTGGCAACGCTGGCGTTCGCCTAGTAGATGCACTCGCCGAGTAAATCGCATTCACCCTTCTCGAGTGGCTTGAGCCAGAGCGGATTGTAGTTGGGGCACAGTTTGCGATGGATGGGCATTTTGATTTGCACCGCGGTGGGGTAGACACCCTCCCAGTTGTGTCCTTCGAAACGCTGGCCATCGGATCGGTTGCATTGCATGCTAAGCGGCTCCTGGATGTACATCGTGTACAGCTGGTCGATGTGGGGCTGTGTCCATTCGATAGTCCGATAATTCACCGAACGTGCCCCATTCAAGTGTATGCCATGCTGATGCTCCTTGCTGCAGTGTTGCAGTGTTGCACAAAAGAGAAGGAAAGAAAGAAAAAAAAAAAACAAAAAAAGACAATCAAACGAATGTGGATGGGATTAAGTCTTGTAATTGCCATTTTTGGGTTCTGGGTTAGTAAGAATGTCGCCACTTTCACCCCCAAAAGCAAACCGATTTCAATCAGCAAATTTCTGCTTTTGCTGCTTCACCTTCCCGTTTGCCTAGCCTTGAATCCTTGAATCCGTGCCGCAAATTGGGTCAACTACTTCTTATTTGCCCATGAATACGATATTTTCTATTTTCTATTCGCTCTATTTTAATATTAATTAGTTTTTGTTCCGTGAATCTATGAAGAAGATACTGAAAGGCTATATTGAATTTGTGCTTGCCTATGTAACCTATGAATAAATATATATATATATATCATAGATGAGTCACTCACAAAAAATATAATCTAATCGTCGATTAAGAATTGCAGATTTTCTTAACTAAAACGTATTTTCATATGATACTCAACAACTGACAGCTGGCAGCTGGCAGCTGGCTTCAGGGTATTTGCCGGTCGAGCAGTCTCGACTAGCGCATTCTGACTTAAAAAATATATTTTAGAATTGTGTTTCTTGGCTGCAACTTTGAACAAAGTCGTCGTTAACAAGTCGACAAGCGTTCCCAACTAATTCAAAAGTATTATGTTTTTCTTTTTCTTTTTTTCTTTTTTTTTCTATTTGTTCTATTTTTTTTTTCTCATTTGTTAGCCTGTACCCATTTAGCTGCCATTGGCAGAGTTGAAAGTTTGCAACAATGTGGACAGCACCATTGTTTTGGGTTTGGCTTTCACCTGTTTGTGTAGCAAGCACCCCGTAAATCTTCATGAGTTTCTCAACTGTGGCACAATGAGATGCGGCTGGCTTTTGTCTAGCCGGGTTGAGGAGAGTTGAATCCCTTTTAAGCCAGCCTTTTTGGTCCTTTTGTAATTTAACCGCAATTCGCACCCAGAATGCCGCAGCCGAAAAACTCGCTAAGTCTCTAATCTAATGTACATTTTTCTTTTTTGCCTCCATTTGTTGCAGCCATCCACAAACACCTTCGCTTGTTACACTTGACAAAAAACCATATGTGATTTTTTGAAAATCAGAAAACCAAAACTAGCAACTTGAATTCTTAATAAATTAAATTCAACTTTAACAACAGAACCAAATTTTCAACGAATTAAAATTGAAAGAAAAAAAGTTTATGAATAAAAAACAGTAATGATAATTTTAAGAAAATTACAGAATATATTTTTATTGTGCAATAAATTTCCATTTCTACTTTTCAAATGATATTGCACACAAAACAAAAAATTCGAGTTGTTAATTTGAAGAAATTGTGGGCGTTTCTGCTTCTAAATGACAAACGCATATAAGTTTTTGTCAAGTGTAGTTTTGGGTGCCGTTTGGCGTTTCAGCAACTGGTTCTGGTTGTGGTTCTGGCCAGGCCCATTAACGCTGGCAATTAGCGTGCACCTTGGAGCCGCTTTTTGCGTAGCGTTTTGGGACAGGCAGGAAGCTGAAGACATTTCCGTTATGAATACGCTTCGAGCCACACAAACCGGGAGCCACAACAAACCAAGCCGGAATGCCAAAGTTTTTGCCTTTGATGGCCAAATGCCAAGCCAAGGCAATAAGAGCGACATAGAAGCGAAAGACAGAGAGACAGAGAGAGAGAGAGAGAGAGAGAGAGAGAGAGAGAGAAGCAAAGCCCGCGCGTAGATTGAAAAGTAATGAAAGACATTAGCGACTCGAACCCGAAGCCACCCAACACCACCCAACAGCAGCCATAACCGACCATCCGCTTACCGCTTCATGTAGATAAAGTAATCCTCGAGTGTCTCCTCGGAAACGGAACTTTTGCACACCTCCAACTTGGTGGCCGGATAGTAGTGAATATAGTTGACGCACATCTCGTCGCTAATTGAGAAGCCACCCAGCGTTGCATTCACATCGTCTAGGGTATTATAATAGCACGTTGTCACCAGAGCATCACCCTGCAACACAGAGGGAGAGAGAGAGAGAGAGAGAGAGAGAGAGAGAGAGAGAGAGTGAGTTAACTTTTCAACTGCAGAATTCCTGCATCACTAAAGAAATAATGATTAAATATATAACAAAAACTGATTTTTTTTCTTTTTTCTATTTCTTAGAAATATGTTTTATTATAAGGAAATTTCTTTGATATAAAAAATTAAATCCTCATTCGAAGAAATGAGACGTAAGACGAAATCTTCTGAAAATGAGCAAATGAGATGTTAAGAAATGATTATATAGCCAACAAGAGGAAGAAAGAAAAGCCGTCATAATACACTTCGAGAAAATGTATTAGTATCTATAATTGTTCAATATGTGCTTGACAGTGTATAATTTTAGCTAGAATTGCTCGAAACTTGAGCAAACATCAGTTGTATTGGATCAACATTAACTTTGCAATATTTGTTCTACATTTTCGAGTTGTGCGTAAATAAAATGAACACTTACCGGTAGCACACGTGGCTTGTAGTGCAAGGTGCGCATCTCCTGGAAGTGATTGGAGTAGTAATCATCGCGATTCACCTCCCGCAACTCCTGCTCGCCCCGAAAGTGTCTGGTGAGGACGCGAACTCCGCGCAGATGCGTATGCAGCTGGGAGCCAAAGATGATGATGCCGGTGCGGGGCAATGCAGCCCGGGTGCAGTCAGCGATGCAATGACCGCTGAGTGGAAACGCCTGCTGTCTGGGCGGTATGGCCATTTTATCAGTGTACTCGAGGCCCAGTTCCATCACGCCGGCATCGTATTGTCGCAGTGTCTTTGATAATTTGATGCGGAAACCGGAGCTGTCCACGAGTCCTGCCGGGCGTATGATTAATATTAATGCAATTGCTGCGCAAATTAAGAGAGAAGCAACAGCAGCGACAGAGAAGGAGGACAAGGAGGAGGAGGAGGAGGACTAGGAGGTAAGGATTTGTGTTGTACATCTCCAACACATACACACACATACACACACACAAGCAAACACTTGCATTTTATAGACAGTGGCCGAGTGGTGCACTCAAACACTGTCAAGCTCTTGTGGCTTCATGAATGCGCAAGACGCTGCCTCACACACACCCACACACACACACACGCACACACATGTGTGTAGTATATATATATATATATATATATATATATAATACATATATAAAGGGACACAGGACACTTCAAGCAGCATATGACATTTTGCTTCGCTTGTCGCAGTTCGAATTCACAGTTTCCCCCTTGTTGTTATTTATACAAAGTTTTAATGAAATCATCCCTATGCATACATGTGTGTGTATATGTTTGTGCCTGAGTGTGTGTGTGCGAGAGTGGTAGGGGCGAGGAGTGGTTTAAAGGTTGTGAAACGAGTCACATAAAGCAGCTCAACAATCATCAAAATCGAATTACCCCCAAACAGTGCATTCATTGCCATTGTCAGTGGACCAATATTTGTTTTTCGTTTGTTTTCATTTTTTTTCCATTCTTTTTTGATGCCACAGCTACACTTGGCAAATGTCGACAAACAAGAGCAGCAAATTTGTTGAAGAGCTACGTTTGGGTATTCTATGAAGCTTTAAACAAATTTGCATACGCTTCAAAGAAGAAAATATACACTTTAACCGTATTCGGGTTTAATTGGGATTATCACCAACTCCTCATCTCATCACTCAAAATTTAGGATGCCAAAAATCAAATTTTTATCGATTGAAATTCATAATCGTAATCGGAATCGATTGAGATTCTTTGACAGACAGACTGACAAGGCGAAATCGATTCACTTTTGATACTGATCACGAATATATATATATATGTATAGGGTTGCAGATGCGGATGCTGCCATCCGACCTTTACACAGCTTGATGATAACTTGATATCCTTTGAAATGTATAACATTTGAAATGTTGCCCAATTGCAAGAAGGTTCCCTAATCAGCTGGTCTTATTATAGTTGAGCTATATTCTGCAGTCAACTCTGACTTATTTACCATAATATACCAGAGACCACAAAATACCAGAATCTCTACAGGAAGTTTCAAACTTGATTTGAATTTATACTGATTGGATTTGGAACAGTTACTTTAATTATGCTTACAGCTCCAGCAGCTAAAACCCCTCCATCCACCACCCACCACACATACCGATATAGGTTTAGATTATACGCACCTGACTGTAACTCTGGGTTATTGAAGTGGACCTCGAGTCGAACGTAGGGATTGAAATTGTCGCCACCGATGGGTAGTCCCGCCTCGGGCGGATAGGTAAACGTGCTGGCGCCCATCGCCCAGAGAGCCATTACCTTGGAGCAAACCTTCGCCTCGAGGGGCAGCTGCTCACAGTCGCCATTGTACAGTGGTATCTCGATCTGTGGCTCTGTCTCGCAGTGAAATACCTCCATGTGATGCACAATGCCCGGCGTCTTAACGATCGGCTCAAATTGCACAATGTGCAAACGATTCTTGACGAGATCATCCGAGCGCCACATGGCACCAACAAAGTTGTCTCCAGTTGGGCACCGGTGCTTTCTCCAATGTGATTTCCATTTGATCCAGCTCGCTTCATTTCGAATAAAGAACAACAACTCAACAATCATCGCGTGCGATGAGCAGTGAGCAGAGAGATGAGAGAGAAGAGAAGAAGAAGAAAGACTTACGTTTCGGTATGATTATCTTGTCGGCTCGCAGCAGTTGCAGCATCTTGAGACCCGCCTCATGGGGAGCACTCACATTGGGCAGAGCAAACTGATGATCCTCGAGCGACAGCTCCGATTCGCCGCGTGCCCAAACCACATACATGGTGCCCTCCTGCGGGGACCGGGTTGTGGAAAGAAACAACAGAACAAAAGAAAATGATTAAGGTTAAGCAGAAGGAGAAGATGTGGTCATCAGCATACACTCAGGGAAAATAAAGGGAAAGTATATTCCCAAAAAACCAGGCTTTTCTTTCCAAGCTCAGCTCAACTCTTATATCAGAACTGAGCCAGTGAACATCATCATTTCCCGCTGAGTTTTAGAAATTTGTATTCTTTCTGAGTGTAGGTAAAAATGATTGTTACACAGCTTAGACGAATATATGTACGTACATGAAGACGCAGATCGAGGGGATCGCATGTGTCGAACTTGCGCTTGAAGGCCAACGTGAACTCGTCCATTTTGAAGACCTCACAGTCCTGCTGGTAGTCCTTGCGCACCCAGCGACCATCGGGACTGGTGTAGGTGTCGGTAACCACATTGAAGAAACCATTCTGATTCTCAAAGAAACATATATCCGCATCGCCCAATCCGCCACGTTTCGAGAAGCCCAAATAGAACCAACGATGCTGCTCATTGAACGCATTCTGCAAATGGAAGAGCACCTCCTGCTTATACCAGTCGACCATCCAGCTCAGCTTGATCTCCTTATCATCCAGATAGATCTCGTGTAGCTTGGTATCCGATAGACCTGCAAATGTGGGTGTGTGAAGTATATGTTAGCTTGGTATCAAGTTCAGAATCTAATATTGTCTCAGCTCAGTCACATTTGGAATCAATTGTTATATCGAACTTGTTTCTCAGTCAAGTCTTTTATATTTTACATGTTTCATTTGTCAAATTTAACTGAACTACTCTATTTAATTTTAAACCAATGGTTTTTCATTTATTTTACTATGTTTTTCATTCATCACCTAAAATTATTTTCTCAAGTTTGAATCTGTATTTTATTGAACATTAAATAAATAATGTAAAGCAATTAAAAAGAGGTCAACAATGAAGCAAAAAATAAAATAATGGGAAATATACTTGGTGAAGTTTACTGAGTAGCCTTTGTCGACTTGTCAAACTTGAATCAAAATATCGATTTTAATCGATTTCCGATCACAATCGTTCAAGGCTCAAGGTATTTTCCAGCATTTGCTAGTATCTGCTAGTCGAGCTCTCCCGACTAGAGCATTCGAACTTGTTTTGATTTATGGCTCATTATTCGCTCAGATCAAAACTTTCATTAGATAAATTGGCTGGAATTCGGAGTAATTTGCACAGTCATTTGATTATCACTATGATTATGACTCTGACTCTGACTTTGACCATGAGTTTGTATGCTATTTTATGACATGGTCGAAATTAATGATTGCAATTAGAGGCACGTCTACAGTTACGAGTTACGAGTTACGAGAGAACAGGTTAGGAAAGATACGAGAGTACATGATGCGATAATCAACTTGGCCACGGCTCTAATTACCAAAAGTGTAAGAGCGAAGCAAATAGCATTTTACCATCTCTCTCTCTCTCTCTGTCTTGCTGTATCTATCTTTCTGTTGTAGTCTCTGCCTGCCTCTGTCATGTTGGCCATGTTATCTTACTCTGGCAACGAACCGCAGCAGTGTACAGGAGCAGGTCATCAGATTTATGTTACCGACAGACTTCCAGCCAGGCAGCAGAACATCAATTACAACTCGGTCTGAGTGGGTGAATGAATGGATGGGTGGCTGTGGATGGATGCGATGGATGCGATGGACTCGAGTAGAGTCCCGAGTCAGTGGAGCGGCAGTAACGAGTAAGAAAACCTAATAAAATGTCAAATCCAATTGGCAAACATACACCAATTCACACACACACACACACACACACGTTGTGTGAACGTAGTTTGCCAAGTATATCAAACTGTTTGACAAGCCACGAATAAATAGATAGATGAACGCAAACTCAGCTAGACTTGTTCCCAAAGGAGCATATATATATATATATATATATATATATATATAAACACTCGATTACAATCAAAACTGACAGCGATTCGTTCGTTGAGCTTCACTATTCAAATTTCTTTTTAGCCCAGCTCACGATAGATGTGTGGCTGAAATCATTTGGTTGTCATGATGAATTCGTAGAGGTATGTAAAGTATGTAGATTATATAGATATACATATATCTTTGATCAGCATTAGCAGTCGAGTTGATCCATGCCCAGTCGGTCAGTTTAAAATTTAGCATATTTATCACTATATCATATAGCTGACATAGGAACAATCGGTCGAGAGATGAGTTCTTCTACGAACAATTTGTTTGTTTACCCAGCTATCCTTGAAAGTTATCATGCTGACAGCATTCGAACAAACAAACTATACAAAATCGGTAAGCTTTTTCACATTTATAATGAAATTTAGGTGCTATCAATTTGACAATGGTCCACCAGGGTATGCAATGCGTAGCCCTTTTTTATGTTTTATTTTTATTTATTTATTTTATTATTTTTATTTTTTATTTTAATCGAATGTATTCTCAATGGGATTAACCGCTTTAAACAACAACAAAAAACAAAAACATTCGATTTTATTTTGATGGAGAAGAACAAACTTTCGAAATATTAAACAAATATTTTATTCAACAATTCGGATTTGCATAGGGGTTTATCGAAGCTTTGGAGCAGTGTCCTTTTTCACATTTCATCAATTTGAATATAATGGGCAAAAAAGAAGAAGAAGAAGATGCAATTTTCATTTTAAAATACTTGCTAAGTACTTGTTTAATTGGCTTGTTGAGCAAACATATTCAACTCTGCGAAATATCTCAACAAGTTGAACTTTTTTATTTATTTGATAAAACGTATTTTGTGTGTTGTGTGTTGGTCAACTTCAACTTCAAGTTGTGCCCATCTCGTTGAAGTTGAAATGCAGACAAGCACAGCGGAAGTAATATGACCCAAGGAGATTTTAGCGATGATATTCTAGCGTTAAGGTGAACTCCAATGCGAGTCGCCACAGGTTGCGATTGATTTGTTATCCCACATATGTCTCCCGGCAAAACACAAACACAACCACCCACCCACCCACACCACACACCAACACACTTACACCAACACACAGATACGATTTGAAAGCACTCACATATATTACATTGCCAAACAGTGTCCGCAGCCAACTCTCGTCTCAATTTGTTCTGCAGCAAAGAGCAAAGGAAAAAGAAAAAAACAAATAATAAAAAAATGAAAGAAAATGTAGAGTTGAAAAGAAAAGAAAAAAAAACATGTTTTTCATTTCCATTTACAAAATGCTTCTCTATCGTTTGGTGTCGTTATCGTCCCTCGAGTGGAAATAGCAACGGTAATAAACAACAAATCGCACCCATTGTTCAGATTTTCACAAGACTCACTTAACGAGTGAATAACTGAATAATGATCAAGTTGATGTCATCATTTAGGACACGGACATATTTGAACAACATAGCATATGGATATACCATATGGAGATATACTAAAATTCGTTTCTATTTTTCTACAATCACTCTGGCAACTATCGACGCATCGCAACAAGCGCTGCGCATAAATATCGAGTCATAAATGAGTTTTCAACTTTGAATAAAAATAAAGTTTTCAAAAAAATCAAGGTAAAAAGTGCACAATGAAGTTGTGCAAAAGTATGTGGAATGCAGAAAGAGGCGTCTCCAATCCCATAAAGTCATATGTATATATATATATATATTCTTGATTTTTTATTCATTTAAATTTATCGATAATTTCCTGTGTGCCCCCAATATCGATAAAAATCGATTGTCGCTACAATTTTAAAGATATATCAGAGAATTAATATTGCTCATCTATAAAAATCATTGATGATTTTAACTAACCAAATTACACTGCAGCAAATCTCAAGCATTTTCTGTATACCTCCCAGTGGAGCTGTCTCGGCGAGAGCATATTTTCTTTGAAGCATACTCAATTTAGTAGAAGACCACATTAAGTGTTGTGATTATCAGAGCTGAACAAAAAATGGTCAGCTCTTTATGGCCTTTAATTTGTATAGCTCTCCTCCAGCATTCTTGACAATCCGCCGAAAGGTGTACGTAACTATCTTTGAAATTAAATTTAGATTTTTAATCTGAGCTTGTCACATTGTCACACACGCACACAGACACACACAGATGCAGATACAGATACAGATACACACACACACACACAAACAAGCACACACATCAAAGTGACTGCCTTCCAGAAAAGTTTTAATTTTGTTGAAATTCGATTTGTGTTGCTTGCTTTCAGCTGGAGCCTAACCCCAAAAACAGAATAAAAATAAAATAAAATAGAAGGCAGCAAAACAAAAAAAAAACTACATATCTATAAAATGTTAGGCGGCCAGCATCGGCATCAGCATCAGCTCCTCTGCCCTCAGCTCTCAGCTCTCTGCTCTCTGTTCTCTGCTCTCCTCTACTGCTCAACTGTCGCTCTCACTATTCAATTGCTTTGTTCTCGATTGCTTTGTCTCAACTTTTCAATTGCATTTTCATTCACACTTAACGGCTCTTTTGCCACTCGACAATTTAAGCTACTGCCACTGCTACAGAGCAGTAATAACGACAACAACAACAACAATGCATTGCACACATAACTGTGCATTTAATAAACTTGTCCGGAGTTTATTGCATTTGCTGACTGCTCCTGCTCCGCAATTCCAACAAAATAACAAAAAATACATCAATATTTCAAACAAGAAAAAAACGTTGACGAATTATAAATACCCTTCCCCATTCATAATTTGCCAACTGATTGATTTTTAACAATACATTTGGCGCATTGCATTCTATATTTTTTTCTCAAATCTCAGCAAACAGCAGAAATCATACAGATTATCAGAAAATCAAACATATTATTCCTTTGAGAACAGGTCCCTTGTTGCATATGTATATATATAGAAACCTCAGACAGGCACTTGCAACAAAATAGATAAGGCTTGATAAGCCTAAATAAGAACACAAAAATAGATCCTTGTATTGTTGTACACATAACGAAAGCGGTTTTAACTTATCAAGTACATTTCCCCATTTGCTCTTTTCGATAACAAGCATCTATATAATATCGATAACCATCCTATCCAAGAACTCATTGTAAACATGCCCGAACCCAGATAATGTGAAATTACTTTCTCCAACTACTACTTTCTCTCTCTTATCTTAATTATCTACATTTATTTTTACGTCCTCTGAATAAAAAATTATAATTTTCACTGCTGAAGCAATATTACATTATAATATTTATTTATATTATTATAATATTTATTTATATGAAATTCAATAAAAGTTGTCTTATAAATCACAATTGCAGTCCAACACTTTCGGCCTGTTCTAACAATTGAAGGCTATATGTATATATATACATATTCCTGATCGAAAGGACGAAACAATTCTTCTATCTTTAGTCTTTGACGTCAGACATATATATATTTTGTAATATATTCTTTCAAAGCGTATTAAAACTACCAAAAAATAAACTTTTTTGGCGCTGAACTTGAAAACCTTTTTGAAGCTTCGTTCGTATTTGGGTGTGTGTGTTTGAGTGAGTGTTTGAGTGTGTGTTTGGCGTTTGTTGGCTGTATATATATATATATATATATATATACATATGTGTGTGTGTAATTTGGATGGTTAGCCCGGCTGTATTACGTGAATGTGGTGCAGAGTTCAGTGCATATTTGAACGTTTCATGCCATATGAAAGTGAACACGGTCGACGAGAATGACGATGAGCATAAGGATGAGGCTGGCGATAAGGATAAGGATAAGGATGAGACTGCGAATGACGATGGGGCAGAGTATGAGGATGACGATAAGACGATTGAGAGTGACGAGAAGGATAAGGATGAGAACGTGGCTGCTGATGAGCACTCGGCATGCCAAGGCGTACAGGAATTTTCTTATTATGCATTGCATGCGAACACACTTCAAGGATCCTACAATCTATGCCACAGCCCATACAGCCCACACAGCCCACACAACACCCCGCAATACCCCTGGCAACACCCCGATAACCCCTTTAACTCCTTGAACAGCAAACACGCTTAGGCTCGCTGACTGCTTTTAGAAAGATCGGTAGTATTTTGTGTGTGGGACGCAGCTGCTTGTGCAGCCATAATCCAGCTGATGTCATTATTGTAACCGTGCAACTAGCACAAATCTTCAATTGCTTTTGGCCCTACACACATCGACCCCTTGACCCACCGATCCACCGAGTCCATCCACATCCTTATACAGCCGTCACCGTCCTTACAATCTATATTTATTGCCTTGCACAATTTTTAGCCACCTTTTTTTTGTGTGCCGCTCAAGTGTCGCCTCAGTATCTTGGGAATGCTTGCGCCTACACTGACAGAAAAATTCGATGCGTGTAGAACTTTGTATTTTAGAATATGTCGAAATACTTTTTGAACCTTTGAATCAAGTACAAAATACTCATTTTTCATATTATTCAGTCTAGTTTAAATTTTTATACGCTAAGTTTAAGTTCTTGATCTGAGCATCTTGGGAATGCTTGGAAAAGTGTCTACACTTAAAAAAAAACGTGGTGTGGCATAGCATTCCAAATGTTTTGCTTGCACAATTTGATATGCAACATGTTCTTGATTTTATTTATTAAATCACTTAATCAAAGTGCAATATAACAAAGAAACAAAATGAAGATGGAAAATAAGCAGGTGTTTTAGAATGGTACAGTAAAATTATTCAACATTTTCCATAAGACTTGCTTCAAATCGAAACTAAAAATGTTGTTCAGAGTAATTTGAATTTTCTGATTCCTTAAAGAAATTCGGTTTCATTAATGAACCATATTATTTTGCCAAGTGTAACGACTCGTGCACCTCAAGCCTCGCCCCCGTATCTTGGTGAATACTTTATTGAATTCCCTTTTTATCGCTCCGCACTCATCTGTCCATTTCGATAGCCATGGCGACTGCTGCGAGTCCTTTGGTCCAAGTCCGTGTCCGAGGCCGAAACCGAATCCGAATCCGAGCCAGACTCGTTTCTTAATATAAATTGACAGCCCTGTTCTCCGGTTCTTGTCACATTGAGTTATGAAATGAAATGAAATGCATGCGAATGGCGTCAAGGAGCTGTGGGTTGGGGTATGGGGTTGGGGGCATACAGCAATGCTGCGGCAATGTTGCACTCACACTTTTGCACTTCTACATGGCAGTTCTCTCGCTTGATTGAGACAAATATTTGTACAATAATTTTTGCTTTCGCTCGGGTCAACGTTGCGGTCGCTCAGATCTATAAATTATTGAGGATTTATCGCCAGCGCTCACTCACATAAGTCAGCCAGTCTATATATATATATATATATATAGGATATATTTTTGCAAGCGTTGGCATTGAAGCCGTTTGCCATTTTGATGGACTGCCTCAAACGAGCTCACGTTTCATGGCCAGGTTAATATAATTGCTGTGCAAAGTGCTCGGAATTCTTGTTACCTCCTCCTCCCCCGCCTCTGTCTCCCCCTTGATGACATTGTTCCCCTTGCCACTTGACGTTGACAATTGTGAGTAATGGCGCTCTCAAGCCGATAACTCACTTGAAAGACGAGATTGAGAAAGAAAGGGAAAAAACTTGCACAAAGTCAGTCAATGCATTTCTCTGAGTGCCTGCACATAAAAAAATGAAAAGATTTTATAGACTTAGGATGTTGTCAGAGCAGCGCGAAGCGCGCAGCGAGAAGCATTGTGACAGATTTATTATGTGATAGGGGTTATAAGATAAGATAAATGCTACAAAATGATAAAGGGAGCAAATCTCTTACAAAGCACTGCAGGAAGTAGTAATAAGTGAAGAGAAAACTAGAGCGAATAGCAAAGAGTAGTAGAGAGAAGTGAGAAGTGAAAAAGATAAGTCGAAGAACGATTCGAGACACATGCAGAGAAGTGAGAAGCTTGAGAAGATAATTCAAAGCTACGAGAGATATACGATGATAAGCTGGCAAAGCAAAGCGACACACAAAATCCAATAAGATAAGCAAACGAGAGAAGCTAAGAGAGAAGCGAGAAGATATTCGAGTTCAAATTTATATGGCATAATAATTGCCATATATTTCGCTGAAATCGCTTTCGTTCTCTGATCGGGAATTGATTTGATTGCCGATTGCATCGAGATGTGTCTGAGAGCTGTTAACTGAAATCGATGGCAAAGAACTCACTTCTGGTAACAACACATTTAGTGCTATTTATGGGGTGGGAGTGGTTTGGGGCATAAAAACCACCCATTTGCATCGCATGTTAGACTACAAAGTGAGAGACGCAAAAACGCTGTTTAACTTTGCCCCCGCAGAAGCAGAGCCAAAGCCAGAGGCAGCATAAACAAGAGCCACAAAAATTGGCAGAGCCAGCTTTTGGTTCTGCTTCTGGTTATGCGTCTGGTTCTGGTTCTGGTTCTGGTTTTGATTTTGGTTTTTATTCCGCTTTCAGGTTATGGGTCTGGCTTTGGGTCGGAGTCGGGGTTTGCCAAATAGCCGCCAGTTGCGGTTGTCCCACCCGACTGCGGTGCTACTGTGGCTCCGGTAACCAGTGATAAATAAATTAAAAGGCACACGTGAACCGGCAGCCAGCCCAAAAACTGCCCAGAGCTGAACGCAGCCTAATACAGCTGACCACGCAGCAGGCAATACGAGGCGAGCCTGGGTTTGCGGACGGGCGTGCCACAGTGTGGCGTCCACACATGTGTGTGTGGAGCAGCAAACAAAAAAAAAAAAAAACCAAAAAAATAAAAGTAAAAAACAAAAATGAAGAATGAAAACCAGTGGCTTGTGGCCACGGTTAGGCCCGAAGAATCTGTGGAAACCAGACGAGCAGAAGCGGAAAGGAGGAATAACCATCAACGCACACACACACACGCACACACACACATGCGCACAGTCCTAAGCCAAATTGATAAAAAAAAAAAAAAGAAAACAAGTTCACAGCGAGTGGAGTGGAGTGGAGTGGTGGTGAGGAGGGGGTTGAGGGCAGATTGCTGTGGTTGTTGCCTATTGACAAAGAATGTTTGGCGTGCTTTTATTTTTCCGCTAACAAGCTAACATTATGAGCCGAGCGTAAAAATGAAATATTAAATTTACGTCTTACAATGCTTGAATAATGTGCCAAAGAACATTTTAGTACGTGCAACGGGTGAGTGCCACCAACAAGTGCAGCGCGGAGCTGCCGGAAGTTGGTCATTTAAAGCGAATAATGATTATAATAAAGATGCATATTATATTATAGCGCAGAGTAAAACAAAGATCTGCGAAAGGAAGAAGAAGAAGACGAAGCAAAAGAGAGAAGTGCGAAAAGTGCAGTCAGAATTGCAGAGAGAGAGAGAAGCTCAACGTAAGCAACAGTTATGTAATCGAGAGAAGTGCCGGAGAAAGCATGGGAGAAGCGAGAAGCTGAAGAAAGGAAAAAGTCAAAGAAAAAAGAGCAATAAGTGAGGAAAGAATGGGAACGAGAAGAAGTAAAGGAAAAAAGGACGCTTTGTGAAAGCAAAAGGGGGAAATGAGAAGCGTAAGACAAGCCAGAGAGAGAGAGAGAGAGAGACCGAGAGAGAAGTACAAGAAAAGAGAATAAGAGCGAGAAGAGCGCAATGCAAGCGAGAATAAGATAGATAAGTAGAAAAGAAAAGGCAGCGAGAAGCGTAACATGAACGAGAGCAAGAAGTAAAATAAAGAAGAGCAAGAAGAACAAGAAGTGACGTAAGCATAAGAGCGAGAAGCATAACGCAAGCGAGAACAAGAAGTAAGAGCGAAACCCTTGCAAAAAGTGCAACAAAAACGGAAAACGGAAAAGAAATGAAAAGTGTAACAGAAGCGAGAAGAGAAAGTAAAAGAAAGAATAGCATTAGGAACACGAAAACAACACTTGAAAAGGAGAATTGAAAGAAGCAAAGCAAGAAGCAAGCAGCAAGACGAGAAGCTTAAACAAGAATCTCAGCAACAATTAAAAAGCTCAAATAAGAAGTAAAAGAAAGAAGAAAGCACCAAAAGTACTTCGACAAGCGTAGCGAATCGAAGCGAGAAGCACAACGTAATTAAGAAGCAAAGCGCGTAACTTAAATGAAGAGTTTACAGAACAGAACTGGTCTTAGTTAAAGTTAAGTAAAGTTAAAGTGTTTTCCTTCTGCTGCTGGCTGGCTGGCTTAGCAAAGTAATCTCTGCCAGACAAATTGCAACCCAATTCAAAGGCGTACGTGCCACAGAAATTGCTTCAGCTCTTTAGCTACACATTTGACCAGAGATCCCTTAAAGACAATTTACAGGAGTAGGAGCAATGCTTGGCATAAAATTATTATTATTATTATTATTGATTGAGTGAGTGAGTGAGCTGAGTGAGCTGAAATCACATTTCACACACTTTACACACTTTGCATTTGGTTGTCAGTCAACAATCTCAAGAAGAGTCTGTGTTACAAGGTTATTAAAAATAGTATTTATGATGAGAACTCATTTTGCATACAGAATGGAGAAGGAGTGCATATTTCACAGCAAATGCTGATGTGGGTAATTTTGGGGAAGAGTTCCTAATTCTGCGATAACTTATGAGACACTTTTGTCGGCTGTGCAAATAGAATTATGGAAACACCAAAATTGTTGCCTGATGCGTTTGCCTTTGTTTAGATCTATCTGTTAAGCGGTTCAGTTCCATTTGGCTCGGTTCGGTTCGATGCGGTGCGGTTCGGTGTGGTGTGGTGTGGTGGGGTGCTGGTGATGTGATGTGGTTTGGGTTGTGTCTTGTCTCTGTTTCAGTCTGTTGCCCACGTTGCCAACACATAACTTGAGTGTGTGAAACACTTCACGTGTGTGTGTGTGTGTGCTGTGTGTGTGTGTGTGTGTGTATGTGCCGTGTGTGTGTGCTCTGCGTGTGTTTGCTTGTTGTGCGGGGTCCAAATTAGGTTTCATCTGCCAGTTTGCCTTTTTCACTCTGTTTGCAAACTAATTTACCGTTAGTTATTGCGATTGTGTGCGTGTATGTATTTATATATATATATATATATATATCTGCATAAGTGCTTATATATACATTACTATCTGTATACAAATGTAGACCACACACTTGGAGAAAGATATGCCCTCAAATTTGCCAAGATGCACTCAAATTGAATTGAACACTCAAAATCAGTAAATAATTTGTTTTTTTCCTATTTAGAAATAATTTCCAAATTTACGAATTTAATTTCGTTAAAGTAAAAAGTTGCATGGATCCTTGACTTTTCAGAATTTCATTTTGTATTTGAAAAGTAAATACAGAAAGAGTTAAGAAAAACCAAATTATCTTTTTAAGAAAATAATACAGCAAAAAATGATCAGAATTTTTTCGTTTATATTTGTATATTTTGTGAGAATTAAACTCTGCACTTGCAAAACCCATTAAAAAGTCGACTTTGTTATTTAGAAATTATAACCATTAAAGCCGTTCAAGCTCAAGCTCAAGTTTATGTTCTTTTACAGAAACATTTTATTCGGTTTGCTTGTTTATTAGTCTACTTAAAAGATAATTACTTGTTGCACCCATTAGCCAAAGTGTTATGGTAGGTCATAAATATTTTCTTCGAGTGCAGCTTTCTTGGCTGCTGCTCAAAGAAGGACTTTGGGCATGCATATGCTGGCCATTTGTCTGCCACGCCTCGACCATAAATTATACGCTCTTGGTCCAGGCAACAAAACACGGCAAGATATGCTCAAAGATACACGCACATATAGAGCGAGATAGGGAGAGCGCGAGAGAGAGAGAGAGAGAGAGAGAGAGAGACAAAGAGACAGAGAGACAGAGAGAAAGTTGTCACTTATAAATGTGTAGTTATTTCCATTAAGTTGTTGTCATCACTCTGACATTCCTTTGAGTCTCATCTTTGCTTGCTTCTCGCCTCGCCTCTGCTCTGCTCTTCTCTCTGCCCCTCCCTTCATCTGCCTCTTTAGCTTTGCTTCACTTCTCAACGCTTCTCTTCTCTTCTCTCGTCCACAGGGCCACTTGTCGAAAATGTTTTTGGTGGAGGTCACAGTTACACAAGCCGCTAGGTAATCTACGGCTCAAGCAGTGTGGCAGTAAGGCAGTGTGTGTGTGGCAGTGTGTGTGTGGCAGTGTATGTGTGGCAGTGTGTGTGTGGCAGTGTGTGTGTGCAATGTGTGTGTGTGTGTGTGTGTGTGTGTTGAGGGTGTTTTTCGTGTTGGTTTGTGTCAGTGTCTGCGTGCAGCTTTTGTGGGCAACCAACTTAATCACAAGTAAACGACGCCTTGCCATTCATTCGTGCCCCCTCCCCCCTCCCACTTGCCCCGTCCACCACTTACGTAGAAGCAAGCAAATCTGCAGCGTCAGCCATTCATTTGGTTAATGACATTGTGTGGTGGCCGCTGCGCCAAAAGTTACACAAACATAAACATAGATCTACACTCAGATAAAAAGTAGTATTGAAAATCACAAAAAAAAAAAAAACAAAGAAGCAAAAAACAAAAATTCCCTTTTCAAAAGCTGCCAACATTGGGTCCTTGCGGGGTTTCTGTCCGTCCTTCAAAATGAAATCTCCGAGGGGGCAAAAAGGGCATCATAAAGTTGTTCAAACCTTTTTAACAGCTGCCAGCAAGCAGCGCCAAAGTTGGCTTTCTAAATATGTTTGTAAGTGGAAAGATTAATTTAAAAAACTGACAACTGAAATAAGAACTGACAAAATTCCTGCGAGTTTTTTAATATTATTTTCTTAATTAATTGAATCGTTTCAGTTTGTGTTTTATATTTTGCTCAATTTCCAAAGCTTGAAACTTGAAATGTGATAAATAAATTCTCGTATGCCAAACTCAGACCAAGTTTCTATTATTTTATCGATAACTTTCGACCTTTCAGCAACATTTTAAAGAAAGATCTTTCAAATGGTTTATGCATAAGTCAGCTGTGAAAAGTTCAACGAGTTGTGTTCGGCAAAGGATAGGAAATCGTTTATTCATATTTAACTAAAGACTTGTCTGCTGGTAGCCAGTTGTTTCTGCAAGTGTAGACGGCGATTGGGAGTTCAGTGGCATATGCCATATGCCATATGCCAAGCAAGTGAGTATCTAACAGATACATTTGCAGGCTGGGCAGAGCGCATAAACTTTTTGGCCAACACTGCTTTAAAGGCTGTGTGACATGTGTGTGAGGGTGTGGGGTGTGGGTTAGCACAACCCCTCCCGCACCACTAACCACCGTGGTTTGGTGCACGAAACAAAGTCAGCAAACACTTTTGCATTCAGCGCTTTTCGCTGGTCGCTCGCTTGCCATGCTTGAATTATTTTAGCCGCAGCAGCGACATCAGTGCTTTTGTGCTAATGCAGCATGTGTCATGCCAACCACCGCCCACCACCCACCACCCACCACGCACCACCCGACAACCGCACCACATGTGCATAGCGACCACTTGGGAATCAGTACAGCAAAAAAACAAACAACAAAAAAAACATTGCAAAAATGAAAATGGAAATGAAAATGGTATATAAATTTGAAAAATTAAAAAAAAATAATAAAATGGGGAAAAATATTGTGCAAATGTAAATAAATTAAATGTAGCCATGCACTGTGCACATCTGTGTGTGTGTATGTGTGTGTGTGTGAGGACAATACACACATTGTGTTTCTGCACACACATTTGCATACACTCGCTGTCAAAATAAACATCGCAGCTCGCATTTGCAAGACACGAGTTGAAAACAATTGCGTTTTGTGTGTTCCATTTGCCAGTTTGTGTGCCACTTGTTAGTCAAATTGGCAGCCATTTGCTGTTTAGTGTTCCATTTCAGTGTTCCCCGCGGCACTTGCAATGCAAAAATAAATAAATAAAACTGTTTAAGCGTCGATTGTAAAAGTTCATTCCACCAAAAATGTAAATTTTTCTTAATTAATAGTCTCGAAACTTGAAAGCCAACATTAATTAAACTTAAATAAATAAATACAAATAAATCAATAAATATTTTAAGAACCACAAATGTCAAGTTTAGCAAAAGAAGCATGTCCAAGTTGAAACATCTAATGAGTCCTCAATATGGAAATAATTATATCTTTGCTTTAATCTTCTTATGTATTGTTAAGTTACTTTAAAAGAACAGATTTGGAAGAACAGAGTGGAAAAAGTAAGCTGGAACCAAATTGCAATCGAGTCGGTTCGACTAAGAAGTAAATTCAACAAGTTTTCAGCAAGTTCAACAAGTTTTGGTGAACAAAATCTGCGTTTCTTAACTGATCTAAATGAGTTTTTAACAGTTTATCAATAAGTTATTTGAGTATCATATATATATAGTAATTAGAAGACTATATCTGGAAAATTGTGAATTTTATTGTTATCGAAAATAAGCTTTATAATAACTTAAATACCAATTTTGAAATTATAATTCATAAATTTATATGGATTCAGCGGATTATGCTGATCAGGAGTATGTATATATTATATATATATATATATATATTATATATTACCGCCAGTGTGCGCTACTCTGCCACTCTGCTCAATATTTGGGTACACTATTGTTTTCAGTTCAGATTGCTGTGTGTGTGTGTGTGTGTGTGTGTGTGCATTGCGGTTAGCCAAGTGCGCTTTAGTGCCTTAATAATGGCTTAGCATTTGCATACAATTACAGTCGACACACACACACGCACACACACACACACACACACACACACACACATGTAAATAGGTGCGCTCTATGTGAATACAGATCGCATATGGAGCACTTTGATTCAATTTGCTTCAAGTTTTTATCGCCCACACGACAGTTGAGCCTAAGAAGGCTGACACACACACACACACACACATCTAAGCACACACACACACACACTCATACACACACTCATGCACACACACTCGGCTCAGTTTTTTACTAATGAGTTTGAAATGTGAAAAGCACTCAACGCCTTCGCTGCTTTCGATGCTTTTCCCCACTTGGCACTTGATGCATTGCACTTCAACGGCGAATCTGAATCTAAATCTCAATCTGAATCTGAATCTGAATCTGAAGGGTTCTCACTACTATTTTCTTCCTTATTTATTTTCTTCTTTCTTTTTTTAATGTGCTGTATTTAATGCACAGCACATCGTTGACCCAATTCCGAATATTTTCGGCATCTAACTAAAAAATATATATAAAGACGACCACAAAATGGAAAAATATCTGAATAACTGTTAGCAAGACGACATTTTAAATGTCCTAATTGAATAGGCATGAAAATGGATCACAGCTGAATTGGGTTGGCAGAGTAACGATTATTCCTATAATAGAAGATATATGATTTGATGATTATGTGTCCACAACACATAACTCTTGAATTCCGATTGAGATAATTTGGTAAACATACAAAATGTTTGAGCTTTCGCCAGATTGTTGCTATGGCAGCTTTAAGTTATAGCGATTCGATCTGGCCACCTTCGACAAATATGCATATGCAAAAGTATAAAAAGCAGTTGCAGGAAATAACTCGAATTGTGGCCCTTCCAGTCTGCGTCCGTGCCCCGTTTCCGTTTGCGTCCACATACGAAACAATAAAAAAAAATGGTGAAGCACCTACAGAGCATAATATAATGTCCAAGAGTGCCCCACAAATGTGGCAAGCCGCAGCAAATGAATTGAGTTGCAAATTTTGCACCAGTTTCGTTTGTGCGATTTAAATAGAAGAATAGAAATGGAAAATGAAGCCCCACAGCCTCTTTTATAATTGGCCAAAATGAGACAAACGGAGAGAGAGAGTGAGAGAGAGAGAGATAGAGACACAGAAAGAGACAGAGCGAAAGAGAGAGGGACAATGATAATCGTGCACCAAGCATGTAAGCGAGAATAAAAATCAAATTAAATTATGATATAAAGTGAACAAGAGTGTGTGTGTGTATGTGTGTAGTGTGTGTGTGTGTGTGTGTGTGTGTGTGTGTATGGTTGTTTGTCCTAGGGAATACCCTGTCTGCAGCCAAAGAGTATTCAAGAACCTTTTGTCAAGTTTCCTCTGTTCTTTCTTCTGATTACTGATTACAGCTGCGATAGAACTTGGTTTAAGCTTAAGATTCTTGGTTGAGCACTTTATTTGATTATTCATATTTATTGACGTCTTTTGCATGCATAATTGTGCATTCGGCTTACATCTCTTCTCGCTGCGCTTGACTATAAAACAAATACTTTTGTTTTTGCCGGAATACACGCTGAAAATCATTGGCGCGGAATTCCCAAATCGGGCGAGAGGAGATAATGGATTGGTCGCGAAGTCAACTCATTGAAAGTCTCTTCTCATGAGAACTTGCCAGACTTTTAACTGTACTGGGTGGGGCTGAGATGTTTTCCTTTTGTCGACCAGGTACCCCCAGCTCCACCTCCACCCCACGCCCAGGTCCCAGTCCGGAAGTCTCAAAAAAAAATACAAATTGTTGCATAATTTCCTTGGATTTTTCACGGCTCGCGCAGGGTGGTTCTTACACTCAGAAAAGAAAATCACACTTCATTTTTTGACAATCACCATAAAAAGAAAATGGCCCAGAAAATGAGCACAAGTTTTTCTGGTTTATATAAATATTTTTGAAATATACGAGAAAAACACTCTTTTTTATTTAATGTTTTCAATTATTAAGAAAGGCACTTTTAAGAAAACGAATTTAAAACTCTCTTTTTCTAAAAGAGTTCGAGTTTAGTTTGGTTGTTTAACCTTACATTTTAGAGAAGAAAAAACTTGCTGAATAATAAATAAACAACAAGTTAATTTTGACACTAAAATGTAAGCAGTCTAAGAAATACAAATTTTCGCATAATTTTGTGGTATATTTGCCCTTTTGGGCTGAGTGGTTCTTGGCATAAATATTTGTATAAATTCTGTGGCCATATTCTGTGGCCTCATCATATAGGTGCTTGCTGACTCAGTTATATATATATATATATATATATATATATATAGGACATATTTAAGGAGCCGCAAAATTTAATCAAGCAAAAATCAATTTAAAATAGATTCACTTTGCACGCTAATTGATGTGCCGTCGGCAAAATTAACAAATATTTGCCAACTGGCAAACAGCTAACAGAAAGCAGCTAATTAAACACTTTTGGTATCATCAGACAGACAGACAGATGGCCAAAATGCCAATTGAGAGTTGCTAGCTGTTAGCTGTTGGCTGTTAACTGTTAACTGTTGGCTGTTAGCTGTTAGCTGCTTGCTGTTAATTGTTAGCTGAGCTCTTGGCTCATGGCTCTTGGCTCTTTGCTTTTGGCTGTTGCCCTGGCATCATTTGAGCACATTTAAGGACATGAGGCAAATTGCTTGGCAACGCCATTTTCACACTTTCCCTTTGATGCCACTCGCCCCTCCAAAAGTTGTGGGCGGGAATTACATTAAGCTCTACGACAACTAACAACATTTAATTACAACACAATGTTGCAATTTAATTGGCCACATTTTGTGGTTCGGCCTATAATCAAATATAAATATGCGCACATTTGTAATTCAACTCTAACAAATTGAGCTGCCTGAAACCAAAATAATGTTTAAACTCAGCATTGGAAATAGCGAAAGGGTTGCAAAACTTTTTGTGTAACAGCACTTGAGAGCAACTTACAATGCGCTCATCGATGGATACCCTGTAAAATACTTAGTACGCTTAAAACAAACGATGTTTCCTATTCGACATTATTGAGATTTAAACAGTTAATCAACGATATAGCTAGCGATTGAATATATATATATATATATATATGTAAAAATTGGTATATCTTATTGATATCGGAAATCGTTTTATATTGTTCAGTTGCGGCTATCAATGATCGATCGATGATATATATATATATATATATATATATATATTATGGGGTCGACTATGCCTGTTACACACTTTGAATGGGTTCAGGGTACATATGGAAACCATTGCTTTTGAAAATTCAGTTCACTTTCGTGAAAGTTATGGCTGTGAAAACGCGATTGGTGCCGAAATAAATTCAACAATTTCTCAACGCACTTTGCGAACCCATCAACAACAACAACAACAACAAAAAAGAATTGGTTGAAGTGTGGCCAAGTTAAATGCACAACATTTTTTGCACTTTTCGTTGAATAAACAAAATGGTTTTGTGCGGAACACAAATATTTTTGTTTGTATTTGCTCGCTGTTTTTAGGACGGGAAACATTTAAAGTAAACAAAATATTCTATTAGCAGAAAGGTTGTCGAGGATTCGATACCCTTGCAAAGCGGAGACAACCAAGCGATTGTTCCTATGGCTACACTATATTTATATATATATAGTTGAAAAAATGTAACTCATGAGTTGCATTGAGATATTTAATATTGAGATATATATCATAATTATGCAAGCTGCCTGAAGCCGACTGAGGAATCAGTTAGTCGCCTGTTAATGCGGATCAAGAAAATATCTACCTCAATGTCTTGGGTAAACCGTAGACCGTAAACCGATTCGAAAAGATAACTGCTTTGTCAACTAACAGGAGGCTTACAAAACACACACATGTGCTCCGTCTGGCATAATAATAATAAGCTCTATTAAGCTGACAGAAGTTGTGAGTATGACCAGATGAAAGTATGATTACGCATCTAACTTGACGGCACATTAAACACACACAATTCCCGGGCTGGGTGGCAGGCAGAGGGCTGAGCAACAGCAGCAGCATCTATGTAACTTGTCACCTGGCCTTGTCCCAGTTAAGTGGTTTCCCTGAGCTCCAACTCAATCCAACTACTAAGCTGCTGCTGCTGCTGCTGCTGCTTCTGCTGCCGCCAGCAGGAGCAACAACTTTATTTGAGTTGCTTCGCATCGATTTCTATGTCGAAATGAGACTAAAATTCAACGAAGCAATTTTTTTTTATTTGTTTTTTCCTTTTTGACAACACTTTGGTTCAGCGCACTTTAAGTGACAGTCACGCCACACCTTCTCAGGGCTGCACTGAGCGAAATTTGTATATATATTTATATATATATATATATTTGTATACATATAGTTAGTTATATTTGTATATAATTTAGTGCATTGAAGTACTTCAAAGAAATAATAAATAGTTTATTGTCGAGTGAACTCCTTTTATAATTCAATTTTTTTTATATATATTTAAGTACTTCAATATATCTGGAATTCCATTGGGATTCATCTTCAGGGAGAGATTCATAGCATCTGTCTGACACCAAGTGAAATAGTTCTTGATTTGTTAAATATTTAAAGGAAATATTTATATGAGCAAAAAAAGGAGCATTTTTTTAATTAATCTTTAACATTTTTTGCGCACTTTCATCAGGCATAATTATTCTAATCTGCTGTGCCCCTTAAGAATTCTCAATCTCATTCTCACAAAATCGGCAGTTTCCCGTTACAAACCGTATCTAGTTTAGCTCAAGTCTCAAGAGAGAGGCAAGTATTGCAAGTGTGTTAGGCTCACAATTTTACCTTGTTTTCGTACTTCTCTCTAAAAGTATTGCAAATCCTAATTCACCAAAATTCCGAAGAGTTTCACTTAAAAAAAAAACAAACCACTTGTCTTAATAACAATAAATTCTGCTGTAAACGTTTTTGTTTTTTTTAATTTGTAACTAAACATAAAAATTTATTTGTTTGTTTTTTTTTTTACTGTGTACACACCCATGTTTTTCTCGCTCTGTGTGTGTGTGATTGGTTGGTAAAAAAGTGACTGGCGCTTAATAAAGCTACACGAAGCGGAAATGAGCATGTAATGTTAACGGAAATGCGTTCAACGCCATCTTGCGCCAAATGAAATTCATGTGGAACACGACTAGACAGACTTCGACAGACTTCGACAGACGGACGAACAGACAGACGGACGAACAGACAGACGGAAGGACGAAAAGTAGACGGACTACCGAGATAGGCAGTCAAATATTGCAGTTTACAGCATGCAATATTATATATATATATATATATATATATATATATATATATGTGTGTGTATGTGGGGGGAGGTTTGGAGCGATAAGCAGATATTGCACAGTGCTGTAAAAACTGAAATTGGCCTAGCTTATTTGAGCATATCCCAGAGCAGCACAGTAAAGTGTTAAACTGTGTTGCCAACGAACGAAGCTTGACAACAACACCAAAAACAAAAAATAAAATCAAATAAAATACAAAAAAAACACGAAAGAAACAAGTGAAAGCATTACAGTCGGGCCTTACCATTGTAGAATACACTGTAAGCAGTGTAATATCAGTTGTGAATAGCTGGCAAAGAATTGAATTGAATAATTAATAATGAATTAATACAGCTTTCATATTTGATTACTCTGTGGTACTTGAAAACTGTGGGAATTTTCGGATCAGAGCAGATATGGATAAAATATATGTGCCGATCTTTGACGGATCAATCCAGCAATATGCCGTCCAAATTTGGGAAATCTTGCTTTCAAATTGTGTGAGATATTTGTGTTCGTTATCGATTAACACTTTTCGATGTTTAAATCGATAACATTTCACATTGTGAACAATTTTAACACTTTGACTTTGATTTCAAGTCCTTGCAAGGAAATACAATTAAAATCAAATTAAATAAGATATATATATATATATATATATATATATATATATAGATAATAGAACTCTGATTAATTGACTGCGTTACAAATTGATAACTAAAATACAAATGCCCAAAAGCGCGTCTAAGCGAACACGAAACGGTATGGAATGAAACGGAATGGCTGGGAAATGGAATGGGAAGTTGTCCACTCAAGGGAATTCCCCTAAATAAAGTGGAATGTGCCACGAAAAAGAAAAATAGAAAAGAAAAAAAGCAAAGGATAAACTACGATAGATAGATGCGATAGATATATGTACATGTGTACATACACATGTATAGGACAAGTTACCGAAACGAGATACTCACACACACACACACAGACACACACTCTCTCTCGTACATCATTGTTATTTATTGGTTTCCACTAAATAAATCGACTCGAAATTGGCAAACGTCGCAAAATGGACATTATTGGCCTCCATATTGGTGCCCCACCACGTTCCACGTTGCACGTTGCAAGCTCAGACGTTTAGCTCTGTCTCGCTCTGCTCTCTCTCTCTCTCGTTGAGAACTGGAGCAGCTGTGCTCCAAACACGTTCAACTAAATCAAAATGACTCTGTCGACACGAGATCCACAAACTTTAACCCAAATCCTGCATAAAAGAAAAAAAAAAAAAACAAATAGAAAAAGGAACTTGAGCGAAATATTGTCAAGTTTTGTTGCACGGACACATGTTTAAGTTCAGTTATTTATTTAGCCAACTTTTCACTTGGCACAGTGGACGCAATTCCCGAAACTATCAACCAATAAATTGAGCTCAAATTACAGCCAGAATTCTAAAGAAGAATCACGTATCTTAACTGATACAAGAAACATTTTCATTTGTACATGATATCAATTGATGGAATGATTATAAAAACTTTAGCTGCTAAATTAAGTAAAACTCGAATTGCATTTCATTAGTTTAGACTGACTTCATTAGGCTGTGTGTCAAATACAAACCGGAACTGGGAGTTAAGCAACTGTAACCGGAACTTATGCAAACAGAAAAACCATCTTTCAAAGCAGCAGATTAGCATCCACAATTGGAACTGATCCAATCATTAATTATAACCCTTGTAACGGTACACAAGCTGTACCGTTAGAGTTAGAGTCAAAGCAGGAATCGGAACTTAAATTCGATTTGATAAAAGTAAAGTAAGGTAAAGTTTTGGGTTCATTTACATGCATCGAAGGCTGTCCAAATTGAGTTACTGAAACAAGTTAGAACTCTCGCTAGTCTAGACAGCTCGACTGGTAGATACCCTGTAGTTTGTTCAATATGAAAACATGCATTTTAAGTTGGAAATCCTTTTGGCATTTTTACCGTTGTTTATTAATCTGACTGATGAGTTGTTATATGTAAATTAGAATTGCTTATCGATTGCGTATCGATAATCGATTAACTTGTTCAGCTATCGCTAAAAATCTAACTAGATCTGTGTGTGGCAAGCAGCATTTCAATATACCCATTTTTAATGGGCCATTTTTAATGGGTATATGCCATAACACAAATTGTTAATTTTGTTTATTTTTGTCCTATTTATATACGATAGATTGAAGAATATACATTTATTGCTAAATGCGTTTTAAATAGATGCTGCAATGGCTTTTGCCGACATAATGATACCCGATTTACACATTAATTAATGGGTACAATTAGTGGGATATTAATGCAAGTTGCTCGTGCCTCGTCCATTAATTATAATTGCCAACGTCTGCTGAAAATTTATTTGTGGCCAGAACATTAACACACCCATTAACTATAACTGAAACTGAAACTGAAACTGGCAAGTAGACACTGAAACTGCAGCTTAAGCACGGTTTGGCATTGTTCTCGATTATGCCACAAAAAGTGACCATTTGGCCATTGTGGCTAACCAGAAGGTTAAGTAGAACACAGAGCAGAGCTGAGCAGAGCAGAACAGAACATGCACAGATAGATGTGCGAGTATTAGCCAAGTGGGTGGCGGTCTATTTGCTGGCCTATTGATTGCCGGCCAACAGCTGCTTTGAGTGGCCAACAGGGGCCACTATGCCTCATTAGCCAAATAAAATGTGGTTGCTCATTTTTTTTTCTTTTTTTTTGGGCATAATTCGTTTGATTGTCGGCTGATTGCAGCCGGCGGAAAAATACTTTTGCATCTGCCTCTCTCATCTCTAATCTCTTCGCTTATTTTGTGCTGTGCTGTGTGCGCTTGTCCCCAAAGATTTTGAGGGGACAGCCGATTATTAGACAGCGTTTACCGATGTCACGTGAAGTTATCCCTGCCCCCTGGCCAAACTGGCTATGAGCTGCCTAAAATTGAGAACGTTGTTTTGGTGCTCGACTCTCGACTGCCGAGGGATTTGGCTTTGACAGGCAAACACACAGCCGATGCGAACGATAAGAACGGCAATAACTTTAAAAGTCGCTGCGGGCTGCCATTTAGGCCCCCCCCCCTTCCACCACGCACACACCAAATACCACCCCCTACACCCAACTCCCTGCCACTCCCCTTTACAACACCTTTTTTGTGCCATACCCATGCGGGCAAGTTTTAGGTGTCTCTGTGTGTGTGTCTCCGAGTGTCTCTATGTGTGTGTCTCTTAGTGTCTCTATGTGTGTGTCTCTAAGTGTCTCTTTGTGTGTGTGTGTGTGTGTGTTTCTACACGCAGAAAACAAGAATATCAGTTCAGAATGAGTAAGTTTTGCTCTTCATTTGCAACTCGGTTCAGAATTGCAATCGTTCATCTGATGAAATGGAATAAGAATTTTACTAAACTTAACAACTCAACAAGTGCTGCCTTGATCCAGCCTTGATATCCTTGTTCAAAGACAAATAATTATTGAATAAGTTACTTGTTGCTGGCTCTTCCAAAAACATGTTGAATGTTTCTGTTCATTTCAATTTCAGCTTGATAGCCTTTGATAGATACTTTCCTCAAATCAAGTGTCGATCTCATGTAAAAAGTCAACTTCATCAGTCGATTTTTGATCAGTCTTTGGATTTTTGTTGTTTTTTTTTTTATGATGTACAGCATCATTTCTGCGAGTGTATGTACATTTTTCTGAAAATCATTTGCCATTATGCTTGTGTTTTGGCATTAGTCATTGTCCGTCCAGCAGGAGCAGCTTCACACATAACGAGAAAAGGTCCTGCCACGATAAGCCATGTCAAACAAGGCACAAAAAGAAAGAAAAACACACACAGATATACACACACACACACACACAGAGACACACACAGTAATAGAATCAAAAATATCATCGCATCATTTGCGGGTTTAATTTTTAGTGAAGTGATTTTTGGACATTGCAAACAACCGGTAAACCTTAAGCGTGAAACCTTAAACCTTAAATCGTAAATCGTAAACCGTTAACTGACAACTGTGTAAGTAGAAGAAGAGCTCAGTCTCGGGGAACAGTGGAATTGAAACAAATGAATAAACTATTCGCAAAAATCGAACCAAGATCGAGAGACAAAGTTAAGTGACAACCAAAAAAAAAAACAAAAGTGGCAACAAAATGAAGCTAAGAAACTACACAACACAAGTTCGAGGCAGCTCGACTACTAGATGCCCTGTAATCAGCAAGTAGTTGGCTCAACAGGAAAATTTTTTATTGATCTGAACTAAATATGATCGATAAGAAATAGATTTTCCATATATATATATTATAAAAAAAGCTATATTTTAACAAATGTTCATTTTATGGCTATCGGAAATCGATTTCAATCGAGTTATCGATAACAGAAAATAAACTTAATCTAATATTCCAAATATTACTCTCTAGCTCTTACAGTCTCTGAGTTCGACTAGTTTGATTTGCGATTGTCATCAAGAATATATATATATATTATATGCTATATGCCTTATAAGTTCACAGCGGATTCCTGCTACTTCCATCGAATACTTTTACACAACTTCATTGCAACTTTTTTCAGCCATTTTTCATTTTCATTTACAGTTTTCTAGTTTCTAGTTGTCCAGTAAAACAGTAAATGCTCTTCACATAAAACTGAAACAATTCTTAATATGATTTTGTCAACAATTTTTCTTGCAATTCTTTTATTTATTTAAATGTTAAATACCCCCAAGCTGCACAGCTCCACAGCTGCAGAGCTGCACTCTTATCTTTTTGTCCAGTCATCCAGTTATCCAGTTATGCAGTTATGCAGTTATGCAGTCAAAATTGCCATCATAATCAAATGAAATTTGATGCAAAGAAATAAAGACAAAAAAGCGATTTGGGTTTTCATCTCAATTTCGGTTGTTTGGGAAAATAAATGAATTCCAGTTACGGCAACTGTTCAATCAACCGTAAATCTTTGGCAACAGTCTCAGCTGTCACACAGTGCCCAACGGGGGAGGGGTAGGGGTAGGGGTAGTGTACGAAGAACGTACATACCTTCACCCCATCCCCTCTGTCGTGGCAACGAACTTTAACGGGGATTTGCGCCAAAACCAGCTTAGCGTCAGTCCAAACAAAAACCATTTTGCAAACAACAAAAACAACAACAACAACAACAATTAAGACTGCCATCGTCGAACAAAGGAATGCTCGACCAGTTGATGCCGTGCATCGAACATGTTCGATCAAATCAATGCAGCGCAATCGGTAGTTAATCGCTATTCGTACAAGTTCGCCACACGAATCGGACGCGGGTTGGGGTACGAGATCGGTGTCGGTGTTTATCGCAGCGCTGCAGTGCACTACAAAGTCTTCGTGTGACTTCGTGTCTCTTGTGTGCATGTGTGTATGTGGCGTGTGCTAACGTTCGCTCTGTGCTAAACAGGCAACCACGCGAACACAGGCCGATCATACAAAAATTAAGAGTACATGTTCGCGTGCATCTCTCTGCTATATTTGTGTGCATGTACGATGTTTGTGTGTTTGTATTTTTTTTGCTTGCAAATAGATTTCTTATCAATGCTGAAGGAGCAACAGAGAATGAAATCAAATGCAGCTGGCAAAACGGACTCGATTACTCATGTTTATGTATATATAGACATGCCTGTGGCACACTTTGGCTACAGGGTATGACAAGTAGAAGTAAGAAGAATTGACGCGGGTCATGCAGCGCACAACAACTGCAGCTGGGCACACTGAAACAACAACAGCAACAACAACAGCAGCAACAGCAGCAGCAAAAGAAGAAAAAAGAGAAGGAGAAGAGAAACAAAACTAAAGCATAAACAAAGGCTGGACACAAAAAAGCTTGACTCGACAGCTAAACGCGCTCGTAAAGCTTTCAATTAAAATTAATACAAATTTACGCGAATTAAATAAACACAGCAACAAGCGACAACAGCAACAACAAGAACAACAACAACACCAAGCGACAAACAGCAGCAGCTAAAACACAGGTGAATGGGTGGGCGTAGTTGGGCGTGGCAAAACGCAAAGGTATAAGAATGTATAATAAACATGTAAAACGTGTGGCGGAAATCGACTGAATGACTGAATGAGTGAATGACTAAATGAGTGAATGAGTGAATGACGAGTGAAGCACATCTGCCTACGAGGCCAATAAGAGGGTTAGCTTTTAACTTGGCTCACAACGCACAAGGTGACCCAATGCCAGCTCATTATAAAACAGTACAAACATATATATATCAAGAATATTTATATATATATATATATATATATATATATACATGCATATATATATATATCTTAAGCCGAAATGAATTTGGGTTCCGGTTTCGTTTACGGAATTGAATAAATTTGTTACTTACTAAAAATGGCTAACGTTTAAACGGGGTTAAAAATTAGCTTTAAAACACACTTAGAATGTTTTCTCTAATATAGAATATCAGCTGTGCTTCCAATTGTAGTTTAATTTGAAATTAGCCAGTTGATAATTTGTATTTTTTAAATAAATAAACATAATTCACTCGATTTACTCGATTTACTCGATTTATATGATTTCTATAGACTCAAGCAGCAATCGTTGATAAATTAATTTTTAAGCCATATTTGTGCAATCTGTAAACTAGTCACAACAAGTCAATTATCAAAAATCTCAATTTATATATGGAAAAAAATAAATCCCTTTCCGAAACCGATCTCGTATAATATACTTATTTGTGTTAAAAATAAAGCAAAGCTTTAAAATATTAAGATGATTGTGGACGAGAATGCAGAGGAGAAACTCAAACGAGGCAGCCACTCTGCGAACTGCATAATCGGGGATTAGCTCGCGAAATAACCACCAAAGAACTGAAGGATATGAAGCTGACGACCAAGGCTCGTGTGGATGCAACCTGCGAGAAGCAGCCGCTGACCACAACAAATGGGGCAGCAAAAGCAGGCGTGCTGCGGCTGCGCTCCAATTCGCTGCAAACTGGCACAACTGCAACAGCAGCAGCCAAACAACTGTGGCAACATGCTGCTCCGCGATCGCAATCGCTGACCAAGCTGCGCGTCGCTTTGACCAAGCCCAATGTGTCTCCAGCTCCAGTTGCAGTTGCAGTTGCAGTTGCAGTCAAGAAGGAGACTAAAGCTCCCCTTCAGCTACGAGAGAGGCAACTGTTGACTTGGCCAGGCTGCCAAAGTTGCGCTCACTGCCAAATTGAGGGCCATTTTCAACAAGTATCAGTCGAACAAGTTCCATTATTTATTTCATTATTTATTATTTCCATTATTTCAAATATTTCCAAAAGAGTTAAAAATAAGCAAAATGAATGATAATTGAATTAATAATTACGAAATTCAAACTTAGCAGGTTCAATTAGAGGAACGCGCACAATAATTTTAAATACTTGGCAGTCCCCCTCCCCTCCCCCTCCCCCTCCGCCGCACACCCCCATCCAATTTCCATCAAACACTTGCAACAATTGAAAATTATTGATTTGAATACAGAATACAGAGTACGAGTGTTTTAATTGATATTTAAAATGCATTCGTGCAACTTTTAATGGCCAGTCGCAGTAAAGACACTTAATTATATATTATTCTATAAATATATATATATATATAGATAGATATAGATGTATATACATCTGCAAATATAACTAAATGGGTATATTAACATGACCAGTGGGTGAACTCAATTAATTGAATTGTTTGCCGCGCCCCCTCAAATATAAACAGAGACACACAGCTCGCCACAGCTAGCTAGCTAACCAGTCAGTGGGGTGGGGAGGGGAGGGCTGTATGTGTGGGTGTGGGTGTTGGTGTGGGGAGACAGGCAGAATAAACAAAAGCCAAGTTAAGCCAGGGCAACCGACGATGCACACAGCGAAAAATCGTAGACAACAGAAAGCAACTTGCTGGCAAGCAGCTTAATAAAAGAACAGCGAACAGCGTGCCCGACTAGACGAATACCCTGTAGGCCTGTAATTACTATTAATAAATAAGAATACATTTTATAACAAGTTAATTGCGTAAATGTAATTGTTATGAATCAAAACAACCTTTTTCTCCATTCTTGTGTGTTAAACAACCATCGATAAATATCGATTTTGTGCGCATTTTTTCAAAATCAATATGTATCGATTGTAAATTGAGATAGCGTGACTGTAAATGCCCCTCTACCAAACTCTAAAAAGTTACTGGTAACTAAATTAAACCTACATTTGTACAGCAAATGCAATGACTTCAAATATAAGTCCTGGTTTGACGTGGTCAAGTACCTTTAAGTACCATACCCGTACCACGCCATACAATGCAATACTCCAAAGTTACCAAAACGCAAAATAGACATCCATTAAGACTTTAATATGCCCCACAAAACATCTCAATGATACCCCAAGAAACTGTCTGGTATCTATCAGATAATAGAAAAAGATGTCTTGTTTTTTTGGTACCCTCTAATGAAATGTAACAAATTTGTTGGGAATAGCATCAGTCCTGTCACAACTATTTCATTTATCAAATAAATAAAAATATTTTATTAAGCAGCATTGCATAATTTAGACAAGATAAAGCTAACTGCTTAATTACAATTGTTTCTGATTTTTTATTGATTCTTCATTAGAAAATATATAAGTGCATGAACGATATGTGTTTCATGGAATGAAGGGTATAAGCCAAAGAAAAAGCAGGCTAAAACGCTCCAGTCGAGAGAGTTCGACTAGGAGAAACATGCTTGGCTTAAAACTACGTTTTAAGTTAGCAAAATCAATGTTTCTTAACCAAATTAAATGCAATTTGTACAGTTAATCAATAATGTGTCAGTGTATATGATTTATCAATTGAAAGACACATCGATTTGTATCGATAATTATCGATAAAATGAAATACACTTTTATTTCAAGTGACTTGAAGTCTCCAGCTCTTATATAGGCTTATTCAAACATCGAATCGACTTCTGATCAAGAGTATATATACCTTATGGGTACGAAGATGCTTCCTTCTGCTCTTTACATACTCAAGCACAACTTTATTATACCCCTGAACCTCGAATGGGGTGTTCAGGGTATACTAGGAAAAAAATAGAAAAGAAAAAGAAGAACAAGAAAATGAACCACTAAAACAGTCAAATAAAAGTGAAAGTGGCAAAAGCAACAGCAAAAGCAAAAGCAAAAACGAATAGCGAAAAGCGAAAAGCAACGAAGCGTTTGTGATTTTGATTTAGACGTTGAACAGTTTGGCCATGTTTATTGTGTGTATGGAGCACTTTGGCTGACATGACAAATACAACTACAAATACAACAAATACCACAAATACTTCAAGGAGTACCGACGAGTAGACACTAATCAGACGAATACTTTCTCAACTGGTGGCCAGAATCGGCCATCGGCACTACTAAATTGTTTAATGGCGTCGTTTATATCTATAAATACATATATTATATAGATTATTCATTCGATTCGTGTGTGGCGGGGGGATGCCATCAACAAATCAGTAATGAATTTTGATGGCTTAAAAACATTGAATACATTCGAAAACTTGTTGAATTATATTTGTTTAGTTTAAATGCAAGCCAAATGTAGTTATCGATAACATATCGATTGACAAGACATATTTGTTTGTGTGTAAATAATAATAAATATATAAAGTTGTGAATAATCACAGTTGTCGAGCACAGCAATCAATCGAGCACTATCGATATATTATCGATAATATAACGTGTTTAAATTAACAATCAAGTTGACGCTTTTGCTTGATATGTGCATAGTTATCGATAAATCGTCGATGGACTGTGAACTGAACTTGTTGGAAATGGGAATTGTTGCTGTTGCTGTTGCTCGTGCAAATGCCACATGTGTATATAGATCTATGACCAAATAATCCACACACACACACGCACACACACTGGCACACACACACACACCTGGCAGTGATTTGGTTTTGCTTGCTTTTTGAAGGCGAGGAAAGGACACATTTGTAGGTTATATTGATTTTTAATACGCGTCTTTGTTGGCAAGCGTCGCGAACCAAGCCGGAGCCAACTGCCAACTGCCAACTACTTGCAGCTTGTTCAGCTCCTTCAGAGTGTGGGCGTGCCTCTGTGTGACTCTGTGTGCCTCTGTATGCCTCTGTGTGAGTGTATTTTTAATGCTTGTAAAAAGAATGAGAAAGATATAAACAAACAAGCAAACGTGTCACAAACACAGGAAAACGCACCCACACCCAAACCAACTCACACACACACACACAGAAAGAGAGAAACCCATCGAGTTGCGATAACTTAATGCCACACGCATGCCTCTGCATATTAGATTGTCAAATGCGGCGTATGCGTTACTCTTGCCTGTCTACGTAATAAAGGCAGCAGCCGCTATAAATGAGTGAACGAATGAATGCACAGAGCAGAGAGTTCAATACAAACTTGTGATCGGGCGCTGCTTTTAAGAGATCGCTCAATGCACCAGTTGAAGAGCGAGCGCAAGCTGTGTGTATTCAATGCTTTAAAGAGATTGCAAAGCTTAAGAAAGAGCGCAACGAAGACAGTCGAGCTCTCTGAGCTCTCTCTTTGTGTTCTTTTAATGTCTGTCATTTGAGGGCTTTGTCACTTGTACTTACGATTTGCATAGGCGATCCGCGGACGCATCAGCATCGTCAGCAGCAGCAGCAATAACATTGCATTAACAGGCACCAGCTGCCTCGATGTGAATGCTTCGATTGGTGCTTGTTGTTTATGTTGTTGTTGCTGCTGCGACTGCGACTGCGACTGCTGCTGCTGCTGCTGTTGCTTCTCCTGCTGCTGTTTCTTCTTCTTCTCCCTATGTTGTTGTTGGCGTCGTCGTTGTTCTTGTTGCTGGTCGACGTCCGCCATTTGGCGTTTGCCTGGCGGATGATTACTGATTTTCAGCTCCGGCATTTTCTCCTCTTTCCTTTCTCTTTTCTTTTTGTTGTTTTGTTTTGTCTTTTTTTTTTGACTCAACGGCTTATCGTTTAACGGTTTAAAGCGCCGGTTTATTATCTTTTGACTGTAAGCTGTTATTTCTTATTTTATTGCTGTTGTTGTTGTTGCTGCTGATTGTTAGATTTTCAAGTTAGTTGTCTTTTGGCAACAATTTAATGTTGCATACTTTGCAGTGCACGCAATTTAACGACTTGTTTCTCATGCATAAAAATATCTTTTATGGCCTTAAAACTCGCCATTTGAATTGAACGACTTTAAAAAGTTTAACAAAAAACTCCTAGGTATATCTATATATATATATATATATATGGTGCAGCGAATCGAAACTCATTAAATGACCAACAACCATCGTCGCAATCCATCCAAATATATCCTTCTCTATCGCAGTCTCTCATTGCCCATCAATTGACACACATTTTCCATCAGTCTGTCAGTCAGTCAGTCAGTCAGCCAATCAGTCAGTCAATTAGTCAGTCAATCAGTCAGCTTGTCAGTCACTCAGTGGCGCATTTTGACTGTGTGACAGACCGAAAGGACCCAAAACAAATTCAATTAGCCCGTTATTTAGTTGTTATACAGGTGCCTATATCTAAAAGTAGTCTGTTTTTTGCAAACTTGTCAAATATCCGCGTATATGTCAGAGTCAGCCTGATCGGATCACTATATCAAATGGCTGCCAAAGGAAAACCAATCGGTTCTTAAATTCATTGTGAAATTTAGATATCGGCGGTTTGACTGAGTTTTGCAAGAGTCTCAAATCGATTTTTATTATTATATAATTTATAATTTATAGATATAATATATATACATATATATATATAATATCTAAAATCTCTGAGACTATCAGAAATATTATTTAGACTTTGAGAACCTTCTAAAACTGAAACTGCTGCTGCACAATGGCCATTTTAACAAAAGAAATTATATAAATAAAATATAAACAATAAAAACTAAATATAATAAATACACTTGCAAAACAAATACGTCGAGTTTCTCTATGATTTTCTCCATTCTCTTTTACCAATCCTTATTTTGATTACTTTGGCTAAGCGATTAGTGTCAGGCCACCTGGTATTATATATATATTTATATATATTTATTTTTTTGGTTGTTTGTGGTTGTGGTTGATAAGCAAAATTGAAAGCAAATTAAAATGCAATTTCTGAAGGTTTTTGTTTTGAGCCAACTTTTGTGTTTGTTTGTGTGAAGAAGACGCCGCTAAACGAAATACTTTCTCAAGTACTTAAATTTGAAGCAAAACTTGGCAAACTTTCTGTGCGTGGTGTTGGCTGTGAATGCAATTTCCATTTACTTTCTTTCCCTTTTTTTTTTTAGATGCCAAATGCGGAAAATGCGAAATTTTACAAGTTCAGACACTCGAGACACGGCTCAAGTTCAATTGCGATAGCGAAAATCCCTCAAAGTCAAGTATCTATCTAATGTTTCCCGTAATTAGGAGGCAAATGTCTTCATCGAAAAACTAGCAATTTGTAAAAAATTTGTATTTTGCATTTTTGCAATTTGAAAAATAAAAAAAAACTTTAAAAATCATTAATCTATCAGTCAAACTAAAATCTTAATTACTTAATTATCATTAAAAAATCAATTGTTTTTCCTTTTTACAAATATGTATTGTTGTTGTTACAAAATAATTGTATGCATATAAAAATTAAATATTCTTCTTTTTTTTGGTTAACACTTAATTTTATATATACCTTAAAAATCGGAGCCGCACTTGAAATCACATTTCTTGTTTCACTTTCCAAATTCTAGATAGTTATGAGCACATAACAAAATATAGAACAAAAACAAAATTGCCATAAATCTTTTACTCTTTAAACTTGTTTGTTCGCAAATTTCACATATTTTAAGCGATTTTTTCGATAATTTTAATAAAACTCGAACTATTTAAACTTCTTCCTTCATTTTGAAAAATTTTTAATAAAACTAGAGATCGTTAAACCAATTGCTTAGAGTCATACACTAAACTTCCACTGACATCTCATATTTTATTCAAATCTTAAAAGAAGTTTAATATGATTTTTAATTAAACATCAATTTTCTACTTAATTGAAAATCTGTATTTTTAAGCTGAGTAAATATAGGGATCTGTCCGTCTGTCCTCTGTTTTAACCTGTATTGACGAAGTCAAAGTTGGGCAGATTCGATAGCTATATCATATATATATAGCTATCTAATCTGTCATCAAAAAAATTAGTCAAAAGATGAGTTCGAAATGCTGTTTTCTTTATCAATTTAACTCATAGAAACAACTGGATAATTTTGAAAATTTCTTTGCGTATGAAAGAGGTATTCAATCTCCGAAGTAGTTTGGATTAGCCTTTATTTTTTCTCTATTGCTCTCTTCAAAACATCTCAAGCAAAAAACAATTACATTTTTCCAATTTTTGAATTGAAATCTTTAACTATAGCAAAAATAATTTTTAGAATAAGCTACTCAGAACAATATACAACAATATATATATTTATATATATATATTCAAGTTCGTAGGTGGACGCAATTTTGTCGTAGCTCGATTGTGCCACGTATTTTTATATTGATATCACGAAAAGGCCGTAAATCAACAATTAAATGATTTTTACGATGCAATTTGCATCGCTTTTTTGTTGGCCCCCGTTTTAAAGGTCAGCGGATATTGGCCGAGAATTTGTTTATGGCCAACTGTCGAAACTGGGGATGCGACTTTCCGTCGTCGACGTCGTCCTCGTCGTCGTCGCCGTTGCCGTCGCCAGCACCTGCTGCAGTCAATTTATGACTGCCACAAAGATGACCAGCAAAACTACCGTTGAAGGGAACAACAACAACAGCGACACCAACCACAGGAATAACAGCAACAATAATAAAGGAATCTGCACGACGACAGCGAAATGCAACACTTTTCCACATCCGTTTTGCTCTTCCGTTTGCTATTTTGGCCTTGCCATGCACTTTGCACAACACTTGCAACAAACAACAACATCAATAAAAAAACCAAAAAAAAAAAACAGAGAGAGAAAAAAGAAAGGAACAACCAGCAAAGGACAGACAGACAGACAGACACAGAGACACACAGATAAATAGAAACAAAAATTTCAACATCAACACAAACACAAACAAAGCGCACAATTGCCGGATTTATAATGGCAAAGTAAACAATGCTCAATTCGCGCGCGCGACGCCTCTCTCTCTCTCTCTCTCTCACACACACACTCTCTCTGTCTTTGTCTCTCTCTATTCTTCAGCCGTTTTGTTTCTTTTGCGTATCACAAAGTTGACTGTGTTCGCTACGCGTTTTGTGTGCGTGCGATTTGTACCGTTTTTAAGCTATGCTTTTGCGCGCGCTTTTACTTAACGAGACACACACGACTTGGAAAAAAAAACAAACGCTTTAGCTGTCGCTCTCTCTTTTATGTGTGCCCTCTACACGCTAGCCGCACGTAGAATGCTGAACAGCATAGAACTGCACGCGGCTTTTATAGCCGACAGACGAGCCGACGGACTCACGGCTCGGCTCTATCTTTAATCGGGCTACAGGACTCGGGCCTGCGACTCGGCTCGCTTTGCGTTTCGACTGGCGGTCGGTTCTGGCCGCTGCTGGCGTTTAGCATATGTTCGTGTTGACAGCGACGCTGGCAGAGATTGTTGTAGTTGTTCTTACTGGGGGATTGCTCTGCTCAGCTCTGCTCTGCTCTGCCTGCATATTTGCTTTATGAATGTGTTTACGTTTACCAGCAAACTTTTTACACAATGATGCCGAACAACGGGAAATGGTATCTTAGGAGGGAGGAGGCAGGATAGAAGGAGAGGCGGTAGCGAAAGTGCCAACACTCGCATTAATGCCAAACAAGGCAAAGAACAACAGCAATTACAACAACGACACAATTGTATGCCAGCTACAGTTCAATCAACTATCTGTCCAGCCGCAACTCTCGCATAAGTGTGTGTGTGTGCCTCTTAAACGCGTTACGATTACGTTTATTGAGGCAATTACGGAAACAAAAATGCAATTGCAATTGCATATTCGGAATGATATTATTTATGTAGCAAAAGTTTGACATATCATTTTGTTTCCGTCACACATTTATCTCTGTATGCGTGTGCCAGATAACCGTATTAAAAAGTTAAGCCTGCTTCAGACGCGAGCAAGCTCGACGAGCAGATACCCTCAATCCAAGACATATTGTGTACTTGATTGATAGAAATACCCGATTTCTCAGTTTCTTCACAGATTTTGATGAAATTTTTACAGTTGAACAATATGATGTCAAACTAAGAAACATATTTATTTACAATTATGCCATTTATATCTATCGGAGACCGATTTGTCACGAAAATAGTTGCAGTTATCGATCAAATTGAACAGATCTGGATATATACAGTCGACAGTCTCTGAAATCTGCTCGACACTTGATGCTGATCAAGAATATAGATATATATCTTATCTATTCGAAGCTGTCTCTTTCTGCTTGTAACATTCCGTTGCACAACTTAGTTATACAATTTTTAAAAAAAATTATGCCGTAAAAAACGCATACAAAAAGTAGCTGGAACAATTAAATTAATTGTTTATTGTAAATACACCGGCTATATTTATTTGTACAGCTTACTGGCACGTACGGCACTCAAGTTATTTTGTAATTAGTTTTATAATTAATTTTCATTGTATTTTTTACGTTTCATAAAAACACATAAATAAAATAGATTTTTGTCATTCACATTTGACTTAATTACTGTCACATAAAAAGTGTAGCATACTTTTTAGGGCCGCAGAAAATGAAAACCCAGCTGCAGTTTTTCTACTTTTTGAATATTGATATTTATTGAAATATATTAATAATAAAATAATAATTTTAATATAATAATAATAACTAATATAACTATAATAATAACAAGAATGTAAATAAAAATAATAATAACATAAACTGAGCTTTAAAATTCTCATACAGATGTGAATATATGTATATTGTAAATCATGACTTTCCTAAAAATACGACTATTCAATAATCAAAAAAAAGGATTCAAAATGTGAAAACTACTTACATAGACCACTTCCTCGGTGAACTGTTGACAAAATGCTACTTCAAGAACAATTTTCCATTATTAGATCGGTAGGACTTAAGAAGAAATTAAAAAACAAAAAGCGTTACAAATTTTGGTGATAAAATTAGGAACATTAAAATGACACACAGATCAAAAATGAAGTAGTGCTTTTGCAGCTATGAATTGACTACAGCAAAAAGTTCATACTTTTTGGATACATAATTTAATAAACTATATAAGTGTAATAAGCCACCAGACATAAAAAAATGCATTATAATAAAACGATAAACGATAAACGATAACCAATTAGCTGTAAGTGGAGAAGCAACGACTGGCAAGGGAATAACATAAAAATAAGCTAAAGCTGCTTGCAATAGACCAGATTTGTGTACAATACAAACACACAAATACACACAAACATACACACACACAAATACTGCACACACACACACACACACACGCAGTGGCAGTGGCAGTGGCAGTGGCACATTGCACTCCGAGTTTGAAGAGTGTCATTGAGATTGATCTCTGTGAATGGTGTATTTGTATTTTTTTTTCCCACATCTCGTTTCGGCTGCATGCCGACACTTTGGCGCTGTTGCCACATTAGCATGGGCACACTAGGTGATGCCACATGCCACATTCCGCTACATGCTTCTACATGTTGCTGCATGCTGCATGCCACATGGAACAGCAGCTACGAACAGTATTTGTGCAATGTTTACCACACCCGCCACTCCCACTCCCCCGCTCCATCTCCGTATCCGTCTCACTCGCTCTGTGGCAAGTTATGTGAACTTAAGTTAAGTGAACTTAAAAATTAAAGTTTAAATTGCATGCAATTTCAAGCTCAATTAGCGCTTGAATACTTCTAAATAAGTCCGACTAAGAACTAAAGTGTTTTCCATCAGACACAAAATTTATTTGCATTCTTAAAATATGTGTAAAACTTACTTGCTCTGATTTCAAAAGTCGCAAATGCATTAATTTTAAGCTGATTCGCATTAAATGATGAACTCGAATAAATATTTGAAGCCCAACAATTTAAATGTTTTAAAGTCAAACAAAGTTTTGAAATAAGAATTTAGCTCTCATTGGATTTGTATTTCGATTTGAGTATCAATATATTTCATCAATTTGTGTTCAAGCCCATTAATTATGTATATTATCAAGGGAAAAGAAGCATATCCGATCCTGGAAAATCTATATACGAGTATATATTCCCGATCAGCATTTAGCTGTCTGTATGTCAAATTTGGAATATAAGTTCTGAATCAAGTTTATTTCACTTAATCGATTCAAATTGATGTCCGATACCAATAAGAGACACAATTGTACAAATATAGCCGTCCAATTGATATATAATCTAGCCAGACATATTATTAACAGCTCGATTCAGGCTCTCATAGTCGAGCTCTCTCGACTCGAACATTCTCGCTTGAATTTTTTGCTTTTTTTTTCGAGTGCCTATTTCATATTGATAGGTAAAAGTGGTTTGCCACATGCCACACTCGTTCGCATTGACTACATTTGCTGCTGCTGCTGCTGCTGCTGTCTGCCATTGTTGCACTTGCTGTTTGAAAATTGTTTTGATGGAACTGCACCTCAGCTCAGCTCACCTCAACCCATCATCCACCCACTATGACGTTGCACAATCAACTCATGCCATAAAAAAAAAAAGTTCAAGCTGTCATAATGTTACACAGTTGCAGCTCCCATAAACTGTGGCAGCTAAGAGGGAAACTGAGGGGATATGGGAGCGGGCATAACAGTGTCAACTGGAGCTGGTTCTGGTTCTGGCACTGCCACTGGTTCTGGTTCTATAGAATCGAGCGAGAGATAAATAGGGAGAGTGAAAGAGACAAGAACCGAGTCGCATTTCACTTTTACAACTTGCCAAATGGCAACTGGCAACTGGCAACCGACTAGATAAAGAATTCATGAAATACATCACACAACCAACAACAGCAACAACAGCAGCCAGCAGCATTGCTCAGTGTGCCAGACTAGCAGATACCCTCCAGCAAGAAACTTTGTTTAACAACTGTTAAATGGATCTAAAATCTATATTCTAGATTTTAAAAAATCTAAGATTTCATCTTCGAACCAAAACGAATTTTGGTTCCCATTCGAAAAGTATAAGAAATCCGATTAAAATATATATACCCGATTTATTATATATTTTTTTAATTGAGGTGTCAGCAGGTGGACTGAAGTCTGCAAAGGAATGTCATCTATTCATTACATATATTCTTGAAAACGTATAAAAAGGGTATGATGAAGTTGTGCAAAGGTGTGTCAAAGGCAACCCCATATGGTATATATATTCGTGATCAGCATCAACAGCGAGTCAGCGAATCTTGCCTTGTCAGTCTGTCTAAACAAACGGCAATCAGAGTCTTTAATCTGTCCTCCGATACGAAAAAAGATCGCTTCCGATATGGAATTTTGATAAACCTTAAATTTATGTTCGATTTCCGATTTCCAATATTAATCTTGCGATTCCGATTGCAATTCCAATTCAGATTAAAATAAATGTGCATGTTTTTTTTTGTAAACCTTTATTGTAGCAGTGTCACATACCGAAACTATTTTGGTTCTAATTCTGATTCTGGTTTTTCAACTTATTTTCAATATTCAGTTGTTGAAAAAACAAGCGAAAACAGTTAGGAAATTTGGATTAATAATAAGATCAGTTCCTAAATATGCTTGTAGATTAGAGGTCTCCAAGAATAGCGCTAGTGTATTGAATATTAAATATTCTCGCACAGATGATGCACCGATTCCATGGCAATCACTTTTACAGGGCATATTTTAGGTGCATATATAACGAGCACAACCGACACGACGTGGCAGATAAAGATGATGCCACTTGCGGAACCATTTTGCTGTCCGCTTTCCTGCCCCCAAAAGTATGCAATGTCTATCAAATAAATATGCAGCGATTTGTATTCAAATGACGTTCAATTCCAAATACACACAGACACACACTCATACACACATATATATATATATATATATATATATATATATACATTGCAATCTGCAAAGAGAAAAGAGTAGATTTGTAGATTTAAGTCAAAGAGTGCCCAAAATTTGCGAGCCGGAAAAGAGTTTTAGATTAAGTAGCCCAATTATTTGGGCTAACAAATTGTCGACCCAAAAAAAAAGGCCAAAGTTCAAACAGCCGGCGAGCATCACTAATGAATAATTTTATAAGGCTCTTTGATGTACTTATTTAATGCCGACCATAAACAATCCACACAGCCAGGCAAGCTTTAACACAGATACATACCCCAGATACATATAGGACAGATAATAGATAAAAATGCGCCACATAGATTTAAATATAGAGTATCAAATTACTCAGGAGTAGATTGAATTCTGTCATGACTACAATAATAAAAATGAGATGAGGAAAGAAAATCAATTTTTGCGTGATATAGATTGAATTCGTTCAAAATGGATAGAAAGGTAATAATGATTTTGTGCTTGAGTATGTAACAGTTAACAGTTAGAAGGTGGCACCTCTGACACCATAAGGCAAATGTATTCTTGACCAGGACCAATAGACAACTTGATATAGCCATGTCCTTTTGCCTGTATATCTAAAGACACGGATATGGAATATATATTTAACAGATGGGTTGGATTGATTAGGAATCTAATTATATACTTTATGGGATCGGTGCCAACTCCGTCAATGAATTACCTCTGCAATCGCATAGAGGGAAATTTCATTCATGAGCTCAACTTTGATGAGATGTGTTTTAGGTCGGAAAAAGATTCCTCCATTGGATTTGTGAATTAAGTTTAGACGGGTTCAAATAGTTGTTTTGTGGATAAATAAATTGCTCAAAGCTCTTACCTTTGCTTCTGCAAAATTGGTATTAATTTTAAGCTGTACTCAAATTTGGCCAAGCTGGAAATACAGCCAAGTTTGCTTGCCGAGGTCATAGATGAGGTGAGTGGCGAGAGGGAAGGGGCAGTTTCTTTTTATGCGTCGTGAGCTGAGTTGAGTTTCATTCAATTTGAATAGGATCCAATTGCAGCCGAAAGGCTGGAATCAACTTAAATGGCACCACTTGGCAGTCAGAAAATTCATTAAAATGCAATATGTAAACGCAAATTGATATCGAAATATGTGTGGCCAAAGGTTGTCCCCATCAGACTCCCCCTCCTAACTGTCGAGCAGGAAGGGGGGAGGGGCTGAGATGCTGGTAACAGCTCCCATGCCAAAACGAAATGCGCCAAGTGTCTATCGAAGTTAAGCGGGATGTGGACACGGATACGCCATGCCCTACACTCAGAGAAATAGTTGTTGAATTGCAGTTCCAAATCTACACTTTCAATCGGGTAATTTCAGTTACAGCTTTGCACCTGAAATCTGTAAGCAAACCCTAAGATGGAAACCTGCCTTCAATTGAATTTCGATTTAAGATTTGTCAGCATTTCAAATCAGGTCTTTATAAATATTCATAAATATTTAATACAATAATATTTGTGTTGTGTTTTTATTTTATGTTTGTTGTTGTTTTTCGATTTTCACAATATTCACTTTCACATTGTTTTATTTGAGTGTAAATGGGAGGGAGAGACGAGTGGGGTGGAGTGTGGTGGGTGGGGTGACTTGTCGTTGAAACCCTGCAATTGCAAGGCCAGGCGAGTGCAAAGAAGAAGAAATCTAATAGAAAGTTCAGCTCGAACCGCAAAACCGGTAAAATTCCATTGACTGGCAGCTTCGATGGTTGCTTGCTGCAAGTTCGTTTTTGTTTGTGGAGAAGCAACAGCGAAAGGGAAGTGTAAGGGGCAGGGGGCAGGGGGCAGGGGGCAAGGGGCAAGGGGGCAGTCCTGAGTTCTGCCTTTGCTCTTAACTTGACTTGAACTGGTCGTGGGCCAAAGCTGGCAAACATTTGTAAAATGGCTGCCAGGCAACAATTTTTGCAGGTAACTTTTTAATTAAAGCTGATTCCCGTCTGTCTCCCTGCTCATTTCTCTCCCTCTCTCTCTCTCTCTCTCGCTCTATGTCTATATCTTTCTCTTTCTTTATGCCAAGCATGCATCGTTTTAAATTAGACTTTTCCCTAAACAGATGTTGCACCTTTTCAACATTTTGATGATGTTATTCAAAATTCTCAAATATAAAATGCAAATACAAAATTCTTACATTTATTTGTAATGCATTTTATGGTTGCAGGTATCTAAACGCTGGAAGGGTATCTCAACTTTGGCATTCTTAATGGAAATTTAATTTATTTATGCACAACCACATTTATTTAGAATCTGAGCAAAAATTGTTATTCAAATCTTAATAACACTTTGACATCTCCTGGCACAACAATTTATGTGTATTAAATGCAAATAAAATTTGATTTTCATTGAAATTTATTTGCGTTTTCATGAATTGATTTTTAAAAGCAGCTCATTTTTTGAAATGGTTTCGATCTCTACACTAATACTGTATATAAATTTAGATTTATATTCATTTATAACTGCAAATAAATTTGAATTTCTTTTCTTTAGCCTTAAAAATACAAATTACACATGCAACTATTTTTCCCACTAGGTCAATATAAGGTATATAAATATAATTGGTTCAAGTTTAACAGAAGAGGACCGAATTTGTGGACTGTTTGACGATTTTGTTGCAAGTGCAAGCATGTTGAAATTAAATCCAATTGTGAAATTAAATGATGCAAGCTCAAAAACTATTTAATGAAACTAAGCAAGCAGCTCAAACTTTTCTTTACAATTTAAAGCACAAGCTAGAACGCTTTATGCGAGAGAACTCGGCTAGAAGATACCCTTAAGCCAACTGATATATAAATATATATTAGTGAATTGAAATTCCTATCAATATGATGTCAATTTATGCAATTGATGTGGCTTTTGGTGCTATCGGTAATCGATTTTTATCGATATCGGCCTAAAACTCTATATATATGTAAATGAACGCTTTAGGTATCTTAAAGCAATCATAAAATTCAGTTTGAATACAAATTTACAACAATAGAAATTTATGTTTTACTCGAAATTGACTTTGAATACATTTTTGCAACTGGGAAACGAATCGAAAAATAAATACATTTTGCTATAAACTGCTTTTCTGAGTCTGGCATACCTCACAGAAAAGAAAAACCAAAAAAAAATATTTAAAAAATAGTAATAATAGTAATAATAGTAATCAACAACAACAACAACAACTTGCCCACTTACAAACGCGTGTGAATGCTTCCTTGTCGTAATGGCAACATGTCCTCCCCATCCTCCTCCTTCTCCTACTTCTCCGCTTTGCTCTGCTTCTGCTCCTTCATATCGCTATTATTATTTGCTGTTGAGAGAGGGAAAGGACGAAGCTGTTTCTGTCTACGTTTTGCTGTTGTTGTTGTTGTTGATGTTGTTGATGTTGCTGATGTTGTTGTTGTTGGTTTTGCTTGCACTGTCCGCAACTAATTGGATTGGCAGCAATTTACGACAATCGGTCAGGCATTTTAATATTTACTGGCTCTCTCCAACGTTCACCCGTTTGCCATGTGCCATGTTAAATTGCAATGCGCAAAAATTGAACGTATCAAAATAAAATAATGGCCATTTTGTCAACAGGCATGCGATTTGCTTGTCTGCTTAAACCATACAGAAAAACGCTGAATGTTTGCTGCCGCTTATCAACAGCAGAGCAAACTGCGCCGATCAGCAATCGTTCACAATCAATACTGACACTGACCAGCCACACACAACATATGATAATGCTTTCATTCATACAAGCAGCAAATTCTGTTGCGAGATCTCCCAGGGCCGCTCGGCTGTTGAGCCGACTGGGCGCTCTTGCTTCGTGTCTGGGCGCTCTCTTGCTTCGTGTCTGGGCGCTCTCGTTTCGGGTGTTTGCATTTAGTTGCTGAGTGTCGGCCGCCGACTGAGGCGGATGTACATATGTATGTATGTATGTATATGTCAAAATGAAGATTTCAGCAGATTAACGGTCTACAAGGTCTACAAGGTGTAAGAGTCAAAACACTTGTAAATTATATTTATTCTAATGTATCTGCTTACGTTCTCCTGCTTCAAGCTGCTAATCACACAAATGATATCGATCGATATCGATATTGTATGTTAAGTACACAGTTGTCTGTTAACTTACAGAATGATATGTTACAGATGTTATGTTACAGTCTGAGTACAACCACTACTACGCTTTGTTTTCTCTTTCTTTTTGCATACCCTGTCACTGCCTCTGCATGAACAAACGGATCTCAGAGACTAAATGAGTTCGAGACATAATTAGACCATTCGCAGACCGCTAACTGCGTACCGTGCCTAGGTATTGGGTTCACTCCCATTACCGTTAACGAGCAACATGCGAGATGGCTGGCAGCCATCTTGGATTCCTTGCTCCTCAATGTCCACTTGTCGTTGCTATTGCTGTGCACAGACTTCAAGTTGGACACCATTACTGCCCTTTTGTATACCCTTGCTGAGTGTGGGTATCATAACTTTACCATCAAATAGATGGCCAGCAATCTTAAGAGATTTATTAAAAAATAAATGAAAATATGTATTGAGCCATAACCGAATGATCTATTACAACTAGCTTCTTATCTGTCCAATCTTTCCATTCTAAATTAGGGGAAAGGGTATTCAAACTTCGTTACGTTTGAGATAAATAAAAATTGATTCTGCACTGCTTCCATTTTGGTTGCAGCAATAAAAAATGTAGGGAGTGAAATTGAATGCCTTGGAGCAATTGGAATCTGGTCACCATATAGACGCTAGAATCGCCATAAAGTTTGCGACTTTGGCAAAACGCATTGGGTTCAAAGGAGTCGAGCTTGTTGTGCTTCCTGTGCAACAAACAACAATAACACAAAAAATACAAAACACAACAGCGAAAAAAATAACTTTTAAAGTTGCGTTTGCCAGAGGTAAAAAAAAAATACAATGTGGGCGTGGCAAGGCGTCGAAAAGTAGGGGAAGCAGGCACACTCAGAAAAACGAAGCAAACAAAATCTTTTTTCTTTCAATTTACTCAATTTCAATTTAGATTCTGCTTTTGAGAATTAGGGAGCCGTAGGTGAAAAATGGCTAACAAGTTGTTAGAAATAAACCGATTGCAATTCAAAACCGGAACCAGAAATTCAAGATTTTTGTAGAACCAGTAACCGGAACTGATATTTTTACTAATTAAAATATAATATATAAAGTATATATGTTCCTGATCAGCATTCATTACCCGAATGCTTACACTTTTCCTCATATTTGGACAAAAAAATCAACGAGATCAGATTACTATAACAAATATCTGTCGAACGGCTTATTAGACTTATAACAAAGTTTAGATGTCGTCAATAATAGTCCAAGAAAACTGTTCTTTGTGCTGTGCATATTTTTCGCTCAGTGGAGTCCAGCATTGGCTTCATCAAAACATTTGACAAGGGCGCTTTTCGTTTTTAATGGCAGTTGCCGGCCAAGTCATCAACATGGCCGAGTTCCAACTGAGCCTTCAACTACTGCCCCACACTCCAGGTCCTTGCCCCTGTCCCTGTCCCTGCCTCTGTCTCTGCCTCTGTCTATGCCTCTGTCTCTGCCTCTGTCCCTGCTCTCACTCCTGTTTGCTGTTGTTGGGCAACGAAGGCATCCCGGCTATTGTTCCTTAATTGGCGTTCTGGCCGCTCGACTCGTTGTGCATACACTCAGAAAAAAAACAGCATCACCCCGAGAACTAGAAAAAAGATTCTGCTTCTTAAAAATAATTCCAAATACAAAAGGAAAATATATGTTTTAAGATTAGAAACGCATTTTCTTTTTCTCTATTTGCATTTATCAATTTATCTCAAATGTATTGAGTGCCCCTCGCTTGCTGGTTGCATGTGTATGTGCCTCAGTCTGTGGCAGAACCTTGTGTTGCTGTGTTGCGCCTTCGATCACGTTCCACGTCCACGAGCCATTTGCATTCCGTGGCAACATCGCCATTGTCCGTCGAGCCCTGTGCGTCCTGTGAGTCCGGTGTGTTCTCGCCCGTTTTGCGTGAGTCTGTTACATAACAACAGCTGCGAAGGGGCACCAAAAGTGACAGCCTCATTGTGCAACACAACAGCAGGACACTCACAAAAAAAATCTCCCAAATTTAGTGCCTCCCCACCGAGCTACTCGGTCTCCAAGAGACGACAGACGACAGCTAAGCTCGAATACAAAAGCCGAGCCACTAAATTGCATAACTTGCTTCTGGATTCGAAGACAGGATTATTTCAACAAATAAAGGTTTCCATTTCTACTTTTTAGAAATGTTTTTCAAAGCAGCTGATAACAGATATGGATGTAGCCAAGAAATACCGATCTCAGAAGGTGGATATGTAGGCGTGGCTGATAAAAATGATAAAAATGGTTCCTAGGAATATTCCTATCAAGTATGGTAACTGTACCTCTTAACTTGCGCTAGATATAGGCCTTTGAGTGGGCGTGGTCTGAGAACATATATGTGCCGATCTTTGGAAGAGATGACCAGCAAATTGTTTTTCCAAATATTTTGAAATTCTTACTAAAATCAAGGAAAACGTATTCGTTTTCAGGGCACTTTTCATTTTAGGCCGATTTTTTAGCTGAGTGTAGCAGTGGCAATGGCAGAACCATCAGCAAAAGTCGTCAGCAGTGACAAAACTACAACAATGTTGCAAATGTGCAACGCGAGGCAACGTGTGGCACGTTGTCCTGCAGCCTGACTGTGCAACCTGACGCCCAGCGCTGCGGCTGTCCTCAGACTGCAGCAGAGAGACTGAGAAGCAGTAACAACAGCAACAGCAACAACAGCAGTAGGGGCAACAATGAGGGGCAGCAACAGAGAGAGCAGAGCAGAGCAGAGCAGAGGAGGGCTCATTGCATTTATGTTGCATGACTGGCTTAATTCATTCATTTAGAAGACTCTGACAATTGTAGGTGTCGCAACCACCCTTTTGCCACCACCCCTGCCAACCCACTGCCACCCACTCATCTCGACGTTCGACGCAGTGCAGCAACAGACAACAACAGCCATAAATAAAATATGAAATTGCCCAACTGTGCATTGCACTAGTTTCGCTACACTGTCCGCAAATGGGTTTCACCAAATTGTGCTCGATTCTGTAACAGGGCAGAGCATAAGGCATCTATATATGTTCTTGATCCATCTGTCGAACGATCTCAGAGAAAACAAATCGCGCTGAAAATCGACATCATTTATAAATATTGCTGCCACAAATAATATCAGTTTCGGTAATTGAGAAAAATTTTGAATTTAGCTTCTGATTCCCATTCTAAATCTAAATCTAAAGCTAAATGCGGATCTGATTTTTATTGAACATCAAATTATGATTCCTCACTTTAAAAACTAAGCAAATTAAGTTAATGAAATTTCTATGATCCTTCAAATAAATTGGGAGTGAAACAAAAAAACAAACTGACAAATTTACTATCTGATTAAGACGATGAGTGCCCAAAGTGTGTTTTATTCTTCCAAATATCTGTTTGATTTTTTTTCTGAGTTGGTTAGAGACTGACAGAGATGTGTAAATCGGTTGAATCAACTGAAACTGAAGAATAATCTATATAATTTATCAAATTTATGATCAATATCTAGTTTTTCTAATTTTGTATTTATTTTTCTTTGAGAATATTAGTATAATGTGGAGCCTGATAAGCTTGTTGACTCTGTATCAATATGCTCCAATATGCTCTGTGTTTCTCTTTTGACGGGGAGAACAGAGTATAAGAGCTGTATGACAACCAGTGTAGAACTATTGTGGCACAGACATTGCCAATGCCTGGCTGGTTGACTGGTTGACTGGCTGGGCGAATTATTATTGCCTGACGCAGGCAGTTGGACGCCAACAACGCCAACTACGACGACGACGACGACGACGACCAATGTGCCTTGTCATTGTTCCCATTCCTGCTCCCCATTGTGCAATGTGAATGCAAATGCAAGTGCCTTTTACCCTTGTATGACAGTGTATGTGTGTGCGTGAGTGTGCGTGTGTATTCGCTGTTGGCATATGTGTGCATGTGTGCTCCATCTTGTTATGGCATTTGAACCATTTTTCGCGTAGGTGCAACTGGGTTGGTCAACAACAAGCTGAGCTGCAACCATTTGTCAGCTTGTCAATCAGCAGCTTGGCTTGTCTGTCACACACACACACACACACATACAGTGCACATGCATGCATAGTGTTCCATAGATTATCATAATGAAAAGCAAGCAATACACAGACACATACAAATACCTTTGCTGATGGATTGTGTTGTGAGAAGAGCTAATAAAAAAAAAAAAAAACGATGATATGAAGTTGAAATGCTGATTATGATAATCTTTATTGCAGAGCTTATTATAAGTGTAAATTTATCATCTCGTCCAAGTAGTACAAAGAATATTAACATATTAACAAGAATTATCAACCATTGTCAAGTGCATTTGTTGAATTCCATCAAGAATACTTTATGCCAAATTGTTGATGGTGAGCAGTAAAAAGTGCTTGAAATGCTTCTGCATAGAAGAACATTTGTAAATTTTTTATAATATCCGTTTGTCTGAACTAAGAGAAAAAGTATCCCCTCTTAAAGAAAATTACACACTTACTATTGTAATACAGAAAAACATTATATATATTTAAGGTAATATTGTAAAATTATTCCTTAAAATATTTGATCATCTTATCAATGACCGTTGCAAATGGATCAGCTGATATATTTAAGTTCGATTACTTAAATAAACGATAAGTATATCGATATCATTTTCCTCACCACCTGTGTGAACCGCTTGAAGCGTCGCCAGTAAGAACAAATATATGTGTATTAAAGTTAATATAATATGCATACACCATATTTATATAAAATGCACAAGTATACAAAATAGATTACTTATGAAATTTTTTGACGCACACACACACACATATATGGCCTTCGAGAAAATTAAATGCCGATTGCAAGCTACAATTTAAACAACAACGGTCACATTGTTGGCGTTGGCTGGCATCACTGTAGTGCTGTTAAGTGCGATCGCAACGGCGTTGCCACACGGTCATTTCAAATTTGACTTTTGCGCTAACGAACGTCGTGGAGAACGCATTAAGCGAAGAAAACGACGCTGCAACATTTGAAACTCACAAATAAAGAGTCGAAGACAGCATTAAAAAATTAAACGTGCAAAGCAATAATTACCATCGACTGCACAATATGCTGGGAGCCGCTGTTAACACACAAATGACAACAATGCGCAATAGCGCAGTCGCCGTCGCAGCCTTGGCAAACAACAAAGGACAACAACAGCAGCAACAAGTGGTGGCCTCGAACTTAACTGAGATAATGAGGAAATTGCAAGTAGATTATGGCAACTACAAATACACCGTTTATCGATGTGCCAGCAAATTTGTTGCCCTTCAAAAGATCTTTCACAGTGAGTGCAATAATGGCTGATATCAGGAATATTCATATTAATAATATTAATATATATATTTGTATAATTTACAGCTGGCAAAATACCTTACAAACTGGTGCTGGCCATATTGGAACGCCATGGAATGCCAGGAAGTGGCGGCAATTGTAATCTAAACTTGATGGTGCCACCCTTTCAGCTCACCTCGCTGCTCCACGACATTTATTTCGCCTGCGAGAAACTGGGACATTTCACCAAAATTACCAACTATCAGCTGGAAACGGCAACGGCCCTATTGGCCAACTTCTTCTGGAATATCTATGATCCGTATGTGTATTAAATATATATATATACTCTACTCCTTACCCATCTCATATCCCATCTATTTTCCGGTTATGTTTTCTCTTCTGCTAATAAAGTCAACGTCGCCATTCGATTTCGCTGCTGGAGATCAAGGTGACATTTTTGCTGCTCTGCAAGCTGTACAGCAGCGAGCACATGATTGCTGACTTTTACAGTTTGCTGGCGGATGGGCGGATCACGCAATGCGTTTCCCGTTACGCCTTCGAACAGCTGCTGCTGACGCTGAGCAAGCTGCTGTCCTATCTGGGCGAATCGAAGGCATATGGCGCACACAATTTGCCAGCAATGCTGGAGCAATGCTTTGCCCGGTGCCATCACGGTGTCGCCGGCCTCGACGAGCAACAGTTTCACGGCCTGTGGACCCAGACACAGACACGTTTCCTCATCTATGGCAATCTGTTGGCGCTGATCAAACGTATCGAGGACACCGAACATTTGATCCATAGCAATTCGTGTGCTGGCTGTCGCAGCGAGCACATCATTGGCATCCGTTTCAAGTGTCAGGTGTGCCGGGATCTGTCGCTGTGCTTGCCCTGCTTTGCAGCAGCGGCAACGCATGTGGCAAGTGGCAAGCACGAGGCATCGCATCGCATGTGCGAGGTATTTGTCGAGGATCATCAGCCGCATCCACGTCGCTGGACCCATTATCTGTCTCGCCTGTGCAACTGGTTCGCCTACCACGCCCACAAGACCCAGCGTGCCGATGCCGAGGAGGAGGAGCGTCGCGGCTTCTGCAATGCACAGGAGAACACAGGCACCGGCAGCGTCAATCAGCCGAGCAATGCCACCGAATTGGCACCCATTCCAGCCGAGACGCGCAGCATTCGCAGCAATTCCACGTTGCCCATGAAGGCGCCTCTCCCTGAGAAGACCATCAATCAACAGCAGCAGCAGCAGCAGGCACAACAACAACAACCACAACAAGAGCTATGTATGTACAGAAAGAACAATTGACTGATAGACTGACTGATTGATCACTTCTGGGCAAACAATTGATTGATGACTGACTATGTTTGGATAAACCCCCGATTGATGTCTGATTGATCGTGTAATGGATTGGCTAAATGAATAAATTAATAGAAAGAACAATTGATTGACAGACTGACTGACTGATTGATTTGATTTGATCAGCTCTGGGTAAACAATTGATTGATGACTGATAGATTGTATTAACTAATTATTATTGATTAATTGACTTACCAATTGATAGGCTAACAAACTGATTGACAGAGGTGGGTCTTAAATGATTGATTGACTTATGCACTGTGCGCAGCTTAAATGATTGACTGACTGGTGTATTATTGACTTGCTCTTTTCTCTTTCTTCTATAATATTCGAACAGGTTCTCTAACTGGCCTCGCCAGCAATGCTTCAGAGCGTATGCAGTCCATTATCGATCGTCTGCTGCTGCAGACACGTAAGTCTCCAAAATGTTGCATTAACTTGCTGTTCTCATTTACATTTACGCAACGCTTGCCACTCAACAGTAAGCTGGAGACGCAACTGCAACACTTGGCGACCACATCGAGCACACAAATCTCCGAGTTTCTCAGCGCTCATCAGAGCTTCTTGCTGCACATCATCGAGGATATGCGTCAGTTATCGGTTTGTTGCTTTGATTGTTTGATCTGGAAAACAAACACACTCTAACATCTCCCTTTCTCTCTCCCTCTCTTTCTCTCTCTCTCTCTCTCTCTCTCTCGCTCTCTCTCTCTCTCGCTCTCTCTCGCTCTCTATCTTTATTATTGCAGCGCGCATCCTCAGCAGCACCGTTGATTAGCTCGACATTTTTGAATTCCAGCACACCGCAACGATTGCCGTTGCCCGTCGGCCATGCGATGTATGACATTTATGCGCCAGTCGGCGCCAATTTGACACATTCCAGTGCGTAAAACTAATTGATTGATGAGTTGATTGATGGACAGACGAATTAGCTGATAAACCTCTGACTGATTCATAATCTGTTTGCTTAAGTCACTGATACTGATACTGACTAAATGATTGCTTAACAGGTTGAACAGTTGATTGACAAACTGTATTGTTTGGGTGATTGATTGTCTAACTAGACATTATTTAACAATTGATTGATGAGTTGATTGATGGACAGACGAATTAGCTGAATGAGGCTGACTGATTTGACTTACTCAACGATTCTCTGATTATGAGCCAACTTACCAATTATTTGTTTTTCTCTCCCACACACACAGTCAACGGGGCCGAGCTGAATCGCAGCTATTTGGAGGCAAACAAATCGGATTACTCGCTGAGCGACATCAGCTTATGGTTTGATCAGCGTCGTTCCAGCTTGCAACACCAGCAGCACCAACAGCAGCAGCAACAACCACAGCAGGCTGGCATGCCGCTGGGTGCATTGCTGGAGCAGTCGGTCAATCTGGATGTGCGCGACACGGAAATGGTCAACTTTAGGCTGCTGCTGCACAAGGTCAAGGAGATTGTCGAGGACTCGTACAGTGACAATGCCGAATTGTCGGCGGCCACACAGAATCTGGAGAACGTCCTCGACAACATCATCAAGGGCGAGGAGCAACAGAGACGCAGCAGCTGCAGCGCCAGTGCCCGAAGTTCCCAACGTGCAATGTCCTAAAAAAATAGAAAAGAAAAAGAAAAACCATCCATTTTATGCCTTAAATTCAGTAAACTGACTTAACAAAGGTCTGCCCAGAAATGCTTTAAATTAAGCTAAGTATTTTATATGTTCTAAAACATCGTTAATTATACAAAAATAATGAACAATTGTCGCTCGACAATTTGAGCAATTCTGTATTATGTGGCATATATGTGGAATATATCCTGTTTTATGTATATGTATATCCGTTCAGGATAAACAGTCCAATCACTGATTATTAATATGGCCTGTGTGTTTTTTTTAATAATATTTAGTTGTTATTTTGAATAAAGCATTTTATACTTAGCGGACAAGACTTGGGCATTGATGAAGTGTTAAAGTTTGCACTTGAATATATAAACTTGATGGAATCGGAGAAGCCTCCTCTCATAATTACAGTAGAATATACTTGAGCTGCCATAAAGTATACATATATATTCTTGACCAGCATCACGACTATGTTGAACAATCGATATAATGCCACTATATATCATTGGAACAATCGGTCGAAAGATGTGTTTCAAGCTGTTGCTTCAAAATGGACGTGGACATGCCCAAATCTGATATAATTTAATAACGATTAAACAAATTTTGAGCAACATATTTTATGCTTGATCAATTCTTACTTGTTTTAGACCCACTTTTAATGTATGCTTAACAAATCTGAATCTGAAAGGATGCGTTGCATTTGGGAAATTTGAATACACAGAAAAAGTCAATAAAAAAAAAAAACATTTCGATAAAATGAGCCTAATAATATATTTAAATATTTAAAATATAAATTGATTAAGCAGTTAATTTACAATACAATGGACAAAAGTACACCAGACTACACTAGACTACATGACACTGCTCTGCTGCTGCAGGTTGGTTGCAGCTGCGTTTAGCTGCTTATCACAGATATCAGCAAATCATTGGCCATTTCCAGCTGATGCAGACGCCTCTGTCTGCTGGCCGTGGACGCCGCTGGCGCCTGGAATAGTTCGGCTCGGGCTTGCAGCTCGTCGCGCAGTGCCGATTCGAGGAGCAGCGCTGCATTTGCCGGACGTCGGCACTCCGCCTCGTGCTCCAGCCGCAGCAGCGACAGATTGCAGTGCAGCTGCAACAGATCCTGCTGGAGACGGCGCAGCAGCAGGCCCAGCTGCGTCTGGCTGCGCGCAAACAGATGCCACTGCTGGCCAGGCTCATTGTGCAGCAGCAACACCTCCGACGATCGATTATAAAAGATGCAATGATGTGCGCCAGTTGGGGTTGAGCCACAGCTGCCACTGTGACTCCGATTGTCAAAGACAAAGTCATCCAAGAGCTGCGCAGCTGCAAGCGAAACAAACACACGAATTGAGTTGAAGGATTCTTTCAGCTGGGAGATTCAATGACTGAACTCACCCTCAAGCCCTTGCTGCTCCTGCTCCTGCTGCTGCTGATTTGTTGGTTGCTGCTGCTGATCCGTCTGGGGCACCATTGTGGCCACATAGCCCCATTTGCCGATGAGCAGCTGCTCGAACTGTGTCTGCTGCTCGATGCCTTGAAACTGCAGTCGCAGCGCGCAATGCGCTGTCTGCGCCATGATCACCGCCAGGAAATCCTGATGAAGTGTTGCCGCCCCAAAGCTGGGCACATGCAGCGACTGCTGCTGCAACAGCTGCCCCACCTTAATGCTGGCCACTTGCAGCTGCAGCTGCCGCACATCATTCGCATCCGCCGCATGCAGCTCGTAGGTGACTAGCAATTGGATCTGCTCCAGCGCCATCAAATCGTCTAGCTGCAGGCGCAGCAGCAACACAGCGCTGCTTTCCGGCGCCAATTTGTGGACGATGCTCGCTGCCGGTGGCCAGTTAAAGCCATTGCTGTGCGCGCTGTGCTCTTCGTAACACGCTCCGAACTGGGCGAATCCATCATAATCCTCCGGCGACTGGCCATCCGATTGCACGGGCAGCTCGTACAAGCGATGAGCATAGTTCAGACCACATCCGGCGGGCAGACAGCAGAGGAGAGGACGCAGTGCGTGCAACGTGCTGCACCGATTGTTGCCCGTCGCATTGGTCAGCAGGGTGCCCAGCACAAGACAATCGCCACAGATGCGTGTCCAGAGATCACCGCAGCGGCGCAACAGCTGCTTCTCCTCCAGCAACGGCGAACGCTGGCCGGGCACACCGAATGCCAATCGGTCGCGGACTCGCTCAAAATCCAATTCAGTTTGGGCACGCTGCGCTTGCAGCTCGGCGCGTGCGCACTGGACACGCGCCAGCAGACGCTGGAAGCCAACGACTGTGTGTGCACTGCCAGTTGGAGCTGGAGTCTCAGCCGTGTTAGCTGTTTGGAAATTTGTGCGCAATCTTTTGCCGTTTGTGAAATGGAGCTCGACGTGTGCCTGATATTTGATGGGACTGCGCACCAAGCGATAATCCTGTAGATTATCATGCTGGGTGATCAGCAAGAAGCGTCCACCATCCAGCTTGGGTCGCTGCAGGACGAGCAGCTTGTGCCAGCATCGCAACAGCAAATAGACCTCTTCGTTCAGCCAAACATATTTGCCAATGCTCAGCGGCAAATCCTCGACAGCGTGCAACATGCTGTAGCTTGTCGAATCGCCGCTCATGTCCATAGTCACATCGTCGCGTATGAGGAAGCTGTGGATGGGTCCGCTGTATGTCAACAATTCGGTGGCGAGCTGCATCAAGCCGCTGTCCCTTAGATCGATGTGATGCAACAGCTCCTTTTTGCGGAACTCGTAGAATTTGAGTTGGCGACTGAGCAGCAGACTGGATTTTGCTTGCTTCACGTGCAGCTGACTGCAGTAGGCAACTGTGTTGCGCTGCATCAGTAATTCCGGCACATCCTCCTCGATATGCGACAGCATTGCAAACAAACATAAATAAGCTAAAGTAGAAAAATAATTTAGAAAAAAAAGACAAAAAAAAACCAAAACAAAACAAAAGAGCGCGTTAGAGATGTGCGTGAATTGACTGCGTCAGTGTTGCCAGTTATCGATCGACAATTTGAACTGATCGACCGAAAAAAAAAGCCAAAAATTATTCAAATTATTTGATTGGTATAAAATTATTATTATAACTTTACCAATCATTTAATTAAGTTAATTTAGAAAACAAACAGAACAGATCTGTCCGATAAGAGACCAAAGCGGCAACACCGTACTGAGCTACCTTCTCATATGTCGATATACAATTTCGATAACTACGTCATCGATCGCCACTGCACTGCTACAGCACAAATTCAATTTAACGGTCAGTTTGGTTGTTATCTAAAAACACAATTTATTTGATTGCATGTAAATTGCACAAAGCGCAAGTATTTTCTGACAAATAATAATTGCTTACCAGCTAACAGCATACATGAAAAACACATACTTAGGAACAAGGCAGTTAAATACAAAAAATAATATATATATCTATATATATACAGGAAAACTGAAAAAAAAATAGATATACATAAGTCTAGTTTACGGAACTTATTCCAGATCACACGCCGGGCCACTTTGAGTGCCCCCTCTCCAAAAAAAAATGAGACTCGAAAAGTAATTCAAATTAACATTTGTTCGCGCGAACCCGAACCGGAGCCGAGTAACAACGGCTTCGCCGGCTGCACCATGGAGCGTCGCAAGCGATTCCGTTGCATGCTGGAATTGCGTTCGCGCACCGATTGTCGCAACTGCTGGCGACGTGCTCCTGCAACGGGGCCGACTGCATCCTTATCAGCTGCATTCATCGCTGCCAGCAAATCGAAAGCAGCACGTTTTTGCTCCTTTGTCCACATGTTGGTCAACTGTTGTTGTTGTTGTTGTTGTGCTGATTGTGGCTGCTGCTGCTGTTGTTGTTGTTGTGTGGCAGGCAGTTTGGTAGCCAAAGGTGCACGCCTTTGTTTTTCTTGCTGTTGCATTTGTTGTTGTTGTTGTTTTTGTTGCGGCTGCGCCGCTGTCGGTTTGACGCTGCTGCTGGGCACTTTGGCTGCGCGACTGAGTCCAAACAGCGATAGTATCGATTTGCGGCGCGTGCTGGAAGCGTGACTATCGCCCGACTCAGTGCTGGAAACGCTCGTTTGCATGGGCAACACAACTGGAACGGGAACGGCAGCTGCAGCTGATGATTTGCTGACTTTCGCCGGCGACTGGAATGTGACTTTGCGCAGCGTATTGTTGTTGTTGTTGCTGTTGGTGGCGAGGAGCTGCTTGGGCGCCGTGAGCAAAGCCAGATTCATTTTGGCCACCGTTGGCGATGTGTCATTCAATTCGATGCTGCAATAGGTATCGTCGTGACACCGTATTGCAGCCGGACGTCGCGGCGGCACGGGCGGAATGGATGGGGCAACCAGGCGGCAAGAACATTGCTGTTGCTGTTGTTGCTGCTGCTGCTGCTGTTGCTGCTCCGCCTGCTCCAGCTTGTGCAGGAGTTGCCTTTCCAATTGCTTGAGGCGTTGCTCCTCCGCTTCTAGTTCACTGGCACGCTGCTCCAGCAGCGATTCCTGTGCGCGTATCGCATGCAATCGCTGCTGCAGTGCATCATCGAAAATATTTTGGGTTATGCGACGCGGACTTGTCTCGCGCTTGATGCTCTCGTAGAGAGCCGGATCCGATTGCTGTAGCTGCTGGTGCTGTTGCTGCTGCTGCTGTTTGCCGTTGGCAAAGATGCGCCGCTTGGCGGAATAGAAGAGCTCGCTGCGCAAGTCCGGCGTAAAGACACCCGTAACACTCAAGCGCCGCTGGCCGTAGCCCTCATTGAAGCTATACTGCTCTGTGAACAGTGTGCTCGATAGCTCTGGGCTATCCGGAAAGAGTTTACCCATGCCGGGCACATCGAACTCGTCGCCGGCATCGACGAGTGTTGGAAACTGAGCGGATATCTCATTTATATTCCGCACCAGCAACGGATGGCGTGTGATCACCTCAATGCCTGGCCGTTCTTCATGGTCCACGGCCAACATATAGCCAATTATCGACTGCAGATCCTTGCTATAAGCGTCCGGAATGCGACTAAACTGGCCGTGTGCAATATTATCAGAGAGTTGGGCAAATGCCCGACCCCGAAACGGTGGACGCAATGCACACAGCTCATAGATCAGACAGCCGACGGCCCACACATCGCTTTTCCGATCGTACTTCCGTCCCTTGACCAGTTCCGGACTCATATAGTGCGGTGTGCCCACAAACGAGGCGGCGAAACTCTGCTCCCGTCGCAGGACACGCGCCAATCCAAAGTCACCCAGTTTGACATTGCCGGCAGCATCGAGGAATATATTCGCCGGCTTAATGTCCCGATGCAGAATGGTGCCATTGGGTATTTTATTGTGGCACACCTGCCAGACAAGAATCGGGATCGAGAACGTTAACGAATATAACAAGACTATAAATCAAGCTTAAATTATATATATATTTATAGTTATTTATATTACATTAATGTCAATTAATTATATACTAAATTTATAAAAATATTTCTAACTTTAATAGACATTTAACTATAAGTAAAGAAATGTTTAATTGTTTCTATTCTTTCATTTCAAAAGTGCTGCTATATTTATTTTTTTCGTTTATATTCTTCAGTTTTTTTTATTTTGACCCCAACTGTGTGAATGTATAAATAGACATACCTGCAGGGCACGGCACAGCTGGAAGAGCACACGCCAAATGTAGGGTTCCTCGAACCGTTGGCGTTGCGTCCGTGCACGCTGAATGAGCTGAGCCAGATCACCGCCGTCACAGCACTCCATGACGATATATATGGATTTGGCCTCGCGGTTCACCAAATGGTGATAGTACTGCACTATGTTCGGATGCTGCAGCTGGCGCAGCACACTGATCTCCGAGATGAGCGACTCACAGCGCTCATCGTCCAGGTCGTCGTAGTTCATGCCCTTCCACGCGTACAGGACACCAGTGGTTTTGTCTTTGACCTTGTAACAGGTGCCAAAGGCACCGTTGCCCATCACTGCGAGCACTTCATAATCCTGCAGCGTTTTCTTTGCAAATTCTGACGACATTTTTGTTGCGGCCTCTTCGCCGTTTCTATCCAAGCTCATGCTGAGGCTGCTGCTGATGCTTCTTCTTCTTTTACTTCACTTTACGCGCGCTGTGTCTCGTTGTGTTGTATCTGCCTTGAATGCCGAAAACTAACTGATCTCATGGTTTGTTTGATGGCTTTGCTTTGCTCCTGCAAACGAGTTTCGGCAAAACTCACACACACACACACACATATATATATATATATGCGCACCCACATACACAATATTACCTGCGAAACCTGCACACAAACAAACAAGTGTCGTTGTGTTTGCTGCCTACGCATTAGAGATGAGCAACAATGTCACTGCGACTGTCAATCGATCACAGTGAATACATAAAATGTACAATCAGATGTACCATTTGCAGCACACATATGGCAAACGGTCATGCCAAAGTGAGTGAAACGGCGCACACTTGTATCAAAGTGAGCGAGAGAAAAGTTGTGCCACTCTTCACAAAAATGAAGAGTCGCAGTTTCGCAGTGTAACAGTGTTCTACCAAAAATCACAATATTGCTGCTCATCACCAAATGCATATCTTGTTACGTTCCTAGAAGGCAGAGAGAGAGAGAGAGCGAGAACGAGAGCGAGAGAGACAAGCACTTTGCAAATCTTGCACGCTGCTTTGTTGGCGGCACAGTTGCCTTGAGTCTGTGTACAAAATAAAAACCGTTGGATGTTTTAAAGGACAAACCGTCCTTTGTGGCGCAGCACGCCCGCAATTTGAAACAATTTTCTATGCCTGTTGCCACACTGACCATAAAAATAAATTACTTTTCTGGCATTGGCATTTCAATTTGTCTGCGATTGCGTCTGTTATTTCGCTCTGTGTGTGCGTTTGCGATACTTTAACGGATTATGTTACACACACACTCACATGCAAATCAAATTTCATTTGCAGATGCTCTGCGCTTAGTTAATGTGCATTTGAAATATTGTATCGTGTTTTCATCAAGTAGAACACGAACTGCTTGAAATCCTAACGGATTTTGCGCATCAAATACTCTGTTCGCAAACGGAAAAACGGGCATATTGTGGAGGCTTAATGTATGTCTGGCCAATTTTATGTATTGACATTACAACTTAATGTTCACGAAAATATTTTTATTTTCTCAAGTTTTATGATCGTTATACTGCAACAACAGAGTATTGGCACAGCGGTAAATCGCGACTGCATCGGTTGTTCTTTGAAGTGCTGTCTCGCTCGCACTTCAGGTGCAAAAGCGATGCTAGCCCCGATTTTCGTGGGTATTCTGAATGTGTGAGTGTGTGTGTGTGCTATCTCTCTTGAACCTGGGTCAGGTAGAGATGGCACTGGAGAAACGAGTTATCTCCGGCTTATCGTTGGTCGTGCGTTGATGGTTTTATGGGTTTTCATGTGCAAAGCAAACAATGGTCCAGGCGAACCAACGCAATCCTTCATAAATAAATAAATCAAGCATAGACCATCGTCGAAGGGTGTTTTACGGCGACCGCAAAATGTTAGCTCTGCCAGATTAGTTTGTTGGTTGCTTTGGGCTTATGACAGAGGTACACACAGCTACACAGGTACACAGGTAAGTGCATAAGGCACAATTTGCCGATTCTACGTATGCTGACGTCACAGCTAGTGCAATGCGTATTCTAGTTTAATGGATTCTGATGTGATTTTCACACAGCCATTTTACCGTTTATTTGAAACGACAGTGAGAGCAAGACAAAAAAAAGAAAAGAAAAACAATGTGAATGCAAACTTAATGCTAATCACCAGGATGGCGGCTTGTCCTCGGAGCCAGCGGGGCGAGCGTACAATGCCGACTTGTCCCGGAACATGGACATGCGTTCCGTTTCCTTCAGATCCAGAAAGTGTCCAATCGCAAAGCCAAGAAGTGGAAGCGCTGCCCACAAGGCACGTTTATCCAAACCGAGCACCATTTTGTTTCTCTTCTTGTTGTTTTTATGTGTTGTTTAGCTTTGACTTTTTAGCGCTGCGCTTTGAGCTTCCCGCTGCTGTTGGCGTTTCCAGTCGCGTGTGTGGGACCAGTCTGCGTAGATGGAGCCGACTGCAACAGTTGGAAAGAATATCACTGCACCGTACTTTCGCGCCAACTGCGTTATTATGCTACTGCCCATATGAAGGTGTGTGTGTTTCAACTGTAAACAAAAACCAGAACAACAAATCAGACATGCAACACGACAATTGTTAGAAGGCCGTCTTATTTTGTTTTCTTTCTTTTTCGTTTGTTACGTAATGCAAATGCAAGCAATGGCACTGCCAATGATATTAACGTGTCTGTGCAATGCAAAACAACTGCTTACTCAGTGTGCACTCAAGACAAGTGGCGCATTCGTTTCCAATAGTTTTTAGGTGGTGTTTAATGCAGCAAATTTTGCCAAATTCGTTGTTATTGTTGTTATTACCTTACGCTTATGCAAACGCCTTGCCGACTAGAGATGTTGACTACGTAACGATATATGTATATCGATAGTTGGGCATTACAACTGAACGACACACGAGTAGTATTGATACTTTGAATAAATAGCTTAAATATAGTCTAGCTTCAATAAATGAAACAAAGATTTTGTTTTTGTTTTGCAGGTGCTGTAAAATGTGTGACATAAGCAGCAAGTCATGACAATTTTTTAATTCCACAAGTTGCTGACTTGACTTCGTTAAGTATTTGAAACAGCTGTTGCACAACATGCGATATTATTAATCGTTGCCAATCGATGCATTGTTGACGACCGCGTGAAATGACGATAACGATAACGATAAGTACTGTCAATACAAATTTGCCGGCGCGGCGACAACTGAGCCGGCATTTTACAAACGAGGTTTTCAATCGTGTGTTGATAAATTTATAAATTGGTGATTGTTTTGTTTGTTAGTTGTTCTTGGTGTTGAACGCGCGCACGCGACTGCTTGTGCATGTAATATAAGATCGATCGCAAATCTGGATGCATGCAATGAGATGATAGCCGTCTCAGAGCCGCCACTGGAATTCGTTCCCCGCGGTCGTCAGGCGGCTGAGGAGCATCCCGGCCCCTCCGAACCGACGCTGCCCAAATTTTTACCCGCCGAGCATTTGCTATTGCAGCGCCTGCAAAACGTCAACATCTCGGCCGCCAGCAAAGAGCCCCAAGAGTTTTGGTCCATACGCGAGATCTACGACGATTACGAGGCGAGCTATGCGCGCGCCCTACGTCGCCAGCAGTTGATTGAGCAGACGAAGAAATGTGGCCCCAAAGCGGCAGCTGCCACCCAGTTGACATCGCTGCCGCAGCATCTATTGCAACCAATACAGATGCACCGCGAGGATCCCATGTGCGATTACTTTGTGAACAACGAGGAGGAGCTGTATGTGAACAAGAATACGGTGATTTGGACGCAGGGCCTGAACGATGACGATGATGGGGTGCATCGACGCATGTGCTTCACCTGCGATACGCCGGTGAAGTTTGCCTGCTTCCTCAATCGTCGCTTCGTTCGCGGCCGCTTGGCCCAGCTGCGAGCGGCTGTTCAACCGGATGAGGATCACTTAACCGCCATTTGTGTGGTGGATCAGGATGCGTTGCGTGTCTATTGTGATGATGGCGAAGATTTCCTCGCCAATCTCGATTTTCCCGTCTCACATCTGTGGCAAACTGTGCACGGTCTGCTATTGGAAAAGGATTCGGGCAATGCTCTCGTCTCCCACACGGTATCCATACCGATGCCCCGGCTCTTCTCCATGTCGCATCCATTGCACGAGGCGTGTCCCGTTGTGCTCAAGACCAGTCGCAAATCGACCGGTTATATGACCGAATCCGAATACAGCGTCGTCTTCACCGCCGAAGATTCGGATCTGGTGCTGCTGTACGATGCCAAGTTCTTCAAGCATTTTGTGGCACGCCTGCGCAAAGTGACGCCTGAGGAGGTCAACAATGTTAGCCAGCAGCAGGAGCTGCTCGGCCAGACGCTGCAAGGACATCGCGACGGGGCTGCCACCAGTGGCATCAACAGCTTCAGCTCCACCAAACTGACGGGAGGTGCTTAACTTACCCCATATACAATTATAATATATATATATATATGTATATATATATATATCTTTTATATATCTTATCAAATCGTTATGAATTATAGTGGAGAATTAATTTGTTCAATTTGCAGCGACTACCAAGTTGAGCGCCACATCGTTGCTGGGGCGCAACAATAATGGGGCAACGTCTGTTAACAATTTCTCTCGATTTGGACTCAGTCAATCGCAATCCTTCAGCGGCGTTCTGGGCCAGTCCAAGTGAGTTGCTCGTATACCGATTAGACACGATTAGTTGACACTGTGAGTGATCCTTATTCGTTTACAGTCGCGCCTTGTTGGGCACACCGCTCAGCCAGCTGCAGAACAGCATCAGTCAGCAGTCGGTGTCCATCAAGGATATGCGCAAGATAACCCATGTCAAGCCGGCAAAGCCCATTGAGCCGGAGATGTGCTTGGAGCACATCTGGACGGAGAATACCTATGGCACGTAAGTTCATGTTTATGGATAATCTTGGAGTTGACCAGATCAGTTTGATTTGTATTTGTTGCTGTTGTTTGTCTTTTGCAGTCAACGCGAATTCTGCGAGATGGCAACGCGTGCCTTCATCCACACGGATCTGGTTGGCCAGACGTATCTGTGCTATCTGCTTGCCCGCTCCTGCCGCCTGCAGCTGGTGCTGCTCAACGGCTACGACACGGATGAGCCGCTGCAGCTGTCCACTTTGGCAGCGACGCTGAATGCAAAGGATGCCGTCGGATTGCCACGATTGCATATGATAGCCGTATTGGATCCGGGCGGCAGTTTGATACTCTACACGGGCACTGTGCTCATCTCCAAGGTGCATATAACGCCGCTGCTCACACGAACGACGCCCGCCGTCCACGTTCAACTGGCCACACCACCACCACCACCACCGGCTGTGCCAGTGCCAACACCAACGCCGACTGCCACACCCACAGCGACAGGAACAGCCGGATTGCAGCTAAAGAGCACAACAACAACAAGCAGCTCATTTGGGGAGGTGCGTCGCAGCAGTCTGCTGCCAACGATAATTGACGCCGATTTCAATGCGTTCGACGAGGAGCTGCACATGTTGTCACCGATTGCGCCGCAACCGATCTCCTATACGCAACGGCAGGCGCATAACGTGTGCAAGGCGCTCCGTGATCCGGCCGGGAATCGCTTGACCCTCGTCTATGCGACGGGACGCATGCTGCGCATCTCGCTGCCGCTGCTCAACGATACACGCTTGATTACACGCTGTGTGGCCGTGTTGCGGCAGGTGTTGAATCCCGGACAGTTTCTGCACTTTATCATACGCTGGTATAGCGCACGGAATCCGCCCGGTTCGAGGGACTACAGCATCGAGCAGGAGTGGCAGCTGTTTCGTAGCACGCTGCTCAGCCTGATGGGTTGCATGGCGGGCACGGCAACAGCGGCCACAGCGGCGACAACAACAACAGCAGCAGCAGCGACCCCATCATCATCCGCTGAGATGAGCAACGAATTGGCTGGGGACGCCTCCGTCGCTGCATCGGCCACTGCGTCTGCCCCCGCCTCCGCCTCCGCCACCTATGTGGTGGATGGTTGCTCGACACCGCCGCTGCAGCCGCAGCAGCAACATGAGTTGAGCTTTCAGGATGATGAGCCGTTGAAGCGACGCAAGTACAACGATTGCGAGTCGTACACCGATGAGGATTGGGAATTTCTGCTGCTGCAAACAACGCTCACATCCTGCCTGCACGACTCCCCGCACATGTACAGCGTGGATGTGACGGCGCCGCTCTTCTGCTCCCTGCCAGCCATATTCTATGGCCTCCATTTGCTGTACGAGGACCTCAAGCTCGACACGATCTTCCAGAGCGGCCTCAACTACCTGGCAACGGTGAGTTGAACTCGACTCGAACGAAACACCTCCTGTGGATGTCCAGCTGAAGTTTGACAAGCATATTTATTAGGGATCAATGGGCATCAGCTGGAATAGTAATTGAGTCGAATTAGCTCTGCAGATCCGTTTAAGAACAAGGAATAACTAAAGGAATCTTCCAACTTCTCTAAGCGTCTCTGCAAACTTGCCTTAATCTCAAACAATATCTTTGCAGTTCCTGCATCAGCTGGCCATCGATATGCAGTTGGAGAGCTATATTCTGCACTATCATTTGGACTTTCCGGAGCTGACACAGAAGACAACGAAGCTGACAATGCTGAGCGAGGAGCATGGCGCCCAAATGTTGTACCAGGAACTGTTGCGGATGCCGGCGCCCAGCATCTATGCGCAGCTGGAGCATGTGCTGCGCGGCCGGGAGGAGGTGGCGCCCTACAGCTATGTGGAGTGCATCAATGAGCGCAGCCGGAATGTGGTTCAGCTCATCTCGCTGGTGTTGCATGGCCACCACAAGCTGAAGCACTGGTGGCATCTACTGGAACATTTTGGCGCCGTCCAGTCCAACTATCCGAAGCGACCCAAGCGCAGCATCTCAGCAGATGTGCCGCGTTGTCATCAGGTGATCGAGCTGCTGCTGTGCATGCAGATGACGCGACGGGATATTACCCGCCTGCCGGCTGCAGTGCATCTGGTGCTGGCGGAGGCGCTTGAACGGGCACGTCTAACACCGCCCGTCGGCAGCAGTTGGGCTGCCTATGAATTGATTTTGCGGCCCGAGTTGGCGGCACACGCACAACTGCCATTCCTGGAGACGACCATTGGGCAGCCGCACTGCGGGCGTGTGTACAAGGAGGATTCGCTGTCGCCACGCCTGGCGCCGAGCAGCGGTGAATTGCCGATGCCCGAACCGGATGCGGATCATTTGCGACACGATGGCATGGACAATATGGATACGAAACTGTTGCGTCTACGCTTCCCAGACGATATGCGGGTGGAGGAGGTGCGTCGCCTGCTGAACAGCGCCGATCCGGTATCGATTGAGGTGCAACAGTCGCCGGGCACCAGCGATCACGAGTTCATCGAGGAGCAGGAGAAACAATTGTTCGCCTACTGTGCACGCACCATGACCTTGCCACTGGGCAGGGGCATGTTCACGCTGCGCACACTGCTGCCGCGTCCCAGCGATAATATGCCCATGCCCAAGCTATGCCTGGCCGGGCGTGAGCCCGTCAAGGGCACCACCATTGAGATGCAACAGATCGAGTTTCCGGCCAATATGCATCAGTGGCCATCGTTTCACAATGGTGTTGCCACCGGCCTAAAGATATCGCCGCAAGCGCAGGACATCGATTCCACGTGGATTGTGTACAACAAACCGAAAACCCAAGCCAACAATGGCCTGGAACATGCCGGCTTCCTCATGGCCCTGGGACTGAATGGGCATCTGCGCTCGCTCTCCTTCATGAGCATCTTCAAGTATTTGGTCAAGTGTGATGAGATGACCAGCGTTGGCCTGCTACTGGGCATTTCGGCTGCCCATCGCGGCACCATGGACACGAAGACAACAAAGTTGTTGAGTGTCCATCTCGAGGCACTGTTGCCGGCCACCGCCATGGAGCTGGACATACCGCAGAGCACACAAGTGGCCGCCCTCATGGGCATTGGCCTGCTGTATCAGGGATCGGCGAAGCGGCACATTGCCGAGGTGCTGCTGCAGGAGATTGGCCGGCCGCCGGGCCCCGAAATGGAGAACAGTGTCGAGCGGGAATCGTATGCGATGACGGCGGGCTTGGCACTTGGTCTTGTCACGCTCGGACAGGGTGAATCGCCGGCGGGATTGCGTGATCTCCAACTGCCCGATACGCTGCATTATTATATGGTTGGCGGTGTCAAGCGACCGATTGGTGGCTCCCAGAAGGAGAAATATCGCCTGGCCTCGTTCCAGGTGCGCGAGGGCGACAACGTCAACATCGATGTGACCGCACCGGGCGCCACTCTGGCGCTTGGACTGATGTTCTTCGATTCGGGCAATGAGGCGATTGCCGAGTGGATGCGACCGCCCGACTCACGCTATCTGCTCGACATGGTCCGACCCGATTTCCTGCTGCTGCGCACCATTGCACGCGGCCTAATTATGTGGCAGCAGGTGCAGCCGGATAACGATTGGTTCCAGTCCCAATTTCCACACAGCCTGCGACCCCATCTCCGATTGCCGTCGCGCGAGGAGCAGACGCCCGAGGACAGCGATGTCGACTACGAGGCCATCACGTAAGCAACTCAAACATCTCCGATCAGCAGATTAACAGTCTGTCTCCGTCTCCGTCTCCGTCTCCGTTTTTATGTGAACTACTTCCTCAGTTTTGATTAGACTCCGATTGAAGGTTCATTTTGGTTAGATTGTATTAGATTGATTGGTTGCCTGCCAGTGCTGGGAAACGCCATTTTCGATGCTGTTGAAACAGTTTTGTGCTGAGCCACATCAATCAGCATCAATCATTTGAGAATTTGCCACACACCCAGCATCAATCATTTGTGCAAAGAATTGAAATTATTGTTTTAAAAAAAGGGGCGACAATCAAGATAAATACAAATAAAAATATTCTTTGCAAGTCATAAATGAATATCTTCAAATGTGATTGATAATTTTTTTGTTTGAAGTGGTTCAATGGCTCATCCTTTCTATCAATCGTATATATATATATATATATATATCAGCTATAATGATTATATCAGCTACAAGCTAAAAATACATTCTTAAAATGCATTGGAAAATTAAATTAAATTAATTAACTAACAACTGATGAAGCTGAAGTCTTTGAAAATAACCTTTGCTTATTGTTATAATTATATTAATCGCTTATCTTTCTGCTCTCTTTGCTTATCTAATTTTGTGTGTGATTCGCAGGCAGGCGTATTGCAACATTTTGGCTGGTGCCGCATTCTGCATTGGCTTGAAATATGCCGGCACTGAGAATCCATCGGCATTTGCCACACTGCGTGCGGTCATCAAGGAGTTCCTCGGCTTTCCGGGCACACCGATGGGCGAGTGTGCCGGCCGCACCACAATCGAGAGCTGCCTGATGGTGTTGCTCATCTCGATATCGCTGGTCTTTGCCGGCTCCGGCAATTGCGAGATATTGCGTATCATTCGATATCTGCGCTCCCGCGTCGGACCACAATATCCGCACATTACGTACGGCTCCCACATGGCCATACATATGTCGCTGGGTCTGCTGTTCCTCGGCGCTGGCCGCTACACCATCGCCAAGACACCCGAATCGATAGCGGCGCTCGTCTGCGCCTTCTTTCCCAAGTTTCCCATTCACAGCAACGACAATCGGTGAGCATATTTGAGCTATTAATTATTGCTGGTCTAAGGATTAAGTTTGGATTTGTTGTTTGCAGTTACCATCTGCAGGCACTGCGTCATCTGTATGTGCTGGCTGTGGAGCCGCGTCTGTTTCTGCCGCGCGACATCGACACGCATCAGTTGTGTTTGTGCAACATTTCGGTGCTGGAGGTGGGCGCCAATGTGATGCGTCGCCTGCCAATCGCACCGTGCATCCTGCCCGAGCTGAGCACCCTCGAACAGGTCATTGTCGATGACGAGAACTATTGGCCGGTTTGCTTTGAGCGTTCGCGCAACTGGCATCAACTGGAGAAGGCACTGGAGCTGTGCGCTCCAATCGATATTAAGAAACGCACCGGTTGCCTATCCCATCTGGAGGATCCGGATCGATTGAAGAGCATGCTCGCCCAAACCCTAACCATGGAGCAGAGCATCTGCTGGCAGGTGGATGTCAATGATCTGCAGCAGTTTGCCAGCGAGCGACTGGTCAAACCGTTTCTCAACCGATTCCTGGACACCAAGGGCACATCGCTCAGCTATGTGGAGCTGAGCAAGCGGCATCAGTTGATGTTGCTCTTCTACAATGCTGTGGTCAATGACCGCATGCATCTGCTGCCAGTGTATTTAACGCTGTTCGATCACGTCACCAAGAAGATGGCCAACAACAATGATGTGTGGCAGGTGAAGCTGCTCGATGCGTATTTGTGTGGCAGCCGTATTGTGGGGCAGCCAATCGAGGAGCATAGCCTAATCTCTGTGGATCTCGTACAGATGATGCAGGAGATGTTCAAGCTGCAGGTGGAGGACTGGACGAGTGAACAGTGCCTGGCATTGCGCGAATATCTCAGCCAGAAGCGACTCGAGCCCAGTTTTGTGGGCAGCATCAGTGCGCAGGATTTGCAGCGTGTCTTCTGCATCATCAACTATTTCAATCTGATGCCGAATCTGTTGAGTAACGTTGACCTGAGCGCCGGTCCCGTCAACTATTTGCGCATCATGCTCGAGTTCAACAAGTTGCAGCTGAGTCCGCACACCATTTTTGGACTGCTCAAAATCTTTCAGGCGCTGGCCAGCATCTGTGACTCCGAGGATGGTGATGATGATGCTGAGAAGGAGGAGGACGAGGACGAATCTGTTTGAATCTGTTATCGCTGCGCTGTTCTCTACAGCCGTTATCGATTATGTTATCGTTTTACAGACCGCAGCAATTGTGCATTTATCGATGCTGCAACTGAAAACTGCCTTGCAACACTGAGATTTACCAATTAGGAATCTAATTATATATATATATATATATATATATATATAATTATATATATATATATATATATACATATAATAATAATACAAATAAAAATTAAAATCAATGAAATTATTTGCTTTAATAATCGATTAATGATTTGCTATCGAATACATTGTCAAAGCTGCTGTTTTGCAAAAACTTTGCGACTGAGATTTACACTTGAAACTGTTGCCAATTCTAAATAGATATATATATATACATATGTATATAGATATAGGCGATTTACATGTTTATAACAATAACACAAACTACGCAATTGCTTATAGCCTCTGAGCAGAGGCTTACTCATCCCATTTTGCTAGACCTTCAAACAATTCGCTGGCGCTCCGAGCCGGGAGTTTCCTCGACGCCCAATTTGACGCGACGCAAGCGTTGATACAGATAGATGCCCATCAGTGGCAGCGGCGTCATAATTGCCACGGATACCGGCACCACTGTCGTCAGATCCGCCTGCGGCTGTGGCAAGGTGGTGCGCAGAAAGAAGATCGCAATTCCCGTATTCTGGATGCCCGTCTCGATGGCAATTGTCAGCGCATCGGCTGCATTCTGGTTCAGCAGCTTCGCCGCCAGCCAAGCGATTGTATAGCCCAATAACGGTAAACATAAGCCAGCCACGGCAATCTATCAACGAAAGACAGAGACAAAGAAAGAGAGACAGAGAGAGAGAGAGAGAGAGAGATTAAGGGTTTTATTACTATTATTCATATTTGCATAAGTTGGGGGAAGAAACTTAAATCCAAAAAGTTCTTTATTATATATAAATAAAAAAACGATGCAAAGACTTTTTTTTATGGAAATAAAAAATATTAAATTACTTTCAAATGGAAGAGTATTAAAAAAGTACGAATATTTGTAATAAATTGAAGACATTTCATGAGAAATAAATAAATTAAATTTATTAATAAGAGCAGCACTTTTCAAATGGCAATTTTAATTATGAAAAGTTGAAGTTGAATAAAGAAAAAGGCATTACTAAAAGCCAATTATTTAATTTAAACTCTATTCAAGTTAAGATTATTTATTATACAAATTCATGTCTAGTTAGAAGAGCCGTATTTGTAGTAGCTGATATGATATAATATATACTTTAATACTACACCCCAAATCCAAAATACTCTCATTTGTCCCAGAAATGTTCCCAGACTTATTGGACTGTCCAATTGGGATTCCCTTGCGAACCTGATGCGCCCAAAAAAGGCAACTCTCCTTCAAATAATGCTCTCTGAGACATTTTTGCCCTGTCCTAGTCAGATTGACGTAATCTTTTTTAGCTCTGGAAAGGATCCATTTTGCTTTCTTTCTTTATAGTTTATAGTTCTTCTCTTTCCAATTTTTAATTGTTGCAGGGTATATATAGAAATGGGAGAGATTTGTAAGATTTTGTTTTGGGTTCGGTTAGCGCTCACCTGCCACGAGAAGAGCTGGAACAGATAGAAGTTGGTGACGATCGCAAAGATGACAATGAAGAGGATGAGGCAGGCCGAGATGGGCTTGAGCAGGCGAACGAGCCAGTGTGCCATGCGTGGCAGGCAGCGTTGAATGGCCAGACCGATGAATAGTGGCACAATCAGACTGCCACAATATGTGGCTATTTTGCCATACGGCACCTGCATGCCCGCCCTCTCGAAGATCAGCTGACCCAGCGTGAATATCCACAGTGGCATCGTGCCAAAGGCGGCCACATTGCTAACGGTTGTCATCAGCACCGACAGATTGATGTTGGCATTCAACACCGCCGACCAGGTGTTGGAGGCGCCACCACTTGGCGCAATGCCCGTAAAGAACAGGCCCAACTGCATCGCTGGCGATTCCGGGAACACAAAGATGCCCAACGCATAGCTGAGCAGTGGCATCCCCAGCACCTGGGTGATGAACCCGATGCAGGGACCAACCGGACGCGTTATCAAACCCTGCAGCACCTCCACATTTAAGGCAGCCCCAAAATTGATGTACACCAGCGACATCAGCAATATGATCGAGCCAACGAACACATGATCGATGATCCGTTCCGGTCGGAGCACCTGTGCCACCAGCTGGCTGTTATCGCTGTTGTTGGCGCTCTGACTGCTTCGGTTCGTCCACGCATCCCACAGGCGCACCGAGATGCGTGCCTCGCCCAGAAAATGTCCATCGATTCGAATGCGACCCGTCCAATTGTTCAGCGCTGCGTGCAACGGAATTGTGGCATTCTCTGGTGCAACGCTGGCCAAATGCGAATCATCGCTGACCAGGCGAAAGCTGTAGCGATTTGCGCTCGATCCCAGTTCGCTGGGTATATCCCAAAGATGCAGTTCGACATCAGCGCTTGTCTCCATTTGCAGATGCAACGAGGCTGGCTTAAAACGCGCCTGCCAACTTTCTGCTGGCAACGCCAGTTGCCCAACGATCAGCAGGAGTGCAAACCGCAGCATTCCCATTCGCATCATGATCAAAATGTAACTGAAACAATCTCTTCAATTATCTCGCGTAATCGACAAAGAAACACAAAAACACACACACACATATACACACATAGATACATGCATATGAACGTACTTGGCATGTACCTTGCGAGCGAGAGCGAGATCGAGCTACAGTTGCGAGCTTTGCTGCTCTCTTTCGCTAAGAGAGAGTCGGTATCACAACAGCAACAGCACAGAAACTGACCTGTAGAAACAGAGTTTTTAACAGCGCTTGCTGCTCTTTTTCCCCCTCTAGGAGAGAGAGTCGGTATCACAACAGCAACAGCACAGAAACTGCACTGTAGAAACAGAGTTTTAACAGCGCTTGCTGCTCTTTCTTTCCCCTCTAGGAGAGAGAGTCGTTATCACAACAGCAACAGCACAGAAACTTCAATGTAGAAAAACGATTTTAGGAGCGATTGCAGTTCTTTTTTTTGAAATTACAACAGCAAAGAGACTTCAATTTAAAAAAAAAAGTGTGTTGACAGCGTTTTCAAAAACGAGCTTTACAGCCGCTCTTTTCACTCTAAGAGAGCGAGAGAGAGAGATAGAGAGTCGGCATCACAGTAAACACAACAAATAAATGTAAATGCAGTGTGCAATTTAGGCAGCAATTTCTCAACCAAAATGAATTGATGTTATGTATGCATTGCACATCTGTCAACGTGTGACGTCAGCATAGGCCAACAGCAGTCGTCAATAGCAGCAACAGCAACAACTCTCAACCAAATTGGTAAGTTTCCGCTACTGTGACGCAGTTGTAAACATATTACTCTCTTTCTCTGTCTGTTTCTTACATTCAAGCTGCAATTTAGATATGAGCGAGAAAGCGACAGGGACAGCAATAGCAACAGGTAATTTAGCGTGTCTGTGGCCGCAATTAAAAGAGAAGAGAACAATACAGTTACATGCATGGTGTACAGCTGTTAAAAGTTTTGCGTGTCTGTCTGAACGATCAACGATTAACCGGAACTTTACTAAATATTTAATGCAATCTTCAATTGCTGCTATGCAAAATGGAATATATAAAAACACCGGCAACTGGCAAAAGAGGAAGCTGCTTAATCGGTGATCAGTGATCACCTTGTATATATGTACTTACAGCATGCATGCGCGCACCAGCTAGCCATTAATTAACATGCATGTCCATGTGTGTTTACATCTGTTAATTATGCACAAGTAGCAAGAAGAAGAAAAGAGTTTTATGCGTCGATTTTTGAAATAAAATCATGGATTAAAATGAAAACAAATAAATGCATGTGAGGAGATTGATTCAAGTTTTGATTTTATTATTATGGCTTGCGATAAATGCAAAAAAGAGAACTAAAAAGATAACCACAGGAATTAGGGGATTTGTACTGGAATTGAAGTTGTTCTTGTTGAAATTCACTTTAGTATCCCGTTTAGTATCTGTAATGATCGGGCTTGAAGGGACCTGCCTTGGGGACACCAAGATAGGCGGCCTGCTTGTCAGTCAGCTTGGTGAGCTTAACGCCCAGCTTGTCCAGATGGAGGCTGGCCACCTCCTCGTCGAGCAGCTTGGGCAGGACATGCACCCCAATCGCATACTGTTCCGATTTCGTCCACAGCTCAATTTGGGCCAACACCTGATTGGTAAACGAATTGGACATGACGAAACTGGGATGACCATGGGCACAGCCCAAATTGACGAGTCGCCCCTCGGCAAGCAGGATGATATGGCGTCCGTTTGGCATCGTATACCGATCCACTTGTGGCTTCACAGTCACCTTGGACTTGGCATTGGTGTTCAGCCAATCGACATCGATCTCACAATCGAAATGGCCGATATTGCAGACGATGGCATCGTCGGGCATGTTGAGCAGATGGGTCGATGTGATGATGTCGCGACATCCAGTCGTTGTCACATAGACGGACGCCTCCTTGCTGGCCTCCTCCATGGTGGTCACCTCGTAGCCCTCCATTGCCGCCTGCAATGCATTGATCGGATCGACCTCGGTGACGATGACACGACCACCGAATCCCTTCAGTGCCTGGGCGCAACCCTTGCCCACATCCCCATAGCCAGCGACGCAGCAAACCTTGCCAGCAATCATCACATCCGTTGCCCGCTTAATGCCATCGATCAGCGACTCCCGGCAACCATATAAATTATCAAATTTACTCTAAAACAACAGATGATATATATATATATATATATATATATATATAACTGGATATAGATAAAGATAAGTGTGGAAAGGAGATGGAGAATTTACCTTGGTTACCGAATCGTTGACATTGATCGCTGGTACACCGAGTTTGCCGTCCTTGAACATCTTGTAGAGATTGTGGACACCAGTCGTTGTCTCCTCACTGAGACCCTTGATGCCCTTCAAATAGTTGGGGAAACGTTCGTGCACCAAATTAGTCAGATCCCCACCATCATCCAGTATCATGTTCAGGGGCTGGCCATCGGGAAAGACGAGCGTCTGCTCAATGCACCACATGTACTCCTCATCGGTTTCCCCCTTCCACGCATAGACTGGCACGCCAGTTGCCGCAATTGCCGCCGCTGCATTGTCCTGTGTGCTGAATATGTTGCAACTGGACCACTGCACCTATAGTTTAGCACCAACAACACACAAAATGCAGAATGAGTTAAGGATTAGCATTTGAAAGACACAAAAGCGACTTGTTTCTTAGCATATCAATCGGTTTCCTCTAATCTTGGCCTGAGGGGGGTCAGCTCTCTGAGCCCGCCCAAAAAAAAAAATGAAAATTTAGAGATTAGTTGTTATCGGCACGCCTTGAACTTCAAGTGTGACCTCCGAGCATCAAAAATAAACATTTTTGTCAACAACAAAAGGCAAAAAGATTTTGAGATAATGCAGCAGAATGGGGCACATGGCAAAGTGTTGATAAAGATGCTGTTAGAGATGCCTCTTCCCACATGGCAACGAGCAGCGTATTGATAAAGATGTTGCTAGAGATTAACCAGCCCATGCCCCTCCCCTTCCTATTTCCCCACCTTCCCCGGCTGCTGCTGCCTAAAGATGTTGCTAGAGAGTCCACTTCCCACATGACAACCGATTGACAAAGCTGTTGCTAGATATCCCCCTGCTCCTTCCCATTCCCCTGGCTGCTGCCGCTTTCTTACTTGGGCGCCCAGCTCGACGAGGGTCTCGATGAGTACGGCCGTTTGGACGGTCATGTGAAGGCAGCCGGTGATGCGGGCACCCTTAAGTATCTTGGACGGGCCGTATTTCTTGCGGCACGCCATCAAGCCGGGCATCTCGTTCTCCGCAATGATGATCGCCTTGCGTCCCCATTCGGCCAGACCGATATCGGCTGTAGATCACATATATATATATAGTACTAATATAACCTCAGCCACAAAAAAACATGTGCGCCGAAAAAACACACACAATACACACATATATATATGTGTGTATTGTGTGTGTATATATTGTGCCTGTTGCGCTGCAGATTTATTTATAACTCACCAACTTTGTATGCAGGCTTGGAGTTGGACATCTTGCTGGTTTAGTCTTATTTTGTATTATCACGAAGGAAGAGGAGGAGCTGAACGACGTCAAGCGACGACTGACGACCGTATTGACAACGCGCGCAACGTTAAGTGACCAAATCTATATATTTTAAGATCGTATGAAATGTGCGAATCTATCGACTTATCGATTTCAGCCGCTTATCAGAGTTGCTAAATTGTTCAATTTACGATCTAGGTGTCGTGCAATAGTTGCACATAGTATCGATATATCGGTAAGCGTACACACAAGCAGCCTGCGCAAACTATCGAACGAAAATAATCAACAAAACACAACAATCGTACGTACGTAATACAAACAACTACAGAACATACAAAGATAAGCAGAAAACCCGTTTAAAATAAATTGAATACGTATAACACAACTACAAATGTGAAAAAAACAAAAAATCAACGCACCCCGTATTCGATAGTTGTTTAGGTTAGCAGCACTGGTGGAATTTGGTACATATAAAAGCCAGTTGTGCCCCACACAGAGATATCGGCGCCATTTTATTTCTCGTCGCTCGTTGCTCGCAACTCGCTGAACGATTATCCGCTACTCGCAGCAATTGGCACACACGCGTTTTCCAAATCGTGGTTTTTTTCGGACCTCCGTTTATTTTTTTATAGTGTGCAAATCGAACAAGCTAATTGATCAAGCCACAAATTCACAACATACACATAGTGCTAATAAACAATGCATATGCGACAGTGCTCACTCTGCCCACAGAATTAAATTGAATGCATGCGTGTGTTGCGTGTTGCTATTCTTTTCGTTTTTTTTTTGATTGTAAGTGCCGAACGCAAAGTACGAAAGCGACGCATAATTCGACGGCAACGCGACGTTGATGTCCATTTGTGAGTGTGCGTGCGTTCGTGTGTGTGTGTGCAATAAAATACAACAAATAAAGCAACAACAAATACAACCAAGTGCAAAAGACACAAAAAGACAAACACAAAAAGAAATAGAAATAGAAGAAAAACACACACACACACACGCACACAGAGAATATATTGTCAGCAAATCAAACAGGGAAAGGCAAGGCTGCTGCTGCTGCTGCGCGCGTGTGTGTATGTGTGTGTGCGTGCGTAAAACAGACAAAAGAGGCGCGCGCGGCGTGCAATGCGCTAAAAAAGCAATAGCAGGCGGGTGAGGAGGGGTAAGTGTGTGTTCGTAAGTGTGTGTAGCGGCGTGGCTCAAAAAGCAAAAAAAAAAACTACAATTTATGCATATTTGTATATTAATTTTGTGCAAACCATAATTTAATTTTTAAATTCGATATATATATATATATATATATAAATAGTTCAACTAGTTTCATATTTATTTGTTACAGTGCAAGGCCAATCGACGTTGCAACAGTGGGGCCGCTTCATTTTTAGAGTTACTTTTTTATTTTTTTAATTTTGCATTGTTGCATTTTGTGCGTGTGAGTGAGTGCCGAGTGCGACCGGTAAAATTCCAATAATGTCTGCATATGAGGATGGCCAACCGCAACGGGAACAACAGCAACAACACCTCCAACATCAGCAGCATCTGCATCAGCAGCAAGAGCAAGAACAAGAACATTCACCGTTATTACGCTCTTCCTCCATGCACAATGACCACGTGAGTACAGCAACACTCAACACTATCCACAAAAGATGGCGCTAAACTTGAATTTTAACTTTGCAACTTCTTTGTTTAATTTCGTTGTGTTTTGCTTGCAGTCGATCATTGGCAAGGTTAAATTGTGCGTCAAGGGCATAATACCCAATTCGGTGACCAAATGGTTCTCGCCATCGCCGTCGGATGACAATACGCAGCTGCAGCAGGAGCAACAGGAGCAGCAGCAATCAGCGTCGTCATCGCATCATCATCATTATCAACAGCAGCAGCTGCAGCTGAATGGAAGAATGTCGCAGCGCAGCATATTGAAACGGCGACGCATTGCTTTGGATGATGCGTCCGATATGTCCATAATGGACGATGGCACCGAAGCTACGGATCTGAATGATGAGGAAGTTCAGTTAGCTGATAATATAGCCGAACATGATCTGGCTGCCGAGGATGAGTTAACGCGTCGCAGTGAATATAATGTTAGCCTGTTACGCAATCGTCAACAGCAGCTGATTGCGACGGCTAACGCTCATAATAATAATAATAACAATGATAATGATAATGATGATGACGATGATGACGACGACGATGACGATGATGACGAGGAAGATGCCGAGGCTGAAGCCGAAGCCGAAGCGGACGAGAACAACGACGACGACGACTATGTCGAAACGCAATTGCCAAAGCGACGACGTTATGAGGTATTCAATCAAGTCTAAATACAATTTCAATCAGAATTATTAACAACTTTTGTCTGTCTGTGTTGGAAAACGGCGACTATCCACTATGGTCACCCTAAGCATGCTTAATACTTGTGGTGGTCAGCCCAATCCAAGTTGGAGCTTTGTCCCAGTTAGCTAGCTATATATAGCTATAGACAGATAGAGCATATATATTCCTGATCAGTCGTCTGTCTATGTTGGTTTATTTACTGGTTTGGTTAAAGTTGTTGCTCTCCCTTTTTTTGCAGCCAACAATTGAACAATTGGCGTCCAGTGGTGCTCCTCGTTCATTGAATGCAACGCAACAACAACAACGGGACATCACGCGGTGTCGTCGTCCACCGCTGCATGCCTCGACACCCGCCTCGAGCGATGCACTGCGTCGCCGACAGCGTGAGCCCGCCTACAATTTCCTAACCATGGTCGGCGGTACGAACGGCAACAGCGATACGGCTGCTGTTGCCACCAGCGGCGATTTGCCGACCAGGTGAGTAGCTGCTCCTATATTATATATATATATATATATCTATAAATATATATGTATATGCAACACAATATAATTATTATGATTGCTGTGTTTTTTTTTGTTTTTGGACTAGTTCAAGACGCACGCTGAACATTGAGCCAATGACTCATCGACGCGATACATCACTGAGCAGCTACAAGCGACACAATCTGCAAAATTATCGCCGGCCCGCAATGCCAAATAAGCGTAGCTGTGACACCATCGTCGAGCAGGCCACCGACGAGGAGCAGCAACAGCAGCAGCATCAGGAGGATCAGACAAACAACAACAACAACAATAATAATAATGTTAACAAAAATAACAATGATAATATTTATACGAAACGAGGAGTTTCAGGAGCTGGACTTGGTGGTGGTGGCGGTGGTGGCGGCACCGATTCTCATTCAGAGTGCGGCAGCAGTGAGAGTCAGGCGGGTCTGCGCAGCAACATCAACTCATTGTTCTATGCCAATCTGCAGAGTCGCAAATCGATATTCAATTCAACAGCAACTGGAACAGGAATAGGAGCAACAATGCTGCCGCATCATAATTCAACATTATCACTCAATTCAATGCGGCCGCGTCGTCGTTTCAATGCCTCCATTTATGGCAGCTGGTCGGCGCTAAGCGATAGTCGCCTCCTCAGCAGCAATCGGAGCAATCCGATGTCATCGGCATCATCATCAACGAATGTCGCCGCCAACGAGTCACCGTTCTATCCAGGACCAACAGCATACGGTGGTGCGTCTGCCAATTATCGCCACTACAGAAACAAACTGATCAACAGCAGCAGTTGCAGCAACAACAGCAGCCTCAATCGCTCCGGCGGCAGTTCGCCAGCGTTGGCCTACAGCGACAACAACAACAGTACAACGCGTCTTTGGAACGGCAACGGCATCGAGGCAGTTGTAATGCGACCAAAAACCGTCAATAGCAGCAGCAGCAACAACAACAATAATCCTAGCAGTAGCAGCAACAGCAACAGTTGTTTTCCGTATTTATCGCAGACAACACAGCGTATACTCAACTTGATGCAGAATCATACAACGCCACTAATGGAGGCAAGAAAAATGGGCAATGCACTGCGCGAACATCAGCAGCAGCGTCTCAATAGGATTGCCTACAAGCCCTATTCATATACAAAAACAGCACTAGCAGGCGCAAACAACAACAGCAACAGCTGCAGCAGCATTGTGTCCACTATGATGAAAATGCTGGAGCAGCGTCGCATGCAACGTACACCTGGCAGCAGCAGCAACATTAGTCAATCAGAACAGCAGCAGGAAGAGTCGCAACAACGACAGCAACAACAACAATCGCAACAGCAACGTTACCGTTTGTATGCCAAAAACAATAACGAAATTTCCTCCGTTTCGGGCAGCTTGAGTCATTCAAATAAAATGCGCACACGCCTCTCACATCAGACGCGCAAGGATGCGCGCAGCGTGCAACAGGAGGAGTTGCCACCAGCACCACTCGAATTGCCGAACATCCCCTTTCCGTTAATGAGCAGCAAGCCCAAATTTGATTTGGTAATAACAGCGCCTACAGTCAAGCCAGCTGTTCCAGCTCCAGCAGCAACAGCAGCAGCAGCAAAACCAGCCATCTCGAAGAACACAGCAACAGCAGCAACAGTTGCTGCTGTCACACCTCCTGCGTCTCAGCTCAACAGCAACAAGAACAGCAACAACGACAGCAACAGTACAACTTATATATTTGATGCACCAATTGTGCTGGTCAGCGACAACGGCATTCACCACAACCAATTACCAATTGTCTCGCCCAATTTTACATTTGAGCAGCCAATGCCAATTGTGATGCAGCCCAATGGAGGCGCCACCAACAAAAACAACAACAACAGCAGCAGAAATCATAGCTTAATAACCAGCGGCAGCGTGTTGGATGTGCTGCTACCCAAGCCAGCAGTTACACCAGCAACTGTTGGCTTCGGTGATCAGTTCAACAAATCGTCGAGCGAATGGGAGTGCGAGATTTGCATGGTGCGCAACAAAATGAACGCCAGCAAATGCATTGCATGCGAATCGTTACGCAAAACGACAACAACAGCAGCAGCGGCGGCAGCAACAGTGAACGCTGCCAGCAGCAACAGCAACAGCAGCTCAAGCAACGGCAGCAACAGCAACAGCAGCAGTTTTGCTAGCAATACCAGCAGCAGCAACAGTATGCCAGCTGCTGTTGGCGGCTTTGGCGGCGCATTCAAGCCCGATGCGAATAGCTGGGAGTGTGGCAGCTGCATGATAAGGAACCAGGCCAGCTGCAACGCATGCATTGCCTGCGAAACGCCCAAACCCAAGAGCAATATCACCCCCAGCAACAGTAACAAAAACAACAGCAGCAGCATTGCTCCAGTTGTCAGCGGTTTTGGTGATGCCTTCAAGCCCAAGGCGAATACCTGGGAATGTGGCACCTGTATGATAACCAATCAATCCAGCAGCAATGCGTGCATTGCCTGCGAGACGCCTAATCCCAAAGCGAAGAACAGCAATAGCACCAGCAGTAGCCTTAGTTTGCTGCCAGCAACTGTTGCTGTTGCCAGCGGTTTTGGTGATGCATTCAAGCCCAAGGCGAATACCTGGGAATGTGGCACCTGTATGATAAGCAATCAATCTAGTTGCAATGCGTGCGTTGCCTGCGCGACGCCCAATCCCAAAGCGAAGAGCAGCAACAGCAGCGGCAGCAGCAACAATAAAAGCACCACAACAAGTAGCAGCAGCAGCAACAGCTTCAAGTTTGGGTTTATAGGAGGTGAGCAGCGGGTGGTGGTGCCACCGAAGCCAGCTGCTGCACGCTGGAATTGTGAGGCGTGCATGGCCGAGAATGAGGAGATGCGTCAAAAGTGCATTTGCTGCGAGCAACAGAAGCCGAGCGCCAATAACGATGAGGCATTGAATGGTTCGTCGTCGGTGCCGAAGTTTATGTTTGGCTTTAATCGTACAGCAACAGTTGCACCAACACCAACATCAGCAGTAACAACAGTTGCTGCGGAATCTGCATTTGTTGCCAGTAACGTGACAGCAAAAGTTGCTGATATTGCTGCTGCTGTTAAACCAATGTTTGGTGCGCCCACAGCAATGTCGAATAGCAGCAGCAGCAACACTAGTTCCAGCAACAGCAGCGGCAGCAACAGCTTCACCATAAGCACCAGCAACAACAACAACGCAGCAGCAGTAGCAGTACCAACCACCACAACGTTTAATTTCGGCAGCAGCAACTTGCAGCCAGCAGCAACAACGACAGCAGCAACAGCTGTTAATATTGGTACAACAGCAACTACAGCAACAACAACACCAGCAACATTTTCATTTAACAACAATCAATCAGCAGCAAGCAACGCCGCCAGCAGCAACAATTTTTTGTTTGGTGCGCCAGCAACAGCTTCTGCAGCACCAGCAACATTTTCATTTAACAACAATCAAGCAGCTAATGCAACAGCAACAGCAGCAACAACAACAACAACATCAACAACATCAACAACATCAACAACAACAACATCAACAACAACATCAACACCAGCAGCAACAACAACAGCAACAGCAAGTATCAGCAGCTTATTTGGCGCAACAGAAACAGGTGGCTTTGGCGCTCTTTTAGCGCCCAAGAGCAACAGCAGTAGTGGCAACACAACAACAACCACAACAACAGCAACAAAAACAATGCTGGGCTTTGGCAACAATATCAACAGCAGCAGCAGCAGCAGCTACTCGCCGTTTAGTTTTGGGGCCAAGCCAACAGCAGCAGCACCGACAACGACAACAGCAGCAGCAACAGCTGCCGCGACCACAACAACCAATAGCAGCAGCAGCAGCACAAAACCACTCAGCAGCTTTGGTTGGCCAACAGCAGCAGTAGCAGCAGCAGCAACTCCTAATGCCAATAATAGTGCAACGTTGCCAACTTTTGTCATGTTCGGTGGCAACACAACAGCAGCAGCGCCAGCTGCAGCAACGGCAGCAGTAGCGCCACAACAGCAACAACAACAACAGCCTATTAGCAGTGACAGTGGCATCTCCGCTGTCTTTGGCAATGTAAGCAATCCGTTTGGTGCAGCGTCTTCCTCAACGGCAGCAGCGCCAGTTCTTGGCAATAGCAACAGCACCAGTACTAGCAACACAACCACCAGCAACAGCCCGTTTCGTTGGCCAACCGGAGCAGCAGCAACAGCATCAACAACTCCTATTGCCAATAATAATCCTGCCACCAGTGCTGCCACAGCGACAACGTTGCCAACTTTTGGCAGCGGCAGCGTCATGTTCGGTGGCAACACAACAATAACAAACGCAACACAATCCTATTTTGGAATGGCAGCAGCAACAGCAGCAGCGCAGCAGTCGCAACCCATTGGCAACAGCAGTGGCAACGGCAGTGGCAACGGCAGTGGCAACGGCAGTGGCAGTGGCAGTGGCATCTCCAACGTCTTTGGCAATGTTGCAAATCCATTTGGTGGTGCATCTTCCACGGCAACAGCAGCGCCTGCCGCATCGCTCTCAAATATATTCATCAACCCAGCGGCAACACAACCAACACTAACAGCAGCAGCAGCAGCAAAAACAATTCCTAAACCGGCATTTAACTTTAGCAGCGGTGTTGCTGCCACAGCCACGGTAAGTGTTGCACCTTTATAGCAACTAGACGAGTCTATATAGCCATTTCCGGACTTTTGTAGTCAGACTCAGTTGAAATGCAATCTTGATGAAATTTGGTAAATATCCCACTGAAGGCAGTACATTGGGTACATAGGATGACTCGATTAGATCGTATCGAATCGTAACACTATATCAGAAGCGGATGGATTGAGAAACGTTTTGAAAATAATGATTTTAGCGATTGTGATCAATTCTAACACTGTTAGCACTGGGTTACCAGACATACTGCACACTGTTAGAATTAGCACAACGTTTAGCATTTAACATGTAACACGCAGTTACTCATTAAAGCTGCCAGAACTTAACATAACATGTAACGTTCGATTTGACACAGTCACTCATAAACAGCTTTCTTTCTCTCTCTCTCTCTTTTTCTCTCTCTTTCTCTTTGTTTCTTGGGCTTTTCTCTCGCAGCCGTCTGCAGCGGGCGTTTTTAATTTCGGTGCAGCGCCGACGAGTGGGACGACGGTTAACAGCAGCGCAGGCGCATTCAATTTTACAGCAAATGCAGGAACAGCAGCTGCGGCGCCGCAAACAGCACCATTTAACTTTTCAGCAAATGCAGCCACAGCAACAGCTGGCAGCGCTGGCAACACTGATGTAAGTTAAATGACAAATGAACAAACGCAAAATGCCCAATTAATTTCTTAGTTTTAAGCCTGGCAACACTGTCAGCATATACATATATTTGTAGTAAATAATTGGGAAATTATTCTTGTTGCTGTTTCTATTATTATTAGTATAATAATTTGTTGTTTTCCATTTTTCCATTACTTTGCATGAAGTCGTTATCTCTTTGACGCTGTGTGTGTCCGTGTTATCGATATATTATCGATAATACGCACATGTATAATATTTGATTATTTTTTTCATTTTGTACTTATTTTTGTATATTTTCTTGTATTTTCGCAAAACAAAAATATTGATTGATGTCCGGCTCTCTCTTTCAATTTTCCAATTGTATACTGTAAACTGTTTTTTTGGGCTGCTGCTACTATTTGTACTACTACCACTATTTCTACTACTATTTTGAAATGTGAAATGTAAAATGTGAAGTTATTTCCACAATCGGAACGACTTTTCCAATTTGGGGCCGCCCCATCGGCGTCGTCGCAGCCATCAGCAAATAAATTGTATAACTTTGCCGGCTCAACGCAGCAAATCCAGGTAAACAGTATATTCCTTTTCAATACATTCACATTCATGTCCTATTTTCACTCATATATCACATTAGCCATAAGTAGTTTGCTCTTTGCGCATATCTCGTTTACTAACTGCCTCATTAACATTACTTTTCAGTTGTTTACATTAGCCCCATAATCATAATATGCACACACTTCAAAATCATATATAATCTATTCTTATTTGCATGCTCTTTTTTAACTAACTACACACACACACATACAGCGACATATGCTAATGAATAACACACACACAAAACACACTCACACACACATCCAACAATCACAGACGGTAAACACTTGCCTCGTATACAGTTGCGGACAAAATAATAGCACCACTCCCAGAAGAAGTTGCAAGTTAAAGCAACTTATGAATACGAATAATAAGAATATCAAGAAAGAAACTATAATTTTAATGAAGAACAATATCACCAGTTTTGAAAAGTGCACTTATAAATAAATAAATATTTCGTTACTTTTAGCTAATTGTTTATTTTGTAAATGTAGTATTTAGTTGCATAAATGGTACTTTTTAAATTAAATAGAATATAAATAATTTATTTATATTTATTGAAAAGAATTCCAAGATTCCAAGTATTCGCCCTAAAACAATATAAAAAAAAATCATTTTTATTTTTTAAAAATTGTTCCATTTTTGTATGCCTTAAAATAAGTGTTGTAGTTGTGCTATTATTATACATACATACATATATATATATATATATATATATATATATATATATATATATATACATACATACGTAGAGAAGAAGGCACTCCACTGCCACTCACTCACTCGATGAGCGAATTGTTGTGTTGTGTTTTTGATATTGTTATTGTTATTGTTGTCACCATTTTGTGTTATTCCATCTTCTAAGTTGGTAGTTGCAATCTTCACCACATATGCACATACATACATACATATTAAACTCTCTCATTTCCCATACATTACACACATATATACATATATACATACATACATACTGCATACCAAAGTACACAAAACAAAGAATTTCAAAATGCCAAATGGAATTGAACAGCAACAAAAATGATGTTCAAAATATTAAAAGGGCGAATAATATGCACATGCGCTAAACATATATATACATATATATATACACACACACATATATATATATATATATATATATATATGTTCATTCTTTTTTGTTTTGTTCTTTTCCCGATTTTCTTTTCTTTTTTTTTGTTGTTGATGTCATTTTAAAATGCGTCCACCAACAAATTGGAGAAACACGTTTAAAAACAAAAACCCAAAATGTCTTTTGCAGTCAACGCCAAACGCCGCCGCTCCGTTCCAATTCAATATCGGCTCCAATGCTAATGCCAATGCCAATATATTCGCGTAAGTAGTGTTTCTGAGTGTGTGACAAGGACAGCAACATTTATTGCTGCTCATACGCTCGCTCGCACGTACGTTCGTTCGTTCTGTGCGCATTGCGCTGCAATCGATCAGAGAGAGAGAGAGAGAGAGAGTGCAGCGACGATGATAATGATGATGATGTGAAAAGAGCAGAGAGAGTGAGGGAGTGGAGGAGTGTGTGAGAGAGAGAGAGAGAGAGAGAGAGTGTGTTTAAGTTGAATTTGGCCAAAAGTTCAATTAAAAAACAAATGGCACACAGACAACAAATACAGTTACATGCATACATACAGAGAGAGAAATACACACACACACAAACACACACACATATACATACACACACAAAGTAACAGTAACAAATGCATTATTAACCGTTAAAAATGACAACTTTTGCATTGCGTACATTAATATCTAAGGCACTTTTAAATGTTGAAACATGTTCATATTATATTTACCATATAATAATACATATACAAATTGATGTTTCATTGTTTATTTTATATATTAATATATGTATTTGCACATGTGTGTGTGTGTGTATGTAGAATGATGAATGATGTGTGAACCTGATCCAAATAATATATTTGTGTTGTTGTGCACCTTTTTTGGTACATTTGTACCAAGTTGAAACGATAATAATTAAATGTGCATTTGATGTCTAGTTTGCTCAATGTTGTCATTTGTTGTGCTCAATGTTTTGCAATGGCAATCGATAAACGATAATCGATATCGATCATAATAATTGTTCCTTCCATATATATATATAATAGCATATAATAATTGACAAGCATTCCAAATTTTGATACACGATATGATAGCAATTGTGTGGCTCTCCTCTCTCTCTCTCTCTCTCTCTATCGCACACTCTCTCTCTGAATAAATCTTGCTCTGTGTGTGAATTGAGAGTTTGCAGTGCGCGTAAATGTCTTTAAGTGTTGCACTGTTCACTGTTTACTATTAACTGTTAACTGTTAATTTTTAACATTGATGTTATATACTAATTATATACGTTGTCTGCTTAACAATCCACCCACCCACCACACCACACCACCAACAGGTTCAACCCACCCAACACTGGCAACAACAACACGCAGAATCAACGCCGCAAAATACGCAATCCAATGATGCGTCGTCAGCCGCCCCGGTAGAATTTCAAATAGCCGCCGCTGTGTATGCTGCTGCTGCTAGTGCTACTGATGCTGCCGTCCATCCGGCGGCGGTGGTCAACGACGTCGACTACAACGAGGACGACGACGAGGAGACGCGACACTATTGGTTAACACTGGAACTCGGAATTGGGACAGCAGCAATGAGCCAGGAACAAGAGCAGCAGCAGCAACAGAAGCAGCAGCAGCAGAAGCAGCAGCAACAGCAGCAGCATAATGTTAATACTGATAACAGCAACAGCAACAGTGGACAGAGAACGACGAGAACAACGACGACGACAGAGACGCCGCAGCACTGCAGCGCAACGCAGCCGCCGCCGGCAGTCATATTGCAGCGTCGCAGTAGTTGCCATTGGCAAAAGTCACAGCACAACAACAGCAACAAATATCGCTATGTGCGCCAACAGACAACAGAAGCAGCAGCATTAACAGCAGCGCAAGCAATAACAGTAGAAGAGACAGCAGCAGCAGCACCAATTAGCGTTGCCAGACAGTTCACATTTAGCAGATCGCTGGCGAATAGCAGCAGCAGCAGCAGGCAAATGCGCAAAACCATCCTTGCCCATCCTAGCAACAGCAACAACACTAATGACGCCAACAACAACGAAGCTGGCGTCATCAGCAGCGCAGCAACAGGAGAACAACGCCAGCAGCAGTAGCAGAGGCAAGCAAGCTGTGCAGTCGCTATAAATTGGAGCAGCGACCCAGCATCGATGACTGAATAAATACACACTTACACACCCTTACACAAATATACATATATACATATTTACATACATACATACATACAACACACACAGCTTCATACAAGCTATATCTATATATAAACATATAAGTTTTGTTGTTGGTGGAGGAAGACAACAGGAACAAGAACAAGAACAACAACAACAAAAGAAGATGAAGAAAAACCAACAATTACGCGATAAATAGTTGTTTATTCTGTTTATTTTTTGTTTCATTATGAAGTTAAATTAATTTTGTTGATTTGTCAAAAGCCCCAAAATATCATGTAGAATATATATAATATATATATATATATATATATATATATACATATATATATATATATATATATATATATATGTATTATAAACTATATAAACTCGAAAAGTATTGCAACAGCAACAACAAACAATTTGAAAATTTTAACTTTATTTTTTTCTGTTGTAAAAATTAACCATTTTTATTATTTATAAATATATTTTATGCTTTTTTCTGCTTGAAAACATATTTATATATAAAACAAAACAAAACCAACAAAAAAAAAACAGCAAAAAAATTAAACATTTTAACCGATGATTATTTAAAATTTACGTTGTGAATTTGTAAAGAATGTTAACACGACATTATAATTTTAAGACAGATACAGATAAAGAAATAGCGCAAAGGAAAAACTATACACATTATATATATATATATATATGTACTTGAAACAGAATCATTTTTGCTTAGACAATTTTTAAGTGCAAACCAAGCCCCCAATCATATATACCATATAGAGATATAGCGAAGCAGGCGCTGGCCGATGTTTATTAAAACGAGAGAAACTAAGAAGAAGAAGGAGAAGCAGAAGTGGAAAGAGTTAGAAAAACTACCGTAATAATGTCGATAGATTTTTGTTGTTATTCACGTTAAGTTTCGATTCAAACACTTCCGTTTCCGAAACAAAAGCATAGAAAACACAAAATCAAAAGCAAAACTGGAATAAAAACAAACCCCAACATAGAAAGAAAAGAAAAAAGAGAAAAACACGAAAACCACAAACAAAACAAACAATTTAGCAATGTAAACTAAATAAACAAAAACTACACTGAATATATATAATATTATATATATATATACTATACTATATGTGTATAGATACATATGTATGCACATATGTATAAGCAAACGAAACACAGAAACAACAACTACAATTATTATGTGCGTGTTTTTTTTTTATATAAAACAAAACAAAAGTAAAATAAGACAAAATGGAAAAACACGAAAAAACAAACTGAAACCCGAAGTCTTAGTGTTAAGCGAATGAAAGAAGAAAAAAAAATGAAAACAAAAATACAAAAATACTGACAGTTGACAAATTGAAATCATAATGTAAATAAGTAAATATAAACGGTATGATAATTAAAAACGTGACAAAATTAAAAAAAAAAAAAAAACCGAAGTATTTTCTTAATTTGTGTAACAGTTGCATCGAATTGGCGCGCACTGTTAAACGTCAAAATGGACCTAATGAGTAGTATTGGTCAAAATATGGATAACATGCCTGCATAACTTAAACAGTGCCATATGAGTACTTAACGGGCATTCAGCATGTTAATACAATGTAAACGTAAGTAAAAATATAAATATATAATGTTTATCAAATAAATATTCGATCAATTGAATTTGCAGTTAAAAGAGCGCATACTGATTAACGTATTGGAAATGTTAGTAAAGTAACGTAAGCGAGTCTGAACGTAACGTATTATTATTCGAGAAGTAGCATCGATATGTAATCGACGTATTAACTCGAAACGGTAAGTTCGAATTTGTCGCTCTGCTGCATACCGTCGTCAGTCACTGCTCGGGTTGTTCAAACAAATGGATTCATTAATTTTTTTATTAAATCAGTATTGTACAAATTACAAAAAAATAGTATCGATATGTTCTGTGATAAATATATAATTTGATATCGCAAGCTCGAGTCTCCAATATCGATAGATATCGATGCGCTATGAACATCCCCAGTTAACAGCGAACGCACGACAAACGTAAATTCGTGGAAATTACGCACGGGTGTTTTTTTCGTAGCTCAATAGGACTATTTGTTTATTTTTTTCGGTTCTAACATAAATGAAGCATACATTGCAAATGCAAAAAAAAAATGCATATATATATTTATGCATATGTCTGATTAGTGTAATTGTTGTTTGTGTCAAATTCGATAAAGGTGAATGCAATTGTTAGATTTTAAGATGGATATCAGATGCAATCAGCGCAACAGTAGTAGCAACTACAACAACCAGAGTAACTACAATAACAACAACAACAATAAGAAAAAGGCTGACTGACTACACCCAAAAAACGTAATACACACACACACACACATGCATACATGGAAACAGTTGATGGCGAGGAATAACAGAAACGACAGGAAAAATGAAGTAAAAGCGACTGCAGCAGCAGTAACGGAACGGCACTTCAGTTGCAGTTGGTAGTTGGAGTGGAGTACATATTGAGCAACGCACACACACACACAAATATATATATATATATATAAATATATATATATATATGATTATATATACATATACGTACATAGACAACCCGAAAACGCATCACACAAAGAGACATTTGCATGCATGTGTGTGTGGGTGTAAGAGCAGCAGCAGCAGAAGCATCGTGTAAACTTCGTGTTCGGCATTCGTCGTTCGTTGCTCATTCGTCTGTTCGCTCGGTCGTTCGCGTCGTTGAAATCGTGTCGTTGTTGTTGGAGTAACAGCATTCGCCTACGCAGCAGCACCACCAGGAACAACACCAACAACGAGGAGAAGGGCAATCAAAGGAAGCGGTTTAAGAATGCATGGGAATGCACAAAGTACGAAACACGAAAGAGAAATGCAAATTTAACAGAAAATTGAAATAAGTGCAACGGGTTTCCAATTCCGCACAACGCAACAATTGTAACTGTAATACAAAACGCAATTGCCAAACTGATCAGTGAGACGGAGAGAGCGGGAATAGAAGGAGCCGCCAAGGAGAGAGAGAGAGAGCAAGAGAGCGGCATCGAATCAGATCGCTTCCATTATTCCCTCTTGTTGGATTTCTTATAACAACCCATACCGACCTCCCCCCACCCCACCCCTCCATTGCTGCTGTCGTAATATGGATTGTGGTGCTCTTGCCGCGCAGCAGCAGCAACTATTACAACAACAGCAACAAAAACAACAACATCAACATCATCAAAAGCAGCAACAAAATACGCTAAACTGCCTTGCAGCAGTAACAACAACAGCAACAAATGTAAGTTTATACACGCACACTATTACAGGTATATACATACATATGTATGCCTAAGTATTAGTTCTCTCTTTTACTTCCACTTTGCATTCGCCCCCACACAAAAATGCTTGCTTTGCTTTGCGTTGCGTTTCGCTGCCTGCGTCGCAGTCGACGCTGCTCCTCTTGCAGTTTTCATATTGGTTTTCTTATTAGATTTTTTACATATGAGTAACTCGGGCAGCGCAGTCGACGTTTCTTGTGGGTTTTTTGTTCGCTTTTGTTTCCTTTTGCAATTGTCTTCGGCTGCGTGTGGGCTGGTGGCCCGAGGGGTGGGGAAACGGGGGCGTGGCTGACTACTCGCCATGTGCATAAATAATTTAAGACATTTTATGCTAATTGGATGTGTTTCTATGTGTGAAGGGGAGTCGCAGGGGGTTGAGGGCGGCAGTTGTTGACAGGTACAAAGTTTACACACACATTTATATATATATGTGTGTGTGTGTGTGTGTGTTTGGTTTGGCCATCTTAGCTACGTTCGCAAAAAGGCGGCAAACGGCTGGGAAAACGAATGACTCAAAAGACTATTTAACCAACTGATGATTAATCGCTCGACGGCTGCTGCGGCGACTAAAGAAAGACAAGGCAAAAAAAAAAAAACAATAAAAAATAAAAAAGAAACGCCAGGAAAATACGTAAGAGTGCACTCCAATCAGTTGTAGTTGACTGCAATATATTCCGTGCTTTAACACAAATTCAAAAATATATGAAAAAAAATTTTTAATAGAAAAGGAAAGAAACGCTGTGAAAAATACGTAAGAGAGAAATGAAAAGGTAATAAAAAAGTAGTACATTGTATATATAGCATTATTAATTATTTTGTCAGTCTACGAGTGAACAATGAAAGGAGCACAAAAAAAGAAAAACAAATGACTATTTCACATAAATTGATATAACCCGTTCTGGCATGCATAGAGGGTATCTGACAGAGAAGAAGAAGAAGAACAACCCGCAATCAGAGTGGAGAAAGAATTACGAACAGTTTAATTGCCGTTTTTTGTACATGGTCCGAACTTTTGCCCATTACTTTCACCATGCAAAAAATATTCTAAGGCAACAACAACAACAAATGCCAGGGAATGAGTGAAATAAGTTCAAAATGAAATTGTTTATACAAAGGCAAAACAACAGCAAAAAAACCGCACAGGCAATAACAACAACAGGGAATGGACTTGAAGAAGAGGAAGAAGCCGAAGAAGAAGAAGCAGAACGCACTTTTCTTTTGCTGCTGCTGTTTGTCTGTCTGCGTTCTTTTTGTTTTTGCCGCATCGCGTAAATATCTTTCTCATACCCACTCCCCTCCCATGTCTTTCTCTCTGTCCCACAAAGTGCGTTTAGCGCTACGTGACTGCAATAAAATAAAATAAATAACTGCTGCAACTACGTGCCGCATGTTTTGTTCTTGTTTCTTGCCCAAAAAAAAGAAAGAGAAATGGTCAAGCTGCAAACAGCGATTAACATTGAATGCCTCAAGGATGCGTACACACACACATATTCGCAGCATGCGACGACTAACGGCACATATGCACCAACCAGGTTTTGAGTCCTGCTAACGCCTGCTGTTCTCTTGCTTGTTCTTGTTGCTGTTGTTGTTGCCAGTGCTGCCCAGCTGAGCTGGGCATGCAGCATGGGCAGCACTTTTAGCGTAAGAAGATTACGCAGCACAAAATTTGTATTCCATAACTTTTGTGAAAAAGTTGATCTACTTATTTTATGCACACAGCTAAATAATATTGGGACAATATTGGATCTGTTATTTATCTATGATTGCACGCAAAAATCAAATATGTGCATGATTAATAATAAAATAAATGTATATATCTTTCACTCGAGTGCTTTTCTTCCCAAACAAGCAAATAAATATAAATAGAAACCAAGAGTTACGCATTTTCGTTGCAAGATCAAAAATTACAAATTGAAACAAAAAAAAACTAAAAGAGAGTGACGTCATACGTCTAACTGCTGCCATGCGTTACCTTCACAGCCGTATCGCCATGCAAAGAGCGCGTGTGTCTGTGAGAGAGGGAGGGAGCGAGGCTTACAGTGAGCGCGTCGCCGTCACTTCTCGCATTTGTTTCTCGACCGAGGCGCGCACGAGACGACGACGGAGCGCAGCGGATAAACGAAACGGGACAACCACAAAAAGAAGTAAATAAATAAAAAGCTAAATCATCAAATAAGTTGTAAATTGTAAAGCGCGCGCGGAAATCAAAAAGGCGACGACAACTTTGTTAAAGTTCGTGTTTTTTTTTCTTGTTGTGTCGTATAAATTCAACGCCTTATTTTTACTTCACGTTCTTTGCACATAATTCCGGTAATTTTGTTTTGTGTGTCGCCACGCTCTTGTTGTTCTTATAATATATTTTTGTTGTTGTTTTTATTGTGTGTGTATTTTAAAGTTTATTAAGTTCCTTGTGCAGTCGAAAACAACAAAAGCAATTAACTCCAGCTGCTTTTGTTTATAAAACACACAACTACACACACACATGCATACAAACGAGTGCGTGTGAAATGAAGCAATAATTAAAAGTGCCTTTTTTAATTGACGAGCTAAATACAAACAAGAACAACAACAATAAGAGCCCTGCTGCTGCTGGCAGTCGAAATCGAATTGACGTTAACATTGACGCGGTAAGAGCACACAACACATATATATAAATATATATATGCATGTACTGCATATATACATATGTACATATTACGGCAAACAACCCTGTTGACTTCCCTGCCAAAGCTCTGTTAGGCGGCGAGACAGGCGAGCGCACCACAGGAGCGAGAGCGAGAGAGAGAGAGAGAGTGCTAACAGAGTTCTGTTTGTTTTTGTTTTTTTGGCAGTTAATGCGTTTTGCTTTTGTCTTTTCAGTGTATGTGTGTGTGTGTGTGGCGAGGGCGGTTGCACATCGACTCCAGTTTATTTGCTTTTAGCTTCCAATCAAATGGGATGTGGGGGGGGATTGGCGGGGCTAAAGAAGCATGGGGTTTTTATTCCATATGCCATCTGCCTTATGCTTTTATTATTGTTTACTTCATTTTTCGTTTCATTTTGTGCCTTATCTTTACTACAAGCACCCGCATCTATTCTGTGTGTTAGTTTCATTCAACTTTTCTGCATGCGGCAGCTAAAAATGTGTTGTTTTTGGATATGGCAACGCCGTCCAGTCTAGTCTCATATTTTTGCCGGTTTTTGGTTTTTTCTTCTTCTTTCTTGCCGAGTCATGTGGTCTCTGTGTGTTTGTGTGTGTGTGCGTCATCCCGTCCTGCCATCCCACCGCCAACACCACCCACATTCGCATCTTCTGAGTAACGGCACTCTCGCTCTCTCTATCGGTCTCTCATTCTCGGCATTGTTGTTCTTGTGATTATTATTATTATTGGTGGTTGTGGTTGTGTTGTTGCCGTTTAATTGCTTCTCTGCACGTTCGTCAAATATTTGCTCAACTCTTTTTAATTACATTTCACGCTGCACAAACACACACATGCATGTGCATATGTATGTAATGTTTTACTGTGTTCAAATTTTGAATAGCAATTCGCAAAGCAGCTGATTTTTACGAACGAACAAAATGGAAAATGACAAACGATAAGATATATAACATGTATTCCCCCCGCCCTCTTTGTCTTGGTAATTTAAAATAGGCCATTTAGTCAAGGAAAAGGGCTTAAATAGTATCCATCAATTATAAAATCAAAATTTTTATTAACGAATTCCACTTGAACTTTGTAGTTGCATTTGTGTTTGTTGCAATGCGCTCTTGAATGTTTTTTCTTCTTTTTTTATTGCGACGTATATGCATATGTATATGTATGTGTGTATATATATAGCCTTGCACTAAACTTAATTGATATTGTTCTCTTCATATTTTTAGACACTTCTAATAGTGCACTGCTTCCAAGGCAAGCAGTTTTTCTTGTGTTCGATTCGATGTGCGTCTGAATTACAATTTGTCTGGCTTCGTGTACAAAGAATGTATTTTGAAGTGTTGCAATGTGTATCGTTTTTTATTTTTTCAATTTTTATTTTTACTTCCCATTTCATAATCTCTAATCATACATCTTACGCCTATCCAGTTTGGCCCGCAAGGCTTTGCCTTGGCCCACTGTGCAACGACGGCGATGACGAAGACGTAGACAAAGACGGAGACGAAGATGGAGGTTGCCAAAGCAAGAAGTTAAATCGCTAATTTGAGCGCATTCCTCTTATTGCGGCTGCTGCTGCTCGGGTTGTTGTTGTTGACGCAGCAGCACCCATATGACTTCTGCACATGGCCATTGCCGTTATTACTATTGTTGTTGTTGTTGTTTCTTTTTAGTGCTTTACTTTTTATGATTCTTATTACACGGCTTGCTGCTTATGGCTTATGGCTTTGCTTTTGCTCTGCTCTGTTTTACTTTTGTTTTTGCTTTGCTCTGATTTGCGCTTTGCCTTTGTCTCAATTTAACTCGTTGACGGCGCTGCTGGCTGAGTTTGCCTCTTAAATATTTATGCGGCTACTGCGGACGCGATTATGCGACGACATCTTTTGCTACTGCCGCTGTTTATTTTATTATACCCTGTACTCATTGGACAAGTGGACAAGGCGATATACTGAAGATCTACAATTGATTTTTTTAATTGTCTTACCAAAAAGCAAAAAAAAAAACAACTTTTAAAAGTAATTCGTACAAATTTGGTATATAATTTTGTTTTCGCACGTGACACTACATACAGGGTATTCTCCAGTTCAAACATATTTTTTTCTCAATGTTTCAATGCTTTTCGTCGTGCGTTGCTGTTGTTGTTGCTGTAAATATTTTATTATCGTTTGTTTCCGTTTAGGAACCGAAATGGGGGGAAACAAATGTGTGCTTACACACACACACGCACACGCATACATATTTAAAATTCTTTTGTCGCCATATTCATTTCGAAATTATGTACTTGGCTTGTTGCTTCACACGACGCTTCGTCGCGCATCGCCCACCTCCTCCTCCTCCTCTTCCTCCTCTCTTCTTCCACATAGACCCTTGTCAATTTAGCTATCTGTTTGCCGTATCTATTGAGCTACACACACACACACACACACAGACACAGACACAGACTCAACATGCGTACACATATGTGTACAAGCATGTGTAATTATGTATGTGCATTCGTATATGTTCTCCACCCCCCCTCTTCCATTCTGTGCATCATATTATTGACCCTGTGCACTTTTTTTCTGATTTCATCTGTGTTGTTCTTGCTGTGGGAAGCAGGCAGGAAGAAGGAAGGAAGGAAACAACGATTAATTTGCTTGTATGTAATACAGTGGAGATCAGAATATACTCAAACATATGAAAAGGGCACTTCTTCAGCTGTACTACATTAATATGAAAATTAGTTTCTCAATAATATTCGCAATAAGATAAATAATTTGTATACATTTTGCGATTTATATTGAATTATTGAACATGGAACTGAATGTATTGCAACCACTGTGCGACTCCGTCTCTCCCTCTCTCTCTCTCTCTCTCTCTCTCTCTCTCTGCTCGCTTATTTCTTTGCATTACAAAATTAGCGCATTATTTGTTAAGTATTTTTAGCTGCGGTTTTTTTTATTCGTTTCTTTTTGGTGTCGCTGCTGCTGGGGCATTTGTAAAATTAAAATGATATATTTAAACACGATAAAACACGTTGTTGCTTATTGCTTTGCTTGCCTGCTTCTTCTTCGCATCGGATCGGATCGGATTGGATCGGGCTCTGTGTGTTACCAATACCAATACCAACGCCGCTACCAATGTGGGTGTGCAGTCAGTGACCCAATTTCTCTAATAGATTGCATTTTGCTACAGCTCTCACACACTATTACACACACACACACGCACACACATGCACATGCATCTTGCTGTTATTATTTAGCGCATTGAACTCTGCACAGTTTTCGTCTTTCTCTCTGTCTCTTTCGCTGCTGCTGCGGCTGCAGATCTCTCAAAAAGCCGAAAAAGAATAAATAAACATTTTGCGCTTGGCATTTCCTGCCTGGCCAAATGTATTACATAAAAATAATACAAATTAAAACGAAACGAATCGTTGCAAAATGAAAGAAATTGCAACATTTGTATGTGTGTCTGTGTGTGTGTGTGTGCGTCGCATGCATAATGCATATGTATGTATATGTTTGCAATCCGTTTCGTTCCCATATCCATTCCAATACCCATTTCCATTTCCATTTGTTTGTTTCCCAGGCCGCCTTTGGCTAATTAAGTGCAGCACTTGACTTCGTCTAAAGCTCGCAATAATAAACATCAGTAAATTGAGCACAAACACAAACACACACACACATGTATATATATATATATATATATATATATATATACATATATATACATATATTTATATACATACATATATGTATGTATATATGATACTACATATCACTTTAGTTGTAAATGTATGTGTAGCATGCTTAATTTATATGGTCTTTAAGCACATTTTACTGTTCCGCATTCCACGCCTAATTGCTTTCCATGCGATTCCAAAAAAAAAAACAAAACTAATCTTAACTAATCTGTGGGTGGATTTTATGTGAAAGCTTGATAGAAATTGATCAAGTTTTAAATGCGAGCCATGTTGAAAATTAAAAATTGAAAATATAATACCTATGAAAAAAAAATTCCTTGTGTTTCGTATTTGAAATGAACACAAACTATAAATATATTTGATATACTACAATGTGTATATATTTTGTATTAGCGTTTCCTAATTAAAGTGAGAATCAGAGCAAGAACTACATATGTCCATATGTCCATTGGAAAAACAGAAACACATTTACTGGTTTTCCATATGACGCTTCCACGGTTCGTTTCCTCTAGTTTCCCAGCTGCCAGCTAGAAACAGCTGACTCAGACAACGTTTCATTTGCTCATTTTTATTCTTATGCACTAGCGACATCCCCTACCCCCAACTCCAACCCGCTTCAAACTGCGTGACCGAAAATGCTGCCAGCTCTGTTTTTGTGGAGTTTTTGGTGTTTTTCTGAGCTGAGCATGCAACGCAGAACAACAAAAAAGAACATGCGGCAAAAAAAGCGATTGTAATTTGATTGAGCTACAATAAAAATTTGTCAGCAATGGCAATAAAGAATGGGGCGGGTGAGAGAGAGGGGGGCAGTGCATGGATGGGATGGGATGGAGTGGGATGGGGTGGGGTGGAGTGTGTGTTGCTCGGGAAGTTCTTTCTGTTTCTATTGGAAGCATGTAATCATATATAGATTTATATGCACTTATATTTCATTACATAGACAATTTTGTGTTGCTTTCAAAATATGATTTATAATGCAGCGATGAGCTTTTAAACAAAACGAAATCAACAAGTGATTGATGATGCTACCAAAGACACCAATTATACTAAAAGTGTATGTATGTATGTGTGTGTGTGTGTGTGTGTGTGTATGAGTCGACCAACTAACCCTTATAGAGGAGTACGCTTTAGGTATCAAATTACACATAACTCATCTATTTATATGCATATACATACATATATATACATATATATATATATATATGCTGCGGGTGCAAAAAAATGAAAACGATGCCTGATTACACTTGAAGATAAATTGAATATTTCAACTTAGTCTTAGTTAGTTGACTAAGGTTGGATTAGATTAGGGATTAGTGATTAGCCTCCGTCGTCTTTTTACCTCCAAAAGTTGAGTTAACAAAATTCGAGTTAATATTCAATTTGTAAATTCAATTTCAAGATGTGAATTGTTGTTGCTTAAAAGACATTCCATTTATCGACACATTAAGTTTGAATACTTTGATAACCTGTGAACTCATTCAGACTCTGACAAAAGCATTCAAAACTAAAGTTTTGCAAGCTGGCAGCAGCTCGTCGATTAAAAGAGGATTATAAGAGCTAGAGACTTATAGATTTTCTTATACCATTTTATTGTTGTCGATAATGTTACCGATAAAAGGGTCATCGTGACCTTTCTCGTCTATTGTGACCCCTTCTAGACCTACCTAGCTTAGCTACTCTGTCCTCAGCTCAGTAGCAACGTATGGCACAAAATGGCTGTAGATCTGTTAGGTTTCTCTCTGCCCCCGTTCTCGGCACTATAACCCTCTTTATTAACTTAACATAAAACTTATTTTCATATTGAACAAACTGCTATCACAGCACATCTGTACAGGGTATTTGCTAGTCGAGTTCTCTCTCTTTCTTTCGCTCTCGATATGAGCATTTTATCAACTGGTCACCAATTTCTCTGAGTGTAAGCACACACAAAGAGAGCACTCATAAGATGTGCATCTGTCCTCTCGTCACTGAGAGAGGAGGATGAGACGCTAGGAGGGGGTGCCACAAATGAGAGGAAGGGGAATTGAATCGGGCATCATATAACCATTTTTGGGCCATTGTTTGAGCGAGCCAAGCAAGTGGCAGGTGCAACACGCAGCCGGTGTGCCCTTGCCTGCCTGCCTGCTTGCTTGTTTGCCCCCTTTTGTGGCAGACGCAAAACTCCTTGAGATACGCTCACACACACACACATGCATACTCTTAAGCATTGTAACCCGAACCAAAAAAACTTAGCCCGATTTATTGTTGCTGTTGTTGCTGCTGGACACGCGTCGCTTGGTGAACACGCGTCACTTAAAAAAGAGGGTAACAGAAACTGAAACAGGAACAGACCAACAACAACTAGCCAAAAAGAACGTTTACCTTAGGCACGCTGAAGTTTAGATACCCTTGCAGATCAGTGTTTGAAATATTATGTTATTACATATATCCCTGTGGACTCCGGCTGCGAATGGATTAATTTGTCTAGATTTGTCTAGTTATATTTTATCAGAATAGGGTGACAATGTATGTCTACGTTTGTATCGAACCCTAACCTAAAACTCATGTTTCGACTGATTGTTCATTGATTCAATTTAGTGGGCCAATCCTGCCAATCTTCTATCTATGTACTGCTTTGAGCAAAAAGCCGCATAAGTGCCAAGTTCAAAGATCAACTGTACGTATGGATATGTATATATATATATAGTCATCTTGAGATCGTGTTTTCACAGAGGGAAAAATGAAAAGAAAAAAACTACCTTATGGTCTCATTTCATCTTCTTAGTTTGCAATTACAATTTACAATTCTGTATAGTTCTTAAAAAATAAAAAACAATAAAATTAACCAGATTCAATTACAAAAGTAATTTCGAAATTATGGCCTTGTGTCACATAAAGACATAGTGTATGATTATGCCTCCTTCAGTGCGTTGCAAATTGAACAACAAAATTAAAGTGATCTTTACAAATACTCTTTAGGGTAGCAAAACAGCCCCTCAGCGAGAAACCAAATCCAAACCCTCTCCAGCTGCAAAAGAGAGAAAAAAAGATTGCGAAGCAGATTTAATTTTCTTTCTTCTTCTTCTTGCAGGCGACGGCAGATGTTTTCTTCTTCTTCACTGTTCTTAAGGGTCGGTTGTTTTTTTTTTTTTTTGATCGTCGCGTGTTGCTTTTAATGCGTTTTCTTGTTGTTTGTCCATTCACTTTTCGAGTGTTGTTGTGCCTGCAATACAACAGTTTTATTGCTGTTGTAGCTGTAGCTGTAGTTGTAGTTGTAGTTGTTGCATGTTCGTTTGTTTGATCACGCTTCACTTTTGGGGTGGGAAGAAGCAGATGAAAGAGACACTAAATCTACATACATAAAACTTGTGCAGCTGCCATCGAAATCGAATCGAATGATTCGAAATAAGTAGAGAGTTTTTATTACAATCAAGAAATTGGAATTGTATGTTGAGAGACTTTAAGCTTGGAATATCTATTCCATCCCTAAGAAGCGGTGAGTGTTGTGAAATCGATCGGAAGTGATAATACTCGATAAAATCACATATATCATTGATATGAATCAAATTTAGAGCTAGAAGTAACCAAACTTAACATATATACTCGTAATTGTTATTACTGGACTTACACATCAGCAACATCAAGCATCAATCATCAATTTCAGCTGGGGGCTCAGAAGGTTTTCAGACAAGTTTGGCTTAGTTTTGTTGATTTCTTAAATAAAACCCACGTATGATGCCTTTAAGTGTGACTAATTATTATATATTTGAATTGAGAAATAGCTCAATGCATTTGCCACAAATGCGTCTTGCAAGATGTCTATAAGAACACCTGAGAAGGAAGCTGATCAAGAATAAATATATGTATATATTTATTTGTATATCGGATATATCTCCTTTAATATACGCCCTGCTAAGTTTTGAGCTCTCTTGATTTTGATTTTTTCCATTTATAATATTTCCTTATAGTTTTCAAAATACGTAATTGAAACCGAAGGTACATAAAAAGAGGTTCAATGTCTTTTTATTTTTAATTCGGTCTATTATATGAAATTTGATACATGTTTGAAATGTAATTGATATTGAATTTCGTTAATTTCCAGTTGTTGTGTGTGTGTTTTATGTTTTATTTTTCACGACATTGAAATATTTATATTGCTTGGTTTGCATTGAGATTTGTAGTTATTTTTTTAGTGCTGTTGTTATTTTTTACTTGGGTTTCTTGGCTATTGGGTTTCTTTCGTCGCACTTGGCCTGGTTGTCAATTAAGCTGCTTAACGAACCAGTAGCATGGTATATCTCTGGCCCCCACATCCCGCAGCTCCTCTTCCCCTTCCATGCTCGCATAACCATTTGGAAGTTGGAAATTTGAATAGATTCGTTTTACGAGCGACAAAATTCGCAAGAAGCCAACAACAACAATACCAAAAACAAAATTTATGCAAATAAAAACAAATGAAAATCGCTTGGGATTCGCTTTATAAGGTGAGTTGGTGCTGCCATCAAATGGTACACATTAATGTATTCATGCATACCCTACCACTCTACCAATGGGTATACCAATTGTGTGTTTCCCCAAGGGGGCAACAAGGTGTCGAACCGAAACGAATTTAGGTTCCGCTTGCGGTTCCGGTTCTGAGACGTAAAGTAAGTAAGTGCAGGATAGATCCATAATGATATTGTTCCCCTATAACATTTTGGTTCCGGTATTGGGGTTTTAAGAAATGTTGATTTCAATGCGGTTCCGATTCCTTATCTCCCACATATCGAATAGACTTATCGAATCTCGCCGATATATCCAAACTGGGAAACTAGCCACGTTCATCTAATCCATTTGAGATTGCAACACGCTGCCTCAAACGTGATAAAGTCCAAGCCTGGCCCCACTGGGTTAATGGGGGTCTTTTCTCCTAACCTAACCTATTTTTTTTTAATATATATATATAAGTCTAGGAAGTGTATTTAAACTTTGGCATTGGCATCGAGCTGAACATTTTTCACGCTGTTTTCTTTTCTAATTTTCTATTCAAATTTATGTTTTTGTATATTAATATTTATATTTTTTCTTGTTTTTTTTTTTATATTTGGTCAGGCGCTTTGCACGCACTTGTCCCATTCCCATAGTTTTGGCTTTATTGTTTTTATGCTTTTTATTGTTGCTGTTTTTTTTTTTGTTTGTTTGTTTTTGTTATTTTCGCCATTTTTATTAATTGTCTGCGGAAGTTGCTGTAAATGTCGACAAACATGAAAATATTTGCTATATGCTTTATTATTATTATGTATGCAGAGGAAGTGAGCAGTTTGCCAGGTGTGTGTGTGCTCTCTCTCCACCACTTCACTCCTCCCCCCACCTCTCCCCGTCCCAGCCATGACGTCATTGGACGTTGGTTTTGGCACGCTAGTTTAGCTTAAGTGTTTGTTATTTTTATTAGTGTTTACTTAACGAGAAAAAGATAGAGCGTGAGAGAGAGATGGAGAGTGAGAGCTTTTACTTAGTTTTAGTATGATTATTATTTTATATTCCGAGTAAAAGTAATTACAATTGCAAACGCAGCTTTCAATTAGCTAAATGTGAAACACCTGTCACTCAAATTAACTTAACTTGGCCCCATTACTCCGTCCCTCTTGGCCCCCTTCGTCGAGTCAATTTTTAAGGTCACTTGTTGGTCGCTTGGGGAGGGTTGCCCACTCAAACCATGACAAATGTGATGAACATAGAACATGCAACGTGCAACATGCTTGTCGAGGTCATGCTTAAAAGCTCTGTCATAAAACTAAACAAGAGGATAATGCTTCAGTCCCAGAGAGAGCTCTACAAGCAGATACCCTATTAAATACACAGAACACAGATATGAGAGATATAAGTATATGTTGAGACAATAACTTGAGTGTTTCCTGTACAGATATATTATGTGTCAATTGATAAGCTGCACTTATATAAAATTGCGACTTTTTTTTGCTACCGGAAATCGATTTGTATCGATATTCGCGTAATGAAGGCAATTATCGATAATGTGCAATAAACTTGATTTGATTGGTTGATACACATAGACAGACAGACGGACAGACGGCTTGATCATTTTGTTTCTTTTTGCTGATCAAGAATTTTTATTTATACTTCGCTGATGCTTTCTTCTATCTGTTACATACTCAAGCCTAACTGCATTATACCCTTTTTACGCACATTTGTAATGGGTTCAGGGTATAACAACTATAATAAGCCCAAGCCAATCCCTAGTTTTGCCAACTAATCCGGCTATTCCAGGAAATGGGTCACTTATGTCATGTTGTTAACCAAGGCATAAACTGAAAAGAATGTTTATACCTCATTTAATTTGCCTATTTTATTTGTTTGTACCTCAACAAACCCTAGGTCAAACATTCATTTATATTTACTTACTCCAATAATCACAAATGAGTTCCGTGCCATTTAATTATAATACGCACTTACATGTAGTGCGTCATTTCCCACATTTTTGACATTTATACAGTCTTCAGAAAAGTTAAGAGAAATGCATACAAGTCTTATGGAAATTATGCAATTATGTTTTCATCTAGTTTTTAATGTGGATTCATCTTATATTGCTGCAGTTAGTCTTAATGCTTATATTTCATCTTCCTCGTATTCCTCATATTTTTGCTTCTCATCATTCATTCATCTTTGATTGCAAGATAAAACGTTAAAACATTTAATCTCGCATCTAATCTGTGTACATGGACCTCTCTCAAAATGTTTGGAATTGAGATTGGAATAAGGTTTGAACATAATTTTTATCATATAAACAATTCTCAACCTAGCTCATCACTTTGGGTTGATGGTTGATTAACCTCAATAGGATCATGATTAGTCCCCTTTTGCACTTCATTCGAGGATTGAGGGTCAGGTGTAAAATTAGGCACCTCATCTCCCCATGGAAAACCACTTGGATATTGTTATTATTATTACTTTTCAGTTATTCAAAATCTTTCTTTAGTTTACCATCTTTTAATGTGTGAACTGTTTAGTTTGACATCGACTATAGCCAATTCGATATGGCCAACTGTGCGTGAGTTCATCTGTTTCTTTGTAAACTAGTTCCTCGAATTGCCATTTATACGTTTTTGCTGCAGACGCCAGATTATGTCTCCTAAACAAACTCTTGAGTTATGCGTTCTTATTATGCTGCAAACATTTGGATAACACATTATCAACATCGGACTACTATATATATATATATGGTAAACTTTTAATGGCAGCCATATGACTACGGTCTGCAAGAGCATCTTATCTGCGGCATGTCCAAGTTATACATTCTTTCTTGTTATGCAACACTGTGAAATAGTGCAAAAGCATGAAGAAGCGTGAAGAAGCTTAAATCTCTAAATAGATAACGTAAGAGGGAGAAATAGAGTGCGGTCAGTCATTTAGTCAGTCAGTCAGTCATTCAGTCATTTAGTCAGTGTCATGTGTTGGCAAGTGGCAATTACCGCTAACCCTCTAATAACTAACAAAAAAAATCATTGTGATGACTCACTCAAGCATTAAAAAGCCGCCAAGTTGAAGTTGCAGTTGAAGCAGGCTATTAGCCGTCAGTTAGAGACACACACACACACACACATGTATGTAGCTCAAAATGAACACGTCAAGCAGTAAATCAGAAAACTACAAACGTTGGCTCTTTGCCCTTGTGTGTGTGTGGCTTAGTGTGCTTAAGTGTGAGCAAGCAGTTAACATCAAGCAGCAAGCAGTTCAAATACCTTAGAATGGGTGGAAGAAGAAGCGCATCTATGCTGCGGGACGAGACGAGTTCAAGGATGGTGTTTGTGAGTGCGTGTATATGTATGTGTGTGTGTGTGTGTGTGTGTGTGTATGTAGCTACTCCTTCTTTGACACAGTCTGGCATCTGTTTTAAGTACACAGTATTTACATTTATTTATTTATTTATATTTCATTTCTTTTATAGTTATCTCGCCGTGATGGATTTTGCTAATTGGTATTTTCTTTCTTTTTGTTGTATAGTATATATTTGCCCGCATTCCACTTTACAGTTCATTCATCTTCATTCATCAACCTGTGATCAGATTGCGAGCTCTCCTCAAATGTGACTCACTCGCTGAGAGGAGGAGAACTCTGCTGAAATGTGCTTTAATGCTTTGCTCTTGGAATTTGTGAGATATTAAGTGTAACAACTGTATAAATATTATTACAATATTGTTGTTCTTCTTCTTCCTCAGCTGGAAAGTGTGAAGTCTCGACAAATCTCTGTGTGTTTGTTCTGTACTGCTGTGGATACCCTTGTTACACACTAGTTAGATAATGGGTATTTCAGTTCTTTTTCCAAGTTTGCAACACATTGAAGAATTCCGCTTCGACCTCTTAAGTATTAAATATATATGTATTCTAACTTGATGATGATGATTCCAACTTTTTGCTGAAGGCAGTAAATAGATCGAAGATGAACAAAAATTCAATTACGAATTTGCTTAAATTTGCTTAAGTTTATGCTTAATAATATTATACTATTTCAAGCTGCAAATTCAAATTTCGCAAAAAGGGTATATAAGCGTTGATGTGTCCATGATGAAAATTCGTTTTTACTTTTGTTTTGATTTGTGGCCTCCTTTTGCTCTTGCCAACTTCCTCTCTCTAGTTCTCTCGCCTGTCTCTCTCTGTTATTCTCTCTCTCTTTCGCTGTTACTGTGGCCAGTTGCCAGAGTGTGTGTTGTACGTGACTTATTACTTGGCAGCATTGCCAACTCTGACAACAACTGCTTTAAAACTTTAAGCGACAAACGTTGAGGCGATAAAAAGAGCTCAACCAACAATCAGCTGCAACTGGAATAGTGCCAATCAACCAAAGCGATGGAGACGTAGAGCGGACAAGGGGGGTTTTGCTGCAGCGGCTTAAGCTTTGATTATTATTTTATGCCAGGCCAGACGTATACACAGATATATATAGGTATATATAGATATAGATATATTGCTGGTTTCGTGTGCTGCTGCTGCTGCTGCTCAAACGGAAATGTGTAACGTGTTTTTATTTATTGTTATTATTATTATTATAATTTGTTGTTGTGTAGCTCGAAGCTCGAGTTGATCAAATGCAGCTGCTGCAATTGATTTAGCTGCGATCGAGACTTGAGCACGTACCAAAATATCGTACGCTGATTAGGTAGGTGCATTAAGGGCGCCGTCGGGGTATGTGTGGAGAGAGATCCACATAAACAGATAAAGAGAGAGAGAGAGAGAGAGAGTGCTTATTGTGTATCACATATGGCATATATATATATATATATATACCATATACCATATACCATATCTCATATGCCTGACAGATGCCAGTTGCCAGTCAGCGATCAACTTTGCTTTTGTTCATTGCAAGCAACAATTATTCAATATACACTCTCGATACTAATTATAACTCTCTATGTATCTGTAAGATATCAATGTATCTCCCTGGTAGTTTCTAGAAATTGTTCTCTTCACTGCAAAACAGGTGTATAATAATTTAATTTATATATATAAATTCGATTAGCGCTATTAGCGATCAATTTTTGTATAAACTTATTTTCTCGCAAATCAAGTTTATTGACAGAAATATTATTGATCAATTGTAAAAACAACGCATTAAGATCTGATAACAAATACAGATTTTGTTCACTTGAAACGACGTAGGGTATCTCGTAGTCGAGTTAAACTTAGGAGTAGCAACTCCCAAATTTTGATTATGTTGTCAAATCGATTACAGTTGCAAGTAGGCCTTATTATTGATTCATATTCTATCATATCTCGGACTCAAATCGTTTTCAAAACTCTTTCATAATAAATTCCAATTGAATTTGAACCACCTTTTGAAAATAATTCATCATATTTATAAATTGATTGCTGTTGCTAATCTGTTGTCAATCTGTCAATCTGTTTGTTGTCGCCCAATCAGATTAATCAGCCAGCCAGCCAGGAGGGGATCATCGTTGGCCTAGCTGCCGGCGAAGGATCGGTGGCAGTAGCAACTGTTGCCACTGGGAGTAGTCCGCAGCACAAATTGCTGGGCTTGGGTGAACATTTGAGCGGCGCTGGCGCCGTCAAACTGCGCAAGCACAGCGAACAACGGACGACGACGCCGGAAGTTGGAGCAACGCAACAGCAAAAGGCCTCGTATCGCATCTCGATGGCCAATCTGGAGGATACACAGGAGTCCGAGCTAGATCTGATTCTCGGCGAGTTGAGCTTGCTCGAGGCACAGATCTCATATGGCGAGGCGAGCTTTCTTCCCGGCAATGCTGCTGCAGCAGCTAATGCAGCACCGCCGCCGCCGCCAGCTGGTATTTTAGTGGGTGCAGCATTGCCGCCGCTACCACCGCCGCCGCCGCCGCCAGCCTTGGCCTCCATATCGGCGGCATCGTCACGGACACATTCACGCACAAATAGCAGCATATCGGGTGATGTGAGCACCTCGACCAACTCGACCTCCTCATCGGGCATATCCGAGAATGGCAATGGGAATGGCAATGGCAATGGTAACGGTCTGATGCTGATGATGACCCCAACAAATGCGGCACTTGGCCCCGGCATGGTGCCACAAACGGTTGGTGGCGGCAACGCCACACTACTCATGGGCATGGGCATGGGCATGGGCATCACGCTGGGCGTGGTGACGCAACGCGAACCCCGCACCGAATCCCCCGACAATGATTCGGCATTCAGTGACACTGTCTCGCTGCTCTCCAGTGAATCCTCTGCCTCATCAAACACTTCACTGCAGCAGCAGCAGCAACAACTGCAGCAACAACAACAGCAGCAGCTGCAACAACAAAAGTTGCAACAGCATCAGCAACAGCAGCCAATGTTGGCCTCCTCGAAGGCAGCCAAGATTCAGCTGGCGCTGCACAAACTGGAATCGGCCTCGATCCGGCGACTCTTTGTCAAGGCCTTCACAGCGGATGGAGCATCCAAGTCCCTGCTGGTGGACGAGCGTATGGTCTGTGGCCATGTCACCCGACTGCTCGCCGACAAGAATCATGTCCAGATGCAGCCGACGTGGTCACTAATCGAGCATTTGGCCGATCTGCACATGGGTAAGTCTGGCCTTGTGAATTATCCAAATTTACTTATCTACATATATATATATATATATATATATATATATACCCATATTGCCCATATTGTGTGTGTGTGTTTTTAGAGCGTCTGTTTGAGGATCATGAGCTGCTTGTGGATAATCTGATGACGTGGAACTCGGATGCTGGCAATCGTGTGCTCTTCCAGCAGCGCACGGACAAGGTATCGCTATTCGCCCGACCCGAACACTATTTGCCGGGACCACAGATGGCGCCGGGCTGCCAGCATGACGAGCAGACGCGCCACATGCTGCTCGAGGAGTTCTTTGAGCTGCCGCACGCCCAGCTCCAGCTGCAGCTGGAGGGGCCGCTCTATGTGAAAACGGACCCGAAGAAGGCATGGAAGCGACACCATTTCGTGTTACGCCCCTCCGGCCTCTATTACTTCCCCAAGGAGAAGACGAAGAACGCCAGAGACTTGGTCTGTCTGACTCTGTTCAGCGGCCACAATGTCTACACGGGCATTGGCTGGCGCAAAAAGTGCAAATCGCCAACGGATTATACATTTGGATTCAAGGCTGCCGGCGACTCGTCGCTGGGCAAATCGTGTCGCAGCCTGAAGATGCTCTGCGCCGAGGATGGGGCCAGCTTGGATCGTTGGCTGACTGCGATACGCATTTGTAAATACGGCAAACAATTGTGGCACAATCACAAGCTACTCATCGAGGAGCTCTGCTCCACTGGCGGCAGCAATGGGACATCGGGTGGAGTCGGTGGCAACGGTAACGGTAACGGCAGTGGCATCGGCAGCGGCAGCAACGGCAGTGGCACCTTTGTCTCCTCGATGCGCAGCGAATCGATTAGCAGCATCTCGTCGGCGGTGCCATCGCAATGCGGCAGCGTCTCATCGGCCATTAGCAGCATGTCCAATTCGAGCAGCGGCCGCATCTCGCGCGCCTCCAGCTCCAGTTCCAGTGGATGCCTGTCCGATGAGAACAATGCCTTCGATTCGGAGTTCACCACCGGCACCATCAAACGCAAACCCTCCATGAAACCCAATCTGCCGCTGACGACAATGACGCGCCAACTGAAGGAGGTGGGTGAGATAACGACGGGTGCCGTTGGCACCACAATCTCGCCGCATAGCGCTGCTGACTCGTCAGTAGTTGGCGCTGGTTCGCCGGAGCGCAGTGGCACGTTGACGCGTCGCCACAGTCGCCGCAAGTCGCAGGAGAGCAACGGCAGCAACGGTGGCACCCTCAAGCGTCGACCCCAAGTTGTGCCCGTCAAGCAGCGCGAGCTCGTTGTGGCCACAGATGCTGGCAATGGCAACAATGGCAACGGTGGCAACTCATCATCGTCCAGCAACTCAACGCCAACGCCCACGCCGAGCATTATTTGTGCCAAGCCAGCAACAGCAGCAGGAGCGGCAGTAGCAGCAGCAGCTCAAATCCAGATGGGTTGTCTGAGCGATGTGGAGCTGATGTGCTCGTCCACATTGTCGCTGGATTCGCTGCCACCGCCGCCGCCGCCGTTGCCGTTGGCCCTTCATGCGGATGAGCAGGATGTGTATGGATCGCAGTTGTCGCTGGCCTCGCTGCCGCCGCCGCCGCCACCCGAAGAAGTCTATGTGGAGGCAACCACGCCGCTGACGCCAACGCCCATGTCTATGGGCATGGCCATGGGAATGGGCCTGGGTGTGGGCCATGGTGTGGGTGTGGGTTTGAGCATGCCCAATAGCAATGGCACACTGCCGCCCGCTGTGCCCGCCAAGCCCATAAAACCGGCCGTGAAGCAAACGTTGAAAGCAGCTCCGCCCTATAAGGCGCCACCCGACTATGTGGGACCCACTGCATCCATGGTGGGTGGTGGTGTCACAATTGCTTCGGCTGCTGGTTCTGCGCCGCCACCGGCTCCGGTGCAAAAGAAGGTCTCCTTCGCCGATTCTCCGGTGCTGTTGCGTCGCAAAATGTGCTCGCCGGAGCCGCAGTTGCCGCAACGCTCGCCAAGCACAACGCTCAGCGGCGTTGTCTATCACTCACAGGGACAACAGCCGATTTACTCGCCGGGGCCACTATTGCCGCCACGCAGCGATTTGTCGCGCCTGTCGAATGGCAGCGATGTGAGCATGGCCAACACGTCCCCGAAACGTCTGCAGGAGTCCGCATCGAATCCGCCACGCGACTTCCTCAAGGATCTGCAGCGGGTGATGCGCAAAAAGTGGCAAGTGGCCCAGAAGTGCAAACTGGAGCCGGCAACAACGCCGCACGAGGTGCTCGGCTTTCGTGACTTCAACAATGAGGATCTGCTCGCTGCCCACAATCTCAACTCGGGCGCCAACTCATCGCACTACTACCGGGAGACGGCCAATGTCAGTCACTGGGTGCAGGAGCACTACGAGTATGCCCACAACGAGTATGCCCTCTATGAGAATGTGCATGCCCAGAGCAATGGTGCCGCCATTGCACCTGTAACGGGAATGGGAATGGCAATGGGAGCGGGAGCAGGAATAGCAACCGCACTTCCAATTCCAATTGCAGCAACTGGAGCAACAGGCGTTGCGTTGCTGGAAGCAGTTGCTCCAGCTGTGCCGCCGCCCACATCTCTGGCGGATGCAACAGCGGCGTTGCGCAAAAAACGGCCACCGCCGCCGCCGCCTAAACGCAGCGATTCCACACATCTAACGCATCGTGTCTAATCCCCTCCAGAGTCAGCGGCAGTGAGTAGAACCAAAGACTATCCAGCGACACACAGAGATAGTCTTTGGTAGCAATCAATGCATTTCATCTGCAACTGAATCTCGGCTCTAATTTCTCTCTCTCTCTCTCTTTCTCTCCTGACCAGATGCTACGCTCTAACTATCTCTCTCTCGCATTCAACTGGATCTGTGGAATTCAGCAGCAAAAAGCAACAAGCAACAAACAACAAGCAACAAGCAACAATTTTCAACATGTCTAAACTTAAGTGCAAAAAGCAAAAAGCAAATATAGAAAGAAAGAAATTCCTATCGAAGAGCAACAAAAATAGGGTAAAAAAAACTAAAGCCTAAAATTGTAGTGCATAAAAAGAAAGAAAGAAAAACATAAAACAGAAAACAAAAAGAAAACCAACGCCAACTTCTCAAGTATTATATTCAGTTCAAGTTTTGTTTTGCTACTTTTTTTTTGTTTAGGTGCGGCAAAGTGCATTGAATTAGTTCTTGCAACATGCTCACAATTTGTTGCTGCAAATATCATTTTAACTGGCTAAGAACATAAATTGATTGCTTCAATTCATTTATCGATATATATATATATATATATCATTATATTAAAAAACGTTGTTCAAAATAAACAAATGTTTAATAAGATCACGATTGATTAATAGTGTCTGTTATATATATATATATATATATATATATATATATATATATATATATAGCAGTAGCAAGTAAATTGTTCACATGATATTTGTGGCAACAAATTGAGAGCAGATGATTGTAAGAAAAGCAAATAAAAGTGTAACTATTCAAATATTTAGCTGTATCTATGCATATAGACATAGATATAGACACACTGCATACTGTAGCATAGTGTAATCTGATCTGATCAGATCTCATCTGATCGTCTACTATATAATTAGTGAGCGATTTTCAAACAAAATATGATCTGCCAGCAAAATCAAAATGTTTTAAATTAACTATATATATATATTTATATATATTTATATATATATATATATAAATATGTGTGTATATTTTTGCTCATTTTATTTTTGCTATTCATTTTTAATTTAGTTTTAGTTCATTTGATACACTCATTTCGAATAATTCGTCTGATTAATGATTAATGTTTGATGATAATTATTTGCCGCACACATTTCGAATAGTTTTAATAATTAAAATTAATTATGTGCAAAATCAAATTTGAAAAATTCAGAGCCTATGCATGTAATATCTTAAGCTAATTGCTAGATTGTAAAACACGAGCCACAATTTTATGTTTATATCTATATATATATATATATAGATATATACTTATATATACATATGCGTATATGTATATATATTTATATATGCCTACTATATAAAATGCAATTTTTTAAATTAATTTAACTAGAATTTGTTTATACTTTGCAACGATTTGTTTACATAATTATACTTTTTTTATTGTAGCTAACAATTTTTGAATTTTTTTATAAATACGGCGCATGAAATGCGCCTGGGTAAAACAATGGAATATATAGAACAAGAACAAGAAGAAGACGAAGAACTACGTTGCAAGCAAGCCTTATACAATTATTAATCAATTAATGCATACATCATTATATATATAAATAAATATATATATATAAATAAATATATATATATAAATAAATATATATATATATAAATAAATATATATATATATAAATATATTATACGTATTATAATTCTTATACAACTATACATACTAAGTGCGTATACATATATATATATATATATATATATTTGTATATATATATATATATATGTATATATATAGATAAGTCGGTTAAACTATATAGTTTATAGGGTATGTCATTTAAATTGCTTTCGCTTTTGAATAATATATATAAATATATATATATATAGATATATCGCTGCCTAAATGTTTTGGAATTGTACTTACTGCAAATCTGGAGAGAGGCAGCAGCCAATAAGCTATATATATATAGATATATATATATATCTATAACATACATAAATATATATGTTAAACTTAAAATCCAAAATCGAAGACATTTACTAATTGCATTGCGCTCTATGTGTACCGATAGCTTTGATATTTTTGCTATCGATCTCGATTTTGTATATCGCTTTGTATTGGCATATTTAGCAGGCGTTCCTAACGGTTCTTCATGTCCAGCAAAAATCACAATAGACAACCAAAATCGAAGTTTAACCGTAACTGTAACCGTAACTGTAACTCTAACGAGTCTAATTGTAACGAGTGTAATTATAACGAGTAGCTGTATCAAGTAACTATAATTTGTAACTCTCGTTTGCCATCGTTTTTTTTTGTTTTTTGGTTTTTCTCTCACACACGCCATAGATCAAGCTGATTACACTTATCTTAATACACTATATGTCAACAATTTGTTTGTTAACATGTCAACTATGTTGTATATGTATGTCTTATATATATATATATACATATCTATTTTTTTTTGTATATATCTGGTCATATGAAATTGAAGTTTTGAAATATTTGCATTTAACTTGAGTAATTGAAATGTGAACTTTAGCTCCTCTTCCATACGACCAGTCATATTAATATTTTATAGAATTTTGTTAGCCGTTTTTTAAATTTGCTTTAAAAACAATTCACTTGTATTCCGTTAATCCCAAGCCGAACCAGTTCCCGAAACATTTTATTTGCAAATATTATTAATATTACTATTCGATTTGATATTGTTTGCTCTTTGATTGCAAATGGAATTTGAAAATGAACTAAAAGTTATTTATGCTATAAATATGCTATATATGCAATAGTATGTGTGTGTGTAGAGTTATTGTTTTTACTCCTACTAAATGTAACAAGTGCATGTGTATATGTGTATGTGTATGTGTATGTGTATGTGTATGTATATGTGTATGTGTATGCATACACAAATTTAAACTAAAGGAAATGCCAATTTTTAATGCTTGCATAAAAAACAAATATTGAATTTATATAAAATACATGAAGCTATTTTTTAGATACTATTATTATATAGGAACTCGAAAAAAAAACAAAATAAATTAACAAGTTAAAATTTAAATGCTATGCTTGATAAGAAATGTGCCATAGGCGCTGGCGTGACAAAAATAAAGCGAAAAAAAACTACAAAAAAAAAACAAAAACAAAAACAAAAAAACTTGCAAAATGCTAAATCAATGTACTAAATTTAATGAAATTAGCATAAGTTAAATAATTGAATCAAAACAACATTTATAGCGTAATATTGAAGAAAACAAAACAAAAGAAATGAACGAACGTACTAAACTAAATTTCGAAAATACTTTAAGTATGTGCTAACTAAGCGGATTTTTATGAGTCAAACAAAAACGAAAAGAAAAAACAAAACAACAAAAAAAAAGAAAAGAAGATAAATCTTTTTATTTGGAATTTTTGAAACTTGTTTTACGCTTTGTTTTTTTTTTTTTGATATGTGTAAGCCTCGAGTAAATCAAACAATTGCAATAATCTAAGAAAACAATACACAAAATACTACAAAAATACTAAAATATTTCAAACAAGCAACCAGATCAGAAAAGCAATGGAAAAGCAGCCACAGACAACAAAGAAGAGACTTCAAGAAAACAAAAACAAAATTTCATTATGAATATATATATATATATGTATATATATATATATATATATATATATATATACATCTTACTATGTAATATTAACGAAGCGAAAAGGAATAATAATAAATATATATGCATGACTACAAATTTACAAAAAATAAACAGAAATGATCAAGAAAAACCAACTACAACTACTACAACTAAATAAAATAAACAACAACAACAAAAAAAGAAGAAAATAAATGTAAACAAATGAAAAATACATGAAATTTTTTGCAGGTCTATTATATAGTGAACAATGTTGCCATTTGATACAATTTTTTTCCAAGACATTTAATATATATACATACATATATACCTTATATTCCGATTCAAATGGAATTTTTGTAATTTTGATAGAAACATTAAAAACGTATAAAAATAAAAAAAAAACAAAAAATACAAATTAAAGCAAAGCAAAACAAAACAAAACACAACAACACAAAAACACAAAACTAAAAGAAAAACTGCAAAGAAGAACTGTTGCATGAAAAAAACAAACAAACAAAAAACAGACAAACAACAATGAGAAATAAATGCAACAAAATGCCTAAAAATCCATCAAAAAATAAAAGCCAAATTGCATTTTATTTGAAAGTACTTTTTGGTCCCCTTTTTATCAGTGCGCCATGCGACGCAAATTTGAACAGTTGTTTGGGATCTTCGGTGTCATCATAATCCTTGAATGCAGTTTGATAGAGTATGTCCTTGCGGCTCTAGCAACCATGTCCTTCGAAACTCGGTCAGGATCCGTCCAATTTAGAGCTGTTTTTTTGAAAAGCACATGTCTTTTTAGACAACGCAGGCATTTCCTTAAGGATCGCAGTAAATACAGATATATATCGATGGGCATTCAAGGCTTTCCACAATTAGAGAACACGAATACTACGCGGCGTATCGATTTGATTAAAACCATAAAAATCACCAAAGTCCTTCAAACAGCTCAATCAAAAGGACTTGTTTAAGAACAGAAAATTGCTCATTATCGGACTCTGACGTGTCCTGTGTCCAAAATGTTTGTGAGAAAACGACGATGTTATGATTTCGACTAATTTTACTTCGAGCCGAAAGTAAAATTTTACAAGTGCTGACAAGATGACTCCATCATTTTTGAATGCAGCTCGATAAAGTTGGTCATTGTGATGCTAACGCACCAGGTTATTCAAGGATCTGTAAGGATTTGGCCGAGATAGAGCCTGTTTGCTTGCCGCCTGCGTGCTCCTAAAAGTATGCCGCAATTTTTGTTGCTGCCCCCGAAGAAGCCTGAGGGGAAATTAATTTCGACCGAGTAGAAAGAATAACTGTTTTTGTTACATCAAGTACCGTTAAAATTACTCAACTGCTTCCCTTACCATTTACAGTTTAATATTTATTTAACTTTTATATCCTGTTTAGTTGTATGATTTTCATTGCTAACTTTCTGCTTTGCGTATATATTTTGAGTATTTCAGTTGCATTGGAAAACAGTCTTGCGGGGAATGAAAAATATAAAAATTATTTATCTATATATAAAAATCCCAATATTTATCTATATATAAATTATAGTGATATTTATATATTTTATATAAAACAATTTGCAATATTTCCATTAGCTCTGCATAAAGCTGTTTTTCTTTGATGAAATGCAAAGGAACAGAATGAAATGCTTACTTCGAATTATTTTGAATATGAATGCTTTAGCATTATGTCTTTTTAGAAATCTTCAAGGATATGGCCGAGCGAATGCCTTTTTCCACTGGAATCTGTGCGCCTAAAGATAGGCAATTTTTTGGGGCAGCATTTTTACACGAATTTGAAACTTAAGCTGTGCTTCTCAATTTCAATGCAATATTTTTCTAGAGGTCAAACTATGGTCAATAAGTTAAGACTGTGCAAGCTTTTGACCAGTTTCTTAATGGACGCACGGACAGACGGACAGAGGGACAGACGGACATACTTAAATGCTTAGATCGACAGCAGACAAGAATATATAGATAGACCTAATGGCCTAAGAGATGGACAAATCGAGTCCAGACAGATCAGCAAATTAGATTACTGCTGAAAAAGTGACTAGGGGAAAGGGGGAAGGGGTGTTAACCAACACTCAAGTCGATGCCAGAGTGGATTGGGTTGGGCTGGTAGTTTGGATGATGGGTGTTATGGTGTTGGGGTGTTAGACTGCTAGATTGTTGTTGTGTGGTATAACATATGCAGCTAAAGCGAACCGAAACGAACCGAAACGAAACGAAATGAAACGAAGCGAAAGCGGCAATTGAATTGCTTAATGTGCGAGCGGAGAGATTCATGCAACGTTCGCAGTGCCACCAATCATTTGGGCGGCTGGACAGGATGTGCCTGGATGTGCCAGGATGTCCCCCGGCGACGTATCAGCTCGTTATACCCTGAACCCAATCAAAATGGTCAAAGATGGTACAATGTAACACGCAGCAAGAGGAATCTCCGATCCCATTAACTATATAAGCACAGTTTGTTTTAATTATTTCGATAACTTACTTCGTTTCGCGAATAGCGATACAAATCGATTTCCGATAACAATATTTTTAAATCGAATTTTTTAAGATTTAGCTTTCCAATTTATGTCTTATATACCTTGACATATAAATGATATACTGTGTGCATATCATCAAGATCGGTTAAGAAACACCCAAAAGGAAAACATATGCGACTCCATGTGTGAGAAGAGAGCCGCATGATAATCGAAGCGAGTCTATATATATATATATATATAATAAAAACTAACAGGGTATCTCATAATCGAGCTCTCTCGACAAGAGCGTTCTAACTGGCTTTCACTTTCACATCGGCGCTGACAGTGGGCCGCCAAGCTGTCAGTTTGTGAGTGAGTTGAGATGTTGGGCAGAACAGTTAATTTCAATACACACATGTTAAAAACAAATAAAAGTCACAATTGCATCTGCAATCGCAGCTGCAAAACTAGTTCCAAAGGGCTGTTAATGTTATAGTCAATTGTTTCTATGCCACGCCCCCCATCACTCAATCTACTCAATGCTTTTTCACATTTAACATTTGTTTTGTTTTCTCCCACTGTGCGACTTATGGGACAACAAGGCGTTATTGACGATGCTGATGCAGATAGCAGCACACACGCACACACACGCACACACACGCATACACACACTGACGCATTTACGCATTTTAATGGGCACGCACTGACCAACGAGCCAACCGACCAACCGAACGTCGAACCGAACATCCAACCGAACATCGAACCGAACGTCCAACCGAACGCCCAACCGAGCGACCGGCGCAGACACGAAGTGCAAAGCAATGATGATGAAGAAGAAAAGACGAACAGACCGACGAAGGCAGTGGGGCAGGCGGGCAGGCAAAGTAACGACAAAAAGGCGACGATGGCGACTCCATAATTTTGAATTTCTTTCTCTAGGTGGACGACAAGGATGCGCACGATGAGAGCAGGAGTTGGCTGTGAGGGGGAAGCTGGCCAAAAAGGGTTGCGTTGCGTTGCGTTGTGTTTGCTTTTTATTTAGCTTGGCATTTTATTTATGCTGCGTGGTCGTTTCGTTGGCAATCGCAACGTTTTCGTTGCCGTTTCATACACTGCCACTGCCAACGGCCAACGGCCATGCTGCATATTAGCTGTGCTGTAGCTGTACATTTGAAGTTGACCAACACTTTTTGAATTCAACACAATAGAAACCAGCATCAGGCTAGTTTCTGTGAATATGCATGAGTGAGTTTTTAATCGGCAACAGCCTAATCTAATTAATGTCTAATCTTTGTCATTTTAGAAATTCTCAAGTCTCGCAAGCTAAATAACAATTCAAATTATTAATTATCGCTATCTCTTTATCCACACGACACGAAGCGAATAATAACTTTACGAAACCAAAACCGAAGTCGAAACCGAACCCGTTATGTTAGCCAACTTGTGCGAACAAATAGTTGTCAAACGCTGATCGATTAAGTCGGCTGCAATTTTCTGGCATGTGTGTGTATGTGTGTTTAGAGAGAGAAAAGTTCGACTGGTTGGTTGCATCGATCATGATCGATCAGCGATCGTCAGTTCTTAGTTCGTCCAAGTTCGCCTACCAATACATACACACACACGTAGAGTAATCTCGCATCGGCGTGTGATAATTTTTTTTGTCATACTGTTTTTATTTTTCTCTTTCTCTTTTTTTTTTTTTTTGTTGCTTTTGTTGTGCTTTTTAAATTGGCAAGCGCCAGCGGGCAGCTCAGCAGCCATCAAACGCAACACCACCTGTCACCCGTCACCCGAGCCCTGTCCTCGTGTCCTCCTATTTTGGCCAGCACCATTAGCCAGCAGCCAGCAGCTACAAGCCACCACCGGACGCTGGCTCTGTCTCATCAGGTTGGGTGGTATGGGGTTGGTGGGATGGGGTTGGGTTGGGTGGGGTGAGGTGAAGTGAGGGGTTGGTGGGATTCTGGACCTTAACCCGTTCGTGCGTTGCGTTGGCTGCTTCGTGCGTGCGTTGTCCAGTGGTTGGTGGATTGCTCGATTGCTGGGTGGGTGGTAGTTGGGTGGCTGGGTGGTTTGCTGGCACTCAGTGGGCAGCTGGTGGGCTTAATTTAAGCGGGTTTTATTTTTTCTCAATTTTGCGTTTCTTTTTTTTTTTCCACGTTTTTTACATGCTTTTCGTTGCGTGTTTTTTATTTGATTCTGTTGTGTTTCTCTATATATATGTATATATATTATATAAATATATTTCAGGGGTGGCTTTTCTGGACAACACTAGTGTGTGTGTGTGTGTGTGTGTGTTGAATCTCGTTATGTTGTCTGTTGTCTGAAATGACCGCTGCTGCAGCGACGCCGCGTCGCAGTCGACGTTCAATTTGCTGTAACTCTTTTTTTTCGCTTTTTCCCTTTTTTTTTGCTCAGGTTTTTGTTGTTTCTTTTCGTTTTTGTATTATACAATTTGATATATATATATATATATATATATATATGTATGTATGTATGTATATAATGTATTTCTATTTGATGTATTTTTATGTACATTTTTTGTTTTCTTGTGCTTTGCCTAAGCTAAACAATTTTAATTGAATTTTCAACAAAAATACAAATCCATTTATTTTAGTTTTTTTTTTCAGGGGTTCGGCACTGAGTGCTTGGAGCAGGTTGGTGTGGGCGGGTGGGAGGTAAGGGGTGTGGGCTCGCACAATAGACCAGCAAAATACAATGATAACATTTATAATTGACTCGCCAAAATCTTAGCTTACCTTAATAAATAAAAACTTACATAAAAATCCCGTTAATAATTGAAAGGAATTTCAAGTGTTTATAATGGATAACTTTTTAAGCTACAATTTCAGCTGATAGGAGGTGGCAAGCAACTTGGGGGAGGTCTCAACGTGGGTTGGCTAGTGCCTGGCCAAGAAATTTGCCAACCCATCTTAGGTGGATGTTGCTAACAATCTGTCTCCCAAATTTGATGAGCATAGCTTTCAAATTGTGGGAGATATGTGATTTGATCGATTTGCACTTATCGATGTTATCGATTTAATCACAATACTGCCTGAAGCAGACATAGATATATCTATATATTTATATATATATATATATATACATCCCAAGTTCGAACCTTCGATTTCAAAGTATTTAAAAGCATTGCAGTACTTTTAAAAGACATTTTCTGCTATGATCTTCTTCTTCCACTTATCCCATAGATCATTCCTTAGGCTCAGGAAAAATTCAAAAGACGAGGTAACATTTAAATACAGAGCGCCGATCAACGATTTGACAAGAAATCGATTTAGATGTGTTTGCCTGGATGAATACTGCATTCAAATGTGGAAACTGGATTTGAAAATCTTTTTCAAAGTGGAAACGGAACTGCAAGAATTGAAAATGAGGGAGTAAATCAAGTTATGACAAGAAACAAGAAGAGGAGTGAAAGGAGATGAAGAAGAAATATCAGTTGAAAAGTTGGAGCTTAGCTATAAAAATGATGAGCTATGAAAATGGTATGCCAAAAATACTCGGGAATAAATCAAAGATTGCGAAATCAACTGAAAGATTGAAGAGTGTGACCAGCTATTTCAATTGGGCGCCATGCCAAATGCTGCAAATGAGAGGCAAGCTGAAAATGGACGTGGTGGAGGGGAGGGGGAGGGTGAGGGGAGGGCGAATAGCAGCATCATCAATAAAAGAAAATGATATCAAAATCAAATTGAAAATGAGAATAGAAATGCCAAATGGCAAATGAGCAGAAAGGGGAAATGGTCAGGAAAATGGCAAGGAGCAAGGAGCAGGGGCAGGGGGAGTGGGGGATGTGGGGGTGGGGGTTGGGTGTATTTGGTTGTCAGAGAAATGTCTTTGATATTTAATATGTTTAAATATGCGAATCCTTTGAAGCGAGGCGGGCCAAAAAAAAGGACTCATCAAATAAAAAATAAAAAAGGAAGAAGAAGAAGAAGCAGCAGCGAAACTCAAACAAAAAACAAACAACACACACGAGCCGGACACGGCAAGCTCTCTGTGTGTGTGTGTGTGTGTGTGTTTGTCAGATATATGCTGATATAGTAGTAGTAGTGCGTGCAGGGCCAGCGGGTGGGGGGTGGGGGGCACAAGTGAAATTCATTCAAACGAAACGAAATAAAACGAATTCAATTGAGATGACGACGAACAAGAAGAAGACGACGACGACCAAGCAGAAGAAGACGACGACGACGACGACGACGACGAAGACGACGAAGACGCAAACGAAGTCGGAATAATGCCAATGAAGAGTAAAAAGTAGATCGATAGATAGCAGCCACTACACACACACACACGCACACATGACCAGCATGTGTGACCGACCAACCAAGCAAGCGGCCAGTGTGGGTAAGAAAGAGAGAAGAGATCGTAATGCAAACTGTCAGAATGCGTAACTCAATTTACAATTTTGCTTTCACTTTTCTGCCTCCCCCTCCCCCTCCTCCTACTCCTGCTCCCACTCCGCCTGCTGCTCCTTCAGCTCTTCTGCTTCTTCTTTATGTTTTTTTTTTGCACAAAAGAAAGTGCGTGTGTGTGTGTGTGTCTGTGTGTGTGTGAGGGTGAGGGTGAGCCAAACTCTATGCTGAATTAAAAGAAAATGGAAAATGCTAAAAAACGAACGAGCTGCTGGACACGAGGCAGCAGCAGCAGCAACGAGGGTTGAGCTGCTTTCACTGCTTTCACTGCTGCATGCTCCTTGGTCCTTTGGTCCTTGGTCCAAGCAGCTGCCCGTGATAAAGTCAGCCAAATGTGCGTGGCGTGTGCCAGCTTGAGAGGGGGCCGAGGTGGCAAGTGGGTGGTTTACTGCTCGCTGCTGCTGGCTGCTGCATAGGCTGGCCTGGTCAACTGTGGGCTTGTGGACTTTTTTGTTTCGCACGAATCCTTTCGCCTGCGCAACACCCCCAACCGCCGCCCTCCATCCGGGAGCTGGCACCCCAACCACCTGAAGCCAATGTCCAAAAAAAAAAAAGAAAGAAAGAAACCCAAAAAGAATGCTGAGCATGCTCAACCCAAGGGATACGCTGCTCAGCATTTGAATAAGGCATCACAGATAATATATATATGTATAATATATATGAACACTATTACTATAATATATGATATATATAATTTTTGGAAGATACATAAACAACTTTCATTTAATGGCAAGCTCTACTGCAGCCTTGTATTGTATTTTTTGTCTCATTCCATTCTATTCCATTTAATTCCATTCCACAACATAATATAATATTTCATTCTATACTGATTTCCATTCTATTTCATTCCATATCATTTCATTCTATTCCAATTCATTCCATTCCATAGTACAATATTTGATAATATTTGTTTTGCATGTGAGTTATGCGTTCAAACGCACTTTACACACTTTTTACAGGGTATATAAAAAGCGAACGAAAAATGTAACAAAAGCGGATGCTGTGTGGGCTCTAAAAAGGGGTGCAAGGTGGAGAATGGGGGAGGGGTTAGGGAGAAGGGGGATTTGTTGTGAGGTAAGCAAAAGAATGGGTTGCGAAAAAAAGCGAAACAACAACAGAAAAAAAGAAACCAAATGGAAAATGCTACACACACACACACACACACACACACACACATGCACTGTCGCTTGGACAATTGGCCATGGCTTTCATTTTTTTTATATTTTTTGGCTCAACTCCCTCTGCCAGGCCTTGCCCCATCCCCTTGCCGAGCTGCCCGAGAAAAGCTGACCAGCACAAAAAAAAGAAAAGCAAAATAAAAGAGTGAAGCAGAAGAAGAAGCCAAAGCAAACGCACAAAATTACATAGAAAATCTTCGGCACAATGCACATAAAAAAAGAAATAAAAAAAAAACAACAAAGTCCAAAAAGCGGGCAAAATCTTTAAGAAAAACGTTGGTAAAAAAAGGGTTACGAAATTACATCAACGTCGACGGCGAAGTCGGCGACCAACATCGACGTCAGCGTCAACGCGAGCGTCAACGTCAGCGTTAGCGTCGCCGTCGGCGTTCAAGTAAAGAAATGTAAAGAAAATTAGAAAATCACCCCCTTTGGCCAGGCTTACATGCTTACAGTTATTACCGCGATAAGGTGAGGGTGTCCACATCACATAAGCAAGGGGTACTTGCTCCGTGGCAGTGGGGAAGGGGGCAACTAGTCACAGAGGAGGACAGCTATTGGGGCTTGGGCTTGGGCTTGGGCCCAAGTCCGTGAGCTTATCAGAGTACCGGAAATGAGTTATGTAAGTTGCAAAGTTTATCAAGCTGCAGATTGTTGTTGCTGCTGCTGCTGCTGCTGTTGTTGTTGCTGAATGAAAACTATTTGGACTAATAGATTAAGGCACACTTAGGATAGCCAGGCCAGCATCACAGGATGTGCCAAAATGGGAGCATAGATTGAGAGCAGACTGATTGGAGGCTATAGACTAAGAGTGGACTGATCAGAGTACTGTGATTAGTGAGTGTATTGAGATGTATGATTTAGCTAACAAATGTGGCAAAGTAGAGTAGCAAGTACAATAATCGATAACCGATAATCGATCAATTGATCGATGCTCAATTGGGTGTGGTAAAATTCAATTCTCTATTTACAGCATGTAATATGTATATATATATATATATTCTTGAACAGCGACAACTGCAGAGTCCATCTCACTGTCTGTCTCTCTGTCGAGTCCAGAGACTATAAGATCTAGAGACTGGCATATAAGTTCTCGTACATCAAACAGTTTATTTATTTTTATCGTTTATCGAATATCGATAAAAATCGATTTACATTTTATTCAGCAATAAAAGACATAATTGTGAAGACAGATCCTTGCAACGGATATATAAAATTGTAAGCATTTCATTACAACTTATTTAAAGCTTGCTCAAAGTTGCCCAAACTTCTGCTAGAATTCAGTTTCCTTCACAAAGATCATTTTGAACGATTTATATTGAGTATGAATTGTTTTGGAAATAATTCAAATAATACTTTGAAACTCAAAAATCGACAGTGAATGAAAATGACGATGCCTGAAGGTATTCCTGATAGTCTCGGCTTAAGTGAGATATGTTTGCTACTTGAATCAAGCATATATATAATATATATATGTATATAGATTTATATACAATTTTCTATTCACTGGCATACAAATTGAAAACTTCCATTTGCCCTGCATATTGAACCATATTAAAAAGGAAAGCAGCTTTCCTTTCCCTGCTTTCCAAAATATGTTCGAACTCAGCGCAGCTGTCACAAAAGAAGAAGAAGAAGGCGAAGGCGAAGGCGAAGGAGGAGAAAGAGGAGGTGGATGTGGAGGATGAGGATGAGGAGGACTAAGCACAAGATTTTGCTGTTTGGGCACATTAATAAACAGCTAGCAAAAGTGCTGCCCATGCCCAAAACACACACAAGAGAGACAGAGAGAGAGAGAGAGAGAGAGAGAGTCGCACATGTTCATGCATATGCATATACATTATAAAATGTGGTACAGATAACAACAACAACAATAATAACACTGCCTACCTCTCTGCCTCCCACACACCCACACACACGCACCCACACACACACACTCTCACACACGCTGGTCAAGCAAATACAGCAAATCAAACGCAGTCATCAACCCTCGCTGAACAGCAACCCCCCCTCCTCCTCCCGCTGCCATGCTCGCTGGCCAACGCTTTGCCTTTTACTTTTGCGCGCCAAAGTATGCTACAAAAAATTAGAAGCTGACCAAAGCGCTGCCAACGTCAGCGTCGACGCCAACAGCGCCAACAGTGCCTGGCAGCCGAAATGAAAAATTACATAAAAACCAAATTTATATACGCACACACACACACACGCGCACACACACACGCACACTCATACGTGCATGTGCATATATGCAAGGGGGAAAAAAGCGAGCGAGAAAAAAGAAATGAATTGGACTAAAAAATCGAGAGAAAAATCTTCCCTTAACTTTTCATTTCAATGTTATGTAGTTGACAACAGACAGAGTGTGTCTCTGCCATGACACCCCCCCCTCCCCCTGCCCCCTCCAACCCCTTGATGTTGATGTTGTTGTTGTTGTTGTTATTTCTGGCTGTTTTAAGTAGGAAATTGTGTCCGAGCTGTCGTCCTGTTCGTCCTCTTATCAAATGAATTTCTTTTGTGAAACTCTTGCTGCCCGTCAAGGCACAAAGCAGCAACACACATACAGGACGGGCAGGCAGACAGGACAGTAACAGACAACCCTTTTAAGGGTTGGGGGATGGGGTTGGGGGATGGGGCTGGTGTACTAATGCTAATGTCGCCTTATACGCTTGTCATTCTGCTGCTGCTGCCGCTTCTTCAGCGTCTTCTTCTTGTTTTTAACGTGATTTTGCATGCGATTGTTTTCATTTTGGGTGCTGCTTCTTGTTCGATTTTTTGCTTGCTTTCTTTTTTTTACAGTTTGTTGTTGTTGTTGTTTTTTGCTGTGTGGATTTGGCCGATTTAAAAGGCATCAGTTTAACCCAAATTCTTTTTTTTTTGTGACTATGGGAACTAAGTCACTGTGTCTGCAACAAAAACTATACGAATACAAACACAAAAACACACATCAGCATGTGTGTGCGAGTGTGTGCGAGTGTGGCTATAAATTAAACATGCAGCTTTCCACTTTCCACTTTTCAGTTTTCAGCTTTCAGTTTTTAGCTTTCAGTTTAGCAGGGCGCTCAAAAGTATGCTACGCCAAATGCGACGAACCGTGCGAATGCCACGCAATCAAAAACTTTCGCTCTCACGCTCCCCCATTCACCCCACCCCCTTTTCCCCGGCTCAGCAAACAGAAACACTGCTGCTGCTGCTGCTGCTGTCCATTGCCCAGCTACACAAGTGTGTGTGTGTTGTGTGTGTGTGTGCAAAGGCATTTTGCTTGTGCGGTCGCAGAACTTGAAAACTAGTTTGCATAAGACAACAAACGTGCTTGTGCATGTGTGTGTCTGTGTGTGTGTCTCTGTGTGTGTGTGTGTGTTTTAGTATGGACAGAGAGGGTTATATTCCTATGTACAAATAGCAAATAACAGATAGCCAGCAACCCCCACAACCAGCCCCAAAAGTACTGCCTTGATTATAAATTTCAACTTAATTACATAAACAGAATTTAATCCTTTCGAACTGTGTCGCAGCCGCTACATAGCCAAAAATATATCTATATATATATATATATATATGTATCTATATATATGTGTGTGTTTTCACTAATTTATGGGCAGCATAACTATCACAACGCAAACAGTAAAACTACAAAACATGTGCACAGTGTCCACAAAACTAAATCACAGAGTCCAATAAATATGCATACTAAAATCAAGTTTCAGTAAACACAGTTATCTTTTGTGTATGTGTGTGTGTGTGTGTGAATATGTTGAGATCGCTCGGCAACTTCTTCTTCTTCTAGAATAATGGTTCCTATTTATTTATTTGTATATAACGCCAACTGAAGCCACTCGACACAAAAGAAATACAAAAATAAATTACATTAAATTAAAAATTAAATTTAAATAAGCGAAGAAATACAGATATATATATAATATACAGATATATATATGTATTGTCCGAATCGGATAGATCGAACGACTATAGCACTGAGTTTATGAATATCCTTTTTAACTGCCTCGCCATTTACGAGTGTTGACTGAATCAGTCGTCGACGTTAATTGATTAATTCGATTTAAGACGATGTTTTTTTGACTAATTCTTGACTTGCTAAGTTATTATTAGTGTTATCTTCTTCTGCCATGATTGGCATTTGAGCATAGTTTGCACCACTGTGCAATGGGACAAACGAAGGACAACTGAGGACACAACTTGTCCATGATGAATATTCTAAACTTGTGCATTAGTTTTTGGGGCCTATGCCCAAAAACTAACACAAACACACACACACACACACACACACACACACACACACATATATATACACATATACACACACACACACAGAGGCACACTCACAATCAGAGTCGTGTGTGAAGTGTAGCATAGAAATAGGCGTCAAGAACTCATGTCTCCATCCGCCGCCTGCGCCTGCCGCCCTGCCTTAGGCTCCATATTATATATTATTTTCGGCTGCCCAGGCTGATCAGCGCAACATACACCTGCCCCACACACACACACACACACACACACGAAAATACACACGCAGCCAGAGCGAGAGGCAGCTAGGCGAATGTTAAACCAATTTCCACACAACAATTTTAAATTTCCGACGCAGAACTTAGATTTGCGAATGCCAATTTGAGAAGCACACAAGAGCCTGAAGCATGCTACAACCCCGCACACACACACACACACACACACACACACACACACACACACACACACACACACAGCTACACCTAACAGTTAACTTACAATGAAACCCATTTGGCAGCATCGCCATTTCTGCCTGCTCTCCCCTCCTACTCCGCCTGCTGCTTCTCCTACTTCTGGCTTCCTTCTCCTTGTAAAGTGCGTAAATTGTGGCGCATGTGGTGTGTGTGTGTGTGTGTGCGTGTGCGTGTGTGTACGACTGGGCACACTATTTTACATACATAATGCGAACTTCATGGGGCTTTTGGTAAAGCTCATAAGCGCCGCTGGCTACAGCATCGAAATTAGCGTTTGGACCTTACAACTTGGCCATTGGGGAGAGTTGCCCAATTGAACAGAGGCCTCTACATACACATGTGTGTGTGCATGTGTGTGCATGTGTGTGTGTGTGTGCATGTGTGTGTGTGTTTGCAGGTGTGTGTGTGTGTATTTACCTACATATGTACTATATGTAAGCGAGTGTGCTGTGTGCACACAACATATGTACCCAAAACACTTGTCCGTCTATGTACATATCTATATATATATAGATATATATATATATATGCTCAGTAAAGAAAGTCGCCGTTGAATTTAGAAAATCGCCAAGGGTAGCTCACCTTGTGATTAGAAAGTATATTGCCGCAAAGGAAGATTTTGTCTATCCAAAAACCAGGGTTTTCCTTTTCGTAATAGATTCGTAATCGATTAGAAAATATGTGTCTTTTTGAAAGGTATTTTCAGAATTGATATATATATATATATATATATATATATATACATAAAACCGTCGAGCAAATTGAATTATTTCTTTCTAAATCGAACCAATTAGAAATTGATTTATTGGTTTATTTCATTTTATTGGTTCATTTATACTAATTAGAAATTGATTTATTGGTAATTGGAAAACATTTATAAAATTTCTAATTGCAAGAAAGACATTTTCGAATATTTAGAAAATGCTTCTAAAAACCAGAACATCTTTCTAGTTTTTTATTAATTTGATTTCGACCTTTGGACACGATACCGGCCATCAATGTGGAAGCGATGATATCGATTCAAATGAACCGACGTTTTATTACCAAAAGAACTATCCTAGTCTGATTTACAAAGGCATATTCGGAAACAGAAGAAAACGAAACTAAACAGATTCGTTTCCAATTTGGTTTAACATTTAACATTTAATATTTTGTTGACTTATGGTGGGGCTCCAAATTAGAATCGTCAAAGAGCGGACGGGAGTGGGAATTGAGCAGGCGGCGTGAGCGTTTCAAGGAGCCGCCGGCAGCCCTGCTGTCTCCACAATTCTTTGACCTGGTTTTGCTATAAAACAGACTATATTGCTCGGTGTATTCTGGCGCCAGCATGGGCACATAATTGTTCGGATTACAGAGATCCGTGTAACTGGTATGGAACTCCTTGTAGCCTTTGTAGAGCAGATACAGCTCCGGATAGTTCAACAGTGGATAGTCATCGATATGCGCATGTCGATCAATTGCGCGCAGGAAACGCATCAGAGTCGGAGCACGATGCGACGAGAATTCACAGTGGAACACATAGATGCTATTACGACCCACTATGGATGCTTGCGCCGGAAAGGCAGCCCTGATCTGGTCGCGTGTGTACAGATTGCGGGCACCAAGTATGTGGCCGCCATCGAACTCGTACGGATAGCGGCAATCGATAATCTGATAATTAGGCACCAATTTGAAGAAATCACCGCGCAACAGTTGAGCAAGCGTTGCGCTGGAAATCGTGGGCAGATCACTGTGCCGCACCAAACTGTGCAGGACGGGCAATGTGTGCGGCTTGCTCTTATCCCCAATCAATTGCGACGCATTGAGTAAATCTGCATCGGTCTTCTTTAGAGTGGTCGTGGCACTCAACGCCTCCACGGTGAGACGAGGACGCATCTGGCCTGTTGTCTTCAACTGGCCAGTGATGGGCAACGTTGCTTTGCAAGATTTATTGGCATTTGCATCCTCAATGATGACATGATCCTCTTCTGGCAGCTGGCTCTTCTTCTTACCTTTATGCTCCATCACAACACGGTTTTCTCACAACTTACACAATTTGCCACCAACAGCTGCTTATTCGAATTGGTTTATTGATTTGTTGCTGTTGATCCTTCTTCTTCTGCTTGACAATTATTATTGTTTGGCTGTAATAGGCAAACAATTTTGTTAACAATGCTTTTAATCAGCGATTTGGGCTGAGGGTATCTGCTAGTCGACCACTCCCGACCAGAGCACTCGTAACTTGTGCGCAACTGATTTGCATCGAGTATCCTGCTATTTATTGGATATATTTAATGCAGCTATTTAATGCGCTGTTTAGGCCAAGTTAAGCAATAGAGTCCGAATTTGGGTCTAGCTGCGAACTTGGCTACAAAGTCGTGTCAATCGCTGACTGATTGTTATTCAATTCCCTGCCAATAACCAAAAAGTTATTGTTTGCAGTTTGCACGTTTAAAAACTAAACTCTGGAAATGAAACATATTTGAGACAAATATTCTTTGGTATTAAGAAAGGATTCGATTTTAGATACATTTACTTTGTGAATAATGAGATGAGCTAAATTTCAGGACGGTTTTTTTTTTTTGTGAGTACTCGTATAGGGTCAGAATGCGATCATGAACTTTTTACTAGACTAGCAGCAGATACAGCCAGCAATAGCAGTGCCAGCCCCAGCCCAGCCCCAGCCTCAGCCTTAGCCTTAATCTCAGCTGAGGCAGCTTCCTGCCGATTTGGTTTCTCAGCATACCCTCTAAATACACTTTAAAACTGAGTGGCTTAGCACTTTCTTTGAAATGTACTACCTTCAAAGTTGTCCGCTTATTTTCTACAGCAGGAGATCAATGCCAAACCTTTGCAAAGTATAATTTTACTGTCTTTTATATATTATATTTTATTTATTCTTATTATGCATTTTTTGTCAAGTCAAGAAGGCTTCTGTAGCAAGCTGAGTATCTGTTTACTGAACACTTCGAATTAATTGTGTTGATTAATTGTCCTGTCTTAAAATAGTCTTCATTTTTTAAGAAATACGTTTCAACATTTGCAGCCAAGTAAAGACTAGCAATTTGAGTTGCTAGTCAACTTCTACTCGAGTTCGACTAGAAGATAACCTGAACCCGGTTCAGTTGAACACCTAATCACCACTAATAAAACCTCAACGTATTCAAACACATATTCCAATTTTGATATTTAGCCCTTTAGAGAATAGATAAACAAATCGTTCTCGACATTCACAGGAAAGACAACTTTTTGCTATAGTAAAAAAGGGCTTAAGAAACTACTACTATAAATTCTATGGTTCTTAAGTGACAGTTGATGCTGATCAAGAATATTTCTAATTGATGGGGTCGGAGATGATTTCCAACTTCAATATATATATATATATATATATATTTTTATATATGTATCTCACACAGATTGTGCTGCTAAAGGATAACTTCTAGTCGAGAAACTCTCAAGTTTTTTTTTACAGTTCTTTTTTATATTTTGCATTTCTTACTGGACGCCAAGACTTATGTGTGTGTGTGTGTGTGTGTGTGTTGCTGAGTTGCCACCCCCTATTGAGTCTCACATGCGTGTTCTTGTCCCCAACTTACCCCTTAGCTAGCCAAAAGCTAAAAGCGAAATGCGTTTTTCTATCTGTCTGTCTATTTGTATATTTGACAACATTTTAGAGTGTGTTGTGTGTGTGTGTGTGTGTGTCTGTGTGTGTCTGTGTGTGTCTATGTGTGTGTTGTATGTTGTGTGTCTGTGTGTGCGTGCGAATGTGGTTTATTCGCCTAGTTTGTGGTCCTTGCCAATATTTTGTGTTCACTTTCATAACCTGGTCTGTTTTTTGTTTTCGGCTTTTTTTTTTAATTGGGATTAAGCCATAGTGTCGCTGTTGTTGTTGGCGAACAGATGGCGCTCGTAATTAAGTTGCCGCTAATGCCAATTTTGTGCTCTGCTTCGTCGTCTTTCTAATTTTGTTGTTCTTTGTTGCTTTTGGCATTTTGTTGGCAACTGTACTTCTTTTGCTTTAGCAGCATTAGCAAAATGACATTGAAATATTACAAAAATTTAAAAACCATTATAAACAGACAAGAAAGCCTTACACAAAAATCCAACACCCCCCAGCCCCCAGCCCCGCACCCCACTCTCCTGCTATGTACATCCTACACATAAATATCTTATGTAGACACTACCTATGTAGCAAAAGGGGGGAGTTGTGTTGGGGGAGTGTCGACTAAATTCTTAACTCACTGAAAATTGCGCGCGAATAAAAAATAAAATAAAAGGAGAAAATAAGGAAAAAATAAATTCTATATATAAATATGTATATATATCTATATATATAAATAAAGAGGAAAATCAACAGCAGCAGCAAAGAATATAACAAAAAAAAATACAAAAAATAACAAAAAAAACCATCCACTTTTCGCAGTTTTTGTTTTGTCCTTGTCGTGTCGTTGTCGACGCTTTGCTCCTGCTCCTGCTCCTGCTCCTCCTACTCGTCCTGCGTCCTCCTTCTGCTTTAACTGGACCGCGATGGGTGGCAAAACAGGGGGTGGGGTGTGGAGAGGGGCGCGTTGCGTACTACCAATTTACTAGTGACCATAATCAACCCCTTTTTTCTTCTTGCCTGCTTTCTTGGTTTTTTCCTCTTGTTTTTTTCGGTTGTTTTTTTTTTGCCCAAACGATTGTTGTTGTTGGTATGCAAAAAAAAGTGCGTAAGATGTGCGTAGAAGGGGGCGGAGGCGGGGAGCAGGTGGGGGGTGGAGTAGGGCAATAGCGAGAGCAAAGTACAGCTGAACAAATCAAATAGGCAGAGGCGTCGCACGAAACCAGACCAGAGGGGGGCAAGAGATTGAAGATAAGTGTCATAACGATGCTGCTTAGAAATGGCTTTTGACCCCCTTCGCCCGTTGTCTTTGAGTGGCTAAAAATAAGTAATAGCGGCTATCTTACATTGGACATGGCTATATCGGCCCGACAGCTAATGCTAATCAAAAATATATATATATATATATATATATATACCTTATGGGGTCGCAGACGTCCGCTTCACTTGAAGCTAAGAATCTACACATATATTCCTGATCAGCATCAAAAAGTAGAGTCGATTTAATCAGCCAGAAATGCGCTTCTATGTGAAATTGAACTGGTTTCGAGTTAAGTCACTGGAACTCGGAACATGTTTGAAGACTGACTAGTTTTGTCTTTGCATGGGAGTCATCGGTCGAAAGATTACATTCCCAGATACCCTATCGAGGCGTGGCATCCGCAGCACTTTGTTGTAGGTTGTCACTGATCCAAAGAGAGTTCCTACTAATCTGCAGCCAATTGCCGGCAGTTTGTCTTGCTCCCAATGCTCTGCATCGCAATGCCATTTCATGTATAGCTTCCCCGATGGGTCAGTTACATTTTGCTGAATATCAACATCCGTCAAAAGTCTTGGGAAAAATGTTAACGCGTCAAGTTCGCCAGATGACTTTAGTTTCCTGATGCTAAAGATGCCATCATCCAACAGAACAGAACAGCGCCGAAACGAACTAGAGGTTAACTCTACAGCTCTGCCCCTCCTCCCCGGCGACCTACACCCCTTAGTATTATTGTGATTGGTCAGGGGCTACGCACATGGCATATACTCGTATGCATCAAAGACTGGGCAACAACTACGCTCCATGCATATTCAAATTGGTTGACGAACGGGCTGACACGGGGGATTGGAGGAGGGGGCGTGGCGCAATCACAGCAACGAAAATCAAGCACACGCACTTAACAACAACAACAACAACAACAAAAGCCAGCAAGAAGAAGAAGAAGCAGCAAAAGACGCTCCAATCAGAGTACTTGTAACCCTCTCCCCCTGCCCATCCCCCCTCCACTCCCCAAATCAACAGTCCAAACCTTTTCCAGGCCATAAAACGCGACAAAACAAAAAAAAAAAAACAGCAAGAAAAAAAGAAAGAAAGAAAGAAAGAAGCAGATGAAGGAAAGCAGACAGTGAAAGGAAAGAAGAAAAATTAAAATACGCACAAAGTTTTGACGGCTGAATTGGCATAATGATGGGGTTAGTGACGCCCTCGGTGTGGTGTGGGGCTAGCAGGGGGGTTGGTCAGGGGAGGGGAAAGGGGGGGGGGGGGGGGGGGGCGGCGGACAGTTGAGGTTTGCCATTGTCACTGCCCCAGCGAAACTTTTTTCGGCGCTTTCCTCTTTTATTTTTGTTGTTTTCTTCTTTTTTTTTGGTTGTTGTTGTTGTTGTCCACTCCTTTTATGCTTTCCTTGGTCGCCATCATCGTTAATTTTATCTACGCAAATGCAAAATAATTACTTTACATTTTCTTTGGTTTTTCCCGTTTACCATCAAGAGTATGGGTGGGGGAGGGGGTCTGCCCCAGCCCCTTGCGTCTAACCCTTTCGGGGCAACGGCTGTCGAAATTTATGTACTTTTGCCTTCGTCTCTTGCTTTTCCATTTTTTCCTCTGCATTTTTGTTTTTTTTTTTTTTGTTTTTGGTGTATTGAAAAGCATTTTAAAATTCAGCGCCAGCTGTCCTGCTCTATGCATATATATAAATAAATATATATACATATATAGAGAAAGAGAGAGAGGGAGAGGGACAGCATATATATTTAGCATTTTCTTCTTTTCTTTTTTTTTTTTTTAATTAAAGAAAAGGGTTAAAAAGTTTTGCCGCGTTTTGCTTTTTGGGCTGGTGGCAAAAAGCGGGGTTAAAATCAAAATTTTTGCCCTCAGTTTCAGTTTCTATTTAGTTTTCATTTATTTTTTAAATGGAAATTTTTAATAACACAGATAGGGTTGCACTCGGCCTCATTACCCGATATCTATGTGCCCATGTCCTCACTGTCCACACCCCTCCCCTCCCCTTATTCTCCCTGCCTTTTGCTATCTTGGGGTTAGTCGGAAAATCAGAAAACAGGCGAAGAAGAAGAACACATTAATGTTATTTTTCTCTATGGAGTGCGGAGTTGGTCCCGAAGTTGTTTTTTGTCCCAAATATCCGCTCTCTTCCCGTTCTCGTTCTCCTTACCCTTCCCCTTCCCCTTTCCCTTTTCCCGGTGTCCGGTTTGTCTTCAATTTCAAAAGACACTTGCAGCAACAAGCTGTATTTATATAGATATATATATATATATATATATATACATAATTATTTACCAGTTGACACGATATTTCAGTCTGTCCATTTTCTGTTTCTATGCAAACTTAGCTGTCTTAGTTAAAGATGGAATTTCCTTGCAACTCAATCCTTCGAACTCGTCACAACTTAAGACTTAAGTTATTGCGGACAGGGTATCTTCTAGCCGCCCACACCCTATTCAGAAGATAGCTTGTATTCATTAAATAAAATATTCTGTTGACTGCGAAAAGTGAGCAAAAGAGCAAAGCTTTTGATAGTTCACTTAGCCATTGCATGATTTTATCTGCTTAAGTAATTGTCTAGTGTTTTTCCTTCGGCTTGAAATACCAATTCAAAGGAATCCCCAGTTTGCAGCGGAGCAGAAACTGACTCCTCTTTGCTCAAACCACTTCGGCTGATGGAGAAGATACAAGCTGTCTGTGAAAGAAATTTAGCAAATTTTGTTTTGAGCTATTTGCATTAAAGTCCCAATAATGAGACTAAATAATTACTGTGCTCAAGTCAATCAAGTCAAAAATCATCAAAAAGCTGTGAAAGAACTTTCACTACTGATTCCCTGCCATGATCCTTGCAAGGATGCAGAAGTATGCCTTTATTACACAAAAAGCAAAAATAATAAAACCAAATGAAAAACATTTGCGCATTTCGATTTTCTAGTTTCTAGCCTTCAACTAGTTTTTAGAGATATATTTAGTTAGTGCTACTCTAATCCTCTCATTAGTTTTGACAACTTATTCCCTCCAACTATGTTAAAGGAGTCCTTTTGCCAACCTCCTTCCCCCATGCCCATCCCCATCCCCATCCCCATTCGCATCCTCGCACAATTTAAACTCACATGCAGTCGCATTTATTTCTGTTCAATTTGATAATAGCCAAAGTGTGTGTGTGCGGCTCTCTCGCAGGACCTCAGTTCCTGGCGGACCTGCGGCCCATCCCCCTTTCCCCTTTCCCCCCAATACGCCGTCCACCCGCCCAAATCCCAACCCACACAGGCAGCAGCTGCCGGTGCGGCCACAGTGGAGCATTTAGAGTGGACGCAATGTATCAACGGCTGCTACAATTCCCCCCCCCCCCCATTTGCCTCATCTCCCTGCTGTCAGTTCGCCTGCTGCTGCTGTTGCTGCTGCTGCTGCTCCTACTCCTGCTCCTGCTGCTGCTGCTGCTTGCTCTGATGTCTTCTTCTGCTGCTTTCGCCCACGCACTTTCACTTTCGTTTTTACTTTCACTTGCCTGCCCCTCACTTTCCAGCTTTCGCAAGCAAAAGTGAAACTCATTTTCCCTTTTTTTCACTTTAGACCCAGCAACGCCTAACAAAAAAAAGAAAGAAAACGGACAAAGTAACGCAAAAAAAATACCCCCTTGAGTTTATAACTTAAAAATTCAAAGCACGAACAAAGTTCTAATTTAAACACCGAGCTACAAAAAAAAAAAAAGAACCAAACGAAACGGAAAAAAAATGAGAAAACGAGAAAAAAGCACGCAGCGAATACATGTCGGAAAAATTGGACATAAAGTGTACGCCAGTCGAGGCGAGTAAATAAAACTAAAAAAAAAAGAAGTCTGAAAAAAATCAAGCAAGAAACGAAGCAACGATGGAATATATACGCAGCAGCAGCAGCAGCAGCAGGAGCAGAAAGAAAGCCTTTTGCCGCTGCCCCAGGAGCAAGTGGCGCACAGCTCTACGGCCTACATGCCGCATGCCGCATGCCGCAGCGGACAACGGTCCACACAAATCAAGTAAAGGGGTGGCAATCGCAACTGCTTCTTCTGCTTCATCTTCTACTTTGCGAATAAGAAAGCTCAAGAAAAAAGCGGGCAGCAAAAAGTGTAATATAAAAAATACAAAATTCAAGTGAGAAAATGTCGTTGCAGTCGTTGCGTAGCCGACTGCGAAATAACCTGCTGCCAATATAAGTAACACTTACTGATACTGTTAGCAAATTGCAAGTTTTCTTATTACCAATGTTTGAAGATGGGTTTGCTAATTTCTTCTTTCAAGCTTGCCGCAAATGTCGTTTGTCAGTTCTTGAAATATTTGCTGATTCTTGCTTTGAAAGTTCTGCGAGATAAATGATTTTTTAGATTTACAATGCCAAATTTGCTCGACTGATTTCTGCAATTGTTGAATGTCAACTGAATGCTGACGATAAATTCGACCGAGTATTTTTTGTTGTTTTCCGATAACTCGGATTTTGACAAGTAAGTCAGTGCAATTCGATTGAAATGAATACACAATTTCTTTGAGGTTTCTTAACCCATCTTGATGCAATTTGTTAAGGGATTCGATATTATATTGAGGTATATTCAAAATCGATCGATTCTTATCAGCGTTTGGGAAAACGGGTAAATTTAAATTCTACTTAAATGTAGAACTTATAATACAAATTTTGAACGACTCGTTCATACAAACGGGAACTAGAATGGCTATTGTTCATTCTGATGAAGAATATATATAGGTAATGGGATCGGGTATGCTAACTTCCGTCTGTCACATACTAAAGCACAACTTCAAGATACCCTTTTTACGCATTCTTACGGAGAAATTATAATAATAAAATGATAAAGAACTGTTCGGTCAGTAAATATACACAATAATTAGAGGATATAAATGTAGGATGAGCAGTAAAAAGAGCAGCTGCGAGGATGTATGGCCACTTGCCACATGAGAGACGCAAGCAAGTTGGCAGAGTGAGTGAGAAAGATAGAATATACTTTGTGATGTCAGTAAAACGTTTACGAATGCTCTCGCATGCGAGTCACAAGAGAGAGAGAGAGAGAGAGAGAGAGGTGGAGTGATCGACAGAGAGAGAGAGATAACTATTCATGTGTTGTAGTGCCAGAAAAGCGCTTATGAATGTAAAACGGTAATAAATCACGAGAGTCGCAAGTAAGTCAAGAGTGAGCGAGAGAGAGAGAGAGAGAGAGAGATAGATTATTCATGTATTGTGGAGCCAATATAAACTTTATGAATGATATCTCTCTGCTTTCTCTGCACTCTCTGCTCTCTCTCTCTCTCTCTCTCTCTTTGGTGCCAGTAAAACGTTTATGAATGTACTTTCTATCCCTTCCCTACTATCTCCCTGTCTATCTCTCTTACTCTATCTCTTTCTCTCTCTCTCTCTCTCTCACCCTCCATTTCTCTCATTGTAGAGTGTACTCGTAGCTAACTAACTGCAAGCCTCACACTTGGCTCACTCATGGATTCAACAGCTGCAGCACTGGTCAAGGGCCACCTGTTGTAGACCCTGGCAACCAAGCCTTTGCGCTAAAATTAACAATTTGTGCCCTGTGCCTCATAACCAACCAGCAGGCGAAGTAAAAGGACAATAATAATAATAGCATACACACAAATCTCTCTCTCTCTCTCACTCTCTCTCTCTCTTTATCTATCTATCTAGCTCTCTCTTGGTGCATGTCTCTGTCTCTCTCTCTCGCACGCATAGATCACAGTCTAAGCCCAACATTTGATCTATTGCGACCTTCTGCTACAAATGGGGAAGAGAATAAAAAGTTCTGCAGCTGGGCAATTGACCAATGGGCGAATGGCAAACGCCTTCAATTAATTAATATACTTAGCGCTATATGCACAACAAGTTTATGAGTATTTGTGAACTGGAGCTGGAGCTGGAGCTGGAGCTGGAGCTGAGGGTGGAGCTGGTGCTGGGAGATGGATGGGGACTGTAGGGGTTAGTTAGGTTTATGGGTTGAGTTTGCTGCTTAAGTTATTTACACAGCATTACAAAGACAAGCGTTTTTTTTTTGTTTTTAGCCATACCCTGTAAATTTCAAATGTTTTTGTATAGGGCAGCGTATAGGGTATACATATTTACATATATATGGATCACAGATCGAGTCAAACTGACTAACTATTTTTGATCATATTAATATCATTTAATTATTCATTACAATAAATTGTAAATTTCACTTTTAATAGTTTCCCGCCAACTACTTTTGACAAAGGATAAAGTGGAGCCTTTGCCGCATTTCAGCTATCTCTAATCCTCTCATTACGTAGACCGTTCACTAAAAATATAATATTATATAATATATATAATATAATATAGTATTTTTATCACAAGTTAACTATTCACACGTAAACAAAAAATGATAAAACTGAATGAGAAACATTTGCGCATTTCCCGACTTTCTAGATTGCATTCGGCTACTTTTGATAGAGGTTAACATTTGTATTTTTGTAGCACTCGAACCATCTTTAGTTAGTGCTCACTAGTGCAAACAGGAACAGAATGGCTTACAGGGTATCTGCAAGTTGAGCACTCTCCGTTGGGTGCCGCTGTGCGTTTAGCATCTTATTTGAAATGTATATAAATGTCGATTTCATTTACCTAGTGGACAACCCTTGAGCCGTTGCCAATGTGGCAGTGGGACTAGGGAAGGCGATGGGTGTCGAGCAGTGTCGAGGAGTGTCGAGGAGTGTCGAGGAGTGGAGAGAGCTGGGGAGGGGCTCCCAGCTCATTATGTCCATCGTCGAAGCTCACTTATTTACTGGCTATTGCCTTCCCGAAGGCCAATTGGTCTCGGTTGCATCGTTGGGGGCCAACGGGGTCGTTTCACTATTGTACAACAATCTTAGATATATATATATATATACATATATCCGATTTGGAAAATCGTACAACTTTGCTTAATATCTTTGTACAGGTTATAGTGAACCGATTCGAACAGCAAAAAGACGCATTGATTTGCCAGATTTATTAAGATAGACTGATGCATATGTATATAAAAACCGCAAATTGGCTACTGATCAGGAATATATACCCCAGACAGATTATTATAGTGGTCATATTGTTATTATTATTATTATTATGGTTATATAAGTATTTTCTTGGCTATGCAGAGCACTGGCGAGTCGAGCATTTAGCTTATCATTTATGCGAGTCATTTTTCATCCTTTCCAACACAAAAAATAAAAAATAAAGAAAAAAAATAAAGAAAAAATACAGAAAAAAATAAAAGATGGGAATTAAGTTTTGCGCATTTTTTTTTTCTTTTTTTTCCTTTTTTTGTTTGTGCCCTGTCGTTTTGATGAGTGGGCGGGGTCTCGAAAGAGGGCGGCGGCTACGAAATTATGTTTAATTGGACCTTGTGGGCTTTCGCCTTTTTTTTATTTATTTTTTTCTTTCTTCTTTCGAACTTGAAAGCGCTACAACTTAGATGGGTTGATATTTTCCATAAAGTGCTCAAGTGCTTCAAGATGGGTTGGGTTGGGTTGGGATGGGATGGAGGCGATTAAGTGGGCGGAGCACATCACTTAATGATGCTTAAGCTTTGATATTCTTTTGTTTTATAAGTGTTTTCATTTGCGAAATTAGAAAACGGACAGCAACTCGACAGCAGCGACGACTCATATGCGATAGTTGTTCCCCGCTTTCATCACACTCCATTGACCAATAAATAAGTGAGGAGCATAACCCAGACAATTTTCAATTTAATTGGGGAACTATTGCAATGAAAAAGAAAAAAACAAAGAAAGAAATGCAGTCACCGACAGCAGCAATGCTCTCTGACATCAGTCGGGCAAATTCTGAAACAAGAAACGGAAAAAACAAAACATTATAAATTGAAATTATCTAAAAAAAATCATTTAGTCAACAGAGGAAATATAAGATTCTCTGGAAGATCGCTTGGCTCAATCTCAAACAAATTAAAAGTCGCAAAAGAAGAGCAATCGATTCGTCACTTTCACTCTGCATCTGGGGGAAATAGTCCAATAATGGCAATTTGCCTCCAACTTAACCTAACCTAGAACATTCGGACTGCCCAGAAAAATACTCGCATTGAAAAGCATATTTGAGAAAATTCGAATTTTTTTGAACGCAAACATTACTAAAATAAAAGCAAATTTTAATAATGACAAAATCGAAGATCGGCGATTGGATTACTTATCACGGGGGATAATGGAAATTTGAACTTATGGAAAATGCGTAAAACGCGTTTTGCTCGATAAGCCAGAAGCTGTCAGGTGTCAGTTGACAGGTGTCTAAATAGTTGAGGCTGTTGACTGCTTAAGGCTTATACACTTTAATTGCCACTCAGAAATATGGACTTTTATTTGTTGGCAACTTTTTGTGGTTGAGTCCCAATCGGTTTAGGTATTCAAATTAAAGAAAACAAATTGTGTTGGGCATTTAAATTAAATGCGAACAATAACACTGACAATAACAATGACTATGACAATGACAATGACAATCAAAGTGCAACAATGTTGGACAAAAGTTTTTGATGGCTCAAATAAAAGCACAGCAGCCAGCAGCCAGCAGCCAACAACAATAACAACAACAACAGCGATGAGAGGCAACTATGTATGTAAAAGTGCCACATTTGCGTCACTTAAGCTGCCCGTTTAGCGACAGCTATCACAAACACACACACAAACACACACACAAACACACACACACACACAAACACACACACAAACACACACACACACACACACACATACAGCAACAACATAAATTAAGTTATTTTGATAATCAAAACTGAAAAGCGAACAATGTAGGCGGGTGTTTGTTGGTGTGTGTGTGTGTGTGTGTGTGGGGGGGGTGTTAGAGGAAACATGGGCATTCATTTGTAGTTTATAGTTGTAGTTATACATAGTTGCCAGCATGTTGGCTGGAGGGGCTGGGGTTGGGCATTTGGGGGTTTGGTTTGGGTTGGGGTATACGAGTAGTTGTTTCTGTAAGGGTTGCTGATGCTGTCCATTGTTGTAGACGTTTTGCATTTGACAATAGAAAAACACACATACACAAACACACACACACACACACACATTAAGCTCACTTGGCTGTAACCCCATCGCCAACACCCCCACCCCACCCCACCCCACACCCCTTTTACGGCCCAACCTTTGCTTACGCATTGGGCAACATAGTTAGCACAATTGTGTTGCATACTTTTTCGGGCATGCGTCAAAGCGAGATGCCAAGTGCGTTTGTGTGTGTATGTGTGAGGCTGTGTGTGTGTGAGTGTGTGTGAGGCAGTGGGCTGGCCAGCTTGGGCAGTTGTTGGACACACACACACACGCCAACTTACACACACACAGAAAAATATGATGTTAATTTCCAACATTTTAAATATTTATGATTCTTTTTTACTTTTACTTGATTGAAGTCTATATATATATATATTTATATAGTTGCCATTTGTCTGATAACCTTCTCCAAGGTCAAGGTCAAGACTAGCAGTCACTCTAAGTCCAGCTTTTGTGCAGTTAAGCAATGATATTTGAGCTATATCTTTACAATTGTGGCTGCTATTTCAATACGTAATCGATTTGTATCGATATACACGAAATGATTGTAGGTATCGATAAAAATTAAATAAACTCGAGATCTGCTCGGACGGACATAGCTAGATCGACTCGATTGCTGATGCTGATCACGCATATATACTATACCATATATATATACTTATTTCTCAATCTAACTCAATCTCAAGTTATGCTCTTTTTACTCAAATAATTCTAAATTTCGTATCTGTATTCAATTTCTCTGAGTGCAGTTTTAAAGGCGGCTGGAAAGTGCGCACCACCTTCACGCACACACACACACACACACATGCACACCCACACACACCCACACACACGCATATATAAGCAAACTAATTTACCTACGCCAGCAGTTCTTGTTACTCAGTCACACACACAACGCATATGCAAATTTTGCAATGCTTTATTTCTGGGGGTTGGTCTCATATGTGTGTGTGTGTGCAAGTGTGTGTGTGCAAGTGTGTGTGTGTGTGTGTATTGGGAGTGGGTGCTGCTCCCAACAAAGTTGCCCCGTCATTGTACAGCCTCTCCTCACCCATCTGCCATCCTTCATACTTCATCCCACTCTCCAAGTTGACTGGCCGCTTTCTCCTCCTTCAGAAGTCGTTAGGCTGCCTTTTGGCCATTGTTTGGACTTATGTTTCCCTTTCACTTTCACTTTTCAAGCCATCAAGTAACCAAAACTTCCCCACCCCCATCACACACATACACATACACACACACACACACACATACATCATACCCCTTTCCACATAACGCCGCCGGCCGCCGGCCGCTTGCCAATGTCCATTAAGAGCAGCAGCAACAACCAAAAAGAGAAGCGGCAGCAGTGGCCAGTGGAAGAAGAAGAAGAAGATGAAGCCGCATGCTGCATACATTTTAATCTTTAATTTATGGCTTATTCAAAACTAATGACACTGAAATTGTCCACCAGCAGCAGCACCCTGCCCCCCACACCCTGCTGGCAAAAGGGTTTTTTTTTATTATTTCTCTGGCTTCTGACACATGAAAGAAAATGCTTGGACAAAACACAGCTTTTCCATTTTTCACATTTTCTCATTTAAAACTGATCAAATATGCCAAAAATATATATCACGTCGAATATATATAAATATGTATTATATTATATACTATTCCGATGCTTAAAGTTGGACAAGGACTAAGGTAAGCCAAAACTCAAACCAAGACGATTTTGGTTGTTTTTTTCGATGGCAAGCTCAAGTTTGGCAAGCATATTTCAGAAAGAAATTAAGAATTTGACGATCCCTCATCATATTTTTCACTTGTGCTATTCTTGAATATGGATCTTGTAAATTGGTCTCACAATTGCACAGTTCATCAGCAACAAATATAGACTAGAAACTATTTCTGCTTATTCAGTTTACCTCAATTATTATATATTGCTACTCTTTCTGATTGTAGGTTGTTTCGATATTTAATTTTGCAGCTCCGATTGGGAGTACAAGGAATCTTTTACCCTTTCTCTTCAAAGTTGCTATCAAACTATCCATAATCCATTATGGATCTTTCAATTTGAAGAGTGTAAATTTTTCGTATTATTTCTATGATTTTATCGGTTCAGATTTGACAAAGCTACTGTTGTGCACAGTTTTGAGCAGTTCAATCCGCTCAGATACATTGAACATTTGGCTGGATTTGCCACCCCGGACACAATTCGATCTGAAATAAATCCATATCCTTATCTAGATACCCTGCAACTGTATCTATTTGAACTATGTAATGTAACGTAATGTTCCCCAGGCAGCAGCAGCAGCAGTAGCAGCAGCAGCAGCAGCAGATGAATATTGGATGCGAGTAGTTGGCTGTCATTAGATATGCCTGGCAACCCTTAAAGCAAACGCACACACACTCGCACACACACACACACATGTGTAGCTCAAATTGTTTGCCATTTGTAAGCGTTGTATGTTTTAGGCCTTGCCTCGTTTGCTGTTGTTTTAAAATTAAAATGAATGCCCGCAAGCAATAACTACGACAAGCCGAAAAACCACCCAAACCACCCAAACCCCCCACCAACCCACCAAACCCCACCACCAGCTCAGCCCTGGCCTGCCCACTAGCCCGCCTGCTGCTGTCCAAGACAAGCCAACATCATTATGCGTAGCTGTGTGTCCATATGCATGTGTGTGTGTGTGCGAAATAATCTCGTAAATTACGCAAAAAAGGAAACACACCGCCAGGAAGAAGACACACACACACACACACACACACACACACACACACACACAGAGGCACACACATACACAGACAGACGAACAGGAGACGAGCAAATGCCGAAGTCCAAGTCGGGTGCTTGGAGTCAAGCTGCAACTAGAGTGGGAGGGGCAGTCATGTCTATGGTCGGTGGTTGGCTGCCTTTGTTGCCAGACAACGACGCACACCACGTGGACCAAAGGAACCACACACACAAGCACACACACACACACACACACACTCATGTATGCTTTCAACTTGTTGGCCACCAGGCAGAAACTAGCAACCACCAAGCAAGCAACTTTTCGACTCATCTCAACTCAACTTAATACGTCCAAGATTAGGACTGGAACCAATTGAAATACTCACCAGGTGTAGAATACTTAATCATCTAAAGTTTCGGATCAACTCCAACTCCAATTGTTCACACGTTTCTAGAACGCTGAACTTGTCAATGTCCATTGTCCAGCAGCTGATCGGCGTTCGATATCCGTTTGTCCAGACTGGATATATTAACTGTAAGTGAAAGATGACAAACGGATTTTTATAGCTATTCATTATTATTATTATTTATTACGAAAACTATTTTCAATACGTTGGATTCACTCGCCGAGAAGAAAACCAGAAGTGCTCCAAATTTGCGGCTATCTAATCCCGAAAAGTTGTCTCCAGAATGATATGGCCATGAGTAGAGTTGCTAAAGCTGTGGCACATTAGACTCAATAATAGTAGTAATAATAGTAATATTAATAATAATACAACACTGTACAAAATGCTTTTCATACAAGAGCTTATCTTTCGGCCGATTCTTCCTATGCCAGCTATATAGCTATATGGCTGCAGTCATACCTAAGAAGACGGAAGAAGGATGTATTTTATGGAGTCGGAAAAGTCTGTTTCAATGCGTGACAAAATTATAATATTTATAAAAAAAAAAAAAAACATATATATATATAAATATATATGTATTCTTGATGCATCAAAAGAAGTAGGAATGCTTTAGACGAGGGAGTTCGACTAGCTGCTGATAGCCACAAATCTTTTAAAACTACTGCTCCTGTTAGTTATCGATATGTTAAAAGTTATCGATGACATGAAGTCAAATTGATCGTTCATTTGAATTCTAGTTAATCAGGTTATTATATAGGTCTGCTGATCTAGTATATATATCTATATATATCTATATATATATATATATAATCTGTAATTTTTTGGAAATTTATAGCCAGATTTCGATATTGGCAGTTGGACTTAGCCTAAAAATGTTATTGTTGTGCATCTATTTCGTATGGTCATTGTGAAGTGGATTTTCTTGATTTAAGATTGTTGATTCTTAATTTCAGATTTCAATTTATATCTCTGCTTAGCCTATGTATATTTGTATATGTGTGTATATATTTACTTATATTTACATATGCCGCATTGTCAAATCCGTTCTGTGCCCACTTTCTGTGCCTCTTTTACACCCCCCCCCCCCCCCCCCCCCCCCTACCCTTTGCTCCCTGTACCCCATGTATGCCACACCAAAATTGTAGACACAGGCATCGTGTGTCCATTCACAACACTTGCGACGCACAATATAATTTCCCCAACCAACCACCTCTCTCCCTCTCACTCTCACTGAACTGCCCTCCCCCCCCCCCCCAAAGCCTACCAAGTCGCACTCACTCACGATGCCAATGACGACGTCTGCTTTAGTCCTTTCGACCACACGCACACACACACACACACACACACACACACACACACATACACACACACATACACACACAGACACACACACGCACTCTGGTCCACTTATGATGAGTTTACATTTTCGAAAGCGAGACATGAAAATGAAAATTGGGCAAGGAAACTTGCCAGCAACAACAGCAACAACAACAACAACAACAGCAACAACAAAGAAGTCGCCCTCACTTCGCACGCATCTCTCATAGTTGGCAGTTGGCAGTTGGCCCATGTGATGGGCGTGGCAAGTGGTGGGCGGCTGTCACACATTCAAAACAGCTCAACGAAATTTGTGTGTGTGTGAGTGTGTGTGCAGAGTTTTGGGGCAGCTTAAAATTGTAGCAAGGGTGAAGGGGAGGGAACGGGGCTCTAGCATACAGGAAGCCAAATGTGGCCCGTCGTCGTCTATCGTCCAACAACAGTTACCGCACACCAATCCGCCCCTCCCCTCCCCTACCATCCCTCCTCGCCAGCAGTCCACCCACGCAGACACTGACAGCCAAGCTGCCCGTTACGTATGCATATTTTACACAAAACTAGAGGGGTGGGGGGTAGTGGGCGTGGGTGTGAGAGGCTGAGCCACTGCACTATGGGCAAAAAGCAGAAATTTGCTCAACTTAAGTGAATAATAAACAATAAAGTAAATTTATATCTATATTTAATGTGGATATTTTATTTAAATCAAAATTGTAGATTAAATTCAAAATTGAAACTACAAATTAAATTAAATCAAATTAAATTAAATTAATTTAATTTTAAATTGAAAGAGAAAAAATGAATTAAATAAGTACATAATAAATATCCTCAATTTTATTTTTCTCTTCCTCTTATTAAAGGAGGAGAGAGTTCCGTCAGCTTTTAAACACATACGAAGATTATTCCGGATATCGATTTTTATCGATATAATAATAAATAATAGCTTACATATACCCAGTTTGAACTCGTTAGCTCTTCTAGTCTCCGAGATCGGCTTGTTCATACTCGTTTGTTGATGCTGATCAAGCGTATATATACCAAAACAACAATCTAAAATTGTGTTCGCAAAATTGCGAACTTGTTCCACTGTGCCACACACAGCCAGACGCAGACGACGACGCGCCGTACAAATGAGCTTGAGCAAGGACGCAAGATGTATGCTGGTATGTGTGTGTGCGTATGTGCATATGAATGCGTATGTGTGTGTGTGTGTGTGAGTAGACGATGGACGATGCAGAAGAGTGTGGTATGCCTGAAGTGGAAGGCAGGCGGCTGGAGAAGGGGAGGGGGAAGTAGGGGTGAGCTGGGCAAGCGGCGACTGCTGCGAATGCTGCTCCTGACTTTCAATGTCCATGTAGACATTTTGCAATTTTCAAATACAGTAAAGACTCCCCAAGTGCCCGCATTCAGAAAACGAACATTTGTCTTATTTTTCTAAGTCGTACTTTTTAATTAAATACGTGTTATTCTGATAAAATTGTTTAATAAAATGGTTTTTGTATTCTTTCTAATCTGAAATGAAAATTGCTTTAATCAAGTCATCATTTTTTATTAAATATTTGTTTTTTATACTTATTCATAATTTATTTATCTTTTTATTTTATTTTTTATTTTATAAAACAATATATCAATCTAAAAAACATCTGATTACCAAATTAATAATATTTTTGCTTTTCTCAAATCAACGCCAATAAAAAAAAAATTCATGTATTAAATTAAAAATATATTGTTTGAATATTAAAATGATTATTTTACTGTTTGCGAATTAAAAGCGTTCGCATTTTGTGAGTGATCGCTGTACATGCGCAGGCACACACACACACACGCACACACTCACATACACACACACACACACACACACACACACACACACAGACGAAATGCTTTTAACATTTTCTAAGATTCAAATTTCGTAAATTATCCCTTTGCGAGTTGCTGCCGTTTGCCGCATGTGTGCGTGTGTGTGTGCTTGTGTGTGTGTGTGTGTGTGTGTGTACGTATGGGTAGGCCTTGCTGTGTGCTTGGTTTATCGATGGGCGTCTCATGTTGCGTCCATTGGCCAAAAACTACACACGAGCCACGCATTTTCATTTTCATTTTCATTTGTGGCGTTCGTTTTTTGGTTCGCTTTTGGTTCCTAGTCCTGGATTATTTTTGCCCAGATTCCAAATAACCGGCCCCATCGCCCTCAAAGCCACAGCATGCATAATTTCCGCTCTGTGCTCAACTTAATGTTCAAAACAGATATCTCAAACTTCAAAAACCAATATCTTCAAATGTAAATTCTCATTGCATACAATTAGGCGTCAAATTACTTGCCGCTTGCCACCCATTTGAAGTTGAAGTTTCAACAACTTATCCTTACTAATATATATATGTTAGATAACAGAATACAATATAATATACGCAATTTTCAATCAAGCCATTTCAAGCAGGTATCCAAACAATTGATTGAGAAACTTGTGAAACATTAAAATAATTTTCATGAAATTGCACCTAATCACCTGAACGATTCTGAAATACACTGAGCGAAATTCGATTAAAGGCAAATCTTTTTTTCTTATGAAATTAAAAATATAGTTTTAAACAAAAATTCTAAAATTGACATTCTGATATCAGATAAGATATTTTTTTTTTGCTGCGATCAGAGTTGTTGGTCTTATCGTATGAACATATTATATTATATATATATATATATATATATATATATATATATATATGTAGAGTTGACTGAGGAACAATCAGTAGATCGTTTTGCCAGATGTGAGCAGTTGCAGGATTTTCTCTGAGTGTATTTAGTTCTACGACTGATCAAACCGTATTATTAATATTATCCAAGTCTAAAATTTGAATATGTGTATCTAAAAAGTGAATCTAAAAGTCTGCATGTGTGTGTATGTGTGTGTGTGAATGGATGTGTAAGCATGTGTGCATGTGCGTGTGTGTGTGTGTGTGTGCATTGTAGTAGTTCAAATTGTATTTGCTTACTTAGAGACTCTCGCCAGCCTCACGTTTGAAATTAATTTATTTTCGCCAAAGCGCGACAGTCAAATACACACACACACACACGCTTACACATGCAGAGAGAGAGAGAGAGAGAGAGAGAGAGAAAGAGAGAGAGGCTGGCCAATTGGCAAGTGAAAGTGTTGGACGGACGTTTGCTGCCTCTGCTTGCCTCTGCTTGCTGCTTTTGCGCTCATCTTTTGTGGCCGTTGTCCGCGCTTTTGGTTGGCTGCCATCTGAACTTTACGCTGTCATCCGCAGCAATGGACATGTGTGTGTGTGTGTGTGTGTGGTGTATGTACATATGTGTATGTGTGTAGTTGCCATGTGGTTAAAAAGGTATCTCAAAGATACTAAATACTTTATGCATGAATGTGCCAAATAGATTTACGAGAAGCGAGAAGCGAGAAAGCAACAGCAGCAGCCAGTACTCATACACTCTCTCTCTCTCTCTCTCACTCATTCACTCCCACTCTATTGAAGTACATGTGTGCGTGTGTGTGTGTGTGTGTGGTGGTGGCTCTCACGTATGTGCATGTGTGTGTGCGCGTCGATATTAAATTTAAATTGGCGCTTGGATATTTTAGAGTCAGCAGAGTAGAAGAGCAGAAGAAGAAGGAGAAGAAGAGTAAAAGAGGGAGAAGGAGAACGGTCACGATGGCTTGCAATTAAGCTTAATGTGTGTATTTGTGTGTGTGCGTGTGTATGTTCGTATATACACAATTACATACGTATGTATGTACACGCTTAGTTGCCCATTTGATGTGTATGTGCATGTGTGTGTGTGTGCTTATGTAAAGCCTTAAATATTAATAACAGTTACAATTTTTAATGATTAAAAGTTGGCGAAAATGTGCGTGGGTGTGTGTGTGTAGAGAGAGGGAGAGAGAGAGAGAGAGCTTAACAAAAGTACAGTTAGACAACAAATGCCAGTCAAGTTTTGACAAGTCAGAGTTACCGTTTCCGTTAGAATCCCACCCCACCAATGCAGACAACATTTACTCGCTTTGTGCTGCCTACTTTTGGGTACAGTTAAATGGCACATTGCATCAATGCAAAAAGAGAACACAAATACAAGTGCAACCTTAAGCTGGAAGAAAGCGAATAGTGTAAGCTCTAGATCCAATCAATGAGACCGAATAGTATAAGAGTTGTGCTTTCAGCAATTAACAACACACATGTGACAAGCTTATGCAATTAGAAATACAAAAAGCTACGATCCTCTCTTTCAAAGAGGAAAGAGGCCTTAAAAAAATAACGGCAACTAGCAAAAAGAATTAATAGTCAGAGGGCTGTATGCAAAGCTCAAAGATTAAAAAATCACAAGAAAAAAAACAAGCAAAGCAAACGCATAAGGAGAAATGCAAGTGCACTTGTTGCAAACACCGATTGTTGCTGTTGTTGTTATTGTTCCTTTTTGTTTGTTTACATTTGGCCAATGCTTGATTCATAAAAAATGCCAAAAGTCAAACGAAAAAACGAAAAGAAAACAAAACACGCAACTTGCAAAATCAGAGCATACGTATGTATATATATATGTGTGTGTATGTATGTGTCACACGTGTTGCACATGCAATGCATTTGCAAAATGCTCACAACAACAACAACAGCAGCGCAGCAGCAGCAGCAGATTAGACACGCACACAACGGGCGACAAACAGCAGGGGATGCGTCGCTATCGCTGTCAACGTCGCAGTCAACGTCGGCAGCGCTCTTCATTGCATTGCTCATTTAGCAGCGCACGCTGCTGCTGCTCTTTCCTGCTGTTGCTGTTCCTCACACACACACACATATATATATATATATATATATTTATATACTGCTGTCGCTGACGTTTCATTGCCATTTTGTTGCAGTTGGCGCGCAATGCGTTGGCATGTTTAACAGTCCGTTTGTATGTGTGTGTGTGTTGTGTGTGGCTATTGCATTGTTTGCATTTCAAATTGAATTCCTTCAAAATTCAATTCCTGCGTGCCTGTTTGTCTGCGTCTGTATGTGTTTGTGTACGTATGTGTGTGTGTGTGTGTTTGCGTGCGTTGTGCATCTGCTGCTTTTTCTCTGTCTCTCTTCTGTTTTGTTGTTTTTCGTATGTTGTTGTTGGCGACGTGCATTTTTCAATTATGATTGAGCAGCATTTGTCGTTCGTTTTATTGTTTTCTTTGCTTTGGCTTAGCTCTTTTTTTGTGCGTGCGTTTTCTTATGTATGTATGTATATGTATGTATATATGTATATGTATGTTTGTATGTATGTGTGTGTGTGTATATATCTGTATGTATAACTGCACAATATATACATACATACATATGTATATGGCTGACTTTTCTAGCATTTTCACAAAACACTTTAAGAGATCGAAATAAATCCAGAAGATGTGTTAAAAAAAACTGTTTCTCTCATCTCTATTAGTGCATACATAAATACATACAAACATACACACATATACGCAAATCAGTTGGCTCAAAAACGAAGAAGAAGAAGACGCAGCATCAGAAGTGTTAAGAAAACAGGAAAAGCCACGCAGAAAACAAAAGAAGAAATATGTATTGAAAGAAAAACATAAACCAAGCAAGATATTTAAACGAAAACAACAGCAGCAACAAATGCACAGAGCGAAATGAATTTTAGATATAATATTTAAAAATGTTGACAAAGAAATTTAAGCAAAAGAAATTTAAATCATTGATAACATGAATATTTTCCATGTTTTAATCGTACTTTTTTTCTAAGCTTATGCATATAATAGTTCTCGCTGTGTAATTGTCAATTGTAAATTGTCATCGTGTGAAGAGCAAATAGATCTTACAAGAGATGTATGTATGTATGTACACAATACATACACATGTTGGCAAACATACTTAAACGAAGCTTCAGCAAGACATGCAAATCAACGGTTAATTGGTTCACTCTTATACAACTGCCGAGCCTTAAGCAGCAATTGCATGTTTAAGAGAGCAGCATTATATGCATGTTTAAGAACGTCATTAACTAGTGTAATTCTGCAGGGTGACAGCGAATATTCATATTGCACACATTTACATAAATATGTGTGCATAACAAACACAAATACATTCGCACATGTGTGTTTACTGCCGCAAAGTCAACACCAATAATATATAAAAAAAAAAAAAACAATAACGCACAAGGCAAACTCCAAGCCGGCTTTAGCACAAAAAAAAACAAGAAGAAGAAGCGGGCGCAGACGTACAGAAACCACAACAAACGGCGCAGCCGCAAAAAACCGAGGGGGAGGGGGAGAGTAGGCAACCAACGGCTTTAGCCCTGAGCCAATGCGAGCGTGAGTCATTTGTATGTGTGTATTGTATGTGTATATACATACATATATATTTACATGTGTACGTACGTACATACATATGTGGGCAACTGCGACGCGAGCAGCGGCGCCAATGGCTTTCCAGAGCGGCGCTCGCATTACATAAGCAGAATCCAAAGTTGCCCAGCCAACAACGAAGTTCAAACTGAAGTTTAAGCTGCGGCGGCAGCGGCTTAAGCTCTTGTTTTCTTGTTGTTGTTGTTGTTCTCACTCCATCTGGGGCTCTCTCACATGCTACGTCAAGCGCTCTCTTGCGCTGCGCAGCGGCTCGCATTCGTAATTAAAAAGTAACGGCGTTGACAATGACAGCTGTACGCGCTCAATTAAAAAGTCATTAACTGACACACACACGCACGCACGAAGAGAGCGAAACGGAGAAAGAGAGTGGACTTAAGGACTTGCAATCGCTAGCTGTGATTGACGCTGACACGCAAAGCCTCTACCGTTGCCGCTGTTGCTGTCGCTGCCACTGCACGACACACACGCACCGTGTAATAGGAGTTGTGTTAGGCTCGCTACCTGCGTCTGCGTCTGCGCCAGCGCCAGCGCTCTCGTAACTGTTGCGTGTCATAAATGCGCCATAAAACTGCCTAATCCCACTGCACACCTGAGCCGGCAACAGCAGCGCATCAGCTGCTTAAGATCAAAACTGAAGCTTTTACTCTGCTGTTATTATGATTGCTCTTATACTGCTTAGTATGCACATGTGTACGTGTGTGCATGTGTGTCTATTGCTGTCGCTGCTCCTTGGCCTTGTCTTTGCTTTACACATGCGCGCATTTCTATTCAATTCTATATGTACATACATACATGTGTGTGTTTGCACTTGTGTTTGGGTACATGGAAGATTCTTTATGAAAGATTTTTGAATGTACAAAACTTAACGTAAGCAAACTAGTTTCATTTTAAGTTTCAGTTGTATATTTGAAATAGTTTAAATAATTAATTATGTTTGAAATTTTTGCATTAAAGTTGGAGCCACGCCGGTTGCTCTTAGCCACTGCCCACTGTAGTTAAGCATACGCACACACATTCGCACACATCCAAAGATTTTGTTGTTTTTTTTTGTTAAGTTTGCGGCCCGTTTTGGTGCCCATTGCTTATGTCTCTGCAATCTGTCGCTACCCCCTCCTCTTTCCTTCCCTCCTCTACCCTTCCCCCTCTGACCAACCTTTGTCGTTGGCTTCGTCTGTGCCTACGTCGCCCTCTCCCTGCTTCCAACCCTCCCTCCATCCGTACATCTATCCATCCACTTCTTCGTCGTGTTTCGCCGTCTTCGGCGTCGTCTTCTTTATTGTTTTATTGTCAGTTTAGGGATTTGACAATTTGCTTGCTGATTTTTTATGACAATCATGTACATATGTAAATTTTCGGCGTGCCTTCTTCTGCTTCTCCCTCTTCTTCTTCATCTCTCTCTCTCAACTCTTCCTCAAGGCCCACGCAAACGTGTGTGTATGTGTATGGGGATTTGTATCGGTGTATCTGTATCCGAGCGCCATTAGCTGGGTATTTGCCTTGTGAGATTTTTAAATACTTCTGGGCAGCCAACAACAAAAACAAAAAAAATGAATAAAAAAAAGCGTTCAACTCAAACCCTTTTCGCACAGCTATTTTTAGTTTTTTTTTTACCCTCTACGCATTGCAAATGGGTAGCAAGGATAGCATCATCGAGTCAAGGCGGAAGAAGAAGAAGGAGAATATATTTATTTATTTTATTTAATATTGATTAATTGAATTTGGATCAATCAACCTTTTAATAAATTAATTATCGATAACTTCGTTTGTTTCTCGAAAATCGGTAACAACCGTTGTGGCCAAAATCGCAAAGCTTATATCAGGCTATATAGACACGTCCGCATACCTTGAATTCAGAAAATCAAACTTAAATTCGCTTTATCGATAACTCATTGCGTTTCTCTCCAGTTGATAACAAGCGTTTTATCCAAAATCCAGTGTACATAGAGATTTTAAATAAGATCTGTCGAATTTAGCAAATCAAGTTTCAAATCTTCGATCGATAACTTAGCACGTTGCTTTAAGATCGATAATAATCGATTGCTGACAATCATATATAATTTAAAAGATTATAGTATACATATATATATATATATATATATAATATAAAATATATTTTACTATTTGGTTAACAAATCTCCTCAGAAAATTTAATGAAGAAACGCCAATGAAGAAGTGTAGAACAGGGTATCGGCTAGTCGGGCACTCTGCACTGTTAGTTTTTGTAGTTGTTCACCCTTATGCCTAGTATATGTATTATATATATATGTGTATATATATTTTTTTATTTGCTATTTTTTTTTTGTCGTAAAAGTTGAGTTTATTAATTTTAAAGCGTTGACAAGTTTTACGAGTATCAAAATGGCAACAACAGAAACTAGGCCAGTAGTGTGTGAGATTTATATATGTATGTGTGTGTGTATGTGTAAGTGGGAGTCTTCAGTCTGAGAAAGGCTTGGTGAGTCAAACAAACTGGCTAATCGAGCAGGAATGTGTCAGCTAAATAATAATGGCCATACAACAAATCCAACAAATAAAGCAAATAAGCCGCATTGATTAAGTTAAACAGCTGTTAAAAGTTAGATTAAAACAAGAACAAAACGAACTGCGATTTTTTTTTCAATTTTTCCATTTTTCACATGACATTTTGCAATTTGTGAAGCGAAATCAAAATTGATTTTAGCCAACTTGCTGTGCTCTGAGCCATATTCAAGCTAAGCTTTAAGCGACGACACTTTTGCTGCAAATGAAACAACATTTTGTCCATTATAAATATATAAATATATAAATATATATATATATATATATATATATATATATATATATATATATATATATATACATATACATATACATAGATGATAAAAACAAATCAAATGCAAAAAAAAACACAGCAAAAAGAACTAATGCAAAAGCGGCGCCGGCGTTGACAAAGCAAAAACAAATGCAGCCATAGAAAGAGACAGAAAGAGCGGCGATGGCAGCGACGGCGACGGCAACGATGGCAGCGGCGTCAGCGAAAAACACATAAACGCGCTGTTGCTGTACATAGCACACATACGCACACATACAGTAACAGCAGCAGCAGCGCAGTGGTTGCTGCCAGCGTCGCTGCTGCTGCTGCTTCTATGCGCGCCCATTTGTGCGTGTGCGTGCGTGTGTATGTGTATGTGTGTGCGTGCTGCCGCTGCTGCTGCTGCCCAGAATGCCGCATGCACGTCGGTCATTTGTATTTGGAAACACAATTCCGTTCCGTCATTTGTATTTGGAACGCCGTAGCAGAAAGAAGGACACGGGCGAATAAGCGACGAAGCGTGCGTACGGAGCGGAGCGGCTATTTTAGCTTTTAGCGCCCTTTTTGTTTCCATTTTCTTTGTATATGTAAAAACATAAAAATATATATTTAAAAAAAAATCAACAAAAAATCTATAACAACATTTTTGGCAAAAAAAACTATTTCGGACTAAAACACGCAAAAAAAGAAGGAAAATACCTTTAAAAAAAAAACACTTCAAAAAGAAGTTTTAATCGTTATTATTGTTTTTCCCCATTTGTGTTCGTAAACATTTTTTTTGTTCTGTTAAAACAAAAAACCCAAACCCGAAAAGTGATCGTGCTCTTAATAATAATTGTAAACTAACCAACAAAAAGTAAAGAAACAACACGAAAAAAAGAGAGAACAAAAAGAATAAGAAAAGAGAAAGAAGAAAACGGTCGAAAAACTTGCCGGTGAACGAAACAAAAATCAAAATTCTAAATTTGAGCAACGCGCAAAATACAAAAACAAAAAAAAAAAAGAATCCAACAATTCTTCGAGTTCTTCGTTTCGGTATTTTTTTTTATGTTATTATTCTTCAGTTGTCTTGTGTTCGGTGAAGAATCAGCAGCAGCAGCGGCGGCAGCAGCAGCGGAGACGGACAAAGTTTAGCAGCAAGCCGCTAAGAACTGCACAAAGCGAAGGCGCAGATAAGTAAGCAAAACCAACAACAACAAACAACAGCAGCAGCAATAACAACAACTGCGACGAAGATGGCGATGGCAATGGACAGATAAATAGCTGATCATCATCATCATCGTTGCTTGTTATGTACATGTTTTTTTTTGCGTGAATGCAAAACACAATATAAAGAAATGTGAAAGCAGCAGCAGAGCAGCAGCAGTAACAGCAGCAGAGCAGCAGCAGCAACAAAAGAGCAGCTGCATTTTCGAAGAGAGCAATAACAGCTGCAAATGCAAATGCATTTTTGCATTTCATGCTTTCCTCTTCTTTTTTTTTTTTGTGTTTCTATTGTACTTTTTTTTCTTCGATTAGTGAAAATATAAAAAAAAACTGCAGTTGCTGTTGCTACTGCTATTGTTCAGTGATCACGTTAGTAATTTTTTTCTACACTCTCTCTCGCTCTCTTTGAACACATGCAAAAACAATCAAAGCAAAGAAAAAAAAAGAGCGCAGGGCTGGTAACAGCAGCAAAGAGCGCAATAACAGTGCAATGTGCATATGTATGTGTATGTGTGTTTATGTGAGTGCCTGCGTTAATGTTAAATGCAAATGCAAATTGAATTTTTAATTAATTGCTAACACTTTGCAGTTAAAATAAATGCGAAAATAATCGCTTAACAAACCAATAACAATAAGCAGAGAACAATCGAGTGTATTAAATTGAACGATTAAAAAGCCTTTCTTTTTTTGTTGTTTTGTTTTGTGTTTTTTCTCTGCTTGACAAAAACAATAAATCCAAATTCCAAATCAAATTGAATAATATACAATTTATCACAATTTTTCGCAGTACAAATACGAAATAAAACAAAAATACCAAAAACAAAAAAAAAACAAACAACAAAACGATCGGCAAATCAGCCAACGAAAAGAAAACAACAATAACAAATAAAAATAAAAATAACAGCAGCAGCAACAATAACAGCGAGCCACATGAGCAGCAGCAGCGCGACGCAGCCGACGCCGACGCAGACGCCAACGTCGTCGCTTAATGGCGAGCATAAAAAGTGAAATGCCGCCACTGCACGCGGCCGAGACGCTAACCGCCGCCGCCGCCAGCAGCAGCAGCAGCAGCAGTAGCAGCGGCATTGCAACAGACAGCGGCGGCGGCAGTAGCAGCAGCAACAACAGCACAACAACAACAGCAGCAGCGACAACAACAACAACAGCGGCAGCAACATCAACAGCAACAGCAGCAACTGTTGCAACTGTTGCTGCTGCCTCGCCAAATGCGAATGCAACAATCAGCGCCGCTGCCGACTCCAGTGATAATCAGCCAGGCACGCCGCAGCCAACAACAACAGCGACAACACCAGCAGCAACACCAGCAACAGTAGCAGGAGCAGCAGCAACAACAACAACACATCAGCAGCAGCAGCAGCAACAGTCGCTAATCTCTGCCGAGGCACAGCAGCAGCAACAGTTGTCGTCGGGCATAACGCATCAGCCTTATGCCACACATCAAATGTATGCCGCACAGCAGCAGCAACAGCAGCAGCAGCAACTCTACTACGCCAGCGATATGCAGCAGCAGCAACAACCCAGCTACGCAGCGAGCAGCTACATCAACAGCTACGAGCAATTCTATCAGCAACAGCAACAGCAACAGCAACAACAGCAAAGTGTTGCTGCCGTTTCTGATTATGGCGGCGCTTATATTGACTACAGCAAAGTGTCTGCGGTGCGTTATCATCCCTACTTGCAACAGCCGACGTCAGTGTTGCCACCACCACCACCAGCAGCAGCAGCCGCCGCAGCTGCAGCAGCCGCAGCAACAGTGGCAGCAGCAGCTGATGAGTCATCCGCAGCAGCGGCAGCGGCGGGAGCGGGTGCGGGAGCAACAGTTGCTGTTAGCAGCAGCATTGCAGCAACGGCTGCAATGAGTCCGCGTGTCGTCAGCAGCAGCAGTCCCACATCGACGTCGTCCCACTTGCAACTGAGCAGCGTGACGCCCAGTTCGCCGAGCGGGGGCGGGGGTGGCAACTGCAAGTTGCAGTGCAAAAAATGTGGCATACTCAACACAAACGAAACGGAGTTGCACGAACACATCGCCAATGTGCACGGAGAGTCGCCGTATGGCAGCAGCGGCTACGCCAGCTCACCCTACATCAAGGAGGAGTTGCCGACGGCGACGCCAACTGTTGCCAGTGGCGAGCTGCTCGATTTGGACTCGCAAAAGATGGTCTATCACCAGCAATTGCTGCAGCAGCAGCAGCAGCAACAATTGTCGCAGCAACAGCAGCAGCAGCAACAATTGTCGCAACATGATCTTGTTGCTGGTTTGCCGCTGGCATTGCCAGATCCGCTGCACTCAATGCAATCCATGCAACAGCGAGCACTGCACAGCTGGGAGCAACAGCAACATCAACAGCAACATCATCATCAGCAGCAGCAGCAACATCATCAACAGCAACATCACCAGCAACAGCAACAGCAACATCAACAGCAGCAGCCGCAACACTTGCAACAACATCAGGCTGGTGTTGAAGGTTTGCCGGCATACATGCAACCATTGCTGGAGAAGTCGCCACATCATTATTACGCAACGAAACAGTCTCCGTATCAGCCGATGATCAAGCAGGAATATATCATCAAATCGGAATACGCCGATTCACAGCATTATGTGGATAAATCTTTCGATCCGACGACAGCCGAGGTGACAACCAGTCCGGCAGAATATCCCAGCACAACCACTGGCAATCCATCAGTTGCCGTTGCTGGCAATGATGCAACGTCTGTTGCTGCTGCAACGGGTGGTGGTGGTGGTGGTGCAGGTGCTGGTGCAACGGGTGGATCGGGTGGTGCAGCAGCATATCGCAACTTTGAGCCACCCAGCTCAAGTTCGGTGCTGCCCGCCAACAGTTTAACGGCCAAGGCGGCCACCTGGAAATCCAATGAGGCACGTCGTCCAAAGACCTACAATTGCACTGCGTGCAACAAGTGGTTCACCAGCTCCGGCCATTTGAAGCGACACTACAATACCACGTTGCACAAGAATGCGGTCAAGTCGAGTGGCCAACCAGATCCGGCCACTTTGCCCATTTCGGCGCATCATCATCCTGCACGCGATCCGGTCACCAAGACCAGTCGTCGTGGCAATGCTGCAGCAGCAGCAGCCGCCGCAGCAGCCGCCGCAGCAGCAGCCGCGGCAGCAGCAGCAGCAGCAGCGGGTGGAGGAACAACAGTTGGTGATGTGCCAACGGCACCGGAACCGCCGCGCAGTCCGCCGGACTATGGCGGTGTTTGTGGGGCGACGGGCGTGCCGGTGGGCGGCGCCATGTCGCAATATTCGGCCTCGCCGTCGCCCACCAATGCCGCCCAGCAGCAGCAGCAGCACCAGCAACAGTTGCTGGCGAGCAGCAGCAATGGCTATGCGAGCAATGGCCACCACTATCATCATTACAACATGCAACCACAACAGCAACAAGTGCAATCGACGACAAACGCTTCTCCACAGCATGCTAACAACAGCAACAACATCAACAACAACAGCAGCACAGCAGCAGCAGCAACAACAACAATTCCGTTTTGAACGGTCACCCAAACGGGCTAGCAGGTCCCTCCGCCCCCATCAACAACAACAACAACAACAACAACACACAAATGCCGTCCTCCCAAATGAGGGGCCTGCTGAACAAAACAACAACCACCACCAACAACAACACACCAACAACAACAACACCAACAACAACAGCCACAATTATAAAGATCGAACAAATGGAGGACAGCAACTCAGCAATGGTCATGGAGGAGCAGCAACAGCAACTGGAACAGCTGGAGCAGCAGCAGCAACAGTTGGAGGAACAGCAGCAACACGTCTTGCTGCAAACTGCTCACCAAACACAGCAGCAGCAGCAGCAAGCGCTCAGCTATCACAACAGCAACAGCAACTCGCCGCTTACTATTTACCACCAACAGCACCACCACCACCAACAACACCAACAGCAGCAGCAGCAGGAGCAACAACAACAACAGCTGCTGCTGCCGCTGCCGCTGCAGCAGCTGCTGCCGCAGCCGCCGTCGCAGCAGGAGGAGGTGGAGGGGGAGCACCACCAGCAGCAGCAGCAGCAGCAGCAACTGGAGCAAGCAATGGATTTCTCTCGCACCACCATCACCACCACCATCACAACGCCGCCGCTGCTGCCGCCGCCGCCGCCTATGGGAGCGCTGCTGCCGCCTATGGGAATGGATTACAACATGCTAGCTTTGGATATGCAGCAGCAGCAACCGCAGCAACAGCTGTCGCCGCACAGCAATATGCTGTCGTGCAGCAGCAACATCAGCATGCAGCAGCTGCAGCTGCCGGCCATTATTACCACCACGCCCACCACGCCCATGCCCATGCACACGCCCATCACGCCCATGCCCACGCCCACCACGCCCATGCTGCCCATCATGCCCATCATGCCCATCAATATGGACATGGCATGCACCACTATGGGGCACCAATACCAGCTGTCGCCGCCGCCGCCACAGCAGCAACTCTTGCTGGTGGACAACAGCAGCAGCAACAGCAGCAGCAGCAACAGTATAGCCAGCAGCCATACGCCCAACAGCAACAGCAGCAGCAACAACAACAACAACCACAGCAGCAACATCATCAGCAGCACAGCAGCAACACCGCCGCCGCACATCACCAGCAGCAGCAACAGCACCCCACACATCACCAGCAGCAACAACAGCAGCAACAGCAGCAGCAGCAGCAACAACAACAACAACATCACCAGCAACATTTGCTACCAGCAACTGCCGCCATTGCTGGAGCACACAATGAGCTATCACACTATTATTGGTAACGATGGGGCCCATTATGATGCCTATGCGAACAATAACAACAACAGCAGCAGCAATAGCAGCGACATCGCTGCTCATCATCATCATCCCCATCACCATCCACAGATATTGCAACTGATGCCCGCCACGCTATTTGCACCATATGCAGCAGCAGCGGCACATGCACCACTCTCCCCTTATTCGGTTGCCGCACAGCGTTCGCCGCAAGAGGGCGATTTACCGCCGGTGCACACGTTGACGCATGCGTTGCAGGTACAGCAGGAGGCGCAACAGCAACACGCAGCAGCAGCAACATCTGCAACATCAGTCGGCAACAACAACAACATTAACATTGCTGACCACGCCCACACCATACTCGCCCACAGTGAGCAGTTCGCGTGCCACGCCAGCATTGGAATTGGACATGGCAATGGTCATGGCACAACAGCAACAGCAACAACAGCAGCAGCAGCAGGATTATGAACTTGAGCAGCATTATCTGCAGCAACAGCAACAACTCGAACTTGAGCAGCTGCAGCAGCAACAATTGCAACAACAGCAACACGAACAACAGCAGCAGCAACAACAACAACAACACCAAGCTGTTGCTGTGCTGCCCAAGAAGCGACGTGCTGCTGCCGTCACAACAACAACAATATTAGCTCAGCAGCCGCCCAGCAAGCGACGTCGAAACAGCAGCATTGGTTCAACGTCGCCACATTCGACAACGTTGCCATCGGGTCGCATCAAGTGCTTGGAATGCGACAAGGAGTTCACCAAAAACTGCTACCTGACGCAACACAATAAATCGTTTCATTCTGGTGAGTATCCGTATCGGTGTCAAAAGTGTGGCAAGCGATTCCAGTGCGAAGATGTGTATACGACACACTTGGGGCGACATCGCACCCAGGATAAGCCGCACAAATGCGAACTGTGCCCCAAGCAATTCCATCACAAGACAGATCTGCGGCGACACGTGGAAGCGATTCACACGGGCCTCAAGCAGCATATGTGCGATATCTGTGAGAAGGGCTTCTGTCGCAAGGATCATTTGCGCAAGCATCTTGAGACCCACAATCGTCCGCGTGTCGTTGGCAAAAAGGCGGCTGCTGTTGCCGCCGCAAAGGCTGCAACGGCAACAGCAGCAGCAGCTGCAGCCGCATCAGCAGCAGCAGTCGCATCAGCAGCAGCAACTCGAACTGCAACAGCAGCAGTAGCAGCAGCGACAGTTGCTAGTTTGGCACTAAAGCTGGACGATGTTGCTGCTGATGATGATAGTCTGCTTGATGACGGCGACGACGACGACGACGATGATGATGTTGTTGATAATGATGATGTTGATGACGATGCGCATCATCATCAACGGCAACAGCAACAGCAACAGCAACTGTTGCTCAGTGGCGAGCATCATTTGATTAAAAACGAATTTGTTGATATTAAGCACGAGTACGAAGATGAATTCACCGACGACTATCATATCATAGAGAAGGATATTGAATTGTATTAGCCAGGGGTATTATTATCTCATTACTAGGGGTGTTTTTCAACTTGTTTTTTTTTTTTGTGGGGGGCGGGTTGTTGCACGGTTGCACGCTTGCGGGCCGCGTTTTTAAATGCTCAAAGCTTGAAGCTACTTCGAAAAAGTTGCAATTGAAAAAATTAGCGATAAACAAGAAAAGTTCTCTTGGATTAAAGTCGACCAAAATTGTTTGAAAAAAGTTTTTTTTTAAAACAAGTTTTAGATGCTTATTGAAGAGAATCCGTTTTTGTTTTATTATTTTTGTATTTGGAAAGCAATTTTTCAATTTGAATTAAAGAAATCATTTGTAATTTGTAAGTTTTCAGATCAAGAGGAATTTTCGTAGTTTTCTTTTGTTTTTTTTTTTGTCAACAAATTTGTACTGAATTTTGTATTTTTTATTTGTTTGTTAAGCTTCTAGCCTTTGAAGACAGGCCCGCTCAGAGCACAGTTGTGTTTAAAAACATTTTTGCCATATTAAAAACAAAAGCAACTATAGCAACTATATATTATCTATATAAAGTATACATATTTTTTTGTATTCGAAATTCCTAATTGTTGTAGCAGCAAATTTAATTTAAAAAAACAAAAAACAAACACGTATGTTATGCATTGTATTATTATTATTAATTATTAATTAATTATTGTATTATTTGTAATATTTTTTTTCAATTTTTTTTTATTGTTTGTAAAATTAATTTAACAAGCTTAAGCGCCGCGCATACCTCAAAGAAAACATAAGAAAAGAAACGAATAGAAAAGGAAACGCTTAAAGAATATAGAAAGACACACACACACATACGTATACACATACATAAATATATATATATATATATATATATATATATATATATGATATATATATCTTATATATATAGATACATATATATATGTACACACACCGAAATCAGGGCAACACCATATACACATCTATATATATTTAATGATTCTAGTTGATTGTTTATATTTTTAGTTGTAGTTTTCAGTCAGCCGCCTGTAAACCATATAAACGAATGCCATATATAAATACATATGTAATGCCAATTTTATATATATATATATATATAGATATATATATATATAAATATAGTAGGGTAAATCTAGCCTACAAAACGCCAAAATGTCAGCAAACAAAACAAACGCGAAAATCAGGGATAATATATATATTTTTATTTTTAACAATTATAACCAGAGACGTATATATTATTATAAATATATATATTTTTTAATTATTATTAAATTTTAATTTATGCACTAAATAAAACAAAAAATTAAATTTTCATTTCCTTTGACTTTTTTCTTTTCTTCAAATTTATATATATATATTTTTTTATAATTTACCTTATTATAATACTCAAAAAAAAAAAAAACAAAACGAAAAATGCAAATCAAAATGGTATTCGAATTTGCCATTAGCTTTATGTTCCAATGTTAAAACTATTTTTTGAATATATATATATATAGATATATATATATATATATACTGTCTCTATATAGTTATGTATATACTATATACTATATGTGGGGTATATATATATATATATATGTGTGAAATTTTTGTATTATTGATTATTTTTTTTGGTGTAACTAGCGCAACAAATGTTTAACTATATATATATTTAGATTCTAAGTTCATAAATATGACATGCATAAAAGAAATTCGAGAAGCGAGAAGAGCAAAAAAAGAGAGAATTTGAAGAAGAAGAAGCATAAAAAGACGCGTATACACAAGATCTATAAAAAAAAAATATAAACAAAATAAATTATTGAAAATGTTTCAAACCAAAAAAAACTTATAATTTGCTTTTATTTATTTCATACATATTTTATTTTTATGTCGAACATTATTATTTGTATTTATTATTTATTTCAGTCAAGGATTTTTCCTTTCGTATGCAACTTGACTTGTTTGCTTCAAGCTTGGAATATATATTTGTTCATCGATAAACATCGATAAGTGCCAATCGATAAACTTGGAGCTAGATAAACTGGAGCTAGAGCCACTAAAATTGACAGGTCCTTCAAGTATCGACATGTAAATATCCCGATCACGATTCCTCCTGTTTAATTGACGGGGTTTTTTTTACGGATATCCAATATCTGTCTGTATATAGAAATGTAGAGTGTTTTAATGTCGGCTTATGCTTTTTTCCTCTTTTCGCTAAGCACCGTTTTCTGCTTAATTTTGTTAATTATTTTTGTTGAAATTTAGTTTTTGATGTTGGTGTTTTTTTTGTTATTTTGTTGGGAACTTGAAGTTGAGCTGTTGCTGCTAGTTCCAGAGAATTACGTGCGTGTGTTTATATATAATTTTTTCGTCTTTTTGTTGTTGTTGATGTTGTTTTTGTTGTTGTTGTTGTTGTTGTTCTTGTATCTTAAGCGCAGCTCTGAAGTTAAGAGACCGAAAGATACGAAAATACGAAAATCGAGACGAAGGCAAATTGAAGCAAGGCGAATTTTAGCGACGCGCTCTTTGTCGCAACAAAACATGTGTACAATCATACATACATACATATGTACATACATATATATATATATATACATCATTATATATATATATTTATATATGTGTGTGTGTGTCATGTTGGGCAAGCATAACAAAGAATTCTTAGCTGAGACAGGATATGAGAAGTGCAATGAAATCTTTTTATATTTCAACTCTAATATAAAATGTCAATATATTACATTTTATTTATAATTTGCTTTTTAATAAATTTATTTTTTTAATTCAACTATTTTTGTTGTATTTTTCTGTAATTGTCTGATGTTAGTCGACATTTATTATTGGCAGAGCTGCAGCTATTTATTTATTTATATATATATATATATAGATATCTGTATGCTTTTTAGCAACATGTTGACATGTGAATTGCCTGCCACGTCTACTTGTGCCCCTCCCCCCATATAAATATGGCATTAACTATTCGTGGACATTGGGGCGACATTGAATTGTCCGAGCAACAGCAACAGCAGCCAGCAAAGTATCTTTGTATCTCAGTATCTGGCAAATGGCAAAAACAAAAAAAATTCAAAGAACAACGCCAGCAACATAACACTCACACATGTTACCAGCTGCCTCTCTCTCTCTCTCTCTCTGTGTGTGTGTGTGTGTGTGCAGGAACAGCAGTAAATAGCCAAAATAAAAATGTATATACACACACACACACAGACATACGCTGAGTAATAGCGGCAGCACAGACAAAGTAGAAGAGACAAACGAAAAGTGCGCGCCACAGCAAGCGGCAGCAGCAGCAGCAAGCAGCAACAAGCGGCAAGCAGCGAATTGTATCTCAAAGATACGCAAACGCAAACAACTGAAAAACGACGAAGCGACGCGACGCTCAATTGTGAAGTTGAAGTTGTGCGCCTGCGCGACAGCAACAAGCAGCAGCAGCAGCAGCAGCAGCAGCACCAACAACAACAACAGCAGCAGCAACATCTCTGACTGTGGCTATGTCATCGTCGTCGTCGTCGTCGTCGTCGTTGTTATCGCTTGTACACAGCAAGAAAACTGCAAGCAAATCTGCGCTAGTCGAGAGCGAATCCTAGTCTTTGTCTAAGCACAAGAATAAATAATTGAGTTATCTGTATATCGCTATAGCTATCTCTCTCTCGCTCTCTCTCTCTCTCTCTGTCTCTCTGTCTATAGGGGACTGCTGTATGTATATGCTATATATGCTTGATCAGCATCAAGTTGATGCCAGAAATGAATATAAGTTCTTGATTGCCTGCGGTGCGGCAAGTTTCTAATTTAAGTTGATCGTTTATCGATAAGAATCGTTTATCGCTTGGAGTAAACTCAATATTTTTCTATATAAATATTGCCAGTTCCGTTTTTTTGTTCTGTGTAGCCATACTAGGCAATGATATTGCTGCCGTGCTGAATTGCGTTCAGTGTCGTTTTGTGCCTGTGCATTTGATCGTTTCGCTATTATCGATAAGAATCGATTACAACAAAGTCATACAAATTTTGAAGATTGAACTTTGGCTGTTAGAAAAGTTGTTAACCTATATTTTGTAGGCAAAGATTTGAATATTTACTTTGAAGTTGCCAATTCGTGCTGTGTACTCATACTTCAATTTGGTAAACGCCAGCTGAATTGCGTCCAGTGTAGTTTTGTGTCTGTGAATTTCTACTTGCTGCTGACGCTGCTTCTGCCCTTTGGCTGCTGTTGTTGTTGTTGTTGTTGCCGCCGTTTGTTCTCGCTGTGCGTTTTTCTTACTTACGCGGTTTGTTTGTTGAACATCAAAACTGGTTTCCTGTACATATGCTCATCCAGCAACAACAACAACAACAACAACAACCATCTGTAATTTTAATTTTTCGGCAAAGCAGAGATTTCGATCGACGTCGCTGCCCAGGTAGAAATTGTGTACCTTTGTATTGTTTGCTCACTTTGTGTGTGTCTCTGTGTGTGTGTGTGTGTGTGTGTGTCTACTGTCTTTAAGCTATCTACAAGATACACACTCACACACACACACTCGCTCTCTTTCGCTCTCTCTCTCTCTCTCTCGCTGTCTGCCTCTGTCTGTTGTGTGTAATCCTTGCTGCCTCAGTTTATATTTTTGCTGTTTCTTTCGTCTTCTACTTATGTGAAGAAGAAGCAGAAGAAGAAAAAGATGAGTAGAAAGGAGAGAAAGAAGAAGAAGCAGAACAACAACAACAACATTAACAACAACAGCAGCAGCCACATTAGCAGTTACCATGATTCATAGTTAATGCCGCCATGCACACATATATATACATATATATGTATATATATATATATATATATATATATGTATATGTGAGTGTGTGTGTGTGTGGGTATGTACATATGTATAAGTATCTGCAGCTCCTTTCCTCACAATTTGCCGAATGCACACTCTCACACACACACACACACACACACATGTATATATGGCATTTAGTTGGTTGTATAGAAATCGAGCCAAAAAAGAAATCCGCTGTCAAGGCTTTTATCTGTTATGCACACACACACACACACACACACGCACACACAGACACACACACCAAGCATGTGTGTGTATCTGTGCAAATATCTGTGGCATACATTCTCATAGAGCAGTCGCCGCATTTTCTGTTTCTGTTTCTGCCTCGTCTTTTGCTTCTGCTGCTGCTGCTGCTTCTTCTTCAGCTGCTGCTTTTCACTTCTTTTGTATGTTGTTGCATGATCGATGCGCAAATGCTGCCAGCAACAGGATCGCTTTTTAGCTGCTGCCCCAGTCCCAGTTGCTCAGTGGAATTTGTTGTTGTAGTTATAGCCAAGATCTGTACGCTCCTCTTCTACTCCTCTCCTCTCCTCTGCTCTACTCCTCTCCTCTGCTCTACTCCTCTACTCCTTCAATCGTATGCTCCTCTTCGCTGCCGCTTAACCACATGTTCTGCCTCAGTTCTCACCTCCTTCTGGCCACAGTTGAGTTCTTTTTGCCTTGCTTTTTTCTCTCCTTTGTGTTTTTCTTGTTGTTGTTGTTGTCTGCTGTTTGCTTTTGTTTGGGGGCAAGATTCCTTCCCTTTTCTGTGGCATAACTGTTTAACTGTTCTTTGTTCTCGTGCTGTTGAACAATAAAACCAAAAACACAAAACAGAAGTAATAAATAGATTGCAGTTGCAGTTGCAGTTGCAGTTGCAGTTGATATATTATATATAATATAATATTGTATATGTCTGTCCCAATAGAAATTGGGACTTAAATTATATAATGAAAAGTGCGACGGGCTGTAGAAAGTAATTGCGCCTCCATAAGCATGGATATACATATATATACATTGATAATCCGTAGCAAAAGCTGAGACGATCTAGCCAATCTCAGTGCCTAAAAGTGCTAGCGACTTCAAGTGTGGAAAATATAAACAGTCCGAGTTTATTTCACTTGATCGATAACTTGCCCATCTTAGCGAAAATCGATATAAATCGATGCCGACCCAGACATACACAGTCTCTCCCTACTACAGCATTCTTATTTGCATAGATAAATAAATTTATCCTCAAATTTCTATAAATTATGTTTTATTATGTGAGGAATTCTGCTCAGATAAACTTATTTTAAAATGGAAATGTCGGACGGCAACGTCCCCATATAAATATATATATATTTATATTTGGATATAAATGTGTATATATTTATATATATATATACATATATATACATATATAGATATGCTTACTGCCTTGACACTTGATTGACTGGTTTGATTAACCCATGTTGTGCCACGCATTACTCCAAATTAAGGGAAAAAAGCAAAACAAACAAAAAACGAGAGTAAAAAAGGTTAAAATTTGCCTAATTTGCTGAAAGGTTGCCAACAACAGCAACAACAGCAACAACAATAACAATATTCTTGACATCTAACACAAGAACTCAATCAAATTAGCTGCCAATGTGAATTGTGTCAACCCCTACACTCCACGGCTCACCCCCCCGCCCCAACAACCACTCCCACACATACCCCCTGCCCCCCCCTTTTCTTTTCCATTTGACTTTTTGTTCGTTGGTTTTTTTTAATTATCAAACATTTGACAGCAGCATCCTGATGCTTATATTGTGTTGTCTATAAAGTATACACACACACACACACATACACACACACACACACACATGGACACACACGCTCGTTAAATCTTAACCTTTTTTGTTGGAGTAAAAATCTTTGCGCGTTAGAAAAATCAACCCCCGAAATAACGTTAGATACTCATTTCTGATTTTTACAAACAAAAAAAGAAGAAGCAATAACACACATATTGAATGCCAGCGAACAAATAGCAGCTAAAAGAGGAAGAGCATGTGGCATGGCGGCCATGCTGCATCATCATCATCATCAACAACAGCAGCAGCAACAACAACAACAACAACATCATCTTGAGTTTCGAATCTTGTGCATCTGCCAAATGCTGCCTCAAGTTGTCTCTTCTCTGATTCTCTCTCTCTCTCTCTCTCTCCTCTCCCGCTCTCCCCCTCTTAGTTCGCTGCTTCTCTCTGTCTTCCCCTATTAACCTCAATCTGCTCGTACTGCAAATAATTTTTGCTGTAGTTCTCAGCTCTGCTACTTTTCTAGAACTAAATTTGTTTGTCCTTAGCAACTGGGCCCGAAGCACATTACAGCCAGCCAGCATCCAACCAAAATTGCCCATTTCGGACAGACAATTTGGAAATTTCTGTTCATTTCCAAAAATCCATTCAATTATTAAACTATAATGTTTAAGACACGGTTAACATTTAACGAGTAAATCGAAAGAAGAAGAAAACTTTGTCACGCCGCAGATTACATTGCCAATCATCGATTAGCTAACTGCTTCGAATAAGGATTAGAAACATATTTGAAAAGCCTTTGGACTGTTTAGTTTTGTACAAGTTATGGTTGTAGATAGTTTTGATCCAAACCGAAATCTTTTGCTCTTTTAATATTTTATAGAACCAACCCCTGTCCCTGCCCCTGCTCAAATTTCAATTAAGCTGAGAGTGTAGAGCATTCCTCAAAACCTAATCTTCTAGATATTTCTATATAAATCTATACAATCTTGATTAGCATCACTATAGCTCCATAACTATATATCATCGCTAATGACAAGCACATAAAAAACAAAGAGTCTGTAGCAGTCTTGCAAATGTTTTTTTTTACTTATTTATTTGTTTGTGTGTAGCACAACACACATATTTTAGGATATATACCTTTTGAAATATTATTAATTATTTCAATTAATTCCAATGAAAGAACCACCCACAAATGCAAATGCAAATGCAAATGCCATCTATCTATCTGTCTCGCTCGCTCGCTCGCTCATCCAGCTGGCAAACAAAAGACTGAGGCAACAAACTTGACGGGCGTCTCACATAAAACACAAAATTTAACAAACAAATAAGTTACACAAAAAAAAAAATATATATATATATATATAAGGCGTGTACATATATAATATATAATAATGTATACTGCTGCGGCTCAGAAAATAGAAACAAATTCAAACAATCTGTCTTTGCTCGAAACTTTGTTTTTGCCATAAAATTTAAACCATTGAAAATTATTCAATTATGAAAATCGCCCAAAAAACTAGAACCATTTTCTGGTTTTCAGAATTAATTTGCGAATTCGAATCGTATATATATATTTTTGTATAATTAAAACATACCAATCTATAATCTTTTAACTATGCGGTATTAATTGATTGATTGTCCTCGTATCTTTGCTTGGGAATGCAGTTCCATTGACTGCTTTCTCGTTATTTATTGATTTGGTACCACATAATGTATTTCTTTGTTAATGTCCAAAGAATGATCCTTAAACCACTTGCTCAAAGCACATCAGAGCAGATTGTGCTCAGCCTTAGCAAGGAAAAGATGTGCTGCCCTTGGGACATATGATCAATTCCGGTTTGAAAGTGCGGAAAAGTGAAACAGAAGTTATATGTTCTGAATTGATGCTATTTAGCTGGCCGGCACTGTATATGTGTACATGTATGTATGTATGTAAGTATGTATGTATGTACATACAGATGTGGCCAAGAAGGAGCGTCAAATGGCGCACAGCTGCGCCAAACAACATCTTGTTGCTGTTGTTGTTGCTGTTGTTGTTGCTGAGAAATTGTTGCTACATTTTGTGCTTTTGTTGTTATTATTATTTCATGTGTGTCCTAATTCCAATTCCACAGAAATTTTGATCTCACAATCACAAACAGCCAAAAAAAATACTTTTGTTTTTTGTTGTTTTTTTTTTTTGTATATATACAAAGTAAAGCGAAATAAATCTTAGAGCCGAGTGGCAAGCAAAACGAGTTGAAAATAAGAAGAAATAAGTTTAGGCTAATGTTTTGTGTTGTTTTTGTAGTTGATTGTTGTTGTTGTTGTTGTTGCTGTCGGCGCTTTATCCGATTTTGTGCTACTTGTTGTTGCTGTTGTTGTGTTTTATGACGAGTTTCCGCTAATTGCTGATGCGCTGCAGATTAAATGAAACAACAACAACAACAATAGCACAGCAACAGCAGCAGCAGCTGTATTCGAATTTAGAAAGCAAAAACAGCTCGAAACTCAACTTAGAAAATGACGTAGCTGGTAACAGCGATTTATATTAGCCATGCCAGCACATAGCCAGGATCTCAGCTACACTGCTAGAGATTGGGCAAGCAATGCAAATACTCAAAACATACTCGAGAACAGTGCTATGCCATCTTAAATATATTATCTATTTCATATTACTATTGCTATTGCTATTGCTACGTACTTTAACAGAGAAATATCAGAAAACTTTAATTATTGCTATTTCGAGCTGCTCAAATCTGTAATTTGCGAGAGCAAAAAGACGTGTTTATTATGCCCCCTGCAGTTTTTGGCATAGCAGATTGCTATTGCTATAGAAATTGTATATTTGCATTGCTCTTTTGCTGCGACAGGAGTTGCTACTACAGTTGATGCCAGAGCTGACACCCAAGCTTCCATTACTAATCCGACAAAGGCTGTCTAGTTTTCAAATTGTGGGATATATGTATATATATATATGTATATGGTTTTATCGATGTTCTGAACACTTTCTATACAGCAGCGATAACCTTTGAATGAGAGTCTCACACACCATTTGAAGCTCGATTGCTGGCACCACCCACATCTGCCCCCCATCCCATGCCCGCAAGCAGGCTCTTCTCTACCTGTTTCACTGGTGTTAGAGTATGAGCCAGTCGGTATGAGATTCGTGGCTTAGTATTTTGTATTCTTCTTCAGTATTTGTATAATTTCACACGCCATATAAGACACAGAGAGAGAGAGAGAGGTACAGTGTGACCTATTACAGGATGAACTGACGACGATGGCTGGCTTTGATCGTCACTGAAGCGTGGCCTGCTTGTCAGTCAAACAATTACTTTTGCTCTGCATGACGACTCAGTTTGGGGCATATTGTAAAGTAAAATAATCCAGCCATAAGTGTTTTCATTGTCTGGTTGACAAAGGGTATGCGCAAGTCGTTGACATGTTCGCAGAGAAACCCTTCATTACCGCTTACAGGCTGTGACGGCGTCTGGCACACTGCGAGAAACCAGACGAATTGCAGTCAGTGCAGAAAGAAAAAAAATTTATGATAAATATTAAACATAAATTTATTCAGTTTTTGATCAAACAATCATGGAGTGCAGTATTCAATCAATCAATCATATATATATAAATAAGGCAATCATAGAATAACTAATCAATCAATCAATCAAAAAGAAATAGTGTTTTAAATGCCGATTCCAAAACCGAAATTAGAAATTGGCAAATTAGTTTGATAAGATGAAAGATCATTTGTTGGCAAAGTACTCAGTTGTTTGCTGCAGTGTATGCCATGTTACACACACACACACAACCGAAGAAGGGGCAAACTGAATTAGAAAAGAAAAAAATCAAGGCGTATCGCCGTTGTTGTTGTTGTTGTATTTGCCGCTGCTTAGATTTTGTGGGCCATTTAACGCATTGAGAAAGAATGAGAAAAAACCACTAACAAAAAAAAAAAAGAGCCGAGAATTATCGGAATTATACGAATTACGCTGAAACTGAAGCTGAGGCTGAGGCTGAGCCTGAAGAAAGACATCTTTTAGATATCAGATTATGGTGCTGCATTAGCCTAAGCTAATAATTCGAGCAGTGTATGAGTGTGTGTGTGTGTGTATGAGTGTGTGTGTGTTGATGTGTGCATATGAGCATAATGAGCTATAATTGGATTAAAGATTTATTTATTGTTATATTTCATTTCGAACAACACCGATTTTTACCAGCCAGCTGCGAGAAATTGGGCACTACACTCGCAAAAAATATGTGGCGAGTCACTGTTGTACTCAAGTTTCAATAAATATAAATAAATTGTTGCAATCTTAAAAGCAGACTAAACTAGATCTTATCACGTTTCAGCCTGCCCAAAGTGGCATTAAGCATTACTGTTTTGGTTTATGCTTTAAACCAATCAACGAAAATCGAGTTTGTAATTTTATTTTCGTTTTTTTTCCTTAAATTTATTAACTGTAAGAAAGGCACAAAAAATGATTCATACATTATTGGAGAATATTGAATGAATGCATTTTGAGCAGTGTTTTTTTGGCTCAGAGTGTGAGAATCGAAAGTCGGATGAGGTCAAAAATTGGACAACGGACAATGGACATCGGCATCGGCATCGGGGGTAACATTGACTAATTATCGGATCTGTCTACCTACCTCTCTCTCTCTCTCTGAAATAATTATTGCCAAAATGAAAAAGACATTTGCATTAATCTTGGTACTCGCTTTTTTCTTCTCTCATTTCTCTCTGGTTGCAGCCACCAGCAGTCGCAAGTCGCGTCAATATCAGTTGCAAAATCAACGCCAATATCAATACCAAAACCCGAACCACAACCAGAACCCGAACCTAAACCTGAACCAGCATCAGCACCAGCACCAGCACCACCAGCAGCAGCAGCAGCACCAGCAGCAGCAACAACAGATGAGGATGAGGAACTACAATGCCCAGAAACGGCTCAAAATTTAAAGCAAATTGTTTATTTCGGCAAAAGTCCGGGGCGACACAAAAGTCTAGTATTATAATTATACCAACTATCTAAATTACGTATGTATTGTACGATTTATGTATAGAATAGTTTTAATCTACACCAAAACCCTATTCCCCCAAAAAACCCAAAAATCCACCCCAACCCAACCCAACCAACCAACTTTAAATGTGTGCCAGGAAGTTAAGCAAAAATGCTTCCAATCAATTCAATTCGGCAACGATTTTTTTTCAATTTTAAGCTCAACAACATTTATATAGTATTTAAGCACAAAAAACCCATTTAGCTGAGCCAAAGCAGGCAACTAGCACATGTTCTAAATTGAATACAGCCTTTTTACAGCCTCTTTTAATATGTATTTTATTTAGTACACAAGAGAAACGGATCAAGCCACAAGGAATGCTTAAATTTTAACCAAATTTTGTACACGTTTTTAGCACAAATCCATGTACTAAATACGTACTAAAATATCAAATATGAATAGCAAACCAGTGCATGAGATTTATTACAGCCACTGGTCAAAGTACTCAAATTTTAAAAAAACGAAAATTGAGAATTTAGAATTGAGAATCGCGACAGAATCACAAATATACTACAGATTTAGTACGTGTGCTAATTAAGCTACAGTAACCACAAAACAGTGAGCAATATCAGCCAACACAATGAATGTGTAGAAATAATCTCGTTGGTGTGAATGGAACACATACAAAAGTCAATAATAGCTAGAAATGCATTGTACATATAAAATGTGTATGTGTTATTAAATATGAATTATAATTCATTTCGATTGGCATTTTTTTTGTTTTTTTTTTGTACGCAAGCAAAAAATATAAGTTTCGACATATACAACTACTACTTACGACATATACTTAAATATCAACATTGTGCATATCATTTTTTGGGCAAGTTAATACAATAATTAAGCGTAAATAGCAAAGGTTAATACTTAAAAACTAAAAACAAAAAACGAAAAACACGAAAAAAAATACTAAAAAAGTACTAAGAAAAACTAAATCGCAAACAGCACAAGGCAATAAATTTAGTTCAATTGATTTCGATTGGAATTTTTATAATTTCAAACAAATTTCAACTGTGCAATATAAAAGAAAGAAGATAAAACTAATTTTAATATACAACTATATACTATATATATATCTACATATATATATATATATATACAGATATACAATAATGTTTTTTTTATACACACGCATGCAAACATTCACAAAAGGGGGGTGTGTGTGTGTGTGTGCGTGTGTGTGCGTGTGTGTGTGTGTGTAGCAAGTCTAAGTGTAAGCGCAGCATTCCGATTACCTCAGATACAAATCAAGAAATGAGGAAACAATATTCACAAAGAAATTGCAAGAAATTGAAACTGTATGAAAACCTGTAAAACTGTAGCTCAAACAACTACCTCGTTAACAATAACAAATAAACCGAATGCTGACAAGGATATATATCAACTATATATATATATATATTATCACGAATACGTAAAACTTAAAAAACAAAACCAAAAACAATTTATACGAATTGCAAACAAGTTAAATTAAATGTACATTAAATTTTAATTGTTTACACATATATATATATATATATATTATATATACTTATACACATATATATATATATATACATATATATATTTAGCACAGCAGCCGCCCGCCACGCCCCGCCCCGCCCACACTTCCACGTTGTCATCGGTTTAAATTTGAATATTTACACAAAACAAACACATTTTGGCCAAAACACAATATTGTTGCACACATATGACAACAGGCGTGGCATCCACATGGGCGTGGCTGTGGCTGACTTAAGGCAAGGCGTGGCATTGCCGCCCACTAAATCCTTAAAAAAACACACAAAAAACAAACAAAACGAAAAAATGTTTTCTCATCCTTAAATGTAGTTGTAGTTGTGCATCTATTTCAACAACGAAAACTAATTGAAAATTATTATAAATAAAAGAAATTTTAAAAACAATTTAATGAAAATAATTTAAGTTTTTTGTCAATATGTTAAATTGCACGATATAAGAGCAAAAGGGCTGAAACGAAAAAAAATTCCAATTGTTTTTCTTTCTTTCTTTTGTGAAAAATTAAGAAAAATTAAGAAAAATCTTTATATATATAAATATATATGAAGACTATGCATAAAAATCAGGCATTCTCTTATTGAACCGGAATTTGTTTGTTTCAGTCGAGTCGTATAAAAAGAAGAAGAAGCTAAACATAGTTTTGTAGTATTTTTTGTTTGTTTTTTTTTTAGTTTCTTTTGGAACACGAAGCAATATACGTGAAACAGGCGAATTTTATGTTTCATTTTCTGCAATTGACTTTAAAGCGAAACATATTTAAATTATGTAGCAACTACATGTTAAATTTTAGCAATTAATTAAATGAACAAAGTAATATATATTTATTTAAAAATAAAAACAAAATGAAAATGAAAGTGAAAGTGAAAAAGAAAAAGAAATGCAAATTCAAGCTAAGAAATCAATCAGTTTTGAGAGCACCAAGTGAAAATGAGCAGGAAAAATATGAAAATGAAGAAAACAGTTAAGAATGAACCGTTATGCAGCTTCGGTAGTGCCGAATAGAACCTTGCAAATATAAAGTAAATCAATTCTTTCAACAAGTTTTGTCCGATCATAAAGCAGCTACACCCAGCTGCGCTGATAGTTCAGTTTCAATAGATATCATCGATGGAACTGGGTCTTTTTTACGTTTTCTGGTTTAGTTCCGTAACTGTAAGGATTAAATCACATCTCCCCACTTAACCACATATAGAGCTATATATACATAGTTACTAACGACAACAGATAACAATAACAAAATAATGACAAGGAAACGTGTACCTCTCAAAAACCTGGCTAAGGGCAATTCGAATTTAGGATTCCGATTTCAGCTTCTAGTCGGCGTGTGTGTGTGTGTCTGTGATTGACTGTGTGTGTGTGTGTGTGTGTGAGTGTGTGTATTTGTACATTTTTACAGTCTCCAAATACAATATACATATATACAGTAAATAATTCTTTGGTAGCGCAGAGTTTCGAGGTGCACTCTAAAAGTTTTTAAGGAGCAAACAAAAAAGTATGCAAAACAAAAACAAAAAAAAAGACAAAAAAACAAAAATGAAAGAAACATTTCGCAAATATGTATATCAAATTTTCCTTAAACTATATAAATGTATTTCAAATAAATGGTAATGTGTAGTAAACGGCAAACAGCAATCCCAAATAATAAAAATAATGCAACAAATTATAATTGGGGCAACATTCTCAACAGCAAACATGAATTTATGGCAAGGAACTTATATACCATAACAATTATATACATATACAAATTGAAACAAACATAAATATATATAATACCTATATATATATTATATATTACTTAAAGCCAGAAGTAAGTACGTCCAAGTACTTACAAATCCAGAATGAGAACGAAACCGAGAATAGAGAAGGAGAATGATAAAAAGAATGCAAATGAGAACATGATATAACAAAATTGACAAAACCAAAAAAAATATATATATATATATATTAATATATATATAAAATAATATATATGAAAAAGAGAGAACCGATTTTTTTTGAGCCGAAATAAAGCATAAAACAATGTAAACTACAAAACTAAGACTTTTTTCTAATGGAATCTTTGGGTACAGACTTATCACCAAGTCTTTAGTATTTGCAAAAACTATAACTAAAGACTTTTTTGTATGAAGCGATCAGATTTAATTAAGTTTAATCCACAGTTATAAATAAAGTGAAGAATCCTATCGAATTTCTGCAAGATGATACCTAGGAGAGCACTCTGCCCCGACAACATCCGAGAAGACGGAAGAATCCAAGGTAATGATTTCTATTTTGGATTAAAAACCGAATCGATATTCCAGCACGAGCACTGTTTGGCTAAATCCAGGCAAAACATATGTTTTTATAGATGGGGAAACTCTCATCTAGATACCTTTAAGTGATATTACGTGATAGAAATGTTCATATTCAGTGCTCGGATCAAATGAAAGTCGATTTTCTCCCTTTTGGGAATAGTAATTATAATGATAATAAAGTTAATGATGATGATGATGATGATGACGATTTTGAACTTGAAACACGCTCGCCACATTCATGAGTACATATGACTACAATCATTCATATGAATGCACTCAAAACACACACACACACAACTCACACCCCGCCAGGCACTTGTATGCGCCTCAGGGGTGAGGCGACATGAGGAGCGTAGGGACGGGGGGGCATCGGAATAGGCAGTGCCAGTGGCAGTGGCAAGGCCAAGGGCAAAGGCAAAGGCAAAGGCAAAAAAAAAAAGGCCGAGCCTCGGCGCAATCACGCAGACCGTGTCCAATTAAAAGGCGCCGTACATCATTTCGAATGCAGCACCAGCAGAAAATTGGAAAATGGAAAAATCTACAGGTGGTGGCGACGACGACGTCGGCGACTACTCAGATTTGAGTTTCCTGCATGGCATGCCAGGCGATTGAAAACAGAGAGAGAGAGACAGAGAGAGAGAGAGAGAGAGAGAGAGAGAATAACAAAAAAAATTAAATAGTAGACGGCTATCGGCTAAGAAAATACAGGATAAGTACAGGAGAGCGAGAGAGTGAGAGAGAGAGAGAGAGAGAGGGTGAGAGAGGGAGGGAAAATAGTTAAACAGACGGCATTTGCATTGTCAGCTAAACAGGTTGCGCTCACATATATATATATATATATATATATATATATATTTATAGGTTTCTGCATGCACTCTCTCTCTCTCTCTCTATCTCTCTCCCTTTAAAAAAAAAACCCAGCTGCTATTACTATTTTGGCTGTTTAAAAGCTGAAAATCCAGCTGTTGCAAAATGAAGCTAGATAAATAGACAGCTGTATATGAATGATGGATCAAGCATACATTTATATCAGCTCGATTTCTTATATACTTCACTTAAAATTTACAATTTTTAAAAACTGTTTTATTCAAGTGCAAATAAATGTTCTTAAATTTCCTTCTATATTTCAAATCGATCTCCGGAAATATAGGCATTAAGTCTTTTACAGTGTGCAATACAGTTTGCTAGTCTTTGTCTTTGCTTGAGATCAGATAGATCAATGAATGAGCTGTATTCCCCAGTCCAGTTGGACTTTATAATGGTTTTCAAACTTCAGCAAGATTTGGTGCCAAGCAAAAACAGCATTTTTCGAAATTACAAATATTTTGTGGGTTTCGCGATCGTCTACTCCAAACTTACAATAATTGTTTGTTGTATACATACATTCTTTGTTTAAACCTTATAGCACTTTAAGTCTTTGCTAGACACTGGGTCTTTTCATGTGTGAGACACTGTATATCACTGATCTGTTGACAGTACACTGTAGACTAAGCAGTGATATACATATGGCTAAACTAAAGTCTGTCAACTTTGTAATATTGGGAAAGAAGACAGACAGCATCTCAGAGCAGAAGACATGCACTTCTAAACTCAAAAGACATGGAAACCCTCAACCCAAGAAAGATTCTCCAATTCGCAATAAATTGCAACAGGTTGCAGTGCATAAAGTCTCCCAATAATAATAATAATAATAATAAAAATAATCAGCATAAATTTGCAATTTTTACTAGCATTTTTTTTCAAGCTAAATGTGGCATTTTTGATGCGGCAACACTGGTGCAGCAAGGACAGCAAGGCAGCGATCGCTTTGTTGTTGTTGTTGCTGTTGCTGTTTATATTATTTCTTTTCTTCTTCTCTTGTGTTATTTTTCAATTTCGTTTCTCTCTCTCTCTCTCCGTCTCCCTCTCTCTTTCGTTGTCTTCCCCCTGCCGTTTTTCTATGTCAAATTATTGTAATTTATTATTGCATGCCAAGTTAATGAGTCCTGTGTGCGTGGTCTCTCTCTCTCTCTCTCTCTCTCTCACTCTGACTCTCTCATGGCTGTCTCATGGCCAACTGCTGCACGAACAATGAAAATCGAAAATTGTTGTTTGAAAACCCAAAGGAGCGGGAGAAGAAGCATAAGCAGAACAAAGATATTTCAGTGCACACCTTCCTGCATTTGTAATCCAGTGGAAAATCAAGAAAAATAATGCGTCAAGCGACAGTCAGGTAGAAAAAAGACTGTTCAATGTTCATTTTCTTTCGATTGCCTTTTCTTGCGACTACCGCTGTGTGTGTGTGTGCGTGTGTGTGTGTGTGTGTGTGTGTCTGCTTTGATTGAGCAAAGCTGTTTTCCGATTGCGCTCGCCTACGAAATAGAAAGCTAATTAAATTGAGGTTGGTCAAGGAAAAGAACGAAGATCAAACGAAAAACAAAACAAAGAAAAATCGATGCAAGTACAGTGGTAACTGGCGAGCCGAACTGGCACTTACACAAATTATAATCGTCATTTGCTATTCATCTTGTCTTATCTTGAATTCTTTTACAAAAAGAGAGAGAAAATTTGACTGCATAGCTAATGCTAATTATGCATTTTCAATCTTTTTCTTGTTAACAACATCAAAATCTCATTCAAGTTGTTTCAATAACTGTGGTTGAAAAAGGCTTCAAATGGCGAACAATCGCTAAAGTTTATAGCAGAAAGCTTTTGACACATTGCAGATCTTCACTTGCTGTTCGTCTCCACTCTCCCGCTAAAACTCTCACATTCGTCAGCTAATTGAACTGCCCGCCAGGGGGCGCTTATTGGGAGGCATATGTTTGTTGTTACCTCCCCTGGCTCCTCTTCAACAGCCTCTCGTTCAGGGAAAACCATCCGTTGAAAGGGAAAACCTTTTAAAGCGCTTTGCGCTGTAAGCAGCGCCTAAAAGCAGCTTACACTTACACTTACCCACACACACACATACACACACACGCACACACACGCAGTTGGCAAACAAAGCAAAACGGATGAAAAATTTTTGCATAGCAAAACGGCAAAATCAAAAGCAAAAACGCAGATGCCCCAGAGAGAAGTTGTATTTTTTTCTTTTCTTTTTTGTCTTGCCCTTTCGACGAAAACAGCGGCCCGAGGCAAGAAGCTTGATATGCCGCCCCCAGCCCACCACGCCCCTCTCTGGACGCCCTGACTTCAGCATATAATCACATAACTTTTCATTGTGCGTGTAATTCGTGTGTGTGTGGCTCTGTGCGTGTCTATGTGTGTGTGTGTGTGCATGTGACAATTGTTATGTGTGGGTGTGAAAACTACTAGAATTTGATTACAAAAAAAAACGTCGACGTTTTTTGTTGCCTTGTAGAAATTGGTATAGATTTAGTAGACATGAGAAATGCGCTGCAAGTAATGATCTCATTCATTATATTACAGCAGCTTACTTTCTCTACACCGGACATTCTCTCCACTGCACTTTACTACCTATGTGCATCACAGATGTATGTAAGTGTAGAGTGCCCGACAATTGTCTACAGACAGTGGAGACAAACCAACAAACAATCTCCTTCAGGCTCTCTACATAACTATACTCAACTCTACACCACATAGCAGCTGGCCCTCAACTTTACACAACTCGTCAGTGCTATGAAAAGTCTCCACTCAGCTTTACACTACACCTGTTTTGTCCTTAAATTCGTTTGATGCCTAATTTACACTTGAACACTACTCGATATAACTCTACACTACTCTCCGAGTGCAGTGGACAACATCAGCTTTGCCTCCCCCCCCCCACTCCACTGCCCTTGATCAATTGACCGCACAAATGACCATTGCTCAACCATGATTTATGCCCATCTTCGTGTGTAGAGTGAAACAACAACAACAACAACAACGATAACAACAAGAAGTGGAATCGCATATTGATCCAATACAATAGTATATGTAAATTTTTCAAAGATTAAATATATTTACATACATCTACACAACAAGACCTTGAAAGCGGCTTAGTCGAGCACCGCCCAACCCCAACTCTCCACCCACTGTCAGCGACAGGCAGAGAGTCCACATCCTGCTTGCCTCATGCTGTGCATGTGTCTGTTTGTGTGTGTGTGTGTGTGTCCAGGAACTCTGCTTCTGTTTGAATAAAACGCATTTTTCAAACCATGAGCTAAAAATGCCAATGTTGGCATAAATATATGTGTGTGTGTGTGTGCATGAATAATGTACATATATGTATGTATGCTTAAATATATATATATATATATATATATATGTAAACAAACACAATTTACATATGGACATGTGTGTGTGTGTGTGTGTCTCTGTCTGTGTGTGTGTTATGTGCTGTCGCTGAAGGCGTTTTGGGCAGTTGGCAAACAGAAGCTGTTTTGGCGAGAGCCCGAGGGCTCAGTGCCAGTCAAACGCCTACCCTCCTCCCCTCCCCTCCCCTCCCCCCTCCCCTCACCATTCTACCAATCTTACCCCTCTCCATGCTACAACTACCCCACTACCTGCCATGAAAAGCCCCCAACCCTATGCCAATATTGAAACTTTCAACTATACACACTCACCCATCCGCCATACGCATATAGTACAGTGCTCTCCCGATTTGATGTTCATATACGTGATATATTTCTATATTCTTGATCAGCATCAATATTCGAGTCGATTTACTTTTTAATCCAAATTGACGCAACTTTAAATGTATTCTTATTTTGAATGTCTTATGTCGATTTGGCTGAGTTCTCCTCTTCTGTTGTAAGTAGCAATTTGCGAGAAAGCACTGTACTCTCCAAATTTGTGTGTGGACCACTTTCATTTTTCACCCATACACGCACACACACAACACATCAACACACACACACACAAGACGTGGCCAACTGCCTGGCTGGTTGGGCTGACTGGCTGGCTGGGCTGGCTAGCTGGCTGGCCTCATGGTCGAGACGATAAAAAAGCTTAGGCTTATGCTTTCGCACATTTTAAGCCAACCCACCACTGCCCACTCTTCAGTACGCCCAAAGCCACCCACACAGCTGCAGAGGAGCATAAGGAAAGCCTACTGCAAAGCATGCGTAATTTTCAAGGGGTGCAGGCGATGGGGGAATCTCCGTTCGAAGGGGGTAGGCAAGTAGTACATATACATAAATATACATGCACAGTTTACATACATGGCGGGGAGCACATGTGTCCATGACGTACCACCCATCCATAACGCCATCCACCTCCACCATTGGCACAGCCTGCGGCTAAGCTGTCCAGCAAAGAATTGCGTTTTGATTTTGCATTGGACGACTTGTGCCCGAAAATACAATTTATACGCTATTTGAAATATAACGCAGGACGCGTATGTGTGTGTGTGTGTGTGTAGCTGATTTGATTTCAAGCTAAATACATACATATATATTCAAATACATGCATGTATTATTTTAAGCACTCAATTTTAAGCTTTAAGTTTTGCTGGTCAAAAAAGAGACCATATATAACGGCCAACTTCTTAGCCAAATTCACTGGGCAAATTTTAATACTCGGTACATACCTACATTTAAAGGGTATTTGTATTTATAAATACATGTTTGGTAATTAATCGTTTAGCTGAGCAACACGTTTTGCCTTTGACCCCGCTGGGATTTGTTTGTTTGCGATTTATCAAAACCAAAAGGGTTTTTTACCAATTCAATCGTTCAAAATTAGCGCGCTGCAGCCAGAACATATGTTCTAGCGCTGCCAACAACATATATGTTATCAGTGCTGCCAATAAACCATGTGTTAGCAGCATTGCCAATCTAAGCTTGTACGTGTGCTCCTTATCGATATGCTGAGCAATTCAAAGTTGGCGCGCTGCAGCCAGAACAAATCAAATGTGAGCAGCGCTGCCAACTTGCGCATGAGCCAGTGCTATTTATCGATAATTGTTGGCTTGTTTCGCGATGACGGCATTTACCTCAGCGCAAATTAAACCAAAATAATAATAATAATAAATAGACTAATATGCTTCATTTAGCTCGGCATTTCACACTTTGGAAATGAATGCTTTAAAATAGAAAATACAGTCAACTATTCAATTGAACTAGTTCCATTATCGATACACAGCTCGCATGAAGTGTCAAACAAAGTTCGAATAAAAAGCCGCGCTGCAAACAAAAGAGCAAACTCGACTATACTTGTGCACTTTATAAAACTAATAAATATATAAATCGTGTGAACACAATGTCCACGCTACAAGCTCACGACAGTGGCAGCACAACCACAACAGCAACAACAACAACATCAGCAGCAGCAACAACAACAACCAGAATGGCGACTCAGCGTTGCCGCAACAGGATGCGGCACTGACGCAAGCAATTAGCTATGTGCGCGAGTTCAGCACCCAGGTGAGGGCCTATCAACAGCTCAAATCGGAGGAGTCGCTGCTGCGCAGCGCAGCATTGCGCTGCTCGGCACAAAAGTGCCGCCGCATTGTTATGCCGCCGGCAATTTGGAGCTGGCTAAATTCTTTGTGGAGCTGCACGCGCTGATGAGCGGCCTGGACGATGGCGATGGCGATGCAATGTGGAGCTGTGTGTCGCTGCTGCAGCACTGCAGTCGCAACTTGGAGGCACGCAACGCCATTGTGCAGCAACATTGCTTTGTGCCCCTGCTGAGCTACCTGCTGAAGCGGACAACGCGCGAGGAGCGTGTGCAGCGCTTGCTGCTCCTGCTCCAAGATCTCACGTATGGCATACGCATCGGCTGGGAGGAGCCGTATCTGGTGGTGCTGCTCGAGCAGCTCGTCGAGCTCGTGCACAGCGCCGATGACGACGACGACGAGGAGGCTGACGATCCCAATTTGAGGCGGGCAAAGCTGGCGCTCTCGATTCTGGTCAATGTGTGCTACAAGAACTTTGTGGTGCTCTTCCTCTTTCTGCGCAGCGTGAACATCTCCAGTTTCAGTCGCCGCATCCAAAACTATGGCCTGCTGGCGTACAAGATGCTCATCATTCTGTCCGAGGATGTGCATAGCTTGGAGCAGCGGGAGCTGCACACATTTCTACGCACCGCCTTTGCTGGCATCGAGGATTGCCTGAGGCAGTGGGATGTGCCACAGCTGCGGCACATTGTCGATCTGCTGCTGGATGCCCAAAGCCATGCGGGACTGCAGCGTGCCATGCTCAGCTATGGTCACTACTGCGATGATATCGAACGGTTGCTGAACGTAAGTAACCTCCTCCTCTTCCTCCTGCTACTCCCCCGTCCATTCACGAACGAAGCTTGTTCCTTTGCAGCAAATTGATGCACGCCACGAGATGGATGACGCCACTGAGGATGTGCGCAAGCATCAGCAGTACTGCTTGCAGTTAATCTTCAAGCTGATCACACATGTGCTGCAGCTGTCGGAGACCCACAATGCGATTAGCTTAGACGCAATCACGCCGAGACTGTATGAGCTCCTCTGCGACTGGCTGGGGTCCGATTTCTGCGGCGTGGCTGCCATCGAACTGTTATCGTCGCTGCTGCAACGCGGCAAGCAGTCGGCTGTCGCCCAGCTGATCGCACGTGATGCCAACGCCAACGTCTTCAAGCTGGTCACCAGCGCCGAACGCAGCGAGACGAAGCCGATCCAAGTGACGGCCATACTCCGATTGCTGCTCAGCATGCTGCGCGATCCGAAAACGGAGAAACTGGTCCTATCCAAAATATCCGAGTCGTATTTCGATAAGATACTAGCCGCACCGCTTGCATTGCTGCCCCAAATGCTCAGCGGTCAAACGCTCGCCGCCGCCGAAGTGGAGAAGGTCGTCTACTGCCTGCTGCTGCTGCTCAACTTTGCCAGCATCGCGAAGAAGGCCTATCTGGACAAGTGCTGCGCCCTGCTCGATCTGCCCCAGCTGCAATACGCCCTAGCCCGCGCCATGCTCAGCGGCAACGAGCAGCTAGTCGCCGCCATGCTCCAAATAGCACAATTCGAACAGTTTCCCAAGGCAGCCGTTGCAAAGGTAACCTCCTCCTCAACTCTGTCTATCTATTAAAAAGGAGGCATCGGCATCTATATATATATTCCAGATCAGCATCAACTGTCTGTCTGTCTGATCAAGTTTCTTTCTGATAACTGCGCCCATTTCGCGACTATCGATACAAATCGATTTCCGATAGCAATAAAAACACACAATTGTAAAGCGCCTGTCAATCGAGATATGATCATTTAGCCAGACATATTATTGATCAACTGTAAAAACTTCGGTAGGACCAGAGACTATAAGAGCTACAAAATACAACCTCTCGTAGACCACCAGTTCATTTGATCGATAACAAATCGATAGCTGATAGCAAAAAATACACATTGATCAATTGTGTAAATGAAACGCAGACTTTGTTAACCGAAATCTATTTTCAAATTAAACAAGCAACAACAGAGTATCTCCTAGTCGTGCTCGAACAAATGGCGCAATCTTACTTATCATTATGGATAATCCTATCCTGGTCTAAAGACCTTAAAGGTTATCGAATATGATTGGCCGATTCTTATTTCATATTGATGCTTTTCGAGCGCATTTATTGTCTAGTCTTCCTTGCGCAGCATTCTTAAACGTTGCGCCATTGTCTGATTTTGATGATGATTAGCTGAGTGGAGATGTTAAGTTACTTTTTGGGCAGCCACTTGTATCCACATGGGACTACTAAATCCATCTCTTCTCTTTTACGCTTGCAGTACGTGTCCAAAATAAGCAACAATACAATTGCCACACGGAGCAGCAACATAGAGTCGGATCCGTCGGAACAGTGGAGCAATTTGAGCGCCATCCTAAAGGGTCATCACACGTTCATCGACAAGGAGTTAGGACAGCGGGTGAATGCCTTGATTGAGTGCATTGGGGCAACGCTGGAAAGGAATGAGCTGCAGGCGCTGCCTGTGTCACAGGTGATCGAGTTGTACAATCATCGGATCGATAGCCTCGGCTGTCAGTTGCATCAAATGGAACAGCGGCTGGAGCAGGCCAGCGTCCAGCTGACCAAGAGCAGCCAGCTGACCCATGTGCAGAGTGCCCAACTCGAACGCTTCCAGAGCAGCAACTTTGAGCTGCTCATCAGCCAGGAGCGGTGCGTAAATATATTCAAATTTCGTGAGACATTTTTTAATCAATCGATATCGATATTGAGCAGGCTGCAGACACAGTGCAAGGATCTCAAGGCGCAGGCGGGACAGCTGAAAACGAATCTGAGCGATTTGCTCAAGCGTTGGTCGGAAACATCGGATCAGCTGCAGGCCACCGAACGCCGTCTCGCCGTCAAACAATCGGAGATTGGCCATCTGCAAGAGGAGAACGAGGAGCTGCGCAGCAATCTTAGCGCCAAAAGCGAGGAGCTATCGAAACTGGAAGCGCTTAGCAAGGACAATGTAAGCCACATTCGAAATCAAAAATCAATTCAGACCTATCAGACTCACCAATACATATGCAAATTCGATTCTCGCAGTGCAAACGCATCGATAAGCTGAAGAAAACGGTGATTGCCTATGAGCAGGACATCAAGGAGAAGGTGCGCACCATTGAGGAGCGCAGCGTGGAGCTGGCCAAAACGCACAAGGCGCTCGAGGAGCAGCGGGAGGGGCGCAAAAAGTGCGAGGATCTTGTCAGTGTGCTGGAAACGCAACTGCAGGAGAAGAAGGAGCAGATCGAACATCTTGAAATGGAGCAAAAGGAAACAGAAGATTTGCGCAAAACAATCATGAGCCTCATGGAAAGCAAAAAGCCGAAACGTAAACCTTAATTCAAAATTGATTTCTTATTTTTTTTTTATTTGTACATATCGACAATTACATTTAGTTATTTATAGTTTATCAGAAGTATTATAATTCGGCTCTCGAAAATGATTTCAATTTGCGTTTGTATTTGCGCCATGCAACCTCGACCAGTCTCCTTCGTTTGCCAACAGATGGCGCTTTGCATGTTATTTTTGAATAAGCCATGTTAAATGTATTCTAAGTAAAATATAAAACTAATAATGCACTCACACGCAGCAGCAGCAACAACGTAAATAACGCTCCAACAAATAAATCATTTGTTAATCACTTTACACAGAACCCTTTTATTTCACCTTGCATTTTGTGTAGAGAGTGGAGTGCATATAAAACTCTCATTTTCTGTGATGGTTTATTGCTTGTCAAAGTCACCCTCACCCTTTGGAGTTAAAGATCAGAGTATGGTTTGTGTTTTATATATAGATATACATACATATATATATATCTATAAGTATATATATTTTATTTGCAAATTGCACTAACAAGCATTAACTAAACAATACAATGCAATTGATGTTGTTTGGTGTTTGTCGTGCAGTTAAATGATACAATACCATTACAAATACCAATTTAACCGAATGTAAAAAAATATATATAGAGGAAAATAAATGGATGTTCGACAGATAATATATAATTTATGTATATATTAAATACAAATTACAAAACTTTGCACGTACGTTGGTGAGGGGGAATCGTATGCGTATGTGTGTGTGTGTGTGTGTGTAAATTTACTAAATGTTTGCTAAATAGTTTAAACTGATTATTGCTTAATTAACTAACACCAGTTCTGCGACTCAAAAAAAATAAAACTGGAAAAAACGATCAAATCAGGAAATTATATAGAATAGAAGAAAATATTACAAAAGTCATACAAAACAAAACAAAAAATAGGAATGAATGCTATTTAACAACAAGCACAATATATAAATACATATTTATATATATATACATTCGGGCAGGAGTAGAAGACAAAGGGAAAGGTGAAAGCAGCAGTTCCAACAGCAAAGTCATAGGAACTAATGACTAAAAGCTAAGCGCTATGACACTAAATATATTCATTTGTTTGGGTAAAGGTATCAAAAGTTCCACTTGTTTTGTGTGTTTGTGAGTGTTTGCGAGTGTGTGTGTGTGTATTGGGTGAGGGGAAGATGGAGATGGACGCATGGGATGGGAGGTAGGGAAACGGTATGTGTGCATTGTGCTCGGGTTTGTTCGTGTGTTTTTATGATCCAAAGTGCTCCTTGTCCTGATCGATGGTGGCAAATTCATATTTGCCACGCCCATCGAACTGTAAATAGTAATCGTGGTGCACCCAAAGGGACTTGCGATGCGATACGGTAAATAGCGTAATGCCCACCTCCCGACAATAACTGTACATCTTGCCCTCAACATCAACGGATACGGCACTGGTGCACTCATCAAGAATCGCAAACTGCGGCTTGTGATAGAAGAGACGGGCCATTGCAATACGCTGCTTCTCGCCGCCGGACAGCACATCGATCCAATCCTCGATGGCATCGAGTCCATTCTCCCGTTGCTCCAGATACGTTAGCTGCACAATGTCCAAGAAGTGCAAGAGATCCTCATCCGATTTGCCCAAGCGACGCATATCGTCGCGTGTATGCGGATAAATAATCTGACAGAGAGACAGAGAGAGAGATATCAATATATGAGTGAGCGAGAGCATAACTTAAAGTTAGAGACTTAAACATTGGATTGGTTCTTGTAGGAAGACGTAAGTATAGCAATGGTAGTATAGCAAGAGAGGAAAGTACAAAAGAGATAGAGCGAGAGACAAGATGTAAGTACAACAATAGACTGTAGACAGAGAGAGAGAGAGAGAGCGCTTAAATAAGTAGAAGATATAACATCTCTCTCTCTCTCTCGCACTAGCTATATATTCAAAATATTCAAATGCTCGTTATATTTACTAGAATGAAAAGAAAGAAAGTTGCAGAAAAACCAACAATTCTCTCTCTCTCTCTCTCTCTCTGGGAAGTCGATTTGTAAGCCAATTAATATTAATTAATTTCATATTACAACAAATAATTGAACAAATGTTGAGTTACCAGATGGTGTAAGCAGACTAGCCAGCCTATTGCCACCAAGAATTCAAATATATGACAACACTGGCAGCACTGGCAGCATGTGTAAATTGGCCCTCAGGCTTGAGACTTACCTGATCCCGCAGGCTGCCTAGCGTCATGTACGGACGCTGTGGAATGTAGAAGAGTTTACCACGCGATGGTTTCGTCACCTTGCCACCCCAGGTGGGCCACAGTTCGCCCAGGATGCGAAACAGTGAGGATTTGCCACAGCCATTGGGACCGCAGACGAGAACATTGGTGCCCGATCTAACCACGAAACAATAGATATAAATATGGATATAGATAGATATAGAGAGGCGAGCTGGTGAGCTTGACTTACTTCACTTCAAAGGTCAGCTCCCGGAGCAGCACATCGCCATTGGGCGTGACCAGTGGCACCGCCTCGAACCGTATAATATTGTCCTCGAAGCACATGATGCCCTTGTTGGGACCAAAGGTATTTGGGGTTGAAGCGGACCCGTCACCATTATGCGCAATGCTATTCCCATTGACCATTGTGCGCTCGTAGGTGCCCTTATTGAGATCACCCAGCACCTTGATCAGCTCCGTCATGCGTGCCGTAAAGCCGGCCAGGCGTGACATCTCCCTGCCAGCCAATACCAGACGACCAATGGCCTCCGCCAGCTTGATCAGCATCCGTCCGTATGTGTAATACGCCTGCAGACGCTGTCCGCTCTTCTCGCCGGACAGCAGCGGATGATTCTCCGTGAAGAAGGGTATCGACACCGCATAGAAGCCAACAATCGATGCAAAGTCTGCAAGCCAAAAAAAAACCAAACGAAACAAATCAATAGCCATAAGCCATATGCCATATGTCAAGTGATTCATTCAACTGTAGCCACTCACATTTGCCAATGATGTTGTCGATGATGCCCATGCTGACGCGGAACTCGAGGAACTTGCGGAGATGGGAGCGCAGCTTGGAGAAGCTGGCGAGCAGCGTTAGCTTCTCGCGGACATTGCCCTGATAGAAGGCGACCTCCTCCGAGTTGGTGATCAGCCTGCTATTCACATAGCGGAACTCGCCCTCCAGCTTCTGCTCCTCGACAGTCAGGCGACCGGTGGGACGACGGAGTCGTGTCAGAAATATGCCAGCAAACAGCAGATAGAGCATCAATATGGATGGCGTTTTGCCACCCAGATTCACAGTTAACCGATACACATAGATGAATATGTCCAGCACCGGTTTACTGATGTTCGAATACAGATCCGTTGCGCTCTCACAGAACTTATCAATGTCTGTTGTCAGCAGCTGATCGGCGTTCGCTATCCGATTATCCAGATTGGACATTTTATAGTATGTGTAGCCACTGCAAGTGAATCAGATTATACATATCAGTCTACATTTCACTTAGAAGTATACATTTTGAAGCTCAAAACAATTCAATACGACTCTTATCGAAAACAGATTCAATGGAATGAGATGCATAATAAAACTTTAAGCGAGTGGAGATCTCTGCATAACAAATATTGTGATCGGGCTAAAGGGTCTACACGCATTGACAGCTATAAATGTATATCCCAGATAAGATCCAACGTAGAATAAACAAAATTGTAGATAGTTTAAGATGTTTGAAGAGTTTCCAATAAACCTGCCGAAGCATTGCGGCAGATGTCTTTGTTCTTTGTTCATTTAGCAGCTCTTCACTTCGTGTACAAATTGTAGAAGATGCTTTCTGGCAGATGGAACCGCTATTAGCAGACTGAGAGATGCTCAGCTAGCAGCCAAGGGAAATACCAGGATACCACGAACAATCAGCGTAGCACTCCTGTACACCAGAAGCTATAGCTGACTGACTGACTGACTTATCACATAGACATACTGAAGCAGTAGCAGTTGCTGGCTGCTATTTTTGTTCTATTACAGATCGAAAGAGCATTTAATTTAGTAATCTGCTATTGAGCAGCGCAATATTTCTATTTGCTGCTACGGAATAGCACAGGTGCCTCGTTCTGATGTACTCTGGACTTTAGCTGTCCGATGAATTCGTTGTGATGAGCGTAATCGTTGATCGTTGGACACAAGTTGAGCAAATCTTTTCAGCATTTTCCTCAAGCGGAACAAGAAGAGGGCTTCAACTCACTTGAGGTACTGATTGTACAGATGATGCGTTAGGTTTGTGCGAAAACGCAGCTTCAGCTCGCCGAGACTCCACTTGAGGATATTGGTAACCACCGAGATCTAATGAAAATGGACGAAATAAGTTTTGAAATTCTATAGAAATGGGGAGCATACGTACCGCTGGCAATGCGGCCAGATATTTGAGTAGTGCTGACTTAAACTTGGCCCGATTCATATGTATAATGGTGCTCTCGACAACTGTTGCATTCTGTATCATCCATATATCGCTGACAGATCGACCGATCAAGGCGCCCGCAATTACCATCAGCAGACCCGTTTCAATGCACCAGAATCTGGGTATGAGTATAGCTGTGACAAAAAGATTGGATATATTATTGGATATATATCACATATCCCCATCTATATATCAACTTGAATACTCACGCAGCAGCTGTCGCAGCTGTTTGAAGAATATTGCATTCACGTGAGCCTTGTTCGACTTTTTATCCTTCTTCTCCGAGATGGTATACTGAATTTTGTCCTCATAGCTCGATTTTCTGCAAAAATGTAATCAATTTTTAAAGATTAGTAAACGATTTGAATTCATATCAGTTTTTACAAGCATTTCCAAATACTTTTCAAAATCCTTAACCTTTTAACAGGCTGCACGTATCTTCCACAATTTTTAAGCTGGACTACAATTCACAAAATTTCTGGTAACTTTTAAGATTGATAAATAATAAAATGATTTGTTTTGTGGCACCTGTTATATCAGAGCTATATCAGAGTATTTCACAGTCGGCCAAGCACAATTGTAACGTTCTCCTTGTCCACGAGCTGCTTAAGCTAATTTCAAGTGAAATTACGTATTAAGAACATTTTGTAACGTGCACAGTTCGAAATTATCACAGAGACCGGTTCATTAGCGCCGCACACTAAATAATTATGCAAATTAGCCTTTTCGACCCGAGAGCTCAAGATTAGATCTCAACTAATTGAGATTGGTAAAAAAAAAATAGTACATTGTTAACAATATGAATACGCAATTGTGATACGAGCCCAGCTCTTTATATTTGATATATAGCCAAATATAATAAATAACAAATAACATTTAGCAATTAGCTCTGCTGTATATTTAACAACAGGGTATGTGCAGGTCGAGCTAGTTTGTTTTATTTCTTGGTCATGGTACCATTCAAAATAGCTCAAAAATAATGATGCAAAAGTATATTACAGGCAGCAGGAAGCACATCGAACCCCGTAAAGTAGATAGCGTATATATTCGTGATCAACATCGCTAGCTGAGTCACTCAGTAACTATTAATGAGCTAGATACTTTAAATGTTGAATGTCGTATCGTAGTTATTCTATACCAGATACATTCAATATGTACACCCAAGTAACGGGATCGAGATCGACTATAATTATATTCCACTAAACGGTTTTCGAATTAATCTTGTGATTCCTTATTGAGCACATTTTATATTTGCCAATCTCTTCTTTACTTTCATTTACATTTCAAAATATATTTGAAAAATTTTTGGATTTTCTTTCCGCTGTCGATAAATGTTGAATCGTTTTAATACGGTGGCAAGATTAGGTGGCAATCTGGCAATCTTCAATGTGCCAGGCTTGCCGGACTTGTTGCACATATCGAATTAATTTTGAAGTCAGCTAACCCAGCGTATCTAATTGCACTGCCAGTTGCCACACAAAATTACTAATTCGACGTTCATTTTACAACTACGTGCAATCGTGCAACTCTGGACAAGTAGCTATATACATATTTGTATCTATAAATAAAATTAGATAGGTCTATTTGCAGTCGCCCAAGGTTGCTTATTCAATTTGAATGCATGTGGAAGGCAGACAGACAGACAGACATCATCATCATCATAATTATTGAGAAAGACAACTAACTAATATTGTATTAGAAAAGAAAAATAAAAAAAAAACCTCTGACCGGTATTTATGCGCTAACCCTTTAAAAGTCGGCAAAAGAAGAGGGTATATTGGAATGCTGCAAAATTATAAGTGTAAAATATTTATATATATATATATATATATATATATATATATATATATAATAATGAACAGCAACAACAGCTGATGCGATGTAGCCTAACAGAAATGTTACTGCTACAACTACCAGAGAGTCACAATGGAGATTTATTTGCTCCTGTTACTGCCCATTAACAGAGTTTCTGCAATTAACAGAGCAGAGCGAAACAGCATTCTTCACTTCAGTTGCAGTTGCTGTTAAAGTTCGCAATATTGCACCTTCTCCTGTTCCTACACACATACCATATATATATATACGTATTATATATTCACATTATGTATTCGATTTAGATCGATTATATTTGGCAGCTTCAGTTTCAGGTTAACTAGCTGTCGAGCTCACTCGATAATTGTAATTTGATTTTAATTGGTTTTAAGACCCGACTGCGGATGCGGATATGTATGCGGATGCGGATGCAATGCAGCCCTGTTAGTTAGCCCGGTTAAAGAGCAAACAAGCCAGCTTTGCTTGGACTGTTGTTGGCCAACTATTGTTTCGACTTCGACTTCTTCGGCATTTGCTTATCACACAATGTTCGTCGGCTCAAATTCTACACATATGAACGTATGTGTGTGTGTGTGTGTGTGCATGCGTGTGTGTGTGGGTGGGTGGGTGGGTGTCTGCGTTTATATGGCAGTCCAAAGTGCAGAGCTCACTTTTCACTTTGACCTCTTCGGCGTCTGCTTATCACACATAAACATTCATTATTTCCCTATTTCTTTTTTGATGAGTAACGCTGATTTGCAAAATGCAAATATATATATATATATATATTTGTGTGTGTGTGCGTGCGTGTCTCAATAGATACGTTGTGCCGCAAAGAAAAGTTGTTGGTTTTGTCGGCCGCTTTATATACATATGTATATACGTATGCATAAATATATATATGTAGTTGACAAGCAGCTTGTTTCAAGCTTTTGTTTGTTCATTTGTGGCGCGTTCTCGCTCACTTCTATCAGTTCCAACTCTTCACACACACATATATATATATATAAATATATATCTGTATATATACATTCGGCGGGAAGGGGCCATTTAACACGTGTTCGAGTCCGAAAAGGTCGGTCAATCGCATTTTTTTGATCAAAGCAAAGCTGTCTGGCGAATTTATATTTATTTTCATACATATATAAATATATATTTTTTATATATATTTTGATTTACCCTAACGTTGGCTCGTGTGACAGGGTATGCCAACAAAACCGCTAGGTTTGTAACATTTAAGTAGGCGAATTAAAATACTCAAATATTGAAAATACCATTTTCAATTTGTAAATTTGTATAGCAATTTTTCGGTTAAAAATGTTGCGCTAAATTTGGCTTAGTTTTGGTCGCTGCGTTTTAATGTATATATAAAAAATTTGTATTTGATTTTAATAGAGGTGAGTGAGCAAAGCGAACGAACAAACGAATGAACGACAGAAAGAAGAAGGATGAACAAAGGATAGCAAAGAAAATTGCGCAAATAGTTTATTGTTGCTTGAGATTCGTTTGAATTTATCGTGCTTGGATTTTGTCTTCTTGTTTGCTTATCGCAAATTGTTATCGATTTTGTGATAATGCTGATCGACAAACGAATTCGTGTGCAAATGCAAAGAATCGTCGGTGTTGCTATCTGATAACCGGCAATCGCTATGACAAATCAATTTTGAGGCTGAACACATTATTGAACCCACATTGTATGGTCCAAAAAGCCACACATTCGTGGAAAAAAAAAACAAAAATAGAAACTGTATCAGACTTTTTTGTTTGGGTGTCAAAGTCTGCTTCTTTAATGTGTGACACACTTCAGCAAGTAAAGAGTATCAACAATGTGCGAAATTAGTTTACACGACGTTATTAACACACACACACACACACACACACATGTGTATGTGTATATGTGTATGTCTATGCTAGCAACAAGAGATTGACAAGTTAAGCAACAACAAAAACAAATAGGAAGTTCAACAGGGCAACATTGACTATCCCATATCTTATCGCTACATACATATATATATAAATACATAAATACATACACGCACATGTATCTCTTCTCATTCTTCATAAAAGCACACAAGCGCCATCTATAGCTACTTCTTGGCATAGTTGTCACTTAACATACTTGCTGAAGTATTATGCTTGCATGAAGATTGATCAACGTTTTAAATGCATTCGAATGTGCTGGCAATTTAACGCCTCAATTAACGTGTGTTAAAGTCTGTGCAAACTTAATGTGTTTTGAGTATAGGTGCAAGATGTCAAGCGCTTCTATAATTATCCAAATATCGTATGTAAATGCATGCGGTAAGCGTTTAAAAAATACACGAATGCAATTCTTAACAGTTTTACAAGTCATCTCATCTACGCTTAAAAGCTGCTATTAACAGTAATCGTTTCTATTAGGTATTTCGCGAATCCAATGCTGCATTGTAATCCCTCAAAACTCTTATATACGTTACATATACACAAACATATATATATATATTGTGTGCACAAGACATTGCGCAACAGCTGGCAACAAAAAAAGTACAGTACATACGTATATACGTACACACACACACACATACGTAATACATAATAAGTATGCATGTATGTGTACGTGCCTGTAGAATGTCATGGCAAGAGAGATAAACAAAAATTATCATTCATTCTGGCGAGTGTGCGAAATCCAAAGGCGGAACAAACAAAACATTGAGACGCATATAAAAATTTAGTGCCCAGCACCATCGGATTATCTACAAACAAATAATTTCACAAAACACAAAACACGAAAAAATAAGGCTTTGAAACCTAAGAAAACAACAATCGTTGACACTTTCTCTTTATTTATTCATTTCATATTCATTGAGAATCAATTGCACTTGACAAACACGCACACACATAAATAAACATGCATTTGTGTGCAAGTGTGCTGATTGCAAGTAGCTATAACAATCAACTGTAAACGATTGCCTACGTAGACGTCTTTGATTGCATTATAATGTTAATTACGTCTCCACACAAACACAAACACACACACAATATATACATGTATGTATATGTATAATGTATGCATGTCATCACAGACTAGGCAAACTGCCGGCGCTCTCTGTATCTTCTTCACAACACAATTCTGTTGCACACACACACACACATATATACATGTATATGCAAATTGAGAAATGTAAACAAAACAGTGCCGCCGCCAAGTGGATTACCATGCATCAATGTACATATGTTTATGCGTGTGTATATATTTTCGCATTGATTGCATTCGGCTGCTGTCAAAGTTGCTGCACTTGTGCGCATCAAGTTTGCATAAAATACCTTTTGCTACCCAACTCTCGTGTGTGTGAGTCTGTGTGTTTTTTTTTTAAACTGAAAATTGTCAATGCAAATTGAGGTGTAAATGTGCAAATGAAGCGAAAGATGGGAGGGCAAGGTAGAAATAACCTGACTAAAGTGTTGCTGTTGTTGTTAATTAACAGAGCGCAAGTTCCAACCGAATGAAAGGGGACTGGAAAAAAAATAAGCTAATTATCGATATTGACATGGCACACTAACAAAATATTACTAAATGCTGCAAATATGCAAAAATGGTATTGTTCTCTCTCTCTCTCTCTCGCTCTCTCTCTCTCTAATGAAATCGATCGGATTCTATCGAATCGAATATTATCGTTGCAGCTCTCTGTTACATAGCATCAGCAGATGTTAATCATATGTACATGCATGTTATGCTACTTCTGTTACGATTAATATTTGTATCTGATTTATATTTTCCACAGTTTTTAATGGGTTAAGCACAAATGTGTGTATGTTAAGATACTTACAACATTTGCACTGTTAATCCAATAATAATTATGGAAAATAATAAATCAGATATTAATATTGATATGAAATTACAATATTATTGTGCAAATAAGCAGATATTAATTATTTACTAAAATAAATAGAACCAATGAGTAAATGGCAAATTGTAATTATTAATATTTGCTGCGTGTTTGAGAGCGAACATTCCACAATTCTCCCCACCCTCCTTTCCAACAATCAATCACTTATTCTAATTGTGAACGTCATGCAAACAACAACAGAATTTGATCACAATTTCAATTTGTCCAAAGGGTTATCCATTAATACATGTATACATCCGTGTCATATATATACACACGTGTCTTATTCCTAGAGCAGATAACATATTTTTATTTTTTGGTCAACGTGTACTTGGTTTTTAGCAATAATATGATCTACACCGAACCCAGACCGACGGTAATAAAATTTTCTTCACTGATTACACGATTAGATAATAACGCTAGTAAAATTTAGCAATAAGTGCCATGGGTTTAATTTGTCGATAATCACTTGAAATCAACTGCTCATAAACTATTCACACGTAATTTGAAAAAAAAAATATACATGCCCCTTGCACACATATTTCTAATGGGTATCTGCCGTTAAGCAGATGGTTGACATTCACAATAGATCCAACGCGGCAAAGAGGGAAAGAGAGAGAAGAGAAGGTTGGATGCCATCTTTGTATAGCATTGAAAGAAGGCAAAGCACAAAAGGGAATAGCCAATTGCGATCAGCTGAGGGACAAAAATCGGCTATCGATTTAATTGTTATTGTTGGCGATGTCCTTGTGCTCAAAATGGGCCAATAAAACCAGTTAAGAGCCATAAACGTCACACATCGTACGATCCACACACACACCACCATGCACACACACACACACACTCAGAGTAAACCGAAATTTAATAATTCAATGTCAGGCAAGACCTTGCCCAATGTTATTTTAACATACATATTTTAACATGCATATGCATGCACACACTTACATACATACATGTGCATACAATGCATACAGCAGCTGTTGCAATGCTAATGTTATAGTTAACAGTTAACTCACCTCTTGTTGTTGGACATTTTGCCATGGGCAATTATCCATAAAGCTGCCGTCATCCCCGCCACGCCGACGATGGCGCTTTGGTTGTGCGCCAATTTACTCAGAGATGGAGCCATTTTTTCTTTCTCTTTTCGTTTAGTTTTCTTCTTTTTTTTTGCGAAACTACTCTTTCTCACTCACATACGCGGCAACCACACAGATCAACACACGCACGCACTCCTCACACTCACGTGCAATGCGAACAACAACAAAAATAAATATATCCTGCGTTACAGCCCTGTCTTCAGCTCCTGCGGTGGAACTACTCTATATATATAAAAATATATATACACATATATGTGTGGGTTTTCGTTTTTAGCCTTTAGCGAATTTGAGCGTTGTTTTTTATTATTTACATGGGTATTAATTAATAAGTAGCAACAATTGCAGCGTTGTTTTCTGTTTGGAAACTCTCACACGACTCAATTGAAAGATGGAGGTGAGAGAGAAGTAATACAAGAACTGAGCAACAATGAACAACAAAACAGTCAGGTAGATTAATAGGCTGGACTTGGGAGCAACTGTGTTGTATATACGTTGCACATCCGCATTTAACAACAAAAAAACACGTCCGAACTCCGGTGAAACAACAACAAATGTGACCATTAGAGATGGCCGTTTGCGGCTCGATAGCAACGATTAACCGCTTATCGATAAATTTGTGCCGTGCTGTCTTGCACGTTGCTCGCATGTTAACCAGCACTGTGTTAGCTATTTTTCTATGAACAGTGTCTGGCATCGCCAATTATCGATCTGTTTCTGCTGCTGCTGCTCGCTAAACAGCTGTTCCATAAGTTTCATAGTAGCATGCAAATTCAAAACATTGGAGCACACACTGGCGCTATTTCTTGAGCGTCGCACACATACACGCACACATACACACGGCGAATTTATTTACGAGACTTGTGTGTAGAACAAACACTTGGGGTGGTACGTATACATCAATAAGTTTATTAATATTTCTTTGCGCTAACATACACATGCATATATATATATATATATATTTATATATATATATACATATATATATATATATATATACAATATATAATGAATTTTGATTTCACACCTCAAAATCACAACAAACCAAATTGGATGTCAAATTCAACCAGTTGACAGCCAGCCAGCAGCAGGCAGCCATCGCTCGCATTAGATAACCAAGAGAGAGACAGAGAGGGAGATAAATAAGCAGCCAGACGCTCCAAAAGGTGCGTAAATAACCAAAATTTGGAGTGCACACATTGCAAATAATCGATGTGTGACAAGTGTCGGTCACACTGTTCTTGAACTAATTTGATATTGCATACGCATATGCATATGCCTGCACGTGTGTACACACTGCAATTTCCAAAAAAAAAACAGCAAAAAAATCAAAAACCAAAAAAAAGAGGTTAAGTGAAGTGCGACGAGAAACCATAAATAATTTGTTGTGTGCGTTAAATCAGTCTGTACGCAGTTAATTTTGTTTGGCGTTTAGCGTTTTGCGTGCCGTAAGTCAATTGAATAGCGTGCGAAACGAAAAACGCGAAACGCTTTCGACACCAATTTTCCTAATCAACCACAACATTATTATTATTATTATTGTTGTTGTTGTTGTTATTGTGATTAAATGTACTCAATCTAATTGGATTTGCTGATGTGTCAATCAAATTATACAATTGCCATCAACTTGGCACCTTCTTCAGGTTTAGTTCAATTAATTCCCCATCCATATTCATATCCATATCTATTCCTTATTTATATATATATATTATATGCGTATATGTTTATTATCTTATCTCGTTTTGTTTTGAAAGCGGCTGCTGCAAATTCTCATTGCATAACATCCTGTTGCCAATAATCCCAATCAGATTATTATTCAAATATATATTTACACACACATACAAACATACAGTTACTTTTTGATTCTTTTGACCAACGTGAATCGAGTTTATTTCAGTTTTTATCGATAACGTTTCGATTAGTGACAATTAAACAGCGTTCGGATAAGGATTATAGAATTTGTTCAAGAAAGCACAAACAAAGAAAATGTTTTTGATTTTTGTAGATATATATATTTATATATATATACATATATATATGCACATTATATTGTGTATAAGTACACTGCGAGAAAAAGTGCACCTCTTGTGGAATATAAGGAGGCAAGCTAAACTGATTCACTAAGGAATGAATTTAGACGAAATTTTAAAAATAAAAACTATAAAATATGAATATAAATAAAATATATATTAGAAATCTTAAGCTAGCTATTTTCTGGCAGTGTAGCCAAAAATTCATTTATGCCTATTGTCATATTTTTTTCCTCTTCTGTGTTTTGGCAAACACATGCAGACACACACGCTGCACACATTCATTTAACATTGCGCAGTTGTACGGTTTCAAAGTACAAATAATGGCAGCCAGACCTTGTAATATAAATATATATATATATAGTATAAGTCTGTAGCATAAGCTGAGATCTGAGACGTCACTGATAACCGGCAAATTTACTGCCCGCCCTAGTTTAAAGTCGAAAGTACAGCAAATCTGATAGCACCTTATTTTTGTTTTGCATCACGCGTTAAACTACAGACATACTCTGTACGCTTATATATTACATCTTTTACATATTCCTATCTGTGCTACTATATTCCCAAAAGATAAGAACAGCAAACAGATGCCTTATCTATGCATCAATTCGTTTGAAAAAGGCGCCTTAAAATTTGAGAAAGCGATCGCAACAATCGATGACTATCGATACCACTCTACTGGAGCACATCTCTTTTTGCGTTCGCTGCCCGACAAAATGTTCGTTCGGGTTTTCGCACTCAACAAACGAAACAGGCTCTGTTTTTTTTCTGTAGTTAGTTTTTCGACGATTCGACGCCTCTTCGAATTTTATGAATAGTGTGGAGAACAACTTTTGTTTTCATTTTTTTTTTTTGCATGAAACAAGAATGCGCTCTTAATAGCTATCAAAATGCAAAAAAAAAAGCACGTTATGCCATATAAAGTGTAGAGTGACCATACCCTGTCATACCCATCCCATTATGAGTATAATAATTAATTACGTTTTTGTCCGTTAAAAGCTCAAAAGGATTTTGTGGTTAATCATTATACACGTACACACTTATGCACACATACGCATATTTCTTTCAGACTTGCGTCTTAGCACGGCTCACAGACACGCATTTATAACCGTTTATTTTTTTTTTTCTTTTCTATATTTTAATTGTGCGGCACTTTGATATGTATGTGTGTATGTATGTAAAATTATTTTGTTTAATCTTATCGAGCTTGATAACAGGCCTCTCAATAGCCAAAAAATAAAAAGCTAAGCAGCACTCCAATACCGATTCATCAAAGACATGGAGCTGGTTTTGCTGCTTGACGTGAGCTCTTATAAAATCAAGTTCAGGCACACGTTGAGATGCTCTTATACAATCAAGACTGTAGTGGTGTTCTTGTTGTTGATGTACGCGTCGACAGCGCTGCCTTGATTTTTGCACATATAAGCTCGCTTATTCATTCCGTGTTATGTATCTGTTTTTGCAGTGTCATTGCAACAATTAAGAGAGAGTGAAGAGGACAACAACCGTTAAGATGAGTCGTCAGCTGTTAAGAGGTACATCGCTGCAGCGCGCTGCCAACGTCGTCGCTGCGACATCGATCAGACCTATGGTCATACAGCCAGCGCATCCAATGGAGCATCGCAGTCCGCTGCAGCAGCAACAATGTAAACTAACGCCAAGCATTGTCATACGTCGCTGGAAATCGTTTCTACATAACAATAACAGCAGCGCTCAAACGGCAGCAGCAGCAACAACAGCAGAAGCAGCTACAGTCACAGCGACAGCGACGCCACGCCGCAGTCAAGCTGAAACATTGAACGCGCGTGGTAGCCATTCACCGTTCGACGCTCCTTCTCGGTTAGTAGAAACCCACTTCCCCTCCTTGCGTTCGTTCTTCGCTTGCTGTTTTGCAAAATTTAACATTCGTGCGTGCTTTGCATTTCCTGTTAATAACAGTGTTCTTAGTGTTTGGCTAAACTACATTTTGTTTTTATTGTTTTTTTTTCTGTTCTTTTTTTGCTTTTGTTTACAGCTGTATGTCGACGAAAAGCCAAAACAACATGAAATTCGTTACGATAGACAACATCAATGCCAACTTTAAGGCAATGGAATACGCGGTGCGCGGCCCAATCGTAATACGTGCCGGCGAAATCGAAAAGGAACCGTTAAAGGTGAGTTTATCTCTGCTAACACCCTCTACTCCCCACACAGAGAAATACACATGGCATCTTCGTGTTTCACACTGTTTTGCTCATTTGTAACATGTTTTGTGTTTTGCATTCGCACATTTTTTACATTTCTCACACCTGTTATCCTCAAACGACTCTAGCGTGTCTGTAATTGTGTGAGTGTTATGTATGTGTGTAAATATAAGCTTTCACTCAAAGTGGAATGAAATGACGTTATGAATAACGTTTTACTTTTTTTTCTTACACGTTTCGTGACGGTAAACGTTAAAGTGGTTCGAAATTGAAATTATGACGTACAAAATATTTTCCGTTCTTATTTGTAATATTACAAAGTAGTAGTAAAAGCAAATCTAGTTTTTCCTATTTACAAATTTTGGAGAAAAGTAATTCAATGTTTTATGCTCAATTCCACGTATTTATTCCCATTATTATAGTAGCAACTTAAACTTATCCAAAAATTTGAACAATTATCGCAGCTCAATTTTATTTCCAGAAATTAATTGACCCTATTTGCCATTGGTTGATGGCCCAATATGTGCACATATCATTCTTTATAATCTTTAATTATTGTTTTTTCTTTTCCCTCTTTTTTTTTTTTTTTTTTTGGTTTTGTCGCTCTTTTTTGATGTTTATTCCAGCTCTTAAATTCTTTTGTTTATTATCGTTTCCGCTTAGCTCCTTAGTATTATTTGGATTGTTCTTCTTTCTGGCCCATTGCCCAGTAGGAGAAGAGTCAAGTTCAGTGAACGTCCTTCAAAATGCCGACAGCAATTGTTCCACTGGGCATTTGTCTGCTTTTTTTTCTTCTGCTTCTTTGACCTTAACTGTTACTGCTACTTCTTCATCTGCTTCACCTACTGCTGCTGCTGCTGCTGTTACTTCATTGCGCTTGTATAAGAGAGTTAGATAGGGAGAAAGTGGATGCTGTTTGGCATCCTTATCAAACAGACAACAGCAAACAACAAATTTGCGCATGACCAAAATAACTTATATATATATATATATATATATATATATATATATATATATGTAATATGTATAACATAAAATCCTTACGCACAAAGCATCACTTTTCTTTTTGTAATATTTTATACCCATCAAAAAGGGGTACCCCAAATGTGGGTATATTGAAACTATGCAAGCGTTTATAACAGTTCAAGAACAACATCAAATTCTCATCTATCCCAAGTTTATTTCATGTTAGCGATAACTGTCGACGATACCTACAAAATTGTACCTTGAACCATCGTTGAAATTGCATCAAGTTCAGCTGAGCAACGTAAAAGTTGTCAAAGAAACAAGCTTTTTTGTATATATACACACACACACAGAGATATATTTCCATAGAGGGTATTTAGGCTCTCTCTCTCTCTCCTACTATCGCTTTCGACAAGCGCACTCTTACTTGTTTGTCCAGCGCAACGCACAAAGAAAAAATGCTCTCTTCGCATTTGTTGACGGCTGGCATAAATCAACCCAACACCGACCCCTCTCCCAGTCTCCACGCCACCGCAGCAGGCATATATTGCACTGTAACAAAGTATGTAAGCATGTGTGTGTGTGTTTTATTTCCCATTCGCATTTATTGTTTAGCTGAACGCTCTTGCTTATTTGACTTTACATTTTGCGATGTTATTGCTGCGGCTGTTGTTATTGTTGCTGCTGTAGCTGCTACTGCTGCTGTTGTTGACATTTCTCCCCCTATTCCCCATTAGCAAACTTCCTCATTCGCATCACTTTTTTTCTCTGTCGTTTGTCTATTTTCTTCGGGTTCTTCCATCGGCATTTGGACTTGGATTAAAGTCGAGTTTCGAAACTTTTTGTTTGACAAGTTGACAAATGGAAATGCGTCTGTCAACCAGAAAACGACAAATGTCATTTCACATACGTAAATACGTATATGTACATACATACATACATACTACATACGTATTACATAAGCTGTTGATCTTTGATTAGAGTCAAATCTCGACTTTGTGTTGCTGCTTTCTTCATACACATTTACTGTTATCGTACATTGACAGATAACAGCAGCCCCAAATGACAAACTTGGCTTGACGCTATATATTTGTATTTGTTGCAGTTGTTGTAGCTCATTGTGCACATCGATAAATTCGAAACGTTTCCATCAATTTTGAAATTGGCCCTCGACCAACTGGAAATTGTTGCATTTGAATACACTTTAAGTCTCTTTCGCTTTCTTACTCTCTCTCTCTCTCTCTCTCTCTCTCCTCAGCAAGTGCTGAGTTGAGTGAACTCGACTACGATATACCTTATTCTAGTTCACAAAGCCGACACACACAGAAAGGGTTTGGACTCAGGAAAAAATCAGATTTTCTCATTTCTTTTGCAAAAACATGTATTTCATTATTGACTTTTGCTTCTTCTTATTTTGTTGTATATAAGGTATGTATGGTATTTATGATATGTTATGATAACTATTACTCATATCTAGCTAAAGTCTTGTCAATCTTTCTCTCCCGCTCTCTCTCTCTCTCTCTCTCTCTCATTCGACTTATGTAACACGTAATATATCCATAAACTGAAAGTGGAATTGGAACCCACAACCCCAATCCGATTGTAGCCGTTTCTCATCAAGCGATTGATTATGGGCACTTTGTAGAAAGAGAAAATTATAGAATGCCATCTACTTATCCAGTTATCTCGATCCATATTCTATTCGAAGTGGTCTCTGCTCGAAACTTTATATTGATAACTATGGCTGTGTGGTGTACAAATATGTACATGTATTATATATCATATCGGACCGATAAGTTAAGCATATGACTTTGTGTGATAAGATTTTCCAGCTGAGTTAGAATTCTTAACGTTTGCTTTCCTTTCCTTGCTTTCAAGTTTCAATTTGTAGACGTCAATATCGTCGAGCGAAATATTGAATGCATAGTAAATATGAAGCTTGAAAAGGTTTCCAATATAATATATATATATATATTATATATTGAATGCGAATTGAATTTCTATATAATTAAGCTATATAAAATTTATAAAATTGCAATTTGTTTGTTCTGGAAAATTCAGTTTTGCCTCAATTTAATTCGTGGTTAAAACTTTTCAACTTTTGAACAACATTTTGGCTGAGATTAGATTAATGTATACTGCTATTGTGGCTACTTATGATAAGCATATGTATATATATCTATATATAAATATAAATGTATATATATCTATATATAAATATATATGTGTATATATCTATATATAAATATACATGTATATATATACTGCTTTCGACAAAAAGCTTCTTTTTGATGTTCTGTCTTGTTTCTGCTTATACCTTTTAAACCCTGATCCGATGTGGCTCAACAGGCAATCGAAAGTACCTCTGATAAGGGATGAAGTATATATATATAGGTGTTATAGCTGATCAGGCGTTTGTTAAGTTGAGCACTTTATCTCAAAAAACTCAGGCGCCAAATTGGAAAATTCCTCCTTAAAACATTTCTTAAATATTAGAATGGCTTCTATTATATTATGTCAGAAATATTTGAATTAAAAAAATATATATTTCTGTAAAGTAGAATTATAAAAAGCTACCCTCGAATTAACAAAAGAAAAAACGAAATTTTATGAATTGGCGCGAAAAATATGCTGATTTTCTAAGAGCTATCTGGACTAGAGCATTCAAGCTTCTGAAAGATCCGATCTATTAAAAATTCAGAGAGAATTTTACATTCATTTCAATGTTATTCACTTGGTCAAACTTTTGCCCAATGCAACAAACCTCAAATGGAAATTGAGGGCCACATTGCAGCTAATTTAGTCACATATTATATATTCCATGGGCAAAGTGTGTGTAGTGTGTGTGTGTGTGTGTGTGTGTATGGGGTGTGTGCATGTTAATATCAAATAGAGTGCATTGAGGTCGTTGTTGTGTGAATAGGCAGGGCTACAAGTGGCGCTTTGGAGTGGTAGTCGGACGGAGAACGGCGGAGGGAGAGTGGGGGTGGTTGGCGTGCAATCTTGCCGAGTTGTTTCTCGCTTGTGATGGCATCGAATGCAAAGCAAATCACGAACCACACGAAACACTATCCTTCATCAGCATACCCTCGCAACCCCCTCCCTTCCGAACCGATGAACGTATCCAAACAAATACAATTTCAGTCATGCAAGTTTTCCAACCACAAACCGCAAACAACAACAACAATAACAATAACAATGACTAGGAAAAATTAACGCCGTTAATTAACCGAGTACGTGTTAATTGCAATAAGCAGAAGCCTGACTAAAAATAAAGCAAACAAGAAAAGAATATCTAGAGTCCAAAACATTTTTCGATTCCATTTTGAGTTGTTGTCGTTGTTTCATCAATTTGTGAATTGAAAAATTATAGCTTGATTTGTCTTTGCATTATAAAGATTAGAAGGCAATTCATTAAAATGCAGATAAACAAACAATTGAACAATTAAAAGGAAATACATACAAAAATCGTTTAGATTGATTAACTTTGAATTGTATTTCAAAATAAGCGCGTATCTGGCTTGAAATATGACCTGTTTGACACTGATTGATTGATTGATTGCCATACTTTTCATAACATCCACACGTAATTCGATAAATCATTGCGAATTTTGTCCCTATCCCCAAAATGTGCAGTCAACTGTGAAAATTCGAGAATGTGAGAAATGTTGTTAGGCTGTTGCTTAGTTTGCGTACCCCTACCCCTACCCGCCTACTGGGAAGTGTTCGCACCCTAATGGAGGTGCAGCAGTGAAAATGCTCGACTGTGATTGCACTCGGATCAATCTAGAAACGTACAAAAATAATTTTTTGTATGGGAACAACTTCAATTCAATTGATACTAACTGAAGCAACTCCTCCTCTTTCTGCCCGAGTGTATCTTGGTGTGTGTCTGGTGTAATTGAATGTGTGTGTTTGTGCCACGCCCTCTACCACTCTACTCACATTAACTCGGCAGCAATTTGGCCAACGAGCACTTAGCAATTACCACATTTGATTCAGGCACATTAAAAGGACATTAATCAAGAAATCAATTTGCGCCAAATTGCAGTCCAAAGGTAATTTGGCTAATGCTCATACTAAATACATATTTAATGTTTGTGTTTATATTTGTTTTTGCTGTTTACTGTGTTTCGCAGGGCGTGAAGAAGCCGTTCGATCGGGTCATTCGGGCCAACATTGGCGATTGCCATGCGATGGGTCAAAAGCCTTTAACCTATTTGCGACAGGTGAGTACACTGGAAAAAACCAAACGAAACCCAAAACAAGCGAAACGAAGAGCAGAAAAATACTCTGGTATTGTAAATGAGCCGAAAACTCACCACTACTTGTGAGGTTGAGGTGAGGAGGCATTCTGATTTGCACTTATCGATTATTATCGATTTCCCAGAGCCCAAGTATGCCAATCTTTGAATGAGCAATCGAGCAATCCAGCCATTCAAATTTTGTTGGCTCTAGCCTTGCAATCGCCTTTGTTTGTTTTATCGGCTTGCACTTATCGATTATTATCGATTTCCCAGCTGATACCCTCTGGTTTCAGTGTTTAACTACTTCTTCCTTTTCTGTTTTTCTTTTTCTTGGCTTCTCAATAATAATACAATTTGCTTTGCGACAGCTAATGGCACTTACCATGGAGCCCCGTCTGCTGAACTCTCCCGAGTATCCCGATGACATGAAGAAGCGCGCCCGCGATCTCCTGGACGCCTGTCTGGGCGGATCGACGGGCTCGTACACCGACTCGGCGGGCATTGAGTTCGTGCGTCGCCAGGTGGCTGCCTTCATCGAGAAGCGGGATGGCGGAGTGCCCAGCGACTATCAGAACATCTATTTGACTGGCGGTGCCTCGCCAGGCATTAAGAGCGTTCTGTCGCTCCTCAAGTGAGTAGAGAATCACCAGGCTGTGCAAGCTTACAGACAGACCAAATGCCAAATGCCAAATACTTTTTCATTTGACTTTTTAATTATAATCATTAATTGACTTAATTACTGCAAATATTTGAGATACTTCAACTAATTTGACTCATAACTTTAATTTAATTAAATAAATACTAAATACTTTTTTGGCTTTGGTTTCGTTGGCAACAAAACTATTCGAAATATACGTGATTATTTTTGATTAATTCTTGACAGCTGCACTGTGGATGGTAAGAATCCCGGCGTAATGGTGCCGATACCACAGTATCCACTGTACTCGGCCTCGCTGACCGAGATGGGCATGACGAGGGTTGACTATTTCCTGGATGAGGATAACTGCTGGGGACTCGATCGCAAGGAGCTGCAGCGTTCCTACAACGAGGCCAAGAAGCAGTGCAATCCACGCGTGCTGGTCGTCATCAATCCGGGTAATCCCACCGGCCAGGTGCTCACCCGCAAAAACATTGAGGAGATCATCAAATTTGCGTACGATAACAAGATGATCATCATGGCCGATGAGGTCTACCAGGCGAATGTCTACGATAAGAACTCCAAGTTCTATTCATTCAAGATGGTCATGAACGAAATGGGCGGACCCCACCGCACCCAGGAGTTGATCAGTTTTCTGTCCGTCTCCAAGGGTTATCTCGGCGAATGCGGCATTCGTGGCGGTTACATGGAGGTTATTAACATGTGTCCCGACGTGAAGGCCGTCCTCACCAAATCAATAACGGCACAATTGTGCAGCACCACCGCCGGCCAGATTGCAGTCAGTGCTCTGGTCAATCCACCCCAGCCCGGTGAGCCATCCTACGAGCTCTACGAAAAGGAGAAGTCCGCCGTTTTGGGTGCACTGAAGGAGCGCGCCAAACTAGTCTACGATACGCTTAGCACATTCGAGGGCTACACGGTGAATCCGGTGCAGGGTGCCATGTACGTTTTCCCCAAGATCGAGATACCGGCCAAGGCTGTCGAGGCGGCCAAGGCCAAGAAGATGCATCCGGATGTCTTCTACGCATTTGAGCTGCTCGAGACGACGGGTAAGTCCACTAACCACTGCCTGTTTTATAATAGCCGAATGCTCAACTATGCCCCACATTTCCTTTCCCACATTCACATTCCATAACATTTCCCGATTCCATTGAGGATTGTAGTCAACAAGTGAGTGGCAAAATTATCGCTTGATTGATTTGATTACGATTTCTCTGATTGATTGAAGAATGAATCAGTTAATTAAAAAATAAGAAAGAATCGAAAAATTAAAGAGGATATCCATTTGTATGCAATTATTATAAATTGTTCAACTTTTCTTAGTTTAATTCAAATTACAAATGAGGGAAATGTACAGACAACTGTGGACATTTGAGATTGTGAGAAATGTTGATGATGTTGAGTGCAAACGGACGATAAGTCAATATATTATCCTTGATTCATCTTAATTAAGCCCGTTCCCATTTCCATTTCAGGCATTTGCATTGTGCCCGGCAGCGGTTTTGGCCAGATACCCGGCACGTATCATTTCCGTAGCACAATTCTGCCGCAGACGGACTTGCTGAAGGAGATGATGAAGAAGTTCGGTGTGTTCCACACCGAATTCATGAAAAAATACCAGTAGATCCCGTAGGTGCTGCGATGGAACCGTCAGTACAAGTGGATCCTGTACACACAACGAAGGATCCATCCAGGCCGTTCTCCATTAACCAAATAGACGATGTTTTACGACGCTGCAGCTTTTAGCCAACTTAATAGAAAAACACACCATTTCGTTTATTATTATTATTGCTTATTATTTTCGTTTGCAGCATTAAAAATAAAAAAGGAAACAATAATATATTCAAACACTATTTAGATGTATACTTGTAAAAGGTTTCGTCGTATCCGATTGTACTTTATATGTTCCATATGTGTTTTATCTATTGATATATTGGCTCGGAGTGAAAGCGGAATTGAAAGGAGCATAACTTAAATTGACAATAATGAATTGTTTGAGTAAATATAATGGCTTATTGCTTTGTTGCAATTATATTATGATATTGTTGAAAGATTAAAACAAAATATGATTATTATAGTACATCGTACAATTAAATATTCTTACTAAATGTTAAATATATATTTTAATTGTATTGTTGTTGAAAATTAAACTACATTTACAAGTTTATACCAACTAAATTGGTTTTTAGCATGTTCAATTGGGTTTAAAAGTAGAAAACGACAAAGGTTGGTGTGGTTCGACTAGCAACTACCCTGCAACAAACACATATTCAAAATACATATGCATTCAGATACACATCGTTTAGAAACCAGCACATATGATACCACTCAATATTATTATATATTACACCAACTTTATACAAGTTGTTTAATTAAATGCGTGTACCAAACATCAAAACGACCATGCGTTTTTCTCAAGGGATATATGAATCCTAGAAGCCCCTATTTTGGGTGGATTTTTGGATTCCGCTGCTAATTCTCTCGACTCGGCTCTTGGGTTCTTAGATGACACCATAATCTCAACACACCATCTAAGGATATGAGTGAGTTAGACATATTTTGATTCAAAATCAAAAATCAGAAAATCAACCGTAACTTGGCCATTTCACTGACTAACCGGATGTCCTCTGGAACAAAAATAGTCGCTAGCCTATCAATTCAAATAAAGTAATAAAAATAACAAAAGTCATTGAAACAGCTAAAATAGAAGGATTTTGTTTAAAACGAGAAATTGCTCTTAGCTCAGCTATATCCTGTCAGATCCAGACGAATCTTGTGTCAAAACTGGCCAAAGGACATTTAAATTCTTACAAGCGTTGGGTTCTTAGATGACACCATAATCCTTGAATGCAGTTCGGTAGAGTTGGTCATGGAGATTCTAACGCAACATATCCTTTGAAACTGTGCAACGAAATGGCCAAGTTATAGCCTACTTTCGCGGTGTTCACGTGTCCCTAAAAGTATGCTGCAACTTTCTCAATCGAGCGTAATTTAGCCAATGCAACAACCCACGTTGTGTCATTGTTGTAACGAGTAGAGTGACCATATTGTGCAGTAAATTTAGCCATTTTCCTGCTCTGACCTAAGTGCCAATAAGACTGTATGTAATTAAACACATTTCGCATCGTATTTAATAATTTTTATTTTGTTCACCCTAAAATTTCAATATTTTACAATTTATGTCGATAGATTACAATAAAAAAAAACCGATAATATAAGAATAAGAGAAACTCACAAAATACTAGTACCTCTTCCGATCTCCCTCTCTCTCTCTCTCTCTTTCCAACTCTTGATCGTCATTCCGGTTGTTTGATGCTTGTTGTTTTTGTTGCTGTTGTGTTTCTGTATTTGTTGTTTACCGTTGTTTTCTCTGTTTAATCGCTATGCACTTACATTCTAAACATAATCCACAAAACATTGTGTGTTTTTCTCATACTTGCGGGGTTGCACTCTAATAAGTATATATATATATATGTATGTATATATATATATATATACATATACATATTTATATACATCATCATAAATTTGAAATGGGTTTTCATTTATATTTGGTTGTTGTTTTTCATTTTGTGGCGAGCTGTGTGTCTTGTCCGAAATTCACAGTATATATATATATCTACATATATATACAATATATAATCCAAAAAACTGGCTGTAATAGGAAAATTGTATATGCTGTGTTGATTTACACAATAACACATCTATTAAATATGTATATATGTGTGTGTGTGTGTGTGTGTGTTTGTGTATTGCGGTTGAGGTGTTGTGAAGAGCTGTCTTGGATGGTGGTTGTCCCGTCTCGTCTTCGTCCTTCACCTTCACCTAGTGGCGATCCCTCGAGTCCGAGCGGCTGCGACGATCCCGTGAGAAACTGCGACTGCGGGTCCTTGAGCGTCTTGGAGAGCGTGATCTGTAAATAAATGGTGGGCGGAGTGGGGCGAGTGGTTGGCATGGCCGGTGGTTGTTTTTAGTTCAACATTTTGGCAGACAGACAGTGAGTGAGAGAGTGCAAGAGAAATATAGGAGAGAAAGAGAGAGAGAGAGAGAGAGAGAGAGAGAAAGAGAGAGAAGAAAGAGAAAATACAAAAAATTAAATAGATTTTTTAGACATGCGTTTTGACACATAATTTTTGTTGTTGATTTTTTGATGTTGTTTAGTCTTAACAATTTTACTCCATATCAGTTTTTAGTTCTTTCTTTTCTTTTTTTTTATTATTCTTATGGAGGAGTTGAGAGGAGGTGGTTGGTTGGTTGTTTGGTGGTTGGTGGTTGATAGTTGGCTTTCAATTTGTGGTGATTGTTGTGGCTGTTGGGCGGGCGTTGAGCTGACCTGAAGAAGCAGAGCTGAGCTGAGAGAACGTTGCCAACACAATTTATTTTCTTTATTTCTTTGCTTTGCTTTTCTTTTCTTTGTTGCGCAGGGGGGCTGGCTGAGAGATGAGCTGAGCTGAGCTGAGGGAACGTTGCCAACACATTCGCTTTTTTCTTTTCTTTTCTTTTCTTTCTTTTTTGTGGAGATGGTGCTGGCTTTTTTTTTGATGAACGAAGACTGAGAAGACTTGGTGTTGTGGCTGTTGTTGTTGTTCAGTTGCAACGATTGATTGGTGAAGGAAAAGTGGTTGTTATTGTTGTGGTAGTTGTGTGTATGTGTGTGTGTGGTGTTGGTGATGATGCTTGTTATTGTTGTTGGGGCAACACACGTTGTTGAAAGCTGTTGGTGTTGTTGTTGTTGTTGCTGCTGCTGATCGATCACATACACACACACGCCCACGCAAGTGATGGAGCGAGGGCGGGTCGGGGCGGGGCGGGCAAGTGGAAAAAACAGTTGAAGAATCGCTGCTGCATCCGCGCATTGTGTGGTGTTTGTTGTTGTTTTTGTTGTTGCAATTCTAATTATATATATATGTATATATACATTTTAAGTACATATATAAATATATATATTTATATATTTGTTAATTAGTTAGTGTGTGTGTGTCTGTGTGTGTGTGTGTGTGTCTGTGTGTGTGTGTGTGTGTGTGTGTGTGTGCGCGTGTGTGTGTGAGAGAGAGTGTGCGTCTGTAAGGGCACAACAACAACGTACAAAAAGGAAATATAAAATAACTAACTAAACAAATAAAACGGTAACGATAACGATAACAAGAAAACGAAAAACAATAGAAAGTAAAAAGTAGACATTTATCTTCGATATAGCCGAAGATTTCGAATCCCCTGCAGACATATATGCCAGATATACACGATACGATAACGATAACAATAAGCGATAACTTGTTGCTCAAATGTGCAGAGTTTGGTCAACAATAAAGTTAAAGTTGTTGTTGATGCAATAACTTAATTATCAATGCATAATACGACAGACAGACATAAATATACATATCGATAAATATCGATATAGATATATCTATATGGGATCAACATAGACGCTACTTCTAGCTTACACATTGAACAAAACACAAGAGTACAGAAATACTGTGACCTCTTCCTGCAAGGCATTTTAGAGACAACACGATAACGATAACAAAATAACACAATTATAATAACAAAACACAAAAAAAATGTACTGTTCTGGTTGGCTAAATATTTGAGAGCAATTTTACATACGCTTGCATTTTGGTTTCTTTTTTGCTTTACGTGACAAATTCGGAGGTGGTTCTTGTTGTTGGTGATTATTGGTGGTGGTGGTTGTTGTTGTTGTAGTAGTTGTTGTTGCGGTTGCGGTTGCAGGAGGAGTAGTTGCAGTTGCAGTTGCAGTTGAAGCTCAAGTTGAAGTTGAAGTGGGTGAACAGTGAAGAAGCGAAGCGCAGCTGAATTTGAAGACATGCCTCTTTTTTCTTTTTTCTTGTTCTTTTTCTTTTTGGCTTGTTTGTTTGTATGGTTGTTTGGCTGATTGGTTGATTGGTTGATTGATTGATTGATTGATTGGTTGGTTGGCTGATTGGTTGGTTGGTGTTGGGGTGACCAAGCCGACAACAGGGTGTGGAAAGGTGCTTGGTGCAAAACTGAGGTGAGCTAGAGCTAAGAGCAGCTATGTATATATAAATATATATTTTGAGAGAGAGAGAGAGAGAAATAGAGAAGAGCAACAACAATAATGTTAAGACACAAACAATACAAAAAGAAAAAAACCGCTAATCTTTGGCAAGTTGCTGTTGTTGCTATTGTTGTTGTTGTTGTTGGTTTTGTAGTAGCTGTAGCTGTAGTTGTAGCTGTTGGTTGTTGTTGAAGTTGTTGGTTGTTGTTGTTGTTGGTGGTGGTTGGCTGGCTTTTATAGATGACATAAGATGATATTTATATTATATATATACACATAATATACATATATATATATATAATGTGGGGACAGAAGAAGCAGAGGCGTTGCAGTTGACGCAAGTTGAAGTCTAAAGTTGTCAACGAGTTGTTGGCTGGTTGTTGCAAGCGTTGATTGACTGGTTGGTTGATTGATTGGCTGATTGATTGGTTGACTGGTTGATTGGTTGACTAGTTGGTTGGTTGTTTGGTTGGTGGTGTAATTGGAGTTAGATTTTTGATTGCAGCTGGGTCAGTAGTAGTTGCACTTGTTGTTGTTGTTGTAGTTGGTTGATAAGTGTTGTTTGGATGTTGTTGTTGTTGTTGTTGAGGTTGTGTTGTTGTTAATAATGTGAATGGTCGTTGGTCGAAAATAGAAGCTTATGATGAAATATGAAGATTGTTGTTGTTGCTATTGTTGTTGGTGGTGGTGGTGGTGTTGTTGGTGAAGTTGCGACGAAAGCTGAAGTCAAAAGTTGATTGATTGATTGATTAACTGCTTGTTCAGTTGCGCTCGTTGCACTTGGTGTTAGTGTTATTCGGGGGTCTAAGTGTGTGTCAGTGTGTGTGGTGAGTATGATTTAGAAAGAGACAGAGAGAGAGAGAGAGAGTAGAGAGAGCGAGAGAGAATAAGTGTTGTGTGTGTTGTGCAGTTGTTGATGCGGGTTGTTGGTGTTGCTGTTGTTGTTATTGCTGTTGCTGTTGACTGATCAAAAGACAGGCGAAAGTACGTTAAGTACAAATCGTTGTCGATAGCATGTTGTGAGAAGTAGCGTGTTGTTGTGGTTGTTGTTGTTGTGATGTGTTGCTGTCGCTATTGTTGCTGTTGTTGTTATATTTTCTGCGGCTGCTGCTCTTGTTTGTTGCTGTTGTTGTTGCTTTTTTTGCAGTCAGCGAAATATATCGTATTTGTTGAAATCGAAATTAATCATAGAGCTGCGCAATTTGATTGGGCGTGTTGTTGTTGTTGGTGGTGGTTGTTGTTGTTGTGGTGGTGGTGGTGTTGTTGGTGAAATGTGTGTAAGAGGAGGAGCAGGAGCTGTTGTTGTTGTTGTAGTAGTTATGAGACGTGAAGTTGTTGTTCTTGTTGTAGTAGTTGTACTTGTTGAAGGAAGAGGAGGAGTAGTAGAAGTTCTAGTAGTAGTAGTAGCTGTTGTTGTTCTTGTTGTTGTTGTTGTAGTTGTTGTTGTTGTTGTGCTTGTAGTAGAAGTAGGCTTTATCCTGCAAAATGATTGTGAAACCACATTAAAACTGGGCCCCATTCGTTGATGATTTTTTGTGTTATTTTTCTTTGTTTAACTATTTTCATGTTTTTTTTTTTATATAATTTTCTTTTTTTTCTGAATGTGGTTTTTTCAGTTTTACTAATACACAACAAATTTGTACAACGGCACTGGCCGCACAGAAGGAATAACAAGCGAGGAGAGTGGGGAGCTTCTGCTTGAGGGTAGAGTTGCTTTGGGTGGGGTGGTATGGATGGGAGGGGGAGGGGGTGTGGTGAAAATAATGAAATACTCGTTGAATATATGTACATATGTTTGCATATACAAAAACAAAAATAGTATATCGACAGGTCGTTGTGTGTTGTGTATTTTAAGGCTTGGCGCTTGACAATTATCGTTAATCGATATTCGCGATTTGTAATACTTCAGTGCGCACGCGACTCTGTTAATGTGCGTGCGGCGTGCGTGTGTATCAGTTTGTATGTGTGTGTGTGTATGTTCGTTCGTTGGTACAGGCTACAACCGGTAGGCAGTACTGTTTTATTGCTTGCTATATGTACATATATACGCACATTGGCGAACACCGAATGTTTCTCATTTCGATTTTGATACTCTGATACCAAATGAGAAGAGTATGTTATTTAGCAACTTTCATATATGTTTATCGATAAGTGCAAATCGATAGTCTCATATCTGCCACAATTTGAAAAGCCAGGATCTTCCGGCCACACTCGCCCCTGCCCAAATATCTGTTTTCCAGATTTACTTAACCAATTTGCCAAGATTCGTTTTAGTGCTAGAGTCACCCGATTTAAACGACACACCCACTGCAGCTACTCCCCCACCCCATCAAACGAGATTATTTGTCACCTGTTATTAAGTGTTTAAGTGGTATCAGAGTATGGCGCAGTCGGTGATGTCCGACTGCAACGTTCTCACTTGTTTTCTTCTGTTTTTTCTGCCCCAAATCGATTTTTATCTTTGTTTTTCTTTTTTCGGCCAGCTCATATGCAATGCGCAACATATTTGTTTTTTAATGCCACATATACACACAGATACATACATATGTATATACATTAAAAAAAAACTCCTTATACATATGCGAAAAAAACAAGGTGGGTTGGGAGAGTGGGGAAAATATAGATGAGTAGATGGAAACTTACCTATAACGTCCGCCTGCATCGCCAGCGCGGGCAGCAGCGCCGCCGCCTCCACCACCGCTGCCGCTGCGTCCACCACGACGGCCGCCACCGCCGCCGCCGCCACCACCGCCGCCGCCCCCACCGCCTCCGCCGCCGCCACGTCCCTCCCGCGAACGGCCGGAAGACATCTCGACGCGAATGCGAGTGCCACAGCAGCGGGTGCCGTCGAGTCCACGGGTTGCATCCTCCGCATCGCGACGATCCTCGAACTCCACAAAGGCGAAACCGGGCGGATTGCGGGCGACCCACACGTTCCGCAGGGGTCCGTATTTGCTAAACGCATTCTCAATCTCATATTTGGAGGCCGAGGAGCCCAAATTGCCAACGTACACCTTGCAGGCCAGGTCCCATTCTCGATATCGCGGCATTGTCTTTATTTGTATGTGGATAGTGCTTTTGTTCTTGGTTTTTTAAACTTTAATTTACTTTATTTGTAATTTTCGTTTTCTATCTTTTTTTTTGTGGTATCTGTATCTGTATCTATTAATTGCGTCGCTAGGTACACACAATTTTTTTCGTCACAGGTAAGCCACAACCACGCTTACGTACACTGAAAATTTATATGCGATGGCGTTGTAAGAATGTCGATGACAAGATATATCTACTATCGATATTATTGTACATATAATGCGAGGGATGTTTGAGGGCTGACCACCAAAAAATTGGCTTAACTCAGATCAGACGTGTATAACAATAGACACAATGTTTTTGATAATAAATACAACATAAAAAATTTATTATAATTGAATAATTTTTCTATCACGTTTCCTATTATTTATAATATGAGAAATTAAGATATCGATGCTGAGTAAATCGATTTCTCCCATCGATAAGCAAATGGCGTAAAACAAGATGGCAGCCAACCACTGAATTAGTGCTGCCGCCTTAGTCTTTTTCAAAAAGATCTGTCAATATTTTCCTATTTTAATTTAGCCAAATAAAAATGAGCAAACGGCCTCTGCTTCGATTAATATTTACTTTTTCATAGACTTCTGTCCTGCATTTGCGAGGAAAAGATGTGCCATTCTAGGAAGTCACTTCTTTTCAAGCCTAACACAGCGAATATGATAGCAGCCAGAATACGAAATTCATAAATGCAACTGGCTGGTCTGACCCCTGATTCATACTCACACGATTGCATTAGAAAGGAAGTGCAATCCATACGATATCACAACGGGCTAAAAATTGCCTAAGTGTGTCGACCCTGGACGGTAACCGTCAAACCTAACCTAATGCTTTTCATTATTTTATTGCTGGTCAATCTGTGTAATGTGTTTGTGAGCGGTGAATGGCAGCACTGCTCGCCAATGCAGGCTGGCTATAACACAACTACCGATGACAATCGATAAGAAAGCAGCAGCATGAGCCCAAGCAACCCTGGTATTTGACAGTGCGGCACCTTCACCACGCACAGCTGAGTTTTGCTATTATTTAATCGCACAACATTTCGTTGACATTCATAAAAAACTTGAATAAAATCACTAGTACAAAATGTCCAAAGTTCCCGGAAACTGTTGCCATAGAACAATTGGAGAAGGATCAAATGAAAACAGTGAGTAATCCGCATTTAATTGATAAACACCACAGTGCAAGTGATGCAATGTATAATCCAAGGAGCCGCCTTAAGTTCATTTTCATGAATTAGTTTTCAGATTTTCTAATGTCCTACAACAAGCTGAGTGAAATGTGCTTTACAGACTGTGTGCGCGATTTTACGTCTCGCGACGTTAAAGACACGGAGGTAAGCAGCAACGTTTGCGGCATTTAATTATCATGTGAATTCAAAAATCGTCGTTTTTGCAGGAGAAATGCTCGCTGAACTGCATGGAAAAGTATCTGAAGATGAATCAACGTGTCTCGCAGCGCTTCCAGGAATTCCAAATGATTGCCAACGAGAATGCACTAGCCATGGCCCAAAAGACCAGCAAGATGTAGAGATAGAAACAGAGAGGGAGAGATCGAAAGAGAGCTGCAAGTTCTCAAATCCAAGTAGTTTAGTTAACAACAATACACCGATACCCTAACCGAGCAATGCATTTTTGTTGCATTTGTATGGTCCTTAACTAGATATTTAATAAATACCAGAAAAAAATAAAATAAAAATGAAAAGAATTATGTACAGGCTAGTTACGGTTTGTTATAACATTAAAGTTACGCATTTATTTTGATAAATATTAAAAGGTTTCACATTTCTGTATTTGCATCACACTCTAACACATACATTGTATGATCGCGCTGTCTCTTTCGCACTGAACAACAAACGTGATTTTCCAGTAAATGGAAAGTAATAACAAATAATAATTGAACGGGCATCTGTTCAACTTGCGTATATCCGAGAAATCACTTTATTGAAATGCTCCACGCATTCAATTGTAAAACTAAACATATTTCTATCCTTTTCAGTAATATAATGCATAAGATTGCATATTGGGTGTTTCTTGCCCTCTCTTTTCCATATTCTTTCCGTAAACGTTGTCGTTTGGCGAGACTTTGCTGAGATTTACAAAGATAACTAGAGATCTGTTTATATTTATGTATTTGCCAAGACATACAAAAAGGGGGATGGGGAGTGGTTTTAGCTGTTCAGCCTCATAAATATATATTAATGTATGAATTTTTAGAACTGCTTATATGCTAATTGTGCCAATTACTACTCTCTGCCAATGATCAATTCAGGTTAATCCATATGTATACACATATATCATATAAAGCAAGCAGATTCTAGCCATATAGCGATCATTATTCAATTACATTAATTGCTTAAAACTTAAACCTATTGAAGCCAACGCCAGCGGCTTTACTACAATACTTAGTTATACACACAACACACACTCACTCACACACACGCACACACTCACTCACACACGCACACACAGGCATAAGTGGGAGGCTGGGTTCAGTGACTGGTGCCGCCGACTTCGGATGGGAAACCCTCCGCCTCATTGATCAGTGCATATTCCAGAATGACGCGACCCTCTTTGTACCTAAAATGAAATGATGAAATTATTGAACATTCACTTTTTGCATATGACAGCGGCAGACGATAACTAACTTTTGCGACTCCTCTGTGGCAAACTCGTACATCCATCCTAGCTTGGCGCCACAATTCTTGCACATAACATCGCGCACCATGTGGCGTCCAGTGAGCATCACTCGCTCCTGGATTGCGCTGAACGTTAGGTTCACCACACGCTTGAACAGATAGGCGCGACCTGCGTTAGTTAAGCATTAGTTAATTAATTATCCATCATCATCAATCAAGCTACGCCAGCTTACCTGTGGCGCCTGTGAAGCGTGTGCTAATCAACTGACTGCGATTCGTCAGATTCGTGTGGCATTGGGCACAATTGACCAGCTTCAATCCGCCAAGATGCTCCAGAAAAATGCGACCCATGATTTTCAAAACAAATGTCTGAAAAAGAATAAAAGAAACATGTAACGGAGTGTTTGTAAAACAAAACAAGAAACGAGAATAGCCAAACAATCTATGCTCTTCCCGCATCGGGGTCATGCAGACAAGTGTGAACAAGAACATATATATATATATATATATATATATATATATACTCGAAATGAAGATGATACTTTCGGCCAGGGCATATACAGAGAAGTGCCTCCAATAAAGATTTATATATTGGCTGTGTCTCTTTCTCTCTATTGTTTCCAGGCGACTCCTTGCCTGCTTTCAATTGGAGTGCGTATTAGCATGTGTGTGTGTGTGAGCAGCGTTTCTTTGTTTGGCTGTTTGCACCATTGCAATTGAATGTTGTTGTGAAAGTGTTGCTATTAGTAATAAATTGTAAGCAGGAAAATTCAACTCAATTTATCGGCAGAGTATTAAGCTATTTTTTCCCCTTTAAATTGCACGCAAAATGCAAACTTACAGCTGTTTATTTTTTTTTACAAGTTTTGACAAGCACAAGCAGGACACCACAACGGACCCGATATCCAAATGAAATCGAGTCTGTAACATGCACTCTTTGATTTTTATAGCAAATCAAACCCAACTCGCTAATTGCGATGTCAGCGATTACACACAAATATGTAAAAAAAATAAACTAAATGACACACAGCGTAGCAATAACAATGCACAACGCTTCCTAGTGCCGTCGCACGAGTATCGATGCCAAGCTGTTATCGATCACGATAAACATGCTGATGAATGATTGATGCACTTTTCGCACTACGTTATATATGCTAAATTTGTTAAATTGAAGGAATATATATTAATGACAAAATTGTTTCATTTGACAATAAAAGTGTATGATATATGCTGCAAGCAATCAAGTAATTGTTGCAATCGATAGTGCGGTGATTATTGACGCCCTGGTCAACAGCTGTTGGCCACACGTGATTGTGCAATTGTTGTTGTTGTTGTTGGTGATGCCTTTGTTGTTGTAGCTGCTGCTGCTGCCCAAGCGTCCATTTAACCACTTTGGAAATCGTTTTGAATTATGTACATTTCAAATTCATAGAAAATTCTAAATTTAGTATGTGCTCAACGGTTTGAATAATCAAAATTTCAAAATTTACAACTTTTTCGGTCCAACTACCACCACTCAATAAAATGGACTCCTAAGACTGAAGAAAAAGAAGAGGAGGAGATCATGCAAATTCCATTTGAAGCGATTAACCAGAATAAGACGAAGAAGACAGCAACAACAGCGGAAGAGAGTTAACAACAATAACAACAAGAACAAGTAAAGATGCACTTTCTGCGACGCAAATTGCGCACACTTCTCAGTCTGGGCAGCCGCAGCATACGAAGAAAAGTTGGCGACTCAACCGGCTCTGGGGCGAAAGCCGATGTTCGAACTGGAATGGTACAAAGGATGCGTGAATGGCATACGAATGCGTTTAGCAATAAGTTTTTGCTATTCACAAATGTTGGCATCTCATTGACGTCAGCTCCGTCGGCGATATACTCGAACAGCAGCTGGAGCTGTACAACGAGGAGATCGATGAATACAGCAGCACACGCACCCAACATATGGCAACCAGTGGCGTTGCAGTCGGCATCATCTGTCACTATTGGTATCAGCTACTGGACAAATATCTGCCCGGTCGCAGTATGCGTGTGGTTGCCAAAAAGATTGTGCTCGATCAGTTCATCTGTTCGCCACTGTACATATCGGCGTTCTTTGTGACGCTGGGCATACTGGAGCAGAAGGATGCACAGGAGGTGTGGACGGAGATCAGGGAGAAGGCATGGAAACTGTATGCAGCCGAATGGACGGTTTGGCCGGTGGCACAATTTATCAATTTCTATTGGATACCCACACACTATCGCATCTTCTACGATAATGTGATTAGTTTGGGTTATGATGTGTTCACCTCCAAGGTGAAACATCGCAATCTCATCTGCCAATTGCTGCTGCCGTCGCCTCATCCTCCGCCGCTAGCGCCGCTGCTGCAAGAACCTAAAGACGCAACATATTTAATTTAATTTAATTTATTATGCAATGGATCTTGTAAATATAAACATTTTGTAAATAAGGATCTTGAGGCCAGTGTGAATCGAACCAAAGATGTGCCTAAAAACATGTCTTTAGCAACACAAACTAGCACTAGTTCCACGAGTATTTCAAATCCACGCCTCATGCAATTTTCTGGTCCACAAAAATAAATAAAAAAGGAAACCCGTTTGTAAAATGCTAAATGTGCTTAGTTCTTAGGGGGTATTATATTTATGTCGTACAATTTGTTACCCCTTGCAAGAGATGTCTCCGAACTCATAATGTATATATATATATATATATATATATATAAGTTTGTATATCTTACTCAAATATCCGCCTATCTGTCACAGTTTTAAAGCTAACTTGATGTGACTCTTCTTCGATCCCATAAAGAATATATATTCTTGATCCGCAGCAACAGTGGAGGCGTCATTCTAAACCAAACAATCAAATCGATTTCTGATTGCAATAAAACACGGCTTGTGCCGATGAACATAGCTAAATATGATAGTCTTGTTAGCCTTTTTACACCTATTCCAAGCGCGGAAAAGCAGCTTCGATTTTAGCGGGAAATAACCACAATTGGCAGCACTGTCTGAAAAGTCGACGCAGTCAGTCAGCTTACATATGTACATATATACGTATATGTATATGCAGCAACAGTTATAACCGGTTCAACGCAAAAACCCCCTGCAAATGCTGTTCCACCTCCCCCTGTCCCCATACCTATGTGGAAATCAAGTGTTTTTTATGGGAAGGACTTTCGAGTACAACGACCGCTCTCAACTCAAAATTGATCTTGTGCAATAATTCTTGTTTACTTCATTGACCAAAGATGGAACCTTTACAATTGTTGCACGCACACTCAGAATAAAAATTGACCTGAATTTAAGAACAATGAAAACTAGAAGATTTTCTTGTTTTTAGAAATTAATTCTATCATATCGGAAACAAAAATTTCTAAAAAATTAAAAAAAAACTTGCCCGAAATCAATTTATATATATATATATACTATATATATATATTTTTTTTTTGTTGTTATTTTTTTAGAAATATTTTTTCCAAACGTCTCTTTTGGTATATCGGAAACTGATTGGATTTGTATCCATGTTCGCATAAAGAAGAACAAAGGGGAAAGAATACTTGATTTAAGTTTGGTCTTCTCAATTTAAAGTCTGCAAATCTTAATGTCTCTGAGATCGGTAAACAGACGTATATGGCAAGATCGACTCGTCTTTTGATGCTGATCAAGAATATAAATACTTTATAATATTTCCTTACATCCCAACATACGAATGACAATGACGCCAATGACGCAGATGAAACGCGTCGCTTCAAAAATGCTGAGATGATAAGGAAAAGTATTCCAGATAGATAGTCGCCTGAGCGATTGGGGCAGCAACACGCGACGATATAGAGACAGTGTGCGGTGATAAGGCGCCAATCGGTTGCTACCTACAAAACTACGCTACATACAAAGAAATTGACTTTTTTTGCCGCAGTTAAATATAAATCTGAAAAACCCATCCGAAACAAAATGATAAAGAATACCAAAAAAATAAATAAAAAAATCAGTGATAATAAGCGGGGACAGGCGCATAAATCAGGCAAACATCTAAGATATACAAATATACTCGTATATACACAGAATACATACACATCACAATGCAGGTGGAACGATATCACTTGATAACCGTTAATGAAAAGCCTATCTCTCACCCGGGGGCTTCGTTAACCAAAAAATAATGCTTATCGTTAACAATTTTGAATGAATTTTAAATCGCGAAACTCTGCTTGACATTGATAATGAAATACCCATAAAGATACACATACAGACAATCGACATTAAAATGTCGACCTTGATAACGTTGGCTGATAACAAACATTGCAGATTTTCGGGATGCATCTTTTTTTTTTGTAGGCAGGCCCAGCAACAGCTACAAAAGATTTCAATTTACATGAAAGACCCGCTGCCTTGGGCAAGCCGAAGATTACATACACTTCCGGACAGTTGTTGAACGATTCACATTAAAAACCATTCGATTGTTTCTATTTTATTTATGTATTTAATGTCGGCAACAAATTTCAAATAGTAAGCAACAAAAAATTAAATTAAAATTGCAAAATGGTCAGTCGGGAATTGTGATCAAAACCGAGATCAGAACACAAATATAAAAAAAATAACGGAAGTCGAACTTTGCTGACGCCCTAACAAGAAATCGAGCCAGAACCGGAAACGGGTGCTTTCACCGATATTGACCGTTTGAAACTTAAAACTAGAACTTTACGACAAAATTATAATAGCCTCTGCAAGGGTATGCAAATTAAAATACAAAATATACGTATATTCAATGTATATATATATATATGTATATATATATACATATTATATACATATATATCGCCGTCACATTTCGATTCTTTTGTCCATGAGTTGCGCATTTTATTGCGATGTTTTTTTTTTTTTTTTGAATATTTAACCAGAACGGCAACGAGTTGTTTGGATTCCAGCGGGCTTGGCCAATTTGAGACCGGTTTTTTGGACATTTTTTTTTTTGGAAGATTAATTTTCTTTCTGGTGGCAGCTGGGAAGTGGAAGAGACTACGAAATAAGTTAGCAACCAAAACTTGATTGTTTGAAATTGGCTAACGAAAGCTAATTGTTGGGCCAAGGGTTTTTGGGACCTAACAAATGTTGCGGGAGTATGTGCGCGCCTGTGTGCAGCACCCACACTTAATAACTGTTTGAGGCCGAACATTAAATAATTAGCAAAATCAATTCATTGCGAAATTCGAGTTCGAACTCTAACTCGAATTTGCATGCAAGCTGTCGGTCTGCCTAAAATCGATTGGCAGTTGTAATTGTTATCGATATGATAACAAAAATGCGTAATCGTTAGCTTTCCAAAATTTGCTGCAGAAGTGGTATGTATTATCAGTAGAAATGGGTTTTGTTTTTGGATAACGCGTGACAAATTGAATCAGGTGAAACCATTCATAAACCAATATTAATATTTTCTTTTTGTTTATTTATTTTGGCGAAACTCCTTTTCAGTTGCAAGAACTCAAAGGGTCAATTGGGCCAATAGCGCGTATGCGTAATAATCTTAATACGATTTTCACTTAAATACAGCCACAAGGTTGTTGCCATTGCTGTAAGTCAAACCTAAATAACAAAAGAAAAACAAAAACAATTTCAACTTGTTTTCGCACGCATTGCGAATGACGTGCGTTTTATAGTGGTTGTTGTTGTTGTTGCTGCTGTCGTTGGCTTTGCCATTGACCGATCGCACAGCAGAGAACGAAAACAAGTAAATAAATGGAAGGAGATAAAAAATAATGCATTTATTCACAAGATGCTGGCAGCAGTGCACCCACACCACTCTACACCCCCTCCCCCCCCCCCCCCCTTTTTTTTCTCATAACCAACTCTCTCTCTCTCTCTCTTTCTTTGTGGGCCCGCTCTTTGAAAAACGCGCGCGGATTGGCCAATTTTCTGGGCTCGTCTGTTGTGTGTGCCCCTCTCACACAGCGTTTACGAAACATACACACACACATACATATATATTGCAGTAATTATAGAAAACGCGTTTAGCAAAAGAGCACAGATCGAAAGAGAAACAGCAAGAGAGAGAGAGAGAGCCGAAAGCATAGGTAGTTATTGTAAAGAGTTTGCAAGCGTCAGGAAAGAGCTGAATTTACAGATGTGAACAGGTTTCGACACACATACAAACATACATAAATATCATAGCTGAGTGTCACTTAAATTGGACACTTGCGCATGTGCTTATATTTATGTATGTATGTGTGTGTATGTTTCTGTATGCATACGTTTCTTTTTACTTTTTTTTGTGACTGATTCGATTTTGTTGGCTGAGCTGATTTTTGCGGCATTCTTTTTAGGCCCTTTGGTGCCACGCGCAGTCCCAGGTCGTGTATGTGTGTGAGTGTGTCTGCTTAATATGTAACCATGCAAAAAAGTCGATGAAACAGAAAGCTCAACTACTAAATACCTACACCACATGCACACATATATGCTTACATACATGTAACATGTGCATATCTTAAATTGATATTGGGTATCGATACTTTGTACAAAATGATTTTCACATTTGTAGGAAGCAATGCATTTTTTTTATTACTTATTATTTTTTGCTTGCTAACCAAGACTGTAAATATCAATCAATTAAATGTGGATGTGAATTATACACGAGTTGCAAATATAAAATACCCCAAGTGGATTATCGTTTGTGTATGTAAATATATGCGTGTGTGCGTGTATGTATGTGCGTAAGTAAGTACGTAAGCAGATACGGTACATTAGCGAAAGAGAAGCATACACACACACACATACATACACACATACATTCATTTGTATTGTGCCCTGCTGTGCCAGAAAACAGGTGATCAGCTGACTTATGTAAGCTAACCTACATATACATACACAAATACACGCACACACACGAATGTGTATATTCGTTTGTTTGCATCCAAATTGCAAATTTTATGCTTAAGATAAACATGTTTGAAACACTTGCGAATCTCGCCAGATCATTAAGCATTAAAATGGTTCATTAAGCTGTCAGTTTTATCAATTCGAAGAATCTTGCAAATAACTTGCCATTAGCTTTGAAAACGGTGTAAAATTTTAACGACTTTAGTTGTTTTTTTGTCTTTCTTTGGAAATGCGAAAAAAATCAATTAGAGAGATAGTTGGGACAGCTGGTAAACAGACGTCTGAAATATGATCTATTTTTGAATGCCAAAGCCGAATTCGACAGTGGACATGAAAACACACGCCTCTCAGTGGGGTGCAGGAGGGGGTGCGGGATTGGGGGAGTGGCTGCGTCGACCTTGAGAGCACTTTTTAGAAACAGCAACAGGAAAAACACCAGAGAACACAACAACACCATCCGACAGAGGGAGAGAGTGAGCGAGAGAGAGAGAGATGCGAATTCGGGAGAAAATTGACCACGTCAGCAAATAAATCACATGGCGCCCACGCATTTTTTGAATATAATAAATAAGACTGGGATATATATATATATATATATATATATATGATACTCTTACGCATATTTAACTATTAATGGCCAAGTTTCGAAAATTGCAAGTAATAAATATTTTATTTATGTTTATATGAATTTTCGAAAAGTATTCACATTTGTGTTGGGCGTCTAAATTATTTCCATATATTTATCGATGACTTCTTCAGCTTTAATCATTTATCGATTTGTTCTCCCGCTGTTAAATATTTATCGACTTACTTCTTTTTATTTTATTTAATCTTTTTTTTGAAAGAAAGGCTCAAGTTTGCTATAATTCTCTGGTATCAAAATACTTTCTCGCTAGCTGACATTGAATACATAAGCTCAAGGTTTCGCAGATATCTGCACGATCGAACATAGGTATATATATATATGTATAACTACCTACGTAATACTGCAAATCTGTACAATCTCTGGCACAACTTTTGCTTTCATTGCTTCGTTTTTTTTTCTGCAGCATTTACGTCAAAGGAGCTTCAACAAATTTTTTTTAACAAAATAGAAGACAAAGCATGGGAAACAGATAAAAGGGGGCTAAACAATTAAGAACGCAGGGAGCGACTAGAAGATACCCTGCGCTAAAGTCTCCAAGTATTCAAATATATATAATAATATAGTGTACATTATAACTTATCCATAATTAGCCAATCTTTTCTCATTTTTCAAGAGATGACTAATATTATGGTCAAGATATGTATATACATGGCCGATTAGAAGGATATATCTTTACAGTTGTTTCTTCTGTTGCTAACAGCAAACGATGTCGATAACCAAATGATGTTATCGATAAAGTGAAGTAAGCTTGAACTGATTATGATTGGAACTTAAGTATTTCAAAATTAAAGTCTTTCTCTCTCTATATACATAAAAATAAGAAAAAGTGATATATATATATGTATATATACTACTATATATAGCTTGTATAGACGATGCTTTCGTCTACATACACTTAAGTTTATTATACCCTCTGTACCCAATGGTAAACAATTTTAGGGTATTAATATAAATATAGAAAATAGAAAAGAACGCCGTCAGAACACACCCCCAACATACATATACATATAAATATCTATACATAAATAAACATTGGAGTGCACACCTACATACACTCTATTCATATACATATATAGATACAGTATACAGTATACACATAGTATATAAATTTTGTACTTGAATGTATCTGTTTCAGTGTTTTTGTGTCTTTATTTGAGATTTTTACGCAACGTGTGCTTGCTCGTACTTTTAGCATTTATTCCCCATCACACACACACACACACAGGGACACACACATGCATGCCCACTCCTACTCCCACTCCCACTCCGACCGATATATAATATATAAAAATCATGCATGTGGCTAACAACTCATATTTCGAAGTCTCCGGGCTTAGGTAAAAAAAAGCCAAATTTATTTCGCAGATAGATCTAAACGTTCATCAAGATTGCAAATAAAAGAACAACAGAAAACAAATGCTCGCGAGTTTTCGACTTTCAGATACCCAGTGTATTTTCAAATATTCAGCCAGTATATTTTATATAGAAAATAAGGAGATACTTTATTGGATCTGCCGATTGGACCGATTGAAATTCAGAATCGGAATCAGAGCCAACAATTTTTAAATTGTTTTAAAACCCAAGTACGAAAACTGATATTTTTGTAACGCAAAAATCGTATTGGAATTAAAACATCTTAGTGGATCCCGTTATTATATTGTCGATCCCGTTATTTAGGTGTGTGTGAATTACTTTGAATTCAACTTATAAGTTTCAAGTCTTTGAGATCCATTTTCTCGCTTGTTGATCCTTATGATATATTTGTCCGATATTGATAAGGAACAACTTAAAATTGTAATTAAATTTGAATAGTTTTGTCGCTCTTTTATAGCTTCTAAAGCTATAAGCTTCACTTCGGTTGGGCATACCCACTTTGCTATGCGTCACAGGGTATATAGGCAAACAACTTTCGCTTCTGGGCACATGATCGCGAACAGGTTGGCGGCTTGGTATCAGGAGGTATCATTGCTTTTATCAGCACCTGACAATGACAATGCGCTTTTCGCGGATGATCGATAGATAGTTAGATAATCGATAGACAACTTTATCTCCAGTTTACCATTTAGACGCTAATGTAATTTTAATGAGCTATTTATATTTATTCTATTGAAGAAGATAAATAATGTCTCAAATACAAAGCAAAATGTTAAACGTTTATATATAATATATACGCTTGCTGACCTGGCTTAGCCCAACCGATTGTTTCTACGGCAGCTACATGATATATATATTATTCCGATTCGAACAGCCGCTAAAAGGTTATCATCAATCTAGCTAGCATTAACATTTCAAACTGTTTAATACATCTTTACTTCTCTTAAGGTTGTCAGAAGGTGGTCAAAATAGATCTGGCTTAAGCTATTAAATATTGGGACAACTCTATTTTGAACACCTTCAAATTGCAGTCTATATGTATGCGATGCCTGTTCCCAGACAGTTCGATGTAATTTTTCATAATCACGTCATTATTTCCCTATTTTGGTATACCTATTTTATAAATATAGAAAAACACATTGATTACTTGCTGACGACACGAGAGACCCTGTGGCCCCGATCGATTTGGATTTGCATACACACACTATATATATATGTATATATATATATATATATATATACTTATAGACGTATCCGAGTAATACGCTTCATTCCGTATGCTATTCCGTTTCCAGAAACGCATGTAATCAGTTGTTGGATTGAACGATGGATAGATTGAGCGATTGATTCTGCGAACATTGTTTCCCTTTACCTAGTATATATACATATATATATATATATATATATATATATGTATATGCTCGATTCAAGTACAAAACGTACGAAAATAGAACATAGAATATATATTCTAAGAGTGATTTGAATCTAGTTTTTTGTCACCTTTTTATATCTCAATATGAATGGAGCCCAAATTGGTTGAAAAGGGTAGAACCAAGTTGTGCAAAAGTGTGTAAAAGCCATTTCCGAACCCATAATGTATATATAGTCTTGATCAGTATCAATATGCCAGTCGATATAGTCGAGGCAGCGATATCAACGATATAATATGCCCCGAAGAGAAATGGAATTTCTGTTAATCAAATATTATTTTCATCCTGAACAAACAACGGAGTCCATTTGAAAGCTGGGCTAGGGTATCTCCTCGTCGAGCGGCCTAAACTAGGGTATTCTAATTTATTATGCACAAAATGTAACAATTTAGATGTAAAAATCCCTTTTGTAGTCTTATAACAGAGATGTAATCTTAAGAATTGCGATATGATATAGAGTAGCACAAAAGCATCTGTTTGATGCATGTTGTCATTGTAAGCCGTTGTTGCTGTTGTTGCTGTTGTTGTTGTTATTATTGTTATCGTGGTTGTGGTTAAATATTAACAACATGATAACTTTGTCTAGCACTTGCACAAAATATTTACATGCATAATAACAATAAGAAGCACAATAACAATAACAGGATGACTTGCCGACGGGCAATTGGGGCTGGGGTCGGGCTTGGGGGTTATGGTTATTGTTGTTGTTGTTATTGTTATTGTTGTTGTTGTTGAAGCTTGCATATAAGTCTGTAATTTCTCGATGCTTGGGCGACGATGACGCCCACGGTTATCAAGGTGAAGACAAGCAAAACAAAAACACCAGGCAACAACAACAACAACAACAGTGACAAAAGCAACAATAAAAAGAACAATAATTGCCCAAATTGCGCATTCGACCAAAATCAAGTCAACATAGAAAATATATCAAAACAAGATACTCGAACAAATTGTCCAATAACAAACACAACAATAAAGTGGGCCCGTTCTGGCAAGCGAACGCCCTCCAAGAGCAACTACACACACACACACACACACACACTTACATACCTACATACATACATATATTTACACACTGACGTTCATAAAATACATATACATAAATCTGTATCATACAAAGTTGCTTTGCTTTTTTTCAATTACAATTATATGCCCCCAAAAATCTTGGACTGTTTATATTTTTAAATTTGAATTTAAAATGCGTTAATATTTAATTTAATTTAATTTAAGATTTTAATTTGTTTGAATTTAATATATTTTTCAAATTCTGCACACCCATTCAATTTAATTACTCCCAGATTTTATTAATTTTTTATGTTGTGTGTGTGTTTTTTTTTTTAAATTTAAATTAAAGCTTGATCATTTCAAATTTTTAATTTAATTTAAATGCTCAATTATTAAATGTTGTTTTTAATTTTTTAATTTAAGACTTGTGTTTATAACTGCAAAGGTGGATTGCTAGTGGTGGTGGTGGTGGAATCCTCTTCCTTAGATTCATTTAAAGCTTATTCACTGCTCGAGGTAGTATTTTGCTCAGCTACTGCCGGTTGCTGCACGCGCCTTCAATTTTGACATTTGATAGACGCACACACACACACAACAAGTAGCCATAGATAGATAGTGAGCACGAGTTGATGATAGTCATTCATCAACTTGTTTGCATGCCAAATGGCAAACAACAACAGCAGCAACATAACAATATTGTTGTCAGCAAATGTAACCGCAATAACACACGAGTGTATACACCCCATTTAGTATATATATGTATATATAAGGGTATATTTGCCATCATTTATTATGTTTCTGATCCGAATAATTGTACTTGTCTAAGAGATCGGGAAAAGTTATATATGAATGGGGTATACGCTATCCATATATTTTATACCTGTTTTTCATCTGTATAACTCTTTTCAAACTTTTGATTATTGTGTTTACTTATTTATACATATGGTTTCTATAAATTCATAATTTGATAAGATTTTGATAAATATAAATAAATATTATTTTAAGCTATAATATTGAAGATATAACAACAGCATCGAAATGATGCTGTTACATTACTTTTGCAATTCCCCTTTAAGCCTTATTCGCAAACGTTTTGTGTAGATGTTAAATAAATCTGGCTCAAGTATTTCAGATATAATACAACTGAACAACACCTTTAGGTGTGCATACGTGTAATAAACACCTATTGATAAGCACTATCATCACTAGGGCTAACTATACCTATACTTGATTTCTCTTCGAGTTCTCCTCGCCAGCACCATCCCCAATTGAAGGTCATAGAACTGACCCACTGAGCACTTCAACACACACACACACACACAGTTGTATATGCACGATGTGTTAGTGTATTACAAGATGTTCTCAGGGCATATAAACAGTCATTGACATTGGCATATACAAATACAGACACACATGCAGACAGAAAGACAGACAAACAAGCAGACCGCATCGCGTGATCGCGATAAGCTTGCTCATATATCGAAGAGTTGTAAATGGGGAAGGGTGTTGGGGGCAGGAGGGGTACAATATGTTTGAATTGCCCAAAGGGCAAAGAGAAATTGTAAAAAAAAAAAACAACAAACGCTCTTAAGTTACATTTTATGCGAGAAAACTGCTGCTGCGAAGAGCACACACGCGCACATGTATGTTGATGATGATTAAGATGATGACGATGTAGATGATGGTATATTGCGTCAGCGGATGCGGCTATGGCAGCTATGATTAAAAACATTGCATGGGATTTACTCAAATCCAAATTTATAAGCGGAATATTTGACAAAAACAAAAAGTATAGATATCTTTTATTAGGAATTCAATTTTATTACTAGGTCATAAATGTATATTTATGTTTGTACACACATATTTATATACGTCGCCATTCATATCAACGTTTAACCCTATGCAAGGGTAGCAGGAAGACAGGAAAAAAATGAAGCACAAAAAACCAACTAGAAAAAACGTGCAAAATGTGCACATCATGTTGTCCATACCTATATATGTCTATTTATGTGCGAGTAGATAACTAGACAACCGAAAAAAAACGCGCTTCTTTTTTCCAAATAATATGATTAACAGGAAAAACTAAATAAATGAAATATCAAACATATGTGTATGTGTGTGTCTGCTGGATAGTTCCGTTCAGGTAGAAGAGTTGCTGCTTTCCAAGGTGCGCTCAAAAACAGCGACGAGTAGCCGCAAAAAAGGAAGAAACGAAAGAGGAAGAGAAAACACGTGTACATCACACGTTTTAGTTACCGTTATTTCCCACACCCACATATGTATGTTAAGTTATGTTACATTTTGTTAGTTATGTTAGTTTTGTTATGTTATGTGATATTATGTTATGTTATATCCATTACGAGTATAATAAATATGGAGCCATTCCAACACCCGAATACCATAATGAACAAGATAACAAGATTGTAAGCTGCCAATCAAAGCAAATAGAAATATATATATATATATATATATATATATATATATATATATATATATATATATATATACATGTATGTGTGTGTATGATAAGTACGTATGTACTTAAACATTTCTAAAATAACACAAAAACTGTTTTGGCAAATTGCGTTTCTTAAATAAATGATATTGGTTTTCAATATGGCGTGATAATTGTTATATTTCTAATTGCGTATTTATTTCGCGTTTCTAATATTTATTGCTAATGTCTCTCCTCATTTTATTAAGGACATTTACTTTCACTTTTTTATCTATTCAACTGTCTCTCTCTCTCTCTCTATCTCTTTTTTTCTCTGTATCTTTCTATTCTATCAGGAAGCATAAAGCATGAATCATGATTGATAAAAGAATCATCATTTTAACGTTTGACAGTTTTTTCGCAATTTAATCTCGACGCAGTTTGCTAGAAAAGATAACGCATTACGTATTTGTTGTAGTTACTTTCTATGCCCTACACCAAAGGGTATTACACCTTAATTATATTAATTAATAGTATTAAAACTGACATACATCTAATATAATATTAATATTTACTTTTTTAATTTGGGAACATATCACAAATGATAGTAAGCGAGTCACAAGATTTAATATTTTTATTTTTTATTTCCTATTTCTGTATTATTTCAATACGAGGTACACAATGTTTGTACTCTAATGGAAAAGTACACACACAGGCCAAGAACTGAACAAAGAACCAGAAAGAATTCTACGCGTAAAGAACGCTGAAAAAATAACACGACAACAACATCAAAACGCTCAATTCGAGCCAAAAAGCAATTTTTCAAAACGTTCAGGCAAAAATTTAACCGAAATTGCCGCAAATTGTTGTTGTTTTTCTTCTCTTTTTTTTCAAACCAATAAGCATAAAAAATATTAAGAAAAACAGGCGAACAAGAAGAGAAAAAAAAACAGTTCGTTGACGGCAAAAAGATGTTGCGTCGCCAAAAAAAAACGTCTGTTGCGAGCAAAAAAGTACGCGGTAGATGCGCCGCCAGCCCCCCATTCACCTCCCTCAACTCCTCACCTTACACACCTACCTACACACTCACACACACTCAACTTAAGTTGTCTCTGCGCAGCGTTGTTTCTTCTCTTAAAAAAAATGGCCGCTCCCAACGAGCGATCGCTGCTGACGCAGACATCGACGTCAGCGTCAACGTCAATGTCGGCGTCAGCGTCGACAGCGTAACTGTGGCCTATACATAGAGCGAGCACAGCAGCAGAAGCTCAGTTCTTGCAGATACTCTGTGCTGTCCACAAGTTGCGATTGCACGCAAATTAATAACAAAGAAAATATTACCAGTCTCGAATCAAGACTCCACATACATATATAATTTTATATATACATGTATTTTTTTTTTCGTCTATGCAATAATTTGATTCACCCTGTTTGCGACCTATAGAAAAAAGCGATCTTAAAACAAAGTGCAAAAAGAAAAAAAAACAGTTGACAAATACATCTATATAAAATATATAGAACATAAGCATAAGTCGTGTGTGTGCGTGTGTGAGTGTGTCGGCGAGCCGGAAAAGTGTGCAACGCTTTTCCTTACATTTGTTTTGCTTTTTATTTTCGCGCACTCTCGCCAAACGTTTACGAAAATGACGACCAAAATGGCCATAAATGCAAGGGTGAGTAGCACAAACAAAAAAATTAATTTAAATTGGTATATATCCCTCTCTACCGATTTTGTGGGGCTTAGTCTATCCAGCAAGTGTGCTTAGAGATCCTCGAAGAAGAGTTTTGCAGCCATCGAATCTTTTCATATCATTTGAAAAGAAATATATAAACATAATTCTGACTGATTTACTTTTGAAAAGGTTGGGCAATCTAAACATATATATAGACAGCTTAAGTGCTGCAGTTTGAAATTTGCTCTCAACGAATGACAAAAGGAAGCTCAGATGTATATAAATATTATAAAATGTTTCAAATCAAAAAAAAAAAAAAAAAACAATGATAATAGAAATTGGCTGCTTGCTGATAACGACAATAGTTCAACAAATGGTTCAACAATCATTATACAAAAAAAAAATAATAATAATATGTTAATTATGTATAGCAACAAGAATGGCAAACTTTGTCACAAAACGAGAATCTGTATTCCATGAAATATAGATGTGAGTAAGGGCCTAGCAACAAGTCTTCATCAGTAAATGATAATGCATACAACAGCAACAATTGTGCGTAATTTTAATTGATGGTAGTATATATATATATATATACACGTACATAAGTACAGTATTGTTAGTTAACAGGTTTAACTTGCCACATCTATCTTTGGTGTATTTTTTCTATCAAAACAAGCTAAAATTGTTAGAGCGAAACAACTAGCCTTAAGTGCAACCAAAACAATCTTTATACAATTTTTAATAGCTTCAAAAGATAACAGACTAACTTAAAAAGAAAAACATTTTTCCCAAGTCTAGACATATAATTGTTGTAGGGATGTAATTTCTCTGATTAGCTTTTGAAATTGTTTTTCTTTTTTTTTTTATACATTGTTGGGTTATTTGTAAATGTTTAGACAACAAACAAGTTAATTTTAGTGATTAAACTTATCTGCTGATTTGCTTTCTGATAAGCCCGCCAGCAATGTACCTCTTGCCACACAACTCCCTTCACAAACAACTCCCTTTGTGGCATGTGCCACCACCACCAGAATGTAATGAATGTCGCAGACAATCCGGCTCCGATTTGGGTCTGGGGTCAACAGACAGACAACAGACGTTTTTTAGTTTTCTGTTTTGAGTTTGTGCTTGAGCTAGTTTCTTCTAGTTTTTTTTTCGCTTCGATTCGATTTCAACTCGTTTTCAATTTCATTCAGTTTTTTTTACTAGTATTACTTGTATTTATTTGGCTGATGCAATGGGCCTGCCAAGTTTCACAGTTTTGTTTTCGATTTCAAATTTTCTTTCTTGTTATTTTGTGGTTTTCCGGCATGAAGACATTGTCTCAACTATTTCATCATAATATTTATTAGTTTAGATTATTTGTTTGGTCATCTAAACTATTTAGCAGCACATCTCAACTTGTTATTGAAATCTTTTTGATTGCATCATTTGATTAGCTTCTGTTGCTGGATGATTTATATATTTATTTGTTAAGTTGTCAGTCAAGATTACAAAAATAGTTAACACCTGCTAAATAATAATATGATGACTCGGTGAAATATTTAATTATTTCAAATGCAATTTCAAAAAGGAAGAACATAATGATTAAATAATAAAATAATAACTATTCAAATCAGATATTAAACCAGTAAAAGACCAACATCTCTCACAATATAGCAGGCATGGCGCATACATCATACATTTTTAAAAACTCAAATTCAAATTAAATGATAAAATAAATACTAATAAATAAATTGTATAAACAATACAAAAATATAATAAATCTGGGTGTATTCATATATATAAAATTATAACAAATTTCGAGAGGCAGCAATTAAAGAAGATCTAGGTAGATCACTTAAACTGTGGAACGAACAAGCCAAACTTAAAGGTTTCTTGATGAAACCAGTGACATATCCTCTTGCCTTATGCATACTTGTATGTCGAAGCGATGCGAATCGGACTGCTATATGGCTGCCATAGGAACGATCGCCTTGTCAGCATTTGTTTATCAAGTTGTTCGAACCAAATTCATCAATTGTGCATTTCTTAATAATTTATTATCAATCATATAGTTGACATATAGTAATAATCGGTTATCGATTTGCAATTATCGATTCTATCGATATGTTAGCGAGTTCTATGTACAGATTCCAAGACTCTAGCTTTAATGGTAATGTCGACAACTTGATGGGCGTTCCAAAACAAAAAAAAAACCAAAATACTCGTTTATGCCTCGATATCAATCATAGTACAAAGAATTAGATCAAGTATGGTGCTCATGCATATGAATTCAGTTTGAAATGGACTTCTGTCAGTGCGCACTTTAAGGCTTTAACTGGCAATCGAAGGGCAACGATTCCACTTGGTGTCAACAGTCAAAAGTCAATTCATTTGGCTAATCGGGCTAATCAATATAAGATAATGATATGCTAATGCCATTGAATTAGTTACGATCCGATCCATTGTATAACTTTTCTGTGTGGCGTATTGCATCACAGAATTGGTCATTTGGAATTAGAGCTGCCCGTGGCCCAGATTACGCAGTACGCATTAATACGCACTTTATATATATATATATATATATATCTATATAGTTAGAAGATTTATATGTATGTATGCACCTGATACATAGCATTAAAGACAATGCAATTGGCTAAGCGTCGACTTTTGGGGTTGTTGAACGACTCAACGAACAAACAGTTGTCATATGTCATATAGAGTTTATATATGTATATATATAGTCGGCCTCTTCTCCTTGCTACTCTATTTAAATGCAAATACATTCCAGGAACTTTAGGTTCGAGTTCGCATTCATTGCGTTCGTAATTCATATGCGGAAATTATTCAACTCAAATAAACAAGAAACGTGAAAGTAAGTTGAAGAAGACGCTGAAGAAACAGGTGTAATTCTTTCTCAAAACAAAAAAAAAGATATATTTCCTAATAATAGAAAATATGTCTAAAAAGTCGAAATGCAAAACCATTGGGATAGATCTAGATTGATCGTGATTGATCGGGATTGAAAGGGGAGTGTTGGGACTTATCGAGATTGTCTATAGGAAACAGCAGTAAACGGCGTGTATTAATCAATCGAATCGTCCTTTCATCTTTTCATTAGGATATATTCCGCAATCAGCATCGTTTGATACGCTTCATCGAGCAATCGATTCGCCTGTGCAGCAACCAATCCCTGAAGGCGGCCCAGCAACAGCAGCAGCAGGAGAAGAGCCCGACGGCTGACTTTGAGATTAGTGCGTCGGTATACACACAATATACACATGCACCGGAACCGGTCAAGCACGACAAGGATCTGGGTGATCTGTTCAAGGCATCACAGATGTCGGTGCGTCTGGCGACGCCGCAACAATTGCACACGAAACCGGATAACGATGAGGAACTGGGATTTGGCAAACTCTTCACGGATCACATGCTCAAGATCTACTATCACAAGAGCTTGGGCGGCTGGCAAAAGCCAGAGATAACGCCACTCGAGAATCTAGTCATGCATCCGGCCGCCAAGGTGCTACACTATGCCGTCGAGGTAAGTGCCGATCCCAAAAAAGATCATCAACTTCCAAATCCATCCACACCGAAAGGTCTAGGCTTGAAAATACTTTTCGATACGATTTCCATTCACAAAGTCCAGTTGTGTCCGTCTGTCTATCCGTCTGTGTCTACAGATTTTTAATATAAGCTTGAACAGCCTCGGTTTCGATTCGAATTCCCTGAAAGAAATGCTGATATTGTTAACCAAAACGTATTTTCCAATTGACCAAACTACTCGAAGCAATTCTAATCAGTATTTGTCACGTGCAGAGCATTCTGAATTGCTCCCTCTGTGCATTGTTATCACTTATGACAACATCATCATCCACATCCACACCCACATCCTCTGCTATGGGTTCTGATTCGTATTTGGTGGCCCATCGTTGCAGCTCTTTGAAGGCATGAAAGCGTATCGTGGAGTCGATGGCAAAATTCGCATCTTCCGGCCCGACATGAATATGGCCCGAATGAATCTGGCCGCCCAGCGTTCCGGCTTGCCCACCTTTGAGGGCAAAGAGTTTGTCAAATGCCTGTCCCGTCTGCTCTCAATTGACTCGGAGTGGGTGCCCCACACGGAGGCCGCCAGCTTATACATACGCCCCACACTGATTGGCATCGATGTGAGTATCCAGATATATGCTTGATTTCCCAGTTGCTTATTGCCTGTGTTGCTCCTCCACTCTTTAGCCGACATTAGGTGTTGCTTCCTCAGATTCGGCGCTGCTTTATTCCATACTCAGTCCGGTGGGCAGTTACTTTAAGATGTCCTCGGGCGATGGCGCCGTCTCCTTGCTGGCAGATCCCAGCTACACACGTGCCTGGCCAGGCGGTGTTGGCAATCGCAAAATGGGCTCCAATTACGCACCCACGATCAATGTACAAATGGCGGCGGCCGCTCGTGGTTTGCAGCAGGTGCTCTGGCTGTACGGTGAGGATCATCAGCTGACCGAAGTGGGCACCATGAACATATTCATGTTCTATGTCAATGACCAAGGAGGTAAGCCTTTAAATCTCTACATTAAGTATCACATCGGAAAATGATGGAAACTTACGATTACGATTTCAATTTGAAAGAAACATATTATATATATATTTATATAAAGATAAAGCTTAATCATATCAACAATTTATAGCAAGAACATTTTGTATATTTGTGTGCATAATAGAAACTTTAACAAACTTGTCATGTTCAATCTATTTGCAGAACAAGAACTGATAACACCGCCCCTAAACGGTCTTATCCTGCCCGGCATCACACGTGACTCCATTTTGGCGATGGGCCGACAATGGGGCAAGTTCAAGGTGCGCGAGGGCGTCTTCACCATGCCCATGGTCAGCGAACTTCTCAACCAGGGACGCGTAAGTGTTTTTTTCTTATCTCAACTACCCTCAATCCAAACACCAACCAGCAATTTTCCTAAACTATACTAACTGTGTATGTCTCGTTGTGTTGTGCTTGCTTACAGCTGCTGGAACTGTTTGGCACGGGCACCGCCTGCGTGGTTAGTCCGATCAATAGGATCAATTACATGGGCCAGGATCTGTATATACCCACAATGGAGCAGGAGAAACCGGTGCATGAGCTGATACGTGACACGCTCACGGATATACAATACGGCAAGGTGGATCATCCCTGGTCGGTGGTGATTGACTAAATGCCACCAACAACAGCACGTGATGAAACCACAAAACCACAACTCAACCCAACTAACCCAAGTTGTGTATTAGTAGGTTATAGTTCCAACAGTTTCTTCCTTGGATTGCCGATGTGCTCGAATTTTATGTTTGTCGCATTTAAATCTATCTATCTGCATATATATATACATTTTATATATAAGTTAAAGGCTGGGCCTATCAGCCATGCTACATATATAGCTACTATATATATATATTTATATATATACCACTCTGTACAAGTCGCACTTGAGTTTTAATTTATAATTTATTTATGTCAGGTTTTTCTTTTTTTTTTTGTCCAATATACTAAATATTTTTTGTAGTTTAGTTTGTTTTTGTAATTGACTTTATTCAGTTCAGATCAGAACGGAGTCGAATAACGATTTCATAAAATTTATGAATGCTTTTTTTGCATGCTTTTACTTCCTTCTAAAGCAAAAGAAAATCGGGTAAAAAAAAATACAAAATATATACAAATACAAACAATAGGAAAATAATTTAATTAATAGCCAAAGTCTAAGGAACTGCCCCATATGCAGACCTACAAAAAAAAGGATAAACTATGAAATAAAAACATTTATATACAAAAAAGAAACACAACAATCTAAAACCAAATTAATTTTGGAAACGTACCGGAGGCAAATGCATTTATTAGTCAGTAAGTTGCCAGAGTCGAATCCAAGTTAAGCATTAATCGCATTTCTGGAAAAATGTATAAATGTATCTTTAAATATATTGTTGGAGATTGGAGGTAAAAGCGGCCTGGAGAGCTGCAGAGCAAGCTGTGACTAAACTATTGTACCCTAGTTCTTAGACAAAATTGTTGTATGTTGCATACAATACCCTATACGATAATACAACAAATACTATATGTATACGAACATTAAACTTAATCATACAAACACAAATACAAATAAAATAACAAATACAAATACAATTACAACTTTGACTATTGGCCTATAATATAGAAGACAATATCGGGCTCTGATTTTGCATGGATCTCCTTCAATATATGCGACAATCGATCGCTCGAACGCTCGGCTCAATTCCAACAAAATCAAAGCCATATCAGTACATGTTTGACATGAACATGAATATGATTGTGGATGCAGTGCCTCGCAAGCATGCAATGGCATCCTCACCATCATCATCGTTGAACGGCTCGTCTCTCTCGCTGCGACGACAGCATTTGAGCAGCGCCGCATTCAGGAACTGCTCGTCCCAAATATCCTCTGTTTGTATTTGCTTCTCCTGCGATTGCGACTGGCGGGCACGAGTTACTCCCACCTAACGTCCACCACTGGGCACACGCCGCTGTGTCTCAATCAGACGCGCCTGCGAAGCGGCTCTCGGAATGGAATGGCGGCATTGCTCCCATCGATCCTGTTGATTTCTCTGCAGGCGCCCCAGCCTCGACGCCATTGGATTCGGACGACGCACCAACAGTTTGTTCTCCAGCAGAAAGTTGCGCTGACCTTGACCCGTCCACATACGGAATAAAGAATAGAAATATATATAAGTCAGCAGTATAATGGAAAACAGATCTGAATAGTGTAAACAGGAAATGTGAACGAAATTCAAGTTGAATACAAAAACAAAAAGAAAAAAATCATAGAAAACAGTCACCTCAAAAAACTGAATACCCGGAATTGAATCAGAATCCGGTGTTCACCACATTATAAGGAATTCAAACCGCAACCGGAACCGTTAACAGAAATAAACCGATTGCAATATAGAGCCAGAACCGGAGCCGGAATCGGACCCGGACCCGTAACCACAAACAAAAGCACAGCTCAGAGAACGAAATAGAGATACGCTGGAATCAATAATTATATATAGATTAGTATATTTATATTTATACATACACCTACACATACAAACAACACACACACACACAACAAGAAATTTAAAGGAAAACACACATTATAAAATGATAAACTCAGCATTCAGTGTCATTTTTTAATAGTTAATAGAGGAAAACAAAGCAGTACTTAAAGCAACGCCCTAAATTTATTAAAAATAAAAGTGTATTTGCAACTGAAATAAAAATATCCACTTTTTTTCAATAGCAAACACATTTTTTAATGTAATCTTTGAAAATATATATTTATAAAGAAAACGGGCAACAAATTGTTGTACTTACAAACATAACTTTCGTATTTCTCATTTCTATCTTAATGAAAAACAATATTTGTGATTTTATAGAATATATTCAGTTCAGTCCTTGCAATTTGCACTCTTACATTTAGCAAATAATTGAACAAATTTAGTCGCATTAGCATTAAAAGAAAAGATCACAAACACGTTAATTGAAATAGTTGGCAAGTCGATAATATATATACTACACGGGAGGAGAGATGACATCGCTTAAAAGAACTTCTCTTTGGCTGACGGCGTATCTAAGTGTAGCTGCAAGTTTCTGCGAGAGAGAGGGGGAGAGAAAAAGTGAATATTTGTATTTAAAGATGAATCATTTGGTTAGATAACTACCTGGGCAGCTTTAAGCAGGTGCGCTCAGAGGGACTGCAAGGGGAGGAGCTGGCCACCAGCTTTGGAGATGAAAGCAGCACACCCCCGTTGGTCTCATCTGGGACCGAGGTGTTCGGCATCGCATTCTCCTTGTTGACAGGATTCTGACAACTGTCTCGGCATTTACAATAGTCGTTGCAGCTGTTGCCCGCTGAATAACAGCCACAGCGTTTCGAACTGCAACTTGTGGTGCAGGAACAGTGCTTCAGCTGGCTGCTGTTGTTCTTGTTGTTGGTGCTGGTGTTGCTCCTGCTGCTGTTTGCAGTGGGTTTGATATTGCTATTGGTACTAGTAATGGGATTGGGATTGGAAGTGTCGCCGTCGATGCACGGCTGCCTCAGAGAATTCGATTTCTGTGTGGAAAGTGGGAAAATAGTTCAAAGAGGTACTTCTTAGGGCTACAAAGGAAGACTTGCCTTGGAGCGCTTCTTTGCTGGTACCCAGTCGGGATCGCTGTCCATAGTATTGTCCTCAATGGATTCATCGCTAATGTTGACCAATGATTCGTTCCCAACTGATTCAACTACGTATTTATCTTCACCTGCGCCTTTTTTGTGCTTCTTCGACAAATTCGCTTTGGACGTGAGGAAATCGAGCTGTTGTTGCAACGCATCCTTGGAGCTAAGCAGCTCCTCCACGATCTGCTGTTGGGCCAGATCACCGCCGCGCAGTAGCATCGCCATCTTCTCTTCATACCTGCGCTTCTCATTGAGCATCTGCTGCTCGTACCGGCACTCGGCGATTCGCAACTGTTCGGTCAGTTCCTCGATACGCAGCGAAGCCTCTTTGTGATGATCCAGCAGCACCTTGCGCTCCATGGTGCACTGCGCCTGTTCGCGTCGCTGCTGGACGAGCATCTTCAACACCTTGCTGCTGATGGCACGCGCCTCTCCAAGGCTATGCACATTTTCACAGACTGCCGACAGACGACCGTCCAGATCGTTAAAGCACACCTTCTGCTGCAGATCCACAATTTGCGCATTGCGCATTTCCAGCTCCTCCTCCAAGCTGGCTAACTGTGAAGCCTGGAAAGCTGCCTCTTCCTGATCCGGTTCCTGCCGTTCCTTGATTTGCATGCATTGCGCATTGATCGTCGCCCGATCCTCCATCAGCTGCTCTAGACTGTGCTCGGCATCGACCAACGAGAGTATAACCTCTAGTTCCCGATCCATCAACGCATCCAGCTTGCCAGCATCAGCCGTCTGATTCTTGGCATGTCGCTGACGTTGCGCCTGCGCAGCTCTCTGACGCTCCAGCGCATCCTTCAGCCTTCAATAAAAAGAACGACAACGAAAAATATATTTGTAATAATTATTATATATGTATACATATATGGATTGGCTGATCTTACCGCTTGTTAACGGCCATTGCGTCCTCGCATTTGCGCTTGAGCACCAGGCGCTGATTGTCGTAGAGGTTCTTCTGGCGGACCAGTTCGCTCTGCATTTTCCTGTCTTTGCTCTTCAGCTGGGTCAGCTGCTTCTCACTTAGCATTTTGGATTGGCGGAATCGCTCGGATTCTTCGCGCATGGCGCGGATCAGTTTTACCTTGGACTCCTTCATGGCACGGATCTCGGTGCTGAGGTTCTTGATCTTCTCGCTCTCCTTTTCGCGCATCTTGAGCATGTTGCTTTGCTGAACGATCTTGCGCCGCATATCCGTCAGCTCATGCTCGAGCAACTGCAGCCGCTTGCGTCGCTCCTCGGCCAGCTTGGCGGAGATCTCCTTCTGTTTAGTGATGCGCAGCTGCTCCATCAGTTCGCGACGCTCCGATTCGAGCTGCTCTATTTTCACCTGGTACTCCTTCAACTTCTCATCGTTGCCTTCCTCGTGCAACCGTCTGAAGTTCAGAGCGACGCGATCGTGCAGTTCCTGCTTCAGATCCAGCTGACTATTGATTTGGCGCAGTTTAACATTGAGATCCAGCTGCTTCGTGGTGTGCTCGTTTATCTCCTCGCTGCTGCCCAAATTGGACTCCACGCTGCTGCTACTGCTGGCGCCGGCAGTGAGGCACTCCTTCCGATGAGTCTGCAGGGCAATTTCTGTTTGTTTCAGCTCCTCATCCACTCCGCTGACCAGCTGTACAACATCGCGCAAATGCTGCTTCAGCACGGATTGCTCCTTCTCCTCCTCCTCCCCCTGTTCCTGCCCTTCCGTACTCAGCTGTTGTGCCTCGCCCAACTTAGTCATCAACTCAAGTACGCTCGCCTTGACCTTGTCGTGGTTCACCTCCGTTATGTGTGCCTGCATTTCCTTATCGGCCAGATTGAGCAACGCCTCTTGTAGCTCCTTTTGCAGTTGACGATTATGCTGCTTGGCCTCTTGCAGCTGCTCACTTATCCGCTGATTCTCCAGCGCCGAATTACGTGACAGTCCAGAGCCATTCTCACCACCTGCTCCCCCGCTGCCGCTGTCGGCACCTCGAGCCAGCAGCTCGATGCGCAGCTTTTGTACTGTCTCCTTGAGCATCATCACCTCGGCCACATGCGGATCGACATTCACCACCGGCTTATTCTTAATTTGTAGCGCACGATCCGCATATTGCAGCGTGCTGATTGTCTCGGCCACGTTGTAATCTGCCGGACTAACGCAGGCGATCATCAATGTTATCGAATTGCCACCCAAGGACTCCTGCAACCATCGCGTCAGCTTCGACTGCCGATATGGCACATAGGCAGCACTCTCTCCAGCTGCAACAAAACAAACACTTAAATCATTGATGAACTTAATCAATATGTTTTCTGTGTGTATGCTGCAGAGTCCCGTTACCCCGTTACGATTGGGTGTACGTATATATGTATGTATGCAGACCTGCTCACATTTTGGTGCAAAACTTTCAAATGGAAATTTTCCAATAAAACTAGAATATATTTAACAACTGGGTTCAGGGTAAATCGTAGCCGAGCTCACTCGACTACAGCACTCTTTCTTGTTTTATATTAGTATCATTAGATCAACAGATATATTTGATATTGATTTATAAAGTATTGATTGAAATAGTATTTTAAATTATTCCACAATGAGAAACGAGGGATCGATTTTTAGCAGTGTAATTTTTGACAAGCCCCACTTTTTTCATTATAAAATGAGCCATATTTGTATATATCATGGCTTTTAAATAAGCAAACACAATAATTTATTTTTTTTTAATCAGTAAACTATAAGCCCAAAACAGAAGATAAATAAAAGGTATACGTAAACTAAAAAAGGGGTCTGTGGAGATACATTGCAGAGTAAAATATAGTAAAAGGAATCGAAGGGATTATAAAAGCAGTTATAAAAATATACTTACAGCCCAGCACATTTATGACATTTCCCAGGGCGAGCAGGCCCTTGTTGATGTTGACGCCCTCCTTGAAGCGATCACCAGAAGTCATCGTCTTCGCGCACCTTTCCGATCCGGCCAAATCAACCAAATGAAATTTCGATTTAATCACAGATTTCCTGCATAATACAATGATAACATATTCAACATATCTGCGTATGGATGGATTTAGCGGGTGAACTTACTGGCCAGTCTTTTGTTTTGCCACCACCGATAGAGTGAAAATGGCGTGAGACCGTGAGGAACTTTCGTTCATCGCCGTAGAGGCAACGGCGCGACCCGAAGAGCCGCGCATTAGCTCACTCGCCACCTGTTTGGCACCGGTCACTTCCACCTCAGTGAGTCCACGCATAAAAATTCCATTTTTATCCTCACGTATGTCGACAATGCTGTCCTCCCGCCTGTTCGGCGAGAACAGGTCGTAGAACTGCTCTTGGTACAACTCGACGAAGGAACAGGTGATCCTAAAATCACACTGCTCCGCCATGGCGACCGTCTTTTCAAAGATTTCGTTGACAGCCCTCGGAATAATGCCAGCATGTTCGCCCATACTGCCATTAAAAGCAGTGCCCATAGTATAAGTCTTTCCAGAACCGGTCTGGCCATAAGCGAGTATTGTTAAATTGAAACCATCGAGCAGCTTCTTCAGCCTACTGGCTACACACGTCTCGTACACATCCTCCTGACTGTCCCCGCAGTCGAACACATAATTGTACGTAAATGCTTTGTTATTCACTATTACCTGGGGAACTCCAGCGTCGGGGCGCTGCACTGCCATACGGCAGCCGCGGTCCTCCTCCGATTTGACAAGTGGGCGCAAGCGCAATGCCACTGCTACTGAGTCAGTCATGCTGAAACTGGATGTACCTGCCAATAAATACAACAGTTGAGATTTTAAAGTAGCTAAAGCCAAAAGAAAATTACAGTCAACCGTATAACTGCACATGCCGCCATACTTTGAAGCAAACGGCAAATTTGCTAACTATATAACTTTAGTTGCATTACCTTTTTCTTGGTGTGACTTGAAGATATTGCGAAATTGAAGTGACTGTAGAGACTAGTGTACAGTTGGATAACGAAAAGGCACCACACAACTAAAGGGCAGTCAAATATTTGACACAAAATTTGCTGCACACGAAAAGTTTGAAGTGATTGCGGCGGCGGCGTCAGTCAAATGCAGATTTGCAAAACGATTTTTGTGTCCAAGCTCGCACAAAGAAATTAGTGCCAGCGATAAGAAATATCGATGGTAATTTCGTTTTTAAGCCTACGTTACAGATCAAAACAAAGTTATCGATAATGAAAATAAATATGAAAAAACCGTGCCACCATAGTAACTGCAAGTCCATCGAAATAGAAAATAGTAAATTATGAAAAATTAAAAATAAAGTGTACTTATAAACGCTTGAAAGGTAAGAGAATTAATTGATGACATTTTTGACCCTTTGTTTTTATTTTCTAAAACCGAAATAGATTGCAAATTTCGCTCGTGAAATTTTTCGTCGATATCTAAGCTGGACTTAAGCGTGCTTGAATAAGGAAATTGTAATCGATATTTCTTATCGCTGGAAACTATCGTCACTGTCTAGCACTAATTTCTTTCTGCGAGTTTGGACACAAAAATCGTTTTGCAAATCTGCATTTGACTGACGCCGCCGCCGCAATCACTTCAAACTTTTCGTGTGCAACAATTTTTGTGTCAAATATTTGACTGCCCTATAGTTGTGTGGTGCTTTTTCGTTATCCAATTGTACACTAGTCTCTACAGTCACTTCAATTTCTTCCAAGTCACACCAAGAAAAAGGTAATGCAACTAAAGTTATATAGTTTACAAATTTGCCGTTTGCTTCAAAGTATGGCGGCATGTGCAGTTATACGGTTGACTGTAATTTTCTTTTGGCGTTAGCTACTTTAAAATCTCAACTGTTGTATTTATTGGCAGCTACATCCAGTTTCAGCATGACAGACTCAGTAGCAGTGGCATTGCGCTTGCGCCCACTTGTCAAATCGGAGGAGGACCGCGGCTGCCGTATGGCAGTGCAGCGCCCCGACGCTGGAGTTCCCCAGGTAATAGTGAATAACAAAGCATTTACGTACAATTATGTGTTCGACTGCGGGGACAGTCAGGAGGATGTGTACGAGACGTGTGTAGCCAGTAGGCTGAAGAAGCTGCTCGATGGTTTCAATTTAACAATACTCGCTTATGGCCAGACCGGTTCTGGAAAGACTTATACTATGGGCACTGCTTTTAATGGCAGTATGGGCGAACATGCTGGCATTATTCCGAGGGCTGTCAACGAAATCTTTGAAAAGACGGTCGCCATGGCGGAGCAGTGTGATTTTAGGATCACCTGTTCCTTCGTCGAGTTGTACCAAGAGCAGTTCTACGACCTGTTCTCGCCGAACAGGCGGGAGGACAGCATTGTCGACATACGTGAGGATAAAAATGGAATTTTTATGCGTGGACTCACTGAGGTGGAAGTGACCGGTGCCAAACAGGTGGCGAGTGAGCTAATGCGCGGCTCTTCGGGTCGCGCCGTTGCCTCTACGGCGATGAACGAAAGTTCCTCACGGTCTCACGCCATTTTCACTCTATCGGTGGTGGCAAAACAAAAGACTGGCCAGTAAGTTCACCCGCTAAATCCATCCATACGCAGATATGTTGAATATGTTATCATTGTATTATGCAGGAAATCTGTGATTAAATCGAAATTTCATTTGGTTGATTTGGCCGGATCGGAAAGGTGCGCGAAGACGATGACTTCTGGTGATCGCTTCAAGGAGGGCGTCAACATCAACAAGGGCCTGCTCGCCCTGGGAAATGTCATAAATGTGCTGGGCTGTAAGTATATTTTTATAACTGCTTTTATAATCCCTTCGATTCCTTTTACTATATTTTACTCTGCAATGTATCTCCACAGACCCCTTTTTTAGTTTACGTATACCTTTTATTTATCTTCTGTTTTGGGCTTATAGTTTACTGATTAAAAAAAAATAAATTATTGTGTTTGCTTATTTAAAAGCCATGATATATACAAATATGGCTCATTTTATAATGAAAAAAGTGGGGCTTGTCAAAAATTACACTGCTAAAAATCGATCCCTCGTTTCTCATTGTGGAATAATTTAAAATACTATTTCAATCAATACTTTATAAATCAATATCAAATATATCTGTTGATCTAATGATACTAATATAAAACAAGAAAGAGTGCTGTAGTCGAGTGAGCTCGGCTACGATTTACCCTGAACCCAGTTGTTAAATATATTCTAGTTTTATTGGAAAATTTCCATTTGAAAGTTTTGCACCAAAATGTGAGCAGGTCTGCATACATACATATATACGTACACCCAATCGTAACGGGGTAACGGGACTCTGCAGCATGCACACAGAAAACATATTGATTAAGTTCATCAATGATTTAAGTGTTTGTTTTGTTGCAGCTGGAGAGAGTGCTGCCTATGTGCCATATCGGCAGTCGAAGCTGACGCGATGGTTGCAGGAGTCCTTGGGTGGCAATTCGATAACATTGATGATCGCCTGCGTTAGTCCGGCAGATTACAACGTGGCCGAGACAATCAGCACGCTGCAATATGCGGATCGTGCGCTACAAATTAAGAATAAGCCGGTGGTGAATGTCGATCCGCATGTGGCCGAGGTGATGATGCTCAAGGAGACAGTACAAAAGCTGCGCATCGAGCTGCTGGCTCGAGGTGCCGACAGCGGCAGCGGGGGAGCAGGTGGTGAGAATGGCTCTGGACTGTCACGTAATTCGGCGCTGGAGAATCAGCGGATAAGTGAGCAGCTGCAAGAGGCCAAGCAGCATAATCGTCAACTGCAAAAGGAGCTACAAGAGGCGTTGCTCAATCTGGCCGATAAGGAAATGCAGGCACACATAACGGAGGTGAACCACGACAAGGTCAAGGCGAGCGTACTTGAGTTGATGACTAAGTTGGGCGAGGCACAACAGCTGAGTACGGAAGGGCAGGAACAGGGGGAGGAGGAGGAGAAGGAGCAATCCGTGCTGAAGCAGCATTTGCGCGATGTTGTACAGCTGGTCAGCGGAGTGGATGAGGAGCTGAAACAAACAGAAATTGCCCTGCAGACTCTTCGGAAGGAGTGCCTCACTGCCGGCGCCAGCAGTAGCAGCAGCGTGGAGTCCAATTTGGGCAGCAGCGAGGAGATAAACGAGCACACCACGAAGCAGCTGGATCTCAATGTTAAACTGCGCCAAATCAATAGTCAGCTGGATCTGAAGCAGGAACTGCACGATCGCGTCGCTCTGAACTTCAGACGGTTGCACGAGGAAGGCAACGATGAGAAGTTGAAAGAGTACCAGGTGAAGGTAGAGCAGCTCGAATCGGAGCGTCGCGAACTGATGGAGCAGCTGCACATCACTAAACAGAAGGAGATCTCCGCCAAGCTGGCCGAGGAGCGACGCAAGCGGCTGCAGTTGCTCGAGCATGAGCTGACGGATATGCGGCGCAAGATCGTTCAGCAAAGCAACATGCTCAAGATGCGCGAAAAGGAGAGCGAGAAGATCAAGAACCTCAGCACCGAGATCCGTGCCATGAAGGAGTCCAAGGTAAAACTGATCCGCGCCATGCGCGAAGAATCCGAGCGATTCCGCCAATCCAAAATGCTAAGTGAGAAGCAGCTGACCCAGCTGAAGAGCAAAGACAGGAAAATGCAGAGCGAACTGGTCCGCCAGAAGAACCTCTACGACAATCAGCGCCTGGTGCTCAAGCGCAAATGCGAGGACGCAATGGCCGTTAACAAGCGGTAAGATCAGCCAATCCATATATGTATACATATATAATAATTATTACAAATATATTTTTCGTTGTCGTTCTTTTTATTGAAGGCTGAAGGATGCGCTGGAGCGTCAGAGAGCTGCGCAGGCGCAACGTCAGCGACATGCCAAGAATCAGACGGCTGATGCTGGCAAGCTGGATGCGTTGATGGATCGGGAACTAGAGGTTATACTCTCGTTGGTCGATGCCGAGCACAGTCTAGAGCAGCTGATGGAGGATCGGGCGACGATCAATGCGCAGTGCATGCAAATCAAGGAACGGCAGGAACCGGATCAGGAGCAGGCAGCTTTCCAGGCTTCACAGTTAGCCAGCTTGGAGGAGGAGCTGGAAATGCGCAATGCGCAAATTGCGGATCTGCAGCAGAAGGTGTGCTTTAACGACCTGGACAGTCGTCTGTCGGCAGTCTGTGAAAATGTGCATAGCCTTGGAGAGGCGCGTGCCATCAGCAGCAAGGTGTTGAAGATGCTCGTCCAGCAGCGACGCGAACAGGCGCAGTGCACCATGGAGCGCAAGGTGCTGCTGGATCATCACAAAGAGGCTTCGCTGCGTATCGAGGAACTGACCGAACAGTTGCGAATCGCCGAGTGCCGGTACGAGCAGCAGATGCTCAATGAGAAGCGCAGGTATGAAGAGAAGATGGCGATGCTACTGCGCGGCGGTGATCTGGCCCAACAGCAGATCGTGGAGGAGCTGCTTAGCTCCAAGGAAGCGTTGCAACAACAGCTCGATTTCCTCACGTCCAAAGCGAATTTGTCGAAGAAGCACAAAAAAGGCGCAGGTGAAGATAAATACGCAGTTGAAGCAGTTGGGAACGAATCATTGGTGAAAATTAGCGATGAATCCATTGAGGACAATACTATGGACAGCGATCCCGACTGGGTACCAGCAAAGAAGCGCTCCAAGGCAAGTCTTCCTTTGTAGCCCTAAGAAGTACCTCTTTAAACTATTTTCCCACTTTCCACACAGAAATCGAATTCTCTGAGGCAGCCGTGCATCGACGGCGACACTTCCAATCCCAATCCCATTACTAGTACCAATAGCAATATCAAACCCACTGCAAACAGCAGCAGGAGCAACACCAGCACCAACAACAAGAACAACAGCAGCCAGCTGAAGCACTGTTCCTGCACCACAAGTTGCAGTTCGAAACGCTGTGGCTGTTATTCAGCGGGCAACAGCTGCAACGACTATTGTAAATGCCGAGACAGTTGTCAGAATCCTGTCAACAAGGAGAATGCGATGCCGAACACCTCGGTCCCAGATGAGACCAACGGGGGTGTGCTGCTTTCATCTCCAAAGCTGGTGGCCAGCTCCTCCCCTTGCAGTCCCTCTGAGCGCACCTGCTTAAAGCTGCCCAGGTAGTTATCTAACCAAATGATTCATCTTTAAATACAAATATTCACTTTTTCTCTCCCCCTCTCTCTCGCAGAAACTTGCAGCTACACTTAGATACGCCGTCAGCCAAAGAGAAGTTCTTTTAAGCGATGTCATCTCTCCTCCCGTGTAGTATATATATTATCGACTTGCCAACTATTTCAATTAACGTGTTTGTGATCTTTTCTTTTAATGCTAATGCGACTAAATTTGTTCAATTATTTGCTAAATGTAAGAGTGCAAATTGCAAGGACTGAACTTAATATATTCTATAAAATCACAAATATTGTTTTTCATTAAGATAGAAATGAGAAATACGAAAGTTATGTTTGTAAGTACAACAATTTGTTGCCCGTTTTCTTTATAAATATATATTTTCAAAGATTACATTAAAAAATGTGTTTGCTATTGAAAAAAAGTGGATATTTTTATTTCAGTTGCAAATACACTTTTATTTTTAATAAATTTAGGGCGTTGCTTTAAGTACTGCTTTGTTTTCCTCTATTAACTATTAAAAAATGACACTGAATGCTGAGTTTATCATTTTATAATGTGTGTTTTCCTTTAAATTTCTTGTTGTGTGTGTGTGTTGTTTGTATGTGTAGGTGTATGTATAAATATAAATATACTAATCTATATATAATTATTGATTCCAGCGTATCTCTATTTCGTTCTCTGAGCTGTGCTTTTGTTTGTGGTTACGGGTCCGGGTCCGATTCCGGCTCCGGTTCTGGCTCTATATTGCAATCGGTTTATTTCTGTTAACGGTTCCGGTTGCGGTTTGAATTCCTTATAATGTGGTGAACACCGGATTCTGATTCAATTCCGGGTATTCAGTTTTTTGAGGTGACTGTTTTCTATGATTTTTTTCTTTTTGTTTTTGTATTCAACTTGAATTTCGTTCACATTTCCTGTTTACACTATTCAGATCTGTTTTCCATTATACTGCTGACTTATATATATTTCTATTCTTTATTCCGTATGTGGACGGGTCAAGGTCAGCGCAACTTTCTGCTGGAGAACAAACTGTTGGTGCGTCGTCCGATGCCAATGGCGTCGAGGCTGGGGCGCCTGCAGAGAGATCAACAGGATCGATGGGAGCAATGCCGCCATTCCATTCCGAGAGCCGCTTCGCAGGCGCGTCTGATTGAGACACAGCGGCGTGTGCCCAGTGGTGGACACCAGGTGGGAGCAACTCGTGCCCGCCAGTCGCAATCGCAGGAGAAGCAAATACAAACAGAAGATATTTGGGACGAGCAGTTCCTGAATGCGGCGCTGCTCAAATGCTGTCGTCGCAGCGAGGGAGACGAGCCGTTCAACGATGATGATGGTGAGGATGCCATTGCACGCTTACGAGGCACTGCATCCAATTTTGAGATGGGCAGATTTGCCGCTGTGCAACACAAACGGTGGTTGCTGGATGCCCGCGGCTTGAAGAAAAAGATCAGGATCAAGAGGAGGAGAAGAAGCACCGGCAAGTGATGCTGCAGCTTGCCATTGCGGATATCACCGATGTGGAGCAGGAGCCACAACTGGACCAGTCCTTGAGTGCCCACTCAAATGCCTCCAGCTATGAAATGCCGCCCACTAAAGTAACTGCAGCTGCTTCCGCTGCTGCTGCTGCTGCAGATGATGATGTGAACTCGCTGCACGTGCAGCACGAGCAGGAGCAAGAGCGGGAGCAGGAGCAGCAACGCGTCGCTTTGCTCGGAGCGGCGCAGGCGCGCCATAGGGAGCTGATCTGGGAGTACAATCGATTACCATTGTCGATGGGCACGCTGCGTGTGCGCAGGCTAAAGACGCAGCTGGAACAGCAGCTTGACCGGATTGACAGTGATCTGAGCATGCTGAATTTGCCGCAGATATATCACCATCGGCAGGCGCGATCAGTGACAGCAAATCTTTAGTACATTTAGTGGGGTGTTCTTTTGCCTTGAATCCAGCATTAAGCCCACTTTATAGATGGACGAAAAATTGCATTATATTTCACTTGTGGAACATAAAAACAAAAAGGTCTGATGAAAATTAAAATAATTTTTGATTCATAATTTACTACTTTTGATGAACTTGCCGCTTCTATGGTGGCTTGCCGATAACCGCTGTTAGAATATATAAAAGTTCATTACATATTTTGCAACCGTCGAACAGCTGTTTACAGAATCCACACAGGTCAACAGTGAGTTAACATGGTTGATTTTAGAAATGCGGTCTTTAAACCGTCGTCAAAATAACACGGTTTTGTTATATGGAGTTTTTCATTATCGATAAGCTATGCACTCGGTTTTTGTTTACGATAAAAATATTTGACATATAAGTTTTATACATATTCGTTTAAGATGACTTGCAACGAAAACATCGAATATGCTTTTGTACATACCCTACGCACTGTTATCAAATTAAATAGGGTGTGTGCATATAAAGCAGATGGCGCGAAGCAATTTCATTTAGTTCATAACAACAAGCAGCGAGGGAACAAATACTGTGACGCTTTGTAGCGTCCCAAACTAAGTCGTTCTAATGTACATAGTATAAAGTAGCATAACAATAAGTTTTAGTTAGACTGTCGCTAACGCTGTTTGACGTACTGTAAATAGTATGCGCTTACAATATGTGAGTATGCGAATTATAAGGCGGCGGCGACGCAACAGCCGAGGTTTATTTGATAACATAGAAATTGGGCATGAAGCAAATAGGAATTTTAGATTGAAGCACAAATAACTCTTTACATGTGATTTCGCGCAGACGAAATTACATAAACATACACACTACATAACATACATGTGTTTGTGTGTGTGTTAGTGTTTGTTTTCATGCGCAACGCTTTCCTTTCCACATTGCGCTGCTATCAGAAAGAAACCCAATAGGAAATTCTCTGGGCTACATGTGTCTTCTTATATATTTCAATTAGTCTAGTTTAAAGAAAGTTCATGCAAAATTGAGTTTGCACAAAAATTTGCACAGCCAACAAGTTCATGACCATAAAAATAACATGTAATAATTATTGTTGGCATTCGGCAATTGCCTTGCGCCGCTCATGATCACCTTACACGTCCCATCTGGCAGCCGTATAACTGAACAGTACGGGAACGTAGAAAGCTTTGCACGAGATCTCGTGCATCAATTGAAATTTTCAATGGCAAATTGCAGCGAGAGCAGATGCAATTTTCGCAATTTTGGCAATTTTCGAACGCGAGAGCAATTCGAAAACAATTTTGTTGCATTCAGTATTTGTGCAACCATTGTGACATTTAAATCAAAAGTGCGACACAAAATACAAATAATTTGGAAAAAAGCAAGTACTACAAATACATATGCAAATTTATATAGTTTCCCCATTACCCACACACTAGACACTGGCCAACTGACAGAGATATCGATAGGATATAGAACATATATACTTATATCGACATTGACCTTGCAGTTCTCGGTTGCCTTGTTTAGGATAGTTGCCTTCTCCTTCGTCGTTGTCGTCGTCTTCGTCTAGATTTGTGAACACCCGCTAAATGCATAGAGCCTTTCAGTCCCGTTTCCCCCTTCTCTTTAGTGTTTGTCGATAGGTATTTAAGTGGTATGGTGAGGCAAGTCCTTAAGCGACTGATCAGCTGGCAGCGCGGGCTCACTGCCAGGTTGCCAAATGTGCATCCGATGACCAGGGGAATTGTTACGTATGCTTTAATGTGGCCAACGGGCAGCCTAATCCAACAGACGATGGAGGGTCGCAATCTAAGTAAGTTTTCGCCCAATCATCCATCCATCCATCAACAACACCAAGCCACTTCATGCTTATTGCCACGCTAATTCTCGCAGGGACCTATGACTGGGCACGTGCAGCGCGTTTCAGCTTATTTGGTGGCCTCTATGTGGCCCCCTCGATTTATGGCTGGGTGCGTCTAACTAGCGCCATGTGGCCGCAGACAAATCTACGTATTGGCATTGTCAAGGCGAGTATCGAGAGTGCACCTTCTCACCATCATCATTATCGTCATCATCATTTGCCTGACTGCTTATAACATATTTCAGGCCATTACCGAGCAAATCTCCTATGGACCCTTCGCTTGCGTTAGTTTCTTTATGGGCATGAGCCTGTTGGAGCGAAAGACATTCGCACAAGCCGTCGAGGAGACCAAACAGAAGGCGCTGCCCACTTATAAGGTTCGTTCCAGCACTCCTTGTCCTATACACATATATATAGATTATTATTTACATGTTTGTGTGTGTGTGGATCTATATATACATATACGTATATTTATGTATATATGTGTGTAGGTTGGCTTGTGCGTGTGGCCCTTTCTGCAGACAATCAACTTCTCGCTGGTGCCGGAGCACAATCGCATCATATTCGTCAGCATTTGCAGCCTGATGTGGACAATATTTCTGGCCTACATGAAAATGCGTGAATTAGACTCAACTCCAGAGCCAGAATCAGAGCCGGACCTGCGGCATACGAAGCTTGCCAACTAGTGGAATGATTGTGGACTCTTGTTGATCTGTTATATAGTATATATATATATATATATATATATATATATATATAGTATATTTGTGTATGCTGCTGACCTGTTATTTATATATAGTATATATGTTTCTGAATTTACAAACCAAATTTATAGCTCAATTATAATGATTAAAAAAGGAAACGAATTTCGAATACACTATTGCTGTAGTGGTGGCGGCACTCTAGCAACTATCAACTGTCCAATCCAGAGTTGGGTTGTTAGTGAATTGTTGTCGTTTGGTCGCCGATTGTTGGCCACCGTTTGCACAATCCAGTCAACATAGGCGGACACTTCGGTGAATACGCCCGGATAGGGTGGACGTGTGCATGGCTTCACACTCCATGAAACAATGCCAATTTGTGTGTCCATTGCTGATGATGCATGCAGCAGCAGCGGTCCACCCGAATCGCCGCTGCATTGACCCTTCCAGCCATCGGGCACGCCGGCGCACAGTTGGCTGGCATGGAGCTGAGCCTGGTGACGGCGACTGCACTCCTCGTCGCTGAACACTTGCAGCTCCACCTTGTGCAGCTGCTGTTGCACCACGCCGCCCGTCTGCACAAAAATTGATCAATTTTCTATATGAACAATAACAATACAATCAACCAATACGAACCGCATTCAATCCCCAGCCGGCGAGCAAAACGCTGCTGTTGGCCAACGTCGGCTGTTGGGGACTTGGCAAACGCACCGGCTGCACACTTCTGTTGAAGATTATGGGCTTGGTCAGCTGCAACAGTGCAATATCGTGTATGTATTTATCCTGCGGCTCATAGCCGGGATGCACATGTATTGCGGCAACCGTAACCAATTGGCTCGCATTGCGTTCAATGCGATTGCTGCCATATTGCAAATTGAGCTGCTCGGGCAATGCGCCACGCACACAATGCGCTGCCGTTAGCACCCAGCCAGCATTCAATAGCGTTGCACCACACGAGTGGTGGCCACTTTTGGCACGACGCAGCGACACCTGACATGGACGCAGACAAGTAGAGGGAGAGAGAGAGTTAGGTATCCTTATATATAGGTATATATATCCTTATAGTTATCGCTTACTGCATAGGGAAACTCGCCATTTGCTGCCAAAGTGCCATTGACTATTTTGCCATCCTGTTCCTCCTCCTCCTTCTCATCCTTGTGATCTGCTCGCGTGCTGCTCGGTAAGAAGCAAATCAGCAATATTATTCCAAGTCCACACAATGTGCAGCGCATGTTGTCGTTTGAACTGCGCCAATCGTTGGCCATTGCATTTATTTGGCCGGCATGTTCTGCTCTATTGTTGTTTTGTTGCACGATGGGTGTTCCCTAACTCGACCCGTATTACTAATCTATCATGTTGGCCATGTAGGTAGGAATTAATTTACATTAATTACTCACATATACATGTATGTGATACAATTAACTACATTTATATGTATGTGTGTGTACATACAGTGGCTTCTACGCTGGTGTGGCAACAGCTAAGGACGTTCGTCACCAGGTATCCCATTGTGCGTGGCATGATATCATACAGCCTGATCTGGCCAACGGGCAGCCTCATCCAGCAATCGTTTGAGAACAAGAGCTGGGGTTAGTAGTAGTAATCCATAGCTGTTGCTGTTGCTAACAGTTTCCTCATCTCCACACATAGGCAACTTTGATTGGTGGCGCGTCTTCCGGTTCAGCATGTACGGCGGACTGTTTGTGGCGCCGACGCTATACGGCTGGGTTAAGGTAAAATGCTCATGTATGTATACATTTACATATCGGCAAATACATCGAGTTAATATTGCCAGATATCCAGCGCCATGTGGCCGCAGACATCATTGCGCACCGGCCTTGTTAAGGCGGCAGTGGAGACCATATCTTATACGCCCGCTGCGATGACCTGTTTCTACTTCATAATGAGTTTGCTAGAATCGAAGACGGTCCGCGAAGCAGTGGCGGAAGTTGGCAAAAAGTTCATTCCCACCTACAAGGTATGCATAAAATACAAATGATTCATATATATGCAAATATATACATCTATATATACTTAATAGGTTGCACTATCCGTTTGGCCACTGGTGGCCACCATTAATTTCTCTTTGATACCGGAACGCAATCGTGTGCCATTTATTAGTGTGTGCAGTCTGTGCTGGACATGCTTTCTGGCTTATATGAAACATTTGGAGCACCATGAGGTGGATCAAGTTCTGTAGTTCTGTCGTTTTCTGTGTGTATCTATTGTTATTATTAGCTTTAATAAATTAATGCAACACTTAGCCGGTTATCTTCTTCTTCTTCTTCTTATACACAAAACACGTTGAGCCAGGCGAGCATCGTATAAGATATACGGCCGATAGCATAAGAGTACATCGATACAAAACCGCAATTTCGTGCCTGGTTGAAATATCGATATACTGAAGTAAAAGAATATTTGGACAATGAATCGATATTTTTACCATCCCCAGCCCCACCTTGCTGTTGGGTGTGTGCATTCGACTAAATCGCGTTTCAATTGTTTTTCTTATTTTTTATAGAATTAATATTTATTTTTCTTGCGAACCAAGTGCCTGCATTCACAATGCGTAATTTGGGCAAACAGCAGTCGCAGGATACAACCGACACTAGTGTGGAGAAGGGCGACTATCCACGAGCGACAAGTGAGTGACGCAGCCAGTGTTGTTTATTTTAAAGTGCTGTTTGCATTTGTATAAATATATATATATATGTGTGTGGGTGTGTGTCCACTTACAGATGGAGTTGTTTTTGGTGCAATTGTGACATTCGCCAGCTTCTTTGTGCTGATGATGTCCTTTTGCTCGCCGTATTGGATTGAATCATACGAGGAGACACGCAGCAGCTTTAAGAATATGGGCCTCTGGCAATATTGCTTTAAGAATTTCGTGTATCCAAATTACCAATTCCCCAAGCAATTCACCGGATGCCATTTGATCTTTTCCCATGTGAGTAACACATTGCTACACATAGAGGTACAATAATAATAATAATAATCCATTTGGTTGCACTAGGACTATTATGTTATACGAGAATATCTGCTGCCTGGCTGGCTGATGGCTGTTCAGGGCTTTGTGACGATGTCCTTTATCATTGTGTTCGCTGTACTGACACTGCTCTCGCTGACGATCATTCGCCTGCCTCTCAAGGCTGTGCTGCAATACGAGTGGCTTCTGGTGCGACTCTCCTACATAGGAACAGCCATATCATGTTCGTATTTACGCCTCTAATAACTGTTTGCAATCATATATATATTAATATCTTTATCGTCTCATATAATAGCTCTGTTCATGTTTCTGGCGGTGTGCATATTTGGTGGGTGCGCCTATCGTCGCGACTGGCTGATGTATCCGAAATTCAATGTGCTTGGCTGGTCGTATGCCTTGGCGGTTGTCACCTTTATGCTGCTGGGCCTGGCTGCCCTCATTTTGCAGCGAGAATCTCGGCAGGCATACGAGGCGCGTGGCGAACAGAAGAATCTTGTTATGCAGATGGAAATGCAGGAGCCGGGCTATCAGCCACCGCGTCATCATCACAGTCAATCGCGCAGCCTGCAGGGTTACATATAGTAGTAGTGCCACAATTCACATAACTCAACTCAACTCGAACTTCAATTAATTCCATATATATATTATTTTTTTATTATCAGACAATTATTCTTGATGCCGTCCTCTCTATTATTTACTTTTCACTTGACCTTAATAATTTGTTCAATGTTAGCAAAACGGAATCTCTCCATATTTTTAATAAGTGCCTTGGAATTTGTAGTGCAAATTTTGTTATACTTATACATATTTAGTGTATCTGTAGATTTGTAGTGTCTATATATTATCTATGCATCAGAACAGCCGTCCAAAAATGACACAAACTAAATATATATATATATATATATATATATATCTCCATCTCTATTATACATACATATATACTATACTTAATGTGCATCAAATATACACATACATTTTACATATTTATACACCTACATACATACACAGATGCATGCATATTTAGATATATATATACAAATATGTTTATATGCGTATCAGATCGAATGTCGAACAATGTTAACAGCATCTTAGATTTGTCCCTTTTTGTACCAAAATGTATGTATATTAATAAGAAGAACTTTACACAAATACATTTCGCAAAATACGATTTCAATTTTGATCGGCTTATAATACTTTGATGACTTGAATTTCGGTTAATAGAATGTGTCATCCTATATATGTTCCATGTCCTCTTATCTAACCTCCATGGTGCTGCCGTCGCCGCCGCAGCTGCTGCTGCTGATAATAGTTGCCGCTGATTGCCAATTGGAACAGCTCGATGCCGTGTCGATTTTCGTGGTATCTTAGTTCGAAATGCTCGCTGACTGAATTCGGTTGTGACAAACACCTATTGCCAAAATCAAACTGTAACTACACATACATATATATCATATATATATATATATATATGTCTCAACTTTATTGTTTTATACCTAGATCAATTGTTCCAAAGAATGCACAGTGTGTTTTGCCTATGCATATGGCTATTTATGTACGCTGTCATAACGTGTAAGATAAACCAGCGTTTAATCATACTATGAATATATTGCCCATCCCTAGCAGAGTGTGCGTGTGTATAAATGTGTGTGTGTGTGTGGTACACACTTGCAGAGGGTTTCGTGCGAAAACAAAAAAAAAAACAATTTTATAGAAAGAAATCGCATTGAAACTAGAAAGGGTCTAACAATATAAAAAATCTATAATTTAGAAATCGACAAACATAATTAATAATATTTTTTTCTATTAAGAAATGAATTTCATTTAAAACTGGTAGAAAAAATCGTTTCTAAAATTCAGAAAAGGGTATTTAAATTTGCTTGCAGAAGATGCCGCATCATAGGGAGTTTCAAAGACATAGAAGCCCTCAACACAGCAAAGATTCTCGCATTCCTGCGGCAGCTGGGTTTGAAGGGGGAGCTATAGGCTCAGACGGGGGCACAATAAATCGAGTAGCTCGCAGTGCAAGTATTATAATAATAATAATAAATTGAGATTGCTTTGCTTTTATATTAGAGTTAAGCTGTCGTCTGCCTTGCAGGTCGATTAGGAGTCTATTTTTTTTTAATATTTCGAGAAATTTACCCTGAAATTTGAAAAAGAAATAATGAATAATCTTTCTGAATAATAAGGTGAGTTGTCCTTGACGCTAAAAGTACGGCGAATTTAAGCGCATTTTTTCCGAGTTTTTAAATATGGAAATATGAATCTAACTCATCAGTTAGAGACTTACTCCTTAAATAACTATGAAGTTCATAGGCTGGGGTATAGCTAGGGTATTTTATCTTCGGTATGCCCAAGGATAACTATAGTTATCGTTCAGCACTGCTCTCCAGCAGTGCTATCTGCTTAGGGTATTTGGTATTCGACCAAACCGAAAACGCACTGAAGAAAACTGTTATTTTTTTATTAATCATCGCTGACATTTTTGTATTGGCTGCAACCAAACGGAAATTGACGTAAAATACAAGCATAAAAGATACGACGACAAGGCCAAGTTAACGTTGACATTAACAACATTGTTGGGCTGCCGACAGATTGGTTCAAATGAATGGGCCAATATCCATAATGTTTTGCAACTAGTTGTATATTATGTGTTACTCTTTGGCAGTCGGAGAGGAGTCGATTGAGCCGCGGATTATTAATGGCAGCATTGCGAAAGTGGCCGAGACAAAGCACCTAGTCTCCATACGTCTGAGGAAGAATGATAAGAACTTCGGAACCGGCCACATTTGCGGTGGCTCCCTAATTGGCAACAACAAGGTGCTCACCGCCGCCCACTGCCTCTACAAGTAAATGGAAAAATCCCAAAATTCCCAAAGTAGATACCAACTAGAGACTGATCCACCATCCATTCGCAGCACCTCAAAGAAGAGATACCGCAAGGCCAATGAGTTTGTGGTGGTCATGGGCACCCTCAATCGCTACGAACGCACCAAGAACACCATCGTCTCGGATGTGAGCTCCATTGCCTATATGAACACCTTTGGAACGGATAGCATGCGTGACGATGTTGGGGTTATGTTTCTGCGCACCGGTCTGCCACCAAATAGCACACATCCGACTGTGGCGCCCATCGAGATGGCCACGCAGGTGACACCAGTCGGCGCCACATGCCAGGTGTCTGGCTGGGGTCGCACCGAAGAGGTGAGCTCATCACACACATATATACATACAGCTGCGGTCAAAATAATATATACATATGGTAAAAAAAAGAGACAAATACAAAATATAGTTAACAAATACTGAAAATAAGTAAACATTAAAAGATTGAATAACTAAAAATTGAAATCATTAAAGGAATCACAAATCAATTCTAAGAATTTCACTCCTTACTTTCATATTTAGCATCCGATCTGAGATTTCTATTATCCTCATCAATATAGACAATCAGCTGTCTTTCCAGATTATTCAAATGTTCCTTTAGTCTTTAAACTTTTTGTTTATCTTTTCTCAGCACTCAATGCCACATTATAAAGCTTTTTTATAATGGTATCATTTAAAGACTATTAATTGATTAAGTATTTGAACTAATTTCCCGATAAGAAACCAACTATTTGTTGTGTTACAGAATTGAATAATGGGCGTAAGAAGATATGTATATCGAAGGAATATTTTGATCGCAACATAATATTCATATGTGATTTGTTTTGCAGAACACGCTGTCGAATGTGCTGCTATCGGCGAATGTGAGCCTGATCCGTTGGAGGACCTGCCGCAGCATTTATGGCAGTGGTCTGCTTGATGGCATGATCTGTGCGGGACGATTGCGTGGCGGCACCGATTCCTGTCAGGGCGACTCTGGTGGTCCGTTGGTGTATGCGGATCGCGTCATTGGTGTCGTCTCCTGGGGCTATGGTTGTGCGGAGCCGGGTCTGCCCGGTGTTTATGCGGACGTACAGTACTATCATCAGTGGATTGAGGAGCGTAACGCCGGCTTCTCACCGCTCCAGCAGCAGCAACGGTGGTTCTTGCTCTGGCTGGGCTTGGGTTCGATACTCTGGGCCACGTTGGCCTTCTAATTGATGTGTTACTAGCTAAGCAACATTTTTTTTCTTCTTTTTATGCAACTTTTTTATTTTAAACATGGACCTGCTGTACTACTCGATGAACTAAGCAGAATAAACTAAAACATAAAAAAAAACAATGCATAATAATTGGAATGCTTCTCTGTCAAAGGCTAGGGAAAGAAAGATCTTACGTTATAGTTAACTAATTGAAGGCATCCCGTGGCGTGGGGAAGTCTCGATATGTCTGCATAGAAAGGAGATTCCCCATAAATGGAAATTGAGGAAATATTAAATCGATTCCTTGCCATCTTCAATCAGCAGCATCTGCCGAAGCCTCATCAGCTTCTGCAGTACTATTTTAAGATTTCACATCTTTCCAGCCAAGCTCTTATTTAAAAGCCATTAAATTTTATTACTTGTTTTTGAACTAAAGAAATTTATATTTTCTTAATCGAAATAAAATAAAAAAATGTTTTTATATTTTAAGATTTTCGATTTTGGGGCAAGCCTTTTTCATTTTTAGAATTATTTCTTATCTTATATTTAGAAATGATTTCGTGGCCAGTTCATATGCAGTAGAAGTCATTATGAGATGTGCCGCAATGGCTAACAGTTCTGGAACTACTTTGGAGACAGCTGAAAATATGCAGATTTTGTTCATTTGAATACCACGACTGGTAATCAAAGAGTGCCTCATTACTGATGTCCGAATAAACGAATAAAGATGCTTTGAGTAGACTCCATATCCAACAGCTGTACTTACGTTGACCGACCCAAGAGGACCATCCATTTTTTTAGTAGTATTAGTCGGGGCAGGCGGGGCAGGCATACTTCAATTAACAAGCAACATTTATTTACAGTCAACAACGCACACATATACATAGATAAACACATGAAATAACGGAATAAAATTGGCTGATTGCCTTTGATATGGTGCTGGTGGGGAGGAAGCATCGGAATCGGAGGAACGGAGGGAATTGAGTCTTCAGCCCATGGTGTAACTATATAAGTTGGTGACGTATTGAGTACTGTACCTCTCGCCATTGGATGACAATTGACAGTTGCTCATCTATTTCATGTTAACAAAGATGTAAATGTAGAATGTGTTCTGCAATTATTATTGTATAGATAGATACGCTTCAATGCTTGAAAGCTTCAATTTGAGCTCCCGCCAAATGCTCACAGACAGAGCAAAACAAAGCAAGATAGAACCGACTGCAAAATACTCTGATACCAATAAGTAATACAGGAACAGATGCCGGTGAGTGATGGGTGAGATGGGTGAGTTTAGCCCACAAATACCGATTTTTTTATAGCTTTCTAGTAATCAATCCTAAAAGTTTTGCCTTTAAATTTGCGCTAAATTGCGACAGATATAGACTTTTATCGTTATGGGGGAAGGGGGCTTGTTCCAATAAATTGACTTGCTTTTTGAATTGTGCTATTAGCAATATGCCTTCCGAATTTAATGAATATAGCTTTCAAATTGTGGGAGATATGCGATTGTTGAATGTAACGATTTCCCAGCCTCTTAGTGGACGTAGCACCCCAGTTTTGACACATACTCCAAGTTTCAAGCACATTGCACAAAATCAACATAATCTGGAGACCTTCGGTATCAGAGTATCAAAACAGAGCCACTGCCATCTCTTTCACATTCAGCATAGCGCAAGGCCCAGTCACCATTCAATTGTGATGCCATCTCTATCGCACTGACGGGGTACGTCCTTAAAATAGGTAATGTCACCAAGCATCCTCTAGTTACACCATGATTCGGGCTAACAGTTGCAGTTGCGTCGCGAATGCGGATGGGGAGCGGAGCTGTTCGTTTGGTGGAGCCGCACCAGATCCGGGCCATAGATCATGTTGGGCAGACGCTGTGACTGCGACTGTGTTTGGGACATGACCAGGGAGAAGTCCCGATTGCAGACGGCATTCTCGATGCGTGTCATGACGCGACCGACAAGCAGATCGACAGCCTGCTGTATATTGGCGCCGGTGCAGGCGCTCGTCTCAATGTATGGCAGATGGTAGCGTTGCGCCAATGCCGCGACCTGTTCCCGACTGACGACACGCAGCTGGATGAGATCGGACTTGTTGCCGCAGAGGACAACGTCCGGTTCTTCGGTGTAGGCGTGGGTTCGCAATTGCTCCAGCCAATTGCTAATCTCCAGAAACGATTTCTGGCTGGTCAAATCGAAGATAAGCAGAAAACCCATTGCGTCCCGATAGAATGCCGTTGTCAGCGAACGAAATCGCTCCTGGCCAGCAGTGTCCCATATTTGCAAATGGATCCGATGCCGTCGTCCCCGCGACCTGTACACCTGCCGACAAAATCCGGATCATTTAATATGAAGTAATACTTGATGTACTTGGGAGTTGGGATTTGGGATTTGAGTGACTCACCAAACGTTTCTCTCGAAAATCAATGCCGACGGTGGAAATGAATTGGGAGTGAAAGCGGCCGTCTGTGTATTGATAGAGCAGACATGTTTTGCCCACACCGGAATCTCCGAGGACGAGAAATTTGAACAAGTAGTCGTAGTCAATGTTGGGCGTCGTCATTCTCTCTGTCCACTGTGTCCACTGTGTCCTTGTGTCGCTCAAAGCAGCATCCTGCAACGAAAATGATTGAAGACGCTGCTGTCAATGGTAGATCAAAACTTGAGTTGGGTGCAAATATGTTGAATACAATATGAGATGCCGCAATCATCAACAGGTCATTCACCCTCTAGGTGTGTGTGAACTGGCAGAAAAGGATACGTTACGAGCCCAATATATATACCCTGAACCCCTTTTTAAAATGGCTAACAAAAGTATCATGATTTTGAGCAAATGTATGTGACACGCAACAGCATCTCTGATAACGTACATATAAAGTATATATGTATATATATTCTTAATCGCGATTAACAGCCGTGTCCGTCTGTCCGTCTTCAAATTTGGCATATAAGTTCACGTATACCTCGCATAGATCAAGTTTATTTTATTTTATCGGTACATTTCGATGTGTAAAAATCACAATTTTAAAGTCAAAGGCTTTCAATTAATATATGATATTCATTGACATATTATCGTTCAACTGGGCAAATTTCATCAAGATCGGATGCGAAACACCCAAGTTATAGTCTCATTCTATCAGCCTTGGTTTTTGTTTTTAGTATTTTTCAGTGCCTGAGAGAGAAGGTCGTTTGAAAAGTGAGTTATTGGCAAAAATAGGAGTAATAAATGTTAAAGAAGTGTGATTTAGGGCATATCGTAGTCGAGCTCACCCGACTCGACTGTATCCGTACTTGTTGAAACTCATTTCATCTAGATTTATTGATTTTCTGTCTCATTTTTCTGTGCTGCTATTTGCGGTGACAGGGGCGTGCATCAAAACAGCCTAATCAAATGTTGATTGAATACACATATCTACATATGTATGTAAGGATATATGCAAGGATATATGTATGTATGTATGTATGTATTTATGTATGTATGTATGTCTGTCAGTTGGCTTAAGGTCTCTTGGGATTTTATGGCTTCACTCAAAGAATTCAAAGTAAAACATTTCTAAAGTTATGCCAAAGATTTGAAGGATACATTTTGCCTTTGTTGTGTTCGTAATTAGATATAGGCTTATAGGATCGCATAATGTGCAGTAGAAGGGAGCATGAGGCAATTGGTGAGAGGAGAGGGGGAGGGGCGTTGAGCTTTTTGGGTCGGCGCGAACTTAATGCCAACTTAGACCTTAAAGTACGCTGTTCCCAAAAATAGGCGCAAGGCCAAAGAGAGCGAGAGAGAGAGGGAGAGGGAGAGCGGCGGAATAAGGGCTTATAAATAATATAAAGCTACCACTCCAGGATGTGTCAAGAAAGCGACCTGACAACATAATCAACATAATCCGAAATAGCTCACCGTTATTATTTTTCGTATTATTATTAGTATTGGGCGTTGTATGCTACATATATATGTGTGTGTATATATTTGTATATATGTCTCATGTGCTGCAAGTTAAATGAACGGAAATGGTCGGTAAAGCTCTGTGGTCTTTTGGCTACTTGTTGCAGTTGTTGCAATTGTTGCTGCTGTGTGTTGTTGGCAACCTTGACAACTGCAACTCGCTTCTGCATGCGTGTCTGTGTGTGTGTGTGTTTAAAAATAGCCTCAGCTAATTGAGCGCGTGCACACACACACACACACACACACAGAGAGAGAGAGAGAGAGAGCGAGTTATCAAATTATATCAATTAACGGTACTCACCTGGCCTCGGCATTGCCCACGATTTGATCAACTTGTAAATGGTTTATGTGTTTGCCACTGCATATCAAATGTAAATTTGAGTTTGGCGCGCAAAACTATGCAACAGTTTTCGTAGTCCAATTTAAATTGTGAATTGAAGCTGCTCCCAGGCGAAAAGCGACAATTTGACGGCCATTAAATGCAATAACTAATGCTTGTGCACATACATTGGCACAGTAAGCTGATGTTATTTTTAGGCGAGTGCGATTTGTTTACAACGACTCCCGTGACGACAGCATCGAACAGGACCCAAGCAAAATAGGGATGCGGTCTGTTGTCAGTCACAAACTGTATTGTTGCAGGTGAAAGGCAGGCAAAAGCTTCAAGCAAGGGCGGCAGCTTTGGTTTCATCGGTTTCGACTCGCGCATCGGCTGCAAATGCGCCACAAATTAATCGATTTCACACATTTCGATATATTATACTTTCTATCTTCGTTTTGTTTTTTGTTCGATAAGTCGCACTGGGCGCGTTTTTTTCAATTATGAGTATGAGCAACAGCGGCTGCTAATTTATTTCAATTTATTTTTGAAATGATATTTGATGTTTAATTAACAATGTTTTATTTTTATTTTTCCTTTAAGAAAAAAACACTTAGTTTTTAAGATTCATGCTGTAAATATTAAATTTTGGTTTTTTCTTTCTTTTTTTGTTGTTGTTGTTTTTTTCTCTAAATTTTTTTAATTCTTGGCTGTTGTTTTGCAAACAAGCCAATCATCTTTTCGTTTTTATTTGTTTTTGCAGCTGAACATTGTTAAATTGAATTTTTCCCAATTCTTTTCATCATTATTATTTAAATTTCTTGGTTTTTTTTTGTTTTGCTTTGTTTTTCTTTTTTGCTACAGCTGACATCAAGTACATTTGCTTATGATTTGCTTATATGCGTTTATTTGCCTTTTCTTGACTGTATTTCTAGGTTAAACATTGAATACGAAATCATGTATATGAAAATACAGCATTCATAAATGTACATAATATTAGTATATGCATGTATAAATCTATATACCATTTTCAATGCTTTGCAAAAATTTGAAACAAAAAATATTCGAAGCTGGATTTTCCTCCTTTTGAAATGAATCACTTCAACAATTTTTTTCTTCTTTTTATAGTACATGTTTTAGACGATACAAATATATATAGATGTTTTGCATATATGTAGTGTATATATTTGAATATATATAAAAAAATCCATTTGAGGGGAAAAGTAATGTACATTTTAATTGAAATACGCTAAACCAATAAGCTGCATTAACAATATGTTTGTTTGTTTGTGAGTGTGTTTAAATGTTTTTCCAACCGATCCGACAATGATTATAAAAGTTGATTGAATTTTCTTATGCAAGTATTAATATATGTATGCATACATATGTATATTTTACGTACGTTTTCCCCATTCTCAAATTAAAATGTTTCCATATGTGCTTTGTATTTGTTTTCATCGTAATTTTAACTGATTTCTGCATAGTTATTTAGGAATTTGCAACGACACAAATACATATACATATATATATATATATATATATGTATATCAATTCATGATTTAGGTCTTTTTTCTTGACTTTTTATTATTAATGTTTACAGTGTAGGTGTGTGAGTGTACTTGGTAAATTAACCATAGCAAAACCAAATGAAATAAAATTAAATGCAAGTGCAATAATAAAAACAAAATTTTTTTTTTCGTTCTAATTATACAACTTTTCCAAGCATGCCGAAGAAGAATCCTGAGTCCAGATGCGTGGAAGTTTTTACACATAAACAACATAAACCATTTATTATTGGGCGTGCGTGCATGTATGTGAATGTGTGCATATAAATATCCTGTGTGTTGTGTCAGTGTGTGTGTGTGTGTGTCCGTGTGAGTGCAGGCTATGCATACAAATTGTGCCAGCAGCAATTGATTCGAACGACAAATGCGAACAGAGAAGAAACGAAAGAGCGAGAAAGAGACAGAGAGGGCACGTCAAATACTGCACGACTTTATTCTGGCTGCATGGAGAGCTATTGGAAGTACAGAAGGAGAGAGAGTGAGTGAGTGAGATAGCCTGCATTCCAGAGTCGAGTGTGTGTGTGTCTGTATTTGTGTGTGTGTGTGTTTTGCCACTGACTTTAGAATCGATAATCGCAAATCGATAATTGCAAATCGATAAAGCCATGGCGACGTCCTTCAAAGATTGGCATATGCGCCGCCGAGTCCCCTAAAAAACGGAAATGGCTCTATCTTGCGCAGATTTTGAGGTGACGCCTGACTTAAACGTTCTCTTGCTATAATTAATGTTGTTGTTGTTGATTTTGTTGTTATTGTTAAATTTGTATATATAATTGCCAAACACAGAATTAGTCGTGTCGCTGTTTTTGTGGCTGGTTTTTGCTGCTGGTTTTTATCTCTTGTGGTTCGTGATTGCTGCTGCTGCTGCTGCTATTGTTGATGTTGCTGCTGTTGTTGTTGCTGCTGCTGCTGCTTGCTGCGTTCGTTGTTGTTGTTGTTGTTGATGTTGTAATTATGGCATTCAGAGCAAAAACTTGCCCAGCAATAGACCCAAAATGGCCGCTGCAATAGCAATTGCTATATAGAAGACCGGAATCTGTTTTTCAGCCAGAACGGGAGCATAATGCTCATTGATTTGCTTGGTATCTGGGAAGCTGCGATAGCGTGACACTTGATCCTGCATAACATAAGGTAAGATAGATAATTAGCTATTTAAGTTAACTAAGAGTATTTATATTGATGGTGCAGCGCAATTACCTTCAAGTGTAGATTCTCTTTTCGCAGTTCGCTGTTGAGGTCACGCAAATCCTTAATTTCGGCCGCCAGGGATTCGGTATGCTCCGCAGCATCGGACATTTTGAAGGACTAGCAATTCAATCAAACAATCAATCAATAATAACTACAACTCCACTTCGAGATTAGACTTGTGGTAGATGCAAGTACCTGCTGCTCCTCGACGGACAATTTCGGCGCATCGCTCTTCAGCGATTCGCCGACACTGAGATTGGTGGCTGCATTGGCGCCCACGCTGCTGCTGCCGCCACCAATGGTACCACCAGCGGTGCCACCGGTATTGTTCTCTGCATTCGCCTCAGCGGCCGGCATTTCGAACACACACTTCAGCTTGGCGTCCATTAGCTGATCTGGTTCCAGTTCCTTCCACTGCGCACAAAGAAACAAGACAACAATTTTAATAATCAGAGTGAGATATATATATATATATATATTATACATACCAACTTGTTTAAATCAGTCAAATCGGCATCCTGCGGTGCCAGCACACTCTGTACCATAAACTTGTGCTTGTTCTTCTCCTGCTGATCGTACATGAAAGGCTGCAGGCATACTATACACAAAAAAAAAATAATAGAAAAAATCGAATCAATCAATCAATCATTTCAGTATTGTTATTATGATGATTGATGCACTCACTTTCCACCTGCGTCGACCGATGTGGCGCAATCTTGCCAATGTTTGGACGTACACAATAGCGCTTGGGAGCAGTAGTCTTGATCTTGAAGACCAGTGTCACGGCCGTATTGTTGCGCAGCGTCATGACTGTCACCACTGGCCGAATGAATGGACCTATAATAATGCACAAAAGTGTATAAGCATATATGAAGATAAGTACACATATTTCAGTTATCTATAACAATGATAAACGGTGATAGCAGGTGTTAATGTTGGTGTCACTTAGACATTTTCCAGTGCGTCTCTCGTAACTTTCAGACTTGTTCAAATATGATATACATTTATATATACATATACATACATACATCTAGTCAGTGAAATAGGTGTGAATACAATGCAAACTTGTGAATTTAAAAATCAAAAACAATGTAAGTATCATGTCCAAAATAGAATAGTAGCGAACTATGTAGGTTTTTTGTAAAAGCGAGGAAGAATCCTCAATGTACATCCTAGCAGAGTGTGTCGCCTTAACTAGGAAAAGATACAGCATCCTAGGGATGCATGTTGTGAGCTTCAAGGACATAGAAGCCCTCAACTCAACAAAGATTCTAATGAAAATCGAAGCACATTTCTTTTTTTAAAGTCCATATTGAGCTGAAGAGTGAAAAAGTTGCGAGTTGCATAAAATGAAGAAAACCTGAATTTATCAATTGATTTTGTTTGTACAATGTAAGATTTCAAATATATTCATTATAATAAAAGCTTAACACAGCTATCCAATAATATTCAATGTAGAAAGTTTACCTTACAATTTTATGAATTATACCAAGATCTAGGTAACAATTTTCAATATACAAATATATGTTTTATTCAATGTATTCTTAATTTAAATATCGAGCGCAGTATCGATATTTTCTGTTATTAACATTACTAATTGGAATGTTGTATTGATCTTTTACATATTTTCAACAATATATACATTTTAATCGAGAATATATACTATCTAATTTAAAGTGAAGGTAAAGTAAAGCAGATACGAATAGCCAATGCAAATAAGAAATATTCAATAAGATGTGCACAGATTTTGTGAAACTGACGCTTTCACGAAGTCAGGAGTATTAATAGGTAATGAATTACATTGGGGTGCTTATATGAAAAGAGATATAGGCAAGGATAAAACCAGCTTCAGCAAAAAGTATGTAAGAACGATCGAAAGAGGAATGTCCGATCCCATAAAGTATATTACAAACACTCCAAACTTAGAGACTATATGAGCTAGTTTGTTTCGAGTTTCGAAAATATCTTAACCAAACTAACTGGTTGCCCTCATCAATCAATCGTTAATCATAGCTATCATAATGCGACGACTCACTCTCTCTCTCTCTCTCTCTTCGAATAGTAACAGGCTTGCTGAGGGGCCACTCCAGGTCATACCAGGCTACTCCGGGTTGCGCAAGATTTTGCGAGAGACTGACCAGATGCAAGAAAACAAGCAATAAACAGACTGAGACTGAGGAACAGTGATGCTATTCCTGCATTCCAAAATTATAGGTCAAAATATATCCAAAATGTCAAAACAACAAAATTAAAAAGAGCCAAATTATACTTGTTACACTGGTGCTATTATTCTATATCGCTGCATAGGCACAAAATTCATATGCGAAGCGAATTTAAGTAATTGGTGATGGTTTGACCAAAGCAATAATTTGATTTTTCATGTGAAATTAATTGAATTAAAGGCAAGCATATAAATATATATCTATATATGTATATACACACATACATACATGTATATATATATATAAGTATATATATATATATATATATGTATATATATATATATATATATATATATATATATATATGTACGCACAGACATACATACATATATATCAGGGCAGCAATTTTGAATTTTAGTTTTGAAAGAAAATCATTCAAAAGATGCTCAATACATACACACACACACATGTTCATATATATATACAGTGTCTCACAGTTTATTTCCAACAGTGTCTAGCAAACCACCATCATGAATATATGATCCCAATAAACTAGGATTTACCTACCTGCTATGCCGGGTTATTTAAAAAAAAGTCCCTTAATTTATGGTCACATATTATTTGGACCAGGGGCGTTATGGACACCTGGGTGCCATAAAACCCGGATTTTTACGACAGATTGATTTTTGTTCGGTATAAATAGACCAATCCTTCGTAGTCAGTTTAGGGACTATGGACTATGGACAAACTGACTACCATTGAACAACGGAATCTCATCCTGGAACTCTTCAAGATCGGATATTCACACCGCCAAATAGCTGAAATGGTAAATCCAAGCAAATCAACTTTATTCAACATCATTCGTCGCTTCGTTGACGAAAATCGGATAGAGGACAAGGGCAGAATGGCACCAAACAAGATTTTCACCGAACAGGAAGAGCGGAGGATCATCAGGAAAATCCAAAGATATCGGCTCCAATACTGACTCCACAGGTGGAGGATGAAATGGGGAAAAAGTGCAGTGTGGAAACTGTGTGCCGGATTCTGCGCAATTATGACTTGAATGCCCGAGTGGGCTCTGCTGGAAAATAGCTTCCGGAATCACAGATCCGATCTCAAAAATGCTCTGCTGAATGAGTGGAGCAAAATCTGTCCACAAACAACCCGGAAGCTGGTATCTTCGATGAATAATAGGTTAAGGGAAGTTATTAAGGTTAAAGGATATCATAATAAGTATTAACATCCTTGTTTAAGTTTTTATACGCCAAATATGTTACTTTTCTAAGACTGGGCCAAAAACGCTTTGACATTTATTTTGGATAAGTTTTCAGTTTTTGACTTATTTTAATTAATTAATTAATATTTTAATAAAAACGAAAGTTTATTTTTCAAACGTGATATAGCATGAAACAAGTTGACATTTAAACATATTGCATTTGTTCTTTTGTTTATAGCACATTAAAATTTAGGCTAGACACTGTCGGAAATAAGCTGTGAGACACTGTATATTTATATATATATATATATATGTGTGTGTGTGTGTGTGTGTGTCTGTGTGTCTATATACATACACATTTGTGTATGTGTTCGCGGACAGTTTGTCAATGATCGTTGGCAAATGGTGAACGACAAACGGCGAGCTTTTGTACAGTGGGGCAAGGATAATCTTGGCTAAACATATTTTGCGATTTTTTTTTGGTTTTATCTCTCTCAAAAGCTGAGCGCAGCTCTTATGAAATAGAGATTATGGAAAGTGATTCTAAGCTTTTTTGAGCATTGCATACCACTGTGCGCACTAGAAATTAGTGACATGTTGTCATATTGCATTGTTGCTATTTGGCCAAAATTCAAAAACCTCAAAAAAAAAATGGCTCGTGAAATGTTTTGTGAGTATAAAAATAAAATGTTAGCCAAAAAGCCAAAAGCCAAACAACAAATGCGGCAAAGGTTCTCAAGGGAGTCCGCCAGCGAACTAGTGTGAAATAGAGAGAGCAAGAGAGAGAGAGAGAGAGACAGGGCGAATAATATTGTCTGCTATTCCAAAATGAAAACGACGTAAGTTGCTGCTGCCGCTGCTGCTTTTGCTGGCAGCGCTGGTGGCAGCAACATGCTAAAACAGCCGCACCACACACGTAGACTCGAAAATATGTCAAAAGCTGAGGCAACAACAAAAATTATTGATAAGCTGCGGCGGCCAAACGCAGAAAGCACATAAGAAAAATAGAAAGAATCAACCATCAGAAGCACGCCGAAGATGGCACACACTTGCACAGGCCGCACAACAGCTGCCCGCAACTAAATGTTATCATAATCGACGATACCTGTACGCGGATGAGATAAATTGCAAAGACTGAAATAGCTGTATCGATCAATGGCTGATCTACAACATATGTGTATAGAGAGAGCGGGAAGTTTTCGCCTGCTGCTTTACATTTCCAGACAAAGTGATGAGAACTCCTCGCCATGAAGGGTATACAAAAAAAAACACGGCGAAAAATGAAAGAGGAAGAGAAACAATTCCAAAAGCTACTCTGTTTGTGTGTGTGTAAACTTTGCAGTTTGCTCCGTCGTCACTTCGCAGCAATGTTTACAATACGCATTCTCATGTCATGTCGCTAACGGTGCTTGCTTGCTTGCAATTGGTGATCGATACACACACACATGCGAATGGCCTTCCCTTTGAACAGAGGGCCGCCATGTCAAGTCCAAAACAAAACAATTGGATTTGCGAATGCAGCTATGTATGTGCTGCTGCTGCTTCTTCTAATTCACATTCGCATAGACACGCAAGCCCCCTCACACCCACACACACACACTTACCAATAAAGCGCAACTCATGCTCTGGCTCAATGGACAGCGCCACTTTGTATTGTGGTGTTATGTTCATTTTTATTTTTGTTGCTGTTGTTGTGCTGCTGCTGCTGATAATAACTATGTTGCTACTTTGCAACGATGCTGCTGCTCCTGCTTCCTAGAAGAAAAATTGACAATGAACAATTGGCAATTGAAATTATATATATACATATAAATATATATGTTTTTTTTGTATATAATTCGTGTACCTTGCGTTTAAAGTCCGAAAATTGTTTATAATTTGTTTAGCTTAGCACACAAGGAAGATTTTTAAATCAACTCGACTTTTTACAAAAAATTTTACTTTCGATTTCGCTTGTTTTTTTTTTCTTCACAGCGCTTCACGTCGTCGTCGTCGTCGCCGTCGCTATGTTTGTGTGCAGTCACCAAAATATCGGTAAATGTATGCGCAAAAAGAAATGAAATGCACGAGGTTGTCGCGTGCAAAAAACTGACGATCAACGTGTCGTTTGCAATGCACTCAAACCGCTAATGTGCAATGGGCTTCTATGCGTCTGGCTTCTGATCCAAGTTTACGTTATTTCACGCACTTAAGCTTCGTACTTCTCGCAGCGAAATTTTCGTATGCAAAAAAAAAAATCAGTCACCGCCGTATGTATGATCAACGCATGCGTCAACCCTGGCGTACCAAAAAAACCAGCCGGCATATAATGATGCCAGATCGTCGATAGAACGCAGTGGTAACACTGCTTACACTGCGTGTCCCTCATGCTTACAGCAACTCTGCAATAGCAACTCAAAATTAAACCGCGAAGTTAAATTTTATGCGCATAAAAGCTTAAAAAATAAGTAAAAAGGCCAAAGTCTGTTATGCCTTGCCTGTCGAAAGCACCAATATATCGCTCAGCCGGCTAGCTATCGGCTCAGGGGTAGTTCGACCGCGATATATTGGGCGGCAAGTTAACAAAAAATTTGTATTCTTTTATAAATAAAAAAAAACAAATATTTCATCAACAATATTACATCAACCCAGTCCGCTCGCTGCTGTGTTGGCTGTGTGGATGTTTTACAGCCTGCGTGTCCCTCCTTCCTAGTGATTCCTCCCTCCCTCCCTTCCCCTCCACGCTAGCTATGACAATTGCATTCAAATTAGCAACTACAAAATTGAAATCTTTCTTAAAATTAATTTTGTGTTGCTAACCATTTAAAGAAAGAGGCTTTCTACTAAATATGTAAATGCAGCAAAATATCGTTACAGTTTCTATACGCTAGTGTTGGAAAAATTAAAAAAGCTGTTACTACACGCCAGAGCTGGAAAACGCAACACCACACATGCATTTCCGTTATATATGTATATATTCAAAATTGCATTGTGAAAGGAATAAATGAATATTAAATAATTTGGTTGTTAACACCCGCAGACAAGGATAAAGATCAGTCAGTTCAGTTGAGGACTTTCACTATGCGTCTTGTCCTGACCATCAACGGACTTGATATCAACAGCTGAGTTCACTTGCTTACTAAATACAAAAGTGTGATACTGTTTGGCCAATTGGGCGCAATTCAGCGACTCACCGCCACATTGGCGATAACAGGCAATTAGTTGTTGCTCCATCAGACCAATATCGGCCGTGCACTCATTGGCCGTTGCCCATTTAACGGGCTGGCCAAACAGGCTGTGCACATGGGCTACCATCTTGCTAAATTGCAGCTCCTCCATTTCTGTTGAACGACGTGACCAGGTTGTTGCAATGTCCATTTGGTGTTGCTTGCACGTTTGTGTCTTGCATGGTGCATGCTGGACGTCAATTGGGCTGCAATTCTCACAGGTAGCTGGAGGGAGAGTGGGCACGGCAGCGGCAGCGGCAGATTTCTTTCGATTTGTTGCATTCTCGACACGCTCCAATACATCCCGGCTTATCTGAAACAAGGATGTATTCGACATTTGCACGGTATGCGGCTTGCTGTTGCCGGCGCCCATATCTAAATATCGTTCAAAATTCGTTTCAAATTTTTGTGTTTCATCTAAAAAAACAAAATGAAAGGGAATAGATTCGGTCTGGCTAACTAGAAAGCAATTTTTGTAAATTACAAAATATTATATATGTATATACCATTATCCATGTCGTCAACATGAATGCTTTCAAGTTTTTTAAAAATTAAATTAGTTCCCGAGAGAGAATCTTATCTAAATTGCGAAATTGCAAAAGGGTTTCTGAGACTGCCTGCATAGGCATCGGCAAGGAAGACGGCAAACACGCTAATTGGATGGCAGAGCAGCTTGCTGGGAATGCGAAACACCTCGTTGGTCCTCTTGGGCAGCTCGGTGCCATCGGTTGTCTGGCTTGTCTCGTCCTGCAGTTGTGTGTTCATTTGTATTTAATAATTTACTTAATGTCAGCCAAAATCAGTCGACATAAAAAATAAATTACATTAATTTAAAATATTACGATTGAAGGATTTTTCATTTAATGTGTTGAAATATGTTTGAATTTCGCAGCAACGATTAATACTTAAGTATCGCTATATCGATAAGTATCGAAGATCTGGTCACACATGAATTGTCTTATTTCTGCGTTGTATTTTTTCTAAGTTCAAAAGTTGCTCTCAATTCTTTAATAAGTAAACACGCACTCGCGCATAATAAAGATAATCCATAATCAGAAACGGCGCTTAACTCTTCATTTTTCCGCGTCATTTACAACATAATGTTTAACTTTGGGGATATATATATGTATATACATAGATTTTTGTAAGTTCACTTTATTTTTATACTTTATAAATACAAGTGTAGAAACGTAAATGAATACATTTAATTTGCATGGATGCCATGCGTACAGCTCGCTTCTCGAGAATAACCAAAACTAATATATAAAATAAATAATACTAATAAGCAGTTGTATCCAATTCTTAAAATACAATAATGATAATACAAAAGATCCTTTCTTGCTAACGGCACTGTTGGTACTGACATATTTGCACAGTTATCGATATATTTATGTTAGTGTAGCGATTGCGATTGTCGAATGCTTTCGACGAGTGCCGCAAAATTCGTATATAGTGGATTGGTGCTAAAGTAGAGACCGATGAGCAATTTGAGGTGCGCCGACGTCAAGGGATACTTAGCGGTGGGCATAATAACGATAGCATCAATATTGCATGCATACTTGGACATGTTTTGCATTTGCAGGTAATTGCAAAAGGCCGCCGCGCACTTGGCCATGTGGCGGATGAGTATTTGTAATTGAGTATTCGAACTGAGTTCGGCGGCAACAATCGAATTCATATCGAACACAATCAGTTGGGGTCGGGGCAAACAATCGAACAGCTCGATTATATGACGCGGTGCGCTCTCTATCTCTTTCAATGCAACAATGCTCATCCAGCGCTCCATGCGAGCTAAGGAGCGCGGCTTCTCCATTGTGTCCACCAGATACAACATTTCGCAGTTCTCTGTTAACAGCAGCACCTTCTTCTCATTCTGCACACAATGCTCGCACAACTGCAAGAAATTGGCCAATGAAATTTTGAGATTAGACGAGCATCGTTTAAAGCCAAACTGATGCTCACCTTCAGCAAATGGGTACTGTATTCGAGATTAGACGCCAAATATATGTGATATCTGATCAGCTGGAAATGTTTTATATTTGTTGGTATCACATAAATTGCATCTCATTTAGTACTTACATCGTCATCTGCATTGTGCTGCATATCCGTTGTATTTTAATCTGTCTCTTTGATCATATGCACACTTACAATCTAGAGTTGCAGCGTTGTCACATTAACATGCCGATTTTTCGATAGTTTAAGTGTAGTTAACGATATCCTTATCGGTATTTTTGCTGAGCCCCATACAATTGAAAATGTATTTTACAGCACTTATTAGTGTGCACTGTTATATTTGCTGACAGCTTACAGCTGTGAGTTGCTAGATTAAAATAAATTATACATTTCAAGTTTGTTAATTTTAGCATCACGAAATTGTTAACAACATTAACATTGCATTCAAATAATTGAATTAAAAACCACCCAAGACATAACATTCAATCCGTGGTGAAATTTTTGCGAGCACTCATTTTGAATTAAGTTCAAACGAGTAAATAACATGGCCATTCTGAGTATAACAGAGCTAAGTGTAGTGCTGTAAATGACTGACAGTCGAGCGTACTTACTCAAGAGCGGAGCAACCGGGATAGATATACAATACAAAAAAAGAGCGAAACAACTATATGTGAACTATCGCACCGTGCCGACGAACGAAAGAGCGCACAAAGCGTAATGTGCAAGAATTGAAAAAAATCATCAAGTATAGAGGCCAAAAGCAAACGCAGCAGTTGGGCGATTTATAATCATTTTTAATAAATAACCAAAAGAAACGCATGCTAGCTGCTTAAAAACAGGCAATTGAATGCAAGCGCTGAACAAATTGCGGTAAGCTAAACTGCCAAACCGAACAGCGAACAGCAAATTGCCAAAAAATCCAAAGAAGCGACGACGACGACGACCAACAGCCACAAATACACACATACACCGACACACACACCACGCACACAGTCAGTGAAAAAAGTGCAAACCGCGAGCGCTTTTGAGGCGTTAAACGCAGATCAGCATCGAAGAAAACTGGCAAGAAGAAGAGTTATGCATGAAGAATTAATTGCAATTCTTACTGCATCCACATGCTGATGCTTGCAACATTCAGTAAACGGTAAACGGTAAACGGCACACTTGCCGACGACGGCTGCGACACACACACACACGCATATATATAATACATATATACAAATACACTCGCAAATACAGTAAAACACACACACACTCATACAGAGACAGAGACACGCACACATACAAATAGACACCCGCGCGTTCCGTAGCTGGAGCGGAGCAAGGAGTCTTGGGAAGAGGAAGAGGAGTGTGGAGCGGAGAAAGAGGCAGCCAGGCAGCGCTGCATTATCTGCCATTATCTTGCAAGAAGAAGAGGCAGAACGCAGAAGAAGAAGCAGAAGCACGAATAAGGAATAAGCAAATAGCCCAAAAGGGGGAACAGCGCGGGTGTCCACAAGCTGATGCCACTACTGGAATAACAATAAAATTAACAGCAACAACAATAACAGCAGCAGCAGCAACAACAGCAATCAACAAGAGAAGCGTATTGGCGAAAACTTTGCATTGATGGTAATGCATGCTAGAAAACCGCAGCGAATGAACGATGGGTAAATTACAAATTGAATAACATACACAATAACATAACATGCATAATAACATTTACAGAGGCTTAGTTTGTGCCAACATCCTAGTTTAATGCATGCACACGCATACAAATGTAAATGCAAAAGTATGTGTGTATGTCTATACATGACATGTAAAAAACTTAAACGACAACTTTTGTTTACATATACATATACACACGAGCACACACACCTATGCCAGCATAACTTTATCGTTTTTGTTGGATATTCATTGGAAACTGTGTTTTTTTGTTGTTGTATAGTATTATTGTTGTTGTTGTGCATTAACTAATATCCAGGCATTTAATAATGCTTTAATGTAAGATTGTAATCATAGAAACTGTTATTTTGTTGTTCTGTGCTCGTCTCGCTTAGCGCACCTTGTCTCATTCTCCTCTCCTCTGCTCTCCTTTGTGGATAATGTTAAGTTCTTCAACATACTTGATTGTCCTCTCACTCGCACTCTCACACACTCTCAATAGGTCTGCTGCCTCTCTGTCGTTTACCGTTTACCGCTTGCATTTCGCTACGGTGTTGAAAATGTTCTTTTTGAATAATAATTTATTTATATTCGAATCCAACTCAATTTGTATGTAAATCTTAATCTTAATAATAATATGCGTGTAGTTATAATTGTCAACCAGTTGGATTCAGACGACAATTTTAATGAAGCGAAACCAGTGGAAAGCTATTATATTTCCGAAGGGAGCAGGATAAAATAAATAAGGAGACTGTTGATGATGAACGGATCAGATTATAGTTGAGATAGCGCCGACGTTATCGTTTAACGACAATATAGGAGATATTTTAGAGAGTATTATTGAGGAGGCTGGTAATTAGGGCGTGTCTGGGTGCTATACTAATCTAGAACTGGCAATGAAGGAGTGCAAGGATGCGATAATGAGCATAACATCAGAATCATAATTCAGATGGCGACAACGATGTCGATGCCGATAACGATAACAAGGCTGAAGTTGACGATAACGACAACGATGACGATGACAAAAAATTGAGGTGTTAAATCATTACCAACATTGGCAAACATAAAAACATGAAATTTTTAAATAAATACATATTCCATTCATTACTTGTTGCTTAAAATTGCACGATTTTTTATTACACCTGCTTATTTACTCATATACTACTTTTAATTAACAACTATTTGAATAACAATTGATTAATGCTGTGTGTTTTTATTCTATTTGATTTGCAGGTACTTTGAGAAGCATACCAGTCACACATCCTACCAGGTGAGAGCCTTATGATGATTGATTCCCCTTGATTGCCAAATTAGAAAAATCGCCATACCAAAAAAAAAGAAACACCTACCCATCTGAGACCCAAAATCTTTAGCTAAACTACTAATAATCAAACGTAGTCTTTTGTCAGCCATTTAGTGTTTTACTTATTTCGTTATTGTTTTTGTATTGTATGTTGTTGAAGTTCTTTGTAGATCATTTGTAGTCTCATATTTGATGTATTTATATTGTGTGGAGATATACGGAGATATTATTTCATTTGTTTGATCCATGATCTATGATATATGTATGTGCTGTAGTTGTGTGTATTTGTCTGTATTTAGAACTGACGCAACTTTCATTTATATATTATTACCCCCATTTCCAACCCATTTCCGTATTTTTTTGGGCACGCGGCATTGCAGCGAATCAAACGAACTGATCTAACTAACTAATAACTACACATAATTAGAGTAACTTTTGGATAGTGCCTCAAGTCGATTAACACTGGAGATAACAATTCCCCATTCAAATTCTAAATCGAAATCGTAAACGAAATCGTAAACGAAATCGAAATCGAATATCGAAAACGCAAATCGAAACGAATTAAAATTAATAGAACGCTAGAAAAATATCAACACAATTTCTTTTTTTTATTATAAATGCTTAAACTTAAAACAGAAATGTTGAACGAACTTCCAATTGCCAGACCAAAAACGCAAAAGCAATAAAACAAATTAACTTCACTCACTTTAATTAAGTACAAAACGAATAAAAAAGTTAAAAAACAAAACAAAAAATCAACAAAAGTAGCCTTAAATTCGGATCGAATCGAACACAAAACTCGCATACAACTAAATAAATAATTAAATAAACAAAATTAATTAAAATAAAATAAATAAATAAAAACAACAAACACGAACGTGCCTAAGCCATAAACAACAACAATTAAAATAACTAAAAAAACAAAACAAAATATAACAGGAGCAAAGGGAGGAAAACAGAAAACAGGCAGACTGACAGATTGACAGAAAAATATACATACATAAATAGAAAACGTTTAAAGGAAGCCACAAATTTCACACTGCATTGCCTGAGCAACATTGAGGTGTTGCTGCTGCAACAGGCAGCAACCATAACGGCAACAACAACAGCAACAGCAGCAAGGACAACGACGGCGGCAACAACGAGGCGACAATTGAGGAAGCCGCGTCCACGCGGCGGCGGCGGCGGCAGCGGCAGCGGAAGGACGAGCACAACACCAACGCCGAGTGGCAGCAACAACAGCAGCAACACCAGCAGCAATAGCAACAGCAGCAGTAGCAGAAGCAACATGGCCCTCGATTTGTCGCTGCTGAGCAACAGCAGCAATAATATCAACAACAACCACAACAATAATAATAATAACAACAATAACATTTGCAACAGCCATCACAGCAATAAAGTTCATCATGCAACTGCCACAATGTCGGCCTCAGTCGGAATTTGTCGCGTTGATGTAAGTAATTATAATAATAATAACAACAGCAACAAGATCAAAGATCAACAAACATTAAGCAGACGTTAAATAAAGTGGACCGAAATGATTAAACATTTTTTAAATGCAAATGCAATTTGAATTTAAGCACATTTCACAAAAAACGCAGAGATGATAACAACAACAAAAACAACAGCAAAGACAACAACAACAACAACGGCAGCAACTGCAACAACAACAATTGCGACTTGCAACTTGCAACGTGTTAATTTAGAGCCAAATGAAAAGCAAAACAAATAAAAAACAAAATTCACTTTTGATATTGTTTACGTGTTTTATGTTCGCTTATGTTTCGTGTTGCCCATAATCAGCAAACCCCCCACTCTCCTCTTCCCTTCCCCCTTTGCCCATCCCTATACCCCGTTGAACCAACAACCACAAGCAGCAGACACACACAAACACACACTCAACACACACACACACAACACACATTTTCAAAATTTTATTGAACAACAATAAAAACTATTAACTCAAAAATCCATTTGATTAGCAAAAAGCGCAAACAAATCATTTGTAGCTATATTTTGTTTATTTGTAGTTTTTTGTTTATGTTTTTCACAACCCCCCGACCATCAACCCCAAACCCGCCAACCCCCCCAGAACAAAAAAGAAATCCCATTTTTAATTGGTAAACAACAATAACAAGCTTACAATTAACAAGCATATAACAATATTAACAGTAATAACAATATCAATATAACCAAAGAACAAAAATATATTCTGCGAATTGTTGTGTGTGTGTGTGTGTGTGTGTGTGTGTGGGTGTGTGTGTGCGTGTGTATTGTAATACTTATTTTAATGCCAAAATTTGAATTTCGACAGAGTTCAAAGTACAGCAGTTCAAAGCGCGACTATGAACGCGATCGTTCCTCCAATTATCGCGATCGTGACATCTCACCTGGCGCTGGAGGCGGCGGCGGCGGCAACGGTGGTGGAGGCGGCGGCAGTGGTGGCGGTGGAGGCAGCGGCGGCGGCAACGGTGGTGCTGGTGCACCACTAAATAATGGCAACAGCTATCGATCACAGTCACCAGACATAGATTCACCATCGTCTCGATCGCATGATCTGCGCGATCGCAACGATCATCGCAGCAGTGGTGGTGGTGGTGGTGGCGGCGGCGGTGGCGGTGGCGGTGGTGGCGGCGGTGGTGGTGGTCGTGGTGGCAGCAACGAGCGCTACAGTTTCTTACAAAAGATGCGTGAACGGGATCGCGATGCCTACAAAAAGGATAAATATTCCGGTAACAATTGCCAATTCAATTGCCTAAAACTTCATTTAAATACAATTATTTAATTTGCATTTAGATAAACGTGATCGGCGGGGCAATGATCGCGACTCGGAGTCATCGTATCGCACGAACCACGACAGGGATCGTCGTGGCGGTGGTGGTGGTGGCGCTAAGCTCTGCTCGTCGCGGGACAACGATAAACGTTCTGGTTCCGATGATCGGGATCGTGAGCGCGAGCGTGATTTGCGCGACAAACGTGACAGGGGCACCGATCGGGACAGGGACTTGTACAAGAAGGACAAATATGCAGGTGTGTCTTCTGGTTATAATATAAAAAAATATATATATATATAAAGAGCTGCAACTATCTCTTATTCCATATTATTTCTGCTTTATTCGATTCGATCACAGACAAACGCGAGCGCAGCGATCGCGGAGAGCGTGTGGCGCGCTATGGCGACTGGAGCGAGCATGTGAGCTCCTCTGGTAAGTGGGCCCAAATACCAAGGCTAAACCTCATCTTGAATGCTAAACGATTTTCTTATTTTATATGCGACAGGCAAAATGTATTACTACAACTGCAAAACTGAAGTCTCCCAATGGGAGAAGCCTAAGGAATGGGTGGACAGAGAAAGGTAAACCAAACCACATCAAAAGACTCAAATTTTGAACCCTTGAATAAGAATCAAAGCCATCAAAGGACAACTTACTATTCAGAGAGAGAGAGAGAGAGACGAGTCGAGTCGAGTTGAGTTGAGAGAGATTCGCTAGGCGCAGATTAATCTTTTGTTGAGCATCTTTGGTCAATTAATGTGTATATATTCTTGATCGAATTTGATACAGCTTCTAAATTGTTGTTAGAACTCAGAATTGTAGCAAGAGAAAAGATTGATGTGTTACTAATTTTTGCAATAATTGTTAATAATTCATTTGGTTTTTATGATTCTTATCTAACTGATGATAGTTAAAAAATCATTTGAATTTTAGTGAGACGGAAACGAGACTAGTTTGGGCAGACACTAAGGGAGAGTTTAGAGTTCTTAAAGATTCGTTGAATGTGCCAGGCTAGGGAATTGGAATAAAAAGCAAAATTGATTCAAACTAAGACGTTTTCTTCTTGCAATTTCGTTCAGAAATTTGCCGCGTGATCAGCATCGTGAGAAGGAGTATCGCGACAAGGATCGGGACAGAGACCGCGATGATCGCTTTTCAAGATCGAGTAAGTGATAGCCAGCTGTCTAGCTAGACTCTTTGCAGTCTCAATTAATGAATGCATTTTTCTCTGACAGCATACAAACATTCCAATTCATCGCGCAGCAATTCACGACTGAGATGGAATTACGACAACGATGGTGGCCCGCCCAGCCATCGAAGGCGTTTGGATGGTGAGCAGCAGCAGCGACAAGCAGCAGCAGCACCATTTAATTAATTGTTCATCTTGAACTAATGTTTTAAATTGATTGCGCAGGTCGACATAACGATAATGCTGATATGGATATCAGCGGCGACTCAACGCCCACCTCGGAGGCCAGTTATTCGTTAAGCGGCACGCCTACAACACATGGTGGCAGTGGCGGCGGCGTTGGTGGTGGCGGTGGTGGTGTTCAGTCCAACGAACAGTCGTCAATGATGCCACAGGGGGCATTAAGCAATGCACTGCCACGACTGGCCTCCCACCCAAACTCCAGCGCAGTGGTTACGCCAATGGGCGTCGCAGGTGCTGGAGGTGCCGGTGGTGGCGGTGGAGTTGGGGGACCGGTAAGCGGCGCAACAATGCTGCCCACCAGCGGATTGGCCTCGGTGCCGTCGAGCATTGCCAACAGCAGTAGCAGCAGCCTTAGAAACTCAGTTGTCGGCCACATTGGCTCAACGTCCAGCGTAAGTGTGGCCCAATATGTTATATATAATATACAGCTGAGGTCAAATGAATAGTAGTTCGCTGAAATGTCTTGCAAAATGCTTGAAAAGTACTTAAAATATAGCTGAGAAATTATGAAAATTTGATTTGAACACAAGCAATCATTGTGTAAGTAATAAGTAAACATGAAAAGTTGGCATAGCCATAAAGTGAAATAACAACAAAGATGAAAGATGAAAATGTATTATTTTTATATTTATTTGTATTAAACTATTATTTAAATTTATCATTATCAGTAGTGGAATAATAGTGAAGTTTTCTCAGTTTTCCCTTTTTAAACTACATTTAGTATTTGGAAAATAATTGTATTTTAAACCATGCCTCGATGAGAAACCAATCACTTTTTGTTTTTGCAGAATTGAATTGATTTCTCCATCATATTGAAGATTTCGAAGAGGTCTCGATTTGATCGCCATAAAAGGAGTATTATTATTTAAAAAAAAAATGCTTTGAGATGCGCCACTACTATTATTTTGACCGCAACTGTATATAGTTAACTCTCTCCCTCTCCCTCTCTGTCTCTGGCTCTCTTTCTAAATTATATATCTGTCGTGTTGTGCAGACAACTGTGCCAACGCTGGCGAATCAGGAGCAGCATCATCCGAACTCGAATTCGTCTGTGGCGGGTAGCAAACTGCTCAGCGGCGGCGTTGGCGGCGTTAAGGATCAGCAGACGGCGCTATCGATCCGACAGAAGCTACACTTGGCCCTCAGCGGTTTGGATGTGTCGCATCATCACATCAGCAGCAGCAGCAGCAGCGGCAGCGGCTCCATAGCTGATGTCAATCATGCCTACAATACGGTCAACAATGTGACTGCCAGCCTATGCAGCCTGAGGTAAGCAAATCAACCATAACCATAACCATAACCATAACTATAACTATAACTATAACTATAACTGAAACTATATGTTTACAATTAATAATCATCAATATTGATACACAGAGATAACCAACACAATTCGCCGCTGTGCATGCCGCATTCTGCTGCCCATCACAGTCTGTCGCCGTCGCTGAGCTATGCAAAGAGTCCGATACCAACGATTGTGAGTCACACGAACAATGTGAATGCCGCCAGCAGCAACAATGCTTACACCTGCAATGCACCGTTTGGCCTCAAGACGGTCGATGGGATTGCTGTTGGCGTTGGCGTTGGTGTTGGCGTCTCCTCCTCCTCATCAGCAAACGCGGCGAATGCGTTGGCCAATTGTAATGCTGCCATCGTTGGCGGCGGCAGCGGTAGCAGCAGCAACAACAGCAGCAGTAACAACAGCAATAATAGCAGCGGCAGTAGCTGCAGCTTATCGGGTCTGGGCACTGTCAGCGGCATTAGCGTCATCACCTCCATGGGCAGCAACAGTCTGTGCGGGAGTCAGTCAGCGGGCGGTGAGGGTCCGCCGACGCCCACACAGGAACTAGATTTAAGTGGCGCACTTTTGGAGCAACACCAGCAACAAATGGCAGCGGCAGCCGCAGCTGCCGCAATGGCTGCCGTTCAAGCAACGCAACAGGCAGCGTTGCAGCAGGCTCAACAGCAGCGCAAACGTAAATTTCACTTACAATTACACTTACAATTATTTTTTTTGTAGTTTCAGTTAATTAATACTTCATTTTTTGTCTTTCGCACAGTTGATGGCACCGGTTCGGGCACTTTGAGCACGCTGCAGAGCTGTGTGGCCTCGGTACAGGCTGGAAATCTGCGCGGCCCCGAAATATCGCCCAAGTTGGCCAAATACTTTCGCGCTGATCTAATTGCGCACGTGACCAACTGGCAGGCGGAGGTGCTGGAGCGACAGGTGAGTTATCGCCCGGCAAAGATAACAATCGGTACTAATTCGGATAGAATTAGCTGATTATATGGGCTTTTCTTGGTAGTCTGTGGGTTTTTCTTTATGTTTCCTTTATTTTCTAATCGGATCCAAATTCATGAAAATGTTCAGAAAGTCACCCAAGAGTTGCATTTGACTAATTAACAATCAGCAGCAGTTCCTAATATTTATTCGGTTATTTATTTATGAACTGTCAAAAAAAGTATTATTAGCAAGGCCTTCAAATCGGGGAATAGTTACGAGCAGAGCTATCTTATTATTTTTGGCCGGGTGTCTTGTGTTTTTGGAATATTGTATATGATAAATTAGAGCTTTTTATATATTCTGTTTGGAGCCTAACTGTTGGCGTCGTATAATGTTATGATTCTAAGAGAATGGCCGCTAATCTTTGCCTGTCTATCTGTGTCTGTCAGGCGCAGAAGTGCTGCGAGGATACACATCTGCTTGGGGACATCACCTGCACACGGATATGCGCTGAACTGAAATGTGCCCGCAGTTTGGTGCGCACCACGGAGATCAATGCTACGCTGCAAGAACAAAAGTGAGTTGCATATATATATATATATATATATACATATACACAATATAAATACAAATACATATATATATATATAATATATTTTTTGTTACAGAATCATGTATCTGCGCCAGCAAATCCGTCGCATTGAGGAGTCGAAGACTCAGAACGCTTTTATGTCGGACGATACTTAGGATCAGGAGCAGGTTAGGCTGCGCGTGCATCGCAAGCTGTCTGTCAGGCTCAAAAAGAGCCCACTTTGGCGCAGCTGATGATATTGATAGTCCCCCTGCCCCTTAAAATTTTTACTCCCCCCCTTTAAATGCTGGAGCAGATCATCAAACTAAGAGCTCATCATAATAAGAATATGATGATGGGATGAGCAACAACAACAAGGGGGCGGCAGGGGGCAGGACAATCACACGTGCATCCTGCCTTGTTGACGACGGCGGACATTCTCCTCTCGGTGGTTGACTGTGGCAACAACGGGGCAACTGTGCTCGTGGCAGGCAAACAGTTGCCCCGCCAAATGGTCAACGACGGCAAACAGTAGAGCAGCGGCAGCAACAGCAACAGCAACAGCAAACAGAAACAAACAAAAACAAACAGAAACAACCAACACGGACACGATGATAATGATAATGATGATGATGAGAAGAAGAAAAAACACAAAAACCTAAAAGATAATTTATAATTAGCAATGCGTAATTAATAACTTAAATAGGCAAATGAAGCGCAATGTAAATATTGTGCTTATTTTGCTTTTATTTAAAAACAACAACAACAACAACTCCAGCAACAACAACAACAACTCCAGCAACAAGAAAAACAATTAAGAAACAACACCAATAGCAATAACAATCGCAACAATGTTGTAAAACTAATTTAAAACGGAAGAGACTACAGACAAAAACAAATTCAAATAAACAAAAAAACGAATTGCAACAAATTTCAAAAAATTCAAGAAGCAATACGAAAGAAGCCTTCTCGTATCGAATTGAAGAAACAACAAAATAACAAAATTGAAACCAAAACACCAACAAAAAAAAACAAAAAAAACAACTAATAATAAAAGAAAAAAACAAAAGATAAAGGAAACCAAGTCAACCTAGTATACTCAACTGCAATAAAATGCTACTTTAACTATATATATATATATACATATATACATATATAAATATATATATATATGTATATATATATACATAAATAGAGTATATGAAAAATGTATATTTACAACGTCAAACAAGTGTGTGGCTGCCGGGAAACGATGGACTCGATAAATCCCCTTTTTTCACTCGAAAGAACTAAACAAAAGAAAACAACAACAAAACAAAAACAAAATACAAAAAAGAATTATTGTTATAGAGACAGAGAGTGATAAGGAAAGGAGGAGTACGCGCGCGGGTAAGGAACTGGGAATATGTGTTCCACACGCTTAGCCTTCATAATATCCGCAGATGAAAACCGTTAGTAGCAGGGGTATTCTATTTGGCAGTCTCAAAGCCTTTTTGTATGTGCAAAAAAAAAAACAAAAACAAAAGAAAATTGTTAAACTTTGAAGACGTCGTTTTATCTATATACCAAATACAAATTTTCCAACTGGTTTTTTATAACAATATTGCATATGTGTCTATGAAAGAAAAGACGGTTTTGATTGCATTGCGAGTGTATTCATTTGTTTTATGTTTTGGTTCTTTGCTGGCGCTTTTTTTTGTGGCAAAGTGTGCTGCTGCAATGGAACATGGACATGGACCACACAAGCGATTTTTGTTTATGGATTGTAAATGACCGCTAATTTATACAAATATGTCCTCATTAAAAAAAGAAGGAATATCAAAGCTCTACAATAAAAAACAAACACACTCTCACACACACATCCACACACATCCGCACACGCACATACACCTTCCCGAGAGCGCCTATTCGCTTGGGCTTCATTTCTAGTAGCTTCTTAGTTTTAATGCGAAACTGTATTTATTTTGTTCTTCAAATTGAAAATTGTATGCAAGCCTTGTTTTTTACGCATTATTATTAAAATTTTTTTTTTTGATAAATTAAACTAGAAATTATAAAATATATATATATATATATATATATTAAAAGAATATACATGCATATACATGTGTGTATTGTGTATGGAGATCATTTTTCTTATTTAAGCAACTGAATGAAATGCAAAAAGAAACGTTGAACAACAACTAACACAGCACGCGTGTGTAAGAAATTTATGAGTTTTTAATTTAAACATGTTTAAAGTGAAGCAGAGGAATGCAAAACAAACAAACAAACAAACAAAAATTATATAAAACAAGCAAGCAAATTTAAAAATATAAATAAATATAAATAATAATAATAATAATAATAACTACTGTAGATATACATATAATTAAATACAATGGTACATATATAAATATATTTAAATACAAAAAGAAAGTAAAAATTAAAATTTATATTATTTAGCTAAGCGTCAAAAACCGAAAAATATAAAAACTTTTATGATTAAAGCGATTTTAATTGGGTTGCATCATTTATCGATAAGGATGAGAATTTCCCAAAAAGGATCATAGAAGGATACACATTTTTTGGGCACGCTCAAAGAAAAAGACTTGTCAAAAATGACACAAGAAATAATGAAAGAAATCAAAAATTCCGGCCTAATTGCCTTCAAGCCACCGAATATATATATATATATATATATATTGTATGGGTTCGTCGGTCCATCCATGGATATCTTAGGGGTGTTACTAGTAACATACTCTCGAAATTTGGTGACTAGCTTTCAGATTTCTTGGGCCAATGTTTCTTGGGGTGGCAGGTGTGGGCGTGGTCTGACAATGTATGTGCCGATCATTGAAGCAGGTTACCAGCAAGAAACCTGCCTAGTTTGGTGACTTTATCTTTATAAAAATGTGGAATATATGCGGACTTATCGACTTATACTTTCCGAACTATCGGCATTGGCGATTATGGGCGTAGCTGTGGGCGTCACCATACATTTTCTTATCGACTTTGTAATATTCTTAGCAAATTTAACGGCTCTAAATCAAATATATGCCGATCTTTGGGGACTGTAGCTTTAAAATGTTGGAAGATATGATGCTTTATCGATTTGCGATGATCGTTTTGATCGATTTCTTAGTCTCTTAGTGGACGTAGCACTCCAATTTTTATACTTTATCTGTGCCGGGCAGAGACCAGTATATTTTCCAAGTTTCAAGTCTCTGTCTCTAAAAAGTTGCTTTCATACAGACGGACGGACGAGCGGATGAACGGACAGATAGCACTCTGATGACACATACTATGATATGTTCGGTCAAGTCTAATTAGGCATGACAAAGCGGAACGGAAATCTAATAATGCTGCGCCTAATATCATTAGGCATACTTTATCAAGGAATTGCAGCTGGCACAGCTGGCACTAGCTGCCACAGCCGGCACAGCCGCCACAGCTGCCACAGCTGCCACATGAAACTAGTCAGTTGGCATTCAGACCAGCTAGAAAGCTTTCGTCTCAGTCAATCGAACTCAACGTTTTAAGCTGCAAGCAAAAGCCAAAGTAGCTTCTACTTTTGCCGGCACGACAGAGAAGAGAGAGAAGAGGAGAGAAGAGAGACTGTAAGAGAGCAAGCTAGCGCAACAGCAAGCAGTTAACTCAGCAGACATTGTGCAGAGCAGCGAATTCGCTTGCTTCTCCCAATGAACACACCGAATGAACACACACATACACACACACACACACATACACACACACACACACACACACATACGGACACGCATGCGTAATACCGATGTTGTGTTTACGCACCCAGGCTGCCCCAAGTCCACCCCCCTGCTGAGCTGAGCAGTTGGCATCTGCGGCCTGTCAGAGGACACCGAATGCCAACAAGTAGCAGTTCAGCATTGACATCGCCAGCGTTCGCTTGCCTGGTTGGTTGTCTGCTTGCTTTGCTGGCTGGGCTGATGGCATTCTAGTAGTAGCAGTAGTAGCAAGTAACAATTATAAATGCCACACGAAAATCACGAAACGACGAATAACGCAAAAAGCGAATTGCGAAGCGCCTTTTGAATATTGTAACGGTTAGTTTGTGAAAAGTGCCACAAGGGCTTTGAAAAACTACGTATTTTCTGTGTTGTGTTTCGTGTTTTCTCGTCTTTTGTGAGTGTCTGTAAGTGTTTTGTTTATTTTCTATATTTTTTTTTGTTTAGTCTAGTGCAAAAGGGAATTTGTTCAGTGGACACAGAAACTCGTGTAAAGCAAAAAAAAACAAAAAACACTTTTATCATAATTAACCAAAGTACCAAAGGTAAAAGCGGCGAATAGGCGGTGAGTACTCAATTCCCAGTCCAAGTTCAAAAAATGAGCTTCTATCGAATTACTTTTGCAGCTTGTAGACTGTTGTGAATCCTTTGAATGCACCAAAAATATTTTTTGAATACGTGCAATAATACTTTTTGTTCCAAAAGGTCATAATAAGTAGTACTTAAGTGAATTGTGAGGTGGTTGAGTCAAGATTATAATGTTCACTGTGTCGATTCTCAGTCATCGTTTAATTTGTTCAAAATGAGTATTTTATATCGAGTGCAAGTTGAAATACAAACCTTAATTCAGATTAAACGTTCTGAATGGTCAGCATAACAGTTTTAGTTTAAAAATTATTGGATTTTTCGAATTCCTCTTGCGGTTTACAACAAATGCATTTTCAATTTCAAAACAGTCGTCAGCAGAAACTGACTTTGAGCAACAACAAAAAGAGTCTATATAGATTTTTAAATGCGACAAATAGCATGTCCTTGATGTCCTTGTCCATTAGCACAGATTTAATTTTCTATATTCGCAGCTAATTTTAAATAAGGAGTTACAAAAAAGAAAAGCGAATCCTTGTCGCGTTCTCCAATACACACGAGGACGCCCCTTCAAAGGATTCCACATGATTTGTATCCTGCCAGTTGATTTTTTGCTCTGTTTTCTGTACAAAAAAAAAAAAGAATACCCAATAAAAATTTGTAAAAAGGGGGTAGCTTGATGCTGTGCAGAAGGAAGCATCCCTGACTTCATCAGGTAATATAAATTCTTGATTAGCATCCTAGATAATTTAGGATATGTGGAACTTCTCATATATCAATCACATTATAATCGATAATTTGATATCGATTAAAATCGTTAAGAAGTAGTGACAAACTTAATTGAAAATTTGATATCAATATACTTTGGCATCATATTGATTGAGTTTCACATTGTACGATTTGGCTACAGGGTATCAAACAAGTTGAACTCTCTCCACTGTTATACATATGAATATATATACATTTATTTATTGTGTTTTGGCTCCTCCGTTGTCCTTTTGGCTTGTGCGCTTTATGCATTTTTGGCGCTAACAAAATCGCTGGCACTTAAAAATGGCGGGCACCAAAAGCATTTGACGTTTGCCAATGTTGACAATTTGCATTGCCCAATGCCAACAGCCATAAATTTGAAACACAACCAAGACTCTGATACGGAAGCGGACTCGGACCCGGTCCCGGCTGGGATAGGGGCGGCTCAACCAACTGATGAAAACGAGTTGGAATTTTCTAAAGACATCAAATTAGAAATATAATCTTGATTCCGAAAAGAATGAAATTTTACAAAACATAATTTCTTTGCATATATATAAAAAAAGAGAGTTTTCATTGTTCAGAACACATTCTTGATGCAAGATAATTATTTTTAATTTTGTGTTGAAATTCCATATTTAACTCCAGCAATTTGCTTCTGAATGCCTTTTGCATATAAGAACTGATGTACTTGGTATGCATTCAATTTTGTATATTCTCAGCATTTATTAACAACTGTTTACATTCAACATGACTCATCAAATATATATGTGTGTGTGTGTGTGTGAGTGTACTAATGTTGTAAGTATGTAAATTAACCCTCTCTTAGAATATAGACTTAATAGTGCACGATTTCCATACTCGTGCATACAAATTGAAAATTACAACTTAGCAGCTTCTGCTCAGATTTGAAATAATTTCTATTCACAGATTTGTAAGAAATGCTGCCACATTTCTAGACGCAACACTGAATAAATCGAATAAGAAAAGCAACCAAGAAAATATGTATTAATAAAAGTATACAGCATATATCTGTGCTATTATTCATTTCATTTGAACAACAAAATGACTTGCAAATGATTTAAACGAAAATAAATATTTGCATTGCTGTGAAGAGCATTCAAAAATATTAAAGGAATAACAAGCTGAAAGCTCTCTTAATATTTACAAAAACGAACTATTCTTTTCAGAATCTGTGTACTGTATACACAGGATCAATTGAGTCCCAAACATTTTTAATTAACTCCTCTTCGTGCTAATTTTGTTTTGGGTGCCAAGAACAATTTTAACTAACTCGTAACAAGTTATTGCTGCCTTTTTTTTTTTTTTGGTTTGATTTATTTTTTTGTAGGTTTTTGGTTTGGTTTTCAGTTTTGACCTTGTGGTTACATTTTGTGTGCTGTTTCTTAATTTTCTTGTTTTTTTTTGTGTTTTTTTTTTTGCATTCAAATTCTGTGAATGTTTTTCATTTTCATTTGCGACTTGCGCTTGTTTTTAGATTTGTTGGTTGGTTGTTGTTTTGTTGTTTTATGGCTTGACCGGGGGTGTTCGAGGGGTTGACCTGAGCGGGCTATGGCAGCATTAGGGAGGGGCAATTAAAGGCGGCATGCGTCGAATGCGTACCGTGCAAACATTTTCGATTTGAAATTTCGAATGTGTTGTTGTGGCAACTGCACTCAATTTTTATTACCTCAGCACTCGCATTTCACTTCGGCCTATTTGCCTCCATATATATTATTATCTGATGGGGGGAAGGGAGAGTGTGGGCAGTCTCTCTAGTTAGATGGGGTTAGGGGTTAGGAGCATTCCCATTCGGCTGGACAGTGTTTTGCATAGGCCTTAGTGCGTAGTGCTTAGTGGCTTTTATATCTCCCTCTGGTTTTTTGTGTGACATAGCCTGGTCTCAACTACCTCCTCGCTCGGCCCCCTTTCTCATGGCTTGCGAACACGCACTTGCTGTTATAATTTCATTTGTGGTTTACGCAACGGCCTCTGGTAACATTAACATTTTGATTTCCTCTCGGACGCATCCACATTGGTGGGCGGGATCATGCCATGCTCAGTTCTTGCTCTGTTGTCGTTGTTGTTATTGTTGTTGTTGTTGTTGTTGATGTTTACTTCATGACTTTTGCCAATGTCATTTTGTTGCTAAATCTTTGCCACATTTGAATGAAGTCTTCGGGTCTCAGTTCTTAGCTGTTTGCTTGGCCACATTTCAATTTCATACGAGCCGCGTGACATTCTTACAAATTGCATTCCCCCCATCCCCATTCCAAGAAACAAAATATGACCAAGTGTGTATATCTAGCGAACAAAATATCAAAAATACAAAATAAAAAAATAAAAAAAAACGAAAAGGAAAAACGCAACTTCAAACATCGTCAGCAATAATCCTTGGTGATTTCAGACTTCAGGTCGCATCCACTCTCAGCTTTGGGCCATCTATACCCTCTCTCCTTTATTCTTCGTTGCCTTTCCAAGCCGCAAGCTTCCCGTTCTCAACTAGATATATATATGTATGTATATATATATATATATAAATATGAATGTGTCAGCCGTTTGCCGTGTGTTTTATGAGGGTTTATTCTAGCTTTTGGCTAAGTCTTAGGCGACAAGAAACAAAAATGAATAAAAAATGGTAGCACGGCCATGAAATCGTAGAAAGTTGATTCTGATTTTTCGTCACTGGTTTTTTATTTTACGTGTTTTGTTTTCTTATTTTTACAGTTTTCTGCATGTATTGAAAATCTATATGCGTAGACAATTTGTATCTTGCCATAGCGATAGAAAACATATTCCGATTTCTCAATAACTTTATGTCAATTTATGTAATTTCATTTGCCAACAACTTGATTATTTAACTTCCTAATCTTGAGCCTAACAAAAAATATATATACTAAAGAAAAGAGGAAGATACAAATTAATATTAGTTTTAGTAAACATTTGCAAATTTGATAATGAATCGGGTTCCACCTTGTCCCACTTCAAAATCAAAATACACTTTACTTCCGACCTTATTAGTTATTTTACGATCACATAAAACACACTCATTTATTACTTACAAGTATTTTATAGTTTAGAAGGGTATAATTAAGTTGAGCAATAATCATATGTCACAGGCAGAAGAAAACATCTTCGATCCGATAGAAAACATATATTCTTAATCAGCCTGAGTAGCCGCGTTATAAACAACAAGCCAATCTTAGGGATTATAAATTAAGATTTTTAAAATATTTTAATTGAAATATTTATGAGTCAGCACATCCAGTACATATAATGTAATCTTATTTTGAGTTTCGCCTGGCTCTTCTTACTTTGATGGCAATTTTAATGAGTCGTTTCGGCAATCTTTTCGACTTCTATTGTCAGATGCAGATATATTCAAGAGTCAACGCATTTAACCCGTTTTAGGCGCTAAACATTATCTACAATGAGGTTGGTTAATGTAGAAACTAATTTAAGTAATTTAATGAGAAATTTGGTAATAACTTTTGGCTCAGTTCATTTGCATTTGCGCTTGTTTTTTATCGTTTCTTTTTTTTTTTTGTTGTTTAAACACACTTTGATTAACTTTGCGCCTCCAGTATTATGCACCTTCCCTTCCCACACACACACGCACACACACACACGCACACACACACGCGCACACCCACACTCACACACACGCACACACACTCACACACACGCACACCCACACACAGAGAGACACTTGGTTAGCTTTGTATTGCTATCAGTCGCGTCGTGTGTCTTTTTCCCTACTGTGGAGCAACGTTTCCCCCAGCGCCAAACATATCTCACCAGCGGGAACAGTGCGTAGAGTAGCATTCAAGGATGAGTAGGCTGGAGGAGTGGACTGGCGGCCTGGTTGTTGGCAAGTATAATGTTGGATAGGTGGTTGTTGCTGTACGAGCTGGCCATATGTCACCAAGGTGCTACAATTTTATGTTTTGCAAACTTATCCCAATACTCATATATGTATACACATACGTATGCTTAACTTTGTATATATGTACATTGTATATATATATATAAATCCATATATATTTGTTTACGCATACACACACACAAGGGCAAATAACTGGACAAGTGTGCCCATTCTTCTTAAGTTCATTTCATTTTTTGTGTTTTTTTTTTTATTAGTGTTGTTTTTAGCATTTTTAGTATGGCAATTTGATTTTGTGATTCTGAATAAAATATGCTTCTGGCTTCCACTCGTTAGAATATATATATAACTAAGCCTAAACTATTTCATTTTATGGCAAGTTAGTCAGTTGGGCTCTTTAATGGTGAAACTGCCGAAATACAATTTGCAGCATTTATTTTTTGTTGTTGCCATTTTATCTACGTTTGTTCTTTAATAATAAAAAATAAAAATAAAAATGTATCTTGGGACTAATAACATTTGCCATAAAACTCAAACAATTTATGGCTTAATTATGTCAATTTTTGTATTTAAAAATAGTATAAAATGTATAAGAATCTAAGCATTCAAATTTTATATATGAAATATATACATATACAAATATATGAAATGATAAACAAATCAAAAATATATAATTATAAGATTTGGAACTTTGTGTTTTGCATTTTTAGCATGCATGTAGCAGATTTTGTCGACTCCGTTTTTTCTGTCGCATAAAATTCAATGAAGTTGGCTCCCGCAGATTTTAAATGCTTAAAAAAACACACACTTTTTGGCCTTTTAAGCCACGACTACTTTCCAAGTCGCATTTGCTATTCACGGCCGCATTTGACGGTAAATTTATGTAAATAACAAAATCACAAAATCCTTAAATTGTCATTAGCCAAGCCTTTCGAGATTTGCCCTGTGTGCTGTTTTCTTTTTATTTTCTTCCTCGGCAAGCTCCTTGTTGATTTTAGCGCTAAGAATTCAACACTCTAAACTTCGAGTTGCCAGCTTTGCATTTTTAATGCCTTGGCTTCAAAGTGGATTTCAGTTCTTGACTTAAACCAACTGAAACAGCCAAAAAATAGGCAATTCTTTTTATTGCCGCCTAATTAATTTAAAGCGCCACAAAACTGTATTCCCCAAAACGAAATTGGCAAATTGGCGATCGATTTTAATCCGGGCATGTATTTATATCATATGTGATAAATATGATGTGTATATTTTTGGTTGGAATTTTTCTTCAATCAATCGGACACTTTTTTCTTGCCTCTCAAGATATAATGTCAAAATCCAAGTAATCTTTGGAGAGCAATAGAAATTTGTTAAAAAATTGATTTAAATGCTTTTAACCAAAATGTTGAGTTTTCTCTTCTTTAGTTTTCAGAATTGGCAAACAATCATATAGTAAGCACTTTAAATATAGTTGTAGAATTTGAGAGAAGGGCAGCTGCCACACGAGATGAGTCTCTGCTGTGAGCCTGAATTTGGAGTGTTGATTGAAGCGTTGCTTAAATATGGTTGTCGTCTGTTATATCTTTGGGCTATAACTTACCTTAACTTAATTGACCGACTGGGGACTGCTATAAAGAGCAAAGATAAATGCAATAAAAACCAAAAGCAACTAGATAGAATGATTATCTTTGGTAAACCGAAGATGACATACCCTTGTAGACAGCAGTTAATCCGCTCAAATATACATCTGTGTGGAAGGAAGAACACATTTGCTGGCTGTAGCTTTAAAAATTTGGGTTATATGCGGTATTTTATAGATTTGTATCCCAATTTTAACACTATGTCTGACGCAGGCACAGACGGACAGACGGACAGACAGCTTGACAGTCATTGCACAAAACCAACAACCAACTTGTCTTTATACTTATCGGTTCGTAGTTTGAAATAAAATTATATATTTGTAATTTGCTGCATTTTGCTGCGAGGCCAGCCTTAAATTTATAATCTTTATGTGTTTATTTATGTACAATTATTAATAATATATTATATAAATAGGCATTCTGTTCAAGAAGAAGGCCTCACCTTAAATGCGTTGCAAATTTAAAAACAAAATTCAAATACACTCAACAAGGGTATAAAAAGGGGCTAACTCGAATGCCATCCGGTTTTCTGATTTTCTTTTATTCTGTGTGCGTCATGTGGTGTTGTTGTTGTTGTGTTGCTGCTGTTGTTGTTGTGTTGTTGTGTTGCTGTTGTTGTTGGTGTTGTTTGTGCGTCTTCTTATTTAACATACGTTTTCGCTTTGGTTGAAGGAGCTGTTTGCAGAGTGCGTTTCGTGTTTAACTGTGGAAAAAATGTTGAAAGATTGTTGTTGTGTATGTGTGCGTGTGTGCGTGTCTATATGCATTTCCGTTTCCGCCTGCGATAGTTTCCGCTGCGTTGCCTGACGAAGCCTGGTCGTTCGGCTGTGACTTTATAGCAAGCAATGCTGTTGATGTTTTTATTGCTAAGGACCCTATGCGCAAATACTTTAAGGAATGAGCTCGGCTATGAGAGTAGGTGGAGTAATGGTGGGGGCACGATTGTTTGGTTTTGTTTAAGGGGCATACCAGACGCTTACACTGGTCATCTAAAGAGCGCAAATGATGTGCCAATAAAGCTGGGCCTCCCAATTGTGCCCAATAAAATTCATCTTTGCTTTTATGGCCAACCAGTCATAGTCATGGCATTGGAAACATCTCACGCCCCATTCATTATACACATAAACAAAAGCAGCAACAGCGGCAACAGCGCAACATCAACAGCAGCAGCAGCAACATCAACATCACAGCAGCAGCAGCAGCAGCAGCAGCAGCATCTGCGTTGCCCAAGCCTTGTCAAATGTCATGTGGGTTTATCTCTTGGCAGCGCTTCAATTGTCATTACATTTTGCCCCGCTGCTGCCTTGAAAATCGAGGCCTTGTCCAACATTGCCTAATATATATGTATTAGTACACTCTCAAAAAGCCTTTCGCTGATTAGTCACCCTATAAATCCGAAAGTAAATTTCTAAAATTTTTGGTCGTCACTTTCAACCCAAAATTCAGGTTGGATTTTTCTACATTGTGAAAGTTAAAGAATTCTTATATTAAGTTTTGAGGTTCTTAAATTATTAATAAACATTTTATTTTAAGATTTCACACATACACAAACATCTTTGTATATAAACTAAACTAAACTAAGCTAAACTTGAATAAACAAGCTGAACCAGAAAATTAAATTAATTCTTTCTGCATTTCAGAAATGTTTTTCTTAATAAAACAAAATAATAGCCATTTTTTGAGCATTATCGATCCTACAAATATTATTGATATTATTTAGAAATTATTTTAAAAAGAAAATAGAGAAAATTTCTATTTTTTTTAGGTTGACTAAGGACATTTTTTCTGAGTGTATATACATTTAAGTGAACTCAACTAAATATGTTTTTTTGTTTTTCTCGCACGAACATTCTTTGCTATTGGCATTTGTGTGCGTGGCCATCATCAACTAAATAGTTGCAATAGTCGCAGCTATTTTAGCAACTAGTTGGCGCCCCAAAAAAAAACACCAACAAAAATGCACAGCACGTACCAGCTCTCGACTAATCACAATGGAGAGGGCGAGTTAGGGGGGGTTGGATCTGACTTGAGAGAAAGTTAAGCTTGTGGTTTGAAGCGTATTAAATTGTATGGTTAGACGAGACACAAGGACCAGAAACTACTCGAATACTACTACTCCTACTACTATCCCATGTGTGTGTGTAGGATACTTGAATGTCTGATCGACCATCTTGTTGTCCTTATGCTTCAGTTCTTGTGGTTTGCCAAAACAGGTTCCCCACCAATGATCTCAGCATTTATCACGACATATCTTCTTCTTCTTCTTTCGACTGATACGCGCTTCATGAACAGCATCCAAGAACTTTAAAATAACTAAGTTGTTGCTCCTTAAATTCGACACACTTTATAAATTGCAAAAAAAAACGAAGAAAAGAAATGAGCTCGTTTATTCATTGACAGCGTTGATTACAATCAGCTTAAAATCAGAATAAATAAGATTTGATATAGAAAAAAAACAAAGAATAAAATATTATGCGTATTTAATGGAAATTACTCTGGCAGGCGTTAGCAAGTTTAAAGTAAGTCACATTTACAATTCAGAGCATGCTGATAATGATATCAAATGGCTTAGTTTAGTCCTTTGACCAGGCTCGCTCTCACAATAATGCCGCACGCCAGGAGTGGAAGCAATTGTGTGGCGATTTCAACATCAAAAGCCTGCTGCTTTATTGTCCTGTCTTCATCAGAGCAACTTCACCTTTACTCCTCAGTTCGTTTTCCTTTTAGTTTCGCTTCCCTTTTGTTGTTTGTGGTACTGTTGTTGTTTCGGCATTTTCTTGGGTTTTTGCAGTTGTCTCGCAATTAAAAAAGTACAACATTTTCAAGTATTTTCACTTGCAATTGTTGGTGCTGTTCCTGCTGCTGCTGCTGCTGCTGTTGCTGTTGCTGTTGCTGTTACTGCTGCTAACATGCCACCATTTGACAGGTTTCACCTTACAGGTGTGAATGACGGGCGACTTAAGTCGGGAAGCCACAATCGTTGCTGTTGTTTTGTGTTGGTCTAGCTTTGGCAGCTTTCCTTATGCGCCTCGTCTGCTTTTCCATCTAGCTAAAATTCCAAGCGATTAAAGCAGACACCAATACACTCACTCACACACACACTCACACACACACACTCATAGAAGTGCTGGAAACAATGGAACACTTTTAGTTTAACTAAGTGGTCGACGTCCCCAACGCATAGCGTATCCTATAGAATATTTTTTTGCTTTATACCCTGTAAACAAAGAAGCTAACATTTATAGGAATTCATTTCTGGATGGATAAGAAGTCAAAAAGTAATAATTGTGTTGAAGTTGAGCTTTTATATATATTTTATATCTATTTTAAATCTTTTTTATATCTATTTTAAATCTATTTTATATCTATTTTATATATATTTAATATCTATTTTATATATATTTTATATCTATTTTATATCTATTTTATATATATTTTATATCTTTTTTATATATATTTTATATCTTTTATATATATTTTATATCTATTTTATATATATTTTATATTTATTTTATATATAATTTTTACACTGATAACTGATATCTGGCGATTTCGTTTTCAAAATTATAGTATCAGTAATGCTTGGTTTATATATATATATATATATATATGTATTGTTATTGCTTATATTATTTATTATTGTGTGTTGAAGTTAATTTTTATATATACATTTTTACTCAATGATAACTGTTTAATTAGGGTATCGTTGAGCTGTAGAAACCTCGACAGATATTTTATGGTCGCTTTGTTTGTTATTTTTTGGTCCATGGCTATGCCTAAGTGTGTGTTTGTATCTGTGGCTGTGTGTGTGTGTGTGTGTCTCTGTACGTAACAGATAATTACGCTCAAGGACGGACTATTGCTGTTGTTGTATGCTGGCCTAAGATAGCAAATTGTGTGATGATATCGTGCTGGGAGAACCTAAAGTTATCGCAAAGTTATCGTGATACATATGTACATCGATAGGTACATGTCAGCTTATTGAGTGATGACACATTTTGTTAATACACACATATATAGAGACACACATACTTATATATGTAAATATACGTATATATGTATATATATTGAAAACCGTTGTCAACTTACTGTGTGTAAAATTGTTCATTTAACTTAGGAGACATTGTGCAGACCAACTTTAACAAGCGCAATTCTTGCATTACCAGGACGAAACTATTACAATCATCTATCCCCAGCCCCCAGAATGTCTAACTCAAATATTTACAAAACGAACGTAAATAAGTTAATACAATTCCATAGTTAATGAACACAAGTCACATCACAAACAATAATTCAAGAATAATAAATATTTTATGTGCTCCGTTTGAAATTAACTGAAAAGTGTTCCAAACCGCTTTGAATATTCATTTTCATATATTATAAGCGAAGGGAAGGACGTGAAGTGGAGAGGAGAGGAGAGTTAGCAATCCTGCCAAGGACGAAAATCTAAGACAAAAGAAAATCGTAATTGTAGTCCTGTTTACTGGCAAAGCACTGTTCAATTGTTCTCATTTCAAATGCGTTGCGAATTGAAAACATGTCCTTAAACAAAAATTTGATTACTCTCACTCCGACTTTCGGATTTGACCTTGAAATAAGCTGACAATAGTCTTAAGCCAAAACCAGCGTTTTTCACTGATTATCAACGAAGCTCATCGTAATGGCCAAGAATGTATACACCAGCAATTGTCGGCGAGGAGTCTAACAATCAGCTTCCGAACTTCTAAAAAGTAAAACACGGATAAAAACTGAAAGTGAAACTTAATTTTCATTTTGAAAGAAAAGAAATATTATTTTGCATGCGATTGCAAAAATGTGAGCAGATTTTTGTTTTTGGTTTTTTGCTGTTTGCTGTTCGCTTCTAGTTAACATTTGCAAACAAAGTGCTAAAAGGTTGAATCCACTTAGGCAACATTTTGCAACATGCAACATGCATTCAATGCGAACACATTTTATGGCCGCACAATTCGCAACGGCTCGAAAAGAGCCAGGGAATAGCTAAGTGAATTACGTTGCCAGGCCTGAGTTTTGTCTGAGTTTAGTTGGTAACATTGTCAGTTATCGCTTCGCAGTGCGTACTTCACTGCCGCCAGGCCAAGCCCCTGGCAATCGAACACTTTTTATTGCATGTCTGCACTAAAAAGGCACCCCTTCCCTCCCCCTCTTTACTCATCCCTTGCAATAAATGCAGCCATTTTGGGGCCAAATCTAAAATCATTTCTTCTTTATTGCCTGGTGTTAACTGTATTTCAATACAAAAATGATTCATTTGATTTGATTTTGAATTTGAATTCAAAAATGTTGTCTACTCATTCGAGAATATTTAAGTGCAACTTGTACTTGACAATTGTAATTACAGAAAAAGGATCGCAATTAAATCCGGATTGTATATAAATTGATATAATACTTTAAATCGATAGCATATCAAATTTAATTAATTTGTGTGTGGAGAGCATGTAGTATTTATATTTAGTATGTTATACATGTATTTTGGCTTAACAATAAATCTCTCTAATTGGGTTTTCAGTGCTCTAAAAAAAAATATGGATTTAATTGATAGCCATCGTTGTTGTGGCAATTAATCTGCAAATGTTTCATAATGAATTCTCGGTAATAATTGCAGAGTCGATTAATTAATTGCCGTTTTCCGGTAAGTGCCATTTGCAATAAATTTAAACTTTAATTGCTTATTATTATTTAATAAGATGAATGTGTGTGTGTGTGCTGATAATTTGCCAGTTGGTTGCCCTCAATATGCAGCCAGCTTCCTGGCTGGCTGACAAGTGACAACTGTCAACTGTTTGATTTGTTATGCAATAAAACAGAAGCGAAGGCAACATTTAAAATGGCCAACAATAACTGAAAATGTTTTGGCATTAATCAAACGCAACGGCAAAGCGTCAAAAAGTCACAGAATATGAATGCTTGCGTTCTTCATGTAGGTAAAAAGAAGCATTACAAATGAGCCAAACACTTACATACATACATACATACATACACATCACATACATACACATCACATACATACACATCACATACATACACATCACATACATACACACATACATTTCTTTGGTTGCAATACAATGATTGATTATGCAAGATATTGGCACTTAGCGCCTTCAGTGGCACATTCTAAGCTGTCAACGGTATTTTAATGAGATTTTGATGAGAAATACGCCTCAAGCTGCATGCCGCATTGTGTATGTTAAATACGTTAAGGACACTAATGTGGCATGCACCACACTTGCCTCAACAACAACAACAATTCCAATCACATACTTAATCACGCTTACACATGTATCCTAAATGTTTTCCTCAGGGACTTATTTATGATGTGTTAAAACAACAACAGCAAAAATTGCAAAAATTGCAAAAACAAAATAGTTCAGTTGGTATTCAAATATTGCTGATACATTTAGTTAAAATACATTGATACATTAATTACAAAAATTAATTTTAAATCGATTAGCTCGATTATTTTGTATCTTAAGTCCCTAAAAAAGGCAACTTTAAACAACAACATTTCTGGCATTCATTATTTCTATGGTCTCTAGTTGTTCGCAGTTGCAGAAAGTATGTAAATTATGCTCAAGGCATGGACAATCATTATTCAGCGTTTGCTATATATATATATATATATATATATATATATATACATGTATATTGTTATTTTAATTCCAACTTGTAGCCTTGCCATCCATGGTTAAAGTTAATTGCCCTGCTTTTTGGGTATGAAAAAGAATTTGGTTTCCAATTTGCATTTTGTGTGTGTGTATGGCAATAATTTTGAAAGTTTTACGTTGGACAATCTGTAATTTGGTGTATGTGTATCTGTGTGCACATTTATCTGACTTTCAACAGTGTATGCATGCTAAGAAGACAACAAAAAAAAGAAAAATAAAGAAGAGGTTAAGGAGAAACCATCGTTGGGCCAATTATGTGAATTCGACTGGTTGAGTTCGGTCTATTCGGTTCTTCAATTATGCAAATGCCGCCGATATAAAACAATTCCATTAAAACATAAATTATTACGAGCATAGTAAAAGATTATGGAGCCCCAACAATGGTTTGCAAACCGCATCAGATGTATGTCATCTACAATCAAAAATAACAACAACATTAACATCAACGAACGAATCACGGTGCCGAAAAATGAATACCTCTTCATTTAAATTGATTTTAATTTTGATCACTCATTTAAAAATATACTATATATAATTTACCAGTTGCAATTGCACGAAAGAAGTGAAATGAATATAGAAATCTCTTGCAAGCAAAACTTTTCCATCTCAATTTATATCCCGGCCTTGACAAATGGACTTCATTGTTGAGCCCTGCTTGAGGGGTAGCTGTTACATCCAGAACACAGAAACAGTGAATTTTGGAAAATCGCCAAGGTTACTTCACCTTATTTTTATTATTCAGCAAATATATTTCCATATATTTTCTAAAATTTAAAAAAAAATGTGTTCTTATTAATATTTTCGGAATTTTTGAAAGGATTTTGGCCAATAATAAAGATTTTCTTTTTTACATTAAACTTATTTGAAATTTCAATATTTTTCTGAGTGCAATGCGAGTGAATATTAGGTTGAGGCAACTGGTCTCGACTGCAATTTCAATGGTAATTGTATGTTTAGATTTAACATTTCACATTTTGCACTTGGCTTTTTGCATTTGACATTGTGATTTTAGCTTTGGCAGAGCGAAACTATGCAAATATTTTTGTATTTATTGTAGATTTGGCCAAATAACCAGCAAGAAAGCCAAAAGAGTCAAGTGCAACAGTTGAGAAAATTGCGAATATTTGGTCGACGCCAAACAGAAACCAACTAAGCAATTTAACGACACTGGGGCGTGGTAGTGTTGGCGGTTTTGGGCGTAGGCGTGCCCTGAATTTCACAACACACTAATGCGGTTGCATGCACTGATGCGGTTGCATGCACTCGCTTGCTGTGTAAGAGCAGCATCTGCACCTCCCCCATATTTACTTTAATGGCACTGCCAACTGGGAACTGTCAACAGGATGTGCCATGAAAATGCGGCGTCCTTTGCCATTTTGCATTTAAGGAAATCCAGTTTTTTTGACACAAATTCCATTTAGGATCGATTGTTATAAGTGCTTATCGTTTATGATGTCAAGTTAAGATAAGTTAAGTTACAATTATTCAAATTGTATTTCATAACTTTTATTTATGAGAAATTGCAGAAACTTATTTATTGCTAAAAGCTTCGCTATATCTTAAATTTATTCATTTATGCAGGAAGAAAAGTGTATTCATACCAAACACGTTGAGGCACGTTGTGGCACGTTGAGGCACGTTGAGGCACGTTGAGGCACGTTAAGTAAGTGCAGACAATAAAATTAACTTACATATGAGTGTGTTCGCAAAGTTAATGAGTAAAGGGGGTAAAGCTGGAGTGTGGAATGATCTTTTGATGACTCTGTCATCATTGTCCCTGTCTCTGTCTGTGTCTGTGTCAACTCCTGGCGTACAACTGGCAATGGCAGCAGCCATTGAGTCGCTGGCCTGTTTTCGTTGTTTGCGCAGATTGTTGCCGAAAATTGGTTACATTATTTTCGCCATTTCCACCTACGTTTTAGCAGCTCATTCTCATTCTCGGCCTCGTTCCCGTTCCCGTTCCCGTTTCATGGGTGAGCGAATTCCATTAGAAACTTTTTATTTGGGTTTCTGCGTGTGTCGAATGTCAAACAATTTTACGAGTGACATATTTTTGAATACCCGTTAAGTAAAACTTTGTTGAGAGATTCTTGTTACACATATCACACATACGCAAAGGGTGCAAGTTTCTTATAAGCATCGCGCATTCATTTTCAGAATTATTCATTCAACTCCCGGCATGTAATTGCATCAAATAAACATTCAAATAGTGTTAGATGTCATTTTTTTTATATTTTCTTTCTTTAAGTTGACTGCAAATAGAATAGAATAAATTGTAGCCAGATTTTGACCTTGTTATCTTGGTCGCAAATTTAATACATTTCAGTTATTTTAAGGCCGCAGTCTTTGGGGCATGTTGAATGTTTTCTATCTAAAATATTGTAGCCGCAGCTGTGCAATTATTTGGCCAAATTAAATGCAAGCCGTAGGACCAAAAGGGTGCCCAATTCTAATGCCAAATGCTAATGAGATGCGCAAATTAGGGGCGACCACAAAGAGCACAGCAATGGGTGTTCCCTAAACAAATGTATACTTGTTGTATGTAAAGAAACTCTTCACTACAACTTTATGAGAGCTTAAGAGAAACAACACAACGTAAACAAAAACACAAAAAATAGGAGAAGAAAAAAAAAACAATAATAAAAATAATAACAGGCTCCCGAAGTTGGTTTTTATCATTTGAGTGGCTTGTTGTGAATGCCAGCCAGGTGAAAGTATTGGCATTAACTTTGACATGAGCATCAAACAGGTGGCAAATGTATCTCGGCTGTTTACGAGTTTCGCATAACATTTAATGGAGCTGTCATGCGGCCCATATATGTATGTCTACAATCCTTAAGTGTATTTGATTTATGATTTTATTCTTTTTATGATTTTATTATGATTTTTTTTATTATGATTTCGCTTATTATTATTGTTATTATTATTATTATTATTGGGAAGTGCTCGCACTTTGGCCTTTTGTGACACGCATCCCGATGTGGGTCGCAATTTATAACCAGCCGGCTTGCAGTGGTGGGTGGTGTTGGGTGGTGTGCATATGACTACCTGTGCTGTGGCCGGCTTCGACTGCTGCGATTTCAATTATTTTCCGCACATTGTTGACTCTGCTCGCAACGCACGCAAACTGAAAGTAACCAAAAAGAAAACGAAAAAAAAAACGACAACACAGAAAGATAATAACTAAAATGCCCCCGCGGGTATACCCTTTAGTTCAGATTTAAATACAGCAGCGAGAGCATTGTGGCAGTAAGTTGCTGTGATTATGTTAATAAATTATTAGGCTATGCAATGAAATATTGTGGAAGCAATTTCACATTTTAATGCTACCAGATTTATTTATTATATCCTTTACATCATTTTTTATTTATATTTTTAATTTGGAATTCAATAGCGCCTTTTTGATTTTATACAATTTCATTTGTAACTTTTGTCTTAATTAAATTTTAAACTTTTCATTTTGACATTTTTAAGTCGGTTTTAATATAACCAATTTAATTATTATAAATTTTAATTAATTTATATTTTAATTACCCCTTTTCATTCGAAACTTTTGTTTAAATTTTAAGTTTAATTTGAAATATTATTTTTGTGTGCAGTTTTTACACCACATAAAGAAAATGAATGAAAAGCTTTAAAAATTAAGTAAATAAATAAAAACCTTTGAAAATGAACTGTTCATTCCAGTAGTCAGCAATGGGTTCAATAACTCCTGGCTCCGGCTTACGTCAAATGTAAACTGCGATTAACTCATCTATTGTTAATTTTATGCCATCTTCAAGCATTCGCTTCATTTGTCAAACAGTCGAGTTGTGTTTAGTTGAGTTGAGTTGAGTGTAGCCTGAGCCCTGACTTCTGCAGGACGCTTGCCATTGCCAAGCAAGTAGTGCGAGTCGTTCCTCTCTAGACAATCCCGTGTATTGCTTGGTTTCATGCGCCCTAACTCGTATTTATTTCATTTCATTTCCTTCATTTGCGGTATCGCGAGTATGGCTGCCAAGCCGGAAACACAACTTGTTGTTCTTGTTGGGATTTCTGCTGCTGCTGCTGCTGCTTCTGTTGTTGTAGTTGCTATTGTTTTTGAGACACTTGAGCACAAATCCAATTGTCTATGCCGCGTTGCCAGCCAGCCAGTCGAGAGCAGTGCAGCAAAACTTGGCAGCACAAGTTGCACATCCAATATACATACATTCAACTACCCCTTACCAATAACAAACCCCCCGCAGCAGCAGCAGCATCGCCAGCAGCATCGGCAGCAGCAGCAAGTGGCGCTTGCAGTTCGAGAATCGAGAGTGCATCCTTGGCTGGCGCCCACTTAAGTATGCTATGATTTCCATTGTGCTGACGATGCTTTATTGCATCAACAGCAGAGAAAAATCAGCAATAATAACAAATAAATATAAATAATGAAGTACAAAGTCATTCCTCGATGACAATGCTCTCTCTCTCACTCTCTCTATCTCTCTTTCTCTCTCTCTCTCTCCCTCTGTGTGTTTTGGCAGTCATATGCCCAGCAGCGCAGTAGTGAATGACCCCTCCTCATTACCGATTGCATTCTGTATGCATAGAAATGTAATCCATTACCTAGTGATGCACACTTCTACGCAGACTTGGATGTTGCAGCTCAAACTTACTGATATTTATCTGTTTACTGTCTACTTTATTATCTATATTATTGGGTTGGCGCAGCTCTGCTTATTCCATTCTAGTTTTATCAGATGCGTCGTAAAGTGTTTTGTTGTGAAAAAAATATAAATATTTTTATGCATACACTAGAAATTGTTATGTATCCTAGAATAAGTCATCAAATTGTATGTATATAGTATGTTTTCTATATGTCATATTTTTTATATTTACTACATATTTAAATTTTTTACTATCCCTTTTAATTGTTGTTGTTTTCTTATTATATTCTAGTTTGTTGTTAAAGTGTTTTTTTTCGGTAACTGAGCAAAGTAAGGTGCTAAGCTTTAGATTACAAATCGAATGCGTAATGACATCTTTTGCTGCTGGGTGCATGCTTCTAGAAGCGACAACATTCAGGATTTTGCTCGTGTGGGTTTGCTGTTGTTGTTTCGTTCTGCTTATTATGTAGACAATGATAAAAAAAACATTCGCAAGTAGAGGAGTAAGAACTCTGAGAGGACTGTAACCAAATCAGGTACAGCCACAATAGGCAGTGGCAAAGAGCACATTATGACTATTGTTGGTGCTGCGAAATGTGACTTGAAAACGAGACAAATGAAATTGTGACACGGTGTCAAACTGTGACTTGTGAATCTTTTGGGATTACAGCATGACTTTAGGAACTACCTTCAAAATGGTATTAGCTCATCTCAGAGAAGAAACACTCAACAACAAATTATTAAGCATGAAAATGTATATTTGCTATTGAACCAAACGACGAGAAACACACTCCCCTTGGCTATAAATAATATAGAATACCCATTGGTATCTAGCTTTTTTTTGTAACTGCCACAAAATTAAAGCCAACAGCCAAACTATATTATAGCAGTTCAGCGAGCAAATTTCATTACCATTACAAGATAAAAATTCAAATTTTTACTGTCGATTTTCATTTACGATTTTCTAAATTACAAAGTGATTTTTTTTCTGGGTAAACCTAGCGAATATTTGAATGAAGCAACTGTTTTTACATCTAACATTTTACATTTTGCACTTTGCATTTGACATTATGATTTCAGCAATTTGTATATATTGTTGACAGCGATAGATATTTGTATCTATTTTTAACTGAAATAAATCTAAAGTTAAACAGAAATTAAAGAGGAACATTTTTACATGATCAATTTGAAGTTCCTTTTCTTTGGAAACGTTTGGCTTTGGTTCGCAATTGTTGTTGTTCATCTCTGGTTTAGACTTGGATGAAGTCCTTCTATCGTCGCATACACATGCCTGGCACGCACACACAACGACACACACACACACAGAACGTTGGGGATAAGAGACACTTGGCTTGAATGGCAACACGAACTGGGATGATTCCTCCGGCTCATGGCTGACTTTACCGGTTGGGCTGAGTTAGCATCGTTGTTGGCATTTCAGTTGCGGTTCGGTGGGAAATCAAAGCCGGAGCCGTAGAGTGACAACTTTAGTTTAGTAAAGAGCCACGCTCAGCCCACATCCCAAAGGGATATTGCCTGGATAAATTGCAGAGCTTCAAGCAATATTCGAAAAATAAGACACGAACCAAAAATGTACGAAATAAACGTTATAAACTAAACGTTAGCGAAGGGGATAAGGGGAATTAGCGGGGTTAACATAGGTGGAAGGGGAGGGGGAGGGGGTTGCGGTGGTGATGTTAATGGTGGTTTGCGTATTCATCATACAAACGAACTAATTACTTATGCAAACGCAGCCTCGAAGAGGAAACTGGCACAAAGGAAGAGCCGCTGGACACGCTCAAATATGCAATCGGTTTTGGTTTTTGTTTTCAACCATTCCTCATTGATTGGTAAACCAAACAAAGGCCATCGAATGAAGCATGCTGCTGTGGCTGGTTGCATGTTGCATGCGGCAGGCATGCGAATTGCGTATGCAAATAATTAAAATGTCAAATGCACTTCATTGCAACATTTTTAAGAACTCTGAAATCAATCCAAATAAATAAAAGTAAGATCACCTTAAATTTTGATTCAGTGCTTCCTTGTATCTCAGCTAAGAGTCAATTGATTTAAAACTAATGGTTGCCCCGCGATCCTAACAGTTAATTGAGTATCCGCAAACGTCAAAAATAAATTTGTTTAAAGTTCAATTGTTAAAAAATTTATTTGTCTGTCTATTTGAATATGATTGCTTTAATAAAAGGATTATAATAAAATAAAACATACATTTCTATTTTTATATGCTGCTCAAATTGTTGTGAAATAAATATCGATGTATTTATATATTGCTTTACTTTTATTATACATTTATATTAAGCTAAAACTAGCTTAAATTTATTATTAAATATTTCAATAAAATATGAAATTAGTTGGCATCAAGTCGAGCAAAAAAAAATATAAATATAACATAATATATAATATATATTATATATAATATCATATATATAAATGATTATATTTATATGTGATTATTGCACTATTTTCTATAGATTCTTTTTTAATGAGGATAACTTCTGGTCACATTAAACATGTAGCTCGCAAAGTGCTTGCAACAAACAATGGGCACCTTTGAGTTGTAGTGGTAGTAGTAGTAATGCAAGGATCCAGCACTCCAGAATACTCGGGAGACTTGCAGACAAGTTGGGCAAATGGAATGCGACGCTGCAGCGGACAGCGAACAGTGGACCGAACACACCAGCGAGAACGGCGCCTGCCACTTGCCGTTGAGCTCCACTGATGGATGCTATGTGGCACTTGCAATGGGATGCATGTGCTGCTTGGACTTAGTGTGGGCAAACGGGCAGTCATGAGGGGGGGGCTGTAGGCAAAAGTTGAAGCTGGCACGGAATGGCCAAGCTTGCCAGTTTTACCAGTTTTGCCAGCTCGCTCCCCAAGACGACGACTTTACTTCTACTGAATAAATAAAGAGGCGCAAATTAAATTTGAAATTGTTGTGGTAATTGAACTGCTGAACGGCTGCCACTGCTACTGCGACTGCGACTGCGCCTGCGACTGCTACTGTGACTGGCAGCTGGCATTTTGCCCTTTCTTGCGTCGTATACGTGATGCAAATAGACGCTAGGCTTTTATCATATCTGTAATGGTTAATTGTGATTATTTTGAATCGCAAAGTAAACAAGTTAATAGAAGCCAGTTTTGTTCGGTTCCCAGCACCCCCTGCCCCACATCTGCCGTCTTTGCGTCCATGTGTGTATTTATGTTGCTGCCTCAAAGAAAACATTGTTCTGAATGTGGCAATTTTGGCTGATAAGCAAGAAACAGACTGCCATCTGCCGAAGGATATACAATGGCAGCAACAGAAACAATACACCCACTACATATACACACATATATATATATATATATATATATATATATATGTATTTATACAGTTGCGGTCAAAAAATATGACTCATTTTATGGTGATCAAATCGAGACCTCTTCAAAATCTTCCACATGAAGGAAATTCAATTCTGCGCAAAAAAAAAGTTTATTCTCTTATCTGGGAATGTTTTATGATAGTCTTATTTATTAAAAAAAAAACAGATGTGAGTAATACTATTTTGTTGACCGCAGCTGTATTTATATTTAATTTTTTATACGTCACGTGGAGCACACAGCAAACAGCAGCAGCAGTAAATTTCTCACATAATTTCGCGTTTCCTTTCATATTTCGTTGTCTGCTTATTGGTATTTATTGTTGTTGTTCTTCTTCTTGTTGTTGTTCTTTTTGTTGTATTTTGTGTGGAGAGGGTATGGCATTGTGAGTGAATCTTTAAGGTCTCGCCGCATGACCTTGCTTATGCCCAAAACATTATGAAGTAAGTTTACTGCACAAACACGAACTATATGCCAATTTTTAGTTTAAAACTCAAAACACTTCGTTTGCTGTTTGTTTCCCCCATTTTTTGATGCCAAATAAATGTTATTCAATGCAAAAATAATCAAAGTGGATTTACACACATTTGCCAATTTGTGTGTCTAACGCAAAAAGTTCCACTTCCCATTGTCTTCACATTTTTGGTTATTTTTTTTTTTTTACATATTTTTGGGGCACATTTCGTAGTCGAGAACTCTTGACTAGTTACTAGGCTTATTATTGTTGTTGTTGTTGTTGCTATTGTTGTTGTTGCTGTTGCTCACGTCATTTACTTGAGCAGTTGGCCTGTCACTTTGACTTGGCTGATGGCATTCAGCATTTGGCTTTGTTTGGCATGGCTTGGCTTGGCTTTAAATTAAATGACAGCCAAGTCGATGAATTGAAAGCCATTAAGGCCATCTGCCATATGCTGGACGACATGTGATTCTCCACTTGGCACCCGTTTATATATTTATGGCGGCATTTTGATATGGTCCATGTTAAGTTATCCAAGGTCACGCACCATTGAGCGTTCTGCTCCAATCAACGTTCCAGCTACACTACATCGTCAGGATGTGAGAATATTTTGCTTATGTCCTTTGACATTTCATAAATTCGCATAAAAGTGGAGAGTATTTTTTATTACTTTTTGCTGGTGCTTGAGCTGCCAGGCTGGCTGTCTGTGTGAGTGTGTGTGTGTGTATTTGAGTGTGTTTTATTGTCATACACTTGGCCAACGAACTCACAATACTGCATCTTATTTTGCAGGAAAACATTGTAATTTGCAGCACACGGGCCAAAAACAGGCAGAGAATATCTAACGATGCAGACCAATGTGCAAATTGATTCAAAGAACCTGCGCAGCGACGACAACTTTCGGTCGCGTAGCCATCACATAACCATTGAGGTAAGTGCAATCATATTGACACTGCCACTTGTGGCAAGTGTAAGCAGTGACTGGCAGCAGCCAGTTAACAGGAAGCATCCCAAATTCATTGGTAAACCTTAGGATATTAATTACACTTGAACAAGTTTTTGTGTTCCTTCAATGCTTAGTCCTTAAATTGAATCCGGTTTATTGACATTGTTTGTGTTGTTGTTGCTGCAGCAAAGTCAGCTTACAACACACTCAGGCCTGTTGTGGTCTCTACTTAAATAAAACAGGGGCAGGGGCTGGGTCAGGGTCAGAGTCAGGGGAAGAGGAAGAGGAGTTGGCGTTTGAGTTATGATATGTGAGCTAGTTTAATTAATTGGAGCCATGCGGGGCAAAGTAACGTCATTTCTGCAGCATATTCAAATATTTATAACGGCACACATTGCGTATGATTAATTTCAAAGTTACAACTAGCAGCTGCGTATGCAAACTTTCTACTAATTATACGTATATAATTTTGGCAAGGAGAAGCAGAAGCAGAAGCAAAGCTAACTAACCACGGACACATATATAGGAAATATAATAGAAAATGAGCTGGCGAGCTAAAGTTAATTACCAACATGAATAAATAAAATACACATAAGTATCTTATAAGTTTCTGAATATACATTAACAATTCAGACACTGAATATGAGTCAAAAGTATATTTAACTTATTCTATTCCATACATGTTCCATGGAAAGTTAAAGTGAAATTTTTTTAACATGAATTTACATATTGAACTATTTTTAAGATGAGTTTTGAATTTTTCAGTTAAAGTGAAATTTATTTGAAACTGAATTTGCAAACTGAAATATTTCTATAATGACTTCTTATTGAAAATGGGATTGAGTAAAGAAGAATATGCACCAAATAGTTTTACAATAAATTTGCCAACAATTAATCAAGTAATTAATGACACTTTTGCATTAATGTCAACTTATTTGAGAAAAGGAAATAACTAACAATCGCATTTCAAATCATTTCATTACTAGAGATTGTAATGGATTATAATATTTGTAAGAAAACTTTGCATACTTTTAAATCTGTTTTAGACTGGAAAAGCACAATTCGTTGCTTGTCGAAAAATGTTTATTGGGTTATTTGCAGAAAAAGCTCGAGCACTTGGAGCTTCTTGCAAGACAGCTGTCAGCTGTGAGTAATGAAAGCAGCGAATGAAATTGATACATATAGAAATGTTTTTTTTTTTTTTTGTAAATTCAAAGGGAGTGTAATATTCTACAAATATATTTGAATATTTGAGTGTTATGTTTGTGGATGCCACACATTAGCGCGAGAGTTGCTGCCACAACTAAAGTGTATGCAACAAGTAGCAAGGCGCTCTCCTCTGCATGCCTCTGCTTGCAGGTGCTGCACAAGCGCAATGGCTCTGCTGAGCTTTGAAAGCTGACCGGAAAGCTTCTGAAAGCTGTGTGGTGCTGGAGGGGGGGGGGGGCGGGGGCGGTGGAGTCACAGCATCAGTAGTCAGCTGCGTTACAAAAACTTGAGGCGAATATCGACACTGAGAACAAAACCATCTGATTTTTGTTGTTTCTCTGCGCTTCGCTTTTCTCAATGAATATCGCCCTCGGCCCTCGGCCCTTGTCGCTCGTCGCTCGGTCCTCGGCCCCCGATTAAGGTGGGTGGAGGATGTGGGTTGGCGCTGGCGGTGTTCATCAGTTGGCGTCGTCGTCGTTTGTCGTCAGTCGCTGGCAACATTTTGGCGCGTGTTGACATGCTGAAGAATTTCGGTTAACGCGACGCGCGACGCTTTTTACCGTTAAACGCTTTAAGTTTAAGTTTATCTCGCTTGTTAAACGCATCAAATCAAATAGTAACAATAACGATAATAATAACTATAACAAATACAACAATTGTGGTTTTTTCATTGTTCTTGCAGCCTGTTTGCAGTTTTGTTTAGCCATATTTTGTTATTATTGTTAGCGTTGTGATTTCGCTTAAATGTTAGTCGAAACGAAGGGCAAATGTAATTAAACTATTTGATCCTTTCATTTTGATTATGTTGATTATACTCAATTTTTTTAAAATTTTTTTTTAATGTGAGCTATTTATAAAATAAATTCGTGAGAATTGTTGCCCTTATTTGGCTTGTGCGAGTGTGTGTGTGTATGTGTGTGTGTGTGTGTGTGTGTGTGTGTGTGTTTGTTTGCGTTGGTGCCGGCATTTCGCTTGGCGCGTAAAACAGGCTCCGTTATCAGCGAGGAGAGTTTGCCAGAGTTGCTGCTTATCAGGCGCACAGGCCAGTAAATCATTTGCTTAACACACAATAAACATGATGCTTTTGTGTGTGTGTGTGTGTGTGTGTGTGTGTGTGTGTGTTGGAGTGATTTTCATTTGTTGTTTACATTGTCTCGGCAATGGGACACTGGCAACAATGGCGCGACAATGAAGACCCGTTAAAATCTGTGACCGGAAACGGAAATCCATTTAATGTCATTTTAAATCCGAACAATTGCAAGCGAAACTACGCTTCTAATTACTCATTCGTCAGACACAAACAGACACAACGTACACACACTATAACACTATGTTTCTATACATATATTTTTTTATTATTATTATATTTTATATATATATATACATTAAATTTTTTTATGATTATTATTATTTGGAATTTATAGCAGCTGTCAAGTAAGGCTTAGCAAATATTGCGAAAAGTGTCATTTTGCAATTGATTTAATTGCGACATAAAACAAAAGAAAAGAAACAGCGAGTTGAAAATCATTTAGCACAAGTTTCGTAGCATACATTTCAGCGCTTGGGGCAACACATTTTGATTGCAACATTCTGCGACACATCGCCTTGAGATTCAACTTAAATGCGTTTGGGAGCGACACAGTTTTAATGAACCACTTTTATAGTTTCATCAAGTTTGTAATACTAGTTTTCTTCTTTTTTTTATGTAGCACTTGCATGTTTCTTTTTTTATTTTGTTTTTAGTCGTTCATCATAGTTGAGCTAATCAGGATTACCATTTCAAGGAACAATATTAGATTAAGAACAAAACTGTTGTCGACTTGTACTCTTTCAATTCTAATTCAAATGGAAACTAAATTATTCACAAATCATATAGTTTTGATAAACTTAATTTTATTCAATGATTTGCTAAAGTTTTTAACTCCAGCAAATATAATGAAAACTTCAAATTGTACTTGCAATCAACATCCAGTTTTAATTGCTATTCCTATGTGCAAATTGATAGTTAAGAAAACTTGATTTTGAATTGAAAATTATAATAATGTAGTTGGCTTTGACGAGCTGATATGAATTGACGACTTACGACAGCTACCTGCATATATTTTTCGCATTGAGTAATTTAATATGAAGTCAAAAGAGGAGTGGAAACCACTTCGAATCCCAAGAAGCGGGGCTTTGGACTGTGCCATGACATTGACCATGAACCGTTAAGGTCAAGTATTCACAGCTTGTTGCATGCAATGGCAACTGCGAATACAGAAACTGATGCCAATCAAGCTGCTGCCCCGAAGGCTGCTCAAATGCTGTGTGGGTTGGGGGGAATTGGGTTGGAAGTGCTCCACTTTTACTTTGCTCATCTTGAATGCAAAACAACACACCTGCCAATTTGCAGTAGCAGCATCTTTGAATGCGGCCAAGTTGTTCATTTGAGAGCGCTGCCACGCTGCCTCAGGTTGCAGTTGCAGATACACAAGCGAAGAGTGGATCGGTTGTTGTATGCCCCCAAGTGGCAATAGTTGCTGCGTCTCAACCTCAATTGCATTGCCGGCCATTGAATAGAGCTGAATTGAATTGGGGCAAGTTTGCTGTCTGCTGTACTTCATTGTGTCCGTTGTGCATCCAGCAATTTCTTTTAGGTTTTCAGCTTAAATTGTGCTGCTATAGGTCTCTATATACATAACTTGATATGGCTTTATAAGCAATTTTTTAATGTTAATATTTTGGATAATGTTGCTTTGCCAAAATAAGTTAATTGGCTAATATCGAGCGAAAAGTACGACAAACATATGAAAAACATTTTGAACTATTTGACATTTTGAGAAATTCATCTGCTCTGCTAAGAGTCAGTTATTTACAAGCTGGAATTCCTTTGAGAACTTTTGCGTCACTGCAATCGTTAAGTGGTGTTAAATTCCCTGTTTGTTTTTGATTTCTGATTTGAATCTGGTACTTAGAGAGTTATTAACTAGTAGCCTCCTTAACCTCTCAAAGGTGAGGCACTCACACACACATGCATAAATAAATAAAATTGTTAAAACGTTTTTTTGCACTTTTTCTGCAGTTATTTTCAGTGCTCTGCTGAAAGGATGTCTGAAAGTCAAGCAATTTATTTCAACTCAACAGCTAAATACACGTCGTAGAGCTGAAGCCAAGTAAATAGAGCCATCTGGTTGCCATTGGCATCCTGATTGCCCCTTGGCCCTTGCCACTTGCCACTTACCCCCGGCGTTGCCGTCGAACCGTTTCGACCAAGTTAAATTGCACATAAGCGTTTAAGCAAATAGCGCGCACACCGCAAAATACAAAGCAAAATCAAAAGAAATTGTTTTGAATCGTTTTGGGGGGGGTTGGCTTTGGGGGTGGTGTTGTTGTTATGGCGGTTCTGTCCGTTCTGTCCGATCTGTCCAGCGGGTCACTGACTGAGCTACCAAACAATGTCTCTAAGTGTGTGTTGCTCTTGTGGCTATTTTGGGGCACTCAACTTGATTATCATATTACATTTGGATTTTGATGAGTTTCGCTTTTGGTCACACCAAATTTTACATTTCGCTTCTTTCTCTTCTCTTTTGCTTTATTCTATTTTATTTTTATACACAGATACTCTGTCTGTCTGTCTGTCTGTCTGTTCGTCTGTTCGTCTGTATGAATGCAACTTTCAGCTAGAGCTTTGAAACTTGGAACATATACTGGTCCGCCAGGAAGTTAAGAAATAGATAATAATCGCAAATCGATAACATCGCACATCTCTCACAATCTGAAAAAATGCCTCCAAAATTTACAGAAGCCTATATCTGCCTCAATTTTTGAAGGCAAACTTGGAGGCTAGATTTCTAGGAACCTCTTTTAGAGATCAATGTATTCTGTGGTATCTGCTAGAAGCTGATATTACTTATTGATATGAGCGTATTTCGCAGTCGGTTACGCCCGACTCCAAGGGTCTCCCTTGCTTTTTTTAAAAAAATTTTTGTGTTTAAGACTGTATATTAAAAAGCCAAAGCGTTTGCCAATTTGTGAGTTTCTATGGAGCTTTAGTTGATTTGTTTACATTTGAATGACTAACACATACACACACACACACAGATACACACACACACACACATACACACAGGCGTAATGTTGATGGTTTACCTAAGGCTTCTCTTACGACCGCAAATCGAGTTAAAGTTGCATATTTTATAAATGGACTTGCCCATGGCACATACACACACACACACACACACACACTCACCCGCACACATGGTGTATTATAAATTTAGTGTTTGAATAACTAAAAGATTGCCCTCTTGGTGTCCGAGTTTGTTTTGTTTGTGTTGTTTTCTCGCCTAAAAATAAACGACCAAAAAACGAGCAACAAAAATGATGTGAGTGTGTGTGCTGTGTGTGTGTGTGTGTGTGTGTGTGTTTGCTTATGTAATTATATAAGCCACTTATGGGAGTTCAGTTTTAATGCAGTTGAAACTTGTCACTTCCTCCAAGTATAATCGTGTTGATTAAAACGCTTCTGTCAGTTGACAGCAACCGAAGGAGAACAATGTCATAGTTAATAACAAAACACAACTCACACACACACACACACACTCACGTACATAAACACACTTGGTGCGTGTCGCCATATGTCAGAGCGGGCCAACGCCCAACACACACACACACACACTTACGAGCTGGTTGCGAACTTAACACGGACAATAAAACATTTCAAGCAGCATTTTGTAGCATTCTTTTTGAGTGAGTGCTGCAAAGATACAGTACAGCATGTTAGCACTTTGCCACAACCATTATTCACACACACACACATACATACACACACAGAATTTCAATTATCACTCTCAGCAATTTGAGTTATGTCCAATAACTCAAAGGATGGACAGTAATTGTTACCAATTAATTGCATATGGTTTCGGTTTTATTGTTCAAATCAAGAATTGGAATTCTGAGTGTAGGTCTTGGTTTTATTCATGCTGCGATTATTCAAGTATGCATCAATTCAACATAGCCAATGTCCACTGTGCATATCAATTCTGTGCAAAAACCCTGTCGTCATTCCCATACACCCAACGTACAGCTGCGGTCAAAATAATAGTAGTTCTCACATATGTTTTGGACAAGCTTACGAATAGAAATGCTTAAAATATAGTTTAAAAAATGTTGTAAATTTGATTTAAAGACAAGCAATCAATACTGAAGATAAGTAAACATTAAAAGTTGGCTTTGCTTTACAATTTAACCAAAATTTGTGTCCTACAATTTATTATTTATATATATTTATATATATATTTGTATTAAATTAGTATTTAAATTTATCAGCAGTACTATTATTTTGACCGCAACTGTAAGCCGAACCGAACTCCCCGCTGAGCTGATATGAATAGGTAGAACCATCTATCTATTTGTCTTCAGTGTGCAGGATGAGTCTCATTCTCTTATTGTCTACTCCTGTCCATTGTAGTCTCGATAGATTGTCCGGCTGACTATCTGGCTACCTTGCCTACACTGTGGTAAGCCGTAAAGCTTGTGGCATCAACAGCAGCTGCAACAACAGCAGCAGTCAATGTAAACAATTTAATTTGCTTAGTTGGCGTAATATTCGCCATCAATAAAATGTAGCACACAAAACTTTGGGGCTATCCACAACAAGAAAGTTCTTCACATTCAAGCCATACAAGTGCATGTGTGTCTGTGTATGTGTGTGTGTGTGTGTGCAAGTGCCACAAACAATGACTATCGATAACAGACAGGCCCATCTTCCATAGTACAATTCATGGCTGCCCCATTGTTTGGGCCAACATTAAATTGTTATGGACAATAGATTCTTATCGTCTTCACTCTGCCTCTTTCTCCCTCTCTCTCTCTCTCTCTCTCTCTCTCTCTCGCTCTCTCTCTATCCATCCCTCTCCCTCTCTGTGGCGTTTGCTGCACTTGTTGACCAAATTGTAATTGTTAATCCCGTGCATTGATTTTCCACTCAGCGACTTTGTTTGATATTTAAGCCAGTTGCCCATCGGCGACGAGTAATCAAATTAACGCCATTGGCCATTGGCTGACGAAGTGGCAAGGCATCAGTGGCGGCTGTGCCACCAACTGAATGCGACTGCGGCATTAATGACTCTCAACTTAATTGCAACTATTGTAAGCACATTGTGCAACGTTGTGTATGTTTTAACACAACAACAATCAATACACTTAACTACATATAGGTATATATATATATATATAAATGCCACGAAGCGAACATGTTAATGGCTTAAGCCATTAATAGCTGCAAAGCTGTTTTTAATGATAGATCTTTTATTGAAAGTATGCATCCAATTGGAAACATTTCTATCCAAAGGGCAACTAAGAGGAAAATTGTATAAAAAAGGATTTGTCATTCAATAACACTGACACTTTTCTGATCGTCGGCTCTAAAACTTTTTATATATCATTTGTTTTTTTTTATATTTTGAATTTGGATTTTATTATTACATTCGATTTCCTTCGCCTGGGCTTATATGAACAGCTGTGGTGTTCATGAATTCGAGTCCCGTATTTCTTGTTAATAAAGTCCATTTAAATTGAATGCTAAAACTTTTATGGCCTGGACACGGCTTTGTGAGACATCCGTTGTGTGCGTGAGTGTGTGTGTGTCTGAGTGTGAGTGTGTGTGTGTCTGAGTGTGTGTCTGTTATTGGTTGGGCCGATTAAGTTGGAAGGCTGGGAAGGCACACACCTACACTCAGAAAAAAGCCCTACATTTTAGTAAATTGACCTACAAAATGAACTTTTTCGGTTCCTTCCAAATACTTGGAAGAATCTGTGTACAATTTACAAGCGCTTGCTTTAAATCTCTATATCTTTTGAAATATTTGCAATTATTAAGAAAAACACTTTTAAAAAGTAGCAACTATAATTTTGAGAAAAATCCTTTCTAAGTTTCAAACACAAATAATAAAGTTGAAGTCCTCAAATGATTTCGTAAATCTCTTTTAAATTAAGTCATATGAATTTATAAACTACGTTAAATGTTTTTACATATGAAATCTTCGAATACATACATATTGCAATTCTTCAATGTGAACGTAAAGCAAAACATCACCAAGGAATTTAGACATGTAACTTTCCAAAAATAAACCTTGAAGTGTTAAGAAAGAAAATAAATCTAAAATGTGTTCTTTTTGATTTATAAAATTTGGGTAGTGTTTTTGATGAGTGTAAATACATATGTACGAATATGTTTGTACATCGATAATGTGTATTACATATGTATACGGAATGTATTTTAAAATATGCACAGCTCGCTTTGACAAGCTTATCATGAATCATTTGGCCAATTCATGAATAACAAGCAATTATGCGGGTTGAATCCGAGTGTTACCCAAGGAGCCTAGTCTACAAATGCTAATCGTCAAATTTTCTCCCTCTTTCTCTCTTTCTCTCTCTATGTGTGTGGGTCTGTGTGTGTGTGTATGTAGCAGACAGCTGTCAGGTGAGCAGTTGGAACTGATTTATGCATCGCATATCGCATATCGGATGCCAGACCTTAACCCAAGCCCAGATCAATTTCACCTGGCCAACAGAAGAAGCCAAAAACTTCTGAACGAAGCCAACAAAAAAAATAAAAGAAGAAATTGAAGGTCATACAGATGATGTCCAACCCTTTTTTAGCGCCTCCTTTCCAGCACCCATTTTGACTTCAAAGACTGAAAGTCAAAGCAAAAGTTTCATATTTCTAGATGTTCTCAAATTGTTGTGTTTGTCATAAGTTGCTTAATTATGTGTGCACAGCTTCTTGAATGCGATGGCGGCGTACTAAAACAGAGGCAAGGTGCGGGTTTGAATGGAGGTGGGGTGAATGGGGTGATAGGGTTGAGTTGTCACCCAATAATTCATGGTAAATGTGCGTCCCGCTCTTTAAGCAATTCCATTTAATTTTCATTAGCAAAAGCCGCAAATTGGTAGGAACAGAGCCAAAGAAACTTTGCCCCGAACATTTTTCATTAATATTAAAATATTCAAATTAAGAAAAAGCTTTAGCTTTAGCGCAATCTGTCGACGGGTGGTGGGGAGTGTTGGCCAGGGTAGGGGGAGGGCAACGTCGTGAAAAACAGCAACCAAAATTCATATTTATTTGCATTCTCTTGGCCCAAAAGGTAAGTGTGAAGCGACAAGTTCATGAATATATCCCCTTGATTCACTCTCCTCACTAACTGACTACCCACACAGAAATAAGCATACAATTTGGAAATTTAAAATTCATAGATTGTTGTGGCGCCAAATTGTGGCTGGCGAATGAATGCAATTATTAGTATTTGTGTGTTTAATATTTCAATTAAGCCACATAGAGAAAAAGCGCGCCGAAATGCCTAATTGAGCCGTTTCGCCCGAGTTGGCCAAAATGAAAGCGCCGTCTCTTTTTTTTCTTAATACACCGTCAGCAAATTGGCCAAGCTTAGGCGGCGGCGGCTTTAATGTCGATTTTAATTAAACGGCATCAACAACAGCCTCCTTCACCTCAACACCGCACCGCACCGCATCGCCAATAATGCCACAGGAGCAACTAGGATTGGTAATACGGAATCGGGCCTTGTGCTGAAATCTTAACGACGACCCTGGCCATAAATCAAATAAACGCCAACTAAGCCGAATAAGTAAAAAGAAATATCAAGCGAAAACCATTTCGAAACCGCACAATAAATGCCCTTTCAACTGAAGATATGAATTTATATATATTATATTTTATTTATTTATTTTTTTTTATTTTTAATTCTTTATAATTAAATTTAACGATTTGATTTTGTAACAACTTTTTTTTATTAATTAATTTTGAACTTATTTTTAGTTCCCATTTAATAATTATTTGTATTTTTTTGTTAAATTTAGTTTGTGTGATATTTGAAATGTTTTTAACGAAAATTGTGAACTTTTTTTAGCGCACATTTAATAAATAAATAAGTTTTTTTTTTGCTTTCTTTTATTTATATATTTATTTCGAATTGTGACATTTTGGACTCTTGAAGCAATAATAATAATTTCGATTCTATGCAATTGTGATATTGTTAATTGTGTGAATGAATTTTGAACCGATTGCCATAAATATGATAGGCTTTGTTGTTTGCAAGAAGTTGCAATTTACTGCTTATAAATACTTATGTTTTTAAAACGCGACTTCAAAAGAAAAACTGAAGTAGCTTATAGACTTTCCAAGTCCATATACCCTTAGGCGCATTGTTTCCTGAATGGGCGGTATAGGCATTTTGGGGTGGACGGTGGCGTGGATGTGGGTGTTGGTGAGGGTGTGTGGATGGTGTGGACTGTGTTACGTTTTGGCGGCAAGTCTAGGTTCACGGTCAGAGCACATGATAAAAATTGACACCACTGCCTAAACGGAGCTACCACTTGGGTATATATATATATATATATATATATATTTGTACATATATATATATGGGTTTGCAGTTACTGCTTGAGCAGTAAAAAGGCCTCGCCTGCGTTTTGGTCAGTAATAAAAATGTCATTGCATTAGTGCGAGAGTAATAAAAGTTTAGTATGTGTCACATTGTGTTCTATATTCGAATGCTTGTTGTTTATGTTGTTGTTGTTATTGTTGACCCCCGCATATGCATTAGCCTAGAGGCGGAAGCTGGCACTTTACAGCATTGTGCTTTAGGCCATTTTGAAAGGCTTTTGACCAAGGCAATATTTTGCCATTTACCATGCAGATTATGACCATGTATTGTTGTTGGCCATTGGTATTGTGCGTTAGGCGAGCTTCACTGTGTAAACAGCATGAAGCTGCTGGGACAATGGTTTGGCGCATTTGCCTGTCCTTCGTCTGTCCAATCGTTCTGACTGTCTGTCTGTCAGCGACATTTGGCTTGATTGATTCGATTTGACTTAATTCACGTATATTAATCATGCGCCCCGCTGCCGACAGCCGAATCAAAGCAGACGCTCAAGCTAAAGCTATAGCTAAAGCTAAAGCTGTAGCTGAAAGGCAGAACCGAAAACCGACAGCAGCAAAAGCAACTTACAGACATTTACGGGCAAATGCCTAAGTAAGCAAACAGTCCTCGGGCCTGCTGGAAAAGTAATTATGCATAAAACAAAAAAAAAAAAAAAATGAAAACAAAATAAAAATAAATAAATGAAACCTAGGACAAGGGGACGATCGGCTGCGGATGCTGGCTTCTTAGAGTTGAAATTGGAACTCAAATTGGGGCACGTAGCGGGCCTAATGAGTACTAAGTACTAAGTAAGACTCCGCCTGCTTTATGCCTGCAGCCAGTTTGCCATTTGCCATTTGCCGCTTGGCGTTATTTATTGATTACGTGTCATATCACTCATACGCGGCGTTGGGCGTCCGCTTCGATTGAAATGTAACGCAAGTGAAACGTGCTGAGACAGCAGCGAATGGGGCCAAAACTTGTGCAAATAATTAAGTGCGCTTAAGTGATTTGCCCGATAGAGCGACACAATAAAAGAGCGCCACACAAAAAGGGGCAAGAGCTAAATGATGACGATGACGATGACGATAATCACGTTGACGATGACGATGGCGATGCCAGCGGCACAAGACGCTCATCAATTTTGTTTCACAAAAAAAAAAAATGTATAAATATATATTTTTAGATACATACAGCTGCGGATAAAATTATAGTAGTGCTCATACATCTTTAAGAAATGCTAAAAAGTACTTCAAATATAGTTGAATAATTATGAAATATTGATTTAAATACAAGCCATCAATATTGAAGATAATAACTAAATTAAAGTCAATAATGTAATACTTTTTGTATTTATTTGATTTATATATTATATTATATATATATATATATATATATTACATATCTATATATTATTTAAATTAAGTGGAATAATATTGAAGTTTTCTCAGCTTTCCCTTGCTAAAAACTAGATATGATGGGTGCTTATATTTTACAACGGTAAGTGGGAAAATAAAGCTTTTTAAAACATTTCCAGATGAGAAACCAAACATTTTTTGTTTTGCCGAATTACATTTTTCCATCATATTGAAGATTTTGCATAGGTCTCGATTTGAAATGAGTAATATTTTTATGAAATGCTTTGAGAAGCAGCACTAATATTAATTCGACCGCAACTGTATATGTATATGTATATGTATGTATTAAGTGACAATGTAAGTGTGTGTGTGTATGTGTGTGTGTGTCTATGTGGGTGTGTGTGCGTGTCTTTCAATTCATACCGATGACCCCCTGGAGGCAAAAACGTTTGAAGTTCATCTGACTTTTCTGGTTTGCACGGCGCACTCTCATATTATGTTGATATTAATTCGCATAGGCATTTCCAAATGACAGGCTGGACTTCTTGTTCGCTTTGTGCAGCAATTTTATTCAAATTCTTCATATTTATTTATTTAAATTGCAAACATACGAATTACAAATACCACCCAAAGCAACCACTTTGCTCTTTATTATACGCAATTTGCTTTTGATTTGAGTCAGTACAATCAAAGTAAAAGAAAGTCATTTTGGCATCATTTTAAAATATTAACACAAAAATTGTTAAAAACTCTACAACATCTGCTTAAATGGAACGAATGAAGCAGGCACAAGGAGACATAACTGAAGTCAGGAAATACAAATACTTATTTAAAATCGGTATCCGTTTGTAAGAATATTAGAATTAAAACTGTTTGCTTTTATCCAAAAATCAATCAATATCTATATGTTGTTTTATTATAAATAAGGATGAGCTAGATTGGAATGCAAATTGATAAATTGACATGCATTCACACATATCTTACATCGATCTTAATACAAAAATTATTAAAGAAACAATTTGCCAAAGAAGCATTGCCCAAAATATGAATACTCATAAGTAAGTGTGTGTGTTGAGTGTGTAAGAGTGTGTTTGTTTAGTTTTTACAGTATTTACACAAATACTATTTTATGGCAATGCCGATGAGTGTTAGGCTGCCCATTCCTTATACTTACAATTGCCTCTGGAATGTTTCGTTGGTATTTTTGATTATGTATTTAAGAAATTCGAGAATAATAAATTCCGAAATTGATACAAATTTCTGGTTATTAGTTAAACAAAACTAGAATCAATTGAAGGCATCGCATGATATTTCAAATTGGTTACAAATGAAGGTCACAACATAAAGACCTTCAAATATGCATGCAGTTTCAGCATACTATTCTCGTTTCCCCGAGGCTATATGTATGTGTGTGGGTGTGGTTACTGTCTGTCTTTGATCAAAATATGAAATTATTGGGGTTTCGTTAGTTGAGAGATGTTTCAACAGTTGTTGAACAGCGTCCGAGATGTAAATCTGAATCTGAATCCGAATCTGATTGTGAGTGGTGGCGAGCCTTGTGAATTGAACCTTGAGTTTGAGTTTGAGTTTGAGCTTGAGGTAAATGCCAGGCAGTATGTGTATTGTTGTTAGTATAAGGTGCAGACGAAGTGGATATGTTTTTTGTGGCCAGCTGGAAGCTGTGTGTTTCGTTGTCCGCAGGTCCATCAACAAATTGCAGCCGTTTTTTATGTGTTTTTTTTTTTGCGGCGCATAAGTCCCAATGGCCTGCTGGTGGGCTGCTAAGCCGGCAACCGGCAACCAGGTAGACAGCTAGACAAGGGCACATTGATGTGAGCAAGTTTCCAGATGTGTTGCAACCACAGAAGCTGCAAGGATTTTGCTTTGTTGCGAGCTGCTTCTTTGGGGAGAAGGTCGCTTTGGCTTTGGAAAGTGCGGGATGAGCCATATGGCTGGGGATTGTTGCCTGGCCTGGCCTCAAGGTCAGCGTGGCAATTAAGGTTGCAGTTGCCACACACAGCCACACACACACACACACACACACACACACACATATTTAACTGGGGTATTAATAATGCATCTCCCATATGACAGGCGAGCACAAAAAAGAACTATGAATATTTAAATGCGCATTTTAATTAACTTGCCACAATGCTCTGCTCGCTTTCCACCCACTCTCTCTGTCTCTCTGCCTCTCTCGCGCTAGTTCTCTCGCTGTCTCTCTCCTTCTAAGCCCTTACTTTTGCTGAGTGTTCATTTTGGCATTTAATTTGAAAAAGTGCTGCTGCATTTCCCCTTTTGCATTCAACTAAGTCTCAGATTACAGTGCCTGCGAAAATCGAACTTAAATCTACGCCTAATCGAATCAAACTTAAATGGGCTGAATTAAACAACAACACTCACCGCTAGCAGTGGATTCATCTCCTAATTAGTCAGAGAATACCCCAACCAATTGTATCCACAGAATTACGAGTTTACGAGTCCATTAGCGCAAAGCGCAATCAGCGTTTAAAACACATTTGGAGTCATGATTTCGGGGTCATCAATTTAATAGGGTTCCATTTGTTAATTAACTTGTGCGCATACTTACTGCAGACAGTTTGAAATTCGCGCGTCAATTTTGTGCATCAAAGTTGGCGCCATCAAATGTGTGCCAATAAAAAAGTTGTGCGCTTTTCAGCCAGCACCCAAAGTAAAACAGAAACAGTAACACAAAATATCAATCACTGCATAGGCCCAGCTCCCTTAGAATAGGGTGTTTAATGTTAGGGTGGGCACCAAAATGAAAAGAGTGCTTCGTAATTATGTGCGGTGGCCCGAGGCTTGAGTAACATTCGACAACTTTGGCACTTTAAGTGCTTCGACCCCCTTTTTGATGGTATTGTTGTTACTGTTCTTGTTGTTGCTGTTGCTGTTGTTGCCTATTGCAATTTAATTAGAAAAACAAAGTGGAATATTTTGCTTTGGTGTAGCGGCTTAATGTGGGCGTGCCCATCGACCTTGTGGTAAGCTTTGCTTCGGGGTTGGATGCGATTTTTACAAACTACGTGGCTTTTGTCTGTGAGCAAGTTCAGAAAAAATATTACAACAAAAAATATGTACATAAAAGCAAATAAAAATGTAAAGATGGAAAGATGGAAGGCGACGCAAAGCGGAAATGATGTTCGGCCATATTGGAGACAAAGCCGCTGGGCAACAAGGACCCACAGCAACAACAGCAACAGCAACAACAACAACTGTCGAAACGCGTTACGGTTGCGGTTGCCTCTTAAACAGGGCTCTAGTTAATGGTTGCTCTCTTTTTCCATTTTAGGCGGTGTCCTCGCTAAAGGACCTGAAGTTCATTTCAATTATTTGCATTTTGGTTCGGTGCTGGATGTGTCAACGCCAACTGGTCTTTTTGCTGTTGCCAAGGCTGCTTCGCATGCTGTTGCTCTAACATCTGAAAGTGCTTCGATTGCTGTTGCATGCAACCTAGAGGGAGATAGAGAGAGAGAGAGAGAGAGAGAGAGACAGAGGGAGTGCAAAGTTTTTAGAGGGAGCAGTTGCACTTGCACTTGCCGGGGCATTCAGTCGTTCATGCATAATTCCCGGGCAGCACTCAAACTGGTCGTGGCCATTGCCATTTGGTTGCCATTTAGCATGCTGCAAACTTTTTACCACTACAAAATAAAAATAAAAATTAGAATCGTTGGCAAGCCGAAGATTACATACCCTTGCAGACCGGCGAAGCGAATCGATTGTTCCTCTGACAGCTATAGGATACAACGGACCAATTTCATTGATTCAATTGAAGCAATATGATATGGCGATCCGATCCGGCCTGCTCCAATATATATATATATATATATATATTGTCAAGTTAGAATCTTCAAAAATAGGGCATTAGTTAAGCTTCACAACGAATATAGAATACCCTCTACAAGCGGACATAAATAAGCTGGCAACCAGTAAAGTGTTATTGCCAACATTTTAAAACATATATTAAAAAAAAAAAAAATAGTTTCTTAAGGATATTAAAATTAGGTATTGCCAATGGCTAAAGGAAACTTTGTATACTTGACATAAAACATGGCAATCCGCTGTGCAATTTTATTGAAATTTCAAATCAAGCCAGTAACTAAATGTGCCCCCCACTTGGATTAGTGTTGTGGCGGACATAAAATGAAATGCTGGCGGCTAGTGGCAAGTGGCAAGTAGTGGAGTTGCAACGACGGCAAGGTCGTCGCAACATGTGTAAAATGTGAAATGGAGGCTGTGCTCTACGAGCTGCATAATTATGCAATGCGTTGGCGTTTTGCGGCCTCTGATTTACATATTTATGCTGACACGAGTTTTATGCATATTACACATGCGCCGTGTGTGCCAGCACTATGTGTGTGTGTGTGTGTGTGTGTGTGTGTGTGGATGTGTGTGTGTGGATGTGTGTATATACAGTTGCACTTCATACAAATAGGAATCATTTTATGGTGATCAAATCGAGACCTCTTCAAAATCTTCGATATGAAGAAAAGCTCAATTCTGCAAAACAACAAATTTTTGGTGTCTCATCTGAGAATGTTTTAAAATACTATTATATATAGTAGTTCTTTGAAAACATATAGACTTCTTAGAAATAGTATTTAGTCGCAAGTAAAAGCTGAGAAAACTTCACTATTATCTCACTATTATTATAATGATACATTTAAATAATAATTGAATGCAAATAATGCAAAAATATATCAAAAAACATATAAATAATCAATTTAAGAACTTTAATTTGTTGTTAATAATTTTGATTGCTATGACCACTCTTAATGTTTACTTATCTTCAGTATTGATTGAATCAAATTTTCATCGTTTTTTTAAACTATATTTTATGTATTTTTTTTTAATCATTTTGCAAAAGATACGTGTGCGATACTATTGTTTTGACCGCAGCTGTATGTATGTGCGTTATGAATATTGCGTATTAAAATGCAAATTAAACACAAATTAGCACGCCCCTAAAGTGGGCGTACAGCCGTCACCCTGCCGCCCCCCATTCCCACATGTCATACGTGTCGCCTTGCATTAGCGCCAATGTTGATGTCGACATGGATGTGGATGTGGAAGTGGATGTGGAATAGGAGCGCCTTAAGCGCAATTCCCGTGAGTGTTGTTTGATGGCACTGTCACTGTTTGGCCAGGCTAAGAGCGCCAGAGGCGTGTTCACTTGTTGACCGCAATCTTTCCATTTCAATTATCAATTCGTCGTCAATCATCTGACAACAACAACAGCAGCAACGTGAACAACAGCTTCAAAATAGGTATATACTCCTATTTAAAATGGACCTGCTTTTCTCGTCGCAAGCACACATTTTGTTTCTAATTTTAAAGTACTGGTCGCGACCAGTATTTTTTTGTGGCTTTCACTTAACTGTAGTGAATTTATTCACTTTACGACACCAAAAGCGAAAAGCTTTCCTTTCATTCATTTATTTGGCACCTCGTAAAATTCAGTGCGTACAGTTTGATGGCTAAAATTTGATATTTATTGAGCCTTCAACATATATGTACACAAGCACACTCGCACACTCGCACACTTGCACACTCGCACACACGCACACTTCATTTTGAGTGTGTGATAATATTGTTACAAACATGTGCGATTTTGTACTTTTATCTTTGAGAGATACGCTAACAAATTTGTGCAATAAAAGTGCTAATACGTCTCAATATCTAATAAGAAACAATATTTTAGTTTAACCTTTACAATACTAAATATATATATTTACAATAATTGTCAGTTTTTATATCGATAATACGATTTAAAAAAGAAAGTAAAAATGTTTGTATTTTTATACTAAATCGATTCCAATAGTTATTGTTATTATAAATACATATTGGTTGCCATTTATTGTGTCGCCAACTGGAAACAGATTGGCAATATGTTGGCCAATGAACTCTGCTTCTATCGATTAATATCGATTCCAATTAGAAGTTAATGCAAGATGGCGAAACTATTTGGCTCCCATTTGATTGAGTTGTCAATCGCGTGATCCAATTGACAGCGATATTTGCCTTCGTTTTAATTCAAATATCATTCGCCTTAGCATGTCGCACATAAACATTGTGTTTTTATCACTGTGTTACCTTTGATGGCACATCAAATTTTAGCTGACACTGTTGTTGTTGCTGTTGTCGTTGTTGTCATACTGTCTCGTGTATACAGCATGTGTGTGTAGCTCTATAAAGACAATTTGACTGTCTGGTGATTGTCACCTGGGCAGGACCTTGGCGCGTTCATGTGGCATGTGGCATATGGCATTTGGCTGTGTGTGCTCTCTGCTCTGACTGCTCGTAAAGCGCGTGTAATACCGTTAATACCAATTTCAGCACTTACAAATTGCGCATACGACGCGTGCGGCGTGACAAGGTGGGGCATGTTCTCACACACATACATACATATATATATATATATATGTATATATTTATTTGCTTTTTTTTACGTAGAAAATGAAAATTTCAATATGTCAGCGACAGCATCCCCAATACCACATCAGAGTGAACAACAAGAACAGAAGCAACACCAACAACAAATTCTAACATTGAACCCCCCGCCCAGCCAGCTGTCATATGTCTTCCGGTGTTCATTGAGAGACATCGCTGTCAGTTGCTCCTCGAGGGCAATAGATGCCCAACTTTTTCAGCTGAGAACTTTAATTTTTTTAGCATATGGCTTATTGCAATTGGAATTGGAATTATATTCGCAGAGTCAATGAAGCCGCATTGGCAGCTTAACGGCACAACCCAAAATCCAAATTGGATACACACATGTACATACATATATGTATAATATGTACAATGCATTTTATATATATTTCATTTTAAGGTGATCAAATTTCAATAATAATTTGATACAAATAAATATAAAATAAATCAAAAAATAATCAATTTACGAGATTTAATATTATTTTTTAATCAATTTAATAGGTATGTAAACTTTTAATTTTCACTTATCTTCAGTATTGATTGCCTTGAAATATATTTTAAGCATTTTTTTATTTACGTTTTGCAAAACAAATGTGCGCACTACTATTATTTGGAGTGAGCATAGAACTGCTTGAAGTTGAGTGAATCACTGCTAACTCAATTTTGCAAAGAATTCAATTCTTTGTGCTCTAGAATCGTTACACGAGTGCAATATACTTGAGTCTAATGGCAAATGATTTGTGATGCAAACTGACACTGACAGACACAAATCATATAATCGACTTGAAGCACTTACGACGACTCCTTCGAAGCACTTATAAAGGGCATTTCCCAATCGAGCCAAATGGTTGAAGCAAAGTTGATTTGTTTTGGTTGCTAAGTTGCATGTAGCAACTTTGTGAACCGACTAGTGGAAGTAGTTTTGATTGGCGTTGCCACCAATTAGCGATTCAGTTGAAAGTTACGCTGGTTTCTGGACTAAAACTGAGGGTTGATTACAACCCTCTGGTGCCAGCAGGGGGGCCAAGCCAAGTTGAGTTAGTGAATGTCGATGGTGTTTTTGCAGATACTAAGTATTGCGACTGAGCCACAAGTGAAACACAATAAAAATAATACAAATATTCATAAGAATCATTAAAACCAATGCCAATACAACGAGTAGAATAACAACGCGCGCATTTCGCAACAATATCAACGAGTTCAATATATCATATAAATATATATATCTATATATATAGATATATATTTATATATATACATAATATATAGTATCACAGCATACACATAAAGTGGCTATATCAAAATGTCGGTGGATTTGAGCGCCCAACAGGAGCCGACCATATCCGTGATAACCACAGTGCCGGTGGCTCAAAATGGTGGCGAAATGGACGCCCTGCTGCTGGGACGGATCGGGGTGAGTATCAGTAACAAACAAAAACAAACAATTGCAACTCAATTGAAATATACAAACAAACAAACATAACGCAAATACAATTACAATTACAATTACAATTACAATTACAATTACAACTACAAATACTTACTTTTACCTCACTTCTTATCCACAATTTAACTAAGTAGCAAAGTGCGTGACGTCTAGATCAAAATATTTATATAAACATATGTATATATATATATATATATATATATATTTGTACTACTACATCTCTATACGACACACAATTATATATAAATATATATATATATATATATATATGTATAAATATATATATATCTTTCTTTATATCTATAGCAGTAAAAAAAACGCAAACTTTCATTGGCGTGCATATTAGCTAGACAAATATTTGACTTGGTTTTCCTCTTTCTTCTTCCGCTTCCGCTTCCGCTCACCCTTCTTCTACATCAGTTCAATTTTTTCCTGTAATTTTCACATCCATTTCACACTTAGCTCTAGTATTTTTCTGTGGCAAATACCAGCCGCAGAACCGGCTCGGCATTTCTTGAGCGATTTCTCTCTCGCTTTTCTACCATTTCCATTTTCCGCTTTCCGCTTTCCATTTTCCATTCAATTTTGTTCTACCACCGTTTTGGTTGTGCCCAAAGTTTAACTAGTTATTATTATTAGCTGAAAGTAATTGCAACTTGTTTCTCAACGCTTACGGCAGCTGTTGACTAGCAAATACATACATATATACACATATATACATTTACTTTTTCGATAAGTCCATGTGCTACTCTCTGCATCTAATTACTTAGTATTTTAAATACTTTGAACTTTACAAATTTTCACAACGCTCAGCGTAAGTATCGTAGACTATAATGAATTATAAGCTGCTCAAGTATTGCATAAGGTATTAAGGTATAAAGTATATAATATATACAAATATATATGTATATAGATATATATATATATATACTCTGTATATGATAATCTTAATCAATCATCGTCTTTTTATTCAGTTGCGATTAAGCTACGCGTGCGTTTGGATCTCATCGGTTTTATCGGCACGTTTTAATAACAACAGGAAATAACTTCAATAATTCTTAAACTTTGTGCCAGTTTTGCAAAATAATTCCCGTGAAGTTTGTTGAAATTATAAAATGGTCTTAAGCCTTCATAATTACGTGGAAGACGCCATTGGGCAAAAGGTAATAACAAAATACATCAATTACAAGTATTTTCAGCAGAGGTTGCCTAGTTAACCAAAGAAATTGTGGCAAATAATCCACTTAGGAGTGAGGAGTGCAGAAATTGCTTAAAAGGAAATCAGTTTATTGCGTGTTAATAATATTTTTTTATTACTTATTTAGTGTAGCGAGAATTTCCACATGTGTGAGTTAAGCAAGATGTAGTCAACCTTTCTTATATATGTATGTAGCTCAAGTGTTATTTTCGTTTCTGCATGCATAGTTTTATGTAGTGCTCAACTTGGTTAGTACAATTAAATAAAAGGGATGCTTATTAAAATGATGAGAGCAGTTAAATGTTATTAGCCCTGCTTGGGCTGAATATATTTATGGCATTGGGTGTAAATTTGTCTGAACCATAATTAGCAAATATTTATGAGATGAAGACGTGGATGTGCTTCAACTGCCAACTTGTGTTTAGCAAAGCTGCATAGTTGTATGGCAGTTTGTTGTAGAGCTTGCAGAGCCATTCGCTGGTATTATTAATACTCCCAGTTGGTTGCGTTAATTAGAAAGCTTTCGTCTTATTGCACATTGGACATTAAAAGAAAAAAGAAGGAAAAGCGATTGCAATCTTTTCGCTATTGTGCTGTAATCGAGTTTCTCGTTGAACTAGTTTCTGACTGTGACTGCCAGCAGCAAATGCGATAAATTACAGTACAGTAAAGTGTAGCATTAAACCGTCTGCAGGTAAGTGCCGACTAATAATTAAGTCCGCGAATTTAATTAAGCCCAACCAACCAAAGCAAAGAGAGGGACCAAAAAAACTTAGATGGTGACTCAATCAAATTAAAAACGCCACCAGAGTATTATATGGCCCAGTAAAAGAGTGTAGATGCGCTTAGCTTTTTTTTTTTTTAATTTTCAATTATATTTTAGTCTGATTGCAATTTTTGTATTTGGTGAAGGGGATATGTGAAGCAAGCTCATTAAAATGGCAAATGCAAAATGGCAAATTGGATTATGTTCCATAAAAATAAAATATAATAGTAAAATATATTAAAAAAAATACAATTATAGAAAATAGAAAATTCGGCAAAGCCGTTGTCGCCGTTCATGTTCCATGTTCCCTTCAAAAAACGCGACTTTCAACTGCGTGCCACATTTTCATGCCACCAGCGTCAGGTGCATTGCTTTACCAAGCCAGGAATATACTAAACATTGGTCTATTTGAAAGATGTATGTCCTAACACACTTATTTTCATTGCTGCATTAATTTTTGCATTTAAATTGTACATTTAATTTGAGATATTTTTGGTTGCAGTTCATGCATGAAAGGGTGTGCATAGTTCGTCTTATAAACCTTTCTTTTGCTTGCTTGATTTTCGTTTCATGTGAGCTACGAAATTTTTTGAATGGAAAGTATTTCTTATGAAAATGTGTGCAGAGCAGCGTAACAGTGTGTGTGTGACTGTGTGTGTGTGACTGTGTGTGTGTGTGTGGCATAAATGTAATCGAAATTTTCTAATCTTGCGCATCGCTAACCCCTTCTGCTTATCACAGCAATGCTTTGAAGCTGGCAAAAGTAGTTTAACAAATATAATCATATGCGCTGCGATTACTATGATAAATGGGCGTGACCCGTGGGCGTAACAACTGGGCTGACTTATGTAATTTGGCAAATTGATTTGCTTAGCTCCAACAGCCATAGGAAAATACATACATACAGCTGCGGTCAAAATGATAGTTTGTGAAAATGTTAAAAAGAAGTTACTTAAAATACAGCAATGATGAAAAATTGATTTAAGCAATGCAATCAATACTGAAAATAAATATACATTAAAAGTTGCCAGAGCTATACAATTTCCTAACAAAAAATAAATTTATTATTTTTATATTTATTGTTATTTAAATAATATTTAAAGCAATCATTAAAATAGTAGTCGAATAACAGTCAAGTTTTCTTATAATTAATAATATTTCTAAAAACTAGATATGTTTTTAAAATACAGTATTTGAAAACATTCTCAGATGAGAAGCCAAACATTGTTTTTTTTTTGTTTTGCCGAATTAAATTTTTCCATAATTTTGAGGATTTTGAACAGGTCTCGATTTGATTACCATAAAATGTGTGATATTTTTATGAAATGCCTTGAGAAGCAGTAGTAGTACTATTATTCTGGCCGGAACTGTATTTGGCAGATCTGGTATGTTGATACCCAGGTTGTGCACCTGTATGTGGATCAGTGCAGAGCAGGAAACGTCAACAAAATCGGCAACGCTTGCAACAACAGTCGCATTATTGATGAGTTCGAGAAGGACGAGGACGGTAAGTCCTGGTGTTGATGTTGTCAAGCAGCCAGAGCTGATAGCTAGATAGCTAGTCGAGTGCAGAGTGGTGGGTTGTGCACGTTAATTGAATTAAATGCAGGCCACGTTGTTGTCATAGCAACTGACACGCACACACACATACACACACAGAGAGAGAGAGTGAGGCACACTCCATGGTCAACCTATAGACAATATGGCGTAACCGTTAGTGGAGAATCGGCAGGCTTGATTGACTTCAAAATCAGATTTGTTGTGCGCTCTCACATTGCAAATTGAAATAAAAACGAAACGTGACATGTGGCTGTGGCATTGGGCACCTTCGCGGTCTTTAATATATATATATATATATATATATATACACACACTTACACACACTTACACACACTTACACTCAGAAACACACATTGAAGTGTCATGTAAAATGTCGAGCAATATGGAAGCGAGAGCAGTTAAAGCTGATTGCGGCAATGGCATTGGCAATGGCAAATGAAACCCATTTCACAGCCACCCTTGAGCCATATTTTCCATTCTGATCCCTTTCTGGTATTTTTCTTCTTTTTTTTTATTGTTGGGGTTGCGGGTGACAAACAATCAAATAAAGTTTTGCGTTTTTACCCCTTTTTTGCCGGCTATTGTGGCTCTGGTATATATTTTATTGTCAGAATCAATAGATGTCAGCATTTAACAGTTGCCAATGCCTGCTGGCGTTCAACGCAACCCCGCACACCCGCATCCCTCGCTCTCTGCATTCACGCTAACAGACTGGAGACTGTCAGTTGCTTTGGGCTTTATTAGATTTTCTTGCTCGTTTGCTTTGTGGACCAGGTGAGTGGCAGTAGAAGCGTATCTGTATATATGTTGTAAGCCTATATTAAATGTAGTTTGCTGTCTATCTTCACTATCTCGTGCATGTCTTGACAACATTTATTCTCACTCACACACAACCACACACACACACATACACATACACACACATGCACACTGACACACTCACTCACACAGACACAGACACATAAATAATATTTATATATATGTTTATTATGATTGAAGCGCTGTTGCGCAGCAATCAAACGTGTAATATGTAATCATTTTAAAATAAATTATTCTTTTTCTCTTCTACTCCCCCGCCCAACCACACATACACACACACACACATACACAAAACCACGATATGTACAACAAACAAACAACAACAACAACTCATATATTTAATACACCCAACCAATCCAATATATACTAAATGTACTTGTGTGTATCGGTGTCTATGAAAAAAAACAACTTAACATATTAAATGACAAAAAAAAACCAAAAAAAAAAAACCAAAAAATAATGTTAATAAAATACTCACTGTACACAAAATACTAAAAATGAGGCAGCATTCGGTAAGTGAAATCTCATTAACTAATTAAATCCTTAATTCATTTGTTGCCCTTTCAACTTTTGTGTTCTATGTATATGTACCATTATTATATTATATGTGACCACAAGTCGTGTGATTAATGTCTCACTCGTAATTACAGACTCCTAGCGAAATAAATGCGGTCAGTTTGCCGCCAAATTATTTGTGTGTTTGAATCTGAATCTGAAAGCAGCACATTTAATACTGATTTAGCATAATTTGAGTGGAATCATGCATCAAGGCCCAGATCCTGTCTGGGTCATCACAAACGGCTCTTGAATTAACTTTATAGTTAGTGGAATCATCGCTCGATATCCGACTATAACTATAACATTTAACTGTCATGGCATTATCTGTCGAGATTTAAGCAGTACTTTCATTTCACAATAAAAACAATTCAAATCCAACAAATAAAGTTTGATTACTTTTAAACTGTCACTTGGCTCTATTTGACCTGATTTTGAAAATAGTTTTGAGTGTTACGATCATTTACAACTGAGAATTCATGCAATCCTATTTTGAGGTACATTTCTAGAGAGTTTAATCATGTGTTGGCTACAAAATGTAAGCTCATCAGCCGCTGCATGGCCGCAGACAGACACAGATTAATGCGACTGCCCCCGTTGCTTCAAGTTCAGAGACTGTGCAGCATGAAGTTCAAAGTGTGGCAGCGACACAAAAGTGTGGCAAAATACAAAAGTCTGTTTCCCTTTCTTTGTTGCTTTTTGCTGGCCTAGCTAGTTAATGGACAGCCGCCGGCGCGAAAGCGACTTTTACTTTGGTTGGCTACCTGCCTGCTCCTGGAATGCTATTATTTTGTCATGTCGACTCTGAGTTCTGAGTCTATGAAGAAGTGCTGGGCGGGACGCAGGAGGGGATACGTGGCCCATGCGCATAATTCATAAAAAAAAGTCTTCGCCTCTTAAGTAAATAGCACAGGAATGGAATAGAATTATGCGTGCCAGTCGCCTTAAAGTGTGTGCACACAAATTTCTTTATGGCAGGACAATTTATGCGCTGAGCGTGTAAAGAATTTTTGTGCTGCCTTTGCTGCCACTTGCCACACGTCTCTGGCGTCTAATTGCGCGTGGGTGCAGCAGCTCTTTGGCCAAAAACGTTGGCACAGCTGCTGTCTGCCATAATTAAAGCCACAGCATCAGTAGCAGCTCAACAAAAGTTCAAGTTCACAACGTTGCCAGGCTCAACCTTGCTTTGCTAAACTAACAAAAATACACACACACACATACACACACAGTGTGTAGTGCCCACCTCAAGTGGCGAGTGCATCGTGTGCACTGTGCAAAGGTCCACAAAAATCTCTGCTCATAATTCACGTGAGCGCTCGCTTTAAGGATATTTATTTTGGCCCATCAGCTAGGCAGCATTAGCAGATAACAAAAATATCATGTATACGTCATGTTGCGCCGAGCTATGCAAATTATTTTCATTATTAAACAGCCGCACGCTCCGCATGCCATCAAATTTAATAAAGCCCTCATGCTGGCTGCTTTCTTCCTCATTTCTTTCTGAATTTAATAAAACGCCCCAAGAAGCTAAAAAACAAAAACAAAAACAATAAACAAAAAAACAAAAAATGCAATATAAATGTAAGAAATATTCATAATATAAACGGATTCAGTTGTTTTTACTGTCATAGCACAATAAGTGTAGATTAAATTTCAAAATTTAATTACGACTCTTTTGTTTAAATATCACACACAAAATACTCACATAGATAAATATTTGGGTATGGAATGTTCTTCCAGTACAATTTAATGGAAGACAAACACAAATATTTTTCTTTGTCATCATTAAAATTATATATGAACTGAATCCAATCTAGCAATCGATATGCGTAAGCGATTGTGGATTGTGTTTCGTCATGCTGAGATCAGACAACCAAAACAATTGTCACGGCTAAACTGCCTAAGTTGCAGCTAAGCAGACGAGCGAAGAGTAGAGGAGAGGAGGAGAGCAGAGCAGAGCAGAGAAAAGAGAGAGAGGCGGGAAAAGGTGGCAAGAACAAAAGGCGGCAGCTTTAGCGGATTGTGGAGCGAATCATTTGCGTTTGCAAATCGATTTTGAAATTGCGCTTATCAGCAAATATAAATCACGATTTCCGAGTACAGAATGCCGACATATCTTTCTTCTCTCTCTCTCTCTCTCTCTGCCTGTTTCGGTGTCTATGTCTGTCTCACTCTTTGCAGGCCTGAAGTTGACAATGAAATGGATTTGAGCTGCCTGAACCCGCCTATAATTGTCGACTAAGATGCGAGTAGGCTCATAAAATGCAGGACAAGACAAGACAAGCCAAGGCAAAGCAAGGCAAATCTGTCCAAGGACCTCCGAGTAGACAAAAGAACGATAAGAACACTTTATGTCATATATATGTCTGTCTGTGTGTGTGTGTGTGTGTGGGTGTGCATGTGTATGTGTGTGGGTATATGTCAAGTGGGCGTAACATTTATGGGTGTGTTCGAGTGTGTGTGTGTGTGCTGTGATGTAAAGCTTAAGTTAATAGCGAATATTTACCAATCGATTTTGTTGTGATTGCGAAAACAATTTGAAAATGGCTTTGAGCGATTTTCAAAGAACTCAAGCGACAAGATGACAAGCATGACCACCCAACCACCCATAGAAACACACAAAATACACCACACCTCACCACACCACACGCTTGCACACCTATAGCTGCACACATAAACCTACACAGATACAACTAGACACATACACCACACACAAGCGCATCTGTGGCAGTGACAAGGCTGTTACATTTACAGTCGCCGTTGCCTTCAATCCTTTTCTATTATTCTCGCTGGCAGTTGCACACAAACAACACACACACACACATACACCAAAGTGCACTCTCGGAAGTTGCTCCTGCAGCTGCCGCATCCATTTGTCAGCATTCATATGCCTTACAACATTCACATTTGCCAATTCGAGCCGACTGTGCGCTTAACAGCATTCAACTGATTGGCTAGCAGCCAGACAGATTAAAAGCATTGTATATATATATATATATGCATATATCTTTATATATATATATACTTAGCAAATTAATATACAGTTGCGGTCAAAACAATAGTAGTGCTGTTATAACTATAACTAATTTTATGCTGATCAAATCGAGATCTGTTCAAAGTATTCAATGCAATTCAGCAAAACAAAAACTGGTTGGTTTCTTATTTGGAAATGTTTTTAAATACTATTATTTTTCAAATACTAAACGTAGCTTAATACATACAACAATATTATCAGTTGCAATACTATTTTGACCGCACCTGTACACAAGCATTTTCAAATTTGAAACTTGGCGACTTTTGTAAATTTCGTCTTAAGTCAAGTCAATAAGCAGTCTCTTTTCAAACTATGAATTTGAAATTTGAAGAGTAAAATCAACAAATAAAATATAGAAAATAACAAAGCAAACAAGAAAATAAGAAAACAATCAAAATGTCTCGAGGACTTTTCGCCGGTACCGATAAAAGTTGTGCGGTTTTCTCGTCCGACGGCCGTGTCTATCAAGTAGAATATGCCAATCGGGCCATCAATTTGGAGAACATCACCAGTGTGGGCGTGCGGGGTGCAGAGTGTGCCGTTGTTGCCACCCAGAAGGCGCAGACGGATCAGTTCGTTGTGGGGTCGACAGTCACCCAAATGTTTACCATCAACAATGAAATTGGTTGTGTGATGACCGGTCGCATTGGCGACTCACGGGCCCAGGTGGCTACGGCCCGCTACGAGGCGCGACTGTTCCAAACTAAATTTCACTTCGAGATGCCAGTAAATACGTTGTGTGATCGCCTGGCCGACATCATTCAGGCATACACACAAATTGGTGAAATTCGTCCGCATGCCTGTTCCATGATCCTCATTTCGTGCAACGATGAAGTTGGTCCCTGTGTATACAAACTGGATCCGACTGCCAACTATGGCGGTTATCGTGCCTGCGCTACGGGTGCCAGGATGACAGTGGCCCAACGATATTTGGAATGCAACTACATGAATAATATGTCCGAGATGAAGGCCATTGGTCTCGCCATTCGTGCTTTGAAGGCCGCCACGCCCAATAAACTAAATGCCGATGGCATTGAAATTGGCGTTTTGAGCAAGACACGTCCCACATTTCGCACTTTTGCCCCGATGAAGTTGAGTTTCATTGTGAATACAATTAACTTAGTACATGAAAACATGGTGTTGCTGATAAGCATTCAGTGCTTAATGTCTAAAAAATAAACAGATGAAAAAACACTGCCGATAAGTAATTTTGAACCTGCCTTTTATTGATGGTTGATCATTGATCGATGTCTCAAGTAGCAAGTGGCAACAGCGATATAAATCGATTTGAATTTTGTTAAACAGATAAAATTTAAAACACTTAAAATATTTCATTTATTTCATCAATTTTAATAATAAGTATTTAAAATTGATAGTAAACATAATTTCAGATACAAATATTAATTTAAAAAAATATATTAAGCTGGTCCTTAATGACGGCTAAGGCCGCCGGAAAATAATTCCGACACGCGTCGCTCGATGGCCGCCCGATTTGAGATAATGCGTTTCAGGTTCTCCCTGAACTTTTGGACATGTTCCTGCAGATAGATGTTGTCCTTCTGGCGCTGATAGCGAGCCGCACTCGCTGCCTGCACCGCCCTGTCCAAGCGCATCTCATTGATAGCGTGCAGATAGCGATGACTACCCCCTGATTGGGCGCCCTCGAGAGGGTCAGGGCAGTGCGGATCGACGGCTGAGCATCTGTAGTAATGGTGGTATAATCAAACGATCCGTTGGCCTCACAAATGGCCTATGCATGTGCTGGAAATTAAATCTATCGGCTGAAAACTGATCCTCAATGATGTCTGCCGGTTCCCAATCTCCTTCCTGTTGCTTGAGTGTAACATGCTTCATCTCATTGGACAGGTGCTTGGGCATCAGCCCATCTCGATCAATTGCATCCGCATCACAATTGTCCGCATTAACATAGCCATCCTGCTTGAGCAGCAAACGGTTCTTTGATCTGACTGCCTGGTTACGATTTTTGAATTTAGCTTTGTGGTTGTTGTTGTTCTTGTTCTTCTTGAATGACTCCGATGATGAATTGGCTGAGTTGGGCGTAAGGGCCACGGACAGTATCTTCAGATCATTGCACAGGGATTTGGTGTTCTCGTTTAGGGTGCGCAATATGCAGGTCATACGCTCTGTAAAGTCCTTGCCATTATCATCAACGTCATCATCATCATCATCAGCATCATCAACGTCTTGATCATCAACACTGTCGTCATCGCTGCTGCCATTATCATCCGATGTATTTTCAGTATCATAATAGTCATCATACTTTGGCGTTGTTTGCCTCATCTTTTGTTTTCCCTTGTCAATATTGTTGGCACATTGATACAAGTGTTCGCCAAGGGCAACTCTGCTCTGCTCGGAATGTTGCCGTTGATGTTCTGGCTGAAACTTTAGCTTCATCTCGAGCTGGCCCTGTTGTCCAAATGCGCTTAGTCCTCTCCTATCGGGCACAATACAGGAGGCATCCATCTCACGACTTGGCTCGAGCGGCAGCAGGGCATCCCTCTCGTTATCCCTCTCGTCCAGTTCCATATCCCATTCCGAACCTGATGATGCCAAACATTGGCAAATGCAAATGCTAAGCAACGCTATTATCAATTGTGTTTCCATGGCAATTGCTACTTTAGTTCACAGCGACCTCAGTTCGGCTTAGTTCACAATTGCTATTGTGAGGCAGAGCAAACACAGAACACTCACAACAGTTTTAGTTGAAATCTGTTGTATGTGCTACTAAGCTCAAATCAAAAAACACACGACTTACATTCCCATAAATCGTATAATGCCATTTATCGCCTTAATAGCTCAGCCTGCAAACAAAATGTTGTGCATTGATTACACTTAAGCTATGCCCAAGTCCAACAGGATTTGCCTCAAGTCTTTCATCCGAGTTGCACTGCAGTTTAAGACATTAGGGGTATTCTTTAATTATATTTAATCCCACATTTATATCGTTGCCCTTAGTTTTTATCATCAATGGTATCCATCTGGATTCTAATTGCTTACATAAATACATTCTATCAAATTGTCGGGCTTCAAATGAATGACAGAATGACAGAATGCAAATGCAAAACCTAACAGCAACAACGATGGACAACCTTTTAATGATGGGTGGTGTTGTTGCTGTTGTTGTTATTGATGTGGTTGTGGTTGTTGTTGTTGTGTTCGTTGTGTTCGTTGTGAGTGCACCTATTTTTAGACAGCGTGTTGCACACAACAAATGCATTTGCCATAAGTCCAACGGCAAAGTCAACGTCGTTTGGCTGTCAACACATCCGGCTACGCCCACAGCGTCCGCATCCGTATCCGTCTCTCACACTCTGGATGGGTTTGTGTTTGTTTGTTTGTTGGTTGGTTGTGTGTTCTCTGGCGTTACGACTACTATCACGGAAACTTGGGCATCTTGGTCTTAGTTTGCCATTTTTCTCCATTTTTTTTGTTCGTTTCTTTGCTGGTGATGAATTCACAAGACGCAGCATAAGAGCTGCCATCAATCTCCAGTCCCAGACGCACACCCACACTCACACCCCCACACACACACACAAACACACACAGAGTCAGATACATAATTTACAGTCTCACAATTGTGTCCCGCATTGGCTGATGCTCGAATTTATTCCTTGTTGCACCTTTGGGGAATTTGTGCAGGTTGTGAAAAGTAGCAAAAAAAATACCATAATAACAGAAATTTGCAACATTTTTCTGCTTGAGACTCCGCCTGCAGTACGAACACAAATGTTTGAGCAACAAAGTCACTCCGTAAAAATACAGAAATACAGAAATATACAGCCGTGAAGGCCAATGCTCGCATAAGTCTATTACCAATTTTGGAACATTTAATCAAGCAGAAAAAGTCACTAAAATCACACAATAAATAAATATCTATATGAGCTTTATGATGACACACTCTATAAGATCTGCAGAGGTATTTCTAGCTTCCGCTTAAATTAAAATGGTAATAGATTTAACTAAAAATCACCGTAACTAAAATTAGGATATTAAACCGAAATTAATTAATGTTCCGGTTCTGGTTCTGGCACATAAAGTGAAAAGATTCGCATAAAAATTATAAATTGGTTAAAAGCTTTTTAGTTATTACGTTTGAATAAAAGGCAAAAGTTAGTAAGTTAATAAAAAAATAGTTATTTATATATGTACACTGGATAAGTATGTCTTAGATCCAATACGGTATCTTCGAGACCTATAATATTTGTTTCCAACTGGTTTTAAGAAAATTTTGAATGTTTTCGTTCCGGCTCTGAACTTCAATCGAATTCCATCTACAATTAAGACCATAAATCAATGGCTTTCAAGTCAATTTGAAATACTCCAAAAGCAATATATATTTTACTAGAGCATCGCCATCTTTGGAGCACAGCTATCTATCTGAACTTGAACAGCTTTAAGCTGTTCAAGCTTGAAGGTTAGTCTTGAGCTTTAAGGAAGCCCAAATTCAAGCTTGCTGTGGCTGTTCGAAGTGACATACAAAAAGCGCTCTGAAGCTTTCAAGCTTGCAATGCAATCCACAAATAAAGCTCTCAACGGCTTTTGTCGCAATCAAATAAAATACAACTGACAGGAATATGAACAACAACAACAGCAACCGTGTGTGTGTGTGTGAGTGTGTGTCTGTGTGTGTGTCGTTGCCAGCAAAAGCATCCTTAGGAGCACATAAATCATTAGTTTTGTGCAGTTGCACTGCGTTGAGCATACGCCGTGCTGCACCGCAGCACACAATCCAAAAAAGAACTAACGAATTTGGTCCCCTGCTGTGTTAGAAGTGTGCAAAAGCAAGTTGATTGTGCGGCTTGCTGCTGACATAAATGTTCAGCACATAGTTGCAAGCTTGGCAAACCTGGCTGTTGAAAATGTTTTCAATTTCACTTGACGCAGTTGACAAGCCGACGGCAAGAAACTGCTTACAAAGACCAGTTGAGAATATTGAATGCCACCTGGTCACATTCATTCATACATTTTCTATGGCTCATATAGTTCAACAGAAAAGGGTTTCCGTCTTGCCTTGGTTTTATGCTTGTGGAAAGGGGGTGGGGGTGGTGGTGGTGGAGGGGATCGACTCTCCTATGGCAATTGGCAATGCGAACGCGGCGTATGCGCAATGCGAGCATTTTGATCAGCAGCTCGGTTGGCAATCAAATTTTTCAAGCAGCAAATCGCTAGCCAAGATCCCACATCTGACATGTGACAGGTGGCACGTGGAACGTAGTACATATCATGCGGTTATATACGTGGCACGCACACGCACACACACACGCACACATACGCATTTGTGGCCAAAAGTTCAGTTTTTCTTCTTTTTTTTTTTTAGCGCGTTTTCTGTTTTGCTCGCCGCATTCTGTGGCGCGTATGCCACGTGATGGCAACTAAAGCTTGCATGCCACACACCCACATACCCACACATTCACACACACACACACACACACACTAAAAAGCTCCCCTGCAGATGTTTGCCAAAGCTACCACAAGAGCCTGCTGCTGCTGCCGCATGCTGTATGATAACTGGCATGCCACTGGACGTGGCTGAAGGAGCGGCTAGTGGCATGCCACGCCATGCCTTGCCATGCCCTGCGACATGTGCGTTCGTCTGGCGGTCTCTCAGTTCTGCTCACAACGCCAACTGCTGCAGTCGCAGTGCCGCACAGACGCACTTACAAATTCCGGGCGACTGTTACTCCGGACTCCAGATACGGACAAATACGCGAATCGTGTGGTATAATTTCGTCCTCGTCCTCGTTATCGTCCTCGTTTTTGTTTTTTGCTCTCGTCGGCGTTGGCGATCGGCTGACAATTTGAATTTTTGCGCGCCCATCATTTTGCTGCAAATTAAATTTGGCAATTGATTTCTAATCTTACGCGATTTTTTTTTATAGTTTTTTGTATTATAAGTGGCACATTAAAAAAAAATAAAATAAAAAACAAAGTTAATTTATTTATGATGAAAAAATGTAAATTACATAAAATTGAATAACAAAGTTTGCAAAATACAATTAAAATTGAATGAAAAATAAAAATTGACGCAATGCAAAACGAGCAAAGAATCCGAATAAAATGTGTGCGAGCGCAAACAAATATATTTTTTGAATATATCTCAAATTTGCAATAGGTGAACTATTATGTTAAAAGAAAAAAATTAAAATTTATATTGAAACTAAATATGTAAAATATATATTAAATAAATTTAAAATAAAAGCTTAAATCAAATGTAATTAATGCAATCGAATATATGCATATAAAATATCTGAAACAATTACAAAAACAAAGAATCCTAATAAAATGTGTATCAATGAGAATATCAAATACATATATTATATATATATATTTATTAAATTTTAATAAGTACAATTATTAACTATTGTAATAGAAAACGAAACATAAAAAATTAGTTCATTTAAATTTCAATGAAAAATATATTTAAAGTAAATATATATATATATATATTAAATTTAATTAAGCTATATATAATATTATATATATATATATATATATATATTTATATATATATATATGTGTGTGTAAAAAAAAGGTGAAGACTTTTGCTGCTAATTGGCCTATTTGTGCAGATGAACAAATCATATCAAGTATACGACCAGCTGCCGCCAAGAGCAACAAATATTGGCGAGTGGATAAAATGGGCTTTGCACTGCAGATAAACCTGTTCAATCCATCTGTGATGAGACTGTGCCTCTTAGTATCGTTTTTGCTGTTGTTGTACAATCAAAGTCAAATCGCCATCTGATCCAAGAAGAATGCCTCAATCAAAATTGGTTTCCCTTGGCCTGCCTGTTGCCACAGAATGTTTAAATAAATGTTGCAAATTGCTCTTGTTGATGCCACTTCTGCAATGTTTTTTTTGTTGTTGTTTTTTCGCTGGCATTTTATCTGAGTGTCTTCTTTTTGGTTCCGTTTCGTTTCCTGTGGTAAAGCCAACCAAATCTTTACTTTTGGCTTCTGGCCTGCCTGGTCTGCCTGATGCTGATTGCCAATGCCAACAAATCCGCCCCCGGCCGCATCCAGATTCCCGAATCTCGCAGCTGCTGCATGGTGTACATGCATATATATATGCTACATTTTTTTTTATTTGCTGCCAGGCACTAAAAATGAAACGAAACGAAGCGAACCCCATCCACATTCACAACCACTGTCACTTTCTTTGCCCCTCCATCGGCCCCCAACCCAAATCAAGTACTGAGTTCGCCGTTTGCATGCTGATTTCTTACCTTATTTATTTGGGATTGTCTTGCCAGAAATCCAGTTTGAAATCTGCTGCAAAGTTCTCTTCTTTGTTTTTTTTTTTGTTTTTTTTTTGCGTGCTGCGGCATTTGTAATGCCCAGCAACTGCTCTGCAAGCGGGTATATGCTGTCCTCCCAACAGCTACGCGACTTACAGTTGCAGTCAAAATAATAGTTGTGATGTATTTCAAAGCATTTCATAGAAATATGCCTCATTTATTGGTTACAAAATCAATATCTCTTCAAAGTTTTCAAAGTCTGCAAAACAAAACATGTTTGGTTTCTCATCTGGGCATGTTTTAAAATACAATTATTTTTGTTTAATAATAAATTGTTTAGCTTTGCTTTTAAAGTTTATTTTAAGCATTTCTTTTCAACATTTTCCCAAAAATATATGAGTGCGCGACTATAATTTTGACGGCAGCTGTATCTATAGCACTCAGTGATTTTTAGTGGTGTGTTTGGTTATTTTTTTGTCATTATTGGGTAGTTTGAAGTCGAGTACGCAACTTGGCTTCATTCGATATGCCTCATTGTCTTTGTTTTCATCTTTGTCCTGACATATTATCACAGTGACTAGCAGACATCGTTGATGTTGCGCTTATCTATCTGTCTCAGTTGTTTTTCTTCCTTTTGTTGTTGTTGTTGCTATTCTTGTATGTGTGTGGGTGTGTGTGTGTACGTGCTCCACGCTTTAGGCCAATGCCAGTGACTGCAATATGTTAATAATGTCTGGTAATTAGCCATAGACAAATGCCTGTAGCCAGAGCCTCTAATTGGCAACGAGGCAAATTAATTAAATCACGTAGCAAACGCATAAAAACAAAACATTCACAGTTCTTATTGATTATGGCCTCAACAAGCATTCCCTTAGCCTTATCGCTTTTATCTTGGCTCAAGACCCTGACCACTCGGTGGACAAGAGCCCATTAAATCACTGTGCAAACTTTTAGTCAAATTGGCAGCTAAGAACAGCAATTTCAACACCGAGAACCACAGCCACAACAACAACAACAACAGTTTTGGATTTCTTATATGGCCAGGTTGGCTGACCCTCATAGGGATGGCGCCAGCAAGCTGGGCCCATTTCCAAACCAAGCCATTGTCACTCACATCTGCTGGCGATTTGTGCCCTGTGTTTTTATTCTTATTCTCGATGCTGTTGCTGTGCTTATCAAAGGCTTGAATCAGCCCCAAACAAATTGCCTTCATCATATTTCACTTTGACTGGCTGTTGTGCCCATGTCCTCAATGCATTAATTTCATTCCTTCTCTCTCTCTCTCTCTCTCTCTCTCTTGCTCTCTCTGTGTATATGTCTATCATTTTCATTCTCTTGCTTAGTGTTATTAAAAACTCAATTTCGATTCAACTTAAAATGCTACGTGCAAATGCGTTCATCCATTTATTGTCCGTAGCACACTTTTATGCAGGAAACTGTCAAAAACACGCACACACACCATCACATACCATCACAAACACACACACACATTTACGAGCTTATTAATATTTGATGTCAACCCGCATGACATTAGACCAGCAATCTTAAATTGTGCTCAGCTAGAGTATGAAATTCAAATTCAAATGCAAAGTAAATCCACACATTTTTCCTCCTTCAAATACTCACTGACACAAAATGATGACAGGCGGATAACAGTAAATAACAAACGAGTTTTAAATAATTTTCGAAAAGAAAAACAACTGTGTTGCACAGGATAATTTTGAAATGTGTCTAGTGAACAATTTCAAGTTACTCCAAAAACGCCAACGCATACAATAGATATATTTTTAGATTGTTGTCGTTATTGTTGATGTTGTTGATGTTGTTGTCTGCCTGTCTGCCAAGAGTTTCTGTTTACTTACGTTTAAAGCGTTGATTTCCAATTTTGTAGACCATATCAATTAGGCTAACTAAAAATTCAAGAATCTGTGTGAATCTGTCTGTGATAGGTACCATCATCATGCCCCCAATACTATATATACATAGTGCAAAGGGTGGCAGCCAGATTCAAGATTTCTTCACATTAAATGGCAAAACTGAATTGAAATGATATTGTTCATTGTTGTTCTGTTGTTTCTGTTGTTGTTGGTGTTTTGTTTGTGGCGTTGTCCTTGTCGTTGTCGCTGTCTTATTTAAGTTCCAACTTTAGTTTCTGTCGCTGTCACTTTAACGCTGTCCCCTCCTCAGCACGCTTCTCGCCTGTCGCCTGTCATTCGAGCTGGTTGCCATCGTTGGTCCCATTCTCATTGCCATTCCCATTCCCATTGTTTGGCCAGATCATGCTCAAGTGTTGGTGTCAACGCCCTTCTCTCTGTCTGTCCCTCTTTCTCTCTCTCTTTCTTTCTCTTTCTCTCTTTGTCTCTCTTTGTCTCTCTGCCTATCACTCTTTCGCTTGTGCTTAGTTATAGAATCGTCTTATTAGTATGTACATAAAAAAATCGCCGGCAAGCGAATTGCAACTTGAAATTGCAAATTGAATTTGAGCGCGTGCCAAAGTGCAAAACAGCAACAATATGAAAGTAAATACTACTCACTCCCACTACCATATATATATATATATATATATACAGGAATTTTGTTTTGTACATTATGGCGTTAAGTGACTAAATAATAAATGAAGATTTAAGCTTGATATTACACAAAAACAAGAATAACAAAATAAAATCAAGCAAATAGAGAAAGAAAGAAAACAACAACAACAAAAACTGTGTGAAACATTGAACAACACATAAATTTAAATAGAAGGAGCAGACTGCGAATTGGCAGCAGCAGCAGCAGCAGCCACACGAAGACCGCTTGGATTTATTGGCCGCGCCGCTGTTGGCCATAATTTGTGACTCAGACTGTTGCAACAACAGGCAATAATTAACAATTGCCGCGAGTGTGTGGATCTCTTGATAAAAGCAGGCGCCCAACTACAGACGGAGTACAAGAGGGAGATATATAGAAACAACGCCACAAATACAAAGATGAATGCCGCACAGAGCGGCGGCCACACGGGTGGCGGCTCCATGGGCAAGAAGGGCTCCCAAATGGAGGTAATTATACTCAATTGAAAGTGCATGCTCCCAAAATAATTCCATATTCAATGAATGTGTCTCGCTGAACTCCATTGATAAACACAGTCCAAGTCCAGCTTCAACGACTTTGTCTCATACATTTTTTTCTAGAGGTTGAGTTGAAAGGGAGCAGGACTGAGTGTGGCTAGGGCATTGAGACAGCCGCCAGTGAGTGTCGCCATTTGTAATTGAATTGGTTGGCAGACGAACGTGCAGAGGCTACCAAATGATGGACACAAATTAAAATGAACCAATTCGATTAGCTGCAAAGTAAGGAAAATAAACGAAAACTTGAAAAAAAGCAAGTAAGATTGCTCTAGTCGAGAAAGCGAGCGAGCTCGACTATGAGATACTCTGTGGCTGGTATTAGAAATGAGTTGAAGTTGTTGAAGTTTTAACAATTCGTCAATAATATATTAAGGTATATTAATTGAAGTGCATTTCTTCATTTTGAATGGCGAGAGCTCCAAGCTCTAAAAGACAGACAGTGATATATGATAAAGAACAGATAACTGTATACAAATTCAAATTGCACTTTTTACAGAAATTGAATGTGTGCAGAGTATAATTAAATATTATGCCAAGCATGAGGTTTATATTATTATGTATTATGTTAATATGATAAAACTGTGGTTTTTTCAAGCCCACTTCAAATTAGTTGAAATCAAAAGTAAAGGTATCTTCAGAGGAGCAGTCTTTTGAAATCGCAACCCAACAAATTAACAGAAATATCAGAAAAGGCTAACCTTTTCCGCATTACTTTGTGGACAAAAGAGCACAGATTGAATTATTTTTTGTGCTGCAGATCATTAAGTATAAGCGAGGAAGGGAAATTGGAACAAAAAATGGAAGGTAATAAAAAAAGGAAACGAAACGAACGCATTAGGCCAAGTTGACAAAGAAAATGTGAGCTAAACTCAAATAAAAAGTGTATTGCCTACTTCAAGGCTAATTGTGCTTTCAAGTACTTTTCAAACAACAGTTCTACAAGGGACCAGCAAGAATTCAGTGCCCCGGGCCCGGTCCTGGTCCTGGTCCTGGGCCTGGGCCTTGCCCGGTTGGAGTGAGGAGTTGGCCCTAATGAGAGTTTGCGTCCCAACAACAAGTATATGTATTAATTAAATTTTTGAGAAGCGGCAGCAGCAACAGGAACAGCAACAACGACAACAAAACAAATAAAAAGCAAACTAAACGAAAAGCAACAACAATAAAAAATTCAACTGTAAAAATTGTGAAATCGCGCCTTAAATTGCCAAGAGTGACAATCAGGGTATACAAACATCAAACAGTTAACAGTCTACGCTGTACTATGGACAAAAATGACACTTTCTTGCCCATAATTGAGGTGTTTTCAAACAGAGCCAATTGCCAAAATTAATTGATGGGATCGAATTATGTTTTTGAGCATTGCATTAGCAAACAACTGTTTTCACACCCATTGAAGGTCAGTAAGGTCAGTTTTTTGTTTTGTAGCTGTTACCAGAATGTTGAACAAGCCAAGTTTTCGACTTTAACACATATTTTGGCACAAAAATTCAAATTTATCCCAGAAAACTCAAAATGGCAACAAACTCAAACTCCACACACAGACAAACAATGGAGGGTCTACCCCAGAAAGGGGCAGGCTTAGCAAGGAAGAGAGAGGGAGAGAGAGCGACAGAGGGAGAGAGCGACAGAGAGAGAGAGAGAGAGAGAGTTAGGGAGACGGCACAACAATATAAGTAGCAAGGCCGCGGCAGGCTCACCTGCCATTGAAACTGCCGGCCATAAATGTTTTAAATGGTTATAAAAGAACAAAAAAAAACACAAGCGGGCCGCTAATGAGTTGGCTCTGGCCAAGGGGTAGGGGTATTCGGCATGGGGCATGTGGCAAGCGACAAAAGGAAAAGTTAGCGAGCATGTCAACAAAATGTCTCCAATTAAATTACTGGCTATTTGTGCGCTTTGTCTGCAATTGATTTCATGTTCGTGCAATGCAGCTCAGTTTGGTTACAAACTTGCAGAAAGCGGGAATTGAGGGCAAGCTGAGGGGGAGGGTGGAAGGTTACCCCATGACGCCAGCAACAACGTCAGCAGCGGTGTTGACGTCGACATTGTCATCCATTAATGTCACTCAATCTGTGCGCATAAATTTGCATAAAGCCAAATCCAATTTCCAGGTATGCGCACGCACACACCCACACACCCACACCCACACACACTCACACTCACACACACAAGTTATTTTGCGACAAAGTCGAAATTCCATTTATGATCCAAAGTGGCACGGACTTAATCGCCTCGCCACGCCCCGTAAGTGGTGGAGTCAGTGTCCACGTATGGGGCACATTGACGCACTTCAACAACGAATTTTTGCGTGCCAAAATTAAATTTGTTATGCGCCCAAAAAGGCAAATCCAGTTGAGCCATCGCGCCACATTTGGCCAGCAGAAGAAGCGGTCAACAATGAGCAGCACGAAATAGTGGGGCGTGTTTTTTCCATCAGCTTACGTTGCTTACGTTCTACGTTCCACTATTCCACGGCAAGTCGAGCGTTAGCCTGCTGCTTTTATAAATATATATTTATATTTCTCTCAAAATACGCAACTTATCTTTGCTCAAGCTTTGAATCGATAAAATCATTAAGATTCTTAAGATTTTAATATTTGCCTTTATTTTTGTGTTTGTTTCGTCAACTAATTGGTCCTGCAGCTCTGGGCACAGTTTTGGCATACAAATGTGGCCGCAACGGCCTGTCACATGGCCATGTGGCAAGTATTTGGCTCTTAAGCACACCTTCTTTCACGTGGGGCACACACGCAGCGCTAATCGGTCATTAGCATGACACCGATTTTTCACGTCGCCCATCCGCCATGTGGTGCGTGGCCCAAGGTGTGACAGTCCTCACCTAAATGCACACAAGCATAAACATACACATCCACATACAGACAGCTGCGTTCAAAATAATAGTGGCGCCCACACATATATGCTTTGCAAATTGTTAAAAAATATTTTAAAATAGTTCGAAAATTGTGAAAATTTGATTTAAGCTTAGGCAAATCGATACTGAAGAAAGAATACAAGTAAACATTAAAAGTTGGTATATGAAATTGATTAACAAAACAATAAAGTCTTTAAATTTGGATTGTTATATATTTTACAACGTTTAGTGTTTCGAAAATAAAAGTATTTTGAAACAATCTGGGTCATCTGGGAGATGACAAAACCAAAACATTTTAGATTGATTTATTTTTTCATATTCAAGATTGTGATGAAATGTTTTGAGGAGCAGCACTATTATTTTGACCGCAACTGTATAACTGCCACTCTTCATAGTTTGAGTATACAAGTTTGGTATTTTAATCTTAATTGGATTCGCAAATCTGCAGTTACGATATTCAATTAATAGATAAATTCCGTTTTTGCATACTACCTAAAAGTAGGTTGAGCCAAAGAAGTCATGTCAAATGAAGTCCACATAACTTTTCAAGGATTATCCTGCAGGTAGCACAACCAAATGGCACCCAAGTTTTTGCTCAAGACCAAAAATGGGGCAATGTTGAAGGGCAAGACCAATGAAACATCAATGCAACGAGATGACTAAAGGGGAATTTGCTTGGGAAATGGGTAGCATAAAATGTGCATTGGCCAACGGTCGACATTCGTCGCAGTGAATCCAATGTCTGGATGTGAGGATGTGGTGAGCCACAATTTGGCAGCCATCATTCATTCGCAATCGCAATCAAAGAATCCACTCGCTGGCAGTTCATTTCCGCTTTCGGAGTGTTTCCAAAAAGGGTCGTTAATGTTGGCCGATGGACGATGGCCTGAGCCATAGCCGGAGATTTCATTTGCAATTCTTGGCAGCTACAGCTAGCCGCATCTTTAATTACCACTTAAGTCGGCGTTGCAGACTTTCTTTTAAGTGTTTGAGAAACACATTAATTCAGTTTAGATGAACAGCACAATACTGGATTATATTATAAAGACCATACCTTTCTATATCATAATTATCATATACTAATCAAGCTATGCTCTAAATGTGCTTTCAATAACTAGCTTGATCGGGTATAGACTAAAAGGAAATAGTTATTCTAAAATGCACATGGAATTCGAATTAATAATATATACTCGTATAATTGTAAAGAGGCTGAAAGCTCAGTATCAGTTGAGTGTTGTTGTCGAATCGAATTCAAGCTTGACAGCATTTATATAACCTAAGTCAGCTCTGCACCGTAAAACGTAATCATTTGCATTGGATGTTGCTCATTGCCACGGTTCGATAAATGTTTGAGATTTGAGATTCGTGTAAAATGTGGGTTAGATACACAGAGCAAATAGCTACCATTTATAACATTCACGTGCCCTGACGGATTCACCTATGCGAAATGTGTAGAAGCAATAAATGTGTGTTTTCGACACGTACCATTCAAGATAACATCTTGGCAGCTTTCACTCAATTCAACTTAACGAAATTCGACTATTACTTGTCTCTGTATTGGTATGGACCTTCAGGCCTTCAAATATTGTATATATTTGTCTGCTTGTCGTTTCGCAAATCAAAGCATCTATGCATTTTGAATACAACAAGCATCTACTCGGCTCTCTGGTGTGTGTCACCAGCCGCCTCGTCGAGTCATGCCACAAGCGAGCCATCAATTTTGTTAAATCACCAAAAATTTACAGCGAGCAAAAAAAGTACATAAATAAGAATAAGAGAAAAGAAACCGACCGACACAAAGAAATGCCAAACGTTTATGTGGCAGTGGCAGTGGCAGGGGCAGGGACTCGGAAAAGAGCTGGGGCAGGGGCCAACGGGTCGGTCTGTGGCATAAGATGAGCTCGTCAAGATATGTCCAAGCTCCCCGTCCTTCAATCTGGCAAATGCCTGGCCGACGACCTCACGTCAAACACATGTTAAATTTCCCTTTACGAGCACCGATTTTTTTTTCTTTCTTTTATTTTTTTACTGCCCCTGCATCTTTTTGTCTGTTTCTTTATTTTTATAGGGGGGCTTCTTCGGGGGCAGGTCACAAAATGGTCATTTGGGCATATATGTACTTACAATGTGCCACTAAATATGTTATTTGCTTGCCCCAGCCATAGAGGAAGCACACAGGAAAAAAAAAACTGACAACTAATTGAATTAAATTTCTTTAAAAAAAAATGCATTTTGTTGGCTTGTCTACCTTTTTTGCTCTCTCTGTATACCTCATTCTAATAACTCTCTCAACATTTTCACAATCGGCTTTTCATTATTTTAAGGATACATTTTATTGTGGTTTCACTGTGCTGTTACGCTTGGTTTACCGTGGCTCAGAAAACAAATCCTATTCAATTCCAATCCAAAGCAAATTTCAATTATTGTTGCCACAAATGGTAACCAAGCAGCATTTCCAATTTGCTGCACTTAAAAACTTGAGGCAGTTCTCTCTCTCTCTCTCTCTCACTCTCTCTGTCTCTCTCACTCTCTCTCTCTCTCTCTCTCTCTCTCTCTCTCTCTCTCTGTCTCTCTATCGGTGAATCTCGCTCACACTCCCCGTACGAGGCGCATTACATTAACATTCAATTCAAGTGACAGACCTTTGATTGTGTACAATTTATCAAGCTAAAAGAAAAATGTCACAGACCAACCAACAACAATAATGTTTACAATAATAACAATAAGACAAACAACAAAATAATATGTAGAAACAGTTTATTGCCCATTGTGAGTATTATTCAAATGTGGCCAGTGGAAACGAAGCATAAAAATGGTCAGTCTCAGTTCATTTGTCTAACCGCCTATTATTTTGGTCATCTTCTGGTTTTCTTATACCCTGAATCGAACAGAATATACTATATATGCTTTACAGTTTTATCGATATATTTTTCTGTTTCGCAAATATTGATATAAATCGATTTGTGATATCAATAAAAATCATCATTTTCTAATCGAGAACGAGTACACCTTGGCCAAATTAATATAAAATGAAATTAAGTCTATAATTCAGGGCATCTCCTAGTCGAGCTTTCTCGACTGCAGTATTGTTACTTGCTGTTTTTTTCCGGTCAGGAACTGAGACGCTGCGTAGCCAGTTGAATACTGAACTAGGCTGCCAAGTCGATGTCATTTGGTCGGTGGCTTCTTCATTTGTCATATGCTGTGGGCCCGTCGCACTTTCGCCTTATCGGCGAGGCGAAACAAAAGGCAACCGAAACGCAAAATTAATGTAAAATGGAAATTGTTGGCTGTTTTTGTTGAATTTATTGTGAAATACACAGAAGAGACGCAATCGTGACACCGACGGAGATACAGACACAGTCTAACAGACAAGATGGTCACATTGTGGCAATTGTGGCATTTGGGGTGCCACTCGGATGTTATGGGGCAGGTGGGGCTGGCTGCTGGGTGGTTGCGGCTGCAAATGTGCTTGTCGCTGGACTCCCCAACGATTTATGCTTAAAACAAAAGATGTAAAAATGCCAACGCTGACGTCGACTGCGATTGCTGTACGTGACAAAAGTTGCTTTTTCAACACTGCCTTTGTCTGTCTCTGTCCGCCGTCCGCCATCCACGATCCCCAGTCGTCTGTCCTCCAATCTCAATGCCACCCCCACTTGGAGTATGCAAAGCGCATTTTTGTAATTTATTTCACTTTAATTTGAATTTATTTACAAAGCACATCGCGCAAATCTCAAAACACGAAACCAAAAAGAAAGCAAAATTAATCGGTCTACAATTGACCTTGGCACCTACACCCTGTGTGTGCCTATGTGTGTGTGTGTGTGTGTATGATGTGTGGCAAGGAGTAACACATAACATATTTGCACGAGCAAAAAGCAAAAACACTTTAAGACATTCAAATTCTGCGTAGCAAACAAGCAGAGATGATTATAATTTCAAGTCATGTTTCCTAACACAGCCATAGGGAAATCATTTATATAGATTCGAAAAGGACATTAGTGATTATTGTCAAAATGCTATAGATAAATCTGTACTGTTTGCCAAGCTTTTAACAATTAACAAAATAGTTTTCTAGCCGCAAATGTATGAAAACTGAAATAAAGCTGGATTAAATTGCGAAAGCAAATGTGGCATGTGGCAAGGGGTCAGTTTTCAAGCAAATGTAGTTTCTGACTTTGCCGCAGATAGACAAACATTTGTCCATTTTATAATGTTCTCAAACAATAGGGGAAGAGTTCATATCGGATGTCAGATGGCCAGCAACAATAACATTTCGATAAGTGGTCGATGACAGAAGCTGGTGTTTTGCATGGCAGACTGAAAAGACACTTGAAAACCACATTTATATCAGTGGCATTTAGATAAGCTGCCAGAAATCAATTGAAACTTCGATGAAAATTTTCGGTTGAGACTAGATTAAAACCTTCGAACTTAGTCCATAAAAAAAATGTGCAAAAACTGTGCTCTGATTGTTACGATGTTTATGAAAGAATTCACCCAAGGGTACAGCCAAAGAATGCCGTTGATAATAATAAAAACAATTTATAAGTTGAGGAAAAGCAGCACTTTCAGCCCATGGCTCCCAGGAGTGCGGGCGCGGCAGCTGCAGTTGCAACGGATGCTGCAGCTGATTGGCTTGCCACCCCCTAAAAGTTGTTGCGTTCTTCGTGTTGGCATCTAAGAATTATGGCTCAAACTAACTTTTAACGCAAGTGCAACTCAATCAGTGGGTATTGTTTTACCGCCCCCCCCCCTCCCCTCCTTCCCCTCCCACCAGAAAAAACGCAGATAACTTGGCTGGCATTTAATTGCGAGCGGCGACCAACTTGGCCAAAAGCACAGTAACTTACACTAACTCAGTTAGCTGTCCGGCTCAGCAGCAACAAGGACAACAATACTTGGCAAGATAGGAAGCGTGATACACACACACACACACTCACACACACACTCACACACACACACACACCCTATCGGGGGAGTCGCACCCAAATGTGCTATAAAAGTGGCCAAGTCGCGTAAATTTCGAAGCGAAAATGCGAGAAGCGAAAAGCGAAAAACGCGTAAAAGCCAAAGTTATTGTGGAGGGGAAGTTGCAAAGATGTCGTGGATTGGGGGGCAATAACAAAGCGCCAAAAAAAGTGTACTTTAACGAGTCAAACTTTCGGTGTTGAACGGCAAGACAGTGTGGCTATAAAAGTGCCTAAATGCCACTTTGGCCGCCGCAGTCGCTGGCCTTTTTATTAACGAGGCTAATTTCGTGTTGCTGCCAGCAAACCGATCTCTGCAACATTTATTCGACTGTATGTCCAGCATTGTCAATCCCGCCACAAAACACACCACATACACGCACCACACGCACCACACACACACCACACACACACCACACACACATTGAGATGCTGCACGCTTTGGCCGTCAATTCTGCTTAGCTAATCTCTGGCAGCGCACATGTAACCAGGAGCAGCACACAACCAAATACTCCCCCCCCCCCCCCCCCCTTCCCCTTGCTCCTAGCAGCAGTCAGCAGTTACACTCAAAAGAATTTCCAATTTAAACATAAGAAAATCGTCTCTTTTTTATAGCTATAAGTTCTCAACTGACTTTTGTTTTTATACATTAACGAACACATTTCAGAAAAGTCGAAAGAGAATGCTTCATTTAAACTTTATTTGTTCATCATCTGAATAATCGTTTAAAGAATTCGCCAATAATATTTCCGAGTTAAGAGTAAACCAATTTGATCATTGTTAACTCTTCAACTTCCACTTACCTCAAATAGTTTCTCTACTTTTCTGAAAAGTAAAACGGCAAAAAATCTTTCAGGAATTTCTATTTAAATGTTTTCCATAATGAGATTGATTATTTCGAATTTTCTTAAATATTTTGTACATTTTCTTTATTTGTTTTTCCAGTGTAGCCAGAGCGACATGGCTTGGTGGCTTATATAAAGCCAGCGCCAAAATAAAATGTTACAAATCCGCTTGGGGTTGCGATGATACTCACAGCCGCCTCCACCCTCCCCCTGCCCCCCGATCTGCTCCTCCTTATGGAACCGCCCTCACAAGCCAACTAGATCTCGTTGGTAGAGAAAAACAAAGAAGAAAAAAGAAAACTGTGCGGTAAAGTTTTCGTTGTATGCGTATATCTTTTATAAAAAAAGGAAAAAAAAATAAACAGTATTTAGAAGGCAGCGATGGCTGATGTGTACACGAGAGGGACTAGATGAGAGGGGAGTGAGGAGGGGGGATGGGTGTGTCTGATATTGCTTATGGAACTAGGCAACACCAAGCTTAAATCATATTAAATGCAATTTTTTTGTGTGTGAGGGAGACCACTAGCTGGTTTTTTTTTATTTTGCATATTCAGCAATCCTTGCAATGCACTGCACTCATTTGTGTGTGTGTGTGTGTGCTTGGCTTAGTAATTAAAATGCAAAAGCGAGCTGCGTGCGACGTGCAACGTGCAACGTGTCTTATGCGCAACATGCGCCATGAAAGGAGCTGAAACTAATTTGCATTCGCTGTCATTGCAACTGTTCTGATCGCATCTGTGTGTGTGTGTGTGTGTGTATGTGTGTGTGTGTGTGTGTGTGTGTGTGTGTGTCATGCTTTTGGCTGCGTATCTCTTTATGTACGCAGTGCTGATAATTTGTAAACTGGCAGCAAAACCATTAGCCTAAAGTCGAATTAAGCACACCAAGCGTTTAGATGAAACCAGACTACTTTCAACAAGCGCAACTGGCAGAGACTTCGAGTTAATCCATATATAAACATATATTTGATTGTCAAATAAATCAAGGTGTCCAACCGAATCGGTTCCAAATTTCTGTTCTTGTGTTAGTTACAGCATTGATAAAATATCGTTTCCTGTAAAAGGTGTCGAAATGCGAAGCCGATTCTGAATTTGAATCTATAATTTCCGGTCTCGGTTTGACACTCTAATTGGAGAGGTATTTGAGAGTTTGCAAGAGTCACGTCGAGTACATGCATCAGTATCAATTTTGCCAGCCACATGAAGTAGTTAAATATTTAAAAATATCGTTGCTTTTCATTTTGACTGGATTCGTTTGTCCAGGCAAATATTGTAAAAGCACATAACTCAATGTGCAGTGTTGTGTGTGTGTCTGTGAGTGTCTATGCATTTGTGTGTATGTGTACTTGTTTGTATGTGTGAATTCTTACACATTCAGCCAGCACTTGACACTCCACTCACAGCTCAAGGATGCATTGTTGAAGAGGATAGCTTTGTTGACTGGTTAAATCTTGAAGCAGAATTCTGATATCCTTAACAGTACTTTACATAGAGTGAAAGCAACAGTCAACATTCATTTCCTGTAATTGAAGTAACTCCAACCCACTCCTCCTCCTCCCCACTGCATCAACGTGACACTTCTCATATGATGGTTTGAAGGCTCCGGCAGATGTCTGCTCTCACAACAGCATAACAATGTGATTCAAATGCAATTTGCTGCCGTTTACTTGAGTCACACAAAAAAAGCGAGACTGAAACAATAACAGCAGCTGAACTCAAGTGTGTGTGTGTGTGTGTGTGTGTGTGTGTGTGATGCACATTGACTGCACGACATTCATTTGCGCTCTAAGCTAAAAAATAATAAAATTTTATTATGCACTTAGTAGTTGCTCGGAGCATTTTTTTTTTGTTGTTTTTACGCTAACGCTGAGTGTGATGGAAAAAATCGTGAATTCTGGATGAGAATTTCCATGGAAAAGGAAATGGGAATGGGAATCGGAGTGGATATGGCAATGGATTAGGGCTTGGAATTTGGCTTGGGAGTTGATATGGCGATGGCATTGTGCATTGTGATAATCTCATGAAACTGGAGCTGTATATGTATGATGTCAGCGATGTGTCTGCGTTATTTATGACACCAAGCTGCTGATGCTGAAGCTCATCAGGCGTAGTTTACAACACTTGCCCGGTTAAAGCAAATGAGCGCCTCATGTTACGCATACGCCACATAACACATGCACACACACACTCACACCCTATAGTAGGATCTATAGGATTAGAATTTGCCCTCACAGTGACATGGCAATTCAAATTACTGTAAATATCATGTAACAAGCTGCTGGCTAACGAGAACACTGAACATTGAACGCTGAACACAGAGTCGAGTGGGGACTCTGTGCTACAATGTTACCGGTTGGCAAAGTAATACTAATGGCTCCACTGTCTCTCTGTTCCATGATTGATGATGAATGATTGATGCATGATTTATGTGCTACCATCAAACAGCCATCGTTGTCGCTCAAAAAACCAACAAAAAAAAGAAAAAAAAAAGAGCATGCAAAAAGTTGCCAATTGCTGGCGAAGGAGTAAAATGTGTTAAAGTGAAGACAGACTTTCACAGCCCTCAAATTGTTGAACCTGCAACTTATACAATTGTGTGTGTGTCTGGGTGTGTCGGGGTGTGGGGGTGTCTGCTTGTTGTGTCATGTGATGCTTGGTTAGGCTGACAGCTTCTCGTTTCACACCGGAGTCTTGAGAGCAGCTTGCAACGCACGCACACACACACAGACATGCATTTGAGATGATTGATATAGATAGGCTTGTTAGTTTTCAATTTGTATGTGTTCAATGTGTTGCATGTGGCATGTGTGGCAAGCTAAGTACGTTGCGTGTATCGAACTAAGTTCAAGCTGAAGTTGACAAACATTCAAATGTATTTAACATGCATCAGTGTAAAGTGAACAGTTTTAGCTGTGGCTAATCCTTAATCCTTGATTGGCATTTCAATTTCCCAATAAGCAAGACAATTTCCAATTTGACACAGTTTTACTTTTTGATTGAATTATGTTTTTTTGTTTTTAAGCAGTCTTTCGTTTTGCTAAATGGATTTTCAGATTATTCCGCATGGGTTTCTCTTCATTCTACTCGACATTCGTGTTGTTTTTTGTATTTGTATAGCTGCTATTCAATTTGTTACCTTTTTTATAGCAACGTGTTGCCAACTGAGTCAAGATGTTTTCGATTTTAAAATGTATATATACTTTAGTCGAATTCAACACACATCCATAGCTTGCACAAGCTATGTTGTTTAAGCTTGGGAGATTATAAAATTGCCAAGACTTTGAGTGCCCTGTATGAATAAATGAAAAATGCATATTGTTGTACTTAAGAGCTCCTCAAACACATCCACACATATTCCTGAGAAGCTTAACTTATAATCGACTCACAATCCTTTTGCATGTTTCTGAAATATTTCTCAAATTTTATCCATACCAGGTGCATATACAAATTAACACGTATACGTCACGATGTGCGCCTCAGGACGACACTCTGTGCGTATGTGCGTGTGTGTGTGAGTGTGTTGCAACTGAGCATATGCAATTTAATGGCTTTGTTGAGACCCTTCACCTTGTGCACCTTTCAATTGCACAGTGGTGCAAGCCTCAATTTATTCACTCCTCTATTTCAATTTGTATATTTACAATTTAAATATATATTTCAATTTTTTCAGCAGTGTTTCTTTATTGCATTTGAAAATATGACATAAATATATAATTTGATTATCTTTTCTTCATCAGTCTCTCTTCTTAAGCTCTTAAATTTCTCAGTCTGATTGGTGTATTTTTGTGTTTTGTTTTGCTATTGCTTTTAGCCAATCCTTGCAGTAAATTTTGAATCGGATATATATTATATTCTACATAGTACTTTTACTTTTCTTCATGCCAATTTGCGCTGATGAGCACTGACTTGAGCTTCTAGCCAAGTTTGGAACTGTGAACTGTGTGTTGGCAACAAATAACAATTTACACACACACACACACACACTCACACACGCACGCGTATGAATGTGTGTTTACGTAAACTGATGCTGTAATTGAATTAAATGAAGGGCACAAACTCTTGGAACAGTTAATTGGAAACGATGCTTGATGCTTGCAGCAAGTATTTTATTTGTAGCAGACAGCCAAAGAGCCAAAGATGCAAACAGCTTTGCGTCGTGCATATTAAATGTAGCGCATCAATATACAAAATTGACTTTGAGGCCAGTTCCAGTCTATCAGTCAGTCAGTCAATCAGTCAGTTGGTGAGCCTGTCAAATGCAGTCTACTAGTCAATATTTGAGCTTAGTTGGAGCCGGGGTCTCTCTGATTGCTCTGGAAGACGTGCCTTTGGCACACACATTTTAAGTACTCTTCTCTGGAAAGCAAACGCAATGAAGTGCGCTCCATAGGCCAAAAGCAAACAGAGCCGCAGCTGAAGCTGGAGCCGGAGCCAAGAGGCGGCTTATGTCGTAAGAGCCCAGCCACCTGCATCAATCACACTCTCTACATGCCACATGCCACCGCCCACCCTTTTATCATTTGAGCGCGGCATTCGGACGGGCGCCAAAGTCAAGTGGCAGTCGCCCAAGTGGCGCCAGCCAGGCGTCATCTAGCCATCTAGCCACGAGGCATTTTTAAATCAAATCAAAGTCTGAAACGAAGCTCGGAATCCAGTGGATGCTTCTAGTTTCTCTTTTCTATGCATTTCATCAACGATATTTTGATTCAATTATCGGCTGGCATATGTGCATTTCAAATTGCTACAGCAACACAATTGCCAAATCAGTAGAAGGGATGTGAACCAGATTTGCGAATAATTAAATAATTGGAATTCGATCAATAGACTTAAGCAATTGAGCTAACATCAAGTGAATTTCACATTATTTGCTCAATTTGGCACAAATTTACCTTATTAATTACTCTCTCAATTACCACACATATTATACTAAGAGCAAATATAGTGTCCAATTGAACAAAACAATTTAATTTATCTCAACTGTTTCTGATTGTTTCTCTTACAGTTTTCCATTTTTATTTAACGCCAATTATTTTTATATTCTTATTATTTCTATTAAGATACACGTCTCCTGCCCCCTTTCTTAATAATTTATCTAGCACATTCGGTGACCCAGAAAGAATTATTGAAACTGATTTTGACTTTTATAGTATGTCATCTGCCTGTTCTGCTTTCCAATATGCCATCCTCTTAAAAATCCAGTTATTTTTAACAAAATAAAATGTGAACATTTTTCGATGATGGAGGACATGCATGGCTTTTACAAAATATACCAATGACAATCAATTTTTATACAATTTAGCAATTTACCAAACCATTAAAAATTTATCCAAGCGGTTGGCTTAAAACTTTGCTGCTGCGGCAGCAAAGAATTTGGCAACTTTTCCACTAACGTCAGCAATGTTAAGGCGAAAAATAAATTGTTAAGATAAATCAAAACACTTTCAGTTTTCTCAGCTGCTTTTTATCTTCTGTGTCAAGCCATTAGAAATGCACGTTGACGTTTGACAGTTTCCCTTGCCCTTCCCCTTCCTCGTCTTCATTATACCCCCAACCCAATAACATTGGGGAATGGGTATAACGATGTTGTGCAAAAATATGTAACAGGAAAAAAGATCGATTTTTTTTGTAGACAACAAATTGAATCAGGAATTTCGAGATAGAATCTCATTTTCAACTACTAATGTAGTATTTAAGATGGGCTGAAGCCATGATCAGAAAAGCTTGTTTTTTAAAATCTTAAATCAGATCACTTTGACAATGTTATGATTCCTGAAAGTTTTGACCCGTTTCTACAATCACTTTTTGAGGATTAATATTTTACTCTGAATTTTGAGTTTGAATCTCGTTTTCAACTTTAATGTAGTATACATCTAGGAGTAAAAAACTATTTTAAAAAATACTAGAGTAATTTCCAGCACCCAACAGTATATATTTAATCGTGAACAGGACCAAAGCTGAGTCGATCTAGTCATTTGCTTTTTTTTAAACATTCCGATTTCAGAGACTATGAGCGCTAAAGAATATATATACTTGTATATCGTACATATAATCTATATATGTATTACGATAACTGCCCCCGCTTTTTTCCGTAGTCGAGCTGTCTTGTCTACTACTACTACTACTTTCAATTTGTCTCTGTTGTGCGCTTGTTATAAAAAACCAATGTCAAGTCACAACTACAAAATCCCACTAATGTTCGTTCAACATCCGCGTTCACATGTATACCATATACACATACACACACACACACACACACACACACACACACACTGGCAGACAGGCAGGGAGATAGTACTGAGTACAATGACAGGCAGCATAACAAGAGAAATTGTATGAGGAATGGGAAGAGACATCGTCACGCCCCTCTCCAAAGACTGGAGGAGATGGCATTCGATAAACATTATTATTGTACATGTTCGACAATTTTTCAAGAGTCGCTCGAGCGTGCCGGTATTTGATTGATTCAATGGCCATCAAGCTGCTTTTCAGCGGTGGCCAAGTGTTCTTCCTGTTTTTCTTGTTTTTCATGTTTTTCTTTACCTCGCCTTTGCTTCACCTTCGCCTTTGCCTTTGCCTTTGCCTATACCTTTGCCTTCGCCGCACTGTTGCTGCACTGTTGAGAAAAATGTTCGAATTTCGGACATAACTGAAGAAACGCCTCTCGAAATCGAACTTTGTTCGACATACAATCGAAAAGGATTCAGTTTCCGTTTCCGGTTCTGGTACGTAAAGTGTAAAGGTTCCGCTGAATGTTATGAATCGGTTCCAAATTTGTTTTCAGTTCCGTTTTGATGCCTTCTTTTTATTACCGGTACAAAATAGAAGCTTAAAAAAATAGATGCTGTTTTTCGAACTAAAAATTCAGATTCCGGTTAGTGATTCTTAAAATAATGTTGAATTTCGGTTCCAGTTACCAAACTCAATCGGAAAATTTCTGATTTCCATTCCGGCTCCAATTCTTATTATTATCTCATGCCGCGTTAACAGCATCACTTTGAGCAGTCTGCCATTTATTAATAAAAAAAAACACAAAACCATAAATATAATTGACAATAACTTAAAATGAATAAATAGACTATGTGTAAAAGAATAGCATTTCTATTGAATCCAATCGGAGCAAAAAGGCCATTTCTAATCGCTTCTATGAGAGAAGTTTTCAATATTGATTGAATGCCAAAGACTTTTGGATTTAAACAGAAACCACACATTTATATAATCAACTTGGAGTAGTACTTTCGAAATTTACTTTGAGCTGCAGAAAGTTTTTCGCTTTTCCTATAGTGCACACCGTTGAAAGGCAACATGGTTAGCTGTATAAATGACACAGCATTTTGTGTTTGGCAGCTGTGCTGCAAAAGTGATTGATTTTTTCCATTTGCTCAAGTGAGAGAGGGACAATTGGGCACCCGCACTCCGTGCCCCCCAGCCTAACCCGGACTTTTTACATTTAATTGCATTTAAAGTCACACAAGCGGAAACTTACTTCATTCAGTGGCATTATTCGGTTGCCACTTGAAATCCGTCAAGATTCAACCACACAAATTGCTCACACTCAACGAGAAATGCTTTTAACGCAATTTCAGAGTCAGTTTTTTGGCAAGCTGCATTTTTAATTCGGTTATTTAGCTTAATTCAATACAACAAGCTAACTATGCATTAAGCAGAAACATTTACTAAGACTAATTTTTGTATTTATTCAATGTCAATGTAAAGTCAGTGGAAATTAAAAATTACATTTAAAATTAAATTTAGATTAATAAATAATATCAGCAATCTCGCCAATTAGGGGAATTTTACAAATTGGACATGAACATACTTGAAGGCAACTTCGCCTTAGTGCTTAGATATTTTTAATATCTGTTGTCCACTTAAATTGACAATTAGTTAAACAGCATTAGAATTTTATCTTTTTGTCAAATCGCTGGTACGCCCCACTGTTTATAGTCACTGTCATATTTTTCAATTCTTTTTCAATTAATCGGCCATTTAATGCCATCAATTGATCAGTGTTCCACCTACGTGCCAAATGGACGATACGTGTCGAAGCCAAACGAAATACATATTTAAAGGAATTTGCATACACATACGTATCCAATGTGTCTACAGTTGAGGTCAAAATAATAGTACTGCTGTTTCTCAATACATTTCACAAAACTATGACTCATTTGATGGTGATCAAATCGAGACCTCTTCAAACAAAAATGTTTGGGAATTTGGGAAAACTGTGAATGCTTAAAATATACTCTTATTTTCCAAATACTATACGTAGTGTAATACATCCAACATAACTTCAGTATTAATTGCTTGTGTTTAAACAAAATTTTCATGATTTTTAAACTATATTTTAAGAAGTATTTTTAACATTTTAAAAAACATTGCCACTCTACTACTATTACTTTGAGCGCAGTGTAGTTACGCGTGTGTACAAATTCGCCACAAAACTGGCAGACCAATTTATTATAGACGTTTCCATCGAATTTTGAAAGATACGCCCAGCCAGAAACACTTTTTGGCGCCTTTGCATTGGACATGTCCAGCTCATTAGCACTTCTGACCAGCTGCTTGTCCAGTGTCTGGATTGGTCTGGTCTGGCCTGTTGTGGGTTGGCTTGCTCTGATGCTGTTGATTGGTTTTTGTGCGTGACTGAATTGAAGGAGTCGCCTTGGCAAGCAACTGAATTGATTAAGCTGTCCACATGTTTAAATGGCGGCCCATCCATCCATAAGCGCAATTTTCTCAGCCTTTCTCTCTCTTTTGAAAACAATTATATTATACGATTTTAAGCGTATTTAATTCAAGATATATTTCACACATTTTTGTCAATTCATCAGAAAAAATTTAATTCAATGCCTGAATAACCTGTATTCAATGTGTATAATTTAATATTTCACGTATCTGAAATCAAATTTCAAGAATAATTGAAACAAGTAAGAGTGCTGTAGTCGAGTGAGCTCGACAACGATACACTCTAAACCCACTTGTTAAACGTATAATCATTTATTATCAAATCCGAGCAGGTCCGCAAGTGCACTCATTTCATATGGCAAACACAGGCACTGAAGAGTAAAAAAAAGCCAATCCACGGCATGGGACTGATCCTAACTCGTCTGAGATCAATATGAGAACATATTTTTAAGTATAACTTGGGTGTTTCTTATCCAATCTTGATGAAATTTGTCTAGTTAATCCATGGGGTCGGAGATGCGTCTATCTGCCTGTTACGCACATTTGCACAAAACCCTTATACCCTTTTTAGCAACAGATGGGTAAAGTAAACTTGAAATAAATTTATGCTCAAAACATATGTATATTTCACATCGAACAGATGCCTACACTCGCAGTTGGGTCATAAATATATGGATTGAACATTTTGGTATCTTTATTGCTTTATTGGCTCACATTTGCGGGCACATTTCGCATTTACTTAGCGAACCTCCCCTCCAGAGAGGGGTGGGCGATTTCCATTAGCAGGCACTCAACTCAAATACACGAACTATGTGCATATGCTAAATATTACACACACACACACACTTACACAGACTCGTAACAGTCAATTTACACGGCCATTCGGTAAAAGAGTCGAATAAATTTATTATAATCAAGTGAAAATGAATGAAACGACGATGGCAACCACATATAAATAGTCGTACTCGTGGCCTACTTTCAGGGCTTTAATGTTGGGGATGGGGAGTAGTCATCGAGCTGAGACTGAGAGGCGTCAGGCATATGTGAGTGCTTCAATTAATGAGTGGCACGCCCCGCACTTCGCGACACTCGATCATAAAAAGCATAATGGGCATCCATCCATGCGATGCGCATAAAATCACAGCCAGACTCATTTTTAGTAGTATAATAAACACAACAACAATAACAATGTATATGTAAATATGATTGTGTGTGTGTGTGAGGGTGTGTGTGTACAGGAATACATATGTATGTGCATATTACACACATGTACATATACACATATAAATGTGGGAAGGTTTTCGCAAACAGTAACAATGCGATGATGCTCGCATTATAAAATACCAAAATTCAGCTGGTTGTTATTTTATTTTACCTTAATATATACAGATACATATATGAATAAATATGTATTGTGTATATGAATAAGTCATTGTTCAATTAGGGGCATACAATTAATTAAAATAAAGAAATATCCTTGCCCTCTTTATACAATTAGTATTTAACTTTTCCTCAACTGTCTGCTGCAAAAGGGCAGTTCGAATTTGTAATTTTGCTAGTTTTGTGTATCGCTGTAGAAGGTATTTAAATTTTGTCGTCGCTTTAACATATATATTCTTGATCATCATCAGTTGCCTAGTCGATATAGCCATGTTATTATTTTCAATTCACCTGCCTGTTTATGTTTCACAGCTATCTCGTTGAAACTTGGCAGTTATCCGACTGACTGCTATACTATTAATACATATATCAGATAGCTGTCCTGGAAACAATCACTCAAATGAAAAACCTTCATTTTACACAAAATGTATAAATATAGCTTATTGAGTGTCTCACATTTGGCCTTAAAATTATCATCATCGCAGCACGTTGCAAAAAACGGTGGAAGAATGAAAGCCAGTGAAAAAGTTGTGGCATGCAGTTATCCATACACAAGCATATCACACTCTTTGGTACAAATGTGGAATAATTTATATAAAAATATATATATATATATTATTATAATTGAAGATATTAGATGTGTGCGCAGTTTGTTTTTATTTTTTGACGTGCCTCAGATAGCTTTTTTATTTTGTGTTTTGTTTTTTCTGGTAACTTTACCTTTCCAATTCTCGCCAGTATTGCTTCTAATTCAAATGCTTTCGCTCTATTTCCGCTTTCCACTTTTGATGCAAATTTCCTGGTATTCTGATTTTATATTCCTTTTTAATATGTAAACTTATTTTGTTTATATCCCTTCTCGCTGCTCCCTCGTGTCTCGCTTCAGCTCTTACTTTTGCATAGGCCATGGCACTTTAACTGTCCACTCTTGGCCTAATTTATTGTCCTCTCTTATGCCATTTATGAACGTTTCTTTTAGTTTATTTTTTTAACATTTTGCTTATGCTCTACTCCCCTTCACGTATGCAATTTAAAATTATTTCCGTGCACTTTTCTCTTTGACTCCGGACCAGGTTCAAAAAGTGATATACTTTATTGTATACATTGGGGAATATCTGAGAAAGCTTATGCTCAACAATCCTCCCTCCTCCAACACAAACCCCGTACCCCGGAGCTGTCTGCGGCTCATTTGCAATGCCATTTGACATGCTTAAGTTCAATGCGTTGCAAGTTGTCATTCATGCAGGTGTCCCTTGCCAAACTAGTATGCATAATTCGAGACTCCTCTTTGCTCTCATATTTAATACAAATAAAATAACTTTAATAAACGAAAACGGGACCGGAATAAACCCAATTCATTTGACTAACCTCCAAAATAGATAGCATGGATGAAGCATAACATGTCGCGATGCTTGAACATGCGTCACAAACTCGCCTCGTCTCATAACTTACAACATTGTTGTCGTCATTATTGCTGTAAGGGCAAACACACGAAGAAAACACAAACTAAAGTAGCGAAAAAAAAAACGAAATCCGAAACTTTAACTGAACAGTCAGACTGTGAGAGAGAGCGAGAGAGATAACGAGAGAAAGAGAGAGGGAAAATGGTTGACTGTTGGAAAATTGCGAAACATTTTGAAACGTGACAACGCCTTGAAATTTTGCCAAGCGATTGCGGCACCTCAATTTGCGGCAGGTGCTGCACAACTTCAACTTTTGGGCTGCGGGATTTATTTTTTATTTTTTTTTTTTTTGAGTCGGTTGCCATTCGCAAAATCACAAAAGCCAAGTGCACAAAATTGTTTGCAGCACATTTTTCTATGTTAACTGGCTAGCTGGTGGCACGTGTGGCAAACGGTCTGTGGGTGTCTGCACGTGTGTGCGTGTGAAACATTTCGTACCCAAAAGCCAATAGTTCAACCCGAAAAGAACCCGAGCATGGGCACATTCATGCAACTGGCATCGCCACGCAACGAAGAAGCCAACACGCTCCTCATTTCCAAGTGGCATTCATAACCAACATGACTTGCCGGACGCATGACGAAATAATTCCATACACGCTCGTAAGCCAAATTGACGCCGTCCATTTGAACCCCATTCTCAGGCACATTTTTAGATACAATTTTCCTTTTTTGTATATTTTCAACTAACTTACAGTCAAAAAACGGTTTTGAAAGGCTTAAATTATGATTTCAATTGCGATAAAGTCACAGTCCCACTTTTAGCCTGACCTATAAGCGGCTTAAAAAAGTCTTAGCAGTATATAAAAGTGTATAAATTGTTATGTTTAATTAAATATTTCAAGCTAAGTGTTAAGGATAGAAAACCCAATAACATTTAAAGAATGCTGCGTAGTAAACGGTTTAAAATAACTTCTTTAATATTATGGGGACCTCTTTTATAATTTAATGTGTTTAAAGTGTTTTTTATTCATTTTTTTCTTACCCGTACTAATTTACAAAATAAAAACGTTGAAAATAAAGTTTGAACTATAAATAAAGCATAACAAGAAAAGTCATAAAAAAAAAATTTTAATATAAATAGTATGTATAAATGTGTTAAACAATTAAATATAAATATAACTTTAATATCACTTTTAATAATAAAGTGAATTTAAGCAAATTAATTTTTAAAATTATATATATATATATATATATATATATATATATATATATATATATAAATCATACAGATTTTATTGCAGAGGACTACACTTAAAATATATATTCCAGTTGTAAGAAATTATGTTGTGGAAAATATTTCAAAATATTCAGACACATTTTGCAGAATAAGCAACAACAAACAACAAAACTGAACGAAAAGACACTTTAATGCTTACTTACAATGTTTGTCAGGTGCTGACTAGAGTCACATACACATGATACACACACACACACTCACATATACATATATGCACACACATACACAAGTCGCAACGTTGGTGTGCATCACGTGCCGGGCATGTTTCATATGGATAACGAAATCAAGGCAGGCATAACAATTTCTGGCTGGGCATCAAACATCAAAATGTACTTGCACTTGCTTAACTCAACTCAGCTTTCATCTGGAGGAGGACAACTAATGAGTCGAACAAACAGTTAATCAGCACATACAGCAGATTGAGACCTTTATTGTTGCCACAATGCGTACAACAACAACAGCATTGAAGACAATATATCACTTAGAGTTAACTGCATCCACGTGGCGTATGCGCATTGTTGACACTTCTTTACGGACCAAATGCAATTATTGTGGCATGGCTCTTGTTTTCTTGCCAATGGCTGTGAATGATTTAGCTGAACGTGTGTCTACACACAGAAAAAAAAACTGTTAAACATTTTTTCTGGTTTTTACAAATATATACTAAATATGAGAAAAAATAAATTTGTTAAACTTTGCACAGCTTTTTCCCTTAAGAAATAAATTTCTCATTTAAAAAAGTACTTTATAACATTCAGCAAGAAGAAATAAATTAATTTCAGCGCGATTTGTTTACTGAGAATAGTAAATAAATAAAACCATTGTGATTTTTTGGAAAGTTATTCGAATTTATTCCATGTCTTAAGAAATAAAGTTCTTATTTAAAGAAACAAAATACTTTATATACTTTTCTGCGTGTAGTAAATATGATTGAAGCACGGTGCCTGAAGACGCACACGTGTATTCAATCAAGCATTTGTCAGGGCCACGTCCTTGGGTGATGTCAGAGCGGCTTTTAGTGGCCAACCAACGAAATCAGTTAAGGGACGAACAACATTTGTATGCAAACAAATTCCGCAACGGGCCACATTTAAGTTGAGGGCAATGGAACAAACTCAAATCAAATTCAATTCGGCCGGCAAACAAATCTCTTGGGTAACTGCGTCATCAAATAATCGAAAATGAACCGGTGGATGTTGATGCTGCTGCTGCTGCTGCTGATGATGACCCATTTTTCACATTAATTTTTGTTTTTTGTGGGCGTGGCAGGCATAACGCAGCTTAGCCCAGTTTTTCATTATATTGCCATTCGCTGAATTCTATTATTCATTTATGCATTGCAGAAAGCGCGTCAATAAGAATTTTCGCCCTCATTAAGTTTTATTACATGCTTTCCGAACAGGAAGAGGGCCTATATTGTTGTGTGTGTGTGTGTTAGTGTGTGTTTGGCAATTAAGTTCAACCGCGTGTTAACGAAAACCGCAACAAGCTTGGCTTTACCAAGGGTTTGGCAAATGAGTCTCCGCAGGGCAGAGGCCAAATCGACAGGAAACACAATAATTATGATGCTATGTTGGTGCCTGTTAATAATAATGATATTCTTGTTATTGTTATTGCTTTTGTTAATATTGTTGCAGTTGTTGTTGTGGTTGTAGTTGTAGTTGTTGCAGCTGTCGCCGAATTAATTCCATTTTATACTTGCGGTCGGCTGCCTGCCATTTATGTGGCAGCAACTAATTAATATGCACAGAGACATTTCATTAAGTCTCACACCATGGCCAAGTTAGTGTACCTAAGTGCCTTGTCATTCAAAATTAATTAAACAAATAAAGCACAAACGCAAAAAACACAACTATACACAGAATTTGCATTAAATTAAATATGATTATTTTTTATTTATATTCTCCTATTTTTATTTATACTGAAAGCAGCTACAAACTCCACTAAACTGACACGAAACAAAAACAACAAAATATATTTCTTAATAATAGATACGATTTCTGAAACTTAGAAAAAGACCCATCAAATTCAAAAAAACGAATTACGTATATTTAGAAATTATTTGTGAGAGTCATAAAATTTTTGTAAACTTCTGTTTGACTTTTTTCCTGAGTGCAATATGTAGGAGTGATAAGTGAGGTATGGCATCTTAGCCGACTTATGGCATACTCGCACAGATAATTATAGCTTGAAGTGCGATTCAGTCACATCCGCTGAGAATTAACTTCTGTTGCCAGAAGAACAATCCACCCTTTGTCTCTCTGTCAAACACACACACACACTTTGTAACGAGTATTTATTGAGTGGAGTCTGAATTTTAGCATCTTGGCAAGATTTGAATTTTGAATCTGTCAACTTCATTGGAGCCACAATATCTAAAAAAAAAAATGGAAAACTAAAACTTAAACCAAACCGCAAGCGACACTCTCGTAAAAACAACCACACAGCAAACTGAAATGTGTTTTTTATTGGAATTGTGAATAGATTTCAGTATGCACAAGAGTTGAGCGAAAATCCCATTAAAGAACTATACGACTTGTGTTGTTGAAGAGCATATACATCGAGACTGTATGCAATATGCATGCATATGCAAATTCATCTCATGTCCATATAAATATATATATGAGTGCATTCTGCTCGATGACGTCCGCAGCTATTAATTCAGAACCAGAAACAGAACGAATCGATGAAATATTCAAATATTAAACGGCAGGATGCAGGCGACGATGATTGGGAAGTAAATGCGGAAAATGGACTCAACACGCTGATTTTCCCACTGAATCAGTAATAAGCGACTGACAAACAACTAAATAAAATGCAAGACTGTAAAAACCGGATAACATGGAAATGAAACCATTGCAGAAAATAGCTTGCTCCAGCTGCACCTGCTTAAGATTTAATTGATAAATCGAGTACTGCATTACTTAACGATTATCAAGCGAGTGCATTCACTCAAGTCGAGTGCATGACGAATACCCAAAATGCTGAATAGTTCGATTAAGGCTGCGCAAATAAATATAAATCCAAATGAAAGGTCAATGAGATGCTAGATTAATTCAGCGAGCAAATATTGCGTATACGTCTGATGGGCTGTTAGGCAGCAATCAATTAATCAAACTGTCAATTAGTTGAGTGAAATCAACGCAAGGCTCGTGATTAAATATTCATCAGCAAAATAATGAATAAAAGCAAATCATTAACATATTATGAGAAGAGCAAAATAACAGAAAATAAAGTATGAGACGATGAGCATGAGTAAAATGAAAGAACAAAATAGGCCGAAGATTGCGTATCCTTGTAGCACGAAGTCGCCTTCAATGCGTAACAAACTACTCGACAAATGTGTAATACCCTCGATAAGAAAGAAGCATAGAGCAGTCTGCAAAAAAAAAAACAAAACACAATTAAATTGCAAGAGACGAAACGCAGTTTGACGCACTAAATAAACAAGTTCAGCGAACAGAACATAAATGGACACGATTCAGTAGCTGGAAAGGGATAAAGAGAGAGAGAGAGAGAGAGAGAGAGAGAGAGAAGAAAGCTGTCCTTGCGGCTGCTTAACGAAATATGCAAATTGCCTATGAGTATGCCGGAGACAGCAACAGAGACAGCAATAGACACAGAGACAGAGACAGAGACATTGGCAGGCGAGCAAACAGCATTTCGCAATTAGTGCAACTGTCAACACAGGGAGACACATCCCAGCGCAGTATGCCTTCCAGTCTTGCAAGCCACATATACCCCATGCCACCGCTGCTGCTGCTGCTGCTGCTACTGCTACTGCTACTGCTACCACAACAGCTACTCGGACTCATATGTGTGTCCAATGCAAGGCCAGATGTCTGCGCCATCTTCCAGTCGAGTGTCAGCCACCGGCTGCTTGTTGCCTATCAACGCCCATCATGTGGTCCAAAGTGGCAACCAAGTTGTGTTGTGGCGCCACCACTTGGTGTCGCCGCAGCCCGTGGCAGAGTTTGAGATCCGCAACAGTCGCACCGCATAACTGTTAGCCAGCAACACCTCAGGCACTTGAGCTGTTGCATTATATAACTCACATAACTCTATATATATACACACACACCCATATACACACACACGCACACAACCTCGCGCGCACACACACACATGCATACATATGTTCAAGGCAAATAACAATTTTTCTACCCAAAACGGGCAAAATGTATTGGCTATCTCAGAGACAACAAAGAATGGAAACTAACTCACTTTTCGATAGCTGCGAATATCGAAACAAGTCGATTTGAAATAACAATAAAAACAATTATCTATATATATATATATATATATATATATATTTATATTATATCCTTACAATTGTGTATTTAATGGCTATCTGAAAGCGATGCTTATTGGTATTCGTGTATCGTGTCAGTTATCGATAACATTAAATAGACTTGATTAAGAAACTGTCTCAAACTTCATAAGAATTTCTGTTTAAGAATCTTCATCTTCGAAGCATCCAAGTTACGAGTATATCACATTTCAATCGAGTTTTTGGGTAATCTTTGGGGAAATTGGAGAGAAACATGATTACGGAACATACACATGCGATAAGCACGTGATTTCATTACTCGTATTCGAATTTATTAGCCAGCAAAAAAGGAAGCAAAAAAAAACAACAACAAAAACAAAGTCATTCGCTGCTTATTTTTATGACGACCTGTCATGATTAATTTGGCTTTATGCTTCTAACGAGAACAGGACGACAATGAATAAAACTGCCTGCTGCTCAACTGCTCAACAGCTCAGCTGTTCTCTTGTGTATCTGTGCCTTGCAGGTAGGGATACCAAGCGTTGTCCTCTCCATAATTTAACCCCCCACCACCGCCCCGCCACGCCCCGTTCACAGCTCAGAGCCTAGAACAATTTCACGCTGTGTGCGCGCCCAAAGCCTTTGTCGAGTATGTTTGTGGGATGTGTGGGGCAAATGAAAGCAAGTAGCCAAGACCAAAATGAGCACAAGGATGAGGACAAGGACGATAATGAGTGCTAGTAAGAGAAAGAAAATGAGACAGCGAGAAAGAATGAGAGAGAGAGATAGAGAGAGGGAGAGAGAGGGAGAGAGAAAGAGGGGGATGAGAAGATGTGAATAGGCCTGAGCCAAGTTGCAAAAGTAAAAGGAGCTGATGAAAGAACACAAAACTCTAATTGAATTCCAGACGTGTGTGTATGTGTGTGTGTGTGTGCTTAACAGTGTTAGTATGTTACCAACACTTTGAAAAACATTCAAATGCGTTTAAGCCTATTCAGTTTAAGTTTAATCTGAACAAAGCTGCGAAAGCACTAAGAAAAACAACAAAAATAATCATTGGAGAAATGTTGTTTTAAGATAAGGAAACACTTCAAATATACTTCTTATTATACATGTACAAAAAAAACTTGCATTGAGAACACAGAAAAACCAAGCACTAAATGCCTTTAAGCAAAAAACAAAACTTGGTTGCAAATTAAGTGAAATTGTTCGAAATAGCGTTGCATAGCGTCAGGCGGAGCTGAATACTTTGCAACCAAACAAAACCTAACAACTGAAAAAAAATCGAAAAGAAACAAAACAAACAAAAGCAACTCAAACTATGAAACTCAATTAAACTGTGCTGCACATTTGGCTACAGCATAATATCAACAAGAAAAGCATAGTATGAACACATATACACACGCACACACACACACACAGACATTTCAAGAGTCGCAAAAACATTTTAAATACATTTTAAATGGCTGCATGTAGCATGTAGCATTAGCATGCCTCCCCCGCAGCCCTAACAAAATATAAATAATAAACTTTTCACATTCTTCGCAAGTCGCAAATTGTGCGGCAAAACTTAAAGTTTAAGCTGTCCATCATAATGATATGAGCGCAGAAGCGAAATGAAATAATTATTAAAAGCCGCCGGCAAACGAACCATTGCTCCAGCCAACTGTGGCCTATATATATATATATGGATAAGTATGTATGATCTATATTGTAAAGTACATATTTAAATATATGTATATACATGTATCTATAAAGTTGTCTAGGCTCGTTACGCAACCTGGCAGTTGATAATAGACGCTTATTATTCAAGTGCGCCGCCAGCTGCGTCTCCGGCAACGTTGCAGGTGCCACAACGTCAAAAAATAAAATCCCGGAGTCAAAGCTAGTCCCAAAAGCATTTTGTTAAGTTATTAAGTCAGGCAAGTTGGTTAGCCAACGGGAAACGAGCTGGGCGGGCACAATGGAATTACTCTCTGACTGTGGCTATGGGGCTGGTGGTGGTGATGGTGCTGCTGCCGGCTGTGGTTGTGCCTTATGCCGCCGCGGGCGCCTCACGCATGCTTAGCTGTGTACACAAACGAGCAAGCAAGCAACCATGTTGCATGAGGAGAAGCTGCCAGTTTGCCAGCTTAGGTTTGCCTAATCAACTGGCGCTTATGTATTTAACTTTGGTTTCACATTCGCCCAACAAGCACAAGCGATGTCCTTAAGCCATGATAACTTTGACAGTGATGGGCGTTTTATGTGTCCTGAGTCGTGCGTGATGAGTCGTGAGTCGTGTGTTATCCGTTCGTGATGGCAACATATATAGTCAAAGTAAGAGCAATCATGCTATGTATATATCTCTCGATCTCTACGTCTCTCTGCCTATCTCTATCTCTATTTCTATGCCTGTATCTCTAGCTCTATATCTGTATGCACATATACTCCTAAATATATATATATATATATATGTATCTATTTCTAACACTATCTCTATCACTATCTCTATCTCTATCACCTTCTCTATGTCAATGTCTCTCTCTTTGTCGATCAATCTCTCATTATATTTATCTCAATTTCTTTATTTAATTTAATTTCATTAATTTTCCAAATTTCAACTTTGACTAGATATTCGCATCGATTAATAAATATTATTAATTAATAATCAATAAATATTAATATTAAATAAAATATCTTCTTTTTTTTTGTTATTTATTGAAGCTTATGGCTTGCAACATATGTAAAAGACAAAAAATCGCTTTTGCGTTCAGCTCGAATATATTTATATTGAAACACATTTGGATTTGGTTGAATCTTAATTGAATAACATTAATAAATTTCAGTTAACCAGAATGTCAATGAAAAATTAAATATTTCACTCAATTGATGCGGCAATTTATTGCTTTTCATCGCCAGGCATATTTAAAAATGCAACAGAAATGTGGCTCATCGAGCAATGAAGCATTTCAAATCACGTGCACATCGGCAAGCAAAAATATGATATTCATACAAATTTGCCAGAATTTTGTGAGAATGCTTGCCTATAAAGTTGGAGAACGCATTCTCTGTTAAACACAAAAACTTTAAGGCCGACTGTACACAGAGCCCAACCTCCCCGCTTGCCTGGGAGCAGAGCAACCCAAGCATTCACCACGTTGGCAAAGGCAACGTGGCAAAAGGCATAATTTTGCTTTTCATTTTCATTTTCATTTTTGCGTTGCGTTTAATGTGGAAACTTACTCATGTAAATGAAAAACGCAGGTGGTAAAACTTTTTGCTTCACTGAAAGCCGGCCAAGCCACTAACACACAAACACACACACACACAAAAGAACACACATATGCTATATATATATATATATATATATATATATATATATATATATATATATATATTGACACTTGTATTTTCATGATACACATTTTTTGAAAACACTCAGCTTTAAGTTGAGCACAGTCGCCGACTCGGTCCATAAATTAACTTGGTTGCTTAGTTTTTCTATTCCTTTTTTTCTGTTTTTTTAATATATACTCCTGCAGAGGACATTCTGACTTTGTGCTGAACTTTGTAAGGCACCGAAAGAGCCATTGATTATGTAGATTGTATTCCTAACCAGCTTCACTAGCGGAGTCTACTCGATATTGGCAAGTTCGTCTGCCTGTCTGCCTGTCTGTCTGTCTACCTGTCTGTATAGTCCTTCATGCGGATCGGTCTACTATATCATATAGCTCTCATTAGTCAAAACTTGCGATCTGTTTTGCTTACCAAGTTATCCTTGACTAAACATTTATTTATTTTATTATCTTCTTATTATATTACTCATATTTATTTGTGTTATTTAGATAGGAACAGTCTGTGGTTATCCCTATATTTGCCAGTGAAAGGGTATATAAACTTCGGCATGGCTCAGATGTCTTTTCGTTTTATGTCTTGTTTCATTTGTTTTTGGGGTGCTTCATTTTCTATGCGCATTCATTTAATTGCTGCTACACAAAGTACATATGAACTTATCTATATAATTATACATATGCATGTACATACGGACATATATTTATACATATATATGTACATATATATGTATTTATGCATACAGTCACACACTATGGAAACGGATGGGAGTATAAAAATCAAGAGATTTTTGTCATAAAGAATTATTTATGTTTTTTTTATTTTTGTGGAGCGAATTGCACTATAAAACTGGAAAACTTTTATGAGCCCTTATGAAAAGCAATAAGAAATATTTTCTTAAACTCAAGATCATATCACAAATTTTGATATCAAACCGAATCGATAAACAATAAAGGTTACGCCAAAAATTATGAAGTGCATCCATATATGGATAAATGGACTTATAATATCGGTTCTTCTAACTGGTTATAACAAGAAACAGAAATGATGGGTTAAGAGTTATAATCGTAAAGTGAAAATAAAATTGAAGTTTAAGCGATTTTATTGCAAATAAGATTGGATTCCCCAAATACATCTTTCAATGGATAAATCATAATTAAAGCTCATTGGGGCTTAATTTAGTCGAAATGAATAAATTCCCATTGAAATATATTACCAGTAATTACTTGCGTGTGTGTGTATGTGTGTGTGTGTGTCTGTATCTGAGTGAAAATACCAAAACATACACACACATTGAAACAATCGCTTCAATGGCTGTTCATAGAATATGCCTAAAACTGTCAGCTTTCCCTCTCTCTCTCTCTCTCTCTCTCTCTGTGTCTTTATTGTTCACCTGTGTTTTAGTTGGTAGTGCGTGCTTTGTGGCAATGTTGAACAAAAGCTTAAAACTGCGGCCATATCAAAAATGTGGCCAGTTAAAATCGGGTCGAGAGGACCAGAGTCAGAGTCAGCCGACTGCATGATACCCTGAACACAGCACTTAGAACAGTTGCTAAGCCAAAACATAATTTATTTCTAGTATATATTAGAAAGCAACTTTGATGTATTCATTGCTGTTGCCAAAATGGATTATGTCTGCGTCTAATCAAAAATAGATAATGTTGTAACGGAAATGTTTTTAGCCCAACATGATTTATGCCATATTTAATGGCAATAGGATGTCAAAAACAATGGCCAAACAACAGTTATTGTTGCTGCTTTTGCTGCGTGTGCCTGCATGCTGATTTCCGTTTCCTGTTTACGAGCATGCACACAGACACACACACACACACAAACACAGACTCAGTCACCCACACAGACACACACGCTAAGAAACAATTTAAGCTGCGTTGCGTGTAAATATGCAGAAACACTTCTCGCATATGAAATCGCCATTTTTATGGCATACATTTTTAATAAACTCGGTAGCTCCATTTGCCAGACCTCGTTGTCCATTGCAATACGACAGTTAACAAATGCACACACACCCACACACAGAGAGAGGGAGAGAGAGAGAGAGAGACGAGAGAGAGAGAGAGAGACGTGCACGTGCTCATCGATGAACATAAATGCGAATAAGCATGGCTGGGTCAGTCTCTGTTAGCTGAACATCTCCGTATCTGTAGCTGTAACTGTAGCTGTATCTGTAGCTGTATCTTGAGGTAATAGACACCGGCACACAGCGACATATACCAGCTGCCACAGTCTATTTTACAGGGTGCTTATTTTTTACTCTGAATTAACAATTTAAATTTTATTACAAAAAAGGATTATTGTTTATATATTTATTATATATTTATTATATATTTATTTATATTTATATAAATTAAATTTGTTATTTTATATGTCAAATCATATTTCGGCCCGGGAATGAAAAGTGTAAAGTGTGTTTTAAATTGCTTCCCAGAATTATTTCGGCATTCCGTTCCGTTATGGTATCGGCATCGATTCTTGTAACTGTTTCATAAAAAAATATGTTGCATTTTAATAGTGATTCTGAATTGTAAAATTGCAATTTCGACTCCTCTTTGACAAACTGATTTATGGAATACAAAACTTAATAATTTACTTTACCAAAATGAATCAAATCAAATCGTTTCAATTGTAATCTACTTTAACTTATTGCATCAATTATGCAATCAAGATTCGATTACCTTACGAGATCATTAACATTGTTTCGAAATAACACCCTGTTTCAAGGCTGAAGCTGAGGGAATTACAGATGGCATTTCTAATACGCACTCAACTGCTTTTCAGATGCTTTGTTCTTGTTATTTTGTATGTCGACTGTCGTTACAATTATTGTAAATCAACCGAAAGCCGCCAACCGTTGCCAAAAGCACCTCAAAAATAAAAATACAACAATAAAAATAAAAATAAAATAGAAATAAAACGAAATGTTTTTGGCCAAGTAGATCGTGTTGTTGTCTCAGCTTCGATGCTTGGGTGTTGATTTCACATTAATTTTGCAGCACTTTACCGCCGATGTGGCAATGACACTTACAACACACACACACACACAAGAACACACTCGTAACTCGTGCACACAAAGAAAGCAAACAATAAAATTACTAAATGGGCAAAAATGAAAGTGAAAAGCATACAGATAAAAAGAACAACAAAAAAAAGATGTCCTGAATTAAGGAAATTGCAACCGGGAGCTGCAAATTATTTGGTTTTGTTTGGAAAACCCCTTTTTGACATTCCGAAAACTCAGGGAAAATATACGATTTATTTGGGGTCAGGTACGTAAAGTGTGAATATTTCGGTAAAGGTTTTTAATGTTTTGGATTAATAATATCAGTACCTGTGACTGTTCCTTAAAAAAAACATTGAATTTTGATTCTGGTTCTCAATTCAGTCAATCGGTAAAGATGAAGTTTCGATTTGACACTCTTGATTCCAATGAAATTTGACTGAATTCAATTACAACTGATTTGAGGAAATGAAGAAGTTGCTTAAAATTTGTTCAGTTATTAATGAATATTTCCACACATTTATTGTGACTGTATGTTTCTCTGAGTGTAGCCAGTTAAAGAAAAAAGCACTCGACTTTGACTTGAATAATTTATGTGTTGGGTGTAATTGGCGGTGGTTGGTCTGAACAAATACTTGCTGACTGGCTCAATCTTAAGTGATTTTGCGCCTTTCCGTATGGATGCTCGTTACGGCCACACAACACTTGTTGTGGCTGCCGCATTTGACATGTGGCACAAGTGGAGCAGAACTCGGACAAAAGTTGCCACAAAGCTCTGCACAGCTTGCAATCCTTAAGGATTCTGTCTGCCTTATTAAGCTTAAGGCCTTACTTGAGCCAAACATTTTGAATTATGCATACAACAAAGCTTTGGCAAGCTTGTGAAAAGCTTGGCCAAACTTATGAAAAGCTTTAGTAAGCTCTGTACACATTTACTTGAAATGTGCTCAACTTTTGAAGTGTTGATCAAAAAATCCTTTGGTTTTTTTTTTTTGCCAATGCAAACAAAACAATTTTGGAAAAGCTTTAGCCCTATAATCGAATCAAGCTCATAATGCTATTCATTTATTAACTGGCAACTACAGCTTTGTTAAATTTTTATGAAATCTTTCTTCACTTAGAAAAAAATAGTCCTATTTAATAGAAATGTAAAAAATGCATACTTTCTTAAAAAAATTAAATCTAAGAGTAAGTAGTAATATTTAATAGCAACTGAAAGAGCTTACATTTAATTCATTTCATAAATGGCAAATTAAGTTAAGCTATATTGCAACTGTGGAAAAGCAAGTTGGTATTTAAACTGATAAAGTACAGCTTTTATTTCAAACATCAACCAAGTGTCAAAGAAAGCTACGCAGAAGCTTGCACAAAACAGCTGATTAACATTATTTGTGTGTGTGTGTGTGTGTGTTCCTTTTTCAATGTGTGTGTGTGTGTGTATGTGTGTGTGTGTGTGTGTGTGTGTGTGATGAAATTTAAACAATAACAACAAGGATGGCAACGAAAAGCGTCCCTAGTTACTTTGCCATGCAGAGGTCTGTCGGGCTGTCGCAACCTACACACACATGCACACACACTTGCACACTTGCACACATACACAGATACATACACACACAAGGCACACACATACGCAGACGCAGATTTCCAGTTAAGCGCCTGTTTCAATTCGGTTTGATTCAGTTTCACTTTCAGTCGTCGCTTGACTTCCGCACGGAAGCGTTCGTTGCGTTCTCCTCTCTCTCTGTCTGTCTCTGAACTCTCTCTCTCTCTCTTTCTCCTCACGTTTCGTGGTTTTTTGTTTTGTTTTTTTTGTTTTTTTTTTGGTTTTCCTCTTGTTGTTATCGGTGTGCAAAGCAAAACAAAATACATATTTATATTCAAGTTTGTTGAGAAGTTTCCATCAGAAAATGTTATCATAAGCAAAAAAAAAAAACGGGCTAACAAAAATAAAGAAAAAATATCAAAGTGGCAAAATGTTCAAAATAAATAACAAAGTCGTCGCTTGGAAATTGGGTTGAGAGGAAAATGCTCAGTTTCCTGCTACCAAGTTGCTGTTGTTGTTGTTGCTGTTGTTGCTGTTGTTGGCGTTGAACAGCTGTTGTTGCTGTTATTGTTACATTTACTGTTATTATTATTATTATTATTATTATTGTTGTGCACGTGTGTATGTGTGTGGGGTGTGTGTGGGTATGTGTGGGGTGTGTGTGTGCATGGAAATTAAAAGTTACGCCATTTATGCCGCCTTCTCTCAAAGTAAAACAATGAACACAAAACCATTGGGCAACAAATTAATGAAAACAACTATGCGTGTGTGTGATGTGTGTGAGTGTGTGTGTGTGTGTGTGCGCTGTGTGTGAGTGTGTGTGTGTGCAAATACAAATCTATTAAAACATTTTTAATTTGAGTCCCAAGACGACGACAGCAATAAAGACTGCAAACTGTGTCAAATGTGCAGCAAGCAGCAGCAGCTGTTTCAAATGCAGCTATATACATATATATATATGTACACACACACACACACACACAGACACTGCTCGCAGCTACCACAAGAGGAGGCAGCCAAGAGTTGCCATCGCCTTTGTTTTCATCCTGTCCGTCCGAGCAGAGAACTTGGCTGCCTCCGCATTTGTTTACACACACAGCTCCAGGCTGCCTTCACATGTATGTGTGTTGTTTGCTGCTGTTGCAAGTACATATATCGGTCTGTGTCTATAGACTTTGATGTATATTCAATGTGGCAAGGCATTGATATATGTGTACCACTTATTTAGTTGTAGCTGCCGCAATCTGCATTGCCATTGTCGTTGATACACATACACGCACACTCGCACCACTCATACGCACTCATACACACAGTACAACAACACACACACGTATCCTAAAAAAATATGAAAAACTAGATACTTTATATGACAAAGAGATGCCATTGTTACTTTTGATTAAGAGCAGTCAGTTCAACCTTGACCACAGCCTCATGGCTATTTTAGTGAAGATATCAAACTTCCCATTCCCACACAGACTGGAGTCTGTCAGCCTATAAACTTAAGAAATATACAAATTGTTCCCATGGGAGCTGGAATAACTTCGTCGAAATAATATAATATTTAAAAATAACATGCATAACTGAAGAGTGTGATTAGCTTAACTTGATAAATGCGAAAAAGATGTTCATGGAGAACTCAACTTTTGACAAATTGTTCGGTTCGATAGCTCAGTTAAGCCTTATTGGTAGATTATTCATCATCAATTTAGTTGTGCAAACTTATCAAAATTGTGAGCATTGATTGCAAGAATGAATCCCAGAAAAATCCCAAAAAAATTTGATTAGATTCTGATCAAAGTCGAGTAAATGACTAAAAAAAACTATATATATATATGCTAAATAAAAACTGATGAAATGGCAGATAAAGGGAAAAGCACGAATGAGAATAAAAATAAACATGGCCATAGGCGCATCATTTATAAAGTATAAAAAACTACACCACTATGTTGGAGATGCCATCAATCAAATGGCTTTCTATAAGCACACACACACACACAAGTGACTTTACCAATTTATTCACTTTTTTATTTGGCAGTCCAAATGCGGTTTCTCGAGCAATTTGAACACCGAACACAATTTTTTGCTATTGGCTTCGACCTATGCAAACAACCACAATAACTCCACCGCAGCCCTTTTGAGCACATCAATCATACGCACTGCTGTGCGGCCCAAACATTTGCATAGCCCATACGTATGTGTGTGTGTGTGTGTGTGGCGTCGGTTGAGAGCTAATGTGAGGCACAGCCAGCAGTTAACAGCACTTGACCACTTAACTGCTAACCTACACTCATCAAAAAATCAACTTAATTTTAATAAATCGCCTTTCCTTTGACTCCAATGGCTAGTCACTAGAAGATTATTATTATTATTAGCATTTGTATTTTGTGTTTTCACATATATAAACCTTTTACATAGTATCTCTTAATTTCTTATTTCTTATTAATAATGTATCTCTTAATAAGAGAAAATATTTTTAAAAATTAAAAAAGTCGCCAAATTTTTTTGTATTGTCGATTTAAGGCAAGAGTTTCTACATTTTGGAAATATATCTTAAGAATAGAAAAACTTTATATTTTTTTTTGGCGACTTACTAAAATTGATCGATCTTTTTTTTCTGAGTGTAGCTACGTCTTAACACCAACTCCCAGTCCGTCGCATTTGTTCAAGTTTTTGGGGCCGAACAATATGCAAATTGTAATGGCTCAGATTGCTTGTCGGCTTAACTGGAAGAAGCGTCGGGTATTTTATGTGTAATCCAGCGAAACTTTTCGCCCCACTGCCAACTTTTGACTGTTGGCTTTTGGCTTTTGGCTCTCGCCTGGAACTGTTTATGCTAATAACTTGCATATCGCCACATGCGCTGCACGCTGACTAATTCAATTTTTGGCATTTTCACACTAAGTCGTTTATCTGTGGCAAACATGTTACCAGAAACTTGCCACCAAATTGAATCAGTAACAGTAACCAGCCCCAAAAACCAACACCTCATCATCATCATCATCATTGTCAGCAATCATTAGCAGCATCATCTGTGGGATCAGCATCATCGTCATCATCATCATCATTGTCATTGTCATTGTCATATTTGGGTTGAGCTTAAGTCAAGCGCAGAGATCAACCTGTCGTGGGGGGTTGACCGGGGATTGGAGGGGATTGGAGGGGGGAGTGGTAGTGGTTGTTTGTTGTGTGCGATTATGTAAATTTCATTGGGAAATTTATTACGAGAACATGCTACGTCGTATGCATGCAATAAGCAGCTCATTAAGTGCCAACAAAAAATCTTTGGGCCTCATCAGCACGTCTAGTTCATTTAGTGGCACGACCATAACCACCCATAAAGTCGTGCCCAGTTGCTACAGTTGAAAAAAAAAACATTTTGTATACCATCCATCGTATTTAGAATAGCGATCAAAAAATTTCAAAACGCTTTGAAATCAGAATTAATGTATAGTAAATATTATTTTATATTCGATTGTATTTCCCTATTTCAAGATAAATTTCAAAAATTAAATAATCAGATATATTGTCTCTTTTCTTACTAAGAGAATATATTTCGAAACCTTTCTAAGTTTAAGAAATTTGTTTCACAATATTTGGAAATAATTTTTTAAAACTAAAAAACTATCTATTTCGGAGAGGGATTTCCGAAAAGTTAGAACGATTTTATTATTGCTGAGTGTGCACAAATAGATTTATATATATATATATATATAAATACAGAGACATATGTACATGTTTTTATTCTCAGTGCTGTTCCCAGCTGGCAATGTTTTGCGCTAATTCGCAATGCGTGTGTAATGGCGCCATTTTGTGATTAATGAGCGCTGAAAACTGAATGTGAATGCGAATGTGAATTCCAAAGAAAAGACAGCAACAGCAACAGCAAAAGCAACAGCAAAAAGCAACAGCAACAGCAGCAAGAGGAAGTGAGCAAGCAACAGCTTAAGCCACAAACTAATCAGTATTATTATCGTCATAATCATAATCATCAACATCTTCCACTTACATCATCATTAACAAGGCACAGCAAGAACAATAACAACAAGAACAAGAACAACAACAACAACAACTAAATAAAATCCAAAAAATAAATAAACAAAAACAAACAGAAACAGAGAAACAGAGAAACAACGGGATCAGCGATTATGGTTGAAATACAAAAGCCACATTCGGCCCTTAAGCGGCCCTCGTTGAAACGGGAAACAGTTGTGGTGAACAATAGTGCACCCACCATCAAAAAGGTGACGCTGGTGCCCAAGGATGAGGTGAGTTTGGGGTGGGCTGAGTAATGGGAAAGTGGTTTGTTACTAGTAAATTACATAATTATGCGCTGCATAATGTGTTCTTTGTTCTTTGATATTATGGAATTTGCATAAATTGTAGCCGTCAAATTTTGTCTGGCTTTTTGATCGTCTTTGATATATTTTGTGGCAACTTTTGAAAATGTTAACGTGATTAATTTATTAAATCCAATCAGAAGTTCACTTAAATATGCATGTCATCCTGAGTGTCCTTTTGAGTGACTATTAATTATGTATATATAACGGAAATAATCTTGGCATTGTATACATTTCACGTTTACTGTTCAGCCTATTTGGCTTACAACGGACTAATATAATAATAATGAACACTTCTCATCTTGAATGTTTAATAACATTTAAGCTGACTGCTTATAATTGAACAGAAACAATTAATGAAATTTACTCACTCCGATTCACATTTTATATTCGAGTCGAAGTTGATTCCAATGTTTTTACTTAGTGTTTGTGTATATCTGACTCTAAAAATAATGTTTAATAATATTATAAGTGACAAAAAAGCCAATATAACAAACAACCTGGAAATTAAAAATATGTTTTCTAAATTTTTTAACAAATCCACACTCAAGTTTAAAATACTAAATTAAAATTTAGGGCGATTTTTATCATGCATGATAAATGATATCATACAAATTTGTAATTTTATGTATTTATATATATATACATTTGTTAGTCTGTATATATACACATTAAGGAACAAAAATTTTGCAATCTCAACAGCGTCGCTATTAAAATATTTGTGTTTGTGTCTTGTCCTTGAGAGCGGTACAGTTTTTGGGAGACAAGTTAATAAAGTATGCAAATGTTTTTGCCTGGCTGTGTCCTTAGTTGCCGCCATTGTCTTTGGCTTTGGCCATGCAAAAAAGGCTTAACTGGAGTCCTTTTTCTAGGCTCATTTAATTGGTTTTATACGCGGAAGATAAACAATTGCTCCCAAAAATATCTGCAAAACTGGAAACAAATATTTTAGCACAGCTCTAAGCTCAAGAAATAAAAAATAAAACCCCAAAGCGCCCACATCCTTAGCATAAAATTACAAATAGGAAAACATTTCAGTCTTTCTCTTTGTGTTGGTCCCCTCAGCTTATGATGTTGTCGCAGCTCACTTGCGAAATTCATAAACAATGGGCTATGCCATACTAAACAAATACCCAGTAACATTTTAGTGACACACTTATCGACAAAATATATATCCGTATATTAAATATGATCTACTATGCTTAAATATTGATTGTGGCATACTTTTCGTCGTGCATACCCAGTGAAGTTGTGCTCAGCGTTTGTGCAGGGTATAATTGGTAACCGCGCACAGATTGCACAGATTTTCAGTTTATAAATGCAAATTATAAACTGGCTGAAGGCGTAACAACTTTCGATTGGCATTTCGTTATGGAACGTGCCATAAATAAACTCCATTTTCCATATCGATTGACTATCGCTTGGATCCTTTCCCCAATCCCCGCCCCTCGCCTCCCCTCCCCTATCACCCTCCACTGTTGTGGCCCTGGGCAATGCTATCAAGAACAGGCTGTCCGTCTCGACACGTTTCCGGAGCAGGAGAAAACATTTTGCTGCAAATCTTGAGGCCATAAATAAAACTCCCCCACCTTTTCTATTCCTATGCCCCTCCCCTCCCCCTATTTTATTACCTTTGAAAAGTTGTTTGGCTGGCAGGCAAGGCGAAATAAATAAATAAATAAAATACAAATAAAATTTATAGAGCCAGCAAGAGGGAGAAATAATTGAGCAGTCCTGCCAAAATGTTTTACGACTCTCATAATTCTTTTCCTTCGGCTTCATTCTATTTTTTATGTTGAAATTAAATTTAATTTGTCAGGCAAAAGGTAATTGCAAAATGCTTCAACTTTTCCCACTGCTCATCGTTATTGTCGCCTGTCACATTCCCACAGCACGCCCCCCCCCCCCCTCCCCCTCCCCATCCACTGCCCTCCACACACTCCTGGCCCGACACTAAAATATGTCACACGGTCTACACACCCTCCGCCTTCGCCTCCCCCTGTCATCATCATTCCTGTCAGCATCACATAAAAAAACTGTTCAAATCTCATTTTGACTTGCTGAAATTAAATTTTACGATAAGTTGTGGAGGACGGCAGAGATAAAGCAGTAAGGACATTCCCAAACCAGCACTGCACTGATTTCCCTTTAATTATCCTAATTAAGCGGTGTCAAATACACTCAAATAAAACAGATATAGGTATACATATATATATGCATATATATATTTATATATATATATATATATATATATTATTTCTAACTCCTGCAAAAAAACCAAAGGCGATCAAAAATAAAATACTGCAAATCATAAATGAAATTGTTCTCAGTGTAGGCGGAACGTGTGCACAGTTAAAGCCACAGCCACAGCGACCTTGAGCTCTTCCCTGCTAATGACAAAACTCAGGCCACGCCCACTTCCATGACGCGCCCGCCCACAAGGCCGGAAATGAAAATGGTTGAACATTTTGGGTGTTCATTTTGTTCGGCGCAGTTCATAAACTGACTGTCAGCCTACCCGTCACGTGGACAACTTTGCATGAATCAGTTAAGCACCCTCTTTGCCCCACTAAAACTTCTCAAAAATGACAACCACTGAAGCCAGCACCCATTGTCTACTATTTTTGCTGTACTTTGTCAAATTATCTGTGTGATTGCTTTGTACTTCATTTGGAAACAAATTTGGCGCTTTTGACAATTATTTTTGTTTAATATAGAACTTAAATTGGCAACGTGATAATTATATTGTGAGCACTGCAAATAGTAGGGCGTCAAACCTGAGCCGCAACTCGTAGCGACACCGCATGAAATTTGAACACAAAGCCGGAACCGGAACTCGACATTTTTGAAGAGCCACTTATAGAAACCGATTATTATTAGTACATATAGTAACGCAAACGAATACCGAAAATAAAGATATGAAACCAATTCATAACCTAAGCCGGAACCGGAACCGAAATAAGCCCTAAATTGTAGTAAATCGAAATTCTTGGAGCCCTTTCATTCAAATGTTTTCTTAATAATGGAAAAAACGCCATATAATTTTAATTGCCCATCTAGGTCAAACCTTTCTAAGTTTTAGAAATATTCTTCTAATATTTACAAACAAATTTTAATAAATATGGAAACCTTATATCTTTAATAGGGACTTCTATTATGGTTCAATTGTTTTCTGATTGTAGATAAGAAAGAAAGATGGCGGACAGGAAAAAACAGAAGGAATGACTCAATAAATAAATGTGGGTAATAAATTTGCAGATGCAGGCAAAGCCAAAGGCAAATTCAAACTGAGATAACTTTGTTGACGACTGATAAGAAAAAAAAAACACTGAACAAAAACTGTGCATAAATTGCCACCAAACATTATGTTTAAGTATGTTTATATTATTGTCTGTCAGCACACGTACTGAGGGGAAACCTATTTCAAAATTGCAGCTTCGTTGAGCTAACTGTATTTTATTTACCCAGAATATGGGATCAACTAGGAAACGAAGTTCTTGCAGATCATGTTCATTTTATCAATAACTGTTTCGCGATTATCGATAGAAATCGATACCCTTAGCAATAAAGGCCACCATTTTTAAGATATAACTTTCTAATCAAATATGTAAGTAAGAAATTGGTAGAAAATTTTATTTTTACATATTTACCAACTTTTTGCAAAGATACATTTTTTTGTATGCATCTCGAAAATGTGTGCGATGATTCTGATAGCTATCGAGTTACGTTCAGAGCATCTGCTGGTCGAGCTCTCTCGACTAGAGCATTCCTAATTGCTTTCGACCAAAGTAGAATTAGCCTTTCATTAATAATTGCCACACAGGCGCACGCATACGTGGCAAGTACTTCGACCAGCTTGGGTGGTTCCACTGGTTTCAGTGAGTCGGGCAGGTCGGGTTCGGGCTCGGATTCGGATGGGTCGTGTAGGTGCGGCCACTTTATAAATGATCTGGGACCAGAGACCATCGTAATGAAATGAGTTGTGTGTGTTTGCCTACTTTGTTTGCCAACTTTCTTTCATTCCAACACAGATGCCTCTCTAACTCTTGCTCACTCTCTCTCTCTCTCTCTCTCTCTCTCTCTCTCTCTCTCTCTCTGTCTGTCTCTCATTTTGTCTGTCTGTCTCTCTATCTGTCTCTCACTTTCTCTGTCTGCCTCTGTCTCTGTTTTTTATCGCACATAACATGCCGGCCGCTCATCAATATTGAAAATCATTTGGCTGCAACAGCCGCTTGAGGGCCATTTCCTGTTGACCCTTGTCATCTGTTTGGTCTATTGCCTCTACAACCATAGCCTAACCATATCCCGCCTCCCTTCCCCCGCCCACTTCCCTCATTTCATAATATTGTCGAATTTCACAGAACACTTGCAAGCATTTTGTTCACAATTCAATTCAATTCCCATTCCCATGCCAACAAGGAGAAAAAACAATCAGTATTAGGCAGGATTTGAAAGGGATTCTTAAAAAAAGAAAAGAAAAACTCATTTAAGACTTCGAATGCCAATTGCAATGTATTGTTTGAGTTTAAGATATAATTTTGAATGAATTTTCGAAATTAAAGCAATTCGAACAAATAGACAATAAATACAAAGTTTGTATTGAAGATTAAAATGGATGGATAACAATAAAACTATATTAATATCACTTGCTTGGAATTATGACAATGCAAACTAAACTAAATGCAATCACGAGTCCATAATAATGTTCAATCCGACTGCAATATACCCTGATCTCAACTTGAATTCACTTTTCACTTTGACTATGTTGAATGCGTAAAAGGACTGTATATTTATTGTCTGAAGTTGTTAAAAAGGGCAGAATAAAACTGTCTAAAAGTATATAACAGCCAGAAGGAAGTATTTCAAACGAGTATCAGCCATAAAACATATATATTCTTGATCAGAATGAACAACTGAGTCGATCTAGCCATCTGTCTCATTTTCTGTCCTCATTTTGTGAATAAGTTTTAAAGCCATCTTTGTTGAAATTCGGCTATATTAGCAAATATATGAATTGTTTCATATATGGATTGAACAATCGGTCAAAAGATTTATGCTCTAGCCTCCGAGTGCACTTTGTGCAGAAATATTTGCTTGCTTTGATTGTGTGGAAATTCTATTAAAATTTATGAAATTCAATTGGAAAATGGCCAATGGGCATCGTTGCTTGGCTATGACAATATTTCATTAAATTTTCCACTAACTCCAATTAGATACACACATACATGTGTACATATACATATGTGTACAGCAGAGCAAAAAGAACAATTGACTGGACTTTTGCCGTTGGCTAGTTTTGGGCTGTGCTGAGAAGTTATGACCCGATAATAAAACGAAATTAATTGCTCTGACTGAGCCTACCTATATATATATATATATAGGTTATATATGTATGTATGTGCGTCTGAGTATCTCGTTAAGTGTGTGCTGGGAATTGGGAGATTGTGTCCTGGGACAGATACATAGAATTGTGAGCTGCAGGCACATGGCGAAAAAAATATAAAACTTTTATTGTAGCGGACACATCATAAATTTACACACACACACACACACACAAAGCGAGCGGTTAGCGACAACAATTGTGAATGTCTGCTGTCCACTTATTATGACCATTGTGACTGCCGTTGTTGCTGTTGTTGTTGTTGTTGCTCTGCCTTCATTAGCCACTAATGCGACTTGTCCAATAAAAAGGTGTGACTATTGTCATGGCAAAAGCTGCGAGAAATGTGCATGTAATTTATATTTATATATAATATAAAATAATATTTATAATATAATATAAAAATACGACGGCTATTTGGTTGGCTGAAGTTGGCTTAGTGTTTATTTTTACTGTTGTTCTTCTTTTCCTTGCCCTTAAAAATTGGTTAAAATGTGTATAACGCATGTGTGCAGAAAGATGTAACAGACGGAAGGAAGCATCTCTGATCTCATTAAATATATATATATATATATATATATATATATATATATTCTTAATCAGCATTAGCAGCCAAGTCGAATTAGCAATTTCCGCCAGTCCGTCTGTATAAACACGTGTATCTCAGAGACAGAGAGATTCAAATTTATACCACGGGTAGATCAAGTTTATTTAATTTGATCGATATCTGCCCCTGTTTCACGAATTTCGATATATATCGGCTTACGATAGCAATAAAAGCCATCATTTTTAAACGCTCTGACTTCCAATCGATATTAAATATTTGGCGACTGCCCAAATTTCATCCAGATCGGATAAGTAACACCAAAGTTACCGTCGAACATTTATTCTCATAATGATCTCTGTATTTTTAGGAAAAAGATCGCTTTATAATCATATATGTATATACAATAGTTATATGCAAAAATAAATAAATTGTGAAATAAATATATATGCGCTGTGTTAGTTTCAACCCATAAAAAATGAGACTACTCGTATATTTTACAGCTGAATCCAGGGTATATCGAAGTCAAAGCTGACTCGACTACAGCATTTCTTCTTTTTTTTCTTGTCATGTTGGCAAGCCTTTTGGCCAGGTGCCAAGTGCAAAGCTTTGCGAATGCGATTACAGCTCATTAAATGCACGTTGAACAATCGTTGAATCGATGTCCTTTCTGCGCCTGCTACTGCTACTGCTGCTGCTGCTGCGGGTGAAGTTCTTAACGATGAGGCATTGCCAGAGCATCTATTATTCTTCTACTTCTTACAATTATACTTCTTCTTCTTCTACTGCTACTTCTTCTTATTCTTGGCTTTATTTGTGGCTGTTGTAAATCGATTTGCGTTGGCATTGAGTTGGCAAGAGGACTTCCCTTTTACATTTAATTACGTGTCAAAACCATTTTCACTTGCTAACCGAAACTTATTTTGCCACCAAGCCAATCGCAACTCAATGATCCTTTGTATTAAACAAACATTAAATACATTAAGCAGACAACGAAAATAAAAAAAAAGTTCACTAGACTTGAATATTGTTAATTAAGCAATATTACACTCAGAAAATAAACCGCTCTTCATTTTATTACATCGCCCTGGAGAATCGAAAGCTCTTCTTATTTTTAGAAATAATTTGGAAATATTAAGAAAAATATTTCAAAGCCTTGGAGAGACTTGCTGTAAACCAAAAATGTATAAAACATAAAATTCAATTTTAGAAATATTTTCAATTAATCAGAAAAACATTTCTAAAAAGTAGAAAATGCACAAATAGTAATCGATTTCCTAATCATTCTTTATAAGTGAACCATAAAGTGAATACTTTTAGCCTATATATTTGTATTTGTATTTGTATAAGTATTCGTATTTGTACGCACTCATTCATTTATTTATGTGAGCTTATAACCCCTCTACTGGGGTATTATAATTTGATTTTCAAATAAATATAGAAAGTAGGAATGTCATTTAGTTTTGATAAGTTATGAGTGTTGAAAATGAATGCAGAGCATTTACCACATTGACACAATCCAAATGAGAATCGTTTGGTTTTATTTACTGTTGACCAATAAAAATGCGATTTGGTTCAGCTTTAACTGTTTTTATTTCTCAATTGCCATTTGGTCATTTGGCAACACAATTAAATAGAAAATGAAAATTAAATTGAAGCACACAAGATGTTTGCGAACAATTGGAAATGTCGGAAAACTTATCGCACATACACAGACAGATTAGTTGGCAGCAGCCACAGCCACAACAACCAAGAGCAAAAAAAGAGAGGGAGAGGGAGAGAGAGAGAGAGGGAGAGATAGCTGCTCCTGGGGCAATGTAATAGCTGAAAAAGAGGCAAAATCCAATTAAACACTCAACACACGACTTAAGAATTAAAGACCAGATGCAACATTTGTGTGCGCAACTTTCTCAACTGTTTTCTGAGTGCGAATTTGTTCTCAGTGTATGGCTGGCATTATTTATGGCATAGTAAACAAAAGACAAAAAAAAAGAAAACACAAAAAATGAGTGCAATGAGAAATGAAAGCAACGGCAACATTGTCGAGTCGACACTTGGGGGAGACCTGCAGTTAATGCTCAAATTTTCGAACCACAACTGTTGAAGCTCTGCGAAAGTCCTTTCGTTTATCTACATTCCTGGAGATAATTGCATTTTTGGCCAACAGGCTTTTGCACAACACAACATTGTTGAGCTGCACTGAAAATATGGAACTCTCACACAAAAATGGTATGGAATTCAAACCAATAATATGCTGGTGGTAAATGATGCAAGTGGCAAGTGGTGAATTGAAATTTTTACTCGGTTCTGTTGCACAAACAGAAAATAAAATCAGATCAAATTCTTCTTCATAACATCATAGCCTTAAAATACACCTAGAAAATCTGCTCACACATATATTTATATATTTACATAATATAGGGAAATATTTTCTCGCAGTGCAGTGATGCCTTGGCTTGCAACAAATGCCGTGCACAGGGGAGTACCCAGCTTTTCATTAAGAAGGGGACCGAATTGTAATTTATTATACATATTGTAATCGAGTAAATGAGAAGATACCTCTTCTTAAATTAAACCAAAAAAATTGTTCAGATTTTCCTTTTTAGGGACACGCCCCTCTGTTAACGCCCTTGGCTATACAAGAGCCTAACTTAGCAACGAAAGTCGTAAAATGCAATCATGCTTGCAACGTTGCAACGTTGTGTGGTAAGCAACAATCCTTTGTGACCGTTTGCCTGCCCCATTTCCCCCACACACACACATGCATAGTTGATGCAGGCTGAGTGTGGCACAAGGAGCAGAGCCCTGTGTACATATATGCCATATTTATATAAGGACGAACGTGTTTTCCATAAATCTTGTTATGAACCAGTATGCCAGGTGCATGCCACACACACAACAGTGGCACAAACGTGTAGACTAGATAGTCAAATGTTTTCCCATTGATTGCGAACACGTTTCTTGTCATCAACTGGCAACTGGCTGGGTAAATAAATAGAAACTTAGCAAAAAGAAAACAAATAAAAACTCAACGTGTTTAAATATTCCAAGGAGGGTTGAGTAAAATTTCAAAAAAATCACAAACGTACCCTTTAAATTTAGCATCTCTGGCTTATGTGGTAGATATATATAGACTTATAGACCCTTTCACAGTACTTACAAACAATTTATATCCTTATAGATATTTAAAAGGCAAAACATAAAAAAAAAATGAAAACAACAGTTACTTCCGGTCTTTTATGAATTGTTAAACAGTTTTTGGATTGCAGAACTCAATATTAAACAAAATGGGTAAATAAAAGCAAGTCCTGTGTATCTGTGCAAAAATGATAAGACTGTTGTAAGCCTTTGTAAGGATTATATAGCTACTACTTAAAATTTAAGTAGCTAGGTGCTAAAATATAAATTGCATATTTTACTACCCCCCATTCGTGGCAAAAGCAACTCGCAACGCTAAAAATGCGACAGTAAAAAACCATAATTTTATTGTTATACTAAAGAACTACTCAAAAATTCAGTGCAGACGCATTGACAGAATGTGTCCCCAACTTTTGAAAAAAGCAACATATAAATAATTACTATATCATCTACTTTTTAATTAATATTAATATTATTTTTTATGTACTCCAATATATATTTCGAACACCGTCTGCTTGAACACAGATCACCAAACAATAAACAATACGTGAGAAGAAATGCCTGAATTGTAAGAGCTGTAAGAATCCAAGTTGAATCTTGTGATTTCAGTGGCTATATCAAAGAGATATGGGTTTCTTATCCTTCTGATACTATGAAAAAAAGTCTAGAAAGGGTCGATGAGAACATAAATGATTTTAAGATAAAGATAAAACTGAATTTAATTTTAATTAATTTCATTTCACGAAAATATCTCACAACGTTTAAACATCTTGCGAATCGGGTAATAATAATAATATATTAAATGATTATATGTATGTATAGTAAACCACTCCTTGAGTGCTGTATTCTAGCATTAATTCTTGTTGAAATTCTGACAACCTAAACTGGTCCAAGGCTAGTAACCGTAAATAATTTCAATTAGCATTTCATGCACTTCTATGTACTGAAATCCTATTACCGGAAAGTCTATAAAAACTGCATTGCATATAAATTTTTAATTCAATTTCAGCACTAAACAAAGCACACTAACAAAATTTGTTCAGATGGAAGCCAAATAAAAATGGGTACGCCTCAAAAGGGGGCGTGACAACGGCGCAAATGTTATGTGTGGGGGGCAGTGGGGGAAGGCAAATGTGCTTGTAAATTGCTGTGGCCCTGAACCAGAACTTTACCCCCAATCCCAATCCCAATCCCAAACTCACTCACAATCCCAGTTCCACACACACACACACCCACCATGCAAAGTGCTTGGAAATAGTTTTAGTTCAGTTATAAAGTTGTTGTTGTTGTTGTTTTAGTGATGTTGCCACTGCTGTGTGCATGTGTCCTGTGAGCTGCAGTCCTAAATTCATTTCGCTTGTCAATTAAGGCTGCATCAAGGACTTTTGTTACCCAACACTTGCCCAACCCACCCCTCAAGTTGCCAAGTTGCCAACACTGAATGCATTTTATATTCGCACTGAAAACGAGAATTCCTCGATTGCCTCTTGTCTTGGATATTTTTGGACAATTTAGGGAGATGCACACCATGCCACATACACAGATTGGCTTCTGTTCTGTTCAAACTTGAATTACATTTTGGTTCTTCTTTGGCAAAACTGAATTCAATCAATAAACGCTATCATCACAAATTGTATTACAAGCCCAGTTAGCAAAACAACAAAAAAATAGATAAAGAGGCAAAATAACTGGAATCAAACAAACAACATCTTCATCATCATGGTTATTATCATCAATTGTTCTTACCCATTCCAATCAACGGCAATCAATCACAAATCTGTATATATATATATATATATATATATATATACAGAGAAAGTTCTAAATGTCCGAATAAGAAAACAAAAAATAACTAAGAAAATTTTGGAGACGTAGAAAGAATGTTTATTGTTCCTTTGTCGACTATAAGATACACTATTCACTACTCTTTCTTTCGCCTGCATAACTTCAAAAACAATGGCATTTTAAATTCATTTTTGTATGTGCTAAAGAATAAATACATTTCAAAAGTATAAACAAAAGTATGCAGATATGGTCGATACGCAAAGACTTTAATTTGCTTGATTAGATTAATATGATGCCAATGGCAACAAAACAAGTTCAGCATAATTAGTAATTAGCAGAAGGTGCAGCAGTCAATTGGCAAATGAGCTAAGAGAAAGTCCGGAGTCGGGAATTCGAGCACGGAGCCCGGAGCCCCGAGCACACCCACTCAACAAATAACCCATTAGCGCAATCGATTTAGGGCGTCTTTAGTAACAAAGTTTGCCAAGTTTGGGAATTGATTAATGAAACAACAAAATATAAGGAATTACATTTTTTTGGAATATATCTATATATGTTATTTTAATTATGATTGTAATTAAAATGAACATTAAAAAAAGTTGTATACAAATCGGAATTAAAATTTTCAACTGAAATTGTTTGATTAAAAGGTTTTTCACATACTTCAGAAAGTATTCATACATATTCATGGTTATATTCAATATATTTTGAGTTATTGTATTGAAAATAGTTTACAATTAATAGTAATACGTATAATTTATAGTAATTAATAATTAAAATGTAATTTTATAATTGGGGTTGCAGGAACTGGTGGCCATATCGCCGGAGCGTCGCAATTGGCGTGGCATATTCATAGCCCTGCTGGTTATCGCTGCCGTCTTCAGCCTGATCATCTTCTCCATATTCCTGCTGTCCCCGGAAGATGAGGGACTCCGAATCCGTGGTCGCCGAATGTTGCCCAGCGACATTCTCAGCAAAAGTTTGCAATGGAAGCCGTTCAACGGCACCTGGAGCAATGGTTCGTCTCACAATTATATCATATTTAACAAAACAATTAATGATTTATTCATTTATAGATCACGAGTTAGTTTATCGTGATCCAACGGGCGGTCTGTCCATACTGAATATGACAGACTATACCACTCGCATTCTGATGACTAATTCCACATTTGTGAGTAGCCGATAATATATACCCTAAATTCCTTTGCATCCTTCTATTTTCATCTATGTATATGGCTCTGCCTTCCTTTAAATTCCTCAACTTTCCCCAACATTTCTCAATATTTTCTCTAAATTCCTCAATATTCCAATATATTTCCTATATTCTACTATGTTCCTCTACATTTCTATACGTCCCACCATATTCCTTTAAATTTCTGTAAGTTATTTTATATTTCTTTGAACTCCAAAATATTCCTATATATTCCTCTAAAATTCTTTATATTCCACCATATTTCTCTATATTCCTATAAATTTTCCTCTATGTTTCTGTATATTTCTTTATACTCCGGTATATTCCCCTGCAATTCTCTATATTCTTTTGTATTCCTACAAATTCTTCTATATTCCTTTTATAATCCTCTATTTTCCCCAACATTTCTCTATATATTCCCCTATACTCCCCGTAAATTCCTGCACATTCCTCTATAATCTACTCTCTCTCTCTCTGTCTCTATCTCTCTCTCACTCTCTCTCATACACACACACAGCGCCAACTGAATGCTGAAACGTTTCTGGTGGCTCCGGATCAGAAGTACGTGTTGCTGCAGTCGGACAGCAATGCTGAAGGCTCCAGGTACGTAGCTCATTTGAGATAATCTTTAAGTTTGTGGCAGCTGTTTAATTTGGTTAATACTGATGCTGAAATAGACACCACGTGTATGAGGTGCAAACGGCGAACACATTTCCACTGGGACCAACGGAGAATATTGCCGAGGCGCCCCATCTACAGCATGTGGTTTGGGCACCCATCAATCCACCTCCACCTCTAACTCCAACTGCAGCTGCTCCTGCTACAAGTGCAGCTGCAACTGCAAGTGCAACAGGTGCTGCACAGTCGACAATGTCGCCACTGCCCAGCGGCAGCATTATATTAAATAGTCTGGCCGTGGCTGCGGCAGGCGGTGCCGGCAAACCGACGCCCACAACCGGATCCGGATCCGGAACTGGTGCCGCAACTGGAGCTGTCACGGCGAATGGCAGCGGACAGGCGAATGTGAATGGTGGCAAGTTGGCGGGGGCATATACTCTGAACCAGGCGATCGCCTTCGTGCACCACAACGACATCTACTACAAGCCCAAGGTGCAGGGTGAACTTGTCTGCCGCATCACACAGACGGGCGCCGCTGGCGTCTTCTACAACGGCGTGCCCGACTGGACGTACGAGAATGTCCCCGAGCTGGAGAGCAAGCGGAGCAGCATCGTCTTCTCGCCGGATGGCCTCTTTCTAGCCTTCCTCAGCTTCAACGACAGCGACGTCAGCGAGTACAAGTGAGTAGCCCATTGAGTGGTTGCGAATGCAACTGAATACAGATGGGTAAGTAAAAGTGAATACAAGTGGGTAATTTAGAACACTTTCACAGCCATTTGCCAGATTCCCATCCAATCCGTTGGAATTAATCAATTACAATAAGTAAATAAATTTGAGAGGAATTAAATATTCTTTTCATTTCGTTTTTGTACACTCCAAGAGAATGGCTTTTGCCGATAAGTGTAGCCGTTTTGCTGATATCGATATAAATCGATTTTCGATAACAATACATCTAATTGCATCTTTGTGTCTGTTGGCAGATACACATGGATGGGCGACAATGTGAAGTATCCGGCGGTGTTGAGCCAACGTTATCCCAAGGCCGGTGCCCGCAATCCGAATGTGACTGTGAATGTGGTCAATCTATCGGTGATCAAGTACATCTTTCCCACACAGATCAAGCTGCCCGCCGAGCTGGGCAACGGCAGCTATGTGGGCGGCCTGACTGGGCATCGCCCATCGATCTGTCCGTGACGGTAACGAGTCGCGACCAGACTAAGGCGACAACGGTGATTTGCCGGGCACCACACTTCCACTGCCAGGTGGTGCACACCGAGGTGACCATCAACGATGGCTGGGTGCTGCCCGCTGAGCGTCCCATCTTCTCTGCTCGCATCGCTGCCCAGCTGCGCGGCAGCCTGTTGCGTCAGTTCCAGTTCCAACAGCAGGAGCCAATGGCCAGCGATCCCGGCAAGAATGGAGTGGATGCAACCACAACCACAACCACCACCGTTGAGAATCCGGCAAATGTTACAAATGGCCAGACAACGTATGAGATAACCAACGGTGGCTATCTGCTGAAGCGTCTGCCCGTGCGGGATGGCGAACATGGTCATTATCGTCATGTGGTGTTTATTTCATCGCTGGATCGTCGACCGGTGCCGTTAACCATGGGTCGTTTCGAGGTCACAGAAATTGTGGGCTGGGATGAAGCGCACGAGATTGTTTATTTTATGGCTGCCCCTGAGAAGCGGCCGGGCGAGCGCCACCTCTACAAGATCAGCCTTAAACTAAACATTACCGAAACGAATCGCACGTACATCACCTCAACGCAGCCCACCTGCCTCACCTGCGACAACACGGAGTCCACGTACCGCCTCCATCGTGCACGCAGCACCAATGCAGCCGACTGGCAACGGGGCGGACGCTGGGAGGATATTGTTGCCAGACTGGAGCCGGATGATTGCATCTATGACATACCCAAGAATTGTCTGTACAATCGGGTGCAGTTCAGTCGCGACTATAGCTACTATGTGCAGGAGTGCCTCGGCCCAGAGGCGCCCAGTGTCTATCTGGTGCGCACGGCCAGCAACGAGAAGATCTTTGTGCTCAATGCCGGCGATGTGTTGCGTCATCGCCTCTCCCAGCTGGCCATTCCCCAGATGCGTACCTTTAGCGTGGAGATCCGACATGGCTTTCATGCCCAGGTGCGACTCTTTCTGCCGCCGGGCATGCGCGAGGAGGAGGAGGTCGCCTTTCCACTGGTGCTCCATGTGTAAGTCTTACTCGCAAAGATCACAACCATACCTCTTATCATTGGTAGCAGAGTATTTGGCAGTCGGCTATGCCCGACTTGAGATTAAAGATTCTTGATTCTTAATTAGAGATTGACCATTCGCAATTCTTGATTTACTGCTGTTGATATTTACGTAATAATTGCAAATGATTTGAATGATTTACACAGCGATGCCTCACCGGGATCGCAGCTGGTCACGGAGCGTTTTCATGTGGACTGGAATTGGTATCTGTGCAGCCAGCGCAGCTTTATTGTTGCTCAGATCGATGGACGCGGCAGTGGCTATCAGGGTGAACTGTTGCGTACCCAAGTCCATGGCAAACTGGGCACCGTCGAGGTCGAGGATCAGCTCGGTGTTCTCACGTAAGTTATTGATCGAGATCGTGGCGCACTCAACTCCAATTGTGGATTAAATCACTGCAGCTATTTGCGCGACAATCTCAAGTTCATTGATCCGTTGCGCATCTGCGCCTTTGGCTGGGGCTATGGTGGCTATGCCGCGTCCATGATGCTCATCGATGATTCCCAGCAGGTGCTCCAATGCGCCATCGCCATCAATCCCATTGTCAGCTTTGGCTATCATTGTAAGTCCAGCCAGCTGCTACTTGTTCAGGGATATGTCTATATATGTATGTATATATGCTCAACAGATTCGTTCTTCACGGAACGGTATATACCGTTGAAGGGTGACTATCTGCGTGCATTGCAAGAGGCCGATCTCACCATGAAGGCGGGCAACATCAAGGGACGCAATCTGATGCTGATGCACGGCACGGCGGACACGTTGGTGCATCAGGAGCATACGCTGATGCTGGTGCGAGCACTGGTCGATCAGCAGGTGAAGTTCCGCCATCAGGTGTATCCGGATGAGGATCATGCGATTGGCCGATCTCTTAGCCATGTGTACAAGACAATGGAATGGTATTTCGATGAGTGCTTCGGCCCCGTCGATGATAACGAATGGGACCCAACGGGTCTGTTTGTATTCAAACAATAATTAAGACCCCCCTACGATCCTTACGACGAGGATCCGTTGGCCAATCAGCTCATCGACATCGATGCCGATCCCGGCGAGCGATACAATCAAACAATGGCAACAACAACGCCCCTATCCGCCCTCGATGAGCTGGACAACCGGCTCCAAGCCCTCGATCTAATGTCCTCATCCGCAATCACATTAAGCAAAGTGTCCAACAAGCTGTGCAACTACAGCAGCAAGCGCAAGTTGCAACAAACTGAGACGACGCTGGCCAAAAAGATGCGCATCTTGCAACAGTAGACTCAATCTGTGTGTGAATGATTGAATGAATAAATGAATGAATAAATGAGTATGTATCTGAATACCGAACGAGTGGAAAGCAAGCTCACCATTTTTTTTGTTGTTCATTTTTTTTTTTATTTTGGTGTACTTTTAATAGGGTTTTTATTTGAGTGTGTGTGTGTGTGTGTGTGTGTGAGAGAGTGTATCTGTGTGTGTGTGTGTTGAGATTATTTGAGATGTGCGTCATGGCCAAAAGCAAGGTGATTCATTTATGCGACTGATTATTAACATATTATTGTGTATTACATAATAAACCAAAACCAAAAACAAAACAAAAAAAAAACAAGAAAAAACAAAAGGATAACAAATTGCTTGTCATACGAGCAGGACGAGGGACGAGGTCAAAAAGTATCAAATTCATCATCGTAAGGATATATCGTAGGGGAGACACTTTTTCCATACATATATATATATATATATATGCATATATATATGTGTGTATGTATATATATATATATGTATGTATGTCTATATATGTACGTGTATATGCTAAATACTAAGTTTAGCATATCGAATTTTTGGCAACTAGCAGTAAATTACATATACACATATATATATATATATATATTTATATATATACATACTAGTTGTAGTATATATAGTAATTCATTGTTTAATGTCTCATAATTGTTGATTGATTTACGTATGTGTGTATGTATGTGTTCTGTGTTATAGATTTGTTTAGATCCGTAACTACGCTATTATATAGTACGTATGTGTTAACAGGCATATACATATGTATGTATGTATGTATGTATGTATGTATATGTGTATATATACAAATAAATATATGCATATATATATTTGACTGAACATTATTTTTTTTATATATTAATAATTAAATTTTAAACAACAACAACAAGAACAAACAACGGAAAACAGAAAAACACTTAAAATAAATTTATGTCCAATTTGAAACACGCAATTTAAAAAACACTCGAAAAAATGGAAATCTTGTGGAAAACAAATACAATGAGTATTTGTGTATATTTTAAAAGCTATCAAAAATTTGAAAGTAGCAAAAAGCTAAAAAACAAAAAACAAAAAACAAAAAAAAACAAGACGAAATAGCAAATACCAACTAAATGCTTTTTTTCATCAAATGTTATGATGAGTATTAAGAAACGAAATCGAAAAGCGAAATTGAAATTGAAATATAAATATTATATTCATTAAATGTGATCGTCGAGTGCGAACGACTATAAAATACCCTGTATCAAATTAAATTAAGCAAATAATACGCTTGTGCATTCCACATGCTACAGGGTATTGCAAGTTCGAGCATAATAAAAAGGTTGCGTTTTAAATTTACCTAAACATTAGGCTCAAATCGAATAAAGCCAAAAAGCCAAAAACCAAAGCAAGAAAAGCAGAAAATAAATAAACCAAGGCGACCAGCTAAGCAACCCAACTATAATAGTAGTGTCCTCCCAACAAGAGCATATAATTAAATAATTTTACACACATAATTTAAATGCCAAAAACATAAATAAATAAATAATGAGATCGGTATGAGTGCTATTGAGAAACAAGACCGCAGAGCAGAATGTTTTTTTTTAGATTTTTTACCATTAACTTTAATTAACGCTGACTATGTAATTGGCTGGGGGCAACAAATTGAATACCAGAACAAAATTATATAGACAAATATATATATATATATATATATATGTATATATATATATTTAGGTGTTAAATGTTGCGTCAATAAGCCCTCAAAGTGGCGAAATTTTATTGTAGAATAAATTTGCGGCTAGTTTGAAAACAACCCAAAATCAATAAATAACTCACGAAAAACCAAAAAGCGAAAAAATAGTCAAGCTTTAAATGTTGTACGCATGAAATGGCAGACATTTTTGAGAACTGCAAATGTTTATTAAGACCCTAACAAAATGCATAGCAACCCCTAAAAATAAATCCAAACCAATCTGTATACAAACCTACTAATCGTTGAGTATACACCTCGTAATAAATGTTTAACCTAAAAAAAAAAACAAAGCAAAACAGTTAATATGAAATACATTATTATAAATGTTTAAAACAAAAATCTATAAATGCAAAAAAAAAACAAATACATATATATAAATATATATATTTATGTATATACCTATATATGTATACATGTACTAAATGTAAAACATCAACTAACGACGGCAAATACATACATACATATATTCTGAAAAATGTATGTGTGTGAGTATGTATGTATGTAAGCATACATGTATAATAATCCATAAATAATAATAATAATAATAATTAATACGAAAAAAAATATACGTATTTAATATCTTTTCAAATGCAAAACAACAACTGAAACAAATCAAGATGATAAATATGATGCTAATAAACTTATAAACATATTTCCATAAGGTACAAACTACTGCAAAGCCCAATAAGTAAAAGACCAAATATACTAACTGGAAACTCGAAACTCAAAACTCGAATCACTTTAAGGCCAAACGATGTTATTTGGTTTCAAGACAACACCAAAGACAACAACAACAACATAAAAAGAAAATTGAATCCGATCTGTATGTATGTGCTTACTGTGTATTTCGGAATGCTAATGCTAAGTGTATATTATTACCAACAATTGTTGAACACAATGCAACCAGCTAACAAGTTAAGAAAATTGAAACAATAAATAAACATGAAATTTTTGTGTGTATGCAAAATATATATGAAAAACTGACTTTTTACTTGTCTTCTGTAAGTTGCTAAGAAAAATTGAATATATTATCAAAATAATATCATATATATATTATTGTTTTGTGATTGTATTCTATCAATAATTAATTTGAATTTTCCGCGTATACTTATCGGAAATATGTACGCACTGTCATTGACATTTATCGATAGTTTGCTGGCATCGATATGCGAGATATGTAAGTTTGTGGACTTTCAGCATCTCTAAAACTCCGTACCCGTCGCGTGTTCGTAGATAAATTGAAATTTCATTGGCGTTTCCTTTTTTTTTTTTGTCGAAAACCGCAAATACGCTGGAAAAGCAGTGCAACGATCGTAATCAACTGGCAAATAAAACAAAACAATTGGCTACAATTTTGCAATCGGTAATCAAAAATGAGCAGTTAGAAGAAAACCAATTCGTATTTAAGTGTGTGCGTGTGTGTGTGTATGTGCATAAAAAGGCATAGCAACCAGAAAAGCGAACATTTCCCATGCAACATTTACTCTTAAAAGGACTGCAATAAATGTTGCAATGACAAATGGATATATATTTTTTTGTAGCCAAATTTAGGCAAGCATTTACTTAATACTAACAATAATCGTATTTTTACTTTTGCTGAAGCACATGTGCATATGCATGCATGTGTTTGTGCGGGTAAGTGTGTGTGTGCTAAACTTGAAATACAACACAAAAACGCAACGAGACAAAAACTCGTCAAGGTAAAGAATAAAAATGTGTGTGAAAAATTCCATTGGAATTACGCGAGAAGCAAATCGGACTAAAGAAATGAAGCTAAATCAGATTCTTTTTGGCATGTGTGTGTGTGACGTCGATTGCGCATTTCTCTCGTTGTGTGTGTGTGTATATGTAGTCGTATCTATGGGCGGGGGCAAGTGGGTGGCTAGTATTGCGATCAAACGTTGCACTCTGCACAATGTGTACTATATATAAATATATTTAGTGAAAGTCTTATTCCAAATTGTGGTTAAAATACAGTCTTTCTTTTTTTTTCGTTGCATAAATTCAATGTTTACATGCTCATTTTCACATTTTGGCAGTTTTGCACACAACAGTGCTGTTAAACGATTTCAGGTTAGGTGGCAACGCCTGCCAACAACATTTAAGATCTGCTGCGAGTCGCCGGTTCTAAAAGGAAATGGGCTACTTGGCACTTAACTCTATGTTGTATTGTGTATTAAATGGGCTTTATCAACTTTAATTAGCAACTTTAGCAACTATCTGAATAGTATTGATAAATGCACTGCTGCGATTTCTTTCATTCAAATTTGTTTGCGTGCAGCTGGAATCGTTCCTAATCCAATCGTTCGATTGCACGTGGTATATATCTACCTATCGATAATTGCGATAGACATGACACATCCCTGTATGCGACAACGCTGGAGCAAAGCAGTTACTGTTAACTGCGGATGTCGTATGCAGTGCAACGAAAAGTTTTAAACAATTCAAAATCAATTATTATACAATAATATTTGTGCTAATAACAGTGCAGTCAGTAGCCCAACCAAAGCCTATAGATTTTTTTTGTTTGCATATAACAAACACGCATCACAAAAGCTTGAACTGTTCATTTGTCAAAATTCTGTACATGTGTATATAAATGTGTGTTTGTGTGTGTGCCAAAATATACATGCATGTTCATGTTTGTGTTTGTGCAATTAAACATCGATGCTGCAAACACAACTTGCCAAGTAAAGTCGCATGAGTGTGTGTGTGCGAGTGTTGCTTATGCGTTGGCAAATTGTTTAACAAAATACGCATAATTAGCACTTTTTGCATAATCGACACATTTCCAATGTGCGCGCTCTGTGTTTGCATTCGCCCCGCGCTCTCCCGGCTCCCCCACGTCATTTAGCCACCTGTACGCCCTTGCACACACACACACACACACAAAGGCAGATATAGACATGCACGCACACATGCACAGCTAGACGCGATGTGATTTGCGGTAGTCTCGTGAGCAGCGCTGCCACTTCACTTGTCAATGCGATAACACACACATGCACACTTATGTAAATACATAGGCATATTTGTGTATGCGTCCATTCTATTTAATTGTCTTCTTTGGCCTCTTTTTTGCTTTTCGATTTGTGCTCTGATAAAAAAAAAAATAAGCGGAATATTTGCAGAGAGCTTAGGCGCCGCCGGCATTGCTCTCTACGCTTCAGCTGCAGCTGTGGCGTCTCGCCGACTTTGCAACGTTTCTATTTGTAGAAAAATAGCGCATAATTTGCAATGCAATTGTTTGCGCTTTCTATTTAGTTAAAAAAAATACACTTTTTGATAACACATGCGATCGTCGTGTGTCGTATGTGTATGTGTAATTGTGTGTGTGAGTGTGAGTGTCATGGTACAATGAGAACGCGCATTTTTGACGTCACGAGACGATCAAAAATACATACATGCAAACGATTACTTTTTGATCTCTTTTGGTCAGTGATGCGTCAAATGACAGCGAGAGAGAAAGATTGCCATACATATATAATTATTATTGTGCGGCACAGTGGCAACGCCATTATCTCGGCTTGTACCGTTTCGGCTTAAGCTAATGATGTGCATATCAAAAATATAAATATTAATACATATTTGAATGCGTTTATTTTGATTGCAGTTGCAGCCTGTTGACAATAAAAAAAGAACAATTTGAAGTTGCCATGAAATTTGTCAATAGAAATTAGACGACGGACAAGCTTTGGAAACAAAACACTGTTTTAAGAGAAAAGTCCAGAGGAGACCTCGCTCTAAAAGAGATAGAGGGAAAGAGAGAGAGAGAGAGAGAGAGAGAGAAGAAGTTGGAGTAGGAGGCGTATTCGCTGGAAGCGCAGCAGCAAATCCCGTCCGTATTTGAATGGATCCGTGTGTTGGCTGGTTTCAGGAGGAACAGGAGGGACCAGCGTTGCGCACATGGCTAAAGATTTGGGAGACGAATGCACAGGAGATGGGCGCACTTCTTGAGCAGCAGCTACAGCAGAATAACAACAATAACATCAGCAGCAGCACCAAGAGCGACAACAGCAACAGTATCGTCAACAGCAGCAGCAGCACAACGCCCACCAACAACAACAACAGCAGCAGCAACAATAAAACCGACAACGTTTCAACAATTGGTCAGTGTGATCCAGATTCTTTGCAGACACTGCTGCAGCAGTTGAACGAGACGCCTGCTCGGGGGAATAGCAACAGCAGTAACAATCGCAACAGCTCGAGCAACACCTCTGTTGATTCCACATCGAACAACGACAATAACTCGCCAACGAGCAACAGCAGCAGCAGCAACAGCAGTGTCACAACAACATCAGCAACCGCAACAACAAGCGCTGCTAACGTCGCAGCGGCAGCAGCAACAGCAGCAGCAATCACAACAGCATCAGTCGTCGCTGCAACAGCTGCTGCAAACAACACAACGACAGCAGCAAGCGGCGATAACAGCAGCAACACCAACACCACTACGACCAGCACCACCACGAACACCAGCAGCAACATCATCAGCAGCAGCACCACCACCACCACCACCACAACCAACAACAATAATAACAACAACACAAGCTCCACAAACACCACCAATTTTATAGCAAATCCCGCGTTGAAGGTGCCGCTGCACGAGCGCAGCAACACCTACTATAATCCATCGCGTAGGAAACGTGTCGTGGACAACAAGTCGAGCACACTGAATCTGAACAAGCACGCGGACATGATAGTCAAGTATAAGGGTTGCCCGTGGCGTGTGCGCGACTTTCAATACGGCGATGGCATTATTGGACTGCACGAGGAGATCGAACACTTCTATCAGTATGTGCTGCCCACGCCCTGCGAGCATGCCATACGCAACGAGGTCGTCAAGCGCATCGAGGCCGTTGTCCAATCGATATGGCCGCAGGCCGTAGTTGAAATATTTGGCTCCTTTCGCACCGGCCTCTTTCTACCCACCTCGGACATTGATCTCGTTGTGCTGGGTAAGTTTCAACATATCAACAGCCATCAACAACAATCTTATTATGTATATTTTCCACATGGCAAAATGCATTACGAGTTCTTCGACTCTCCACTCTTAGTTAACAATCAGCTTCATTTTATTTTAAATGGAACCGATCATAATTCAAACCAAGTGTTGGTCTATAAACTGTTTGTTCACTTATCTGCAGTATATATTTGGGGATTTCCTTTTAGTTGCGTCCTCTCTCTCATTTGTGGATGTATTTTATATATTGTATCCTTTATTTGAAAATCGTTTGGCATTATTTCTATGTTCATATTTATATTAATTTTTTTTTATATTAGTCACGAAATTAACTTTCTTTTCTCCCTCAACTTTTAACTCTTTTTCTCTCTCTATCTCTCTCCCTCTATTTTTGTTTATATTCGCATTGTTTCTTTTTTTTTTGCAGGACTGTGGGAGAAATTACCGCTGCGTACGCTGGAGTTCGAGCTGGTGTCCCGGGGCATCGCGGAGGCGTGCACGGTACGGGTGCTGGACAAGGCGTCGGTGCCGATCATCAAGCTGACGGATCGGGAGACGCAGGTCAAGGTCGACATATCGTTCAATATGCAGTCGGGCGTGCAGTCCGCCGAGCTGATCAAGCAGTTTAAGCGCGAATTTCCCGTGCTTGGCAAACTGGTTCTGGTGCTGAAGCAGTTCCTGCTGCTGCGCGATCTCAACGAGGTCTTCACCGGCGGCATCTCATCATATTCACTGATACTCATGTGCATTTGCTTCCTGCAATTGCACCCGCGCGCCATATTCCCGGACAAACCGAATCTGGGCGTGCTGCTGCTCGAGTTCTTTGAACATTATGGCATTCGATTTAATTACATCAATGTCGGCATTTCCATTAAGAACGGCGGTCGCTATACGCCCAAGGATGAACTGCAGCGCGACATGGTCGATGGCCATCGGCCATCGTTGCTCTGCATCGAGGATCCATTGACGCCCGGCAACGATATCGGACGTAGCAGCTACGGTGCCTTCCACGTCCAGCAGGCCTTCCGCTGTGCCTACCGTGAGCTCACCAAAGCGGTCAGTCCACTCAATCTTTGGGGAACGGATGCCAATGTCACCTCCATATTGGGTGAGTGCAAATACAGAAAGTGTTACCAGTAAATACCAGTGACGCATTCAATGCGAATCATGATTTAAAAATTTCATTATAATAATAATTACTATTAATATGACTATGTTTATATATATCACATAGACAGTTGCGATCGAAATATTAACAATATTCTTTATCCAAATCACAATCTAAAATCATTCGCCAAATGCAAATGATCCTTGACGAACTTCGAGCTCTGTATTTATTTAAGTAAAAAATCCTTTAACAGCTGGTTGCATTTCCTTGAGAACAATTTCAATACAAGTTTCTTACAGCAGCAACAGCAGAAAGTAAGACCACTTTGAGATACTAAGCTAAAACAGTCCCAAAAACAGAAAAAAAATATATATACAAGGAATAGAGTTCAGCTAACGGGGAGGAAAAGGGCGTGAGGAGCCGCGAATCGACGGGAATATGAAAGGATCTGCATGAATTGCAGATTATACAGCTGCAGCACAGCACCATGCATAACTCATCATTAGTTTATTTATTATGGAACTCTTTGACTTTGACTTACATTTCTTTCTTGCGCCCTCTGATCAGTACCAATCCTAATGAACCCATGGAAAGCTTTTACCCATCTTCAAATTTGCTGTTCAAATCTAAGAAATTGTGCTGAATATTTTTTTTGGTTCTCTCTGACTTAAGAGCATTTGTAAAGAAGTTCGGAGACCGCCTATTCGATGTGGCTCAGCAAATGTTAATTTTTTTCGATAGCTCCTCAGTTAAGGCTTTATTATAATGAATATATTCCAATCAATGGAGAAATGAAAGTTTCCTGAATTTTATGCAACTCCTCTCAGCTATTTCACTGTCCAGCTCAATATGGAGTTTTAAACCAGAGTGTTTTCATTTTGATTAGGAAACAAATGAAAAAGTTAATATTTTAGAAATGTGCAAGTTATTCTCTTACTGTATTAACTATGTACGAGTATGTGTATATATATAAATATATATATATCTTGTTCTTTTTTTATATTTCAAAGGTCGCATTATTCACATCACCGATGACGTGATCGATTATCGGGAATGGATACGCGAGAACTTTGACTATCTGACCGCCATCGATCCGATCTCGCCGCTGCCCGCCTACACGAATGGCGGCGCCAAGTATGTGATCATGGCCTCGGGTGCCGTAGTCCATCCTATCTATCATCCCCACGCGGTGATGCAGACGCACGCCCTGGCGCCCCAGCCATATCATACGGCAGCAGCAGCAGCCGCCGCAGCAGCGGCCGTGGCAGCAGCTGCACAACTGCAGCAGCAGCAGCAGCAACAACAGCAGCATCATCACCATCATCATCATCAGCAGCAACAACAGCAGCAGCAGCAACAGCAGCAGCAGCAACACCAACATCATCAACATCTGCAACAACCACAGGCACAGCTGAATCTGACGGCGTTGCGTCATCGGCGAGGCAGCACCTCATCCGCTGATGATTCCGAGGATAGCAAGGACTGTGAGCTTAACGAACGAGAGCGGGAGCGGGAACGTGAGCGGGACAGGGAGCGAGAGCGAGAGAGGGAGCGAGAGCCATTAACAGTTGTCGGTCAGCCAATTGTTGAGATCATCGACATCACGAACTCGCCGCCCAACGGACTGGATGTAATTGTGGCGCCCAAGCAGCTGCCCATCAGCAACAGCTCGTCGGTAATGCACACACCCACACGCATAGATACATGATGAATGGCTGCCGGCCTCATGCAGCAGCAGCAGCAGCAGGCCGCCGGCTGTGTTATGCTGGCCGCAATTGCTACCAACCCAAATGCTGCAATGCCGCGTGCACAACAATTGTTGTTGTTGTGCAGCAGTAGCAACAATAATAGCAACAACAACAGCAACAACAGTAGCAGTAGCAGCAGCAGCAGTAGCGGCATCATCATCAACGATAACAATGGTGCAGCAACTGCGGCCAGCATGATGCCAGTCGTCGTCAAGCCACAGGGCCAACCATGCCAACATACATGTATATCTTCTTCACAACTACAACTACAGCCAGACGTGGAGCAGCTGAGCGATGAACCACCACCACTGGATGAACCACCACCAATATTGATGAGCAGCGTGAATGTCTACACCAATCACAGCAGTAGCAGCAGCAACCCAACGACACGAAGTTATGCTCATCAACAGCAGCAGCATAGAGGTCACAACACCACTTCGTATTATCGTCAGCAGTTTTATGTGGCGCCGCACATGCAACAGCAGCCACAATTGACCAAGTCCAGCTCTGCCAGCACGCAGCAAACTGTTGGCTACAATACACAACATTCGCAGCAGCAGCAGCAGCAACATCATCACCAGCAGCGACCACAGCATTTGCGACTGTCCAGCAGCAACAGCAGTAGCAACAACAATAGCAGCAGTAGCGGTGGTGGCTACCAACAACAGCAGCAGCAACATCATCATCAACAGCAACAACAACAACATCATCACCATAATCTGCATCATCAGCAGCAGTCGCAACAACAGCAACATCATCATCATCAGCAACAACAGCAGCAGCAGCATCATCGCCGTCATCATTTTCAATCAAGCTCATCGAGATCGGTAGGTTCGCTCACAGTAACATCCTCATCCTCAGCCTACCCAGTGGCAGCAACTGCTGCTCACAGCAGCAACAACAGCAGCCACTGTCGATTGCAACAGATGCGAGACGCTCGCCTGGTCAACTCATCATCATCAATCATTTCCATATCGTCGGAATCCTCGGTTGGCAGCTCCTCGGGTTCATCGCCACGTTCGCCACGCTGTGCTTCTGGCGGTGAATCGGCCGATTCCGCATCTGGCCAGCTGGGCACTGCTGAAGATTGCTGAATGGCCGTAGCCATAATACACATGTGTGTGCCTATGTGTGTGTGTGTTAGCGAGATAGAGATAGCAATAGTCATGTGTGCATAAAAAGCTGCCGGCCTCATGCAGCAGCAGCAGCAGGCCGCCGGGTGTGTTATGCTGGCCGCAATTGCTACCAACCCAAATGCTGCAATGCCGCGTGCACAACAATTGTTGTTGTTGTGCAGCAGTAGCAACAACAACAGCAACAACAGTAGCAGTAGCAGCAGCAGCAGTAGCGGCATCATCATCAACGATAACAATGGTGCAGCAACTGCGGCCAGCATGATGCCAGTCGTCGTCAAGCCACAGGGCCAACCATGCCAACATACATGTATATCTTCTTCACAACTACAACTACAGCCAGACGTGGAGCAGCTGAGCGATGAACCACCACCACTGGATGAACCACCACCAATATTGATGAGCAGCGTGAATGTCTACACCAATCACAGCAGTAGCAGCAGCAACCCAACGACACGAAGTTATGCTCATCAACAGCAGCAGCATAGAGGTCGCAGCACCACTTCGCGTTGTTGTCAGCAGTTTTATGTGGCGCCGCACATGCGACAGCAGCCACAATTGACTAAGTCCAGCTCTGCCAGCACGCAGCAAACGGTTAGTTACAATACACAACATTCGCAGCAGCAACAACAACAACATCATCACCATAATCTGCATCATCAGCAGCAGTCGCAACAACAGCAACATCATCATCATCAGCAACAACAGCAGCAGCAGCAGCATCATCGCCGTCATCATTTTCAATCAGGCTCATCGAGATCGGTAGATTCGTTCACAGTAACATCCTCATCCTCGGCCTACCCAGTGGCAGCAACTGCTGCTCACAGCAGCAACAACAGCAGCCACTGTCGATTGCAACAGATGCGAGACGCTCGCCTGGTCAACTCATCATCATCAATCATTTCCATATCGTCGGAATCCTCGGTTGGCAGCTCCTCGGGTTCATCGCCACGTTCGCCACGCTGTGCTTCTGGCGGTGAATCGGCCGATTCCGCATCTGGCCAGCTGGGCACTGCTGAAGATTGCTGAATGGCCGTAGCCATAATACACATGTGTTAGCGAGATAGAGATAGCAATAGTCATGTGTGCATAAAAAGCTGCCTTCGATTAAAACATTTTTGTTTACTTTGATTTTACAAATCTTTTTATCTATATATTTAGGAATATTTGTTTTACTAACAATAATTTTTGCATTTCGGTGTTCCTATTGAATATAAATATGACATATTTCGTACATATGTTGCTCAGAAAGTGTTAATATGCCATATTAGATGGCACAATGTTTTACATCTGTATTCAATATATTCCTCAGACTATATGATTTAGTGATCAGATGCTCCGATGAGGTATACTTTTGTTTAACCAACTGTGAGGAATATAATAGCAATTAAAGGCCCTATTCAAAGTAAACAGAAAAGAAAGAACAGATCTATCTACCGATTGTTCCTATATGAGCTATATGATATAGTAATTTGATCCTTAATTCCCGCAAGAAAGAAGTCTGTTGTTATATTAAAATTGTATTCATTCATCAAAGATGGCTTAGAACCCAAGAGAGTTTAACTGATATATACAAAAATACAAATACGTCAGAGCAACAGCAGAAACGGACATGGCTCTTACCCACATTTTATACATATATATATAAATATATATATATATATATGTATGTTATAGAGGGGCTGGGAGATAATTCCTTCAGTGCGTTGCACACATCGTAAGAAATAACATTAATAATGCTGTATATATCATAACCATTAACTAAGAATGCCACATCCGTGCTGTCTCGCTTGCACCTATCCTATAATAACTTCCACCCACTCACACAGACACAAACACACACATATATATATATATATATATATATATATAAACACATGCATATATATATATATATAGAAATCCGTACACTTTGCTGCACTCCTTGTGTGCTAGTTGGAATTTCATTTTGTTTCTAAAATAATAATGAAAGAAAACAACTGAAAAAAAAAAACAAAAACGAAAATAAAACTGATTAAATAACACAAAACATTAAATTTAAAAACTAAAATATATATCAGTTTATAAGTAAAAAGAAAAGAAAAAATCATGAAACCCAATTTAGTCTATATAAGATATTATGTGAAGCGAAATGTGAAGTACGAAATGAAGTACATATATATGAAATATTATTTGTAAAGAAAAATATATAGTTATAAGGCAACTATATAGATATTTTTTTTCATCGTTTATTTGATTATTATCATTATTTTTTTCTGTTAGAAATGTAAGTAATAGTAAAAAACTATTATCATATTAAATAAATGTAGTATGTTGCTTATAGCTTAAGTGCTGCATATGTAGTATGTATGTGTATATGTTATATATGGAGAACGAGCAGATGTATATAAACACATACACACACACATACATCATGTATGCGAAGGAAAGGTGTACAAGCAATCCAAACAATAAGCGTGAAAATCCTGCAAAACTTGTGCGCAATTCTCACGCGAATATTATTAAGTGAAATTGTGTGCGTCTAACGAGAAAAACAAACAAGAACAGCAAACAAACGAAAAAATGAGAAAAAACAAAACAAAAAATAGCAGTTAGTTTTTTTTTAAATTGATCGATCGTTAAGCATTATGTAATTTCCACGATAAAATCTAAATCTATGATAAGAGCTGCTTCTTTTATTAACGCCTCAAATGTTTTTATTATTATTACGGTTATTATTATTATTATAATTATTATTGAATATCCCAATACAATTTCTGTACTATTACTATTATGATTACCATATTTAAAATTCTGCACCTAAGCAAAACAAAAAGCAAAAAACATTGTACGAACACATTGCACAACAAAAGGGAACACACACACAGAAACACACACACAGAAACACACACACAGACACACACACTGAAATGCAATGTGTTTGAAAACAAAACAAAAAAAGCAAAACAACTAAAAAGAAAAAAAAACAAAGCCAACAAAAAACTAAAACCAAAACGGTGTAAAATTATTCATTATCATATACTTACTATAGGCATATATGCAATTCCTGCCATTTATTAGTGTACATATATACATGTATATATATGTATATATATATATATATATGTATGTATGTGTGTGTATGTGTATATATATGTATGTATATATGAGTTTATTGGCATACTCGATGCCGCTTTCGTCATATGTCCTAGAATATTCCTAATTACCCCCTCCCCTCCGCTCCCCGACCATTCTTCACTCTCGTCTTTAACTTAAACTTACTGCCATTTTGAGAGAAGTTTTTAAAACAAAATGAAAAAGAAAAGAAAAGAACATTTAGACTTTGTACATGTATAACATTTAGGCTGTTCTTTCCAATTGTAAGAGAAACAAGAAAAACTTAAGCAACGTATAAGGATATATTATTGTGCATGTTAGTGAATCAGAATAAATAAGCGCTGTCATTGCTGCCCCGCTCTGCCCCGGCCAGTGTTGGCTAACTTATCGTTATCGACTGTCAACAACTAAATGTCAATCATGCACACTACTCCGCCCCTCGCCCGCAGCACAATCATTTCTCTCGATAGCAGCTGACGACGACGAACACACTTGACTTGGACTTGATGACAGCTGCTTTGAAGCCCACCTTACACCCACACCCAAACACACACACACACACACACACGCGCATGCAGTGCTGCACACACACACACACACACACACATAAACAGCAAAATTGTAGACGATAAATGTTAGAATGTCGCAATAAGAAATCTTCAATTTATGCACACTCGTCGTCTGTTGAATAAATATATATATAAATATATATTGTGTAGTTAATAATTGAGAAAACAAAAAAAAAGCAACCAACAGAAGAGATATTCATACGTACATACATATGTACATAAAATACATACATACATAGAACATACTCGAACTTGAGGTGTGAGTGCGTGTGTTAAGCAATCGGCAAAATTAGGTTAGGTTGAAGCATTAAGACTTGAAAGATATGCAAACAATTTAGAAAATACATATTATATACTAAAACAAATATATATATATATGTATATGTACATCTATGTTAGTAGCACAATCTCACACATCCACCCACACACACAGACTAGATACATACTAGTTGGATATTATAATATTAGTGTTGAGGTTATGTCGTAAATTTTCCAATATCCGATCGCTGTTTGCCTAGCCAAGTAAGTTGTAATATGTAACGGGATTTTTTACGTACATATATATATATATATATATACATATATATATATATTGTGTGTGTATTATCGTGTATCTGATTTTTGTGTAATTTTCGAATACTTATATAGATATATGTATATATATATATATATATATATCGATGTGTATCTAAATTGGCTAAAGCGATTGTTGTTGTTTATTGTACTGTAATAATAACAACGATATAAAGAAGCCGATCGAACGCGAATATAATACATGCATATATATATATATATGTGAGAGATGGTATGCTATGATGATATCATATACATGCATATATGGCAAATACAATTTCATAGCTATATAAAATGTAAGGCGAATTCGCAAACAATTTAGTATATTGCATAACGTACATTTAAAAATCTAAAATTGATGTGTAATGCAACTTTGCAAATTAATGCGTAAGACGATAATTAATTAACTTATCATCATTATGAAATGATGATCGACGAATGAAGCCGAAGCAGAAGCAGGTTCAATAAAAATGCCGTGTTTCCTGCACGCAAAACCAAAACAAAACTTATTTCTGTATTGTTATTATTACCACTTAATGTAGGTGAACTTAAAGGTCTTGGGATCGCTGGCCTCGCACACGAATTGCATGAGAATCTTACAGTTGGCATCGTTGATCAGATCCCTGGTGGCGAACATGTGCACACAATTCTCATTGCCACCGTAATTATCTGGCATCTGCTTGGCTCCGTTCCAGGGGGCGTAGGTCAGCGGTCGACCGGTGGATGACCAATAGAAGGCACCCTCGGTGCCCAGATCATTGCCGGATATCCAAAAATAATCGTTACTCTTGAAGCCCTTGGCCCTCATATACTTGACCAGTGCCTCCATTTCCGGCTTATCCTCAATGGAGGCCAAATGGGCGTTCATCGTGCGGCAAGTGGCCGCCGCCTGAAACCAATTCACCTTATTCATTGGCTCAATGTAGTAGTAGTTATCACCGATCCGTACAAACGGCGTTGTGTCAATGTCCGATGGAATGCCTGGATTGCCATAGATTGGATTCATTGCCGTTGTTTGGGTTTTGTGGTTGAGTTGATTTGTTGCTTTGTTCAATTGACTCACCGTTGTAGACCTCCGTGCGATAGTTGGTGAATATGTTGACATCGGGCAGATAGCCGTAAGCCGGCACAGCCCAGCCATAGCCAAGGATCAACAGTCGCAACAGAATCATATACGGTTCGTATTCCGGATGCATTCCGAGTAAGCTTGCCACGCCAACTGTTTGCCATTCTGCCTTTGAAGGCGTCTTTTATGCACAAACTCGGCGCAGAGGAAAATTCCTGATGTGGCAGCTGTGGCAACTGTGTTCTCCATAACAGCTGCACAAGCAACTTGTTCTCACTCGTTTTTAATTGCTAAAGAAAACAATTGACAAAACACATTGATTCATAACAAATTCCAACATTTTCACAAAATGTTTCATGATTGCTGAACAAAGAGCCGCAAGAAAACTAAATGAAAATCATCCATTTTCGACATTGATTTGATTTATAAAGCAGCAGCTTTCTGATTAAAAAAAAAATAATAAACAAAATAATTGATAGATTAAAATATTAATTTAATAAAAATAAATATAAAAATAACAACCTGTATTTTTTGTCAACAAATGGTGTAGCTATGCCAACTTTAAATGTTTACTTATCTTCAGTATGGATTGCTTGTGTTTAAATAAAATGCTCATCATTTTTGAACTTTACTTGAAATATTTTTCTTTCTATTTTACATTTTTTAATATACACGTATGTGTGAACTACTATTATTTTGAACGCAGCTGTATAGCAATTGTGAATAGTTAAATTCTTAGAAATTATGCACATGCAATTAGTGCCTGTCAACGATAATATAGACAACCGGGTGCCAAGTATTTGATCAGTAAAATAGCTAAATATTTTCGATAAAAATGCCGAGCTCCGCAAGGTTCAGTCCGAGACTCGAGTTGAGTCTCACGTAGCCGAACGATGATTGGCCAATGGTTATGAATGAATCTTTGTAAATCCACATACATTAAACATATATTTTGGAATCTGTACAATGTTGGTAACCGGATGATATAACCATCTGTGTCGTGTGGTTGCTGCTTATTATGCGTGTGGCGATGATATACGAGTATGTAAATAAACTGATCGAAACTATCAAAATGCGGAAATTCAACCAAATCGAGAAATGGACGCCTCAAAATGAGCTCGTTGCCAAACTAATCGACTTAATATGTATTAATAGACTGTGTGTGTGTGTGTGTGGTGTCTATGAATTTCTGTAAGCTGATCTATAAAGTTACCAAGTCAAGTTGTAAACAATATATATAACGAGAAATAAGATCATATTCTGTTAGCACCTTTAAAAAAAAAAGAAAAAAAGACCACAACAAAATTATTTATGTACAAAAAGTTGACGAGTTGTTCAACTGTTTATAGCCTGAACGCAATAAAAATGGGTAAAAAGTGTATAATAATGTTGTGGAAAAGTATGCAACAGGCAGATTGAAGCAAATCCGATCTTGCAATGTCTATATCTTCTTGATGATCTATGTCAGAGACTCCACAATTTGGAATAAAAGTATTTGTAATTATTATCTTATAATTGTATTATAATATAATTATAATTATTACTTATTGTATTTATTTGTGTCAGTTCACATTAAATAAATAAATAAATACCATTAAGTTCCTAACTTTCTCCGTTTACCCAATATCGATAAGAATCGATTACCGAAAGCAATAAAGACCATTTTTCTTATCGGAAATATGTCTATCTATTGATCAACTGTAAACATTTAATCACGAAAGAAATCGTATTTTTACATTTAACAAATTACGCAGTAATAATTTTAAATAATTGTTGAATATTGTCGGTGCGTTCTTAAAATTGCTCGATATTGAGATGGTATTCCACAATAAACAACTTACGGTTGTTTTTTTTTCTAAACCAATGGAATATCTCACCCTGTAAATATGGTGTTACAGCACTGTAAAAATTGTAAACATTATAAATAATGATATATGTTATTTAATGCTTTGTTTATACAACGTATGTATTAAAAAAAAAAAGAAAAAAAGAAAAGAAAGAAAGATGAACAGTTAATATGTTGTAATTATTGCATTTGATATGTGCTTAAAATATGAGAAGTGCTCACAATTGGCAATTGCATAACTAATCATAGGCTAAATGAACTGATGAATCAATAAATCGAAGATGAGTCAACAATTTAACATTTCGCAGACAGGTGTTCCCCCCGTCAAAAGTGGAAAGTGGGTAAGTGGAATGCTGGTCATTGATCAACCATATATAATGAGAGGTAGTATTGGTTGTATTGTATTGGTAGTATTGGCACATAGTCACGAATCATATTCATCCTCATCATTAGCCGCATAATCGGCTCTTTGGGTTGGGATGCTTGCTTTGACAACCCACTGATAAAATGCCAATCGTTTTTAATTTCGCTTAAGCTAATGGTTGGGGTGCAGGGGGAACAGAGGGAGGGAGGGGGCATCTTATGATTAAAGTTAAATTATGCGCAACAATGCGCATTAAATAATGTATATAAAAAATGCACACAAAACTAAACGAATTTGAAATTTCTTGCATGATATAAGCGAACTGCGACGCTGACTGTGACTGCGACGCTCACTGTTACTGCAGCTGCGACGGCTACTCCGACTGTGTCAAACTGCGAGATTGGCTCCATCGAATCCGAATCGAACAAGCCTTTGAGTTTTCTTCCGTTGCAACAGCAGCTAAGCAACAACAACAACAATAACCACAAGCAGAAACAATGCGTAGCCGAAGCAAAGCAATCCGCACAAATCGATAATCGTATGCAAAAAGCCGGTCGAATTTTGATACACGAAGCGAGCCGTCGTGCGCCCAGGGAGAAGATGGGACAGAGATATAGAGAGAGAGAGAGAGAGTGAGAGAGAAGGGGGAGATATGGGTCGTTTAGTTTGGAGATGCGCTAATGCTCGTGTTATTGTTACTGTTATTGCATACACACAGATATTTGTGGGAATTCGAATAGCCAAGCAAAACATATACAGGGTGTCTGCCTTGACTGCGTGTCAAAAATAATTTTGGTTTGCACTTTCCGTTTCATTCCAATAATTATTGTTTATTTTGAACAACAAATCACACTTCTTGAAATATGTTATTATAATATATGTGTATTTATAGTATTATATTAGACATTCTGTACAATTCAGTTAGTAGGAGCGAGAAAAGTACAACAACTAAATTATTGCTTTTACATACATTTTATTTTTGCCTATTAGACACCCTGTAAATTTCAATTTGTAGGAGGGAGAAAAGTACAACAACAAAAATATTGTTTTTTTTCAAATATTTTGAAGTGAATGACGGGAGTTGAGAGATGGGCAGAAAGAGGCCAAAAGAAATGACGAAAACGTCGCAGTACGCGTGTATTCCAATTATTCCATTAGTATTCACTCCCCTCCCATCTCCACTCCTCCCTGCTTCGATGGATACCCCGTTCGCTGCTCGCATTGCGTATCGCGAGCACTTCATCTTCGACGTCATAGTCAACTCTTACGAATCTCACGAACAGCAGCAGTTCGGCATCAGCATCGACTTGTCCGACGGCCCTTTAACGGGAATTATGGAATGGCGTGGAATTGCCGAACTGACCGAGCAGCAGCAAAAAAGAAGCTGCTTCGCTAGCTTTGTATAAAAGCAGATGGGCAGCGCGAAAGTGGCATCAATCGTTAATCGGGAACAGCTCGACGAGCAACGGACGAGCCCGAGAGATAGTTAGAAAGAGCGAGCGAAAGAGAGAGCAATATTAAGGAGTTAAGCGAAATGAAGGTGAGTGCTGGATGCACAGCAGCTGCTCCTTTTGGATTACACAACAGCAACTCTAACTCTAACTCCAACTGCAACTGAATTTTGATCTTTCTTCAGATCTTTGTTTGTCTACTGGCCACCGTGGGCATCTGTAATGCCACCTTTCTATCGCTCCTGGGCGGCGGCGGCGGCGGCGGTGGTGGTCTTGGCGGTGGCACCAAAACTACCTACGATATTATAGCAACACCAAACGGTGGTGGTGTTGGTGGTGGACATGGATATGGACATGGCGGCGGTGGCGGCGGCGGTGGATCTTACAGTCATGGACATGCACATGGTGGTGGCGGCGGTGGTGGTGGATCGCCACAACTTATCAAGATCATACTGCAGGATGGTGGACAAGGCTATGGCGGTGGCGGTGGCGGTGGTGGCAGCTATGGACATGGCTATGCCAGCGGATACGATCATGGCGGCAACTATGGCGAACAGGTGTTCAAGGTGATTGAGCAAGCAGCGCCAGCGACGGGCATTGCCTATCATGGCAATAGCGGGGGCAGCTCCGGCGGCGGCTATTCCTATGGTCAGTCGTATGCCTCCGGTCATAGCTATGGAGGTGGCGGCTATCAGAGTCACCAGTTGAATGCAATTCTGCCCCAGATTATTCAGCTTGTACTGCAGGAGGATGCCTTGTACGGCGGCGGTGGCGGTGGCGGTGGCGGCGGCGGCTATGGCAATGTGGATGCCATCAATGGCCAGCTCATTGATACATTCGGGCAGCGGGGCAAGGCGATTATAATGCGGGCGGATAAAGCGCAAGGCGCCTTCTTCAAGAGCGGCCACGTGGTGCAGCGTGGCACACTCAAAGTGATGCGTGTCCAGGAGAACCAGCAGCAGCAGCAGCAGCACCAGCAGCAGCATCAAGTTGGAGGCGGTGGTTGGCACAGCGGTGGCGCCTCTAGCAGTGGCTGGAGCGCTCAGCCCGCCGGCTGGTAGAATGCTCCCAGCGCCTAGTTAGTTAGACCAAATCAATTGATATATATATATATATATATATATCCTCTTTTTTTATTTTTTTTTACTAGGCTAAAAAATCATTGAAGTCATTAGACAATCCATCAGCATTGTTCGCAGCATCATTGTTAAATTATTTGTTAATAAATTAATAAATATAAATATAAATATAAAAATGAATAGATAAAACACATAAGCAAAAAAAACAGCTACAAGCGAGCTAATTTGGTAACTTGTTGTGGGCCAAATGTTATATCATAATCACGCGACTTTCATTCAGTGCCCTTGACAGAGCGGCAAGAGTGATAGATAAGGGGCAAGCGGCAAAGTGGCACGACGACAGTGGTATGGGGGGCAGCTGCAGAGGCGGCTGCCACTTAATTGTTGGATTGCCGAGTGGCGTAAAGCCAAAGGTGAAACTTGACCGGCTTCTTCTTCGGGTCGCTGGCGCAATTTGTCTTCAAATCCAAATTGATTTTCGGATAACATCGTTTTGTAGATTTGTGTGGAATGTTGTTGTTGTTATTGTTGTTGTTGTTGCTGTTGTTGCTGTTGTTGCAGATGTTGTTGTTGTTGCTTCGAATGTGAAACTCATTTCTTATGCAAACACACTCCAAACACCGAAGGAGTTGGAGTTGGAGCAGAAATACAGCTGACAACATGTATTTCTCAAATGTGATACAGGTAGAAACGAGTCTCAAAGATTGCCTTCATATATCTTTCCATATATCTTTCCATATAAACAAAATATCAACTTACTCGTATTAAATCAAGTTCTACATTCCAAGTAAACATTTTTACATGTGGACATTGATTTGGCATTCCTTGTAAAGAATATACATCTTTATATTATTTATTGTCTTTTTTTATTTTTTGTATTTCGTTTTTGTTGACTGACTTTGGTTGACATTAAAGAAATAAAACTAAAAATGCATTTAAATTGTTAGCTTTTTAGAATGAAATCGTTTTTTTAAGTGGCATTTTCCAAAGCTGGTCGAAATGTGGTCCAATAATACGTCATAAGAGAAAACAGCTCTGACGAATTAGCTCAAGGTTTTTGGCCTCTGCCTCGATTGACAATTAATCAGCCAGCTTAAATACTTTTGAGATAAATGTAGTTTTTTTTTGGGAACTCGGAATAAATGTGGGAACTGAAATAAGTTTGTGCATAATAGTTGTGAAGAAAAACAGCTCGATTGAGGACAGTTAATAGATATATATATATATACATAATTTGTTTTTTTATTTTATTTCATTTTAATTTATTCAAAGTATTTTTGAAAGAAATGCGAGATAATCTTCGCTCTTGATTAATATTAAAACAAAACAAAAGGGACGCCATCCAATATGTCGTCAATATTAATGTTTTCAAGTATTTCAAAAATTAAATTAGTTGCCGTGACAAAATCTTGTCCAAATTGCGAATAGAAATCCGAATTGGGTTCTGGTCCATCGAGAACATCGCAGAGTTGTTGAATGGCCGAGCAGCTCGCTGGGAATGCGACGCACCTCATTGGTTATCGAGTTGCGACCCTCGTCCATTTCGTAGACCAAATAAAGCGATGGCTGCTCAACAAAGTCCAGCAACAGAGCCCGGCGAAATCCCAATTGGGATGCCAGTTATCTATGGCAAGCGTCCAATGAATATGGCTGCAGCGGCTTATCAACGCGACAAGCGTTCAAGTTAGCGTTGAGATTGCGCAGCACCTTCATCTGCAAGAGCGCCACTCGCTCCTAACAACACTCACCCCCGGGATTAATGGCCAACATTTGCAAAGGCAAATTAATGGTAATTGTCATCTTGGGTTTCAGCTGCACCTGCTCGATGCCATCTGACGTCTGTCTGACTGCCCAGCAGTCGTAAACACAGATTCTTATTCAGCTGCACGTCCCTTTTCGTCGGCAGCTTGACCCGTAAAGCGAACAGCCCCATAAACATCGCTCGCATCGCAGCGAACAATTGACCCGGTGACCCAATGAGACGCACCCGCAACCAACGCACTTCGCTCCCGAGGCACTAATCGGAGCATGCACCTCGCCCCGAAGCATTTAAAGGTTGCACAGCTGCTGAAGCTGCATTTCGTATATATATATATATCTATATATAGATATATATATATATATATATATTGATTTGATACACGTGCATAACTTAAAATTAGCTTTTATAAATAAAAAAAAAACAAAAATAGAAAACAAAAGCACACAAAAAAAAACAATAAAAAAAAACCAACAATTATTATTTTTCAAGTTATTATTGTGATATTCTGTGGTATTTGAAAGCATTTGAAATGGAATGGAGAAGCTTAAATAAAGTTGGAGGCATCGATTTGCGTTTGAGTCGAGTAGTTTGGCAAACAAACAATATCTGTAGATAAATATATATATATAGATAGATATGTCTATACAAATAAACAAAGCCAAATAAACGGCGATCAAGGCGCCCAGTTCGATATTTGGCGACAGGGCAGGCAAGGCCGTGGCCGCATCCGGATCCGGGCCCATTCAGACAGCCAGATAGTTATTAAAGGTATTGTAGTTAGTTCGATGCTAGAACAAGTTCTCATTGTTCAAAAGACGTCACAAATATGGACAATTTCAATAAGAATGCCACCCTTTATACTTGTCAGAGTTATTAACATAATGCGTCTCGATTTTTGATTGGGCTTCTTTTCAAATGCCGTTCTACTTGTGTCTGTCCGTGGGGGCCAGTTTGATGATAATGATGATGATCTGATCTGATCCGATCCATTTGACAAACATTCTGTCGCCGTCAACTATATAAGCATACTGTTTGGCCAAGCAGTTCAACACAAATCTTTCAGTTATCAAATCAACATGAAGGTAAGTCCAGTCCACCAACAGATCTCCAAAACGGATTTGATTTGATTTGATTATCCCTTTTGGTTTTGGCAGTTCTTCCTTGCCTGTCTGCTGTTCGCCGCCAGTTTGGCTCTTAGCCGGAGCAGCGCCATCTATGGCACCAGCTACGCAACTGTGCCAGTTGTCCGCCATGTGCCCGTCGTTCGACATGTGCCCGTCGTTCGACATGTGCCCGTTGTCGAGTCGGTGGCGGTGCCTGTTGTTCACTCTGTTGTCCCTGTGCATCGCGCCACCTATATTTCATCGCCACAACTGCTAAGTTACGGACATGCCTACGGATCTCCACTCTCCTACGGCGGCTTTCTGAAGCACAAGAAGTAAGCGCAATCCACAATCGACAAGGACTACGATTCCCAAAAACCAACAAACTAAAAGTTTTTAAGAGTATTCACTTTTTTTTTTGCTTTTTTTTCTCTAATAAACAACAAACTTTGTACATTCTTAAATGAAGTGGATTTTTCATTAAGTGCCAGTAGCTCAAAGGCTTATTTGTAGCCGGTGTTTTTTCATACGTGCACCATTAACAACATCAGCTAATCACAAAAACCGTGAAATTGTGTTAAATACGTTTTTGCTGCCCAGCAGCAAAGTGCACGCTCAATTTACTGGTAATTAACAACAAAAGAAAAAACCAATGCGAGGAGATCCCCTTTTAAGTTTGTTGTTTTTGTGGATTTTCACGCTCTGCGAAACTCTGCAAACCAATTTGTTTTTGTTGTTGTGTAAAGTGTAAAAAGATTAAACATTTTTTTTTTAATTTTTCTTTTGTTAAACACAGTAAAAAGTGAAATTATTATTATTTATGCATTTGTTGGATAATCCAGATGGCAGTGATTAACATTTTCTGTTTATCTGTCTCCCTTTATTTGAAGAGTCTTTCACTTGATAAGATTCTTAAATTTACAAATGTGTTAAATATATCTATAACAAATTTCTTGTGCAAACGCTGCTATAAATATTTCTCTACATTTTATAACAAACCACCTACATACACTCAGAAATACATTTTTAATCTGCCGATCTATGTACACTCATAAAAAAGACGCTCTAAATTCTAGTAAAGCGATCTAAAATATATAAAGTTTTTCTATATTCTATATTGAAATCGTAAGATCTTTCGAGTGAAGTCTAAAAATAATAATGTTTAATAATTAATATAAGTAAGTAAAAAGGCCAATATAAGAATTCATCAATCAATGAATGTTACACACCGACAAAACAACAGCCTTTTACAGAATCCTCCCCTGAATTTTAGGAATGCAAGTAAATCCCAATCATAAATTTTTGGAAATTTACTTTCCGAATAATAGGACGACTTACTTACGTTGAAGCCAAAAGTATGCTGATTTACTACAAATGTGGGGCGACTCTTTTTATGAGTGTACATAGTATGTCGGCAGATTAAAAATGTATTACACGTGGATTGTGGTTAGATGTCAATTTTAATGGGCTCTTCAGTGTTTCTCACACTAATTTAAATGTATATATATATATATATGTATGTATATGTGTGTGTATATAGCGATCACCGATGTTGTTGTTTGCCGGTCGTCTCGTGCGACTGTGAAGATAATACATGTGATGTGTATTATATTATTACATGGCATCTGGGCTGGAATTTTACATAACCAGCTGCTTTGGCTTAGTTGACAACACACACATTTTTTGTTAGCTGTTGACTGTTGTTGGAACAGTAAACGATTCCGATTCACCTTGAAAATGATTGCCTGAAATTGATATGATATTGAGAGAGTTTCGGCTTTTTTGGGTTTGGCTTTTGATCCATCCCAGATGCTGATCGGCTGGCGGCACATATGCATATATATATATGTATGTGTATATATGTATATATATATATGTGGGCAGCGCTGTTAGACAGCCAGCCGCCGGGTGAGGTAACCCAATAGTATAATATGTACACAACTGGGCAGTAAAATAGGTGCAAAGACAATAACTCGTTTTTTTTTAGGAACAAGAAAAACAATTTAAATACCATGCTCAAAATTCAATATATTAATTGTTAATGAAGTTCAGAGAACTCTCTCATCTTTATTAACAATCCATATTGAGCTGAATAAAATGAAGAAAACATCCAAAATATATTCAGTAAAGTTCCTTAAATGAGAACAGCAAATTTGTAGATGGGTTAAAACTTTGCATTGGTTCATTAGAGGAGTGGTACGAATCAAAGTGCTTAAAACTCCATATTCAATGGGCTAAAGAAGAAGTCAGGCATGGTGCTTACCACACCTATATTACTGACCAGGTGTGTACATCATGCATGGCCAGAAAGAGAGAGAGTGAGAGAAAGAGGGCCTGATAGGGAGATAGAGTGAGACACGTGCACCTGGAGGCATTGTTAATGTTGTCTTATCAGCAACAGCAACAGCCACAGAAACAGAAACAGCTACAGTCAGTCAGTTCATTATTATGCTAATTGGTAGGAGGAGATGGCTTTCGGAGTTTCGGAAATGCAGACACACACATATAAATCGACACAAATACACAAATACTACGTTGCAACGTTACGTTAAATGAATTTTACGAAATGCTTGGCCAAACTGGAAACCGAACAAATTGAATAACGTTATGAAAATTACAAAATGTTGGAAAAACTGGCAATGAAGAACTTACTGGGTGCGCCGCGCACGCCGGCAACGCGAAGATGACAAGATGAAAACGAAAGCAACTTCTATCTAAACATATACGAAAGACAAGCCCAACAATAAAAGATAAAAGCTCAACAGACTTTGCATCATCTTCGATCATCATGACCATAATCATAAGCATAATCATAAGCATAATCATAATGATCACTGGATGCTTGCCCATTGCAAATGTTAATGAAATGCCTTTGTTTCGGCTGCTCTTTTGGGCTGGGCTATTTAACAAAAAAAAACTAACGAAAAAAGAAAATATTTAAACGTTTTTTTTTTTTGGGATGCGTTGCGTTGGTTGCGGGTCTAATTTGCATCGAGGCAGATGATCATCTTGCACATCTCCAACTCTTGGCCACTTCCAGCTCAAATTCAAATTGAAATTCGTATAAAAGCTGGCGCTCGCCCATCGATTAACATCAGTCGTGTTTGAGGACACAGAAGCCAACGATACGTAGAATTTAGAGGCTTTAGGCAATTTTGTCGATCAACCCACACCTGGAATAGTAGTCAACATGAAGGTAAGCTAGCTAGCCAGCTAGCCAGCCAGCCAGCCAGCCAGCAGCAAGATGCACTGCATCCACATTTTATACATCTCTCTCACTCTCTCTCTCGCTTTTCATTTCTAGGTCTTTGTGTGTCTGTGTGCGCTTTTCGCTGTGGCCAACGCTGGCTTTCTGGGTCTGCTCGGCGGTGGAGGTGGCGGCGGTGGCGGTGGCGGTGGCGGCGGTGGAGGTGGCCACGGTGGAGGTGGCCACGGTGGAGGTGGCGGCGGTGGTCATGGAGGTGGATATGGTGGTGGTCATGGTGGCGGACATGGAGGCGGACATGGCGGTGGCAGCGTACACGTTGTCAAAGTTATCCAAGAGCAGGGTGGTCATTATGGCGGCGGCGGACATGGTGGTGGTGGCTACTCCGGAGGCGGCGGACATGGCGGTGGCGGCGTGCATGTTGTCAAACTTATCCAAGAGCAGGGTGGTCACTATGGCGGCGGCGGACATGGTGGTGGCGGCTACTCTGGAGGCGGCGGACATGGCGGTGGCGGCGTACATGTTGTCAAACTTATCCAAGAGCAGGGTGGTCACTCTGGCGGCGGCGGACATGGCGGCGGACATGGCGGCGGGGGCGTACAAGTTGTGAAAGTTATCAAAGAGCAGGGTGGTCACTCTGGCGGCGGCGGACATGGTGGTGGTGGCTACTCTGGCGGCGGCGGAGCCGTACAAGTTGTCAAAGTTGTCGAACAGCAGGGTGGTCACTCTGGCGGCGGCGGACATGGCGGTGGACATGGCGGCGGACATGGCGGCGGAGGCGTACAAGTTGTGAAAGTTATCAAAGAGCAGGGTGGTCACTCTGGCGGCGGCGGACATGGTGGTGGTGGCTACTCTGGCGGCGGCGGAGCCGTACAAGTTGTCAAAGTTGTCGAACAGCAGGGTGGTCACTCTGGCGGCGGTGGACATGCCGGCGGACATGGCGGCGGAGGCGTACAAGTTGTCAAACTTATCCAAGAGCAAGGTGGTCACTCTGGCGGCGGCGGTGGTGGTGAACATGTCAAAGTGATCAAGGTGTTGCATCACCATACGCACAGCGCACCTAGTGCACCCATCGTCGAGAGTGGTCCACAGGTCATCAAGGTGGTGCACGAGAATCATCAGCATAATCAGATTGCCGCGCCAGTGGCGCATACCACAACTAAAGTGGTGCGCGTCATTCACGAACATGCCGCCGTTGCGGCTCCAGCTCCAGCACCCATTTATCATGCGCCCGCACCCGCTCCTGTTTACGAAGCACCCGCACCCGCTCCTGTTTACCATGCACCCGCTCCAGCTCCCGTTTACAACGCACCCGCTCCAGCTCCAGCTCCCATTTACAGTGCTCCAGCTCCAGCTCCCATTTATAGCGCCCCCGCACCAGCGCCTATTTACAGCGCCCCCGCACCAGGGCCCATTTACAATGCACCCGCGCCCGCTCCTGTTTACAATGCACCCGCACCGGCACCAGCGCCCATCTACAGCCCTCCCATCGGGCTGCCGGCGCCACATGCCGCTTATGGTGCACCACTGCAAGCACCGTTGCCGCAGCTCAGCGTACCCGAATCGGCGCCAGCGCCAGCCTTTAATCAGAGCCCCGTGCTGAGTTTGCCGGCGCCCGTCGAGGAGCAAGCGCTGCCCGTTGGCCATGCGCCCGCCCAGAGCTATGGTCCGCCCAACTATTAAATAGATAATAGATATCAGAGATCAGAGCAGCAGCAGCAGCAGCAGTAACAACATAAGCCACTGGAGTCGTCCACATTCACCCACCAGCACCCACCTATCCACACCCACATCCACAGACATACACGTGAAAGACCTCCACGAATTCTACTACTCGCGACAACTATCGACCTAATTTCTCGAACTCTTCTTCTACTAAGCAACGCCATAAGTTATTTTAATTTTTTTTTTTATTAAATAGTTGTATTATTTTGTTTGTTTTGAAAAAAAAGAAATAATGAAAAAAAATGAAAATGAAAACTTGCATTGCTTAATTGATTTGAGAGAGCCAGATGTGTGCCAAAATACTACAGTCGCACCTCGTTAAAGTGAACTCAGATATCAGATGAGATCCGCCGAAATTATAGTTGCATTCTTCATTGCATAGAACTGTTCACTATAGGCTAGCTTGACTATATATACTTTAGATATATTTGTGATAGGGTTTATTGTGCAAATGCAACTAGCACCTGTACTACCGTCCAGAAAATGGAGTGGTTTCTCAAAGAGCTGCGATTTCGATCACAACCAGATAATCGGTTAGAATCGACCAATAAATTCGTTAACCGAAATGGCACTCTTTTTAATTGAACTCATCTAAACTCACTCACTGAAACTCAAAAAAATAAACACAAAACTATAAAAAAAAGAAGTTATATCACTAAACTTGACCTTGGCGTTGCCAGCTGCTTGGCTAACTGCGTTGCCAACGCATTTGCATAAATAATAACGTTAAATTTCACATTTTCTTGCGATGCATTTTCTCTTTTTTGAACGAACACACTAAACAAAAAACCAAAAAAAAAAAAAAAAACCGGAAAAAAAGCAAAACGAAACAAATTGATGATATACATATGAATTGGGCTGTGTTGCGGTTGCTGGTGTTGTTGCTGCTGATGTTGCTGTTGAGCCACGGCATTATTACGATAGATATATTCGCTTTTTGTTTTATTGTTTCATAACAAATGATTTCAAATTTGTTATGACTTAATCATTTTACACACAATTGTTAAATATTGTTGTGGTTGTTGTTGTTGCGGTTGTTGTTGTTGTTGTAACGGTTGTTATGATGATAGTTGGTATTTATGGTTTTTGTATATTTCTTATTTTTTTGGATCATTATTCGGCAGCTTTGACGAGCGCTTCAGCAACTTCCACAGCGATGGCAGCTTCCGCCTTTGCCTGCAGCACAATGGAAGAAACAATGGAAATATTGTCGCACCGCATTAAATATAAATGAATATACAAATATATATGGAGAAACTCCAACTTACCTTGTCGCTGCCAGCGGAGCTGAGTGCCGACTGATATTTTGAGAGCAGCTGTCTGGCCTCGGAGACATCAATGTCGGCCACATTGTGCGCCTCCTCGGCGAGCACCTGCACGGAGGAGTCCTCGTTGACAGTTACCGAGCCGCTGGAAACAAAATACTTTGTCAGTTTGCCCTCATTATCGATGACCTGGACAACGCCGGGCTTCAGCACAGCTGTGCACAGCGTGTATAGAATATAAAATGAATTGATTAATAAGTCACCAGCTGCATCATCATCATCATCAGTGGATCGCTTACCAAGTGTGGGCACATGCTTGGCCAGAATACCGAAGGAGCCGCTGAACGAGGGCACATCGATCTGGCGCACAACTGCCGCATCATAGAACGTCTGGTTGGCAGCAGCGAAGGTCAGCTTCATGTCGTCCGAATAGGAGCGTTTCTGCGCCAGGCGTGAGCCGCGCGCGGCCAGCAGACGAGCATTTTTCACGAACGACATTCTGTTCTGTGCAAAAAAAGACGGAGGACAAAAAATTCAAATGCAAATCTTAAATGACAAATCGAAAATCGTATTGATAACATTTTAAACATATACAAATTATGTAACTTTGTAGGTTAGACTGGGGCAGGCGACAAGAATAAACCATACGCAAACAGCAAAAACAAACACAAATGCACTAAAACATTTTGATCTGTTTTCCAATTGAAAATGTAATTGCGCACAGTTTGGTTTACCTTTAATTGAGTTGGAGTGTGGCGAAAATAAAGAATACTATGGAATCGGTCGTTCAGCTCGTAACCAGTGCCGCTCTTTAGAGATGTCAAGCAATCAAGCAATCGATTACTATCGTTCGCATTCCGGAATTCAAGCATTCGATACAAGTAAAGTTGTATTGATTCTGAAATGGCAGCGATAGTATCGAACATGAATGTGCGAAAATTAATCGACTGGCCTCCATAAACTATCAATACTTCTCTACAAGGCGCAAAAAATTGTCAAACACAATTAGAATTAAACAATGCGAGAGCTTGGATTTAATACGTACAAAGGCATCAATCGAAATATTGTTAAAAGCATACTTTAAATTACAAATAAATATTTGGCGATATATGAAATCGATGACCCAAACTCAAACATCGATTAATTAGTTACCAAAGCGAATTGCACAGGTCAATCGAATTGGCTCTCAATTGTCTCGTTCCTTGCTGTACGTGTTTGTCGCGTATCTGCCTATATGCATATTTGTTTATTTGTTTGTCGTTTGTTATCGGCCAAACTCAATTGATAAAAGTCGCGTAGAAATGCATATTCAATGCCTATTACTAGGTGTAATTATAGTCTCGGTGAGGACGGCATTTTGCGGCCAGCCGCTAACTGATACAATTTATTTGGCGCCGGGCACATCCGTTAATATCACTGCGAATCCGTATGAAAGCAATGTGCTGCGCACCTTCTGCTACCCGGCCAAGTCTCGTTCATTGGTCAGCCTGTTCGAGACGGTCGAGCTGACGCTCTCGATTGCCAACGATGACTATTCGCAGTACGATGGCCGGACGCCAGAGGAGGTGCTTCAGCATTACAGTGAACATCGATCGCTCTTCAGCATCACGCTCTTCTCACAGAAACGCCAGCGGGTCCAGCTATCGCCGTTTGAGCGGCAATGCCTTGGCATTGCCTCCAAACAGCCGTACAACGTGGGCTTGAGACTTGTCCAATTGGATTGGATGCGTCTGGTGCAGTTGAGCGTCGGTCTGATCATCATTTGGAGCGCCAGGCAATTGGCGAAGAACAATGTCTTCTATTATCTGGCCGGGATTGGGTTGGGCATTTGTGCCTCATTTCTGGTAATAATTGCGATCACCGCCAAACTCTTTCCACGCCGTCCGATGATGTACGGCGTCCTGATCGGCGGTTGGACAATCGGATTATATATTATCAAGCAGTTGGCGCACAATATACGACTTATACTGGTCACATACCGCGAATATGTTGTGTGGTATTTGGCCATTACGGGATTGGTATCGTTTCTAATTTGCTACCGCATTGGACCACCGAAAAATCCACGCTCCCAGAACATTATCAAGTGGGTGCTGCAAGCGATTGGCGCTGTAATTGCATATCTGAGTAGCTGGCACACCAGTGCCTGTGGTGTCATCCTCGCTGCCACCTTTCTGGCCCTCTACTGTCCCGATTCGCTGATAAATTACGCACGCACCGTTTACAAGCGTCGATTTCCGCCCAAACGTCGCCTGCTCACCCAGGAGGAATACTACCAGGTGTCAGTGAATGCGACGGCCCGATCTCTGGCCGAGCTGCGTGACTATGTGAACAGTCCACATTGCCGTCAGTGGAATATGATGAGCACGCTGCGGGATCCGATGCGCTTTGCCACCTTTGCGAACGGTGCACCGCATTTGTATGATGAGGAAATCGAGGATTATTCGCGGGCCATTGAGGAGTCGATGATCGGCACCGATGAGGACGAGGCTGAGGAATATCTCAGTTGCAGCATGTACTATCGCCCAATCACGGCCAGGATCGGTAGTCAGCGACCAAATGCACCGCTTCCCCCGGCACAGCGTCCAATGCGGCACAATCGGCTCGCCGGACAGCAAAACAATAATGTCAACAACAACAACAACAATCAACCAATTGACGACAGCGATGCTGACGATGATGAGGATGACGATGAATTTATGGATCAGGAGTAAACCATACCACCACACATGTCCTTCACATCATCACCCAAGACTCACTAGTTTTATAAGCCCCATTCAGAAATTTCTATTTCCTAGTCGAAGCCAAAAATGCGTTCGTTTTATATGTGTGGCAAAAAAACCATTTATTATAGTTAGTGTTAAGAGCATTTGTAAAAAGACTTACATTCATTCTCTGATTACTATAAATTATTTAATAATACGAATAATACAAATAAAAATAAGAGAAAACAGTAATATTGCGAAATAAAAATAATAGCACCACTACAACATTCTTTCTTATGAATGGAAAGCAAAACAGAAAAAAATCAACTTAGTTTTGCAATTAAAAATAGAATATTTGTTTTTAAGCCATAGCTTAGCCGTAGTCTTAAGTATCTCCTGGTATTTAATGATTTGATGGAGTAATGATGCATAGTCATAAGCCACAATTATACCCATCTGATTTTTGGCTATCAATTTAATCATTGCTTGTTTTTATCTCATCATTATCAAAATAATGATATTAATATTTGCTAACTGCGGGCGGACGACGCTTGTGGCAATTGGAATTGCTTTATGGTTGACCTCAGTTCGGCAGCAGCAGCAGCATCGCTTCCCCATTTGGCTTCGCAGTTTCAGTTTGCCGCAAAGATGTGCTGGCAATTGATAAGGTATCAATTTTCTTATCGCCAGCAGAGAGATCATGGCTGCTGTTCGATGCGGCGACGCTTGGCAGCGCTGCTGCAGCTGCGGCGCAGCAGCGGCTCTGGGTCGTTGTGGCCACGTCGCTTCACGCCGGCCACGCAGACAACCGTGATGCACTGCATCTGCTGTGCCGCATCCACCGCCAATCTCTGTGGCAACTCATGCTGCCGCGTCTCACGTCGCTCCCGACGCGGATGCGGCACAATGAATCCGTTGTAAATGTGCTGCAACTGATGCATTGGCAGCTGCTCGGCATTTGGGACAAACAATTCGCGCTGTGCACGGATTTGATTACTAAACAACAACAAATAATAGCAAACATTTGCTCACCTTCCTCAGCTGCTCGAGAACTTTGGCGCGTGTTGGCTCCTCCAGCACTTGCTCCACCTGCTCCTGCTCCACCTCCTGCTCCTGCTCCTGCTCGCGTACATATTCCATGAGATCCCTTTGATGAGTGCAACCAGTGGAGCGCAATATTTCAATTTACGCAGAAATTGGAGCAGCTGATTTGCCAGAGCTGCCACCTGTTGCAAATTGCTGTTAACTGTTCACGATAAGATAAAAGATAAAGATAACACAAAGTTCAAAATATTCACTTTGTATTTCGTTAGCACATTAAAAATAAACTCTTTCTTTACACATTATAAATGTTATATGGTAGCAAATAACAGAAATGCGACGTGTTATCTTATTTTATAAGATTATTTGTATTTTAGAGAATTCTTAACTGAAATACAAATTGTATACTTCGGTTTGAGTTTTGAAGATCATCACGATTTCTTAAAAAGCAATTTAGAAAATATTGTCTAAAATTTGAGCTTTCTCAACGATAGATTTGGCTATTTAATGGCCAAACTCGCATTACAGCACGATAGGATTGTGCGAGTGCGAAAGAGATTGTCAATTTGCTCAATTCGCATTGCTCTCTTCTCGCTGATGTCTGTTCGCGTTGTGTGTGCGAAAGGGATAGATATTTAGGTTCAGTTTATTGTTTGTTTTGTTTGCGCTACTTTATTTCATGTATTCAAAATTGTAAAAAATCTATACAGAATTCAATGACGCCATTTTAGATATTTGTTTTAATTTGTTTTATTAGTTGAAATATAACAAATAAAATATTAGCAAATCAAAAAGACAATTTGTAGTTGTATTTTTTTTAAGTGGTCTCATTTAATGTGGTTTCTGTTGCAGTTTATTTATTGAATGTTGACAAATTTGGTTTTTTTTTCAAAGAACTTATGCATACCCATTATATATTTGCATATTTTATACTTAAACTGGTTGATCAAAAGGTCCGCCTTTCGTCCTCATCGTTCGTATCATATCGAAAAAGTCGCTGAGCACATCTTGAGTCAACTTATTTGTTGAGATATATGTACATACATATGTATGTATTCAATACGATATTTTTCCCTTAAGTGAGTATAAAGTCCAACCAGAGACGCATTGTGTGCTGGATAAACGGAGATCCCTGCACTGATTGCTCTGGAAGATGGCGCATGTCCCATGTCCTCCCTGAAAATATAATTACAATTTAGATATATAATTTTTTCTGACTTGTTCACTTACTGTCTGAGATACATCCACATGTGGCAATCATGTCCTGCCTGAAAAAATATATTTTTATTTTTCTACTTTTGAGTGGTTTACCTACTGTCGGAGATAACTGGAGCCATGTCGCCGACTATTGCCATAATTGGGTATCCCACTTGTAGAGTTTAATTCGAATTGGCTTGATTGTCTCGACACCCCACTGGCAATCGTCATCGAAATAAACGGATTGCTTCCAGGCATGCGCGAGGACCAGCTGCGTGTAGACAAATCCCATAAGATATGTCCTCCGAGTTCCAGTACTTCTTCACCTTCTCGCCACACTTCAACTGACCAACTGCGTTTCCTTGAATATCTTGCCAAGTGAATTCATCTCCTCCAATTTCTGGCTTAACTGCAAGTTTTCCTGCTGCAATGCGGATATTTGTTGCCTCATCCAAATGTTTTCCAATAGAATGCCGGCCTGCATCGTTTCCGAATTATTTCTTAATGAAAATCAGAAATCTCTGGCTTAAGGTACGTATATTTCTTTGTCAAAAGTCCATATTGAGCTGCATAAAATTAAAATAAATAACCTTAATTTCTCCATTGATTTTGGTAAGAATTGAATGTACTTATTATAATAAAGGCTTAACTGAGCTATCGAAAAATATTAAATGGGGAAAGGACATCACTGAATGACTGAGGATCGAAGATAGAAAGTAAGATAAGATTTGAGGAAAAAATTAATGTTTGCTTAGCCACATCAATTGGACGGTCTACGAACAAATGCTCTTAAGTCAGAAAAAAAGAGGCAAACATTGTACTCTCGAGGAGTGTATGTAAAAGTGAAGATCATCAAATTGTTGGTCTTACTCTGTATACGCACTGCAATTCCTGAGATGCTCTTCCGGCTGTCATCAGATGCCGTGGAATCGCATCGATCATTACGCGGCGACGCTTTGCGATTAATTTAATTTTCTTTGAGGCTTCCTTCCAATCGGTTGGCTCAAAGAGCTTTTCGCATATCCGGCAGCTGTTGCCAAATTAGCAATTTATTGCCTCCTCCCATTGTCGCCTTTTATCCGGATACTTGGGCACAGGAATTACTTTAATTTCTTTCCCCCGGGATTGCAATACGGCATTTTTAAATAATAGCAAATAACCACAGATGATATCAACAAGAGAATCACCCGACCTCAAAACACGACACATGCGATCTTGCGATCTTGCACAATTTTTTTTACGTAGATGGTTAGCATAATTGGATCATTATGGTATACTAAATGCTTTATCAGCGGCAAACTCAAATCAATATGTCTCATGTATGCATGGTGAAATTATACATGATGTTGATAGGGTATATATTTAACTATAGAAATGACTGTGTATAGTCTTTTTTCTTCTATTCCCATGAAATTTACATTTTTAAATTCCGTTTCGTTTGAGTGAAATTAACAATGTGGCCAGTGAATGCGAACAGAATTTAATTGAAGTCCTGATGGCAACGACCACACTGCTAGCAGTTAATCGATATCTCGATACAAACGCGAACGCGCGCACATTTAAATTCAAATATTAAAAAATACAACAAAAAAAAATCCGTTAAGCAAGTCTAAGTTTTATGTTTGAATTGTGTCTGTATTTGAAACCAAAAAATAAAGAGGCAAATATAAAGGGCAATGCAATCAATACACATCGCATGCATAAATCATTCCGTCTCGTTATATATATACACCATATAGAGACACGTATCGGCCTAGTGCACTCCATTTGAAGTCTGCTGTTGTTGTTGCTGTTGCTGTTGCAATTTGGTGCTCTGTGAGAAATCGATGCAGGCACCCGAGGTTAGGTCAATTTCTTCGGAATCCGACCCATCGGAACCCTCGTCAGAGTTATGGCCAAGTGCAGTCATTCCGCCCAGATCCAGTTGGGTGACGCCATGCGCCGTCGACTCCTTATACAGCTTCAGTTCTGTGTAGGTTTTCGACAGCTTCTCGTGCTCGGACTGCGGATGCTGCTGCTGCTGTTGATGCTGGAATGCCGGATGCATCATTGTAAAATTGGTTGCGCTTTGTCCATTAGCTAGTGGCACAGCATCGTTGACGGCTCCATCGTTGATCAATGATTCTTTGCTAGCCGTTGTACTGCCCGCCGATAAATTTTCAGGCATTTGATTGTTTCCATTGCTGGCTGTACCATTATTGGCTGGCCTGTTCGCACCTCCTCCGGCTATGACGGGCGGCGTGCCCAGACTGAGGCAACGCATCCGCCAAGCATCCTGCAGCAGCTGGAGACGTGCCTGTTTGCGCCACTTGGCGCGACGATTCTGAAACCACACCTGAAACACAAAAGTATCCAAGTCAAAAACTGCTACGCAAATCACTAAGAAATTGGCTAATTAAAGCATACAAATAACTACTTGCTCATATCTCAACTAAATTATATATATTCATATGCTTGCTCATATCTCAACTTAATTATATATATAAATATATATATATATATGTTAATTGTGTATAATTGTAATTGTATATATATATATATATATATATATATATATATATATATAGTGCTGCTTCACAAAGCTTTCAGTAAGAATATGACTCATTTTATGATGATCAAATCGAGACCTCTTCCAAATATGCAAAACAAAAAATCTTTTGTTTCTCATCTGGTAATGTTTTAAAAGACTATTCATTTCCAAATATTAAACGTAATAAAATATAACCACCCATCATATCTAGTTTTTAAAAATATTATGTAGCCACAGGAAAAGCTGAGAATACTTCACTATTACTTCACTACAATTATATTGATACATTTAAATAGTAATTTAATAAAAATGAATATAAAAATAGTCTATTTAAGGACTTTAAATTTGTTTCCTAATAAATGTAATAACTATGCCAACTTTGAATATTTACTTATTTTCAGTATTGTTTGCTTGTATTTAAAAACCATTTTCATAATTTTTCAACTATATTTTTAATTACTTGTTTAACATTTTCCAAAATAAGTATGTGCACTACTATTATTTTGACCGCACCTGTATATATATATTGTAGTTACACAGCTCGACATGTGCATCAAAAATGGTGGAACCTCACGGCAAAATAATTATTCATTTTTTGTTTGCTGCTCTTTGATATATCTCATGTATAGCTTATTTACCCCCATAAAGGTAGATCGTTGGCCGATCAAATAAATGCAATTTCAGTTTTTTTTGTTGTAATCGAATTGATTCTCAAAAAATAGTTATGTTAAATATGGTGCCAAAATATTTGTTTTTTGGGTATAGAACTTATCATATTTGAAAAGTTTTATGAGAAAAATTCTATATTCTAAGTTAAAATATAATAATATAAACTTTTTAAAAGAAATTAAGTGTAAATTTAATTTTTTTAAGTACACAAAAAAATGTAAAGGGAAAGGAAATTCATTTTGAAAATATTATTAAAGTTGTTGAATGTGTTTGTTTAAAAGTAGTATTGCTATCCAAAAGAGACGCAAATGTATTGTTTTTTTCTTATACAATTTTTATATTTTTAAGTGTACCAAAGTTATACAACCAAAGGAACAATCAATCAATATAACATCAAACATCTTACATTATCTTTAAAATCATATAAAAAAAGAAGGTTTATCTGTCAGAAAAAAATGTTCGGTGTACGGCTTTGGTACACTTGACAATAAGTAAAAAATATGTAAATTTTTGTCTATTTGAACATGGTTTTTCATGGTTTCACATGGTGAGGAGCATTATGGAGATACTATACGGGATAGAGCGCTGATTTTTTTTTGCCTTCGATTAGCCACTAAACTATCCGAAATCTGAGACGCATCTAGCTGGAGCTTGGCTGCCACGTGATTCACCTGGACGCGCGCCTCGCTTAGGCTGATGCGCAGGGCGACTTCCTCGCGCAGGAAGACATCCGGATAGTGGGTCTTCTGGAAGAGTGCTTCCAGTTCCTGCAGCTGCTGTGGCGTGAATGTGGTCCGATTGCGTCGTTGCCGCCGCCTGCCGAACATGTACTCCGTGAGCAGATCGCCCGGCAGCGGCGATATAAATGGCCCCGCCATCAAATCAATATTTGCCACTCGATTCAAACACTTTTTATTTATTATATTTTCCGTTCACTGTTTGCTCGCTAATCAATCAATCAATCAATCAACCAATCAATCACAGGAGCAGAGTCAACAAAAAAAAACAATGCGCATATAAAATAATTATGAAGACCGCACGCTAGATGGCGCTATATCCACACATACACAGACACAACAACAAAAAACGTTGACTTTCGAATGGCGCGTTTGGCCAGCGACTGCGGAAATGCAGGCAGCGTCCTTTGGCTTTTATGCATAATCGCTGCCTCAGCCAACTCTATGTGTGTCTGTGTGTGGTGTGTGTGTGTGTGTGTGTCTGTGGCTGCGCCTGCGACTCGTTGCGTTTGTATGAATGTGCTCGTGTGCCTTGTGGCATAATAATTACAACACAATGCAACACATTGCAAACTTTTTGCTAATTAATACTCGCAAATGGATAAAAAAAAAACCACAAAAAACTAAAAATGTTGCTTGCTTTTAGGCAATCGCTTGAAATGTGGATTAGCAAAAATATATTAGCTTGTTTCTTTAACATAAATATGATTAATATGTTTTGAGAGCACCTCTATCTCTCTCTCGCTCTCTTTCACTCTCTCTCTCTCTCTCTCTCTCTCTCCCTCTCTCGCTCTCTCTCTCGCTTTCAGTCTCCGTAGCACTCGCACTCGCTCGTATACTTGCTCTGCCTCGCTGAATTCGCCGTTCGCCGTCTCGCTCTCGTCTCGACAACCACTTAGAATGGCAGGTGGCAGCAAGGAGCGCGCGCAGCCTCCGTTCGTTCCGCTCGCTCATTCGTTGTGAAAACATAAACAAATATAACACACAACAATACACACACAGACACACAAGCACACACATAGCACTAAGTGCTCGGCTTTTAATGAGCACACTCTCCGCTTACACCAACACTAACACACAGGCACATGCCATGTTGATTTCGCTGTTGTTGTTTTGCTGGCTGCGTCGGCTTTTATTGTTTTCTCGTTTTGACTTCGTTAAATTACGGCACAAGCACAAAAACCTCATAAGCGCTGTTTTGCCTTAACGGGACTCTGGCAGTTAGGCAGACTACAAGCCATACCGTGGTATGAATACTGCTGAAAAGTATGCAATTATTTTAGTATGCAAAATACAGGTGCCAATTGTTGATAATATTATCATATACACAAATAATATTATTATTATTACTATGCTATAGGGACTGTATAAGTTCTCAGTTCTCATTCTATGATAAAATTACTTATCTTAATTTAGTTTACTTCATTTCATTAAATTGATGAAAATGTTTTTTTGATTTCTTCGGTTACCAATACAATAATCTAACAATAAAAATAAATCTAGTTATTTTGTTGAAGCTTAAAGACTAATTAACAGTTCTAGTTTATATTAAGTTTATTATTATACTCACTTTATATTTTTATAATATGCTGGGTTAAATAAGACACATTTTGTTAGAATATATTACTCATATTATTATTTTAAGGTATACAGCTAATATTTTTATTATTTAGTATTGAGTCAATAAATTAAAAATAATTTATCTTTTTGACCTTTAAATATCTAGCCATTGATAATATTTATATCAATACATATACATAAATACATTGAAAAACACCTCTAAGAATTTGCAATTTAATGCTCAAGCTCAATTCACATATGTCGTTTGAATCGCTCTCGTGCCACTGTTCACCACTCTCTGAATTGTCCACATGCAGATATGCACACATACATTCATACATGCATACATGCATATGTGTGTGTGTGTATGTGTGTGATGCACCTGTGAATAATAAAATTCAAATCACTTAGCAGCAGTAGTAGAAGCAGCACCAACGTTGCCAGCTAAACAATAAGGCAACATCCCGTTCCCGCACACAAACATGCATACATATATAGAGAGGGAGACAGAAACAGAGAGAGAGAGGGAGAGAACGAGAGAGAGAGAGAGACAGTGAGAGATAGAGAAATGGAGGGTGAGTGAGACGGAGGGAGAGGGAGAGAGTGAGTTTTGTAGTTGTTCGCTTGTGTGGGTGAGGGGGACGGGCGATGGCAAAGGCGCATTTAAAATGAGGTTGCCACCACAGCTGATGCCACCTGGCAGCCGAGCCGCATACAACGAATACAACAATAACAACAATGCACATGCACATGTGCATGTGTGTGTGTGGCAAACAAATGAAGGGATGTAATTTTCTCATTTACATGCATTGTTTTCGTTGCTGCATTGTTGTTGCTGCTGCTGTTGCTGCTGTTGCTGCTTGTGTTTGCCTGCGCTTGCGCTAAAATTATATTTATTTATTAATACTGAGGCATAGGCGTGGCGGCAGCTCCACCCACCTCCTCCCTCTTCCTGCTTCTCCTGTTATTATGTTCGTGTTTGTTTTCGTTGTTGTTGTTGTTTTATTTCATTTGCTTCTTTTGCGCCGAAGCCAATCATAAACGAGCACAGCTGTCTGCTTGTGTGTATGTATGTGTGTGTGTGTATGTAGGGTTGACCAACGAGATGAACGTCAGTGTTGACAGCGTCTCATTGAAATTATGAAAATGATTTCGTGTTTGCCTTTTGTCTTTGCCTTCTCCCCAAAGCTGCTCCACGCCCGCCATTTTTAATTTTGTAATTTCATGCTGTTGTTGTTGTTGTTGTTGTTACTGCTGTTGCAACTGGAATTCATTATGGCAACGCGCATTTCACCTGAGCATCGAAACAAGCATTTGTGGAGCTGGCGTCTTTTTCTCTGTTATGCTAATCTGTGTGCTTGCGTGTGTGTGTGTGTGTGTACGTGTGTGTGGTTGTGTCCATTGTTTTGTCGCGCTCATTGGTCTTTCACAGGCTACAAGTGCCTCTGTGTGCGTGTGGATGTGTGTGAGCGAGTGCGCTGCTTTGAGTTTTCCAATCTCGCTTCCACATGCAACTTCGTTTTGCTGTTAATTATTTATTTTAGCGCGCCCCTTTTGTTGTTGTGGTTGTTCTTGCTGAATTTTGATTAAATAAGTTTTCAGCACGTGAGCACACACAACATACGCACACACACACACACACACACACACACATCGCTAGTAGGTTGAAGCAAAATGGCGTCTTCTCTGCCGTATTTTATCCATTGCATACTTTTGGGGTTGTGTTATTTTTTGCATTGGGTTGAGTAAATACTGACTAGATTTGTATTGAATAAGCAACTATCTTACTATCTATAAATATATATTGTATGAGCCCTTAACTTAAGTGCAGATTTATTGCGCTGATCGCAGTAATACTTATTCATAGGAAGCCGCAATTGTCTAAGAGGTATTTGAATGTAAATGAAATTCGAGTTTTTATACATATAATTTGAATATTAAATAGGATTTGAATGGAAATGAAATACAGATTTGTAAACGAATAATTTAAATATTGAATATACAATTCATAAAAGGTAAGAATTATATAATTACCTCTAGGTAGGCTTATGGTTTATCTTCATATCACTGCTCTCTCTCTCTCTGTGCATCTTATAACAAATAGTCATTCGATCCGTAAACTATGCTTTATGCATTGGCTAAGTTATATCGAACCAAAGACAAAGAAATAACAAATGTAAATATAAAATTAATAAAACTCAGCAGAACTGAACGATCAAAGATGATCGCTCTGTTCAAACACTCAGTAAAATCCGTGTCTTCTTTTTTCTGTCATTTCCACGGCAGTGTCAATTTAAATGGCCTGGACTTCTGTCATCTGTCATCTTCTGTTGCTCATCCGACGCTCGCCTTATTCCTCACTCTCCTCCATTCGGATGTGAATATGTTTTGCGGGCCTCTGCACATATGCATGTTATCTGGCGAGGCGACGTAAGTGTAACTGCAACTGCAACTGCAACGGCATGTGGCAAATTAGCGCTCAATGTTAACATTTGCCCACATTGTTACGCTGTGTTAATGCATTTGAATTTTTCTTACCCGCTCCCCCCTTTCTGAGCTGACTGACTGCCTCGCTGGCTGACAGGCCCCAACACAACTGCAATTTTGCGCTACAAATTGTGGCATCTGTTGCGACTAATTACAAAACTCAACATAATATTTTAAAATAATTTACAAAAAGTATATTTAAAATTTGAGCTGATTTTAATCGGAAAATAGACAAAATTTAAAAAAAAAACGTGGAATTGCATAACTCAATAAATAAACTAAGTATTTTTATAGCATTGATGCCAAATGCTAAATGCTATTTGTGGCGGTATTTAAAGATGGCAACATTTGTAGTGTATTTGTGAAATCGTGTTTGCTGCAAGTCGCTCCGCATTTGTTGTGCGGTTCCCTTTTTAATTACTTTTTTTTCCAACTCATTTTCTTTTGTGGCACGCAGTCAGCCGGCAGGCTGTCAAGCGAGTCCTTGCTGCCAGGATTCAAGCTTAACGGTTGTCGTCATCGCTGTTGTTGTTGTTCTTCTTCTTGTTATTATTGTTCTTTCGTTTGCTTGGCTGCATTTTAGCATAAATTCAGTTTCATCTCCTCTCTTCTCTTCTCAGCTCAACTCATCTCCGTTCTCGTCCTGTTCGTCAACGTTGCATCCTGACAGACAAACAGACAGACAGACAGACGCCATGGGCATCTCTGTCTATCTCTCTCCCTCCCTCTCACTCCCACTCTTTGTCTGTCCGCCCTGCCCGCTTGCTGGAAATGACATTGTGACGATGCAATTAGTATTATGAAAATATTTCTCATGTTGTGTTTTTACTTTGTTTTTTCTTCATTTTCTTTTTTGTATTTAGTATGTTTTTGTTATCGCGCCCATTTAGAGAAATCCCCGACAGAGTCCAAAAGCTGCACAGGCGCCAACGTTTGTTGTACGGCTTGTTGTTATTTCTCTCTCTCCCCCCCAACCTAGCCCTTTTACCACTACCCTCCTCCCTCGTCGCATCATCACACGTAGCTAACTCAGGCGCGCCGTGTTCTTTTGTGTGGCGCTGATTATAATTTTGATATGCCTGTGTTTTGCCCCTCCCCCTCCTGCCCGTCTCTATGTGTGTGTATTTTTTTATTTAATGCATTTTCCTCTTCTCTCCTCTCTCCTCTCTCATTCTCTATCTGTCTCTCTCTCTCTCTGTCTCACCAGATACAGAGATAGAGTCTCATTTTTACCTGGCATTCAGTGTTTTGCTAACTTGCTGTTGTTTCTCGCATTGCACTTGCCGCGTGCAAAAAATGTGATTAACTTAATGATTTTCATAAAGTGCGGTCTGTGCAGGCCCTGAAAGAGGCCGGCTGCTAAATGGGGGTGGCGGGGCGGTACGGTTTATAGGGTTGAGGTGCCTATGCTCGGGGCTGCTGATTCCCTTTCCGCGCCAACATTATTATTGGGGCAATTAAAATGATTACAAAATGCAGCGAGCTTTCAGTTTTTTCTTTTTCTTTTTATTATTATTATTATTTATATTTTGTTTTTTTTTTTTTTGTTGGCAGCCCTAGTTTCATGCGTAATATTTTTTAACCAATATTTTGATTGGCATCCGCATCTGCATTGAGCTCATTTTGTCTGCTGTGTTTGCTTTTTTCTTGTTTGTGATTTGATTGTGTTTTTCTTTTCCGTTTGCAATGACAAATCATAATTAAAAATTGCAATTAACCACCGTGGTTGGCCAGAGAACACGACTCCGCCTCCGACAGCTCCTCGTCGTCCTCATCATCAATCGGCATTCATCAGCATCACCATCAAACACGAATTTCATTTTGGTTTTTCAGCCCCGAATCTTTGGCTTAGCCTGCGTCCCTTGTGGCATAAAAAATGGCACGGAAATCTGGTATGAGATGTATCAACAAAATCCACGTATTTTGGACGATCTGAGTCGGAGCTATTTAGTTTACCAGATTCATTCAAGATAATCCAACCAAAATTGGTTTTGATTGTGAAAAATGTACAAAAATTCATTTCAAAATTGTATGCAGTTTTTAGAAGCATATCAAGTAAATAAGAAAATAAATGAACGATGAGGATTTGAACATAAAACTAGATACCTTATAATATATATAAATGTATATAATATATATAAATGTATATATATATAAATTTTTAATCAATATCACAAGCAAAATCGGAGCATTATATCATCTTGTTGTCACAGATCTCCATCGGTCGAATGATAACTTTTGAGTAATGGTATCATTATATATATATAATATATATAAAGTCTACAACAGTATGTAATCTTCGGCGTGACAAAGATAAGTTAATTCAACTTAAATCATCTTGAAGTTGAAAAGAGCTAGGGACATCAGACTAATTATTTAGCTTCTCGCGCTTATATTGATGTTTAAGCAATAAGCTTGATCTAATGTAAGCAAGGATTTAAAACACAGTTAAAAATCAGCTATGATCAGCTAGTGTACTATTTGAAATACAATCTGATCTATTTAGAAGAATCTCAATTGAAACAAAAAATAAAAATAAAACTGACTAATTCAATTGTACAACAGTTTTTAAATTTATGATATAGGTTCTCGTTTATCCAACGCAGACCAAGCATATTTAAGTTTTTCTCACAAATATCGATAAAAATCGATTTCAGATAGCAATAACAGACACTATTATAGAGCCCTTTAAGAAATTTACAAAAGACATTGACATATTATCGACAAACCGTGCAAATTTGATTTTTGAATTATTATATATTGAAGCAATTACCGAAGTTGCAAGAATTTTTATTTTATTATATTTTGTTTGTTATATTTATGTATATTTTGGCATTTTGGCAAGCAAATGTAAACATTCCCTGTCCAATATAGTTTTGATTTGTTTGACTTAAACTTTACATCTATTGATAGATGATGTTGAATGATAAAGCTGCAGCTGGCATTCATCGCATGCTATTCAATTACCAAAGTCAAATGCCGTTCATGCTGAACTAATCAAATTAGCCGCAAAAACCGTAGTGTTTTCGAGGGTCGTTATTCAAAAAGCATTAAAATACGCCTGGGCAGGTTTTGCTGTATGGGATTTTGGTCCAATAAAATGCATATTGAAACTCAATCAAAATTGCAACAAAATGCATTTTCATTATATTTGACTTCGGCATAAAAAGGGGCAACCTGGTAGGCGGTGGAGGGCGTGGCACACTTTGCCGCAATGCAAATGCAATCAATATAATTGATATATGTGTGTCAGTATGTGTGCATGTGTGTGCAAGTGTGTGTATGTGTGTGTGCATGTGTGTGTGAGTGTATGATTGTGTAAAGATTAGAAGTTCATTGTGGATATCCAGTGAGAATTGCCAGGCTTGCTTAAAGTATAAAATGCGTTATAATTTGCAAAATTGGTTTGCAAAATGGAATTCTGTTTCCTCCCTGTCGCTCTCCCCCTCTCTCTCCTGTCTCTTCTGTCTCTCTTGTCTCTCTTGTCTCTGTCTCTGTCTCTTCATCTGTCTATCTGGCTTGTGTTCATTGTTTCTGCTTCTTGTGTTCAGTTGCTCTGTGTCCGCCATGTTGATTTATTAAGTCTCAATGTGGCAACATCTTCGTTCCATTTGTGTTCCATCTCTGCCACAGCAACCCCCCACCCCCTTCACTCCGCTCCCATCTTGCCAGCTCTGTCTCTATGCCGTTATTACCATGGCACGAGACAATGCGCACCGTCAGCTTTCATTGTTTACCGAAAGCGAGCCGTAAAACTACTAAACAAAACAGCCACGCCCCCATTACCCCGATCCCCCGCCCCCGCCCACAGCGACAGCAACAGCGCAAATGCAGTCAGGCAAATGCAAGCGAAGGGCGGGGAATGTGCGGGGGGGGGTCTAAGAGGTTGGGAGAGTTTGGTGGCTGCGGCAAAAATTAATCAAAACATTGCATAAAGGCAGCAAAAATAATAACAATAACAATGTAGAGTGTCAGGCAAAAAGAGCCGACAGCGGAGAACGTTGACAGAGCGCCCAGCCCACCCAAAAACAACCCCAACCCCAACCCCTAACTGCCACGTTCGCTCTCACCCACTCCATTCCCTTCTCTCTTTCTATCTCATTGTAATGATGATGCCACTGACACAAAAGCAACAAACAACTGTCGACAAGGATCTCATTTGTTATACTGATTATGTTGGCGCCTTGCGACAAGCACAACAAGCACTAAGCAAGACAGAGAGACAGAGAGAGGGAGAGGGAGAGAGAGAAAGACACAAAGAGAGAGAGAGAGAGAGAGAGAGAGAGGGAGAGAGAGAGAGCGAGAGCGAGAGAGGGAGAAAGATGGATAAGTTGATGTGGGCGGGAGAAGGAGGCCAAGACTAAAAGAAATAAGGACAAGACAATTTATAAGCAAACACTAAATACTAAATACACTGAATACCATGATGCTCTTATTTAAATAGTAATTAAATTGAAAGCGATTATTTTATTTAATATAAAAGTAATTATATTTTAGCATCATATTGTCAAGAAACAAAATGTATAACTCGAAATTGATGTAACTCTCTTCAACTTGAGTGCGTTTAGCGAACTAGATGCTGATTCGATTTCAAGAAAATATTCCATTGTAAATAATATGATAATAAAATATAATCAAGTTTTCAAAGGCCAGAGACCAGACCTACAATTGCGGTCAACATTATAAACCATTTTAAGGTGATAAAATCGAGACCCCTTCAAAATCTTCAAAATGAGCGAAATATTATATTCCGCAAAACAATAAAAGTTTGGTTTCTTATCTGGAATGGTTTAATAATACAATTATTTTCATTAAATAAATGTTGAACGTAATCAAATATAATTAGAAAGCTGAGGATACTTCACTATTATTCCACTACTATTGTAACAATAAATTTAAATAATAATGTAATAAAAATAAATATAAAATAAATCGGTTCCATATATACCAATAATATCGGTTCATACACAAAACAAAAAAAAGTTTAATATTGAATTAAAATAATTGCACACTTCCGGCATAAGAGGGTCTTCTCTGATGAAACAAATTGTTCAACAGGTGCCGCCGGCGTCCCGTTACAAATTCTCTGAGATGTGCACATGTAACTGGTGATGTAGAGCATTAAGCATCCGCATCCACGCAAACTGAGATTGAGGCAGGCAGTCAAGTTTATGCTAGTTGGCAGCCCATCCGGAACAACTCAGCTGCTGCCCTCAGCAGTCACCCCCAAGCCCCAACCCACCTCCCTCATTCCTCTCTCTCTCACTATATATATATATATATATACTCTCGGAAACATTTGATGTTGTTTTGTTTCTTGCGTTGTGTGCTTCGCTGTTGAACGTTATCTCATTTTCTTCGTCTTGGTAAACATGAAATCATAATATGTAATCAGAATTTCTGCTCGGAATTCTGCTACCTACCACTGCCACCCAGTCCCCCTTCCTCTGCCCCTGGCCCGATCCATGTTTATATTATCATTGACAAGCAGCGGAAGCTATCAGAAAGAAGGCCATAATTTGTGCTAAATATGAAATCAGTTGCAACATTTTAAGAGTCATTTGAAATGTCAATAATGGATTTGTTTTTAACGAAATAAAAAATGAACTTTTCAATTGTTTTTGTACTTATATATTGAACATAAATCGTCTAATAAGTCGAAATGATTTTCTTCTACTATAATATGCTAGCATATTATAGCAGTGATTTAATTGATGGCTTCAGTTTTTTATTTTAATCAGCATCAACACTCTATAATTGGTCGGCAGTTTCTTAAAACAAAACTGAAGTGTTTTCTTTATTTCTTATTTTATTCATTTATTCTTTATTGGCTTCTTTTTAGGGCTACACTGGCTTTCTATCAAGTTCTAATTAATTATTCTTCAGTTGGACAGCTTTAGCAGCTCGGCTAAAGTTCAAAAGAGCTGCTGAGCTCAGCTCGCCTTGAACTTGAACAACAATTGTCGGGTAATGAAATCAAAACTCAGTCAAAAACAAAATAAAAAAAACAAAATAAACAAAAAAGAAAAAAAAACGAAATAGAATTAAAACAATGCCAAAGCAATGCTCGACAAAAGCAATGTCGAGGGGTAAATGTTAGTGCAATTAATTAAAAAACTAGATGCTCACACACATGTGGTAAAAAAGCAAACAAAAAAATGTAAAAAGCTCTGTTTTCGGGCATACTCGACTAAGGCTCACCTTAAAAAAAGTTGTTGTTGTTGGCATTGTAAATTAATATTGGCAGAATAAAATAAATAGTTGAGTTTTTTTTCACATACATTTTATGGACGAGATTTTATTTGTTGCCCAACTCGATCATATGTACTACCCTCTTCAGTTACACTTACACACCTGGTAGGGTATATAAAGAAAAAACAAAAAACAAAAAACAAAAAAAAAACAGTGCACAAATTAAAAAAAAGTTAAGCGTGGTGGCTGAGGCCGATTTTGATTTAGATTTCGATTCTCTTTTCTCTCTTGCCGTTTTTTTTGTTGTATTTTGTATTTTGTATGGTTCGTCTGATTGAATTGAAAACATTTTATGCATTTGATTTAATCAAAAGAAATTCAATGCGAATGCAAGCTCTGTGCGAAGACAACAGCAGCAACAACAACAACAACAAGAAATCAAATGCAAAATGGCATTCATTCATGCAATTTGTATTGTTTGCGGCACAACAAAAACAACAACAGCAACAACAACAACAACAAAAAGCAACGAAACACGACAACATGTGCATCGAAAGCAACAACAACAATAGCAAGCAAGCCACAGTAGGGGAAGCCCTATCCCATCCCCACCCAAAAGAAAACACTGTGCAAAATACATGCTTACCTAACCGGAACTCAAACTTTTGCCGATCAAAACTCAGTTATCAAAATCGAAGCCAAAACTTAACATTTTTCAAGAACCAGTTACCCGTTCGTATAGTACAATTAAAAAATATAATCCCGCTTGACAACAAAATAAAAAGACAATTTAACAATCTCAATTAAGTCGATTTTTTTCCAAATTACAAAGAAAACTAGTAAATATTATTTCTAAAATGTGATTTACAAGGGACATACGTTTTTGCTGAGTGTAGCTAGCTCGAGCTACACCGCTCGAAGTTTCTTGCCGTTGCAAGTTTATTCTACCACCTGCACCTGCACCTACAGCACGGAATAAATGCTACGCCAAAGCATGCATGTAGAAGAGTTAAGTTTGATTTGATTTGATTTGATTTGCTGGTCACCACAGTCGTAGCAGCAGTTGTTAACCCGTGTGTGCTTGAAACAATGCAGCAACCAACAATGGCAAACAACAAGAAGATTCGCATCGACAACGGGATTACAGGCAATTCACACACACACACACACATGCACTTGTGGCAGAGTCCTTGCACATACGCAGAGTCCTTGCTTTGTTTATATTGTAAACGATGATAACTTTAATAATTACACATATATCAAATTAATATAATATAAATACCAAAATGAAAAACATCCAATTCAAATATATATTTTTTTATATTCAAAATATCTCAATTTCTGTTAATCATAATTTGTGCATAAAAATAAAATATCTCAATTACTATTGATTTGAATTGGAAATCCAGAATCAGAATCAGCAGCTTTCTGCTTACGCATACAAATATATTTCTATATTTGTGCTGTGGAATTTAATTGATTCGGTTATATTTGTAATATTTATATTTACATATTGAATAACACCAGCTGCGATTACTTATTTATTTTTTGTTAATAATCTAGACTAAAATGCCAGTCATTTCAATAGTTCAAAACAAATACCAACAATTTATTTATTTATTTTTTATTTATTTTTTGTTGCGTTATCTTTATTGCGGATCAGTGTGTTTTCGGTTATCAGTTGCTAATCAACTTTGCCATAAGTTCCGTCGCACGATACAACGTACAAGACGACGGGGGCAGGACATGCCCATCTGATATTCCGGGCGCTGAACTCTATGGTGTTCCGGAGTCCGGGGTCGGGGAGTCGCCACGCCCATCGCTCCGGTTTTTTTGCGTTCACTTTTTGTTTCTGCTCGGCTTTTTTTTTTGCAAGCTGGCTTTTTATTTTGTAATTTATTTGCCGTTTTGCTTGTAATTTGTTACAGCTTTTTAATCTCGCATTGTTCTAAGCAGCCGTTGACTGACAAACTGACGGACTGAGGAACTAACTGACGGCCTGACGGACATGCCCACTAGGCGGTGGACACCACTCATGGCGTGAGAGGGTCGTCAGAGAGGGGGGAGGGGGGGCGTGAGAGGGTGCGCTGCCACAATGTAATCAACGTCATAATCAGTGGCGGTTGGGGTTGCATCTGCATTGTCCTGCAGTGGACCAAGACCAGAGCAGGAGCAGGAGCAGAAACAGGAGCTGAGAGTTTAGTCGCAGTAGTTTTCGAATACGGATTCTGCAGTCTGCAATCCGTGCCCAGAAAGCCAGAAACTGTTGAGCAAATTCATTTCGCTCCCACATGTGTACTTGTGTGTATGTGTGTGTGTGTGTGTGTGTCCCTAGAGATGGACACGAATGAGTCACGCAGAAGTTATGATTGACCGAGAACAAAATTAACCGATTGAAATTCCGAGCTGAAATTCAAAATTCAGTTTTTGAAGCAGCAGTTACCAGAACCAATATCAATTTGAAACAAACAGCAAATATTTTTTATTGAACGGATACGTAGCAGTACCGTTAGCTACCATAAGCAGAACCAAAATATGTTTCGGATTTAATAATATTAATATGAATATGAATTAATATTAATCGTAATAAAAAAAACCTTTCTTTTTTTGAGAGTTGTTTCCACTGCTTAAGATTACCATTATTTGAAGCTAAGCAATCCTACTGCAATAACAATTAAATCTCACATTTCGTTTTTATCTCGCTTAAGTAAACTGATAACTATTTCTTATTTGATTAATTTAAATTAAACTTTTTTTACTTATTTTATTTTTGTGTTTACTTTAAATAAAAATTAAATAAACAAATAAATAATAAGTAAATAAATTCTTTATAATGCACTTCATTTACTCATACACACACATGTATGTATGTATGTGTGTGTAAGTTGTTATATTGCAGCCGAATGAATACTTTAATGGCACTCGTCTCATCACCAATTATTCTTAGCTTTGGATGCTGCCTGCCTGGCTTCGCTATGCACAACTTTTTAATTATTCTAACTGCATACTAACTAAGGCACCCACACGCACTCGCACTCGCACTCGTACTCAAATCCGTATTCACACTCACACCCACACTCGCACTCGCACTCGCACTCATGCTCGAACTCTGAGGCGGCAACACTGGCGCAACAACAACAACAACAGCAACAGCAACAACAACAATGGGCCAAGGCGGCGCTTTCTCATAATTCATTTGAAAGCGCACAAAAGCGCACATGAAATTGAAATGAAATTGAAATACATATAATAATAATAAAAAGAAATAATAATGAAAATGAACTGTGTGTGTGTGTGTGTGTGTGTGTGAATGGGTGCGAGTGTGAGTGCAGATGTAAATGCCGAATACAATAAAAATAATAATCAACAATGCCCACACACACACACACACACACACACACATACACACACACATGAGTTCACATTTCAGTTTTCAGTTTTCAGCTCATGGATTTGTGCTTTTTAATTTGCTCTCGACTTATTCTTTTTGAGTTTGGTTTGTGCGAATATACTAACATAATGGAAGAGGGTGTAAAATATGCGGGTGATTTTGTGAATAGAATAACCGAAAACAAGCAAAAAATTCAAATAAAAAACCTACTCTAATTGAGATCTCTCTCGTCTAAGGCACAATTCATAGTATAATCAACATTTGATGCATTCGTATTAATACTTATATTTAATCATTTTATTTACTTTTTATTCACAATGATATCATGTTTATAAAAGATTCTAGTGGCACAAAAAAATATATATATATATATATATATCTGTAAATTAGAATGTTTGCTGCTTAATCACTAAAGTGATTTTTTCCCATCATGAGGTAACTTTCTTGAGTGAGTCCCGACTTTGAATCGGGCATTGACTTAAGGCAAGCATTGATATATATATATATTTGTATTTGCATATATATTAAAATGCATGCAAATATATACATGGAATTCACAAAGTGCACTAAGCCGGAATTATTATTAATCTCCACTCTCTGACTCTGCGCTGGGATCTTTTTAAGTATTACATAATATTATCGTATATAGAGTACAAATGTACAAAAAAGAAATGTAAAAAAAAACATCCAAATACCCCCTTGAGGGGCATAGTTAATTTCTGTTTCAAATACATTAATATTGAAGAAAATTCCAAAGTCAAACGTGACTTTAGAGCCATATAAGAAAGAAGAGCTAAAGTTTTTCTTTGTGAAAAACTGTGATTAGACTATCTACACAGAGACTCATAGCAAATAAAGTATCCAAGTAGCTGTTTTGTGGACTATGACTGCAACATCGTTCGCGAGTTCGTTCGGTTTGCCACTGCCACCAGCTACTGGGTACCGTTTCAAGTGATTTGCATGCAAGTGCAAAATTTCTCATTCGACTTTGCAATCAGCAAACTTAACTTGTCCATTGACTTTTTGGCATGCGAATCAGTTTTGCGCCAATTTGGAATACATTTTGATCCATGTTATGGCTTTCCAATTCTCGTCTGCTCATCTACTTTCCATCGGGCATATCAACTTAATCATGTCTCTTAAGCATTATTATTATTGTACATAGCAAGTATATCTGTATAAAAAGGTAAGAGCCACCTATTATTAAACCTTATGCATAGAGTATTAGTAGTATTTTAATTCTATAAAATATCACATTTAAAATCTAATCAATATTATTGCTAGCCTTTATTCATATAATATATTATATTCAAAACAAAAAATATTTGCATTTAAAATTGAAGTATTATTTTTGGCCAAGTTGTGGCTTTTTCTCATTCTGCGGATCGCATTTATTTTAAGTTCAATCAGGGAAAATAATGCTGTGATTTTAAATAAAGTGCATGTGAAACTCGGACTGAATTTTGAGGGAATTTTTTTTAAGGGTTTTGTTAATTTTTGTTGTTGTTATTGCCATTCTTTTTATCAGGTCGCCCTCGATTGTGCTTGTCCCAGATGACAGCGGGAAAGCAGCAGCAGCAGCGGCAATAACAGCAACTGCAAAACCAATGCGATTGCCTCGCCCTCCCCCTTTCCCACTTTCCCTCCCCACTCAACAACTACTATTTCCCCTTTCCCATTCCCCACATCGCACTGCAAAGCATAACAGTAACAACAATAACAGCAACATAATTTCGCTCTTTGACTCTGCCAACTTGACGAGCGCAACCCGACGCAACGCAACGTAACGCTTCAACGCCGACGCGACGCGACGCCAGCGCGCGCTGCTACAAAAAATAAGCTCAACCGATAAGCTAGTCTTTTTTCAGCATTTAATTTAGTTTCAGTTCGGTTTTTGTGCTGCGCCCATTTGCATGCGCCGTGGTCATTGGTGTTGCATGCGAAATTCGCAGTCAGGTTTGGTGTTCTTTTGCCGTAGCTTGCTTACACTTAGCGGTTATTAATTGTAGTGCATCATAGTACATAGAACGGAACAAGCGGACCAAACGGTTACGAAATGCTCTTCAATCGTTTCACGCTCTTGCTCTGTGCAGCGCTCGCAGCCTTTATCGCAGTCGCAGTCGCTGATGATAGCAGCGAGAGTGCCGGCAACAGCAGAAGGTTTGTGCAAATGCTAAACCAATTTAATCGAAACATAAATACTCCACAGGATTATGCTTATTTTTGATTTTTTCATTTTGTGTTATTGTTTTTTTATACCCCGCGCAAATCAAGTTTCCTTCGATATCGATAACTACATCCGTTTCGCCAATATCGATTTATTTCGATTTCCGATAACGATAAAAACCACAATTTTATAAGCAGAGGCTTCTAATAAATATATTTTTTACATTGACATATTAGTGAACAACTGTGAAAATTTCATTAAGATCAAATTAAAAACGTCCAATTTATAGTTGAAAATATATTCTCATATTGATCTCATCAGAACTACAAATTGTTTAACAGCAGGGTATATCGCAGTCGAGCTCAAGCAATTACTGCAGTCGTAACCGTTGTAAATCTGTCAATTAAGTGATGCAGCGATGAGTTTGCCTTATGCACGAGAGTAACAGCCATTGAGCTGTTAAATACGAGAATAACACACACTGAGCTGTTAAAAATTTACAATTCTGTAAGCGAAATTCGAACAATAAGCAGACGAAGAAAGTATTTTTATGAAACTGGGGTAAAAAGGGTATAATAGTTTTGCGCTTGAGTATGTAACAGGCAGAGGGTAGCATCTGCGACCCCATAAGGTATATATATACTTGATCAGGATCAACATATAGCAGGATATGGCAGACGATGATGATTTTAGTGCTGATTCAAATTTCGTAATTTACTTGTAGCAAATGGGTCTGCGACTCGACCGATCTTTGCCTGCCCGAGAAGGAAGTGCCATCCGCCGCTGTGGTGGAAAACAATCACCACCGTTTTGAGAGTCAACGGGATTGTCGGCTATCCTGTGGCAAATATGGCTCGATCTGGCCAATGCCCACGGTTGAGTGCACTCTGTCCAACGAGCGGGTGCACTTTGATCCGTGGAAGGTGCGGTTCAATGTGGTCGCCCCCAATCCGGTAACAACCCAGTTTCTACGCGAAACGAATCGCTTATTTGTGAGCAATCTGCTCAAGGAATGCCTGCGCAATTGCACGCTGGGCAGCAGCAAGGAGGTGCTGGTCAAGGCGACAGTCAACGATAGCAGCCTGCTGCTCGACTGGACCACAGACGAGGGCTACATGATGGTCGTGCGTACCACGGACACCGTCACCTTCGTCGACATCAAGGCGTCGACGGTCTACGGAGCACGGCACGCCTTCGAAACGCTCACCAATCTGGTCACGGGCAGTCTGTCCAATGGACTGCTGCTGGTGAGTGCCGCGCGGGTGCACGATCGACCCGCCTATCCGCATCGCGGCCTGCTCCTGGACACCGCTCGCAATTTCATGCCGCTGCGGTATATGCGGAACACCCTGGATGCGATGGCAGCGTCCAAGTTGAATGTACTCCACTGGCATGTGGTGGACACGCATAGTTTTCCGCTAGAGATAACGCGTGTGCCCGAAATGCAACAATATGGTGCATATTCCACGGGTCAGACGTACTCGCACATGGATGCCGTGAATCTGGTGAAATATGCACGGCTGCGTGGCATACGCATCCTCCTCGAAATCGATGGACCCTCGCATGCGGGCAACGGCTGGCAGTGGGGACCCTCCTCCGGCATGGGCAACATGTCCGTCTGTTTGAATCGGACGCCGTGGCGCAACTATTGCGTCCAGCCGCCGTGTGGCCAACTGAATCCGCTGAACGAGCACATGTATGCGGTGCTCAAGGAGATACTCGAGGATGTTGCCGAGCTGGGCGCACCCGAGGAGACCATCCACATGGGCGGCGATGAGGTGTACGTGCCCTGCTGGAACCACACCGACGAGATCACCACCGAAATGAAGCAGCGCGGCTATGATTTGAGCGAGGCGAGCTTTCTGCGCCTCTGGTCGCAATTTCATCAGCGCAATCTTCAGGCATGGGATGAGATCAATCGTCGCATGTTTCCAAGTGTCAGTGCGGCGAAGCCGGTGATCTTGTGGTCCAGCCGCCTCACCGACCCGGAGCACATCGAACAGCTGCTGCCCAAGGAGCGTTTCATCGTCCAGACGTGGGTCAGTGCACTGGATCCGCTCAATCGGAATTTGCTGCAACGCGGCTATCGCCTGCTCATCTCCACCAAGGATGCCTGGTATTTGGATCATGGTTTCTGGGGCAGCACCAGCTACTACAACTGGCGCAAGGTGTACGACAATGCGCTACCAGTTGTACCACGCTGCCAGCAACCAGTTGCCTCAAGTGGATCAGGCGGCTCAGGTGCTCGGCGGCGAGGTGTGCATGTGGAGCGAGTATGTGGATCAGAACAGCCTAGGTAAGTAATTCCTCACACACAAACAGATCACACACACAATCTCTCTCTCTCTCTCTCTCTCTCTCTCGCTCTCTCTCTCTCTTTCTCTCTCTCTCTCCCCTCTCTCTCTCTCTGTCTCTGTCTTGTCCCTCTCTTGTAGAGGCGCGCATCTGGCCGAGAGCGGGTGCTGCCGCCGAGCGTCTGTGGTCAAATCCGAGATCATCCGCTTCCTTGGCTCAGCGTCGATTCTATCGGTATCGGGAACGGCTTATCGCACGTGGCATCCATCCGGATGCTGTGGTGCCGCACTGGTGTGTGCTGCACGAAGGACAATGTCTCTGAATCAATCGACTCGATCTAATTGTACCCTGTATCATAATTAACTCACACATACCTATTCAAGTGCTCGATTAGAAGTCAGATATTTATTTTTAAGTACAAATTTAACATAGAACAAGCTCAAATTTTGCTTTGATCAAGTTGCTTTCAATATACTTAAATATATATCTGACCCATGGTTAATGGTTTTAATTAATTATTCAACATAAATTGTTTGAATTTAACGCCCAAGAGTCGTCAGTCATCGGCCAATTGCTACGAAACGCATATCAGCAAGCATCTGACAGTGACTACACATCCACAAGAAATAGAGGGCGCTAACTAACTACACTGACTGGTTGAAGTCATGGATGGACACATAGAGACATCACAATCGTTGACGCAGCCAACATAAACTGTTGTACTTATTTTGATATTGACTGATGCAACAAATCAAAAATAAAGTTTACTGCGACAAGAAAATAGGTTCTAGCTAACCCATATTCTTGTCGATTTTTAAAGAACATGATGTTCGTTAGTCACAAAGAGGAAGACAGAATAAATCCATTTGCTTATTCACAACAGTTTTCATTCGAAAATGTGGCAGCGTTGTTTGCCTTAAACAGCTGTTCGCAAAATCTGGCAGCCCCATCACTTTGTATATAAAGCGAACAAAACAAAAACAACAAAAAACCGTCACTGTTGAAGTTCAGAGCAAAATGCGTCTTGTCAACTGTGCAGTTTATTTGATAAGCTGCTTGTACTTTGGCCATGCCAAAGCAGAAAGTGGCAACGGCAGCAATGGGAATGTCCTGCCCGTGGTACTGTGGCACGGCATGGGCGACACTTGTTGTTTCCCCTTCAGTCTGGGCTCCATCAAGAAACTGATCGAGGAGCAAACAAATGTCAGCTATGTGCGTTCCCTCGAAATCGGTGCTAACATTGTGCTGGACTATGAAAGCGGCTTTTTCATACATCCGAACAAGCAGGTGGACTACGTCTGCAAACAGCTGGCCCAAGATGAGCAACTCTCCAATGGCTACAATGCCATTGGCTTCTCCCAGGGCGGTCAATTCCTGTAAGTAGATAGTGGACAAGGATTTGCATTCTTTTTATTCACTCACGAGCTGCCCTTCTTTCTGCTCCGCCACAGTCGAGCGGTGGCCCAACGCCGCCCCGTGCCGCGAATGCGAACGCTGATCAGTTTGGGCGGACAGCATCAGGGTGTCTTTGGCCTGCCCAAGTGTCCAACGCTGAGCGTCAGCGGCTGCGAGCACATCACCCGACTCCTCAACTATGCCGCCTACGAGAAGTAAGTAATGTCAACCATTTAAATACAGCTGGGGTCGAAATAATAGTGTTATGGAAAATGGTAAAATTTAGTTTAAAAATTATAAAAATTTGATTTAAATTCAAGCCGTCAATACTGAAGATAAGTAAGCATTAAATGTTGGCATAGCTATCAAGTTTATTAACAATACAAATTAAAGTCCTTGAATTGATTATTTGTATATTTATTTTTATTAAATTATTATTTATATTTATCATTATAATAGTAGTAGAATAATAGTGAAGTTTTCTCAGCTTTCCCTGCGGCTAAATATTTTGAAAAACTAGATATGATGGGTGGGTATATTTGACAATGTTTAGTATTTGGATAATAAAACATTTTTTGTTTTGCCGAATTGAATTTTTGCTCAATTTTGAAGGGCTATCGATTTGATTACCTAATTTTTATGACCGCAACTGTTCAAAATTTATATATACATGTGCAGATGGGTACAAAATGATCTGGTCCAGGCCACATATTGGCACGATCCTCTCGACGAGAGCAGCTATCGGCTCAAGAGCAGTTTTCTGGCGGACATCAACAATGAGCTGTATGTCAACGAAAGATATGCGGAGAATCTCAACAAGCTGACAAGGTGAGGGGCGTGTCAATTATTGACATTTCATTTGATGTGTTAATAAAATGCGAGTTCTTGGCAGATTTGTAATGGTCAAGTTTCTCAACGACACCATTGTGCAGCCGAAGGAGTCGCAGTGGTTTGAATTCTATGCACCTGGCCAGGACAAAACCATATTGCCGCTCAATCAGAGCAAAGTCTTCAAGAATGTAAGTTCCCCAATGAGATTCGATATATGTGTTGAAATTGCATTCCATTTAATATGAATGCCTGCCTGCTTGCAGCTTGGACTGGAGCTAATGAATATGCGTGGAAAACTGCAGTTTCTCAGCATCGAAGGCGATCATCTGGCCATACCCAAGGAGTGGTTTGTGAAGCATCTGGTGCCACTGCTGCTGGAATCAGAATAAGAGATGATGGGCCAACAAAGACAAGCTATAGTAGCGCATATACACATGTGCTGATTAACGCACGATATGACATACATACATATATGTACATATATATGGTGTATATATATGTTATATGTTGTATGTATATATATATATATATTATATTGATAGTTTCGAAATTCAGGTTTGCATACAAAAAACTAGATTTGCTTAATTTAAAAGTTTATACATATTCAGTAGATGGGTGTTTTTTAAGGTTGTATGTAATAATAATAATTAATAAATATTTCCGAGAAATATTTAATGCAAGGCAGTCGCTCGTTCCGACTATGATTCGCGCATTGTAATCACATTAACAACAAACGCTGATATTTAGATGTAAGTATATGTGTGTGCTTAGCTATGTACATGGGGCAGTAGTTAACAAAAGCTTATTGACAACCATCGAATTGTAGAATTTACATTTGACATACATTCATAGATCGATTTACAAGTAGTAGGCAAACAGCAAAACATTAAAAAGACAGAAAGAGAAGAAAGAAAAAAAAAACAAAACAAGTAAATAAGATAACCAAAAGCCGCACAGAATCACCATGGAGCCGGACTTTGATGAGGTTATTTCGGAGTGGAGTTGAACTTCTAGTTTTTTGGTAGATGCACCATATACATCATGGCAAATTAATGACAGCGCGACAAGACAGAACAAGCACATCATAATTTGGACTTCGTGTTTGTGTTGCGCGCAAAGAAGATCTCTGGATCCTTGTGCGGACGCTGAATCTCACGATAATTGCTGACTATCTTCTTGGACTGATCTTTGGGGCACGACTGCAAGTTGCGGAACACGCCGACCTACACATAACAATGCACAAAATTATTTGGATCAGATTAGGTGGCGATATTTATATGTGTAGTTTACCTGGCCACGCGACACATAGATGGGCGTCCGGTATATTATCCATGTGACACTCTCAAAGTACGGCGCCGTTGTCAGCGATCCCTTGTATGTATAATAGTGTTTGCTTAGCTCCTGCAGACCGATCCAGGACAGGCAGTCTATAAAATTTCGAATGATATTGATTCACATACATATCTAATTATTGGTTAGGTTATTTGAGTGCATACCCGAGTCGAGGGATGCGCTTGTGTGTATCTTTTGGACAATGCGTATGCCCTCGGTGATCTTCTTGAATTCGGGGCAATCCTTATCGCCACAGGCCTGTATGAAGAATGCGACAACAGCGAGTCCGTCCGGTTTGTTTTTTGCCTCGGCAAAATCCTTATACTTGGCATTATAGTGAACGGCATGCGCCTCCATCGAGTACTTCATGCCCTCCAGGGTGTGCTCGCAGCCAGACTCATCCGTGTCGGACCAATGGAAGTGCAGCTGCTCGAACATATACATATCCATGTCGAGGGCGCCACCAATGATATACGGCTGTTGTTTGCGCTTACTGAATGTGACCATGGCCGAGGTGCCAGTGTTTTGAACGCGTGCAACGCCCACCGGCTCCCAATGGCCATGATATTCGAGCGGATCAACATCGTCGATATGCTCGATGGCGCGATTGCTAATCTCAATTGGTGACTGTACGGGCATGCTATGCTTATCCACTATCCGCTATCCTCTGTCGTCTTTGCTCTGCTCCTGCTCCTGCTGCTGCTCCTGCTGCTGATGATGATCGGCTGCTCGTGTTGCTACCTAATCTATGTAATCTATGTGATGTGCGCTGCGTTCAAGTATTTCTTCTTCCTCAGCTTGTAGACACGCCCGCGATCGACAGCGCTGGCGTCGTCCAAGTGCTCGGGTGACAAAGGTGGCGCTTGCGGCGGCGACGTCGTGATGGCGACTGTTCTCCTCGACTCCGGCGTTTAAGTGTAAGTATAAGGATGCGACGGCTCTGCCCCCAAGCCGTCCGTTTATCACTTCAGTTAGCTCCGACTCTGACCCTTTTCACTGGCTGAAAGAAACGCAAAGCGAATAAAATTGATTAGTATGGCATAGAATATGGGCAAAGCAAATGACCGTTGTGTTGTGTATTAATTGAAGAAACTCTTGACGAGCAATAAAATCAATTGAATTGAATGCGGTTGGTTGGTTGGTTCAGTGTGGTTCGGTGTGGTTGCGTGACCAATGCAACAGTCTGCCATCCACTGGCCACCGGCCACCAGGCACCAAGCAACTCCTCTATTTGCAATGGAAATTGATACACCTCCAATGCACCACCAGCACCAACAACAACCTTCCTAACCCCCCCGTAACCCAACCATTGAGTAATGTTTGATTAGCCATTTGAGAAATTGAAATGCGTTCAAGGTGGTTCTCAGCGTGAACGTAAGTGTGAGTCGTGGAAATGACTTCTACTTCGACTTCGACTTCTCGTGCCACGACTTGTTATTATTTTTTTTTTTTAAATATTCAGCAGCCTTATTTGCTTATTTGCACCTCCATTGTTTGAGTCGGTATCGATTTGTTATTCTATTGCGTATTGTATAAGCTACAAATTGATAGGTCACAATTTAGTTATTAGCCATAAATGTTAATGGTTAAAGTATTGAGAACTCCACGAGCGAGAGTCCTTGTCAAGGATATATGCATATATATATATTTATATTCTCAACACCAACAACAACAATAGATTCTACAATTTAACACACAGTAAACGTATAGCGATTAACGACAATAAATGCATACAATATTTGATAAACTTTTTAATCAGGACTAAGATCCGATATGGCATTCATATATAACAAGAATATAGAGTTCTATGCAATTTACATCAACAATAAATAACAATTGAGCAATGTGCGGCTGATTTACCACTCTGGTTTTCCATAAGCGCAATTACGCGAACAATTTATGAGTCGAGGCGAGTCAATCAATTAACAAGTGTTATTGGCAACAACATAAGAGTTTGGCCATAAACCGTTCTTTTTATATGGATAGTACACAAGTGGTTGCGGAACTTTACCATTGTATATGGTATGTACTTATTTATATGCGATGCGAAGTTGCGATTAGCTAGCGACTAGCATTTATTAAGCCAAATACGATTTTAATTGACATTTATATAATACCCAAAATTCACGTGAAAGCTCCAATCAATGCCAGTCGCCGGTCACCGGTCACCGATCGCCGGCGGCCGGTGGCCCACTTGGAACCATTTCAAACTTATCGCCAATGGCAGACAGGCCAGAAATCTCCACGGCGGTGAACTTATTGCCATTATATTTAGTATATATAGTGTATAGCTTTTGCTCATATCAATGGCAATTTACTGATAACAAAAAGCAGGTCAAAACTCGCCGACAATGTCGGCCGTCTGCTGCTTCCAGCCAAATCAATCAACTGGCATGCAATTGTAAATATAACGGCTATACATAATCGACATCAACATCATCATCATGAATTGCTGCGCAAAATTTTCCGTTTTGATCTTTGGCCCCGTCCTGTTTGTTGGCCAATCGTACCTTTTGTGAGTTGTTCACGTCGAACATACTTGTTGCTGATATCTTATCATCATATGAAGCAAATGCATCAAGATTATATACTATATGTATATATATATATATATCTGCTATCCTCTAAATGCGTCATTTGCAGTCACTAACCTTGTACAGTCAGTAGTATTGGAAGTTGACAACTTTTAAAGTGTTTGATAAGTGCAAGTTTTTCCAGACGATTAAATACTGTTTGTTTACTCCTTGCTTTGCTTATTTGTATTAGTCTTATAGCACTAAGCATACAATGTATGTTCCGTTCAGGAATTATAGGCAGTGTTATCAGTGTTATCTTGCCAAATGTGTTACTCTGTTGCATTCCTCAGTTTCCTGGTGATTTTCATCACGATTTCTGCATCTAAAACTAAACAAATTGAATTGAGTATATCTTGTATCTCGCTTAGGATATTTCAATTACTTACCTCACAAGATATCGTCGGGTCTGGCTCAAGGCTACTTCTTATCTGTTTGAACTTACGCCACAGTTAATTGATCAACGGACAAAGTGCATGAATTTATAATATCTGGTTTTTCCCAACCTTTTTTGTTGTGTATCAATATTCTTCATTATCATTATCAGTAAAAAATCAGGAAAAAAAACGTACAGCTGAATAAACATTGAGATAAACGGAAATCACGTTTTCTACCAGCATTAAATATATAGCCTGCATATGCCGATCTAATTGCCGAGAGAAACGATGTGGGAAATGAACAGAACGAACTCAAGTGGCGTTCCAGATAAATATATATAAATAAATATATAGTATTATATAGTATATATATATATGCATATATATATATATGTATATAGGTGTAGGTCGTGTGACGGCAGCTAGTAGATTGATGGATGTACCGGGCAGCTCAAGAGTAAAAGGTTGTTGTGAATTGATAAGAATCTGCTTATCACAATCATCATTATGTGCTGACATATACATCACACACACACACACACACACACACACACACTAACATACAACACTTGACCGAGTAATTACTTAAGTACTTCAACCCATATATAAATCTTATCGCTTTTGATCCATATTGAAAATAGAGTCCATGTAATGGGGCGCAGAGAAGAATAGTTAAGTAATGACAAATCTGCGGCAATTGAATTATATCCACGAATACAGAACCTTGCAGAAACCGGGAAGTAAATAGTAAATAGTAGACAGTAAATAGTAGATAGCACATAGCACATAGCAAATAGCATAGAATGCTAATTTGCCAGCTACGCAACGCAACGCAACGAATGACCTCATGCATTATTTATCCAGGTATTAGGGGCAAGCATACGTTTCAAGTGTACCTGTTTGTGTGTGTGTGTATGCGTGGAAGCAACAGGAGCCTGCCGCCATCGACCAAATAACAACAAGAGTCCAGGTTAGAGTCAAGGCTACCTCTCTCTTTCTATCTTTCTCTCTTTAGTTTTCTCCCCCTTTTCTCTGTCTCCTTATTAGTTCAGTGTCACATTCGATAGGTGGCGCCACAGTGTACACTTTTAATATTTGTTAGCAGTGGTGAAAAAGTCCTTTGAAACGTAATTATATTATTTTTATTATTATTATTATTGTTATTCGAACGAGAGCTACAATTCTAAATGATGTATATGATTGAGACAAATATCAAATAAAAATTGCACATAATTAAAATGTTTTACTTTAAGAAAGACTTGTCTCGGGACAATGACAATGGCAGCTGATAAGAAATACTCAACAATTATCATACGTTTTGCACCAAGGGGTGTTGAAAATAATGTTGACGTTGGACAGCTGTTGTTGTTGTTGCTGCTGCTCCCAAAAGCAAATCAATAAACCCGCGGCAAGTGCATTGTCAGCCTTACACTACATAGCTGACCTTGACAATGGCAGAGGGGAATCTCTCTCTATAGCCAATATTATATTTTACAAAACGCACACAAAATTGTCAAATTTGCAGCGCAATTAAATTGCTTGCACAGTCACTGTGACTGTCACTGTCACAGTCACTGTCACAGTCACTGTCATAGTCACTGCCGGCGTTGTGTTTTTGCTGTTATTTTGTTAGTCAGACAACGATTATTAATAAATGTGAGGCCCTGACTGACTTGGAATAACACTTCACTTCACACACTTATATACATATATATGGTTGTAGATGTATATATATATATACATATATATATATAGATGTCTTTATATGCATTGTATGTGTACATATGCACTTACATATATATATATATATATATATATGATTGTATACACAGTTGTATGATCTAATTGTTCGTATTTACCTGTTGATTTTGGTTTTACTTTTGGTTTTGGTTCTGCACGTAGCTGTCACCGCATTAAATGTATATATGTATGTATACGTATATGTATGCAAATACCAAAAAAATAGAAGAGAAAAAATTGTTGACACACGCGCCCGCAATTTTCTTCTTTTTTTGTGGAGTGGTGGATTATTGTTTATATATGTCTATGTTTATATTATTTAATCCCAACAACAAATGCCACATTGCCAGCAAATACGGTCGCGTAACGAGTTAAAAAAAATTATTCACTGAACGAGGACAAGGGACAACGCAGTGTTGACAAAAACTCAGAGCAATACAAATTAAATGTTAATTAACAGTTGCGATAACATTGAACAGTTCTCTGTTAGGAAATAAATTAAATTCGGTTTGTTAACAGTGTTTCTGCCCCTTGGTTACGATTACACAAACGCAGTGTCGCTTAGCTATCGATATATTGCATTAAAAAAAAAGACAGGAAAATATATGTCGAGGACTAGGGAAATTTTAAATAAATAAAAGAAAAAATTAAATATTCGAAGCAAGAAAGTCTACAAGTGGACACCGCAAAGAAGACCAACTCAAACAGAGTGATAGTGTTTTTAGTAAGTTGATTTTGGTTTACTAACCGCCAATTAAAATTAAATTAAAATGCATTCTGTAAATGTTTAGTGCTGTGAAACGTGGAATTTGTGCATATGTAAATCTTTTTTTAATGACCCAATGAGAGAACTATCAGGGTGAATCCCCGATATAGACTTTTAGGATATCCGTGTCTTCAATAATTTAAGTTTGTTATCATTGGTCAATGGCTAGTGCCAAAATGCTGGGAATTCATGAATGTAATTGATTCGAAATTTATTCTAGTGATTCAAACAATACAATAGATTGAGTTTCAACGTTTTACAACTCTGGCGCAGGTGACTAATCGATTAAATGCAAAACGCACATCGTAATCAGATTTCGTGTGTCTCTGGCTTTACTGAATTTCAAGTCTTGCTAAAAGCATAGACAGACGATCGCTCCAAAACGCTGGAGCAAATACGTTTCAAAATTCAAAATAAAACTACCTGATTCGCACCGACTACGCTGCTCATCCTCAAAAATCTATCGAGTCTCGAGCAATTAATATGTAATTGTGGTAAATGTGTGTCATAAAGAAAAAAAGATTATGCTTTTTGTAGAGCGTTTATGTTCAATATTTCAAATTTAGATGTTGCTCACTATAATGTGTGTGGTTCTTGTGTGTATATGTGTGTGTGTACATTGTATAGTTATCCAATGATGAATGCATTTTTACAGTTATTTATGCACACACACACAAAGTGAGAGAGAGAGATGTATGCTATCCTTATGAAGAGTTTTTCTGCTCAACACGCAAGCTTTGTTCGTGCATAATATGTATATAATAATAACATATATAAACGATTTTGCAGACCAACATGCCGAACATTAAACTGCAATCGTCGGATGAAGAGATATTCGATACGGACATACAAATCGCCAAATGTTCGGGCACAATTCGCACTATGCTGGAGGATTGTGGCATGGAGGACGATGAGAATGCCATTGTGCCCTTGCCTAATGTGAATTCGACAATTTTGCGAAAGGTTCTGACTTGGGCCAATTATCACAAAGATGATCCGCAGCCCACCGAGGATGACGAGAGCAAAGAGAAACGCACTGATGACATCACATCGTGGGATGCCGATTTTCTCAAAGTTGATCAGGGCACATTGTTTGAACTGATTTTGGCTGCCAACTATTTGGATATTAAGGGCTTGTTGGAGCTCACCTGCAAGACTGTCGCCAATATGATCAAAGGCAAGACACCGGAAGACATTCGAAAGACGTTCAACATCAAAAAGGACTTCACTCCCGCCGAGGAGGAGCAGGTGCGCAAGGAGAACGAATGGTGTGAGGAGAAATAACCGATTCTCGCCACTGATCCCCTAATGGGAATCAAATCAAAATACAGCACTTTGATGACAATTGAGCAAAGGATCACCACAAACACACAGATTCCGTTAATGGCACAAAAAACAAAATTAACATTTAACATTTATCTAGCTTATAAATAAACAAGAAAGTTAACAGAGATATGTACACACATAAAATATTTGTACGCAAAAATCAAAATTAAATACATATACTCAACAGAAAAGAAAAGAAACCAAGGAATTTCAATATCAGGCAAATTAAACTAATCCAAATGTGCTTGGCAAACATCGATGGATGCGTTAGCAGACATTGCCTCTATTTATTAAAATTTATTTTGCCAGTTCTTAGAGAGAGCATTGCGATCGATCTCAGTAAACCACTGGGAATTGTCTCTCCGTAATCACATTGTATATTTTAGGTCTATCTACTATGAGGATAAACTGCAGCAGCAGGAATCGGCAAAGCACTTCAAAGTGTCATGAAAAGGAATCCAAATGTGCTCCATTGTGGCCGAATTTGCCAGTTGCTGTTGGCAATTATTAGTTCAAGTTTCAAGATTGTGTTTGCTAATTTGGCTTTGGTAGTTTATAGACGAATGACAAAATGATTTCCAGTGTTAAGAGGCTCTTAAAGCATTAATATTGCCACGACCTTGGCTCTCATTTTTTTACGGAATTTAAAAATGGAAAATGTAGTGGAATTCACTATCTCTCTCTCCCTCTCTCTCTCACGCATATTCGCTTAAACTGCGGCTATCCCTTTCTGTTTGAGGGCTGAGTAAGTTAGATTTGTTGTTTACATATTTAGTTGGTTTTTAATTTTATTTAATTGTTTTAAACACTACAATTAATTTGTTAAAAGGCCATAAAACAAAATTTTTGTTTTTAATGTGTATGTATATGTATGATTGTTTGTGTGTGTGATTGTTTGTGTATGTGTGTGTATGAGTGGGTATGTTACGAGAGAGTTGTGCATGTATTGTTTGCAAATTTTGTAGTTATTCTGCTTGTTTCTGTCTGATTCGTTTTACAATATGCGTAATAAATTTGTGAATCTTACAATTAGAATGGCAAACAATAATATTTTCAATAAGTGTTTTGTTTTTCTTGTTGCATAAGGATGCGATCATGTTTAAAGCATTAATAATGCGAAATCAAAATTTCTGCATATTTCTGTACTGCATATTTTAGTATATGTGTTTGTATGTATGTGTGTGTGAGTGTATGTGTGTGTGAGTGTATGTGTGTGTGAGTGTATGTGTGTGTGTGAGTGTATGTGTGTGTGTGAGTGTATGTGTGTGTGTGAGTGTACGTGTGTGTGTGTGTAAGTTGTGTTAGTTGTCTCTTCTTTTTTTGTGTCGCTTTTTTGTTTTTCTTAATTGTTTGTTTGTTTTTTTTTTTTTGGTTGTTTTTGAAACGATTTTCAATAAATTATTAATAAACAATTGAAAGGTGTTTGAAATAAAGATGTGCCGCTACTTTGCCGTAGTTCTTTTGTTTTGTGTTCTTTCTTTTGTTTCTTGTTTGCTGTTGTTGCTGCTTCTGTTTTCTGATTCTGTTTTACTACTGCTTTTACTATTATTCATTCATTTAAGAAGGACGTCAATTCAATGAGGGCAAATATTCATGCCAGTTGACCTCAATGTTGGGCCACTTGGTCTGCAGGCAAGTGACCATCGGATTTGAAGTGCATATTGACTTGAGATCACCATCCAGCAGTATGGCTGAGCCACAATAGTAACGCACCTGTAAGCAGTAAACAGCAACATTTAACAAAAATACGAGTCATTTTATCAATCAATGAATATAGGGAAAAATACGATTATTTTCGAAATACTAGAATATTTTAGAAATAGAAAGCTGATAAAACTTCACTATTATTCCACTACCATTATAATGATAAAGCTACAAATAACTAAATAATAATGTAGTAAAAATAAATACACAAATTAATAAATTTCAATTAAATGTTCATAATTTTTAAACCGTTTTAAGTTTGTTTTTATAGCATTTTCCAAAATATATGTGTCTACTATTATTATTATATATTATACACACATATGATACTACTATTCTTTGGAACGCAAGAAATTGTTTATTCCAATGGGAACAGGTGTTTATAGTGTAACCTGATTTTCGCTTAGTTCCTATGGCAGCCTTAATATAAACGTTCGATCAGAACCACACCGATGTGCTATCTAATCTGGATGAAATTTTTTGAGTACAAACATTAACATTCCAATCAAAAAATAAAGTTTACTGGTCTACGGCTTAAATAGAACTGTTTACGCGATGGGATAAATGGGAGTGAATGATGCCCACCTTGTTGCTATCATTGGAACCGGGTATGCCATTGTAATGCAGCAGGTCGAATGTGTCCGGCGTTGAGCGGCGCTCCAAGGGAAAGAACTCATCCATGAAGCCGTTAAGGAGTATAATACCGAGATTCTCTGGATCCAAGCGCTTCTGCATGAGATTGACACTGTGCACAGTTAAGGAGGAGATGGGTAGGAGGTGCAATTAGACATTGGCTAAAGAGCAGACTTCAGGACAAACTTACTATCCCGGATCGCTGACCAGATTCAACGCGGCTAGCACATCCCGCAGCAAAGTGCTCGATATGAAATTGTTACCCTCCGGATCATATGACTTGAAGATCCGACGTCCCGTCTCCGATGGTGTCTCTGGCGAGACGAGCCTCTTTTCGTTGCTAAACAAAACTGAGCAAAAAACAAACAAAATTGTTTATGTAAACATTGTTATTGTAATTAGATGACTGCCATTGTTTACCAGTTAAATGCGTATCGGAGCCCATGACCCAAACTGGATAGCGTGGATTCTTGAAGAAGGAGCCGACTGTACAGTAGCGCATCTGTTCCATCAGTGTAATGAATCCGATGTCGCTCTGTTCGCAGATGCCGCGCAGCTTTAAGCCGCCCACATCCTGCTCATTGTCCCAGACATGCGCCACGGCGCGTCCCGTTAGCATCAAATTGATTAGCGACTGTGCCCCATAGCCATATGTGCTGTGTATTAGCGGCTCCGATAGATCCGATATATCCGCTGTGACCAGTTCGGTGCCCTTGGTAAGGAATACCGAATACATAAACAACAGCACACCATACGTATTCGACAGCTGACTATAGTTATCCATATAGTGGCGTGCCACATCCGCAACATGCTCGAAGTGCAGTATGTGCAGGCGCTCATGAAATTGTTCTGGTGTCAGATCCAAATTCAAGCGATTCCCTATACCCAATGCATGTTTACTGCTGCCAGCAGCAGCAGCAGCAGTCGGATCAGCAGTCGGAGAAACAATCGAAGTAGCAGCAGCAGTCGATGCAGCATCCGCATCAATTCCTGTACCAGTTGACTCCTCCGCCTCGGTGGCCGCCTCAATGGCATCGGCGACGGTGGGAGGCGTCAGGCGACGCTCTTTGGTTGATCGCCGTTGCAGTGTGACAATCTTAAAGCGCGGCGCACGGCAATTCTTCAAGATGTTGCACAGCGCCTCGATGAGCAGTTTCTGGCATTTCTCACTGGTCAGCTGTTGCAATTTTAAAGCGAATCATTTGAAATAATTGTATTATGGAACTGGATTTTGTTAGATTACCTTTGTTAGTTGAATACCTGGCATATCCACAATAATTATCTTAAGCAAGTACGCCTGCACGGGCGCTATCACAGCACAAGGACCGCCCTGTTTTTGCACCAATGCCGAGGGCTCCACATCACTAAACTCAAAGCCTGCAATATATACATACATACATACATACATACACACACACACACGCACGCACATGAGTGAAAAGCGCGCGCTGTTTGAGGGGGCGGGAGGGAATGCAAAACTGGGTGTGGGTGGGGGAGGAGTTGGTGGGTGGCTAGTTGCATGGACTTACCTTGAGACCAACGCTTGAATACATCTTCGCGCACACTGGCGCCCCACAGCAACTGTTTAATTTCGCGCAGTTCACGCATATCATGCTCATTGCAACGCACCAATTGTTGTTGTTGCTGTTCTTGCTGCTGTTGTTGAGGATGCCCAGCTGTCGCTGATCCACTGGCGGTGGCCATGGCTAGTTGCTCTTGTTGCTGTTCGGCTGTTGTCTGCCTTTGCGGTTCCAAGGCTTTTGACGCCAACTATTCGAATCACAAAATAATGTATTCGCCTTTATCGAAATCGAAATACAATAAACGCAAAGCCAACTATTTAGGTTGGCATCTTATTTGGCCGTGCAAATGCAACAGTGTAGGGAGATGTACAAAATATGGGTGCATCAGTGTCTATCGATAATTTGCAACACTAGCGATGACACACAGTCAATGTCAGTTCATCGATGACGCTCACTAAACCATTTTGTTGCACCTCTAAATCGCTAAATATTTAGTAGATAAGTAGGCAACTGATCAGATAACATCAAATATTATCATTAATTTGACAAATTGCAGACACATAAATACCGTGTTAAAATTTCAATTTATCGATAAGTCGACAACAAACTATCTGCATATAAATAGTTTTTGTGTTTGGCGCACAACATAAATATCGTATTTAAAATCGATTATCGATAGGCTAACAACAAACTATCTGCGTGCAAATAGTTCCGTTTTCGTTTTTGGCGCTATGGCGCCGACCAAAAAGATATTACCCAGAAGCGCCAATACTGAGCGTGGTACCCCCGCATCTGTGGCAAGTCGCAAGTGTCCGTCGGCTGCTGGACGCGTCTACCACTGTCGCAGCTGCCTGGTGAGCTTTCCACGATTCGTGGCGTGCAAGGCGCACGAGCAGCTGTGCGTGGCCCGAATTGCCCGGCTGTTCATGTGCAACTACTGCCTCACCATGTACGGTGATGAACAGCTGCGTCAGCGGCACATGCAACGCAAACACGCCGACGGCCGCTTTATGTGCCTGCAGTGTGGCACAGCCGGCAAACGCTACAGCTCCTCCATATTCCTGTACAGGCATGTGGTCTCGTGGCACGGCGAACAATCGCTCTTCTACTGTGCCCTGTGTGCCACCAGCTGCAACGACGCGCGTGCGTTTAGCTGCATGGACGGACTGATGGGGCATGCGGAGACCGAGCATGGCCTGTGCCTGGGTGGCGATCGCCAGAGCGTTGTGGACGAAACGGAGGATTTGGAAATGCTTGAGGAGAATATCGACGAGCTGTTGCCGACGGTTGACTGCGGCGATGATCTAACATTTGGGTGGCCCATGGACCTCGACAAGGAATCGTGCATCTACGATCCGCAGCTCAAGCCCAGTGCATATGTTTGTCCAATTTGCGCCAATGGATTCACCGGCAGCATCTGTCTGCTAAAGCATGTGGAGCTGGCGCATCATCGCAATCCGCTCGACTGCATCTTCTGTGGCAAGGCGCACCAGAGTCGCGAGGCAATCCGTGCCCATCTGCAGCGGCAGCATGTCCTGTTGCGCGCCCACATCTGTAAGGTGTGCCAGGCAGACTTCACCACCGCCGATCATCTGGCGAAGCACACGAAGAGCCGTCATCTGGAGCATACCCACATCTGTCCTGAGTGCGGCAAATCCTTTGCCCAACTCGGCCATCTATCGGCGCATCTGTTCACCGAAAAGGGCCACATGACGTACACCTGCCATCCATGCAACATGCAATTCTTTCGCTTCATCGATCTCACCCGCCATAATCAACGGAAGCACTCCACAAACTCTTAAATCACCATCAATCAAAATCGAAATGATTTCCTAACTGAGCAGACGTCGCTCCAAGGTTGCAACTTGCACCAGATGACAATCATTAAGTAAGTTGTCGTGAATTAAATATTTCTATACTAAATACTGTTTTTATTTTATTTTATTTTTTTAGATGTTTTCGAACTTCCTTTAAATCGTTGTAAGGAAAACATTAAATTTGGTAATAATAAAGCAATTTTTTTTTTTTTTTTAATCTGTAAAATATGAGTAAGATTTTCAGCGGTTTTTAATTAAAGAACTTTAAAAATTAAACCTTGGCTTTTCACGCTTTTATGCATAAATTAATTATATTAATAATATTTTTTCCATTTCTAATTGGCCACTAAATTAAATTTAAATTTGAATGAAAACTCGCGTAGATAGCAGTATTATAAACAATTGAAATGATTTTTCAGCTACCGTATGTCTATTTAAAAAGTGGTTTTACTTTCAACGTTTTGCGTTTTGCGTGAGCACGCACTGTTAATTAACAGCGCACCTGCTGCACCCATCGCTTGCACACGCAACGCAACGGAAGCTTTAACAGTTACTGTAACAGCAAGAGACGATTGGATCGCAGCAGCCGCGCGAGCGAACTGAGAGCGTCGGAGCGCAACAGCGACAAAATGTAAACGTTATTGTCATTTATAAGTCTCACTGATGGCCAACACAGAGGACAGTTTTTAACGAATCGTGCAAGTGCTTGGATTGGTTGACGCCGACGTTGCCGTTGCCGCCGACGCAGCTGTCGAACAGTTAAAAAATACTTGTTTTGTGTTGATTTTGCGTGCATTCTGTTAAAACTTCAAAAAAATACAACTCTTTCCAAAATTGCTCATCTGTGTGTTAAGTAACTATTGAGCTGCAGTTTCGCGTAAGTGCATCCACTAAATATACTAAATTCCAACTTAAAAACAATAAATTTGAGCTTAATCCACCCAAATACGAATACAGTGGCGTTTACCGATCCGGCGACCCTCAGCAGCTAACAACTTTTTGTTATTGTCTATTGTTTTTTTTTTGATCTGAATTGTTTTTGTTTTGTTTTTAAATTGTTTTCCATTTGGGTGCTCTGACTAGCTAAAAAGCTTTCGTTGTTTTTTTTTGTTTGGTGACTATTTGAAACCAAAAGCAGAACAACTTTTTATCAGTCATCACACCGAACTGTAACTGTTGTTCTTAATTTCCTTGAGTGAATAAACCCGAAACCCGCAAAAAAAATACAATAACAATAATTATATATATAGAAAAAAAAAAAAACCCCTGCGAGTCGTTACGCTTCGCCTATTTTATGCTATTCAAAGTTGATTTTAAATCGGCAGCGATTTGAAGTAATTTATTTACAGTCAAACACCGGTTGTAAAGTGTGAATTTAATTAGCCAATGTTAATGTCGGAGAAAATAACGAATAAGTTTACTTTGCACACACAGTTTCCGATTAATTCCGATTCTGCCCAAGGACGTAAACAGGGGTGGAGAGGAGTTAAGGGGGCTATTATGGCAAACTTATCTGAAATAAAGTCGCATTTTCGTCCGAAATTGTTTCGATCGAATTTGTTACGATATAAATGTGTGGTGGGGGTTGGGGGCTGACCCCCCTTCCTACACCTGCTTACGCCCATGGCTGGTGTTGATCTCAAATGTGTCAAGCTTTAATCTCGTGCAATTAAAAGTGTAGAAAAATGAAATCTGAATCTTTTACAACTTAATACAGAAAAAAAAACCCAGACTATAATGGAAATGAAGCTACATACTTTCCATAGCTTTAAATACATAGTTGCTTTGATCATAATTCTGTAATTGTGCATTATGATCGGCAAATCCTTTACACATTGCTCCATCTTTTAGTAAAAGTTTCCCGTTGGCTTTTGCTAAATCGCCTTCCCGGTTTTTTTTTACCCTCGACTAGCCGGGGAGGGAGCACTGATCAACATCAGAGTGATCACCAGCGAGTTAACAGCCATTTGAGAGGCCCATATCACCAAATCCATCATTTATTTTGTCAAATTGCTGCATCAGTCGCTCGCCGCTCCTCCTTTCCATCCCCCATCTCAGATGGCTGTTTGTGATTATACAAAATATGCAAAATATGCGCTCTTTTATTGCACATACAAACAAATTCCTATTACTACCCGTTGCTCGTAGTATAAAGTTGTGCATTTCTTTAACGTGAACTATCATTTCTCTAAGTTATTTTTATATAAAATGTATATAAAACACGTTATACACTTTAATGGCCATAAATTCTGATTCGATGAGTATAGATAATTGCGTAGGCTAATTAAATAGTACCTTCGGCGACTACAGGGTATCTGGCTATTCGAGCACTGCTCACAAAATCACTACTTATTTCCATAACTGTAATTGATTTGCCTTTCTGCGTGAGCTTCGCGCAGACGCTGCTATTATCCGCCCACTGCTCACAGCCCTCTGCCTCTGCTGCTGCCGCTGCATCTACCTCTCGCCTTGCCTTTGCCTCTGTCGCTGCCTCCAACTCTGTCTGTGGCCCTTCTGTTCGCTGTTATTACTGTTGGATGTTATTATCCCAGCAGCCCAGCGAAAAGACACCATTACGAATTCGATTCGTAATCTATTCTTTGTAGGCATATACTTTTCCATAAGCACCTTACTTTTTAATGCAGAGAAACAGCTTTTTATACCGGCTCGCATACCTTGTGTGAAGGATCGTAATTGGAATACTATACGACTCTATCTACCAATATCTACCATTGTAATGCAGCTCCAAAAACGGAAAAGTGTTTTAATAAGAACATACCAATTTATTTTATTTTTCACTACATAAATTGCATATCCGTTAAAAAAGAGTACTTTACTTAACTAGAATAAGCAAAAGGCACTAATTCAAAGATATTGTAAAATAGATAAGAATCCAATACAAATAAGCGCTTGACTTAGACTACATGCAAGACTGAAGTATTTATATTTATTTGTTTAACGTCAACTAAAGTCAGTCGACACAAAAAAAAAATACAAAACTAAAAAAATGTATTAGAAGAAATTAAAAATTTGTTTAAATTAAAAAAATATGAAATATGTATTCGATTACTAGGTAATCGAGGTAATTAGGTAATTAATTACATTCTGTGCATACAGAATGTAAAGAAGAAACATTCACTAGTTCGCAGCTGGGTATGTTATTGTTGTTGTTGCTGTTGCTGCTGTTGTTGTTGTCGCATTGCTAACGAATTAAATGAAATTGGGGGAGCAGCAAAGTTCATGATATCTCGAGGCGACAACTTACCTGGCAGCGCTGCACGCGTCGACAGTAGCATGACGCATCGCTCAGCAATGTCTCTCTCCCTCTCGCTCTCTCACTCTCTCCATCTGTCTCTGGGAGAACAGGTAAAACCGCAGCGACAATCAGAAAACACAAAACGCATTGTTTTATTAATTAAAGCGTGCTTAATTTGTAATCTGTACCCAGCAAGCGTGCGCCATAGACGTCATTGGCATGCGCGACGGCGGCATTTGCTCGCAGCTGCTCGCTGCTAACGAAACCCATGACTAAATACGAACGGTTTGTGATAAGCGCATTGGCAAATTAATTCACGAAACATACATTTGCACGTACAGACTAATCCTTAATGAGCATTTAACCAGCTGCATAGGTAAATACATATAAATATATTTATATATTATATTATATTAAATATGGCAACAAACAGACTAACTTGCAGCTAGCAGAGGCAGAGGCAAAGGCAGTACCATCAATAACCTTGAGTCACACTAACAGTGCCCTGTTAACTGACTCACGCAGGTGAACAACATACGTACGAGCGACAACAACAACACCAAACAGCAATTCTGCCATATCAATTAGCATTTGTTTGCTCAATGGCACCGAAGAGAGAAATACATGTGTAAGAGAGAGAAGGCTGGCTCATGATTGTCGTTTGTGTCTCGCTGATTGCACAAATAATCACTTGCACGCGTGCGCATGTGTTTTACAGTTGCATACAGGCATAATCAGGCGTTTATAACTGTACACAAATACTAATATGTATGTGTATATTTATATGTATTTGTATATACAGCTGTATTTATGTTATTATCGTTCAAAACAAAGCTTTTATTTCTGAAGTTTTATGCAAACTTCCCTTACCGTTAGACTGTGCGTCTGTTGTTCTTTTAAGCTCGCAGCGCATCCAAAGCTATTTTTAAACAAGCTGCGCACACAAACTTGCACGCATAAACTTATACACCCGCGCAGTATATCACGCGCCGCCTTCTTCCTTCTGCTTTATGCCTGGAAATGAAAAATGCCTGCAACTTGTGGGGGGCCATTTTGCATTTAGCATGCTGAATTTATGAATGAATTGCAGCGCATTGTTGCTGCTGTTGTTGTTGTTGTTGTTCTTGCTGTTTTTGCAACTGCTTAGCTGATAAAGTGCCTTGAGCTATGCGGTATCAGCTATCAGCGCGCATGTATTTATTTATTGTTTTTCTTATGCATCGCATCGCATTATTATCGGCAACAAGCAGCAGCAAACTGAAAGTAAAACGCGCTCACTGACCTATAATAAGAAATTTCATATTTGTGCATGCATTTCGCATCAAATATACATACATATGTATGTACATACATATAAACAAAAATGGTATATCAGAATTTTAATTAATAAAAAATAATTTCATACTTCTGAGTTCAGGTTAACTCTTGCAAATAAAAAAGAAAAAACAAGTAAAAATGTTGTAGTCGAGTGAGCCGCTACGATACACCTGAACCCAGCTGTTATATATAATATATATGTATATTATAGTTTATTGCAAAATTTGGGCAGTCTATCAACAATATGTCAATGAATATTATATACATAAATAGTAAATACCTTAAGTTCTCTCGCTGAAATGAGTAGTTTTTCGTTCTGGAAGCCATTCTATGTCAATGCCAATAACTTGATATATGTATGTATGTACTTAAAAGCCCACTTTGATCGCATGCATTTGTTCTAGTTTAATAATCAACTCTGTAACAAGCGCGTATTTAATTTGACTTTAGTTATTTGAAAAAAAAACACAAAAAAATAATTAATGTAAGACGTTAATATAAATCACCATTTACGTATAATTTATAATTAGAAAATTTCAGTATTTCCTGATCATATAAAAAAAAAATCTTATCTTTATTTATGAGCTTTATGAATCAGAAATGACAATGTTTTTCGAGTCATACCCTGAGCTCTTCCGCTCTCAGGAGTGTGTCGAAGAACAGTTTCCCAAATGTAAATAAGATGGTCAGGAAGAATTTGGTTTTACCGGTTTTTCCCTTTGGGTTTCAATCGTTTCCTGTTCACTTGCAAGAATTCTTGCTTTTGGTTCAACTTGTCCAGCTGATTTACGGGTAAGAGCAACCAGGTCAACAAAACAAACATTGTCCATTCATGGCCAAAGCATGAAGTAAGCGATTGACTCGCGTATCAAAATACCCAGTACCGGTACCAGTGCACCAAGGGCATATACACTTGCTTGGAGTATGACAGGCCGACTTGATGACGGGATCAAATAATTTCAATTAGTGATTTTGATTTCAAATTCTTATTAAATGCAATCACCGAATATATGTACATACATATATAGTAGTCGTTAATTGCACACGGAATAAAACCGTTTTTAGATCTATATATATTTTTCCACTGATATTTATACCCTAAACCCATTGAAAATGTATAATGCCCTTCTGCTTAAGTGTGTAAAATGCAAAGGAGCATCTTCGATCCATAAAGTATATATTATTGATCAGCCATTTTCTTCACGTTATAAATAACCGTCTTCGTTTCTCGTATGACGATATATTTATATTTTCGATAGCAATAAAAGCCAGAGGTTTTTAATTAATATATAATATAGACTAACATATTTTCGACCAACTGCTAAAATTCCATCAAGATCGGATAAGAAACGTCCAAGTTATATCGTAATCGAGTACATCGGGTACTCGAGTCGTACTCGACTGCAGCATTCTTACTTGTTTTCACATACTGAGAATGCTGGGTATTTCAAATACGATCAGCTATTGTGATTCTGAGTTGCCACGCAATCATTTTAATGATGTACTTATTGATATGCCTGACGCATGATTGTTAGCCCAGACACACACATATATAAATATATAGAGAGGGTGTTTATTTATGATAAGACTGTATTTGTTGTTGTTATTGCTGCGTGTACTTTTTTGTATCAATGTCAAGTTAACCATTTCAAAAGCTTTTTGTCATTTACAGTTGACAACAAATACAAACACATATAGAAAAACTGACCCCAATTCGTGTTGCGTCGTCTGTACGCAGGTATGTGTGTGCGTACGTGTGAACACCTGTTGGGCGCACACACACACACACACACACACAAGCATATGCAAGCACCCACATTGCGACTGACGTGACTTCTCGCTCATTATAAATTTAGCCATAAATCAGAGGCAAGACAGTTGCATAGTTTTTTTTTTTTGTTTAAAGCTTTAAAAACAAACATGTTAATTAAGTGACGTATGTAAATACACTACCCTTTTCCCGTCCACTCTCACTCTCACTCCCACTCTCACTCTCTTTCTCTTTCTTTTTCTCTATTTGCAGACAACATTTGAGTGACAGCGATATCGCAGCGACGTAACAGTATAGTACATACGTTAACAGCGAATCAACAATCGTTCACACCGCTAACATCAGCAATGACACAAACCCAGCACACAACGCGCAGTTGCAGCAGCAGCAGCAGTAGCAATGATTTAAAGCATGCGCAGCAGCGACGTCGCCGTCAAATGTCAAGGCAATTTAATATAGTGCTCCTACTGATGCTGCTGCTGCACAGCTGGATGGGAACACTTGCAGGCGCTGCAACGACGCAGTCGCGTTTCTTTTATACGGCTGCAGAGGCACAGCGACAAATACAGACAAGCGACCCGGCTGCTGCCGACGCCGCCGCAGAGGCAACCAGCTGCTGCCCGAGCGCAACCGATGAGCCTGTAACGGTAAGCCAGCAGTGCATTAAGAGTAAACATTTCTCAGATGGCGCCAATGCTTTGCATATTTGGGTCAGCTTTCAGCTCGTCGTCTATCACATTTCTTGCACCCATCTGACTGTGTTTACTCTGTGATGTTCTGATAACGTCACGCGAATAGACAGAGGCGCCGTCTATCCCCCACCTTACCCCCTCCACCACCACCCACCCCACAATATGTCGCACTACGTCGTTTTTTAATTAGGCGTTACTCATATTATTTTTGTAGCTCGCATTTGTATTTGCTCAGCAATTGTTTGCGTTCGTCGCAATTAAAAGATAAATCCGAAGACTCAAGCTTGCATAAACAAAAAGGCTCAAGAGCAGCATACGCAACGGAATTGATAATAAATGGTATTAATAAATAAACAGGGATACAAATCCGTATACAAATACAGGTTTACAAATACAGTTAGTGCAAACCAATGGATCTTATTTCGCTGCTTATCTTTTGCATACGTTTCTTTTTTCTTTACCGATCAAATTACGTCCGGAAATTGTTGTTATTGCTGCTAATTTCATTATAGAACACAAAATAGTTGCGGAAATTTCTTTCAAAATCCCTTTTAGAGAAAGTTGTACTTTGAAGTTGTGAACAAGGCGGAATTTTTACTTATAATTCCCATTTATTCTTGGCTACTTTTCTTTCAACTTTAGCTCTTAACTTTACTTTAATAGCTGTATTGGGATTATCTTTTATTTAAGCATTAATTAATTATTTTTATTCAACTTAAACTCGAATGTGAAAGATTTGTTGTTTTTATTTTGAATCAAAAAGTCACGTTATTTTCTCTGGTGCCAGTGAACTTTACAAACTAATTATTTAGCGAGCAAAAAGCCAGCCGTGAAACGGAAGTTTGAAATGGCGCCACCAAATGACTCATGTCCAACGCACGGCAGTCGCAGTCGCAGCGACTTCAATGCCGACGTGTTAACCGGTCAATTGGTCAATTGGTAAATGAATTAATCCGACTGACACCAAAAAGGCACGTGCACCGGCGGCAACCATAATGTGGAGCATTCTGTTTGCAGTAACTGTACCTGCAAAAGCTCTATCCAACTCACTGTAAAATTGGATGCGATGTGCGTGTTTCTTGCAATTTCTGCTGTTGAATCGTCGCGCAATATTTACAAACAGATCTGTCTGCAACTAGTGACTAATCAGCTAAGCTGCCTTGGCAACTGTAGATTGGCGCAAATATCATATATGTGCAGGTGTTTCTTTCATGTTTTTTTCTATGCTTTTGTTTGCTTTTTGTTGTTTTCTGCCAAGTGAAATAATAATAATAATAATAATAAGAATTATGCCAGGCATTTTCTCTGTGCCATAAAACGTTCTCTTTTACGATTGTTTTTTTTTTTAATTTAGAAAATTGACTTTTGTCCCATGCTATTTTTAGGGAAGTATTTGAAGCGTTATCCTTTTCAAATGGTAGCTGAACTTGAACTCTTGAACTTTCCAAGTCAAAGTTTTTAAGATCCAAATGTATAATACTACAATAGAATAATATATCATGAAGCATTCCACAAAACATTTGCATTTTGTCACTTACAAATCGATGTTTTTTTCGTTTCACATTGCCAAATTGATTTTTATACTTCAGCAAGGATAAAACACGTGATTTTCTTTAATACGGTTTCAATACGGATTCTTAAACGACAGTTGACAGTTTTATTATCCAAATTTGTAGGAACTACATTTTAACTGATATTGAATTTCGTTCGCACAGCTTACATCGGATTTGGGCAATATAACAGCTGGCTATGATGGAACAGACGGCTCCGGCGAGTCCAAGGGTATGCCATAATTGAAATAGATCACATTAAGCCACAACAGCTAATCAATTCCTCTATTCCAGAGATCTTTAAGCGCAGTGTCAAACGTCGTAAGTGCAACACACACACACACACATACAGCCGCAATCAAAATAATAGTAGTGCCTAAAAATATGTTTTAGAAAATATTAAAAGAACAAATACTTAAAATATAGTTTAAAAAAAATGATAAACATTTTATTTAACCACAAGCCATCAATGCTGAAGATAATTTATATGCAATTATTATTTAATATCATTATGATAGTTGTGAAGTCTTCTCAGCTTTATTTAAAAACCTTCCCAGATGAGAGAGCAAACATTTTTTGTTTTGTATAAATGCATTTTTCTTTATGTTGAAGATTTTGAAGAGACCTCGATTTGATGATCACCAAAATGTTGTTGATTGAAATACTTTGAAAAGCAGCAGTACTATTTTTTTGACCGCAACTGTAGATGCTCGGCCAGTGACTAATTGATTGGGTTTCTCTCATTCTCTCGCAGGCGTAAAGGATGCGGTGTCGGCAAGCTGCTCACCACAGCCAACCATTGTGGAACTGCTGCCGTTGGCGACAGAGGCGGACGAGGAGACCTCTGTCAATGTGGATTATCGGCCGCAGTGTACGCGAATCAATAGGTGCAATGGATGCTGTGGCGTCGCCCTCTCGTGCCAGCCGACTCAGACGGAGATGGTGGAGATGTGCGTAAAGAGAACGCACTTAGAGACGCCCGGCAAGGTGACCTGTGTCATTGTGACTGTGGAGAAGCATTTGGCGTGCAAGTGCGATTGCCGTAAAAAGCCCAGCGATTGCAATCCGTACCAGGAGTACCGCAAAGAACTGTGCCGCTGCGAGTGCACCAATACGGATGCTCGCGACAAGTGCCTGCAGCATTCGGATCTCAAGTATTGGGATCCTGCCAACTGCACCTGCGCCTGTCACCACAATCAGAGCTGCACCACCGGCACTGAGTTCGATGAGGCGCAATGCAAATGCACTGATGTGAGTGACGCCCCCGCCTCTGTGCTCGACCCCGCCACCGACATACCACCCACAACAGATTTATAGATTGATTGATAGAATCATTAACTTAACGCGGTTTCGGTTTCGGTTCCGGTTCCGGTTTCGGTTTCGGTTCTGCATCTGGTTGTGGTTTCTGGTTGTTTCTCATTTATTTTTTTTTGGCTGGTTAATGGTTTGTTTGTTTTTTCTTTTACCCATCTACAATGCAATTAGATATATATATATATATATATATTTGTATATATATATAGACATATATAAATATATGTATGCATATATATATCTGTAGTCTTTTCGTTTGCTTATCTTGGTTTAAGTTTCATTGCATACTTGTGTCATTGTCGAAAATTTTATTTAAATTGTACTTTTGTTTTATTCTCTTTTATGTCTAATTTTAGATCAAAAGTCTCGAGTATTATTCCTAGAATAAACATAGATCCGAATGCTTGTTGTTGCAATTGCAAATTCTCGAAAAAAGGCAGCTTTCTTTGAAGAAATTTCGAAAATTTCTGATTATTTTTGTATATCATTTTATATAGCAACAACAAGCGACTTAATTTAATCAAAATCTAACCAAACAAAATTCAAAAATTAAATGTGTGAAAAAAAAGCAATCGATAATGATAAGATTATAATAATTGGAAACCATATAAATGAAAATCTTGTAAATTCAAAGTTTAAAATCAATGTACAAAAAATTAGGAAACTTTTGATTTGAGCCTGATTTGAGGCCATAATACAACGTTATTTTTGTTGCATTGTGTGAGTATTTGTTATGTTTTACCATAGAAATAAAGCCCTAATCCTTCATTTCCCGCATGTGCTTCAATTGTGTGTGTTCCCAATTGTAATCTTCCCAGCTTGATATACATCCGCATATTTTTCCCATTTATACTAGTTAACGGCAATTAGCATATACCATATGTATATAGTATATGTATATATATATGTATTAGATATAGTATATAAACAAGCACTAATTATCCCAATATTTCCACATCTAATCGCAGCGATCGGCATCTGGCAGCAGCAGCAATATTGTGGATCGGAGGCGCTTCATCGTCCAGGCCGTGGCCTTGGAACCGGACAATAGCACCCTGTACAGCGTTTAGGGAGCGGATAATTCAACTGGCGAACCTGTACTGAACGTTTACACTAAAGCATGCCTATACAGAGGTGCTTTATATTATTTATAAAACATATAGCTTTATTACATAATCTAGCTACACTCACAAAAAATTCCTCATTTTTCAGTATTCCATCTTGTTTCTTCTCTTGCATTTCATTTGGAATGCAATTTTCATCTGTTTATTATTTAAGGGATTTAATGTGTAGCTTCCACACTGCTCGTCCTCGTGCATTCCATTTAAAAATATATTTTCAATGTTTTTTTTTTTGATTTTTTTTGATTTGGCCCATTAAAGTTTGACAACTTTCTAAGATCATATTAGGCTTGTTAGTGTAGTTTAGATGTAGGATCTGATTGATGTGTGAACTAATTTTAAGCTGCTTATTATCAACATTATCAACATTAATATTATTAATATGTATAATAAATTTGTTTCTTTCGTTGTCGTTGCATTCCTGAAGCGAGCAAATAAAGTTTTTGTTTTATCTGCACTTTTTTAGACTATAAAATAAACTTGCTTCTGTAGCCATCGAATTGGTTAATATATATATAAATTTATACTGGGATATGGACGCATTGGAGCAGCATAAGAACCCAAGGCAAAACAAGGCAAGGCAGTGGTAATAATATTGATAGTGGCTAATTGATTACAATAATAGAGTTATAAATTGCTCTGCTGAATGTCAGACGATAAGATATTTGCTACTCAGCTGTAATCGCTGAAATCGGAACATGTTGCTTAGCTTATCAGTAATTATGGCTTCGAATAGTATCGGCAGTCTATAAAGGCCGCTAGTTGGCACTGACGAGTCTTAGTCTTTTAGCCACAATGATGTCCAGTTTGGTGTCTGTGATTGGCCCCATTGTGCTTTTAGCCGCCATTTGCCAGGCAGCACCCAATCCAATCGACAGCCGTGTCGTTGGCGGCGTCGATGCCAACAAGGGCCAGTTTCCGCATCAAATATCGCTGCGCTTTGATGGCTCCCACAATTGCGGTGGCTCGATCATCTCGGCCAACTATGTGCTAACTGCGGCGCATTGTGTTACCTACGATAACGGTGGCGAACTGGCCATCTATGCAACCAGACTGCTGACGGTTCGCGCCGGCAGCAATGATCGTTTCCAAGGCGGCGTTCTCAAGCAGGTGGCGGCCATCATTGTGCACGAGGAGTATGGTAATTTTTTGAACGATGTGGCCGTAATACGTATGGAGACACCCTTCATCTTCTCGGAGTACATTCAGGCAATTGGATTGCCCAGCACAGATACGCCAGCGCACGCTGATATCACAATCTCTGGTTGGGGTCGTCTACGACAAGGTGGCGATCTACCACGGTATCTGCAATATAATACGCTCAGATCGCAGTCGCTGGAAGAATGCCAGGAAAGTATTCAATATGGCTATCCGAATATGTTGTGCCTTATCCATGAGGCAGACAATGGTGCCTGTAATGGAGATTCCGGTGGCCCAGCCCATTACAACAACGAAGTGGTTGGCGTTGCCGGCTTTGTCTACGGTGGCTGTGGCCTCAACAATCCAGACGGCTATGCACGCGTCTATTATCATGTTAGCTGGATCAAGGAGAACACGGATTTGTAAGCTAAATGAATTACAACTTGGCTTACCCGAACTATGGCAAAAAAAAACGTGGTTCGAAATAAATAAAATAAATCCACATGCATTTTTGTTTTGTTTTGTTTGTTTTTTTGGATTGAAGAAAAGCACATTTAGATTTAATACGCACACAAATATGTCATCCATTAATATACATCAATATTATATAATTCGATAGCTACACACAATGCCGACCAACTGAATAGGTGCACGAAATCATATTCGCATTATTATCATACATCTCTACTTCTATCTTGGCTTGTATGCTTCAAATTGAATTCACTTTGCTTCGATCGATATGTGCTCGATAAATGATTATATATCTGATATAAGTTAAAGATATAATGACGCCAATTCGTTCATTTTCAGCAAATACTAATTTTTATAGTTAATTCGTTTATTTTTACCAAACGGGTGAATTATTGCCTTAAGTCACAACGTACTTATTCAGTTTAGCCAATATTAAATCAATAAGAAAATTATGTGTGGAAGTGTTTTGAACCTATTCACTTGAGCGACACTGTATGCATATACACACATATATATATATATATATATATATATATATATATATATATATATATATATATATCGGACTTAATTAAGGTAATTTTGGTGAGGCCGCGGAACAATTAACATCAGCTGCTATCATCACCATCGTCTCAGATCATCATCGTTTCCATTGTCAGTGTTCACATTCTCGCCGACTAAACCATCGTCCAGGCCATGGGTATAGATTTGAAAATCAAGTCTATAGCTGTACGGCTCGAGTCGACGTTGAGTGATCGGATCTCATTTGACATCGAGCGAGCGCTGGAACATATTCCGGGCCAGCGAGCGCAAACCATCGCTGACCAGCGGCACGTTGCGCGGAAATTCGCATTCACGGGCTGGCAAACCGCACAGCTGGCGACGCAAGCGTAAATCCTGCCGAGCGCTGAGCGCCCGACTGCCCGGACCGCAAACGTTGCCAACAAGACGCCTCCGTTCGGCGGCCACGCTGCGCAAACCCATTTGGACGCAGGCCAGTGGCTCCACCGGATCGCTACTCAGCAATTCGCTGTAGTCGTCCAACAGTGGCAATTTGCTATTGGCAAACGGCTTGTGTTCCGCCGGTTCCGTCTTCACCACACCCACATCCACATCGAATTGATGATAGTGCTGCTGCTGCTGTTGTTCCTGTTGTTGTTGCTGGTGTTGTTGATGGTGTTGTTGCTGCTGCTGCTTCTTTTGCTTCTCTTTTTGCTTCTCGAGCATGAGCTGCTTGCGCGAATCCTCGAGCACCTGTTGGGCATACTGTTCGCCGGCCATCTCAAAACTAATGCCCATGTCGAGGAGAACGCGATGTGGCTGCCAGCGCTGCTTGGCCGATGTAATGCGCTCGACACCCTGCAGTGCGGCATGATCCAATGCCTGCTGTCGCGTCTCAGCAATCAGGCCCTGCCAGTCCACGCCCAGCGCATCGCCAATGCCTGCAAAGCCACATTAGCGAATTAAGAATTTTTCAGGTTTGTTTCATTTTTTTGTTTTTTTTTTGCATACTCTGTACCGAAAATATATCAGAGTAAATTGGTGTTGTGAAATGTCCGTCTGTGTAAGCTATTGGGGTTCTATGTCCACTAGGAGGCTAGGAATTCGATAAAATCGTTCAAAATCGATAATCGCAAATCACAAATCGATAAAGCAACATATCTCCCACAATTTTAAAACTTCGGTCCCCAAATGTAGTTGGTAGTATGTCCTCCAAAGATCGGCAAATGGCACGCCTACATCCGCCACCCCCAGGCTCCCGTTAGGCTGGTAACTTCCTTCAAAGATTAGATTACTAGAAAGCCCCTTCAAAGATCGGCATTTCTTCTCTACAACCACCCACCCACCCGATTTATCAGCTGGTATTACTGGTATTATTGATATCAGAGTATTTCGCAGTCGGTTGTTGTTGCTGCTGCTGCTTACCCTTATTCCTGGCGTCCTCTTCCAGTTCACCATCGGAGATCTCCTCAAAGTCGAGCACCTCGTCGATCTCCTCGCTCTTAATGCTCGACTGTGTCTGTCCCTCTGCGTGGGCCGGTGACTCTGGATTCGGATCCGGCTGAGAGTCCACCTCGCTTTTGATGGGCTCTTCGCTGGGGGAGAGTGCATCGGTTGATAGCTCCTGTGCGCTAGCCAGCGTCTCCTCATCCATTTCCAGTTCGCATTTGGGCTTCACCTTGTCGGTTGTGTTCAGTATATCATCATCACTATCGCTGATCTCGCTCAGTTCGCCGTTTGTCTTTGGCTCCTGTTTCACTTGGCGCAGCGACGCATCCATCGATAGGATCTGTTCCGAGGATGCCGGCTCGACGGCACCGCTGCTCGTGCTGAGCTCTGGTGTGCCTACCGAGTCCTCGGATGCATCCTCCTGCTTAATGTTTGGCAGCTTGCTAACCTGTGCCAATATGCCCGGATTTGTGGTCGCATTTGCAGCGCTCTGTGCGGCCGCCTTTGCCGCCGCGACCGCAGTGGTTGCCGCTGCCACAGCACTGGCCTGGGCTGCCGCATTGGTCGGCTTGGCCTGGACATGCACCGGCGGCTGTACAGTGGAGACTGTCACAGTGGCTGCAACGGGCTGCATATGCGGATGCTTCTTGAGATAACTGCCACCACCGCCACCGTATGGCATACGCTTGTGGAGGAAGCCACGCGAACTGCCGCCATGATAGCCACCGGGCGGCTGCACCGGCAACGTCATCAACGGCGGCGGATGTGATCGGAAGCCGCGCTCGCCATGATCACCATGATTATGACCTGGCCCGCCGCCACGTCGAAAGCCACGTCCGCCGCAGCCGGCGCCGCCACCACGCTCTCCACGCGGATGCACATGATGATGATGATGTGGCGAGGCTTGGCTTGGTGCATGATGTGGCGAGGCACTCGGCGCATGATGTGGCGCCGCCTGCACCTCAATACCAGTAACATTGCTGCTCCGGCCAAAGTTCGGTTCGTCGCTGTCGCGCCAATCATTGCTGTTGTTGTTGCTATTGTTGCTGCTGCTGTTGTTGTTGTTGATGTTATTGTTGTTGGGCTGCTGCCAGGCACGCGGCTTCTCGCGCTGATCGTGCTCCAGCCAGGCGGGCTCGTTCTTAATCACAGGCACACCACCAGCGACGCACTCCTCTCGCTCATCGGCATCCCAGTCGGGCTCCGATGCTGAATGCTGTTGTTGTTGCTGCTGCTGTTGCTGCTGCTGCTGCTGTGCTGTTTGCTGGATTGGTGGCTTCGGCCGTTTGGGTCCGCCAATGAAACCGCTGGCACGTCCAGGTGTCGCATTGTTACTGGCCGTCCCAGAACCAACGCCAACGCCGCCAGCAGAGCCAGTATCCTCATCCCATTCGCGCTCCCACTCAGCACGATAATCACCGCGCGATGGCAATCGTTCGCGGTCTCTCTCCCGCTCTCGTTCTCGCTCCCGTTCCCGTTCACGTTCACGGATCATCCGCTCGCGGTCATCGTACAGCACATCCTCGGCATCCAGTTCACGATAGTCGCGCATCTCGCGCGCCTCCAGCCACGCCTCCCGCTCCCTAGAGTAACGCTGCTCCATATACGCACGTTTATACGCCCTGCAACACAACACAACACACAATTGATAATGATTCCAATTCAAATCCTATTCCACAGATACACACCTAGACAGTAAGAGGTGTGAGGAGTGAGCTTTGAAGCTCCAAGGACAAGGAAGAAATTTACTGACAATTTACTGCCGAGGTGTGTATATATGTGAATACAGGGTATACGCGAGTATCAGTTCCATATATATATTTACAGGGTACAATTGCCAACTACAATTGCCGAACAGAATCGTAAATGTTTTGCTTTATTGGGTTTTCGGGTTTACCTTTCGCGCTCCTCCTCCGAGTAGATGTCGCGCGGATCGCGCAGTCTGCCCGGATAATGATCGGGCGGCAGGGGGCTGAGATCGCGACGTCTTTGGCCGCCACCGCCGCCGCCGTAGCGACGCATCTCATCGAGGACGAGACCGTGACGCTCCGCCTCGATGAACTCCTGCTCCCGTTCGTAGGCATCGACCAGGTCGCGTTTGTCGCGCACATGTCGTCCGGGACGGTCCACAGCTTCCAGCGAACGCTCCCGACTGCCGTACGGCATAGTCATGGTCATGTCCAGATCGCGACCAACGCCAACAACGCTATATGGTTTTTTGCCGCCGCCCTCTTCCTCCTCCTGGCGACGCATCTTCTCGCGTGCTAAGCGCTCACGCTCCCGTTGTCGCTCTTGGCAACGGGCCAATGCCTCGGCACGCTCCTTATCCCTGGCTGCCTCCCGCTCGGCGCGCTCACGTTCGCGCTCACGTCGATCCCGTTCGCGTTCACGCAGCGACAGATCATCGTGCCGCTGCAGCTTGTGCTCGTGCTGTCGCTGCCGTTCGTGCTCCCGCTCCAAGCGCTCGCGCTCCCTCTCTCGCTCGATGCGCTCCCTTTCCCGCTCTCGCTCCCGCTCGCGGTCCAGCGACGGCGTACGTCCGCGCGCCCTCGTCTGTATGATGATCTTCTCACGCGACATCAGCGTATGGTGCATCCGAGCAGCGGGCATACACTGCGGACCCAAGCCCAAGCTGCTGACAGAGCCTGGACTCTTCTGGCGCTTGCCCACATCCTGATGGATGCGTATCTTGGTGGTGGTCGTCGTGCTGGCCAGGCCTGTCGGCGACCGGCTGTTGCCCAATCGATGATGATCTCGCTCCCGCTCGCGATGCACACTGCGCAGCTTCTCGCGCTCTCGTTCGCGCTGCTCTTTACTGGCGGCACGCATATGCTTGCGTTCCGCCAGCTTCTTCAGCTTGGCCTGCGTTGCCGGCGACAGGGCGCGATGTCCGTGGCCACTGAGTGCGGCGGCTGCCCGCTTCTTGAGCCTGGCCTCCTTCAGCTTGCGCTTGATGTGATTGCGCTTCGCCACGAGCTTCTTCTGCACATGATCTCTGTCCCGGTCACGATCGCGATCCCGATCACGTTTATCCCGTTTGCGACGCTCCTCGCCGGACGACGAGGGGCTGCCCGCTCGTCGCGAGCTCTTCTTCTTACGATGATGACGATGCTCCACAACTGCCACCCTCTGATGTGGGTGTGGATGCGGATGTGGATGCGGATGCCCGTGACCATGATGATCGCGTTCGCTGTCGGAGCTGCTGTACGAGCTGCTACCGCTTTCCGTCTCTGTGCTCGAGCTATCGCTGCTGGAATGCGTGTGCCGCGACTTTTTGTACCGACGCATTTGCTCCTTGGCCTTTTTTTCCATTTCCATTTAAATGCACATGTGCGTTACACACACACACACACAGTCGAACACACTCCTTTTCCCGCGCCTTATCTGACTTATGTGTCGTATGTGGCGTCGTTTATTTTACAATTTTCCAGCTACAATTTATCTGTCTATTTATTTTTCTAATTTAGATTTGCATTTTACACCATTTATCGATAAGTGTGCAGCATTCGCATCGATGTATTGGCAGTGTTGGCAGCGTTGGCCGCATTGGCAGCACTGGCACTCAGCCTGACAACAGACGGCGTGTAGACGAAACACAGATGGCGCTAATGCGGCAGGTGTAATTTAAATTTACACATATAATTTAAAAATACACATACATCTTAACCTATTGACAATCGAACAAGATGTACAAAACTTGAAACTTGGAACATATACTGATCTGTACGTGTGTCAAAATGTCAAAATTGGGGTGCTACATCCACTTGGAGGCTGCGATATCGATAAAATCGGTAATCGTACTTCGATAAAGCCACATATCTCCTACAATTTTGAAGCTACAGTTACAAAGTTGGTAGGTTGTTGGCAATGTTCTACAAAGATCAGAATCGAAAATTGCGTGGCCACGCCCACACCTGCCCCCATTATTGCCAAAATCGATGTCTGAAAGCGTATATCAATAAACCCGCATATCTCCCACAATACCGCAGAAAATGCACAAAATTCTACACCTACCGCCATTTAAAAGCCCAGCTTGGAAGGTAGATTACTAGGAACCTCCTTTGAAAGTCACAATTTATTGGCTGCACCCATCATGTTGTGTGGCACCCGTTATCAGCTCGTATCTCCTATTGATATCAGAATATTTCCAACTTTTTTGTTTTCGGTTAGGTTTGCGCTACTTGATTTTGCACTGCTTGGGGGCGCTCCATTAACGATTTGCAGTTATGTTGCTGTCTTCTTTTCTTTTGCTTCTCACTAATTGAGCATTTATTAAGCAGTTCAATTTAATTATGCGTAGAATAAGCAGCAAAATCATGAAAAAAAATTTAAAAAAAAAAAAAACATTGGCGATAGCGCTGCATAGAATAATATTAATATTATCTCTGACTTTTCGATTCTAGCCTAACAAATGCAATATGGCTATGCATACAAAATATAATAAAAAAATCAATGAATTTTTTCTTTTTTCAGTTTGAAATATATATATATATGTGTGTGTGTGTGTGTCTGTGTGTGTGTGTGTGTGTGTATGTGTATACACACCTGTGTGTATGTGTATACACACCTGTGTGTATGTGTACATATATATATTTGTTGTCGTATATTTGCATCATTCCATTACAATTACATTAAACTTAGATTTGCTGTTTTTTCTTTGCTTATATCATAATTTAATATGCCAAGTGTGTGTGTGTGTGTTGGATGGTGTAGCGTTTTATTTTTGCCAGCGCCAGTGTGCACACACGGACAGGACAAAAATGTCAAATTGATCTACTTTAAAAAAGCGTCACGTGTTCGCCAAAAATAGACAAAATTCATTATACGACTACACATATGCATATCAATTACTTTTCTCTTTTATTTGCCAATGCTATGCGTGCGTGTGTTGCGGTAAAAAATAATAATATCCGCGCACGCATTTGCATATCAAGAGCATGCATGCACTCTCCGTCTGAATCGCGCTTAGCCACAATTAAAATACACAATACAACTGCATGCATACATAAATTGTGTGTATGTGTGTGTTTACCGTTATCATCAAGGCTATCTGTGTGTATGCATGTCCGTTTCGAATGGTTTTGCATTGGCTTTTGCAGTTATATCGAATTTCGAACCTAACTCACTTATCCTCTATTTATAAGGTGTGTTTTTGTTTCTTTCCTTTTTCCCTTTTATAACTTAAATTGCATTGGATTTTGTTATGCCTGCTTCTACTGCTATCATCATTTATTTGTTGCATTGGTTTTTTTTTATTGCTTGTTCGGGTTTTTTTTTTTTTTTACATTTGTTAGTCTATCGAACAAAACATAATTTGAAACCTGTCTATGTGCGAAAGTCTTTGTTTGTTGTAAAAGCGCTTGTTTTGTATTTGAAACTTTTTTTTTATTTCTGTGAAACTTTATTACACATTGCATTATGTATATGTAATATAAACAAAAAGAAAATAAAGTAAAATAAAATTAGGCCTGTCGAAAATGACAAACCGGAGCAGTCACGCAGAGCTCACATCTATCCCTTTATAAAAAAAAGAAAAAACCTAGTCGAATGTTGTTCAATTTTTGTTATGCCAAAATTACAAGAAATTACAAAATTATAAAATGAGTTACAATCATCTCAATACGATTGCACGGATAAAAGATAACCTTTTAGAACACTCATTTTTCAGTTTGCATACATATGTGTAGGTCATAATGTATTGTGAACAAAATTACAACGTAAATGTATTTAATAATAATCATAATAGTATATATAAGCTTGCTTGGTTTTTTTTTCTTGTTTTTGTTGGTTTTTTTTTTTGTATCTTGCACTGCGCTTTGCTGCTCTAATCGAATAAATTATGCTATGCTAGAAGTCGGCTACAAGGATTAATTTTCACTTAAATTGTAGATATATAATATAAGGTATAAACTTTTTGCTAAACGAAGATCAACTATAAGTATACTTTACACAAAAAAAAACTATAATAAGAAATAAAAATAGATTTTCTCTCTCTCTCTCTCTCGTTACGACATAATTATACAACATACAAAAATAACGTATTCCGGCGGTTTGGCTATATATATACATATATATATATATATATATATATATATATATATATATATATATATATATATATATATATATATATATACATACACATACATACATATATATACTGATACATAACTTTCTATGTAATAGGGGTGTATATGTCTGTGTGTGTGTGTGTTTGTATATGCCTGTGTGTGTGTGTGTGTTTGTATATGCCTGTGTGTGTGTGTGTGTTTGTATATGTCTGTGTGTGTGTGTGTGTTTGTATATGTCTGTGTGTGTGTGTGTGTGTGTGCGTTTGTATACGTCTGTGTGTGTGTGTTTGTATATGTCTGTGTGTGTTTGTGTGTGTTTTGTATGCTTTAACTGCTTGCTTGCCACTAACTAAATTGCTGTCAAGTTAAACTTCAGCCTAGTTCAAAAAGAAATCCACAAGCACTTGTAAATTGTACTCTGTAAACTCTTCGGCAACAAAATATTGTTGTTGTTGATCCTCTTTGCAGTGGCGACGCTTTTTATACTTTGATACCGAAGGAGGTGTCATAGAATATTGGTTTTGTGCAATGTCCGGCATGCTGTCTGTCCGTCTGTATGAACGCCACTCTTTGCGGCACCCTTAGAGACAGGGTGTTGAAACTTGGAACATATACTAGTCTGTGCCCGCGCCAGACAAAATGTAAAAATTGGAGTGCGCATATCGTCTACAATTTGTAAGCTAGAGTCACCAAGATCGATATAGATTTGCATGGCCACACCTACTACGCCTCCCTAAACCGATAGACCTATTTGTGTGAATCGCAAAAATAACATATTTCGCACACAATTTGAAAGCTAGTCACCCAATTTGAAAGGTATATTGCTAGTAACACAACTTAAAAAATCGGGAAAAACAATTTTGGACCACGCCCACTCCCGACGTTACCAAACTTGGAAGAAACATTACTAGCTTACATCTATCGCAATTTGAAAGGCAAACTTGCATTGCACAGTATTTCTTGGCGACACCCACCCTGTTATTTGCTACCTGTTATCAGCTTTTATTACGTATGGTATCAAAGTATTTCGCAGTCGGTTACGCCCGACAGCATCGTTCTCTCGTGTGTTCTTCTTCTAATTGTAGCTGTTGTGTGTATTTTCTTTATATGTATGGGTAGTAAATTGTTTACTTTTGTATAAATATTTAAAAAAAACAATCGTTTGTTTGTTGTTTGTGTTGTGTTGGTTTGTTTGATTGTTTTTTTTTTAAAAACGATAGTTCTCATCGGCCATGTGTATGGCCCAAAGAAATTTGGTTCTTTGCGTTTTGTTAAAGATCTTCTCAATCGGCACGCCGTTCTTTTTACACCTGCAATGCATAATTGATTAATAAATAAATATATATATATATATATACATAGAGATTAAAAAATTGATATTACCAGGCAACCGATATGCGTGGATCGAGATAATTTAGTTTGGATGTGCTCAGCGCAATGGTCTTATTCTCGTCTCTATCAGTCTCTTGTAGTTCCAATTTCTTCAGTTGATCCTTCAAGCGCTCCAATTGTTTGGCCTTCTTATCGGCATTCACTTTTTCCTTGACCGAGCCGCGCTTGGCTGCTTTCTTCAAATCCTGTATTACGAATAATAACATCGATATAAATTGTATTAGCAAATAACACAATGCAAACAACGTAAACGGTTTCCTTTAACATAAGGTGGACGATGTAGCTTCTGTGATTTTTGTTAACAGTTGCTAGCGATGACATGGCAATTTATTAATTGCATTCAATTGCTACAATCTTTAATTGCAACTATGCAAATAAGATATAGAGTTGCATAAATTACTCATTTTATTGTGATCAAACCGAGAGCTCTTCTTAATCTTCAAAATGATGAAAAATCCCATTCCATTCGGCAAAACAACAAATGTTTTGTTTCTCATCTGGGAATGTTTTAAAATGCTATTAATTTCCAAATATTTAACTAGTCTTTACAGCCTAGTCTAGCCTGAGACAACTTCACTACTATTCCATTACTATTATAATGATAAATTTAAATAATTTAATAAAAATAATAAGATCAAGGGCTTCAATTTTGTTGGTTATAAATTTTATAGCAATTCCAACAAATGGGGAGTGATGAGTGATAGCCTGCCAGAAGTTACAACCAAATCAACCAACTTACATGATATTCGGCCTCGCAGTCATCAATGTTGTCGCGCTTGGCGCGTATCTTCTCCTTCAGATTATCCATTGACTTCTGGTGTCCCTTGGGCACCGATCGCTGATGGTTACAGAGTATGGCGACGGCCCGGTTGGCCCGATTATAGGCGAGCAGTTTTTCGGCAACGGTTGCACTCCCATCCGTGAGCAGATCCAATTGGCTTTGCAGTGTCTTCGATGCGTTATATGTGCGAAATACTTTAGCCGTGAGTCCTGCGAATACAGCACACAAAATAAATGAATATTCGATTAAATGTATTATGGATTGTTATGCATACCTTCCATCAACTCTTTGAGATGCTCGTTTAGCACTTGGGTGTTGAGACGATCGAAGAGATCGTCGCCCTCCTTCTTGTTCTCCATGAAGAGTTCGAGATTCTTGAAGACGCGCTTCTCGACCTCGACCTCGTTATAATAGCGTATAGAATCCTTGCCAGGAAAATCGAATACGACTACATTCTCCTTGCAGTTGAGCTCCTTGTGCAGCTGTACATGCTCGACGCGCAGCGAACAGCAGCCGACGGTATCCGCCTGATCCTCGTCCTTCTCATTTCCCGCTCTCAGCGCCAGCTTATCGATGAAGTAGAGAGCAACAGCCCGTTGCCGGACACGCATTTCCTTCGACTTCCATTCGTCGCGATATGTAGCGCGTATCTTGTCGATGACCTTGTCGAGCCGGCGGGCTGTCTCGTACTTGATATGATCCTTTTCGCCCTTGAGCTTTGACGATGGATTCAGCATTATGTACTTGACCTGTCCCTGCACATTCTCCGTCCAGGAGGCCAGCCAGGTGACGGTGTTGTCGTGACGCACCTCCTTCCAACGTCCGCCCATCGGCGCCTGTGGTACCTTGGACTGTTTGCCACAATTGATGGAGACATCGGCGGCGGCAATGCGACGTTTAATCATGCCCATTTTGGGATGCTCGCCACGACCACGAAATAGACCGGGTGGCTCCAAGCGGAAATTACCGATCTTCTCCTTATGTCCATCAATCATACAGAAACCGTATTCCTTGACTAACGCCTCGTTCTCATTCTTTTTGAGGAGTTTCTCCTCTTTGGAGGCCGCTTTCCGTTTCTCCGATTCGGCTTGGAAGAATTGAAACATTTCCTGGAAATTGCACTTGCGAAAATCTTTAATGATCTCCTTCTCCTTGACGGTCATTGTTTTGCGGAAATCCTTAAAGAAATTAGTATTGAATACATCCTTGGTGCAGTAATCATGATTCAGCATCTTGGCATAGAATGTTGCCGCCTCCTCCGTCTCTTCGCTCAGCTCCAACGGTTTTCCATCGTAAAAGAATCGCACATTTTGCGGCACACGTTCGTAGGGCGGCGCAAAGACGGGTCCCTTGTGCTCCAGTGTTGTCCATTTGACGCCATCGTCTCGCCTCTTCTCCTCCCACCTGGACAATGACAATGACAATGATGATGCGTCAAAAATACGTTTAATTTTTGTTGTCGATTTTCGTTTGCTGTTCTTATTTGGATTTTTACTAATACCAATGGCCGAAATTGCTGTTGCTACGTTTCGTTGCTGATGCTTGATAAATAGAACGTTTAGTTTACGTTTTGCAATCAGCAACGATAGCAACAGCGACATTTGTTTCTCTGCCTCTGCCTTGCTTTCTTTTATTATATTATTTCTATTATTTTGTTATTTGTCAGTCATGCATTACGCAAATATTCCAGCCTGCAAACATAACCTCAAATTCGATTGTTGTGTGCACAGCTGACGCACGCGTGCCCCGGCGAATGGCCAAAAATCAACAAAGAAGAACAAGAGAAAAAAAAAGCATTGCTCACTACTCATTTCGATGTCGTCGCTGCCAAATGTGACTTTCAAAAATATAGGTCAGTGACATTCAGACTTTATATACATATACAGTGGCAGAAGCAGACACGCGCACACTCACATATATATAAATACATGCAGATATGTAGAATTGCTTGTTTTGCTTATTATTAATAACATCGTCGTTTAGCATCATCATTTTCAATATGTTTAGATTTTCTAAAGTTTTAAAATATGCATTAAAATGTTTAAATTTTAAACTTAACTCAAATAATAAACTTTTTTTTGCGTAGCAAGCAACAAATTCTTATAAAGAACTTCGAGTATTTAGGTAGACATGTGCAAGACTTTTGAGTTTCGATATCGAATTATGTATAATTTCAAGTTCGAATTGTAATGCAATTTGAGTTTCGAGTTTATGAAAAATTTGGAGTTATAAATGAATTCGAGTTTTGTATTGGAGTTATGAGTTAATTCGAATTTCTAGTTCGAGTTGTAAAGAAATTCAAGTTTCAAATTATAAAGAATTTCGAGACAATATTATATATGTTATATTGTCGATGGCACTCGAGTTTCGCGAGACGTTCGAATTAATTTGTTCATTAGATATTATTATTATTATTATATTTAAATAGTAGTAAGTCATTTACCATCGCCACACTTCCTCCTCTTCGTCCTTTTTGATTTTGCGCGAATGTTTGGTGGGTGAAGCGTGCTCCGCTTTGATCTCATGCTCCTGCAATGGAATCGAACGAATGAAAGAAGAGTTGAAAGATTCGGCATTTATTTTGCTGTTCCTTTTTTTTTTTGGTTTACCTTTTTAACCTTTTTCTTTTTGGACTTGAAGTTGCTGCCGTAGTCATCATCGTGCTCCTCCTTGAGTCGCTTCTTCTTGTTTTTCTTCTCCTTCTCTTTGTCCTTATCCTTGTCCTTTGTCTCCTTCTTGATCTTTTTACGCGCCAGCAAGGGAATGTCATCATCATCGTCGTCATCTAAGCCATGCATCGATTCATCGGCCGGTTCCTGTTTCCGCTTACGCATTGCCAATGGCACATCTTCATCATCATCGTTATCGTTGTTGTTGCGACCATCATCGTCATCATCATCATCATCGTTCAAGGCGCTATCTTCCTCTGCATAGCCGGCCTCCTCCTCCCGCTTGGAAACAACAAACGAAGGCTCGTCGGATCGAAACTGGGACAAGGAGTAATCACACGAGCTCGCTTGCGATAAATCAAAGTTCTCCCTCGACTCCTCCTCCTTTTTGACATCCATGATGTGCTCCTCGTAGCCATTCTTATAGCCATTACATGCAGCCTGCTGTTGCTGCTGCAACTGAAGTTGTTGTTGCAACTGGAGTTGTTGCTGTTGCAGTTGCAGCTGTAATTGTTGCTGTTGCTGCTGCTGATGTTGTTGCAGTTGCAATTGTTGCTGCTGCTGTTGTTGCAGTTGCAATTGTTCCTGCTGCTGTTGTTGCAGCTGCAATTGTTGCTGCTGCTGTTGGTATTGGAGCTGCAATGGATCATCAACATGTTGTTGATGATGATGATGATGTTCATTTGGATGTGGCTGCTGTTGTGCAACTGGCTCTGGCTTAACGAAGACACCATCGTAGCTGGGATCTTTCGTTGCTGCTGCTGAGGAGGTTGAGGACGAGCCTCCATGTCGAGAACTCGAGCTGGAATGTTTGCTTTTCGATGATGAGGAGGAGCTTTTGTGGCGCGAGGAGCTCGATGATGATGAGGATTTGTGCTTGTCCCGACTGCTGCGATGATCCTTGCTCTCACGACGCTCCTTATCCTTGGAAGATGAGCGATTGCCGCTGCTGCTACTGCTCTTGTGATGATGGCTCGATGATGATGACGAAGACTTGTGCTTGTTGTCCTTATCGCGATGAGTGGACGAGGATGATGATGAACTTCGGTCCTTATCCCGATGCTTGCCACTTGAGGAGCTGCTGCTGCTCTTATGTTTATCCTTGTCCTTATCCCTGCAAAATTTAAAGATAAGAAAATGAAGAGAAAATCGAGGGGAGAGAGGCGAGAGAGAATATTTACCGACTACTGCTGCTACTTTTATGTTCACGGGTTGAGCTGGAACTGGAACTGGAGCTTTTGTGATCGCCCCCTCTGTCCTTATCACGATGCTTATCCTTGCTGGATGATTTATGTTTACTGCTGCTGCTGCTGTTGTTGCTGCTATGATGATGGTGATGGTGTCCATTTGTAATTACACCATTCCATTGCACTTCGCAAGTGCCGCCATTTTGCACGTGTAAATTCTGCAAGTAAAGCTAATTTGAGAATGGATCATAAAAAATACATACACACACACATACGCATGCAGACACATATGCTTGTATATATGCATGTAAATTTTACACATTTCTAATTGACATTTATGCATGAGTGCATGTGTATGTGTGAGTATGTGCATGTAGTTGTAACTGTAAAACAGTATGAAGCATTCTTTACTGACTACCTGTGTGATCGTATGTGCATGTGTATGTGTGTGACACATTTAAGTAGCAACTCTGCACCAGTCATTTGTTAATGATTTGTACAAAATAGCTACCTATTCGTATATATGTATGTGTGTGTGTTTCATATGTAATTGAAACATAGAGACACACACACCACACCACCACCACGTGGTGAAAAATCAACCCTAACATTATTTGAAATGTATTTTACATATATATACATGTATATATATATATATATATATATATAAATGGGCAAGAAGAAGATGCATATGATGACAACTATAGACAATAGGAGGGAGGCGATGGGGTAATGACCGAGGTTTACTCTCTGTTGTTGTTGTACATAATTTTCAACGTGTGAACGGTGTAAAAACAGCAGATCAAGGCTGTTATTATTTTTTTTTTTTGCTGCTGCGTACATAGGCATATATAAGTATGTAGGTAGATATGTATGTATGGGAGTAGAAATGTACGTACACACATGTGATTACTTTGGCAGGCTGCGCAGTGTGACCAATTCGTACGATCAATAAAAATATCGCACTTCCAAAAATACTACAACACAATACAGACGAAATATAATCGAAATCTAAACATCATTGCTACTACATACATGAAGGAAATCGTGAACGGTTTTCGACAGACAATAATTGCAGTGACAGAGAGAGATCTGTGTTGGATTGTGAGTGCCAATCGGAAAGATTAAAATATGAACCATTTTGAGCAATCAACAACAACCAGGCAAGCAAGCAAGCAACAGCAAATGTGCACGCAAAATACCACGCTAGTATTTAGAGCAGCGAATAATTGGTCACACTGTGCTAAATACACATTGTCGGCCTGCCGTCTCTTGTCTGCCTCTGCCGCTGCCGTGTCTCTGCTTATGCCTACTACTACTTGCATGCATTGTCGCCATTTTCGTAAATTACCAAAGGCCTTTTACTCTTTTATTGCAATGAGACTGCGACGCATGATTTGGGCGCAGGTCTATCAACACTTGCACTGACGACTGCTTTTGCTTTTGCTGCTACTTTTACTTGCTAGCGGAACTTATGCATTTCATTTCAAATTAACATGTTTGCACCGTGTTTCGTCAATGCACTTGCAAACAGACGGACACACAACAGAGATGAAAAATTACATAAAATATATTTGTGTCGCAAAATTACTTACATTTTCTGTAGCCACATCCCCACTCATTTTGCACAATTTCTCAGTAGGCAGTGCGGCGCTCTCGGCTTTTTTCACCAACTTCACTTTTTTCTTTCTTTTTCTTTTTTCTTTTTGCTTAAATACACTTTTCTATATATTGTCGATTAATATATACACATATATATGGATATATATATATATGTGTATGTACGTTAGTAGTAGACGTTAGACTCGATTGCTAGTGGTATTTGTGCTTGGGCATTTATTGCAAGATACACAAGAAATTAATTTTTTTTTTTCAAAAGTTCCTAATATATTAACACTTAGAAAATAGTCTTTCCCTTTACAACAGCGCGCAGCGGCCACGCGAACACGTTCGTATGGAATCTACTTCGAACTGTATGCGGCTCTAGAGATGTACACTCGATAGTTTACGCGAGAAGCGAGCGAACAACAATTTCATCGATAAGTGTCGCTGTATAAAGATGATATTTTAGTATTTTATTGTTGTAGTTCTTCGGTTTTTTTTTGCTTCTAAATTTTTATGTGACACTTTTTCACATATATACACACATGTATTCAGAAATTATACATATAGCACAATATATTACACAAAGCATTTTTAATTGTGTTTGGATTACTGTTTTTGTGTTCGTTCGAAGAAGTAAAGTGCTAAATGGCCAGTCGTAGTGCAGCGGCAGCTGTCGTGGCCACGACTGGCGTCATTCACACCACGCTTAGCACGGCAACAGGAAATGGAACAGGAACGGGAACGGTAACGACGCTGCAAACAATCAGCAATGTACTCACTGTCAGCGCCCTGCACTCGAACAACAGCGCGAACATTTCTAACAACAACAACAACATCAATGTCAACAGCAATAGCAGCAGCAGCAGCAACAACAACAACAGCAGCAGCAGCAGTAACATTGTAAACAACGATGGCAGCACTGGCACAGCGACAGATGGCGGCGATGCCGTTAAGCCAGTGTATCCACGTCTATTTAATAAGATTGTGCTGACGTTGGAGAACAGTTTGATACCGGAGGAGAAAATCGATGTGACCCCATCCAGTTTGGATGGGCTCGATCATGAGACGGAAAAGGATTTGCGCATTCTGGGCTGTGAGCTAATCCAAACTGCTGGCATTCTGCTACGTCTGCCACAAGTGGCAATGGCCACCGGCCAGGTACTCTTCCAGCGATTCTTCTACTCGAAGAGCTTTGTGCGTCACAATATGGAAACGGTGGCCATGAGCTGTGTTTGCCTTGCCTCCAAAATTGAGGAGGCACCGCGTCGCATCCGAGACGTCATCAATGTCTTCCATCATATCAAGCAAGTGCGCGCCCAAAAGTGAGTATTCCCTCTTGATATCCTCTTTTCATTTTATATACTCTGTTATCGAAGGTTATCAAAGAAGCAAGAGTATATTGCTAATTGAGGCTACCAAATCGATAAAAATGGATCATTTAAAATCGATTAAACTGCTTATCCTCCTACAATTTCAAATCTATAGTCACAAATTTTCGTTGGTTGGCAGTGTCCTTCAAATATCGGCATTGGCCGCGCCCACCCCAAAATGGGAATGACTATATCTTCGGCAGTTTTTGCATTAGAGCCTTTAAGTACCAATATCAAACTTGGAAAGTAGCTTGCTGGGCGGCAGATAAATTTTCAGAACACGGCCACAACTGCCGCCCCAGGAACATCGCCCGTAAAAATCTTAAATGGCTGTGTCTTCCTCAATTCTTAAGCTGCAGTCACAAAATAGAATATGTTTATAGTAATTCCCTTTAAAGATCGCTAAAAAAAAATTGGCTAGGCACGCATATTCCGGATTCCAAAACCGATATACCTGATGGTGTAAATCTCTCTGCAGCATTTTTATAAACAAACTTTGGGGGGCAACTATTATTATTATTATTGGGGGGAAACTGCACCGCGACCTATTTGTTCTATTGTGCCCCCTTCTGAGTCTATAGCTCTTCCATCAGCCCTAACTCCCTTACGAACGTAAGGATCTTTGTTGGGTTGAGGTCTTCTATGTCTTTGCAATTCAAAACATGCGCTCCTAAAATGCTTCTTCTTTTAGTTAAGGCGACACATTCTGCCAGGATGTGCATCGAGTATTCCTCCTCTCTTTTACAAAACCTGCTCAGATCGCTATATATACCCAATTTTGTTAGGTGACTTCTTAGTCTACAGTGTCCTGTCAATAGACCGGTAAATATCCTAAGGCTGTTCTTTCCCATAGTTATAATTTGTTTGAATCGTACAAGATTATAACCACCTAGGACATATAGCTTGTCGGAGTCCTACTGCCTCTGACCTGCTCTGTTGCCGTCTCTGCCTCTCCTCGTTTCTAAGTTCCAGTCGTATAGTGTGTCTCCCTATGCCACAATACGGTTCTGGTCCTGTTAGGGGCCTTTCTGCCCCATTCTTGCTTGCTTGTCAGCCGCCTCGTTTCCCGCTATGTCCCTGTGGCCCGGGACCCATCTTAGGGTGAGCCTGTTATGAGTCCCGAGTAGGTCTAGCTTTGAACGAACTTCATGGACTATCTTCGATGTTATCTTATTCCCCATTATAGCGTTCAATGCTGCTTGACCATCGGATAGGATGGATATATCCGTATTCCGATAGTTACGTTCTATGTTGAAGTCCGCACATCTCCCTATCGCACACACCTCAGCCTGAAATATGCTGGTGTGCGTTCCCAGGGATTCATGGTAGACTACCCGAGGACTCACCTCTCCAAGACCCGTGCCCTGATTCGTGAGTGATCCATCGGTGTACCATTTTATGGTGTGCGGTTTCATGGGATGGACTTCATCCAGAGTTGTCCATTCCTTTTACTACTCATGACGAACTGTGAAATTTCTGCTCGAAGGTTGCATCAGCAGGGGCAGTTCGTTTAGGGAGGAGTTGGGCATTTTTATAGCTTAGGACACGCTTCAGTGGTAAGTTCGCATCAGGCGCTCGTTTCGCCAGTGCTCCATGGAGTCTGACGCCTTCGCTTGTGCTGACTATGCTTTCGCAGAAGTTTCTGTAATTCTTCCGTTTGGCCTTTCTTATCTCCTTATTGTAGGAGGTTAGGCTTTCCGGTACTGCTCCCATTTTCCGTCTCTTTTGCTTTATTGAAGAGGCGACGTGGGGTCACGCGTCAGTTATCCTCAAATGCATTAGCTATGCATTTGTTGAGACCACCAATAGCCCTGTCCAGCTCTAGCGGCTTTCTGGGTATACCAGATAACCCGTTGGCTAGGAGAGCCCTAAGGTCGACTTATAGCCTTCCCAGTTGGTTTTCCTGGGGTTGCGACCTGGTGTGCTATTATCCGTATTTAATTTTAAATAAAATAGGATAGTCCTGTGATCGGACATGGATTCCTCTTGGGAAACATGCCAGTCCATAAGATGAGGCTTTAGGGACCGACTGATCAGGGTGATGTCCAGCACCTCTTCCTGATCCTAGTGACAAATGTCGGTGCAGATCCGACATTACCTAGTTCTAGATTATGTTTACAAATAAAATCAGTTAGGCACTCACCCCTTAGATTGATGTCACTGCTGCCCCATATAATATGGTGCGCATTGTCATCGCATCCGATGAGCACCGGCATCGTCTCTTTCCTGCAATACTCCACCAGCTTCTCAACCTCTGGTGATGGGCAGGGTGCATCCCCTGCGAAGTATGCAGACACGATGACCATAGAGACTGCGCTGCCCTTGGTGTACACCAGTATGGAACGCAGTCTCTAGTCAGGAATTCTGAAAGGATAGTAAAGTTAATACTTTTCCTTACCATGATACAAGCTCTGGGTGCTGGATCTCTCCGATCCCAGATTACCTTTGAGTCGGCTGTGAACAGGTCCTTGATGCCATTGTTCACCTACGGCTCCTGTACCAGGGCCAGCCCAAGGTGTTTGTTGGTAAACATCCTTGCTAAGACCGCCGAGGCTGCCATAGCTCGGTGGATGTTTACCTGCGCTAGCCCTGTGTTGATACCCTTTGACATCTACTTCTGGGGAGGCTCCAGCTGACACGGTGAATGGGGCCTGGAGCTGTCCCCATCACCGCTGCTCGCCATAGCGCCGTCAGCTGCATCCTGCAACTCCTCCGCCTGCTCCTGCGAGGACATGGAGATGTGATCGTCCCCCAGCATCTCCTGGCAGAGCGTCACATCTGCCAGTTCTTCTTCGTCAGCGAGGTCCTCCGACGAGTCGGTGGGCTGCGCAGTCGGCAGGAGTGTCCGATGTGGTGATGTTGCCCACTGAGACATCCTCCTTGCCCGTTGGAGCAGGTTGGTGCTTTTCTCCAGTCTTCTTCTTCTTCAGTCCACTTACGGGGATGGTCCCGTAACGGAAGAAGACCTGGTGCCCCTTCTCCACAATTATGTTCCTGGATAGTTCATCTATCCCGATCACCAGAAGGACTCCTCCACCCTCGTTTCTCCTGGAGATCACCTTCCAGGTGTCGATCTCGATCCTGTTCTGGTTCCTCAGCAGAACCAACAGGGATTCGGTAGAGGTACCACTTGACCCTTGAACCGCAGAGATTTCTCCGGTTCAGGTCATCCAGCCCACAGGGTTGACCCCTTGCTGGCAGGAACTCTCCCTTACTCTTTGGGCGCTGAGCGCCTTGTCTCGCGGTGTTCGGTGCTGGGTGCGGTGATCGGGGTGTACCAGCCATTGGTCTCCAATGCCTCACAGCCGCAGTTCCTTGTGCCTGCGGCACTGTATTTTGTACTTTCTTCATGGAGTCCCACGAGCTGCGGAGAATTATATGTCCGCCCGGGCAGAGATCCGCGATACCCGTGTAAGGCTGAATTAGAACAGGCGGTCGCCATTTGCCTGAGCTCACCGTTAAAGACTGGGCTAGTTTTTGATCCCCCAGCCAGGGTCTGACTCTCGCGCACGGTTCGAATGTCCCACAAGTTCTTAGACCAGGTGGGGGCAACTAACTAGGAACCTTCTTCAAAGATTGGTATCTCCAGGCTACACCCACCAATATATTACCCATTGCAATTATCTATTGGTATCAGAAGATTTTCGCATAAGAAGTTCTCAATTGGTTTATTTTGGTTGCTGTTGACAGAGAAATCGTGTCGGTGGTGCTGGATCAATACTATACGAACCTGAAGATGCAGGTGATTAAGGCGGAGCGTCGCGTACTAAATGAACTGGGCTTCTGTGTGCACGTGAAGCATCCGCACAAGCTGATCGTGATGTATCTGCAGGTGTTGCAGTACGAGAAGCACGAGAAACTGATGCAGATGGCCTGGAACTTTATGAATGATTCGCTGCGTACGGACGTCTTTATGCGTTATACGCCGGAGGCGATTGCCTGCGCCTGCATCTATTTGAGTGCACGCAAATTGAACATATCGCTGCCACATAGTCCGCCCTGGTTCGGCGTATTCCGAGTGCCGATGGCAAACATCACCGACATCTGTTACCGCATCATGGAGCTGTATACGCGTGCCAAACCGATGGTCGACAAACTGGAGGCATCTGTCGAGGAGCTGAAGAAGCGCTATATCGATGCGAGGAACAAGACCAAGGAGGCGAATACACCGCCCGCCGTCATCACTGTCGATCGGAATAATGGCTCGCACAATGCCTGGGGCGGTTTCATACAGCGTGCCATTCCACTGCCCGCGGAAAAATCGCCCAAGAAGGATTCACGCTCTCGCACCCGTTCTCGTTCCCGTTCACGAACGCTGTCGCGAACGCCGCGTTCGCATTCGCGCAGCCGATCGGCGAGTCGGGAGCGCAGCAAAAATCGCATCGCGAACGAGACAGGGATAGGGATCGGGATCGTGACAGGGATCGGGAGCGTGAACGTGAACGTGATCGTGAAAGGGACAGAAGTCGCTCCTCGCGTTCCCGTTCACGTTCGGCGCCTAAGCACAAAAAGAAATCACGACACTATTCGCGCTCCCCGACACGCTCCAGTTCGCCGCACAGCAAGCACCGAAAGAGGTAAAATTCAATGCCACTTTCATGATCCTTCTTTCTCACTGTAATCACATAATCAATCCAATATCAATCTATCAATCTGTTAAAATGAGGAGCTGATTTAATCTGTCCATTCGTCTGTTTGTTGTACTGTCCGTCCGATCTCAGAGATTTTGGGAACTAAAGTTTCAAATTGCAAGTTTAGCTTCACCTGTTAATTTCATTTATATCAAGCGAATATGGATATTTTTATTTTAAGGTTTTTTAGTTTGATCACGCTGCAATTTGGGTTTGATATTTTGTCGACTTCATTAAGATTGGTTGAAAGAAAAAGCAAAAAAAGCTAGACCTTGAAATTATATTCATCACTTTGACATTTTTTGTTTTGTTAATTTGTTAGTTTATGCTGGATTTGTTAAATCCAAGCGCATAGTTTTACAGCGTATACAAGCACACTTTTATTATTCCTAATGACGCGACGCATGCGGCAGCCAAAAACGGAGTGGGTACAGAACTATTGAGAATTAATATTTGTGTACATGCGAACGAACGGACAATGCAAAACTTAGGATAAGCTAAACGAGGGTTGCCAGATTGTTACATTGCAAACATTTGAATCACATTTGCAACCGTTTATAGCATAAATAGTTATATGCAACTAAAATTCAATGTTCTTTTTGATTTCATTGCGCAGGAAATCGTCGAGAGAACGCTCCGATTACTATATAAAAAAGGATCGTTCCAGCAATACGACAGGTAGCAACAACATTAGCGATAACGACAAATACCGCAACTCCGGCTCCAATTCCGGCAAGTCTCGCTACTCCTCAAACCGTAACAGTGGAGGAGGCGGTGGCGGAGGAGGTGGTGGTGGAGGAGGTGGTGGTGGAGGAGGAGGTGGAGTAGGAGGTGGCCGTGGTGGACACAAGCATCGCGATAACATCAACGAACGTTCCAGGGATCGGAAACGATAATCAACACTTTATATATATATATTTTTTTTCAATAATTGATATATTTATTTCGATTTCGACATTGTATCGAATTTTTGTTGAATCGAATAAATGTACAAGTCCATAAATGGCGCATATTAATTTTCATTTTAGAATACAATAAAAATAATATAAGATAAATAACCGGTTTGATAATTTTACTTTTGTTTGTCCGACAATTTGTATATTTACGTTTACAATTTGGCAATATTTTGGTAGGATAGAAATTTGTAATGTCTGAAATCGATAAATAAACAACAAATTATAAAAATGCACGCTGAACTTTAAGCCAAGCAAGCCGTACATTTTAGCCTTCGGTCTCATCTTCGTCATCCAAGCGAAAAGTTTCGTAATCGTGGCTGCACTGCTTACTGATGGCATCCGTGTAGTTGTCGCAACTGGCTGCATTGTACGCAATCAGTCGAAATATTTCATTAAGAAAACCACAGATTTCTCATAGTTGGATAGATCATTGCATTTGCAGCCGGGCTTTTGTCGGCCACCATTGAAATAGTAGAAATCGTCGCGGATTGGCTTTTCCCAATCTGACCCAATCTGCTGCTATTGGTGTGAAAGGAAGTGACATGTTCCGCATCTTCGTGGTACAGGCGATTTTTGGTGTCGTTATAGGGGAAAGCGGGACCGTTGCAATGGAAAAGTAAAAGTTTCGTATTTATTCCGGAAAATTCATTTTTTTAAACTAGTTTTCCTGACAAACATTTAAGCAATTTTTGTTGTAAATAATTCCCGCCGGATAATAGAAAAATATATAATAAAACTTAATAAAAATATATATCAAAACTATTAAATTTAAGCAGCTTAATTTTATTTTTGGTAATAAATTGACTAGCTATACCAAATGTTAATCTTTACTTATCTTCAGCTTGTGTTTAAATAAAATATTCATAATTTTTCAACTATATTTTAAGCATTTTAAACATTACTCAAAACATAGGTGTGCATAGGTTCTATTATTGTGACCACAGCTGTATATAAATTTAGGTGTTTACGCATGCGCCAATTGCCTCTGGCAGCAGCATTGAAACGCGTCTCTGACAGGGCATGTGGCAGGCGTTAACACGTATTTCTGGCAGCCTTTTTGATTGATTTTTTTTTTTTAATTGGATGTCGATATGTTGATTCCCGCAGTACTCTAATGTATGTGATCTCCGTGTTTTTTCAACAATTTAAGTTGATTAAGAATATAATCAGAGATTTATTGTGTTGGTGTTTTCCATATAAATCGATGCCTGACGTTGTTTGGCTAAATAATCACTTAAAAATTGTTGCGAAATTTATTTGAATATTTGCCAATTTTGAATTTGATATCAACTCGAGTGCAGGTTTATTTATAAGTTATTGTGAATCGCACCAAATAAGCAGGAGTTGGATCGCATTTTTGACCATAAAAGGTCTGTGTTTGACGTATTTAATAAACGATCTACATATTGGTACTTAGGCAATAATTTATATCAGGATCAAGATCAGGAGCAGGAGCAAGAGCATTAGCTCTCATATCCTTGGCGCATCATTTTGAAGATGAGCTTCTCCTGATCTGAGCTCTGCGTAAGGAATATATCGACATAGCAGCTCATTCAGCACGTTACATATCTACACTGTCATAGTGTAGGAGAGCAGCGAGATTTGCGGATGGTGCAGCGATATATCCCGAAACTCGGGCGTAAAGCTCAGTATAAAGAAGCTAAAGATTGTCGCAATCATCCATTCCGAGATGGTGCTAATCACATGATAATACCAGCCACCGTCCGACGGATACCTGCAAAATAGAGAAAATCAATTGATGTATGTACAATGTCAAAGAAAACATGATTTTTTTTTACCACTTTCGTGGATTTTGCCCATTGAAAAGAATGTGGGACATGACGCCCGTCACGGCCAGCATTATGAACAATATTGTGCAGCAAACGGCCATCGTCAGACGAATGTGCGCGATGATTCTGGTGCCAGCCATCGGGTATACCATGTACGTGATGAGAGCCTGCATCCAAAAGTATAGGGTGCCACAGCCAAAGCAACAGAACGCACCAATGAAGTGCACAATACGCACATTCGTCTCCTGGAAGTTGCCCACAAAGCTGATTCCCAAGCAGGAAAACATGCCGAACCAGAGCGCCAGCCGATTGTGGCGTAGCACAGCCGCGTCTAGGTCCGGATGATGTTCGTACAATTGCAAAACATGCCGATATCGCACATAAATTGTGATTCCCACTATTAAAAGAGAGAAAAAGAGAGATAAATAGAACAATGACAAGTGTCTATGGTGTGGGACCAAGAGATACCCTGGAGCAGACATGAATGAAATGCTGCTCCAATCCTAACATTTTTTTTTTGTTTGTTATACATAAATATTCCAACTGAATACTTATATAAAAATATACAAAAGGCATATCAGTATTAGTTGGCATCAGCCAATATAACCCGCTCGCAATGAGTACAGGGTAATATGACAGTGCCGTGCTGTGGATAATTATCAATCTGTTTATGACTCACGCTCCAATATTTGAGCTTTGATCGGATCCTGGATGAAATGAGGCTTGCAACTTACAGAGAACGCTGCCAATGTTAATTAGCTGACCGAAAATGCAGCTTTCCGGCGAATAGGCGGCCGCATCGCTTATGTACGGCACTGTGGGCACCACATGTCCCTCCAGCACGGCCACAATATAGCTGTAAATACGCCGCAAAATATGAAAAAGTTACAAAAATAAAAAAGCACAAAACAATAACAACAGCGTTTTCTTTTCTTTGTTTTCTTTTTATGGACTTACGTGCCCAGGAATGTCACCTGAAAGATGAAAAAGGCTGCAACCGGCAATAAGTAAATATTCGACATAATGTCAACAGCCGAAAAAGAAAAAATAAACAGAAACTATCAAATGCCAATCGTAAGTCAGGTATTGGCAACACAAAGATAAATTGTAGTGTTTGAGTTCTCTCCGCAGTGCTGCCAACTTGTTTTTTAAAGTGTCAAATCGATAAAAATAAAACGATTGCTGGCCATCTCTGATTGCATTTCACAAGTCACATTTGAATTAGAAATTTTGATCTCAAAGCAAAACATTAATTTAATATGGAATTGTTGACAAACAGGTATGTAAGAAAAAGTAACATAAATATAAATTTACTCGATTAATAACGTGTGTGTGTGTGTGGATTGTAGACAAACTGGCCATGAATAACAGTGTTGTCGAAATCGACGGCTCCTTCTTGGAGGGTGGTGGTCAAGCACTGCGCAATGCACTCAGTCTGAGCGCAATTTTGAAGCGTCCGGTACGTGTGGTTAAGATACGTTCCAATCGGCCACAGCCGGGTCTCTCGCATCAGCATCTGCACGGCGTTAATCTGTTGCGCGATATTACCAATGCCAATGTGACTGGGAATCAATTGCGTTCCACAGAACTGCAGTTTATGCCTACCACCATTTCTGGTGGTTCATTTAAAGTGGAAACTGGGACGGCTGCCAGCATTACGCTGATCTATCAGATGATTATGCCAGCCCTCCTATATGCCGATAAACCCTCACGCACCACGGCCAATGGGGGGACAAATGTGTCATTTTCACCGCAAGTGGAATATATGCAACAAGTGCTGCAACCGAATCTGAAACGTTTCGGGATTTGTTTCGATCTCAAGGTGCTCAAGCATGGCTTCTATCCGCGTGGCGATGGTCGCTGTGAGCTGACAGTGGAACCGTTGCGATCGTTGAAAGCGGCCGAGCTCATTGATTTTGGTCGCTTCAGTGGATTTGAGGGCATCGCATATTATTCCGGCAGACTGCCTAAAAGTGTTGGCGACGATATGCAGCATGCGGCCAAACGGGAAATACATCGTCTCTGGACGAATTACGATTGCACCATCGACGTGATCAAGTATGACCCGGCTAAACAGCGTGACAATGGCGGTGGCATTCATATAACGGCCCGAACCACAACCGGCTGTGTTCTTGGCGCCGGCACTGTCGGCCAGAAGATCATAAAGGGACATTTGATTGGACTGAATGCAGCCTGTGAACTGTCCGGTTACATCAAGAACGAACTGTGCGTTGACGACCACATGCAGGATCAGCTCATCATCTATATGGCATTGGGCAGCGGCATTTCACGCATCCGCACCGGACCACTCACCAAGCACACACGTACCGCCATCTATGTGGCCGAACTGATGACTGGCGTCAAATTTAACATTGATTACGACACATCCGGACGGATTCTGCTCAGCTGCGAGGGCATCGGACATCGCAATGCTTACATCTAACCTCTAATCAGACAATCAGTCCAAGTCTAAGGTATATCCAACATCTAAGTCATTGCCCAATCATAAATTCAATATGTACGTTTACGAAGTGTATATATTTGTCACGGAAATATGCGCTTTCATATATCTGTATATTGCACCGCCCTAGATGCGGCGGAATATAGCCAAGAAATGATCTCCCTTATTGCGCACCACCTTGGCGCCTTCCTCGCTGCTCTGGTACAACTTCGGTGTAATCGGATCCGCTTTCTGCAAATAAAAAACACAAAGCAATTAGATTTGATTACAGACTTCTTCATATTATAAGTATACAATATGAAAATTCAATAAAGATTGCATAGGTATTTGGTTATTTATTTTCAATTTTCGAATATTAGTGTTCTTTACGGAAAACAACGCAAACCCGTAATACAATTTCTAGTTTGGCTACATTTCCCCTAAGAGTTTAGAGCTAGAGACTACAAATTTGGAATAGACAGTTGCGGTTATAATAATAGTATGGCGACTTTTCAAAGCATTTCATAAAATTATGACTCATTTTATTGGGATCAAATCGAGACCTGCTCAAAATCCTCAGTAGGAAAGAAAACTGCAATTTGGCAAAAACAATAAATGTCTGGGAATGTTTGAAAATACTATTATTTTGCAAACACTAAAAGTAGTCGTAAAATATAACCAGCCATTATACCTAGTTTTTAGAAATATTATTTAGCCGCACGGAAAACTGAGAAAACTTCACGTTATAGTGATGAATTTAAATAATAATTTAATACAAATAATAAATTAAAGGACTTTAAGTTTGTTTATTAATAAGTGTTAACCTATGCTACGTTTTAAAGTTTACGTATCTTCACTATTGATTGCTTGTATTTAAATAAAATGTTCATAGTTTTTTTTATTTTTTTTAACTATATTTGATGTATTTTTAACATCTTCCAAAATATATGTATTATTTTGATTATTGATCACCTGAACAAATTTCATAAAGATCTGATAAGAAATATGCATATTATACTAGGCACAGTCATTAGGACAATTCCATGCAAAAATCTTAGAGGCAAATTTGTATGGCGAAATTGAGAGCTTATTCGACTGCAACGTTATCACTTGTTAGATTCGAAATGAGAGTGCCCCTCGCCGTGTTGCATGCTAGAGTTAGTATACTCACAGTTGCTTCGTCGCTGAGTCGTTCGTACAAAGGATGCTGCGTCATGTGAGAGACAATCCACTTATGGAGATCCTCCACATCCGTCATTGTATATACGAGACCCTACGGCAAGAGAGAGGAACAGATTGGGTATTTGAAATACGATTGGCTCTAGTGACTTACCCCCGTGCGCAGCACATAGGCATATTCGGAGAGCAGGGCCTGGTTGATGATGCGCCACTTGTGCTTGGCTCGCTTGAAATGCGGATCGGGATAAAGAAAGAACATTTTCTCCAGCTGACTCTTACGGAAATAGTTGGGCAAATATTTCATTGCATTGGTGCGAATGCAGGCGATATTCTGATAGGCTGCTGTCTCTGAATTCTTCAATCTTAAAGCCGCAATGCGATCGACAACATAGTCGGACACCTTGACGCGTATTTCCATGCCGATGGACAGCTTTTTGGGATACATTTCACCGAGGGTGACCAGAAAGCCGCCGTAGCCGCAGCCAATGTCTGCGAATTCGACTTGCTGCTCGTCGTTGACAATGCTCGGATACAGTGAGCGCCAGTCCACATCTTCTGGCCGGGCGGGACTGTGTAAAGAAATCCATTATATGCTTGTATTATTGATAAAATAGCTGCTCACTAATCGAAACTGTGATCCGCAATGGGATTGGAGTGGGCCCGTTGGCGATAGAATCGTTTCTGAGGCAGTCCCGTTACCGCTGACGTTGTGGACAGCGCTTCGTGCTCCTTTTTGTTGGTCACCATTTAATTAATGAGCTCCGGGCTTGGAATTATTGCATTTAATAAACTATCAACAATTGGTTTGTCGGGCGAGTGTGCTCGGCACATGCATTGTTATCGATGCTCACGAGAAGTATCGATAGCTACAAGCATAAGGAGAGTTTCAGATCGAAGAATCTAAGAGGCGAAAGAATTGCCTAAAAAAAAATCCCAAAATACTAAATGGTATTTCTAAATTAAGAGTATACTCTCACACTTTTGGTTTGTTTACTAAATTTGAATAGTTGAACTTATCAATCAGAAATGCCAAACTCCCAGTTTCTTATGGGTTAGGCCCCATATTGGTTTCCTCGCTTCAATAAACGCTTGTTTTTCTTCACGATTAAAGTGACTTCATTTTTTTTCGTTTATCACAAAATATAATTATATATATAAAAAATTATGTCAAATTTACTATTTTGGCGCCGTCGTATAGCTGTTCACAAAATTCATACAGGTTAACAGTAATTGACCGTAAAAATTTCTCTGTGAAAAATTTGGCGACCTTTTCATTATCGATAGCTTTTTTTTCGATCTGTAAACAGAACTGTCTATGGAGTCTTTCAGCATCGATATTTTCGATCTGTAAACAGGCGTATAATGAGCAAGTTGGCAGGTCCATTATTACCGCTGCTTATCGCTGTGACCATATCGATTGTTTTGCAACCCCGAATTGCCATCTCTGACGCATTGTGTATGCATTACGCATTTGCGAAATTTACCAGAGATACGTACTTCCTTTTTAAAGTGAATTAAAGACACTTTCTGTGGGCTGTGCCTGTGCTGAAACGATTAACAATCGTGGCCGGGCAAGCGAGCCACACCAGAGCTCCCATGGCCATGTACGCCACCAACAATGGCAGCACAAATAAGGCGCCAAATAGGTATGTCGCGAGCACAAATTTTGTGCAGTGTGTACAATTTGTGTATGCATGTATGTGTGCGTGTGTGTGTATATATGTTTATGTGTATGCATAATGTTTGTGTGTTGTGTTCTATTTGCAGCAATGCAACAACGATGTTTGACAACACAATAACCGTAACGCCAATCAAAATGGAGCTCACCGATGCTCTGGCCAAGCCGACGGGAGCTGGAGCAACGCCGTCGCTGCGTCGGCCAAATGCCGTTATTGTCACCACACAGCAGCTGGCAATGCCCAATGCAATGCATTCGCTGACAAACAGCAGCAACAATAGCAACAACAGTGGCAGCAGCACTGGCAGCGGGAGTGGCAGCAGCAACTCCAGTGCCATCTATACGGGCATCAGTGTGACGTCCATGTCAACAGTGGCGACGGCGGCATCGGCGCCCAAGGAGAAGGCAACCAAAGCGACCAGAGTTCAAGTGGCACGCAAACCGCCGCCGACCATTGACAACTTTTGGCCAAACATATTGGGCGAGGTGAACGGGATTGGTCAGGTGGATGCCAAACATCAGGTATTACCTCTGGCGCGCATCAAGAAGATCATGAAACTGGACGAGAATGCCAAAATGATAGCTGGCGAGGCGCCGCTGCTGTTTGCGAAAGCCTGCGAATATTTCATCCAGGAGCTGACGATGCGCGCCTGGGTCCACACCGAGGAGAGCCGTCGTCGCACGTTGCAGCGTTCGGATATTGCTCAGGCGATTGCCAACTATGATCAATTTGACTTCCTTATCGATATTGTGCCGCGCGAGGAAATCAAACCGTCGACATCATCAACGCAGAAAACCAAAGAGCCATCCAGCTCAGGTGTGACAACAACATCCTCGTCGAATGCTGCTGCTCCTGCTAATGCTGGTGCTGCTGTTGGCAACGCTGTTGCTGTACCGACAGCAACTGCTGTTGTTAGCAATACCAACCTGAACAACATCAACAACATTAGCAACAACATGTCCAGCGTCAATTTTACAACGAACAATCTATTAGCTGGCGCCAATGTACCTGCTGCTGCTGCTGCTGCCGCCGCTGCTGCAACTGGCCTCAAGCTGGATGCGGCAACGGCCGAGGTGCTCGGCTTTGGCACTGTCACACCGGATCTGTTTGCGGCAGCCCAAGTCGCTAGTAGCAATCACCAGCAGCTGCAGCAGCTCACCGCCCAACAGCAGCATCATCAGCCGCAGCAATTGCAGATCATACAGCAGGGAGCCGGTGGCCAGCAATTGCAATATTTTATTGCCCTGCCTAACCAACAGCCCACTCAGCTAGTGCAGCAAATCCATCAACATCAGCAGCAACAACATCAGCACCAGCAACAGCTCGGTTTAAATATTGTTGCACAGCAGCCGACACAGCAGCTAATCCTCACCGCTGGACCCAATGGCCAGTTGACAGCGACGCCGGCGCCGACAACAGCCCAACAGCAGCAAACGGCGCTGCTTCAGAATCTGGCACAGCAACATCAGCAACAACAACAACAACAACAGCAGCAGCAACAACAACAGCAGCAGCAGCAAATCCAGCTGATCCAGCAGGTTGTCACACCTAACGGCGAGCTGACCAATGTGCCCGTAAGTAATTGTTCTTGGACTGGGACAGACAGCTGAATGGTAATCTTTACTCGAACAATTCAATGCGATCTGTTAGACTGTTAGAGAAATGCCAGAAAGTGAAAGCCAAGACCCAATTGTTTATTGGACTAGATGATAATCCAGACTCGCCCAACACGCTGCGATCGACCGTTAGAGCTGTATTTTATCAGGCTTTCATGAAACAAGGATCTCATGCTAAGCAGAAAGTGGGATTTTCTTCGCCTACCTTGGCGAGAGACTCGGGGACATTAACTTGAACTGCCCTTTTCAAACTTTGAAGTCTCTGCTAGGCTCTTATAGTCTCTGAGATCGGCGTGGCTATAGCTTAATACGAAATTGAATTGTTTTGTTTGTGTTGCTCCATTTTTTTGTTGTTTATTATTTTATATCGGCTTAGAGTATAATAATAATAATTATAACAATTTTGTACTAATTCAAAAATGAAATATTTGATTGCAGATTGCGATAAATGCGAATCAGTTGCATTTGCTGCGTCTGCAGATGCAACAGCAGCAACAACAGCAGCAGCAGCAAGTTGCTGCAGTGCAAGCGGCGGCAGCAGCAGCGGCAGCAGCTGCGCAACAGCAGCAGCAACAGCAGCAAGTGATTATCCCAACGCAATTGTTAACCGCACAGCAGATATTGCAATTGGGCGGCACGCCAACAAATGCAACAACTGTGACACAGCAGCAGATGCAACTGCACCAACAACAACATCAGCAGCAGCAACAGCAGCATCAACAGCAGCAGCAGCAACATCATCATCATCAGCATATACACATAACCACCAACCCAAATCCAAATGGCAGCAATGCCAACAACACAATCAGCAGCAGCAGCAGCAACAACAGTAACAACAACGGAAACAACAGCAACACATCGTCCATATTCATAAACACGGCGTCGAACGCCCAAGTTGCGACGCAGGCTCAACAGCAACAATCGCAGGGTATTGCAACATTAGGCAACGATCGCAGCTTCCGGTAAAATCCACAATCTTAAAAACCACAATAAGCTAGAGGCGAAACTGCAAACGATATGAAAATACACATACACACACACACACACATACACATACACACACACACACACACATCTAAGCATAAGCATACATCTAGTAATTGTAAGTTGAAAAGTGTTTAGTCGTAGTATTTAATTTAAGTCCAACAACAACAACAACAACAATTTGGCCATTTAGCAATCATATCGATAATAGCATCGGGAGGCAATTTGGTTTATTGTTTTTATTTTTTTTTGGCACTTTAGCTGCCATTCAGCTCGTACTAATTGTATATTATTGCAGATTTAATTTAGTTAACCCATTTAGTCGTCTAAGTATATTGTATAATATAAATAATAGCAGCAACACATAAGCCACATTTAATGGCCAAATACATTTGTACTCGAATTAGTGCAGCGAAACAGAGAATGCTCAAAAGCAGCATCGAATTGTATCTGTAATCTGTATGCTTGTACAGTGATCGCTCGATATTGAATAGTGCAAACAAAGTCATTTTTTACCTTTATCGTTTCGTCTTGTGTAATTGTTGTTGACTGCATTCAATTGTCCCATAAATGTTGTACACAATTTGTTGTATATTGTTCAAAATTTACATTTTTCTATTTAAGTAAAACCAACCCAATTTGAGCCCTTAGTATTTCGATACCCGTGCAGATAGTATTCGAATTTTGGAGTGAAGTATAAGTATTCTTGATCGGCATCTCGAGCTGAGTCCGTCTGTTCATCTATCCATTTAACTATATATGAACTAAGTCAGTTTGAAAGCTATCTTGATGAAACTTGGCACGTATCCGTCCTTACGCTGCAGGCAGTACATGCGTCGGAGTCGGCCGGGTCGGATTACCATATATCATGTAGCTGCTATAGAAGCAATTGTTCGGGAGATGACTTGCTTGCCACCAGGCTATCTGAATTGAAGTCTCTCTCTTTGCGTAATAAAACTTCAGCATCATCCACATCAGACCACTATATGTCAGCTCATATAGCATTCAACGGAACAGTCGGTTCGAGTTTCTTTCATTTTTAGTGCAATTCGGTTTTCGGATTCGAGAGATTCGAGATTCGAAAACATGTTCTAGTTACTGAGCGGTCGCTGTAAATAGGTATTTTGGTAATTGTATGGTTTCCTTGCTTATTGTACATATCATATCAAAAGTTCAAGAAATGTTTTTTAAACCATCCTCGATTAGCATTCCCTGATATTTGTATACTGAGCTGCAGGTTTCACATCCAACTTTTAACAATTAACATAAACAATAGAAAATTACCACCCACAAAGAAAAATAAAAATAAAATATAAGATCCATATACATATGTGTACTATATGCCTCTGTATTTTTAATTATTTAATTGTGTTTGTGACGTTCAAAATTGGTATTTAATGAAGTAAAACTTGCAGGAATACAATTAAATTAGATTGCAATTTACGCTGCAGCTGCGAAGAACAAAGTTCTGCAAAATGTTTTCCAACTTCACTAGCACACCTCTTTCTCTCTCTCTTTCTCACTCTCTCTCTCTCTCTCTCTCTCATCTCTCTCTCAGGGGTATTTATATAGCATAAGCTTTGCTGCTCGTACCGAAGATCATGTGTATTTAGTTAACTTAAGCAATCCCAAAAATGTAAAAAGAAACAACAACAAAAAAAAATAACAAGTAAAATTCATGTTGCTCATTTCTTGCTGGCCAATATCTTATTTATGTCCTGCAGCTCCCTGGTACTCCATGGCTCCAAGGGATCGGGTGGCGATCCCGCTTTCCTCGCATGTGCTGAACGTCCCCGCGTTGTCTGCTGTCGCTTCATCTCCAGCTCCGCATCGCTCTCCTCCGGGGAAACTCTGCCAAGTGGAATGTGGAAAGCGAATATAATCAATTTGTCAAGTTGAGCTAACACCAAAAAATTGAGGGATTCTATGAACTTCGCTGACTCTCTGTCAGCACTCAGCTCACTTGTTTTTGCGTCGAATCCTGGCACTTTTCGCGCGACGAGCTGCCTCATCCTGTGTGGGCTGGCATTTGCGCAAATGGAACTGTTGCATTGTGGCATGCACCTGCTCGGCAGTTGGCAAATCATCGCTGTCCTGTCCACCACATCCGTTGCCATCCTCGGTCTCCACTTCGGCCTCCTGCTCAATGGTCAGCACCTCCTCCGCAACCGCCTCCTCATCGAAATTAAAGCCCTGAAATAGAGAATAATGATCATCAGGGATGATGATGTATTCGCTGTTTTTAAGCCATTTGAAGCTTACTTACCAAGTCCAAATCGGGCAATTGTTGGCCCCAGACGGATGATATGACCTGGTTGCCATCGAAGTTGTTCGTCCGCTTGATGTCCGCCTTGGAGAGAGCGTTGTGTGTGCGTTTCGCCAGCGATAGTTTGCCCAAAATGGGGCCACCACTGTCGCTCTCCTCCGTCTCCACTTCGGCCAGCATGTTCATGAACTCCTCCAGCTTCTTGGGATCGACCACATCCTTGGGATCCTGGAAAAGTGTGGTCATGGCCATTGGCAAAGCAGGCGATGAGGGAGCAGCTGCAGCTGGCGTTTTCGGGGCTGCAACCGGAATAGGAGTTGCTTCGGGCAGCTTCTTGGTTAGCTGCGGCTGTGTCTTCAACGTCTGCTCGACCAGATCGAATGCCTTATTCGCCAGCTGCTGCAGTCCGGCAAAGTAGTGCGGATCATGCGTCTCCGGCCGCTGATCCGACATCAGTATTAGCTCACGAAACGGATCTGGCACAATAGCAGCAACTGTTACGCCTGCTGCTGCGCCTACTCCTGCTCCTGTTCCGACTGCTGTTCCGGCTGGTGTTCCTGTTGTCGTCGTACGCAATGGGACGCCATTGCTTGACGCCGGATTGCTGGCAAAGGTGAGCATATCCATGGCATTGGTAAAATCGGATTCGGTGTGCAGATTATACGGATCCTTCAGCTTCTGCTTGGCCACCTTAACCGGACTCGAGATGGAAGCGCGTCCCCACATCAAGCGCCGCATCTCCTCCCCAGTCATGCCACGTTTCTTTAGAGCCGTCAACGTAACGCGTCCAACTCGCTAAAGGAAAATATAATCAAATACATATATAATAAATATAATCCTATAAATTTATATTTATATTTGTATACATTCTTCTGGTCGTGCAGAATGAGGATTTACCTTCCAGTTGGAGACGGCGCCTTTGCGCTGCTTGGCCCTCGTTTTGCTCTTGCTCTTGATGACCATCACGCCACGGACCTCGAAGCCGGTATCGTCGGCGGGTCCCAGGGGTATAGAGTATGCCTCCAGATAGCCCTTGGCGTCCGCTTGTGGAACGGCACGCTCCAATGTGACAACAATTTTGGCCCATTGTTTCATCCACTCCTTCTCCGACTGCTCGATAACGGTCACATACGTGTTGCCCATCATGGCAATCAACATGTTCAGCAAGAGGATCGGCACAAATATCATGAATATGACAAACACCGTTTTCGATAGGTTCGGATAGGTTGTCTGATTCAGATCGGGATACTGTAAGCAATAGATGATTATGACTTATGCTTTTTTTTTAAATTATATCTTCACTCATCAAATTTGAGGAGATTTTTTTCTTAGTGTACTCACATTATAATCGCCCAGTGTGGTTTGGAAGAGGGCCATCCAGGTGCTGGTATAGGTATTGAACATGGTCGACTGCACTTGCGGATGTCCCTTGTAGAGGAAGTAGAAGGCCTGCGAGAAGCCGCACAGGACAATTGCGTAGATGATGCCAAAGGTGAACATATCACCCGTAATCATCGAATATATCATTGTCACAAATGGCCCCGTCAAACGTATCGCTCTGCGTAGGAATGGTAAATTGGCATCATCAACTGGGCGAGACACTTCTGTATTTTGAGGCTTACCCGGCAAAAAACATGAGCAGAAACCAACTGCCGGGCACAGCAAATATTAATATGGCCTCCTCGGTGTCCGTATCGCCAACCAATCGAAATGGTATACAGGCCAGGATGAGCAGGTTGGAAAACAAAAAGATTGCCTTCGCTGGAGCATGCGACTGAGCGCCAAATCAAAGTCAAACAAACAAGTTATCAAGCTTAAATGCAGTATGCATATAGAATCAAATCATAGTCAAGAAACATTGGTTTTTTATTTAAATCGGATGAGTTTGGACGTAGTTATGGCTATAGGAAGTTTTGAAACCCTTGGAAAACCACATTCAGAAGGATTAATTTTAACATAAGAATCGAACTTTAAATGCCGTATTGATCCAGAGGTCAAATAATGAACAAGAATCAGTTTTGACCAAGTTATGGCAATGGAAAACCCCTTTAACCCCCTCTATAAGCACTTTTTGTGAATGAAATTGTAGCATGCATTTTTAGCCAGAGTCACGTGTCCAACTTTATATGCAGGATTGATCAAAAGGCTCTGCTTTTTGAACATTGGATGAGTTTTGACAAAGTTATAGCAATGTACCTATATGCATATAGTTTAGTGATTGTAGTTGCGAAAGACAATAGATGAGTGGGCATACTTACTAGCTGCTTGAGAAAGGCGGATAGGCCTTGATTCTTGATCTCGTCACCCTGTTGGAAGACGACATAGCTCAGCACACCAGCGATGGTCGCCAGTTCGGCACAATACCGCGCCACAGTCTGAGCATTGTAATCATCTCCATTCGCATCCGCATCCGCATCGCCATCACCATTGGCATCCAGTTCTCGGAGCGCAGCTGTCGCTGGTCCCTCGCCACTATCCTCGCCATTGTCCTCGCCATCGTGGACGGGACGAAGATAAACGGATACGGATAGGCAAAGCAAATGCGTAGACAAGATGAGCAGACGCTTCAGAAACTGATTCTGGGCAAATGTTTTCCATTTCTCCTCGAGCAGACGCTGTATAATGCCACCATCCAACATGTCCAAGTGCTCCGGCTTTGTTCCATTCAAGATGATGAACAGCGCCGAATTCCAGTCTACAATAACACCAAGAGAGTGAAATAGCCGGTGCCACAGAACAAGATGGGTTGGGGAGCCAATAAATACCCATCTCTGAAGGACATTCCTAGTAATCTAGGAGCAAGGTCCACAAATGTTGTTCTGCTTTGAAAAGGATGTTACTTGAAATATACATTTCCAACTCAAAATCTGGGAAAGATATGTTGCTATTTGCAAAGACAACCAGCCACGATTGGTGACTGTAGCTTTGAAATTGTAGGCGATAAGCAGTTTTGTGGACTCACTACTATGATTAGGCAAAAGACGTAGCAGCCAAAATATTAAAACTTGGTCTGACGCACGGGCAGAGACCAGCATATGTTCCAAGCTTCAAGGCAAGAGCAATTTGCTGGGATAATTCGGATATTTGGTATACTCACTGGTGCGTCCGTCTGGGAGTAGCGTGTCCAGGGCATTCAATGGATAGCCGGAGCAGGTGATGTTGCTGTAGCGCCAGAATTCGCGAGCGGACAGCTCCAACATTTCGCGAAAGACTTCGGCACGGCCCAGCTTACAGGCAAGGGTGAGCGGTGTCAGACCCGTCTGGTTGACAATGCCGTTTTTGGCCGGCGTCTTTGGATGGCGCAGCGCATAGCCGAACATGTCCAGTTTGTCGCAGACGACAACCATATGGAGTATCATGTTGCCAAACGAATCCTGTGCATCCGGATCGGCACCACAATCGACGAGCAAATTATAGACGCTCTCATTCGCACAGCAGGCCGCCCAGGCCAATGGATACTCGCCCATGTAGGCCAATCCCTCGTAATCGGTGCTCTTCGCCGGATTCATGCGTTGCTGATCGCGCGGCAAAAAGAAACTGCCGATCGCCCGCTGATTGATATCCGCACCAGCTTCGATTAGATCGGCGACAAGCTCATTATTGCTATACGCAATGGACAGATGCAGTGCACTGGCGCCCAAATACTCTTCACCCTCCATGACGTCTAGCGCGAGATTGGGAAAAACGCGCAGCAGGACGCGGGCCAATTTCGTATGGATTTTCGAGTCACAAATGATGAGCACGTGGAGCAGACTCTCGCCGAGTGCGCCGCGATATTGCATCTGCCAGCAGGCCTTGTGATCCTCCCATTTGCCCAACGGATCGTGTATCGATAGCGATGCCTCAATCGGTATGGTCACCTCCGTATGATCACGATATTTCCAGCGCAGAAACTCCGCCCGGTTGATTATCTGACCCTTGCCATCGTTGTACATGAAGACGCCAAACTGTTCCCGGATCAATTGCTCCACGGCAATCAGGCCACCCGTATTGATCGCATCGATCAGATCACCACCTGTAAAAACCACACAAAACATATTTTGAAAAAATTCAAAGCTAATAGTCAAGCCTATAAAGCTAAAGCTGCAGATATTCGTTAACCTCATTTTTAAAATCTTATTCAAAATTCATTAGATGCAAATTCGAACTCAGATTTCAGAGGAAACATAGGATCTGAGAATGCATACAGCTAAAAAGTAATTCAAAACAATATCATATATAAATATGAGTTGGATAAGTATATATATATATATCTAAAAATCACCATAAATGTGTACAACTGACCGATTGTTCCAATGGTATCCTATATTATAGTTTGATCTAAATCATTTTATGTCCAAGTGTGAGCAACATTTTAATATGCCGAACTAAAAAGTTTATTCCGGATGGCATTTGTTGTTCATACAAGAAGTGCCGACTCTGCTGATCATGAATATATGCATATATTTTATGGGATCGAAGACGACTTTAATGCATTACAAACCACACGACAAAATTATAATATCCTCTCAAACATTTTTGCTTACATTTCGAGTCTTTGGAATTGTTTTTCTTAATCATAAACAATATTTATAATTAATAAACGAAAGTCTCCTTCATTTTGGGAAAGTCTTTCTAATTTTTGGGAAACCTGTATATTTTGTAGGGCGTTTATTCTAGTAGTTTATTCATATTCCATAGTTTATACTTAGTTAAGGATTGGTGATGTAGAGGGAATGGGAATATGATGGGTGGACTGATTTGTGTTTTAGTGGCTTACCTCTTTTATAGTCGGCCAGTTTATAGAGCAAGCATTTGCATGCGGTCGCCGAGGATTGGGAGATGACAGCGTCCAGTATGGCGCCTGGCTTCATCTCGGGCGCCTTCTTGCGCAGACATTTCTTCAGCAGGAATTTCATTGTGGAACACCATAACCACAACCACAACCTAAACCCAAACGATGCACTGCACCCAACTCACTGGGTTGGTTTCAGCTCGAGCATAGACATATTGCACAAGTTTGTTTGTTCGATTTCGAAGCCAAGGCAACTCTGTCACAGCGTTGTCTAGGCAAACAGCCCCGTTCAGAAAGCACACCCTTCCACGTTCACCACCCATTTTGCATAACACTTGAACCACTTTACAATTACAATCATCAAAAAATCGCTCTACACTTTGTTTTCTTTCTAAAAACTAGAAACAATTTCCATTTTTATAGGGCGATTTTCATCATCAACATAAATTTGATTTTGTATTGCATTTTTTTTTTTGTATGTTTGTTTTTATTATTATTTAATTAAGTATATAAATATATTTGTTTTATTTTCATATTTTATTTGTTACTTAGAGCTAGAGTATTGATATCGGGATATACTGTAAAATAAATTGTATAATGTGTATGCCATCTTTTTTTTGTTTTTCTTTTCTCTTTCTTGTTTAGTTTTCTTTTCTTTTCTTTTTTTTTTTGCTTTATCGGTTTCTATCATTTCGCTTGCTTTCATCAGCTCGTTTTGCATTGCTAAACGTACGTTCTAAATCATTCGCACTTTCTTGATATATATATATATATATATATACCTGTTTTTGTAAATGTGTTATGTATGTTGTATGTTCTATATCATATACATATATATATATATATATATATATATACATATATATGTATGTATATACATATATATGTATGTGTATATGGCTAATCAGTATCCAGCATCAGCACTATGCACTATGTAAGTATACAAAATATATATGTATGTATATAAATATATCGAGAGCGATTAATATATATATAATAATAGTTATTATAGTTATTGTTTGCTTGTTGGTTGTTAGTGTATTGACGAGTGTAAACAAGAATGTAAATAATAATACACATTGCAGACCCACTGTACACCGCACCATGCACAGTGGTCTCAAATGGCTAAACATCAAGTCGAATGTTGCTTGGAATAATCGAATTTCTTTCAATACATTTGGGTTTTCATTTTGTTTAAGATCATGCTATATGCTATATATGTAGATGTATATATATATATATATATATAATATAGTAGTATACATATTGGGTATGATGTTCTTTTTGATTTTGTATAGGTATGCATATATAATAAGTATTAGAGTTGAACAGTTTAATATCGATAGAAAAGTTGCGAATATTGGAAATAGCTGTTTTGTTGCTGTGTGTGTATGTGTGTGTCATGTGTGTGTCTTGTGTGTGTGTCATGTGTGTGTGTCATGTGTGTGTGTGTGATTAGCGCACTCATAAATGCATCGGTTATTGATTTGAATATTATTGTGGTTGTTGTGACTTATTTCTATATCAATATATATAGCTTTAGGCTAGGCTCTATTGGTCAATTAAAATTGTCAATCAGTCAAAATTTGTTGTCATTTTTGTTGTTGTTGTTCCGTATACAAAATATATATAGTACTATATAGTATTGTTGTATACAAAATTTACTACTATATAGCGGTATATATATATATATATATATATGTATGTTTGTATATATAGTAATATGCCATGCCAGACTATTGCAAGTACACAAATACAATATGTGTGTGTTCCACATAAATGACGGTTTTATGTTGTTTTCATCGGTATCGGTCTATATATATATATATAGTCTTATGGAGCATTTTGAATTTAATTTTTGCTGCCACAGTAAAAAAAATGTGTTTGTAAATGGCAACGATGCGATTTAAGTCTTTTCGTTCAACATTTTGGAATTGTTTTCAGTTTTTTCTTTTGATGTTGTCTTTTCTCATTTAGTAAGTTGTTTTTGTTTTTGATTTGATTCTGCTTTGTTTTTAGTTTTTACTTTTTTGTTTTATTTACTTGGTTTCGTTTTTGTTGTTGTTGTTGTTCTTGATTTAACAAAAATACTCGCTTGATTGGCTTACGCATAAACGTCTCAGTTTTCAGTACAGTCTATGTTTTTTTGTTGTTTTTTTTTGTTTTTGTTACTTTCGAAAATTAGGGGAGCGGGGGATGCCCCCTTTTTTGTATGTATGTATCATGAATCATGAAACGATTTTTGGATCGCTTAAAGGAAGCAACGAAGTTTGTTTTGTACCTAAAGACAAAGACTAGAAGAGTTTTTGTTAAAACCCATCAAAAAAAAAATGTTTGTGAATGTGAAAAAAAATGTGCTTGACAAAATATAAAAGAATAAAACAAATGAATTCTTGTTTTGTTCTCAATATATGATATAAAAAATACATAATGTAAGAAGTTGTTTGTGTGTGTTTTTTTGTTGTTGTTTGTCTGTGTGTTTTTGGGCCCGGCTCAGGAGGTTGTGATCCCATCGAGAGAGATTTACTAACCAAAAGTATATATAAAATTTAGAGAGCTTTGCTTTGCTACAAACTGCATGAGCATAAATGACAACTATACTGAGAGGTAAAATACTCGTAACATAGAAGAAAAAACAACAATTAGACAATTGTACATTAAACATTCTTCTTCTCATTTCTTACTTCTGTTACTGATCTGATCATCATTATGATCATAATATATATGGCCACAAACTCGCTCTCGCTCTATCTCTCGAAATGAAATGAAATGTTGAAAATGTTAAAATACGCTTAACTAATTTTGGACTAACTACTTAAAACAAACACAAAATACAAGCACACAATACATATATATGTATAATAAAAATACATAAAAAACAAACGAACGAACGAATGAACGAACTTATAAAAAATAAACACAAACAATATATGTTTAGATTCATTTAAATCATAAGCCAGTTGTACGCTGCAGATAGCGCAGCGTGCACAGCAAATAAAGTACACCCAATCCATGGGTTGCGATAAGAAATATGTTCACGCCATCTGTCGAGCGGCCTGGACTTGAGCGGCCTGCACTTAGCAGAGAGCAGCTCAGTCAGCGTCGTAAATAAGATCATTTTAAGACATGGTATCTGTGCACGTATAGATAACCATCGATTGTTTAGATCAACCCGCAGATAGCATAACTAGTCCTAAGCAAACATTATTTTCGAAAAATTCTGTATATAAACGATGCATTTTTCTTCAATAAAGTCAGTGTCTTTTGGAGTGTCTTTAGAGTCTTAGCACATACAAGTCTACTCATTCATTTCTACCATCGCATTCACTGTGCGCAACGAAGGACCTCCCTCTCCGTAAGTCCAACTAGTTACAAGTGCTAGTTGCGACGCCTTTTAGTAGTCAGTTTATGTGCTGACTGCTTCCCCTTAAATATACACAAACATACAAAATTGTACATTAAACATTCTTCTTCTCATTTCTTACTTCTGTTACTGATCTGATCATCATTATGATCATAATATATATGGCCACAAACTCGCTCTCGCTCTATCTCTCGAAATGAAATGAAATGTTGAAAATGTTAAAATATGCTTAACTAATTTTGGACTAACTACTTAAAACAAACACAGAATTTGTGTACAATAAACAAAATACAAGCACACGATACATATATATGTATAATAAAAATACTTAAAAAAAAACAAACGAACGAATGAACGAACTTATAAAAAATAAACACATTCATGTATATACGCCTTAACAATTGTAATTTGGCAAATTATTGAGCAACTGCAGTGGGGTGAGTGGCTTGGGGCGAGGGGGGGTTGAGGGGGCGTAACTGCGGTTTACATTGGCACAACCAGTTAGCAAGCAGTGCATCCAATATATGTTTCTCTCTCACACTATATCTGCCCTTCTCTCTCTCTCTCTCTCTCTGTCTGCCTCTCTCTAGCACCGAGCAGTTTATGACGCGTTTGCTATTTACATGGCTGGAGCCTAAAAAGCGTTTACAGCCAGCCTGCTCACGCGCTGAGGTGGGTTCGTGTGTGGAGGGGGAATTGTTGAAGAGCAAAAGCCCACAAATTGCCTAGCCATAAGCCCTGCGCCGGGTCTGTTTGTCTGTATGAATGTGTGTTATGTATGTATGTATGTATGTATGTATGTGTGTGTGTGTGTGTGTCTGTATCGGTTTGTGTACATATATTAGTATATATATATATGTATATATACGAGTTGAAACTTATCTATGAGTTTGTGTATATTTAAGAATATATAGAGCTTATGTGTAGGAGGCATCGCTGCATCATTGGCACTACTCCTGCCACTCGTTCTCATCGACACCCTCCATGTCATCCTGTTCCAACTTGGTTGTGTACTCCATGCGCGCGCTAACCGATTTCTGAATCTACAATAAAAGCAACAAACAAAATACTCAATTTTTTGATAGAGAGAAGAGATGACGCCAGTACAAACCTCCTGTTGCTTGCTGATCTCATATTCAGATTTGCTGGCGAATTGCGAGTGTTCCGGTTTCTTGACTGGCGCTGGCACTTGTTGTATGGAGGACACTAAAGAGAGTTGTTTTCGAGAGGGTGTAACTAAAGAGGTAACTAAACAGGAGTATCAGATTCAGATGATGAATTGTACTAACGCGTATCCATGCCCTCGGGCTTGAGGCTGACTTTGGCAGCGGCCTTGTCGTTGCAGCCAAACCAATCATCGGCAGACAGCGTGGCGCTCCATGTGATGCGTGTGGGTGGAAACAAGTCATCCTGGAACAGTTCACTCTGCAAGAAGAAGAGAAACAAATGAGTAGGCTGCTGTAGTCAAGTGAGCTCGACTACGATTTACTCTGACCAGATCTGAACCCAGTTGTTGAATATATTGCGGAACTGCAAGTGCTCTTATTCCAGAGAATTTTGGTAATCTCTTCTTTATTTGATCAGACTTTCGTATCTTTTTTGTTTTTAATTTTAAATTTTAATTGACTTATCCACTTTTTTAATGTGTCTAATTTAATTTGCAACTCTGCACATTAACCAATTAAATATATAGTTTTTACGTGGGGTAAATACCTTAATGCGTGGCACAGTGAAACTGAGCGGCTCAATGGTTGTGTTCGTCAGCCTGTATGCCTTGGAGAACTCAACGCTGGCCACATCGCAGTGGTTCTTGGTTAGGAAACTCAGTCCCTGATGCAGCGTTGAGCAGCGATGATGCGACAGCGGGCAAATGTACGGTTCCTCATCGGTGATCTCATAGCAATAGATTGTCGAGTCGCCCTTGCCGGTGACAAACAGCGTGGAGCTATCCTCATCATAGTATGGAATCAAGATTGATGGCGACACATCCAAACTGGCCGTATTTAGTGGCGCCGTCAATTTTTGTGCATTATACACGCTAATCTGACGCTCCGAGACCCTGCAACAACAAATCCAATATTTGCATTTTTATTATTGTGTGATTTTGTTGTTGTGTTTATTCTAGTTTTCCCCGAGTCATATATAGAGAAGTATATATATTGGAAATATGCTAGTACTGACTTGTCAAATCCGGTGCAGACAATGTAATGACCCTCGAGGGCCCAAGTGATGCGTGCCCCACGGGTGCCAACTGGTCCGTTTCCTCCAGAATGGGTGTATCGGCGTTGCGTGGATTATAGATGCGAATTTTGCCATCTTTGCAAACGGTGGCACCCAGTTTGCCGCAGGGGCTCCAAGCGAAATCGAATATCTGATCCGTGTGGCCGTGGAGTGTGCATTTTTCGGTCATGGTGCGTAAATCCCACAGTTTGATTGTCATATCATAGCTAGCTGTGAGCAGCACATCGGCGGCCAATGGATGAAAACGTATAAAATAGATCTTGTCCAGATGAGCGGTCAGTTCACCCAGCGGCGCATTCGTTGGCTCATTGAGGCCACCCTCATCGATGCGCCACAGCTTGACAATGCCATCGTCACAGGCAACGGCCAGACGCTGGGCATCGAACGGATCCCATTGGAAGTCCATGATATTGCTGCCATTCACCAGCGATGGAATCACACCATCCGCCAATCGACCCGGTCGACTTAACTCAAAGATGGCTATCTTTCCGCCGGGCCCAGACAATGGCACTGCGACACGCTCATGATTGGCATGGAAGCCATTGCATTCGCCCGGTATCTGGCGGCTCAAATTGCGCAAATTCTCAATGTGTGTCGATTTGTGGCCGGGCGTGCCCTTCAAATGCCGAAACTTGGACACCTTGCCAAATACGGTCGAGGTGCGTTTCGTGGATGCCGCACTAAATGCCGCCTCCGTGGCGGATTTCTTGAGACCAGCACCACCAAGACCAACACCAGCTGCCGCGGTTGTTCCATTGCCACGCTGCTGTCGATGCTCCTCCATCAGTTTGCCTTCAGGCACCGAAATGCGTTTACTGTCAATACCACCGGTGGCTGCTGTTGCCGCCGCCTGTGGCATAACGTTGCTGCTGTTACTGCTCATCAGCTGCTGGCTGGGCTTAAGCGGCTCCACCTTGGAGCTCTCGCGACGCCTAAACGAAAGCAAATTATTTGATTAAGATCACGTTAAATGCCTACAAATGCCTACAATTGATCAATTTAACTGCAAATCAAATTGTAATTTAATCAGAAAAAAAATTTACTCGCAACTAAAATATTGTTTTCATGAACTCGTTTGTTTAAGGTTAGCTTATAAGGCGACAGGTGACAGGCGACTGCTTGCTTCTATAAACTTACTCGTTAGTTATTGTTAGTTGAGATCGTTGATTGTTAATCGTTGCATTTTAAACTAAAGACGAGTGGGCTCACTCGCTAGTTCATTGCTTTTAAAACGTAACGAGTGCGCACTCGTTACTTAAACTTTGTATTTTTTGTACTGCGTGCCAAATACTAACCAAGTTGTGCGCTTCGAATAAAACTCGTTGCATTCGAAAAGTAACGAGTGCTTACCCGTTAGCTCTATTCTAATCTGCTGGTGCTGGCTTACTAGTTTGATATGTTTGAGAATTTGTTACTCACAGTGGCACCGGCGATTGAGCCTTTTCGTCCACCTGGCTTTTGGATCGACTCTCGTAGACGCGACGTCGCTCGGCAATGCTGCTGCGCACCGCGGAGAAGCGTCGCAAATCGGCATCGGTGCGATCCTCGCCCTCCGTTGAGTTCTCCGATGACTCCGAGTTCTGTTCGAATATCTAAATTGAAATATTGCGAGAAAAGAGAGAGAAATTTATGTGTGAGCCATTTCGATTTAATATTACAAATTGAGAGCATCCTTTTGCAGACCTTATCGGATGATTCATCATCGTCAGCCGAAGACTATAGATGGATGTTGTTGTAGATGTTTGTGGCACAGTTGTTTCGGGGTAGATTAAGTAGACAAGTAGTGTTTGTGTGGATGTGTGTGTGTGAAAGCACATAAGTACACAGGAGCAGGAGTAGTAGTTTTGGGTGTTAGTTTAGCAGGATACATATGGAATTTGTTTTGGTATTACAAGAGAGAAGAAACGGAATTTTGACACAAGAGTTAAAGATTAGTTTAAACATTAAAGTGTTGGCATTCAAAACAAAGAATCTTAATTCAACGTATTTATTTATTTATTTATTTACCTTGCGGCGCTCCGATGTGGTCAACGACTTTTGTACACCATTACCGTTGCCATTTCCAGTCACATTTGTATCGCTCTTCATGGTTTTCTGCCAGAGACAGAGACAGAGAGAAAGAGAGAGAGAGAGACGGACAAGGTTATTAAATACACTCGTTATTTTTTTTTTTAATTCGCTACTTGTTATATTTACTCTTGATTTCAATTTCGACAATGAGATCGGGCTTGGCTTGAGTGGTCGACAGATCACTACCATTATCCTGTCCCACATTCGATATATTCTCATGCGATCCAGGCGCAACGGGGACAGCAAACACCTTGTCAAAGGACACGTCGCCAGTGTTGCTGGAAAAGGGTTTCGGGCCCAGGCGTGGCTGTGAAGCACCAAAAATATTATGAAGACATAGACCCATATATATTTTATCAATAAAAAGAAAATGAGAAACTATTTATCAAAAAATAAATATCATCGTTGAAAATAAAATAGAATCGCACTCAAACAATAATTTACTTTTCACTTTGCTAGCAGCGATTACATAAATAAAATCCAACTACAACTCAAAATAAACAAGAGCTCGCCTAGCAAATCTAATCTGATTCCAAGTCTCAGTTATTGAAATCAAGAAACTGAAAATGCGTCAAATAAAACTTCGTTTTCCTCTGTGACTACTTTACATAACTGAAACTTGAATTGCATAAAATTTATTAGCTACACAAAATTATAAAAAAATAAACGAAAAAAAGATGGATGGAGGCTTCACTGTGGCACCTTGTAGGCAGCTGCTGCTGTTGTGCGTGGACGCGGACGTGGCGTGTTACACTCGCCAGCCGAATCGCAGCTTGTTGCCTCCGGCAGCGAATTATTGCGCGAAGTGCGCGGCATGGGCTTGGGCGGCGAGTGACTGCCACTGGCCGAATTGGTGTCCAGCGCCGCCGAGGAGGAGGCTTCCTCACTGCTACCGGTCGAGTGCTCGGTGGGCGATTCCTTCTCATCCACCTGGCAAGGCGGCTCCTTCTCCGAGTCTGTCTTGTATTTCGCCTCGAATTTGCGTATTAGCTCACTTTGGCTCAGACTGCACTCGGTGGTTGCATGCACCGAGCGTTGCTTCTCATTGGTGGCGGTGGCAGCATTACTTTCATTGCCATTCTTCTCCTCGCCGTTGTTGCACTTGCGCACTTGCAACACAAAGTGTTCGTTGTCGTTGCGCTTGGTCGATGTTGCGGCGGCGATTTTACATTGATTTAGATTCTGATTCTTGCTTTTGGTTTTTTGGTTCTCAATGTTCTTGATGAAATCGTTCAGATTTCCGCGATGTATCTATATATATATATATATGTATTTGTATATATTATGTTAAAGATGTGCGGCTGATAAGCAGCTGATCAATTGGATATCCATACAAAAGCCCCCTTATCTATTATATATTCTTGGCTTCGTTTTAAATAGTTTCTGAACCAAGCCAAATAAATACATATTTATGGATATAAACAAATATAATGTTACAGATTTCTGGGTGACCAAATGGATAAACGTAATAAAGTCCCAATATCTATATAACCTATAGCAAGCAGCTGAGTTCTGAGCCGATTTCAAACCGAAACCGAACTGCAAAGGACATTGAAATGCTTTGGGGAAAAGTCGATTTGAATATTAAACCGCAAACCGATGGATTCGATGGAAACCGAATCAGAGGAGCAGCACTTTCCATACTTCAATTAATGAAGCAGAAGATTGAGGTTGATTGATTGATCGATTTATATTGATTTATGTAGATCTATCGCTTCTAGTGTTGGAAAACTTACGATAATGGGCTCATCGCCATGTTCGCGTTTCGCCGGATCCAAATTCATTTTGGGCACTGCCTGATTGGTGCCATTCAACCATTCGCTGGCAATCAGCTCTGTCTTGTAGCCCATCGTCTCGGGATATAGATCGGCATGAAAGTCACGATAAGTCTGCAACAACAACAATACAAAAATGAATTGTGTGAGGAAATATATTGAAGAGTAAAATGGTCAAAAATATAAATAAATATATATATATGATATTGACTACAATAATTTTGATTACAGTTGAAGTGAGGGGCTCACCTTGCGTGGCACTTGGTACATGATGGGTATAACCATGTTGGAGGTTAGCTGGAGCACACGATTCACCTCCGCCTCCATGACTTTGAGGGCACGCTTTGGGACCAAACAGGCGCCCTTTGTCTGCTCGCCGGTGTGCCGCAGACCCTCAATTAAATACGGATCCTTGTCGGTGATCTCCAGATAGTTGATGGTCGTATCACCCTTGCCGGCGAGGAATAACATATTTGTATCCGGATCGAAGAGCGGCATCAATATGCCCGTCGAACAATCCAGCTCCAATGTCTTCTCCGGCGTATTAAAGTTGCGTATATCCCGTATGATCACCTGACGCAAACGGGCCGAATCGAAACCGGTTGTTAAAATGCGCGTCTGATTGCCGAGCCAGACGACGCGCGAATCCTTAATGCTCTGATGCGATTCCGTTTGCATCTGGATCGGTGTTCCAGCGGCCCGTGGATCAAAGATGCGCAAACATTTATCCTTGCAACTGGTGGCCAGGACGGTGCCATCCTCGCGCCAGCTGACCGATTGTATTACCTCCGGATGCTCATTGTTTGCTGCACAGACGCAAAAAGAGTTTTTTTTTATATAGACATCAAATTAGAAATTCATTTTGTATAAGAATGTTTCACTCACAGAATATTTCCTTCTGGGCCGCAATATCAAAAAGGGCCACACAACCGGCTGCTGTTGAGTACATTAGGCCATCGGCCGTGGGATGGAAACCAACTGTCTCCACACGTCGCTGCTTGTGCGAGAAGACTGCCTCCGGATCCGATAGCGATTGTTCCAAACCCTTTCGGGTATGTGCCAAATTTTCACCTACACAAACAAAACGAAATTGGTATTAATATTTTTTTAAATGTTCCACTTAGAAATTTAATTAAATTCTTTTCAATATACACATCAATTTTTCTGGAAAATTTTTGCAATTATTTTTTTTTATTATTTTCGTCCTTTTTTATAGAAACATTAATTTAAATAAGTTGAAAGCAGTTAGTAAAATCATGTTTTGTTTCTCTCTCACTTTCTCACTTCTCAGAACGTATTCATAAGTTCCCTAAACTTACAAATTCAAAAGGACACATTTGAAAATATTTCTTGTGAGGATTGTGCTATTTTTGCAAATATGGAAAGTTATTTTGATGTATTATACTAGGAAATATAACATTTTTAATGCAAACATCGAAAAATGTTTCATTTTTGACTACACAAATTGCTAAATCGAAAAAGAAAAAAATTGGAATAAACAAAGCTGCGCCAGCGCAATAATTAAAAGAGATGCGGGAACCAATACAAGAAGAAATATGTTTTAAGAGCTTTTGTGAGGCTGAAGCTTTCGCGCTAAAAAGTTTGTGCTTTAAAAGCTCCAGCAGACAACTCGGCATACTGGTGAAGGACTAACTACATATTTGAAAAGGAGTCAGAAGTGTTATTGTTATTCTCTTGCTCTGTCTCGCTGACACTTACTAGACAATCTTGGGAAGCGGTAGCCAATAGTCCATCGTGAAATGGTGAGAATTTCAAATCTGTCACCGTGTCGGTGTGACCGGCAGGAGCGGCATTGTCTTGCTCTTCCTGCCGCAATCGTCAAGTGGCAATACGGCCACACTCGAACCGGTGTGCTCCCAATTGAATGCCATAAATGCCCCAGATGCGGCAATATTGTTGCCATAGGTTTGATAGCTGCCAACGCTGATTTCGCGGACGCATGCCTCCGCTTTTGGCACAATGGGCGCGGCATTTTTGTACTTCGAAGCCTTGAAGCGCCAGGCCATTATATATATATATATATATATATATATATATATATATATATATATGTATATATATATATATATATATATATATGTGTGTGTGTTTTGGTTCGATGCTAGCCAATTGCTGTGTTTAGAATCAGCTCGAAGCGATCGTCTCAATTTTCCAACTCTTTGTTAAATTCCACACGCAACAAAATTCGCTTGTATGTCTTTCCTTCTCTTGTTTGACGATGTACTTTCCTTTAAGTTTACGGCTAGAATTGCAAATGTGAAATTCGATGAGTATGTTTTATGGTGAGATTATAAATTGCAGTTTTTAGCTATTATTGCATGTCCAGCCGGTGAATCATACCCGTTCATTAGTGTTGCGCTTTTAGCTTTTAACCCGCCAAATATAGTTTGGCGTTAGTATGTCTAGCATACATTTAAAAATTAAATAAATATCACACAAATTCGATATTTAGTCTTCTCTTATAATTAAGCTTTTACTTATTTTACTTCAAAATGTGATCTCAAATTAACCGCTTTCCTGCTGAAAACCAGCCAGATTATGAATACGGTCAACAACAGTCGGCAGCACTGCAGCGAACAATAACGCACAAATAGAAACACACACACAAAGCAGAAGCGCAAAATATAAAACACATATCAATTGATAAGCAGTTTTTGTGATATGATTGTTGATGATGACAGCTGCCTGTGACACGCCCACACTTGAGCAGCATTACTCACAACATTTCAACAACAACAACAATAACTATCAGACCATACACAGAAACTTCAAGAAGTATAATGGAATGAGAAACGGACAGCTAGCTACTTGGACTTGTCTGATGACGACGATGATGATGATGATGATGATGATGATGATGATGATGATGTTGTTGTTGCTGCTGCACTTGGCATAGTGCTGCGTGTTTGTCACATGAAAAGAGAAAGCAAACAAAAACAAAAACAAAAACGCGATGCGATGAGGAGAATGCCAAATGCCGATTAACGATTGGATTGACGACTGCACACAGATGCCGGATAAGCTTTTAAAACACATACGCAAATATGTCTGTACGTGTGTGTGTGTGCGTGTGTTGGTTGGCTTTCATGTTTTGTTGTCCTTCTCCTTCTCCTTCTCCGGCGTTCTTTTCTTTTTTTTTTTTGATTCTAAATCATGTGTTGACCACTTGTAAGCGTTATAAAAACAAGTGCCGCGCCTCATAAATTATCATGTGTATGTGTGTGTGTGCACATACATATGTATGTGAATATGTATATGCATATGTACACACATAATACATGCATAATAAAAAAAAACTATTGTTTTATTTATGTATATTGAATACATACGCATATAATGATGAGTTGAGCTTAAAACGTCTGATGATATAGTATTTGTTATATAGAATTTGTGATTTGAATCGCATTTCAAGCGCTAATTATTAACAAATGATTCATGCGCCAACCAATTACAAAATGAAACTTTATCTAGCATTTTTAGCTGGCATACAAACACACATACATGTACACAATATATACTTAATATGTGTAAGTAAAGTTAGTGCTGAAAAGCATATTTAAAAACATATGCATTAAAAAGTGTTCCGAAAGGAACAATGACATCAAACACAAGAGAGAGAAAGAGAGAGAGCTATTTAACAAAAGCTAATATTGAGATTTTTTTCTTATATATGATTTTCGCACTTTAGGTTTAAGCTCTATTTAGCTTGCTTATTTTTTGGCCAACCATTTTTCTCATTTTTTTGTGAGTTTCTAACACACGCACACACACACACACGAATGCAAGCTTGTAATTTTTTTTTTGGTTGCAGTTGAAGCCGGAACAAGTGACGCGTCTCTTTCCTTATTTATCAAATCTTTTGCTTTTTTTGTTTTTCGCCTTTCAAGTGCAGCCAGTATTGGAGAACAGCAACAGCGATTCGCGTACAACAACAACAACTACTGCAGCAGCAGCAGAAGAGGAGGACGAAGAATAGTAGAAAAAGAAGACAGAGTTGCGCTCACTTTGACGACGCGTGCGCAAATTCAACTGGTTCGTTAGAAAGCGGCAAAGCAAATGACCATCTTTGGCTCTTGACGACGCTCCACGTCTGGTTGCTGCTGCTGATGGTGGTGGTGGTAGTGATGCAGCCACCAGGTAATCGGGTCAAGTGATTTAGAAAAAAAACACATATATATATAGCGAATAGAAAACTGCACGCACACACTCTCACATACACACACACACACACGCAGCAACTGGGCGGAAGTTGGGTGGTGGCGGCAGGCGTCGGCAGGCGGACATTGGCAAAAAAGGGAATTGAAAATGAAGCAGAAATGAGCTCGAGAAGGAGCTAGAAGAAAAAGAAGAACAAGTGCAGAAACAAGTGCAGAGCCCAACCTGCAGGAAAGCAAAATAGACACGCAGACAGACAGGCAGCATCCGCTAGAGAGCGAGCGAGGTGTGAGAGAGAGAGCGAGAGAGAAAGAGCAAAACACAATCCGAGTGTCTCTCTCTTTTGGCAGGGTGTACTCTGTGTGTGTGTGTGTTGAGTGAGCTGCTGCAGCCGATGAATACTTTGTTGGGGGTGGGTGGAAACACCGGCACCCGGTACGCCGGCACGTCCGGCAGCTTTATATGGGCGCAACTGTTTTTCTTTTGCTGTTTCTGTTTTTTCACCACCACCACCACCACCAAAACTATGGCACCCAAGCAGAGTGAGGGAGAAGGCAGTGCGCGCAAGTGACCTCCTGGTGGTGGTTACCGTTACTTGTTGTGTTTGTTGTTGCTGTCGTTACATGCATATATGCATTTATTGACATTTTTTCTGCATTTGTCATGTACTTAACGGTTTTATACTTTGGTTAGTTTTAACAGTCAAAGTGCGTGCAATTAATTGGCACAGCGAAAAAAACATACAATCAAAAGAAACACTCGAAAAAACAACAACAAGAAAACGGATGTGGCAGCAAAAGGAGCTGAGCTTGTTTTGTTGTTTTCAGCGCCGGCACACACCCTTTTTAACACTGGCGCCGCTGGCAGCGACAACTACACCACTAACTACTACAACACTAACAACGAAGCTTGCAAACAAAGGAGCAGCTTGCACCCGATTCATCACATACACACACTCATATCTCGCACTCACACACACATATATGGAACATGCAAAAAATGAAATGCAGCACACACAAGCACGCAACACACACACAGGCAGGATGGAAACAATAATTTAAGAATGCATTTGCAATTTGTAACTTATTAAATCACCGAACATAAAAAAAGCACTCACAATTTGTGTTTTGGCACGCCCTTTTCAATCAGTTTTTACATGCAACCGCACAATTTATATTAACTTTTTTATTGTAAGAAATGTTGCATCGGCTTTTTTTCGGTGCTGTATTGCCCGCTGTTTAACGCAGACATCGATGAGTCGATGTTATATTTTTTGTATGACTCGATTTCTTGTCGATTTCCGATTGCTTAGAGATGGACTAAAAGCGTGACACGAGTTATTTTCTATGCTATAGGGCGCGAAAAACTAGAGGAGAGCAATATATGTGATGGATAATTTTCGATATGTATGCAGATTTGAATGGTTAGAATGTTTTATTTTAGCCTTTACTTGGATTTCTTGCGTCGCACACTTATCGATATATCGCCTGGCGTTCCAATTTTATGTTACTGAACAATATCTAAAATATTAATGGCTAAGCTCTGAATTTGTTTGCAATTTAATTTATGCACACACATTTTAGTTTCGTTTACCCTACAGAATTTTTTAAGCAATGATTTAATTTTAAATCAGTTGCGTAGTGTGACCGAATATTCTACAACAGGGCTGCACAGCACGTCTGACTTGCCAAGCGCACCACTATGTATATCGATTGCAACGTAACGATAGTGCCATCGATTGCTCTGCTGCCCCAACTGCTGCAGCGCAAACTCTATTATTTTTTTTGTTGTATTTATTGTATGAAGTTGAATTAAGTTGATTGCAGTGCAATGCCAATGTTAATGTCAAGCGAGACGCCATCGGTGCGCAATTGCGCATTGTGATAATGCTAAAGCGTTAACGTTAAAACGTAAAAAACGCGAGCGCCTTTTGATTTGCTTTGCGGGTGTGCAAGTGTATATATATATATATATATTTATATATATATATAAATGCGTGTGTGTATATGGATGTGCATATGTGTGTCTGTCAATGTGTAGTAGCTGCGTATGTGTATGTGTGCGTGCGAGTGTAAATTCGGTGTGCGGCTGCAGAAGGCAACGACTCAGCGACGCAGCGCTGCCGTCCAGCATCAGCAGCAACATCAACAACAACAACAGCAACAACAAAATAATACAAATCAAATTGAATGCTGTCAACAGCCAAGGAAAAAATGAGCCTCATGCACAAAATAGGTAAGTAACAATAATAATAAGCAATTATATGTAACAACATCTGCAGCAGCAGCTTAGCTCTCTGTATTTGTTGGTGGGTGTATGTGTGTGTGTGTGTGCGTGTGTGTGTTATGCGTGCATGCTGCTGCCAGCTCCTTGCTCACAAGAACAACAACAACCGCATTCACAATTGTTTTGCATGATTCACAATAAGCGTCCAGAACAACAACAATAATCACAAGCAAATACAAAATGCTGTTCCTTATTTACCGTCGATTTTGTCCATTCACCCATACATATACATTTACTCATAAACACGCGCACACACACACACATGCGTATGCTGCCCCAAAATGTGCACTCGGTTTATGGCTCTGGTTTTATCAACAAGTTCTATTTTTAGGCGCCACTGAAAGTGTTAAAAATTAAGTAACACACAAATTTTGCGTGCATGCGTGTTTGTGTGTGTGCGTGTGTGTGTGTGTGTGTGTGTGTGTGTGTGTGTGTGTGTGTGTGTGTGTGTGTGTGTGTGTGTGTATATATGCAGCCGCAGCATCGCTCATCTGATCAGCCCCACCCACCCCAACTCCACCGACCCAATTACTCATCAGTATTGCTTGGCATTTGAGAAAGCAACAAAAAATGCAAAAATATTATTTGTGTATTTTGTTATGTTTAATAATCTTTAAAAAAAAATCAAGTGATACGGCACTTAATCCTTGAATTGTTTTTTGCATTTAGCTAACAACCAATTTGCTACTAAAAAGCCAGTCTGGCAGCACTGATTGGCAGCGATTAGTCCTTTTTGTTGTTGATTTTCTCATTTATTTATTTGATATGCACAGATGTTCAACAAAACGTATTTTCATAGTGAACAAATTACTATTATTATTTAATAGCTGGCTACAGGGCATCAGCGCCAGTGTAGCTTGATTTCCTTGACCTTGACCATAAAAAAAAAAAATTGAATATACTATATATTTTGTTAATACTGTACATTCTTTGATGCATACATATCTGAGTACAGGGTATCTGGCAGTCGGTCGAGCTCAGAGCTAAAAGACACTATTACTTGTTGCTGCTCAACGTTCAGCGCCAAGCGATTAGATTGTAAGAAGAAAAAAGGGGGACAAAAAAACGCTCAGCACGCTTGCTGCTCGCTGCTGACTGGAAGCCCCGAGCTGCGCCTCAGCTAGTAAACAGAGACAAACAGACAGTCAGTCAGTTAGTCAGTCGCCGTCAATTCAGTTAGTCGCACGCGAAAAATATTCACGCGAAAATTAAAAAAAATATATAGATATATATGTGTGCATAAGCGCGCTTGCCGCCCTCGTCCCGCCCGGTTCCATGTGTAGGGTGATATCATCAAAAAGAATACTGCGCGATCCATTCAATATCATATCAATTGAGAAAATTCAACTGGCAAAAAACTGTATATTTCTATTTTGTTTTTTTTGCTTTTAACATCTGTTATGCATTACTGCATAAGATAGAGGAAGCTTCAATAAGTTCCGATAACGATTGCAAATCTTGCTCCAATTCCAATTCGCTGCTCAGCACTAGTTCTATATAGTGCATGTGTGTGTGTGTATGTGTGCGTGTGTGTGTGTGACGCGATGCTCGTTCTGAACACAGAGCTACGCTTGCGCTTTCAAAAACGCAAACCGCGTCCATTCAATCGAGCTGCCAGCGCCGATGATGCGTCGCAGTCACTAGAAGCAGCGGAAAAAAACAATAACAACAGCAATGGAGTTGTCAGCATGAGTACGTATACTTTTCAATAAGAGCGAGAGAGAGAGAAGAATGCGTGAGAATGTTTGTATGTCTGTGTCTCTCTCTTTAGGTGGGTGGATGGAAAACAGTGATGCCAAGCGCTTGACTAGGAAAAAGGCTAGACGAAAAAAAAGAAACAAAATTGAATATTTATCAAATTGTGGGTTGGTGATCTTTTTATATCTATTTCTATTTGAATTAGTGTTAATAATATTAATTCTTGTCCTTTTCCAACAGAAAGAGTTGAAGAAAGAAAAGGCAAAAAACAGAAGGAAAAGTGATTAAACTAAGAGAAAAATAAAATTAAGCACAAACAATACAAAGAGCACAAACAACAAATGAGTTGATCTAACAACTTCTGTGTTCTAAATTTATCCGGTTGATCAATCGACTAATGGCTAATCGATTAGGTATATATAATATTTAGCCTTTATTCACTGACATTGGACTTTTACTTTTACTTACTTTTGCACAATTTCTTAAACCGTTTTCCAATGGGTTAGGTAAATAAAATAATTTGTAGATTATTTGTTTGCTAAATTTGTACTTTAAGTCTTTAAACCCATTTCTATAAAACAAAAAAGTATTTTAACTCGCGAAGAACATAACAGCTAATGAAGATTTGTGCGATTAAGAAGCTAAAATGCCAGCACTACTGGCAGAGGCTTGCTACTATCGGTAAAGAAAACCAATCGTTGTTGCTTTAAAGCTGCTGTCAATTGAAATGAAAGCTGGTCGCCTTAATCACTTTGACCTTGTCAGTTGCTTTAGCAGATCTATAAACGCCTCGATATCGATAAGAATGTCGAGTAATTAATGCTTAACAATTAAAGCACGTGCGCTGGCCTTTTATATGTTAAATATCTTTTATATAAATGTTTATCGCTTAATTCATCTAATTCTTGTCAATATACATCAAAACATACATACATATATAAATATATATATATATTTATATACTTGTTATCACTAATAGTAATGGGTGGGTGGGGGGCGGTTCTGGGTGGGTTTTTCAATTGCTCAACGAGTGCTGAATGATGCTCCACTCAATTGATCAATTTGTTGTTTGCACTCACAGCTGAATGAGCAGCACAAACTTGCGATAATGGGTCCAATGGGCTGGAATGGGAAGTGGAAGTAGCACCGGATGCCATCTCAATAAAATCAAATAAAATTACAGTAGGCTCACCCATAAAAAAAAAGAAAAAGAAACGTTTCAAAATCTGCCCAAATCAAATTAGATATTTTATCTAAAATCTATTTTTTTTTAACCAATTACAATACCAACAAATATACAATCAATATTTTGAACTAGAATTTCTAATTGCAAAAATTTGTTTAGACTCAAATATCTAAATGAATTTTTTTTCCCTATTTTTAAAAATTAAATTAGCGTGAAAGAACATTCTACTCACTATAAAACTTTATAATTTCAATACTATTAATTGATAGTTGCATAAAATATCTAATTGAAAATTTGGAAACTATATATTTAATTATTCTGATAATATCAGATATCATGAAATCATTACATTAACAGTTTGTTAAACAGAACAAATATGTAAATAAAGTAAGAAACACAATGATTTCTTGATTGATTAACTATACTCTCTGATTGAAAACTTCTTTTTGACTTTTACTCTCAATATCAGAGTGTCATCTACGTAGTTCCAATTAGAGAGCACTCACTGTACTACAATTGTTTTTTTTTCCCAAATTTGTATTCATGTGCAAATGTACAATGTATTATTTTGTTAGTTGTTATCGATAACACACACACCAAAGAAAGTTTAAGGCGCTCCTCAACTAATCTAATCTAATCTAATCAGTCTGTGACATTGTTTGCGAAAAATTTTCACCGGCCTAACAAAAACAACGAACAAAAATGAAATATAATATGCATTCATAATAGGCACACTTTAGCATCGGACTGGTTGAGTGACTGACGACACTCATGAATATAATATTATATACAATTTAAGTGTTGAATGCATGAAAAGGGTTTTTGTTCAATTGTTATTGTCGATTGAGCTGAGTTTTGTCTGCTTTCACTGCACTTTCTAATGGGGAGCAATGGGGAAAGAGTTTGTCGCCAGTTTGTCACCTGTCACCTGTTGACATTCAAATCACACGAATGCTGCATTCACAACGCACATTCTTCATTCATCATTCGAGTTAATATCTTGTTGCAAATTCAATATTTGTCAACAATAGAAAACCAAACGAACAATACCAAAGTGGAAACAATGGTGTGAAAAGGGTTTCGATAACTATTTCTATCGAGAGATCCAACCACGGCTCAATTCTTGACAAATTCCGTTTGTTATACATATCGAAAACTTTTTTAATGGCAGAAGGAACCATCTCTGTTACCATAAATATATATATATATATATATATATACTTGATCAGTAAAAATTATAAGTTATAAATCCATTTTAAGGAAGAATTAAATGTTGGTGTTTCTATTTTGATTGATGATTGATGGTTGATGTCGTTTCCTGTGTGAATGCAGCATAACATTCTGTAGACATTTGAGAACGTAAGAAATTAAGATAGTTGAATCAGGCAATAATTAAAGATTAAAACTTTCTCATTTCCAATGCAATGTTGCACAATCGAAATGTAGTTGCAACTGGCGCAAGCATTGGGCAGCTCTTCCAGCTGCTTACCTGCCTGTTAACTGTTTAAGACAGCAACCGTTTATTGGAATCGAATATCGTTCATTGCCATATTCGAGCAGAACTAAAGCAATTTGTGGTTTGTAGTTATTAACATTAAGTTAAATGTCCTTTTTTGTTTTCGAGTGGCTATTATTAATTAATAACAATTGAAAGATTTTCTCAAATATCCAATTCAATTGAAGGTTATCGAAATGTGAAAATGTTTTGGGTAATTTCTGGTATATGTTCAACTGAAATATTTTTGGCTCGCTGCATGTGGTTAATACTAATGAATACCAATACACATATTGCGTCGCATTTAATATTGTGCTTTGTCTTGCATAACTTGAATATTACCCGCAATTTTCCTTAATTTGCTTTGCTTTGCCTTGGCTTTGGCGCTGCTGCACATTGATAGATAGGAGTGGGTTTTACTTTGGGGCTTGACAATGCTGTTTATTATGTGCATTCACATCATCATTCAATTTCCTTCTGGAGAAAGTAGGCAATCGGAATTTCCAAGAAAAATAACAAGAAAAGTCTCCTTTCCTTGCATATTGCACTTTGTTCAATATTATTTTGTATCTGGCTTAGTTTTGATTCAAAATAAATGCATTGAATTTGCTTTTAGCTTGTAATTACTTTAGGCGGCAAAATAAAGCCTACATTTTTGTTTGCAATTAGTAATTTAGTTTGAAAATAAAGGATGAGTGAGTCAGATTGAAATATTTTCAAAGGCAAAGGGCTCTTCAACAATTTTCCATATGGCAAAGGTGAAGAAGAATGAAAGTTGAAACTGACTAACTGGTCAGAAGAAGATGAATAAAGCCACAAAGCTAAAACCCGACAATTTATACACTCGAAGAAGAAAACTGTTCATACCACCAATTATGACATAGTTGATTGCTCTTTTTTAAACCAAAAAAAAAGAAAGAAAAGAAAAGAAATTTAAAAAAAAACTTGTCAATTGCAAGACATGAAAATGAAATCTATAAGGAAAGCAAAAGTGCTGTTCGAAGACGAGTAAGTGAAATGTGGCATAAGGCACAAAACACAAAGCATGAAGAGACCTCCCAACAATCAAGTTGACAACAAAACACACAACACACAACTAGGGAAAGCGTCGTGACATACGTGACCAGAGTGAGAGAGCCACCGAAAGCCCAACACCTTCTTGTTATTGATATGTTTGTTGTTTGTTGTTATTGTAAACAACATATATCATTTTAGCATTCAGCATTTTGCTATTTAGATTTCACTGGCTTCTCCGCATAAACTTTCTGATATGCTTCTGCTTAATGATTATCAGAAAGTTCTGTTATCGTTTGAAATAAGTTCTGGTCACGATTATATTCATAATGGTATTCCTAAGTCAATCTGATCACGTCCTCGTCTTTTATCGATTAAATGAAAGGTGTTGCCAAAGCTAAATGAGCACATGAGGGACATTCCAAACTCCAAAAGAAGTCGTCTGCAGACTCGCAAAATATCGATTACATTATAGGTAATACCGAAGTCAAATGCAATCTTATTCAATTCCATTATTACTGTAAGGGTAGTCCTATTTAAACTTATCAAATCAAATGCATGACAGCAAGTGAATTCCTTTTCAAACTCATTACGGTATCTTTTATCGATTACATTAGAGGTATTATATATGTTGGACATATTACGGAAATGGTATTCCAAATTTGGAATTGCAGACTACATTAGAGGCATTGCTTCAGCCAAACCAACTACAGCAAGAGTATGCCTCATCTCATTACAGCAAGGATACTGCTATTCAATGTTTATGTCAACTGACAGCAATTTTATTACGATGTCTTTCATTGGTTACATTAAAAGTGTCGTCATGTATTAAAGAAAGGGGATGCCATTCGTAATGCTAATTGCAAGCTCCAAAAATATCGATTACATTAGAAGTATTTCATTCAATTCCTTTGCTCACGTGTTGACTTAAAATAGGAAAGAAAATAGCTGACTACTGGCACAGTATTATTGAATGAACTAATTTCAAAAGTTTATTATAAAAAATAAAAATGGTCAAATATTTATTCAATAGCATTCCAGCATTGTATGCAAATGAGCTTCTTCAGACCAATGGACAACACTGGTTGGGGTTATGTGTTGTAAATTGATGACGACGTTCACAATCATCGTACTTATATACAACATAGCTTAGAGCGATGATGACGACGTCATAGCCGTTGTTGTTGTTGTTGTTGTTCTTGTTGTGGTTGACGTAGTACAACCCGTCAAAAGATACACCCACACACACACACTCACACACACACACTCACACACACACTTAATGCTCTTTCTAGGCCTCTCTTTTTTTTGTATACCCTTGCATAGGTTATTGTCATTATTGTCGTTAACTTTGCAACGCTTTGAATAGAATAAAAATCGCCCCTTGTTCATGGTTCGACTTCCTCTACATTAATACTGCTTTTGAAGTTAGAAACGCGATTCTCGCTCGAAATTCATATAAGTATTCTGGCTTAAACTATTCACAATTAGGGCAGAGCCCAAACTAGCACCGCATTGAAGAAAGCTGCGACTCCACAAGGTATACACATCCTTGATCTGTCGATTTAGACCGGTTAGTCTGTTCCTCTTATCCACTTCTCGTCTAAAACCGATTTAAGTCTATTGATAACCGATGTCAGTGAAGTGATTTTGATCTCCATTTATAAAAAAGTTACAGTCAGATAAAAAATCGCCTGAATTTTAGAAATTAAGATCACCTTTTAAAAACCAGGGTATTTCTTCTCTTAATTTAGGACTATATTTTTGCAAAAATGTTGAAAAAATAGATCCAATTTTTCAGGGGGCTCAGCTATTTAGCTCTAAAATTAGCTCTTCTGTTGCCTGTGTTGTTATTAAAAATTAGTATTTTAAGTATTCACATATTAAATCATTTTAGTTTTAAAAAACTAAGAACTAATCTGAAAAATAGCAACCGATACACTTCGAGACATATTCTGATGAATTTCCGAAAATATTTCTTTCTAAAAATAAGTTTGCATTCCTTATTTTTTAATAAGAAATGAGAGCAATTCCACGCAAAAGAATTAAATCGAATTTTTTTCAGAGTATATCGTAGTCGAGCTCCCTCGACTACCGAGTTCTTACTTGTTTTTAGGTTCGTTTTTGCTATGCATAAAATATCGCCTATATAGCCTACTAGTGCCTCGTGCCTCATGCTTCTTCATGCCTTATGCGTTATGCTTTATGCCTAGGCTCTGTTTTCTAGTTTCGTTTTCGTTTGCGTTTCGCGTTCGACGCGTTGTGAGTTCTTTTTTTTATTTATTTTTTTTTTACTCTTCCTCTTGGTGTTGTTCTTATTGCTCTCAAAATTATTGTTGTTGTTGTTGTTATATGCGTGCTTATATAGCGCATTATTAAATATGAGTCGTGCTGTGCTCTCTCAAAGGTTATCTAACCATTGCCCGGCAAACACAACGTCGCCTCGTTAAGCTGACTTGGTTTTATTTTTTTCGTGTGCTCCGTCTTTTAATAGCTACTTAAAACAAAAACAAAAAAAAAAAGAAAAAAAAAAACGTTAACGTATATTGCCCGAAAAACAATGCTCGAAAAAATTGCGCAAAAAATCAAGTCAAGTGTTTGCAATGCAATCGGAAAATGTGAAAGTTGTTGTCTGTCGCCCATTAAACGCCTGAAGTGCATATCTAAACAATCCGAACAATAATAATACTAAAAGAAAAAAAAAAAGGGGAAGAAAATAATAAATAAATGAAAACATAAGAGCTACTCATTAGCTGTCTCTCTACTCAACAAATTCTGAAGCGGAACGAAGTGTAAGTAAGTGTAAGTATATATTTGTAAAAGCAGCACAGTGGTCACTCTCCTAGACGAACACTTCGATTAGTTGCAAAAGAAAGTCTACGAATTTTAAACTATTAAAATTCGAGCAGCTCTAATAATAACTAATTGGTATTTCCTGAATTCTGTAGTCAAAAATTCTAGTTCAAACTTCCTCATAATATCATTATGTATTTTTGCGATTTTCAAAAGACTAAAATTAAATTATAAATTTAAAAAATTAATCAATTTTAGATTATGTTAAGTTAAATATTAAAAAAAATGTAAGAAAATATGAAATCCTTCCAAATCAAATGCGTTGGCAATGTTCACTGTACTTCACATTGTACACCACTGCAAGAATGTTATTCATAATGAAAAAAATTGCTTGATATTCAATTTTGAATTATTTCAATGCAATTCCATACAAATACAATGGCTAGGCGGGAAGGGGGTGGGGTCAGGCGCAGGGTGGAGACGGAGAGGGGTTGAGTGGTTTTTTTTGTTGGCAATTGATTGAATTGAATGCCTGCAAGATGACCGCACCTGCGATGACGTCATGCCACATGTATGTATGTAAGTATGTATGCCACAGGGTCACATTTAGCCCTATAAGTTTGTATGAGTGTCTGTTTGTGTGTGTGTGTTTGCCAATCATGAGAACGTGCCATGATCATTGAACTGTGTCGACCCAAAGTCAAAAAATTGGTTCAATTCACTTTTCTCACTCGTTGTTGTTTTTCTTTCTTTTTTGTTTTTGCTTCCTCCCCATTACTTTTTGTTTATGACAAATTTAACGATTTGTTTGTCGTGTTGTTTTTCTTTCCTCGTCTTCTGCTGCTGCTATTTGTTTTGTTTTTTTTTTTGGCGTTGGCTCGTCAACAGCAGAGAAGAGATTATGTCATGTTTGATGTAGTTGTAGTTGTAGTTGCTTTTTTATATACCCGTCAAGCAACAATTACAACAGGGCGTATACGTATTCTATTGTCTTTGTATCTTTGTATCATAAGACAAATAAAAAGAAGACATAATTCTTCATAATATGCCAAAATGGCTAAAAATAATATGAGGAAGTTGTACTAATGTATGTAAGACGTAGAAGGAAGCAGATATATACGATATAGGTATATCTATATAGTTTGAATTTACAAATTATGCCAAAAGTGTACACAAAGTTCATGTTGATTTCCAATCATCACAATCGATTACCGATAGCAATCAACAAAGAAAGAAAGAAAGCACATAAGGTTAACAACTGAAATGAAATCACGCCCGGAATTCTGCCTCAAAAATAGCACTTCAAAATTGACTATTGCCATAAGTTTGTCAAAACTCAACCGATTTTTGAAAAAGAAAAACTAGGCCCTGATTATCATTTGAGCTCTAAATTAATACTAAATACGCTCGGAATTCATAAAAATTATCTTAGTTAGTTAAGGGTATCTGATAGCACAGCTCTGCTCGCTTATAGAATTCATTGCTTTGTTTGATTCTTACTGTCAATGTTTCACATTGTTGCTGGGCAAGCGTTGATTATCGCTGATTGGCTGACTGGCTGATCGCGTTGTTCGCAGTTAGAAAGCATAACGCATGACACTAACACAAATTCAAATGCATACAACTACAAATGGCGCACATTCCATACATTCCTCAGTTGTGGCTGTGTTTTGACTAAGGAGCTTTTTGTTTGCGTCCCTTCCTCTCTCTCTCTCTCTCGCTCTCTTTCTTTGTCTAGCTCTCTCTATCTCTCTCTCGCGCTCTGTGTGTGCCGCTCTGTTTTCGTTTTGTTTTCATTTTGCATTTTGTCTGTGCGATCCGATCTCATTGAACGAAAGCTCTCTGCGGCTCACTCGGCTGCTCTCTCGCTGCTCACTCGGCTGCTCTCTCGCTGCTCACTCTCGTCTAAACTGGTTGAGGCTCTCAATTGGTTAACTGGTCAGTCGGTCGACTTGGAATTTGTCCACTTCAGCTTTGGCGGCCAATGTGCAAATATTGGTCAACTTAAAAGTTTGCTATTTTGCATAATCAACAACATGACAATGATCATTGGCATCGGCATCATCATCATCGTCTCGTATTCATCTTCAAATTAGTATTGGGTCGGGTGTGCCAAATTTGTTTGTCTGCTGTCGCGTCGCCCCGCAAAACTAGAATCTGTAATCTCACCTGTTTGTTGAATACAGCTACTCGACCAGTTCAACTCGTCGCTGATCCAATTTTTCAATTCATCGAATTGATGCCAAACGTTTCTATATATATATATATATATATATATATATAAATAAACTGTGGTTATACGCATATTAACAGAGATATGAGCGTTAGAAAAAAACAGATTTTATTTATATACAAAGAACTAAGAGGAAGCTACACAGCCATCACTTTAAGCCAGGTAAAACTATAGTTTGGCCTTTAGAGTAATTCTAAAATAAAAGTTTGATTTAATATACGCATATAAATATGCATATATTTTTATTTTGTATTTATTATTATTTAAGGGTAGCGTTGATTGCCTAAAAGTAGGCACTGAAAGCAGAAACTGCCGCCCCTATTTTATCAGCAATTTCAGAAATTTTTTTTGAAAATATCTAGTATCAAATTTTGAATAAACAAATTAAACAAAAAATATCGTTTCTGTTTTGTGCGGGTCTTCAAGAAACTCAGCAAATGTTTAATAATAGTGAAAATCAATGATATATTTCTAGGGTATTTGTTGTGCTCAAATTGATTTAATCTTTAATTAATTTTTTTATGGATTCGATTGCCACCAAATTGGAATTGTAAGTGTTATGCATGAGTATTAAGCAGTTACGCTGCATGGAAAATGTTTGTTTTTTTGTATTATTTATTAGCTCCCTGTGGTTTAAGCGCGTAATTTCACTTTTTCTTAAATTTCAACAGTTGATTTGGAATAGGTTGGCGGGAAGGGGTACATACATACAAGTTTATATGTTTGCAAGTATTTAGGTATTGGCTTTTCTACTCTATCTTTCTGTATTTCTTCCTTTCTTTCTTTTTCTCTCGCCTTCAACTTCAGCTTCCACAGAAAAAAGCAACTCATTTCAAGGCAGGTCACGATCGAGCGCCACTTGCGAATTAAAGTAAACCCCCACTAAAATAGCAGCCGTGCCCTGGGGCCAAAAAAAAATTAAAATAAAAATAAAATAAAAGAAGCTGTTTAGGAATGCTCTTTTTCTGGAGGCGCTCTCTCTCGTGGCTTGCAGATACTTTCTAGAAAGTTGAGTAAATTGTCCTAAAGTTGTCAGAATTAAAAGATCACGCAAATGGGTTTTCAGTCGGAATTGAATTTGTAGTGTTGTGGGAAAATTTTACTTAAATTATAGATCATATTGGCAGCATATAAATTTAAAATATGGCATTAGTTCTTATAGTTGCTGGAACGATATATCAAGCTAAACACCTTCTAATTTATTTTATGACTATGTCTATTTTCTATTTTCTAGGGTATTTCAAATGCCCGCCTCAAACACCCAAAAATTCAATAATGAACGCGAGAGAAGTAAAATAGAGAGTCACGACGAGCCCAAATGATAACAGAGAGCTGCTGGAATAGAGAAAGAGAGAAAGATAGAGAGAGAGAAAAAGTTGTTAGGCGAGTGTGAATGTTGTTGCTGGTGTTGTTGTTGTTTGTATACCCTAGCTGAGAGTATTTCATGTTCCATGTGATATGGTTGCAGGAGACTGTTTAACTAATCTCTTAATAACATTTCTATGTCATTAAAATTGTGTTTTTTTATTTTTTTTTCTATCGGTAATCGATTTTTGCTGATATTTGTAAAACGGTGCGAGTTACTGATAACAGCAATATTAAATAGAATATATATAGCAGAAGCCGTCATTAAAAGCTCAAAAGTCACGAGTACTTTAATGCTACTAAGCAAAGCGAAAATTTGAAAGATGATGCAACTTTGCCCCGGTAAAGGGGGCACAGTTCAAGCTAACAATAACATTACAGACATGAATCCATTCCTTATATATTTTTAACTTCTCGCCTGATTATCGCACAGTTAACTTGGATATATCCCAACATGTTAACTTTAGATTTTGTACATATTGAGCAAAAATATATATCTAAACTCGAGCATGTGGTTTTCTTATAATTCTTATTAGCTTTTTTTTGTCACTTAAATTATACAAAACCATTTTTACATAGTTTATACAACTTGAAGGACCTTACGATTTCACGGGGAATCTTGGACCGCGGATTGTGTTGACTCTGGCAGACGACATAATATAAAATCTTAGTAAATTTTATTACTTGTTTCTGTATTTTAGAAAGAAAGTTTTCCCAAAATTTTGTGTTTTTGTTTCTACTTTTTAGAAATGGGTTTCTAAATAATAGAAAACATTTCTAATAATAAAAGTCGAATTAGCGCAAGCCTTTCTAAATTTAATTTTTTCCTAATAGATAAAAATTATTCTTTTTTTTACATATAAATACTTTATACTTTTTAGTGCAGTTTACTAAAATGTAGAGTAATTATTGTTTTTCTGAGTGTATAATCGATTTAGCCATAAGCAAGAGCATTAAAACCTCGGCGCCGACAACTTTTCTTTCAGGTTGTTTGTTGCGGCGAGCAAGGCAAGTCTCTTGTCTTGTCTCTAGAGTTGTTGTTTGGGAGCGAGTGCCATTTGATGCGCTGTTATACGTTGTTGTTACTCTTAGCGACAACAACGTTGTTGTTATTGTCGTTGTCGTTGTTGTTGTTGTTGCTATTGCTGTTTAATGGCTGGTTAGCGGACCTGGCTAGCTGGCTGCTGGCTGCTGGCTATTGCCGTTTTTGCCGTTTTGCGGATTTTCATAGTTCAGTGCGCTTTCCAGACGACAACGCTGACGACAGCAGCAGCAGCAGCAGCGGCAGCAGCTGGTCGCGTTTAGTCTAAATATAATATTTGTGTGATTTATTTAATTGGGAAAACAACAACAACAACAGTTACTCTATAAAAGTGCCACAAAAAAACAAATTGTTTAAAAAATACTTCTGCAAACAAAAAAAAAATAAATAAAAGTATTTAAAAAAATATTTGTGCAAAAAAAAAAGAAGGAAAAGCAACAAAAAATACACTTTGTAACTGAAGACTGACTGGCTAATCTAACTGTATGCATAATATAACTTGAGACACTTAAAAATAATACCAGCTGCATTGCAGTATTATGTGTATTTGTAGTACTTTCCCTTGTTGTTGTTAAATGTGTGTTGTTTGTTGAGTGTTGTGTGTTGTTATGCAATCCGTTGAAAAATGCCGCAATTTGATGAATCTTTCTTGAGCGATTGCGCGCTCGCCGAACGCTGGCGTTTCTACTCGTATACAGTCAAGCAACCGCACGTTCAAGATGAACCACATCATTACCAACAGCAGCAACAACAACATCATCATCATCAGCAACCGCCTCGGTGGTCTGCGTCGCGAGATAACAACAACAACAACAGCAGCAGCAGCAGCAATAAAACTACGCTGCATGACATCAAATTCCACAGGCGACGCAAATATAAAAAATGGCCACGTTTGGCATTATCAACAACAACAACAACAACAACACCAACACTAACATCAACACCAACTCTAACACTAACACCAACACTAACATCAACAACAGCACCAGCAACACCAACATCAAGCACATCATCATTGACACTACAATCGCCGTGTTTGCTAGTCAAGAATGTGTTGCTCTGTAAGTGAAAGCTAACATAAACATACACATACATTTACACACATATGTGTTTGTGTGTGTGTGTGTGTGTGTATGTATACCCCCACCCCCTCCCCCTCTATCTCTCTCTCTCTCTCTCTCTTTCGCTTAACCAATTAGCGCGTGTTTGTTGGTTTGGTTTTTGGGTGGGTGGCTTTGGATCGTTTACCGTTCATCGTTCGTCGTTCATCATCAACATCATGCAAATCAAATAAGAGTGCGCCACATGTGCAAATACCCTAGCTAATTATCGAATGCATCATATTAGCTAGTTGAATGTCCAAATTACTCAATGAAAGAATATGCCATTAAAATTGTATCTATGTTTGTAATCGGTAATCGATTTTGATCGATATTCATAAAAGTGAAATAATCTTGAAATGCGTATTTTAAACGAGCACTTCAAACACGAACTTTTAACGGGTAGACATGGCTAAATCGATCCGATCGAGCAATATATTTGCTTACTTACTCTTGCACAACTTCAGCTTATAAACATATTGCTAACAGAATCTAAAATTTGTACATAGCATTAGGGGTATTCACATTTCGTGTTCTGACACATTTTACAGAGTATTTCAAATACGGCCTTCTCTCCCTGAGTTTATTAGTTAGTTAGTCTCTCTATCTTTCGCTGGTTTTTGTCGCGATCTTTCCTCATTTCCCATTTGATGTTTGCGATTGAAAAACAGGCATTATACATATATATATATATGTTATTATGTTAATATGCGAATTTGAATATGTGAAAGAGCAACACGTGAAGGTCTCTGATCCATTTTAACACACATATACAAATTATATATAAATATTCATTGTCAACCACAGCGAAAGTCAAAACCAATAGAAAAGTAATATATTATATATATATAAATATATATATATATATATATATATATATACAAATTGATTGTTATATATACATGAATTTGTTGAGTATTTGAATTATTCGCTTCGATCGGCAATTTGTATTATTCTGGCTGGAAGTTCATTCCTTCTACTTCAAGCATATGTCTTAATAATTATGATAAGGCTATATCTTTCTTCCTTTTAGATCGGTTTCGGTTTCTCGAAAGTTTTGGATGGGGGGCATTCCTTGGGTTATTGGAACTTTGCATGTCAACTTTTTTGTTTTCGTCACGAATTCTTGAAATCCAATAAGTGCTTAATACTCGGAGTCAGTCTGAATCATACTTTAAAGTTCTGATTGTGATTCACTAATGCGGAATACGCCTTCCTTGTGAGTGAGTTTCAGGGTTTTGTCTATGGTTTAGTCAGAGTGTGACTGAAATGAATTTACATACACATATATTCATTTGGAACAATCAGTCAGACTTAACTGCCATTCAATCGAACTTTTACATCTCCTGTTCACCATCTGTGGAATATTCTTCTGGAATAAATAACTAGTAAAGTTTTTTGTGCAAGGAAAAATAATGTGTATGATATTTATTATAATATTATGTTATTCTTTCTTATATATTAATTAATATATATATATTGTATTGCTTATAATGTTGTACATTTTGTTGTTCGTTCCACTCCACGCACAGACGGCAGCATCAGTTCTCCATCCACGCCCAGCAATTGTTCGGCGGTCGGCGTCGGTGGCTGCGGCGGCAGCAGCAGCAACAACAGCATCAACAGTGGCAGCACCTATACCGGACACTCGTCTAGCTCATCCACAACGCCACCGCCACCGACAACACCACAGCAGCAGCAGCAGCAGCACCATCATCATCTGAGTGGTGGTGGAACAGGACGAACTGTTGGCGTTGGTGTGCCACCGCCAGCACCGCCGAATGCGAATGCGACATCGACATCGTCATCGGGTAGTGGATCGTCGGGGCATAAGAACAGTCTGAAGGGTACGAAATTGGCGAAGCGAGCGCGCTCCTTCAAGGACGATTTGATTGAGAAGATCTCACTGATGCGCACCACAAACAATACGCTGGGTCGATCACATTCGCCGCACAGTCCGCGCAACAAGCATGGAGCAAAGCCGCCGCCAACCACCGAAGAGGTCCAGCGATCCACACAGACGCTGGAGACGCACGTCAAGGATATATCGAATGCGCTCAAGCACTTTCGTGATGTCATACTCAAAAAGAAACTGGAGGTACTGCCCGGCAATGGTACGGTCATACTGGAGACCATTGCCAGCATGTATTCCGGTCAGTTAATATTAATATTATATTAATATTATTAAATAATAATTATTTTCTGTTCGTTATAGTCATTCAGTCGTATACCTCGAATGAGAACAGTGCCATCATGAGCTCAGCCAAACAGCAGGTCTATCAATCTCTTGGCAAGCTCATCAAGCTCTGCGACGAAGTGATGCTCAGCGAGAAAAGCGGCGAGTGCGCCTCCCTCAGCAATGAGAATGTGCGCGAGGTCATTGATCTCCTCGAGGTTGCAGTTCGCGTAAGTCCGCTGCAAATTCACTTTGCTATACAATTTTAAAATTAAAAATACAAGAAATATTAGCAAGATTTCTAAGGTATTTAAATGCATAATAATCCACAAATCTGTTGCCATATATATGTATATATATATATACAAATAAAATAAATATAAATATATATTTTGGTCTCTTATAGAATCTGGTCACACTAGCGCAGGGCAAACTGAAGGAGCAGGATCAATGCGCGTTTCGCTATAGCGGTTCTGGATTGGGTGGCATTGGTGCCGCCGCCGACATAATGGGCGCCGTTACCGCGGCAACTACAGCAGGTGGAATGGGTAGTGGTGGGATGCGTACGCCATTGGATGCAGCTGCAGCAGCGGTGGCACAGCGAACATCGCTACCAGACATTGGACTGACACCCAAGGAGCGCGATATTCTCGAACAGAGCAATTCAAATCCGATGCGCGGCTCTCACAGCACCGAGAGCATATTGCGCGACACGAGCCCGCCGCCAAAGCCACCGCTGCCCGATCGGTCCAGCAATCCGCCACCGTTACCACCAAAGCGTCGCAGCCAGCCGCAATCACAGCTGGCGAATACAAGCACGAACCCGAATCCAAATAACAGTACGAACACCACCACAAACACCAGCCACTCGTCGCAGGCGAACAGCCCCTTGCCGTATGCCCAGACGCACAACATAAGCATCAACTCCGATTTGGACTGCAGTTCAAATATCTCGCTGCTTAACTATGGCGTCGATCGGTTAGTTGCTTGCTTTCTCTCTATTTCCGATTTACACTCGCTACTTTTCGCTCACTCGCTCGCTCAAGCTAACTTTCTTATTATTTAACGCAATCCAAAAGTTATTTCTAGACTAACGTTATTCACTTCTTATTGCATTTACTGGTTTAAACAAATTTTATTACTCGCCTCACTAACTGACTGGCTAACGCTCACTTCATTGTTTGACCCGATTTTAAAGAAATTTGATACTTGAATAGCTTGCACAACTTATTTTCTCATTTACTCGCTAAAGCTAACTTCTTTACTCGCTCGAGCCCTCTTATTTAATCTAAACTTATATTTTACTCATGCATTTATTTTCTTAATTAATCTCTCAGTCACTCTCCAATTGCTTGCTTGATACACTTAATCGTTTATTCTGTCAATTAAATTACTAGCCCATTATCTCTATATCGCTCGATTTACTAGATTAAATTACTTGATTATTGACTCGATTTACTTACTCGTTCATTCTCCAATTTTACTACTACGTCGAGTTACTTACTCGCTCATTCGTGCCCAACTTACCCGTTCCATAAACTTATTCGCTTATTCACTGATGTTTGCTCGATTCACTCAATAGTTCATTAACTTAATTAACTATTCGCCCGATTAATAATTCCCTTAGTTAACTACTCGCTCGATACACATGTACTCATCTAATTACTCGTTCTCTTGCAGCCTCTCGGTACGGTCGCGTTCCCCCGATGAAAATAGTCAATGCTCGATCGACTCGGCGCTAAATCACTCTCGCGAGGAGGAGGAGGAACACTTGCAATTGCAATTGCAGAAGCCGCCAACGAGACAACAACAACAACAACAGCAGCTGCACCATCATCTCGCAGTTGACGATGTGGACAAGCTGATCAGTTACAGTGAGTACAGGGTAGCAACAACCATAAATTCGAACTGCAACTCAACAACAACCTCTACCACACATCGACTGCGCCCATCAGAGACTCCAGCTTCAGCTCCAGCTCCATCTGAGCCTAGTGTTGTTGTTGCTGCTCAGCTAAACCAGGAGGCAGCCACGTCAAGTTCTCAGATCGCTGTCACTTTTGGTCCGGGCTCTGGTCCCGGCGCTGTTCTCACCACAGCTGAGGCCAGCACGGAGTTGTGCAAAGTCTCGACACCTCTAAGCAACAATCGTCATTCAAATGAATCGGGTATTCCAGGCAATTTCTTTCTATATATATTTCCTATATCTTTTAGACTGCTTATTGTTTGTTAAAAAGCTCTGCACAAACATTTTCCGAAAAATGTATGTCATTAATTAGACCAAATGTATTTTCTCAAGCGATTGAAACATTTTCAAAATATGAATATAACAAGTTAAATACCAGAAAACGTTCACCAAAAGATTTAAATTTAAAATCATTTTTGATCCAAAATGCTAATCACATATTACAATACATGAAATTCTGTCTATTATTTTACAAAAACAAAAAAAATGTATTTAAATGAAACGTTTTCCTGTAAAAAGCAAGATTTTTAACTAATTCATTTCAACATTCATTTGAGGTATTTATTTTTATATCGTAATTATAGTTTGAAACTCATAATTTTCGTTTCAACTAACTAAAGTAGATGAAAATACATTACATTTTTATTTGAGGTATTTCTTTTTTTCAGTTGCAGTATATACTATATAATATTTTGTCTATATTTTGTTTGTTGTTTGCTTTAATTATTTCGCTTTGTTTCGCTTTGATGTTTAGTTTGTTTTGTGTTTGCGTTTGTTTCCAACCAATCCCACGAGTTGTATTAAGTTTCCGAAATTGTATTGTGCACTCAGAAATCACCAATCTCAGATGATTTTGAGAAAAATTCCTCAAAATCAAAATTTACTTGAAAACTAAGAAGTTTTTCTTGTTTTTTTGAATATATATATATATATATATATATATATATAGAACAATTTCTAAATAGATAAGAAGAATTTTCTAAAAATTATTTTTGGTTTTTATAAATCTCTTCTAGAAATGCATAAGTTTTTTGAAAAATTATTTTTAAAATTCATAAACAAGTAATGAAATTTACTGGCTCGGCTTTTAGATATTAGATATCAAATTTTCAAATTATATTCTATGCATTTATAAACTATGTAGAATGTTTGCGTAATCTAAAATTACTTCATTGTGATTGGTTTTTCTGAGTGCATTTAAATTTTAATTTGTTGTTGTTTTGTGTTTTGTTGTTGTTTGTTGCAACTGCTTATTAATGTTGTGCTTTTGCAGGTTTCGTGTCGATGATGTCATTTCGTACGTCCTCGCATAGCGTTTCCAAGCGATCCTCTGAGCACAGTGTGCAATCCTCGACAAAATCGACCAGCAGCAATTCGGAAATGGCGTTCAGCAGCAACAGCGAGACAACATCCTCGTCCTCGTCTTCGGCGATAGCAACAGCAACAACGGCCAGTCGAAGCAGCAGCAGCAACGAGTATCAGCAGATAAGCCAAACGCAGTTAACGCAACGCAGCCACATCACTAGCAGCAACAACAACAACAATAGTAGCACCAGCAGCAGCAGCAGCAGCAAAGCAGCAACAGCAACAACAATAATTAGCGGCATCGATTGCTCATCATCGTCATCAGCGGAACTGGCGCCAGCATTGCCACCAAAGACCCAGCAGCGATCGGCAATGTCGCGCTTTGATGCCGCCGTGGATGAGCTGGATGATAATTAGTAGGTTTCAAAACAACGATTGACATGCGCTCGCTCATTCCACATTACTCGATCGATCGATAACAACTACATTAATCGATCGACAATGAGCATCGGATTGAACGGCTGTTAACTGTTAACTGTTTCTTGTATGATTGTTTTGGTTGATTCTCATTTAACTATCTGTCTTTCTTTCGCTGCCTTCATTTGGCTTGCAGTGAAATGCCGGAGTTGCGAACATTGTCGCCGCATCCGCCACAGCATCACTCGTCGTCGACACAGCTGAATCAGTGGCCCACCAAGCATCACAGTTTGATGGAGCCGCCGCGCAGCGCACAGTTGCCCAACAGTTGTGGCAATAACACATTTAAATGCCAATTAGATGCGCCACCGCCGTTGCCCGCCAAGAAGAAGAACAGTAAGTGCAATCGCTCAATGCGCACAGTTATTTACATTGTCTTCTTTTATTTTTTTTCTTTTTTCTATGATTATTTCTTTTGTCGGTGTATACATATTGCATTGTACATATGTAAATGTGTGTGTGCGTGTGTGTGTGTAACATATTTGTGCATGTGCAACTGTTTATTTTATATTTTCTTTGTGGTTCTAAACTTGAACGCCAGGTGTCGCCATAGGCAATGCCAAGCGGTGAGTTTTTCAACATATTGTTTATATCTGTAGTGTGTGTGTGTGTGCAGGTGTGTGGTAAATTTCACCACACACACACACCAACACCAACACAATTACTTCAGTCACTTTTTTGTATGACTTTCTTTTTGCATTTTGTGTTTTCTTTGGTTGTTTTTGCATCCATCCATTCACAAGGACACACAATACATGAAAGCCGCCAGCTTATGGTCTTAGACATTCGACTTATATATGTATATATATATATATATATATATATATATGTATACAATTTTTATAAATTTTTTTTAAACAATACACCTACAACAATAAAAAAAACAACACCTTCCCTTCGAAACATCCTCACCCCCAATCAGACGACCAACAGCATCCAAAAGCAACAAGCAGCAAGAACAACAACAACAACAACAATCAGCAATCAATCAAAAATATCATCTATAAATACATTCAACTTAATTACATATATTTATTTTTGTGTACTATTTGATTTAGCGACAGTTAAGATTTTTGTAGCAAAACTTTTATTTATAGCACTCATAAGCAACTCATCAATGAGCAAATTCAAATTCAAATTCAAACAAAAACGAAAATGAAAACGAAAACAGAAACAAAACCTTGCCAAATTGTTGTACGCAAAACTCTAACCCATCTAAATTTACGTTCCAATCAACATCTAGTGTTTCAGAGTGTCGCCTTTTCGGGTAAGTTTCTTGCTGATCCTCTTGCTTCTCTGCTTCTGCGCCTACTCCCCGCCCCTTACCCACTTTCGTTACGTTTCGTTTCCTTAGCTTTTATTCAAATTGTTCGCTCGTTCCGTTTTTCGTTATTTCGGTTTTAATGCTTTGCTTTTGCATATCCTCTCTAATCAAAGCAGCAAGCGAAGCCTTTTTGCGTTCCATTCCACAACGTTCCTTTGCAAAAGCGATTTTATTTGTGTTCCGACTTGCAACGGTAACGAAATTTTGTGTGTGAAATACTTTAATTTTTATATATTGCTTTCGATTCTTGTTGATATTGGAAAGTTTTCGAATCACGCTTCAGTTTCAATATGTTTATGTTCTTAGCTACTTATTTGGTGCTCTCGATTTTAATAAATTCGTACACATTTCAACTTGAAAACTCGAATTTGAGTTTGACTTGTATTATTTGACTATGGAGAGGGTATTCAAACTTCGTGTTAAGTTTTAGACCATGCTTTTTAACGCTGTGCTGTTCTTTTTTTATTCAAATTAATTTCCTCTCGTTGCAAGAACTTTGTTTTTTTTTTTTTCTTGTTTCTCTGCGTCCTGACCAACAATTGTGTTATTGGTTTTGTTGTTTGTTGTTACGCGCTTATTGTGGTTTAGTAATACATTTAATAGTTATAAATGAATTGACACGTTTGTCAAATTTGATGCCAGACAAACTTTCAAGTGCAGTTTAAGCATTACTAAGAAAGCTGGAGAGAGAGAAAAAGAGTGAGAAGGATACACAGAGAGAAAGTTTATTTAAGAAAAAGCTACCCATTAAAAGCTGTAAGCCAGAGATTTCAATATTAAGATTCTTCATTGTGCAACTTGCGTCATACAGAAAAATATTTTGAAGTTTTTGTTTTTTTACAGCTCAATTTTAGTAATATTTAAAAATAGAAGATTTAGGGTATCAAACCAGAAATGGAATCGGAACCGTATTTCAATTCAGAATCCGAATGTAAAATTTTGAAAGGCTGATTTTTTCTATTTTTCTAGAAATATTCAAATATTTAAAAAGTGTAAATGCAAATAATAAAAAAAAAAATGCAGAAGCAAGTAATGAAATTCAGCGGTTCGGATTTTATATTCGAGTTTAGGTGTCGCCTGCCTCAAGTACCAGAATCGAAAGCAGAAACTGAATTCGATTCGGGTTAACAAACACCCTGCCCAAAAAGAACACGAAACAAAAAAAGTTAGAAAACAGTGTTTAAAATTTCTATCTCTCTCTCTCTCTCTCTCTCTGTATCTCCGTCTGCCCCTCTCTCTCTCTCTCTCTCTGTGTCTCTCTGTCTCTCTTTGGCTCTCTGGCCAAAATGGAGCGCAAATGAAGCGGAGATCCCCATTGCTGTCCATTGATTGTATGGATTGCTGCTTTGGCACAGTTCGTTGCGCTTGTTTTGTAACCATTTGCTGTTTTCATTTATTTTTTTGTTTTTTTATTTTTTTTTGCTTGTTATTTTGAGCAATTGTACTAAATAATTGTTTTGTCTCTCAGTTCTGGCTTACATGGAGATTTGCTCGGCGAATTCGCACTCGGTGGAGCAGCATCGTCATACAATGCACGCCTACAACATCAGTCGCAGCATGTCGCATAGCCAGACCCTCAAGTAAGTATATAGATGTGTATACTCTGCTACCAAAAAGGTACAAATAGAGTATATTGGTTATATAGGCCGTGTGTCTGTCCGTGTGAGCCGAATAACCTAGAAATCTAGAATGCCAGAGCCTTGCAACTTGGAGCATATACTTGGTCTGTGTCCGCGTGAGAACATTTTATAGATCCCATTTCCCATATAGATATCCATTTCTTAATGGAGGCAACCAAACTGGGAAAGATCTCTTACAAAGATCGGTATTTCTTGGTAATTACTTTTTGGTAATTGAGTATTTTGTTTGTTTTGTCAATAGCATGATGACAGTTAATAAGGAGCTGTCACTGGAGATGGAGACGCCGCCAGCGCTGCCGCCTAAGAATTACAAGCAGCGCAAATCATCGACATCGACAATGGGGATAACATTACCAATTATAACTACGCCACCGGCGAGTCCCAAGCCCAAGAATCTGACAACGGTTTGCGAGGAGCACAACAATGCGATAACTATGTTGGATGAGGATGTGGCAGCTGAAGCTCAATCTGGAGCTGCAGCTGGCACTGCAATCATTGTTGATTGCCAGTCACATCAGTTGCCCAGTTGCGATGAGTCCCAGGCAGCTGCATCTTGTGTTGGTTCCGGCGAACCTTCGCCCAAACTGCTGGAACTCAATGCGGAGCAGAAAGCCGAGAAAATTGAGGAGCGTTGCAAATCTGTGCCTGCCGAACTACAGCTAGAGGCTAAGCAGCAGCTGGGCATGGGGGAAGAGGAGCTCGAATTGCTGGACGAGGAGGAGGAGGA